>OX451739.1:1046891009-1048224653 GCA_948472305.1 Vicia faba
AAAAATACTTTATCTAAATATATTTTATTTTTTTACATACATTATTTTATTTTATTGATAAATATAAATAATATAATAATATATTTATTTTCTTAAAGAAAATTAGGGTTTTACCCTTAATCAAATAAAAATTAATTTTTTTTTATTATTCCTTTCTTTTTATATTAAATATTTTTTACATACATAAATAAACAAAAACCTTTTTGCATAATTCATATTATTTGGTATATTTATTTATTTTGTTTATTTAAATATTGTCCATTTATTATTTATGCCATTTGATTCAATTTGAATGTAATAGTAAAATTAGGGTTTTAATTTCTTGTCAAATAATCCCCATTCAAAAATTGTATCCCCCTCCCCATAATCATGTTGTAATAGCTTAGACTTTTAATTCTCGCACTTTATTGCTTTCAAATATGCCATGATAGAAAGATTAGGGTTTGTATGCAAAAAAAACCCCAAAATCAACAAATAGCTTGACCTAATCAAAGACAAAATGCATGAAAATCAAACACAATGCACACTTGCACCCCTAGGGTTACATCCACTTGTTGCCTTAAAAATGGGCCATGTTATGCATGTTGAGTATTTCTGGAAAAACAAAACACAAAACAAAAGATCATAGTCCCCTTGATGACGCTATCTTGGTTGCCTAAACAAAATGATCTAGTCCCTCCAAAAAATTGCTAAAAATACTTAACATAATTGCTATCATGGTCTATACGATGACCCCGCGCCTGTCCCGTTTAACATCCTAATACAAGGTTGTTTACCAAATGCAATGGTAAAACAACACTGTCAAAAGGGTTAAAAAACAATATAGGAAAGATCTTTGAGTAAAATAGGGTAGATAGCTCTTAGTTACTTGATCAAAACTTGCAAAAACATCTTTGTTATTTTCAAACACACCTCACAACACAATTTCAAAACATTTCCTAAATCAAACTTTCAAAACATTGAAACATCTTTTCAAAAGTAAAAAAACACCCTTTGTATACATTCAAACAAGAACCATTACAAAGGTTTGCCACAACGATGGCCTCTTTTCAAAAAACATCTTTCAAAACCACACACCAAAGCACCATTTCAAACAATTGAAAAGCAAAAGCAAGTGATCTAAACAAGTAACTAAGAGCCCCATGGATAACCATGGATGAAAAGGGGTGCTTGCACCTTCCCTTTTCATAATCTACTCCCTCGAACCCAAGAAAACATCTCAAAGGTCTTTTCTGTGCTTTTTTGACCTTTCCCTTAGGATAAAATAAAAAGTCGGTGGCGACTCTTGTTAAACCGAAACATTTGTGAACACAAACACAAAATCCCAAGTCAGTTCCTCCCCACCGTATCACAGAACACGGCGACTCTGTTGGGGACATTTTTAAAAGTGGAGTAACCTTAGGGTTTAGATCACATTTACATGCTTATTTTGTTTTCTTTGATTGCTTTACATTGGTTCTCTTGTTTGGGTTTGAATCCTCCACCCGGATTTTGGGAAAACATTCATAGGTAAATAGTAATACATTGTGGAAACTGTGCGGGGTATACCGACATGGTTGAAGCAATAGCTATATTAGTGCGACATATTTGTGGGTACCGTAGCCTTTGAGTCAATCAAAGAGAATACGGGGGCCGCTGAGTGATGTCATGAAGCACTAATGAACTCTTAGAACCTTACTTGACCATCTTGGCCTTTTTATAGGGGTAGTGAGATGACCGGATTTGGTGCAGTCCGAAGTTGGTAGAATACTCGATACTACACTTATTGAGGGTTGTTTTCTTGGAATATTTTGGTCGCCAGTTAAGTGGCTAAACTGAAAAAATGAACACAGAAAATAATCCCAGTGATATTGAGCTCCTTAGAACCCGGTTACTATTTATAGGACAGATTGAGCCAACTAACTTCAAGAGGGTACTTACCTATGAAACCCTATGCAAGCCTGAAACTAGGGATCTTGTGTGATTTGTTTGGTACTATACGTTGTGCATACATCATGAACATCATAAAGCATCATGTGCATCTACTAACCACTTCAAGGGTTTGGATCTTCATCTTTGTTCCTGTTTTGTAGGTCATGGAATCTTTTCAAAGAAAAACAATTCAGGTCAACCCTTGTGAGAATCCCTCCTCAACTCAAGGATCTCACTTCCAAGATTCCAGAGAATTCTCTCTTCAGTGAAAGACATGGTAGACTTCTCAACTTGGTCAACTCCACATTGAAGAAGACATGGTGAAAGTTCTCTTCCAGTTCTTTGACCCCCCTACACCATGTGCTTTACATTTCCTGATACCAACTAGTACCTACTTTGGAGAATTTTCTCAACTCCTGAGGATTCCTATTCTCCATCAACTACCCTACAACGGTATGGAAAGAGAACCAAAGCCTGAAGATGTTGCTCAAGCCTTACACTTGCAACCATCTGATATCAAAGGACATTGGGAAACCAGAAGTGGTGTCAAGGGTTTCTTGGCAAAGTTTCTGTTTGAGAAGGCACAAGACTGCTAGAATTCTCTAGATCTGCAAGCTTTTGAAGAGATACGTAGCACTTCTCATCTATGGGTTGGTCTTGTTCCCAAACCCTGATCAACTTATAGATGTGAATGCTGTCAAGATTTTCATATCTCGGTAATCCTGTGCCTACATTACTTGGGGATATCCTCCACTCATTTTCACACACGAACAATGAGGAAAAGAGGCGTTCTCATGTGATGTACTCCTCTTCTAGCAAGGTGGTTTTTTCTCACCTTCCCCAGTCAGTTTTGAAGAATGAGCAGGGTTTAAGGTGGTCACAACGGTTGATGACCCTCACACATTCTGATGTTCATTGGTGTTCTCGGTCCAGAGAAAATGTCATCATCATTGATCGTTGCGGAGAATTCCCTAATGTCCCATTAATTGCCATTAGGGGAGGCATTACCTACAACCCCTGTTTAGCTCTCAGGCAATTTGGGTATGCCCGAAGAGATGGCCCTCATGACATGCTGATTCCTGACTTAGTTTTTTGACTTCGACAAACGACAATCAAGGACCCTTCGACAAAGCGCTTTAATCCCAGCTTGGCAGGATGCCCAACAAAGTGGATAGTAAGACACTGGGACACAAGAATTCCATCCCCCTTGAGCCTTATCTCAAGTGGGTATGAACTGCGCCCAGAGTCTTATGATGCCTTACCCACCACATTCTCCCCGTGATCAAAGAGCCTGTTGTGGAAGGAGAGGTTCCATACACCCTCCCTACACCCAGACATGCCAACATCATTGGAAGAGTTACAAAAGGGTTGGATACAGCTCAAGGAAAGAACGAAACACTTTTGAAGCCAGCTTCTATGCCAGTGAGATGAAGGTTTTAGAACTTACCCGCCGACTTCACGAAGAGGAGACTCTTAACCCACTTACATCGCGCCAAAGAGGACGCTCAATGTCTTTTTACATTAAGAATTTTGTAATATTTCTCCCATGGGGCACTTATGTACTAACAACATTTCTTCTTATTAATATGAAGTGTGGTTCTTTTTGTTTGCAACAAATTGAATTTATGAATCCTTGAATGCATTACATGAATAACATATCATTCATCATATGCATAAACAGGTCTTCACACCAGGTTTCCTTATCTTTCTGATGTTTATTTCAGCAAGATGGATATAGAGCAGACGGTTAAAGATCTGCAAGCACAGAATTCGCAATTCCAACAACTCCTCATAACCTTGGCAAAGGATCAAGAGGATCTTAAAGCACTGTTAGAGAAAGAGAAGGAACCAGAAAAGAAGACAAAGAAAATAATTGGTGTGGCCACTATGGGAAGAAGATTTGAGAATCAGGCTAGGAGAGTTCTGGAATTCCCCCTCGACATCTGACGAAGGGGTTGGTAAAGGAAAGGGAGTTGAAATGCCCTCTGAGTCTGAAGCTGAAGAAGAAGAAGAGGAAGAGGATGAAGATTACTCCGAACAGCAGTACCCTCCGGCGGATGATAAGTATAAAAATCTGGAAGACCGGCTAGCAGCCATGGAGGTGCAAAGGGTACCAGTGGGCTGGATTTTGAAGAACTAGGATTGGTTGCTGGGATCGTCATTCCCTCTCAAGTTCAAAGTACCTACATTTGCTAAATACGACGGTTTGTCATGTCCGAAGATGCATCTGAGGTCCTATGTCAGAAAGATCCAACCTCACTCTTCTGATAAGGATCTGTGGGTCCACTTTTTCCAAGATAGTTTGTCGGGTACGCAATTGGACTGGTTATATCAACTTGAGAGATCTGATGTACATAACTGGGAGGATCTGGCTGCTGCTTTCTACCGACAATACTAATATAACACAGATTTTGAGCATCCACTCGTACTCAACTACAGAGTATGGGTATGGTTTCTAATGAAGGCTTTAAGGAATATGCCCAGAAGTGGCGGGATTTGGCTGGAAGGGTGCAACCACCATTGTCGGATAGAGAGCTGGTTGATATGTTTTTGGGGACCCTGTCAGGTCCAATCTTCAATCACTTGATCGGGAGCTCATCTGCAGGGTTCACGGAATTAATTCTGACCGGTGAAAGGGTCGAAGTTGGCATTAAGAGTGGTAAATTCAGAAAGATACCTCTGCTTCCACTGCTATCAAGAAGACCTTCCAAGCCAAGAAGGAAGTTCTTGTTGGTTTATACTCAGAAAAATCAAGGAAGAATTGAGCGCGCCGACCAGCGGTGGGGACTGTGATGATCCAGAACTCTTCAGCCGATCAACCTCGAAGCAATCAACCTAGAGCTAACCAGCAAAGGGTAGAAAGGCCACAACGGCAATTCACCCGGATCAATATGACACCAGCTCAGGTCCTCCCTCATCTGTTAAACTTAAACCTTACCAACTTGAAAGAAGCGCCGAAAAACCCAAATACCTCTTCTCCTTATTATCATTCCAATGCAAAATGTGCATATCATTCGGACAGTGTGGGGCACGACACCAACAACTGTTGGGCCCTTAAAAACAAGATCCAAGATTTGATAGATGCCCAGGGAGGTGGAGTTTGATGCCCCCGAAAAACCTAATGTGATATCTGCTCCTATGTCAAAACATGGTCATAATGTCCATGCTATTGTGAAGATCTTCATGTTACTATTGTTGATGACTTAATGACTCCGTTGCCAATAATTAAGATGAATTTGTTGAAAGCCGAGATTTTCCCGGGCTATGAAAAAGATTGTTACTTTTGTTCAACCTTGCAATCCGACTGTCCGCTGTTGAAGTCGAGCATCCAACGCTTGATGGATACTCAAGAGATACTCTTTCAGAAAACTCCTATTGCTACTATCACTCATGTTACTCCTATTACTCCAATCAATGATGTTGCTATAATCACCATTTCCGACAATCTTTCCAAGACTTGCAAAAGGCCTGTTAAGATTACACCAGATCCAAAGTTTGTACCGCTGAAGATTACTATGCCGGGGCCTATCCCATATAAGTCCAACAAGACGATACCGTGGAATTATGGAGGAGAGATCTTCTATCACGGTGTGAAACAGATCGAATTAGTTGAAGAAAGCTCCGATGAAGAAACTCCTAATGTGGGGAATATTGCGGGGACAAGTAAGATCACTCGTAGCGGAAGAATCTTCTCTCCGGAGATTTCTCCTCCACGGGCAGTCTTCGGACCCTCAAGTGCTCCTGTACCTGCCAAGATATTTGTGCGAACTCCGGTTATTCAAGAAATTGTTACTCCTGAAGTTGTACCCTCTGCTGTTACTGCTGATAAAGGTAAGGGGATCCAAGAAGCGCCCGTCGGGACGAGGGCTCAGACTTTGGTTATCCCCGAGACCACCCAAAAGGAGATGGAGGAGATTTTAAAGATAATTAAGAAGAGCGACTATGATGTCGTAGAGCAGCTGGGGAAAACCCCTTCAAAAATCTTTATGCTGGCTCTATTGCTCTGCTCTGAGGCTCATGCCAAAGCCTTGATCAAATTTCTGAAGACGGCACATGTGCCTCAAAAAGCTTCTACATATCAGTTTCAAGAGTGCGTGGCTAGCCTTACAACCGACAATGGTCTTGGCTTCTCTGATGCTGATCTGACGCCTAAGGGAAGAAAGCATAATGATGTGCCGCATGTTTCGGTAGAGTGCAGAGGGACCACACTTGCTCATGTTCTGGTTGATACCGGTTCATCTTTAAATGTTCTACCAAAGAAAGCATTGGACATATTGGACTGTGAAGGTTTGACCCTAAAGCCCAGTAATATCATTGTTAGAGCCTTCAACGATTCTAAGCGGATGGTTCACGGAGAAGTGAACATCCCAATTAAGGTGGGAACAGAAATTTTCAACTCTACTTTTTATGTGATGGACATCCGTCCTTCATATTCATGCTTGTTGGGAAGGCCATGGATCCACAACACTGGGACAGTCACTTCTTCTCTACACCAGATGCTCAAATACCCAGTCCAGGGTAAGATCATAACAGTTCATGGTGAGGAGGAGTATATGATAAGCCACCTTAACTCTTTCCGCTACATGGAGTTAGATGGTGAATTCATAGAAACACCTTTCCAACACTTTGAAGAGGTTTCTCCTGAAGTTGCGGTAGCCAAGACAATGACTGATGTGCCCATCATTACCAAGCTTGTGTCTCGGATGTCATCCCTTAAAGATGCGGAGGCTGTAATCAAAGAAGGAGGAAGTACAGTGTGGGGTCAACTGCAAGATTTTCCTTACAAGACAGATAAGTACGGATTGGGTTTCACTGCTGCTAGCCAGAAAGTTGTGCGTCGCTCCCGAGCTGGAGGACCGCCACTGAAAATCACTCATCATGGAGTTCATGCTTTGGAAGATGATGAAGAAGGAAGCAATTTTGAAGACTGGATCTTTCCAACTATTGAAGGAGGACTGAACAACTGGGAGGCAAAAGACTTCGTTCCCATTACTTTCATCAATCAGTGATTTATCTTTTGAACACTTCCTGTTTGGTCTGTAATAATTATTAAACAACTCGTACACTCTTTTCGCCTTATGCCTTACCCGGGGTATATAGGTCCATTTGTAAGGGTTTTGTTCTTCATTTTCATATGCCATTTTTAATGAATCATGGACGTTTTCATCTATAAACTTTTGTGTTCATTTTCTTTCTTTTTACATTTCATTTTGTTTAAAGATGGCTATCCCTTACACACACCCACACTCACAAAATGTAGGTACCCATCCACTCCGGATTCCATGGGTAACAATTCTACTATGGCCTTCAGTGACTCTGAAGATCTGGTCAATCATGTTGAGTACGAAGGTGATGAAGACTGTGAAGTGCCTGGAGAGCTGGCTAGACTCTTGCAACAAGAAGAAAGGGTTATTCTTCCCCATGAAGAGTTGCTAGAGACTATCAATTTGGGTACCGCCGAAGACAGAAAAGAGGTTAAGGTGGGTGCCAACCTGAAGCGAAGTGTCAAAGAGCGCTTAGTTCAGCTGTTGAATGAATATGTTGAGATCTTTGCCTGGTCCTATGAAGACATGTCATGACTGGATAAAGATATTGTGGTTCACCGCCTCCCTACAAGAGAAGATTGTCCACCAGTCAAGCAGAAAGTCCACCGAATGATGCCCGATATGTCTGAAAAGATCAAAGTTGAAGTGATGAAGCAGTTCAATGCTGGCTTTCTGGCTGTTACTTCCTATCCACAATGGGTTGCTAACATTGTGCCTGTACCTAAGAAGGACAGCAAAGTCAGAATGTGTGTGGATTACAGAGACCTGAACAGGGCTAGCCCTAAAGATGATTTTCCACTACCACACATTGACATCTTGGTTGACAACACAACTCAACACAAGCTATTCTCTTTCATGGACGGATTTTCAAGGTATAACCAGATCAAGATGGCCCCCGAAGAGATGGAGAAGACTACTTTTGTTACGCAGTGGGGTACCTTCTGCTATAAGGTGATGCCATTTGGACTGAAGAATGTCGGGGCAACCTATCAGTGAGCCATGGTAGCTTTGTTTCATGACATGATACATCATGAAATTGAAGTCTACGTAGACGACATGATAGCCCGTTCACAGACAGAAGAAGAACACCTCGACCATCTACAAAAGTTGGTTGTTAGGTTAAAGGAATATAAGCTCAGACTGAACCCTAGCAAGTTCACTTTCGGAGTCAGGTCCGGTAAACTTTTGGTATTTATCGTCAGTAACAAAGGCATCGAGGTTGATCCTAACAAAGTCAAAGCTATACAAGAAATGCCCGCCCCTCTCACTGAGAAGGAGGTCAGAGGTTTCTTGGGACGCCTAAACTACATCACAAGGTTCATCTCTCACCTAACATATACCTGTGAACCAATCTTCAAACTGTTGAAGAAAGATCAGGTGGTTGAATGGAATGATGACTGTCAAGCTGCTTTCGATAAGATCAAGGAGTATTTGCTGGAACCTCCTATCTTAATGCCACCCGTCGAAGGAAGACCTTTAATCATGTATCTGGCTGTCTTAGATAACTCAATGGGGTGCGTACTGGGCCAACATGACGAGTCTGGCCGAAAAGAGCATGCCATTTATTACCTTAGCAAAAAGTTTACCGGCTGTGAGACTCGCTAATCACTGCTCGAGAAAACTTGTTGCGCTTTGGTATGGGCTGCTCGCCGGCTAAGGCAGTATATGTTGACACATACCACTCTATTGATTTCTAAAATGGATCCGATCAAGTACATCTTCGAGAAGCCTGCTTTATCCGGAAGAATCGCTAGATGGCAGATGATCCTGACTGAGTATGATATCCAGTACACAACCCAAAAAGCTATAAAGGGGAGTGTACTAGCTGACCATCTAGCTCATCAAGCCGTCGAAGATTACCAATCTATGAGGTTCGACTTCCTTGACGAGGCTATCATGACATTGGACAACATTAAAAGTAACGGACCGTATGAAGGACCTGAACAAGGATCCCGATGGACCTTGTACTTTGATGGTGCTTCAAATGCACTTGGCAACGGTATCGGCGAGGTGCTTATCTCTCCAGAAGGTTGTCATACACCTTTCACTGCTAGACTCTGCTTCAGCTGCACCAACAACATGGCCGAGTATGAAGCTTGTATCTTTGGTCTCAAGGCTGCTATTGACTTGGGAATCAAATCTTTGATTGTATTTGGGTACTCAGCTTTGGTTATCAGTCAAATAAAAGGAGAGTGAGATACTAAACACCCTAACCACATCCCTTACAAAGAACATGTCCTGACATTGTTACCACACTTCGAGCAGATTACCTTCGAGCACTTCCCGCGAGAAGAGAATCAGCTAGCAGATGCGCTAGCTACAATGTCATCCATGTTTAAACTTAACTGGGATAATGAGGCACCTCAAATCACCATTGAACGAATGGACGAACCTGCACATTGTCACGAGATTAATATCGAAGAAGTGGTGGACCGACCCTGGTTTCATGATGTCAAAAGGTATCTCGAAGCACAAGAGTACCCTGAAGGAGCTTCAGTCAATGATAAAAAGTTCTTAAGGAGGTTCGCGGCCAAGTTCTTTCTGAGCAATGGTATCCTATACAAGCGTAATCTTGATTGTGTCCTACTCCGTTGTGTGGACAAGATTTAAGCTGAGCAGATCATGGATGAACTACATAATGGCACCTTTGGCACCCACTCGAGCGGTCACACGATGGCTAAGAAGATTCTACGGGCAGGCTACTACTGGTCTACCATGGAAGCCGATTGTCATCAACACTCATGTACTTGTCATAAATACCAAATCTATGCTGACAAAGTACATATTCCCCCAGTTCCCCTCAATGTCTTAACAGCTCCTTGGCCATTCGCGATGTGGGGAATCGACATGATTGGAGAAATTAAGCCAACAGCATCCAATGGGCACCGTTTCATCTTGGTGGCCATTGATTACTTTACCAAGTGGGTCAAAGCAGCTTCCTTCGCCTCCGTTACAAAGAATGTGTGTGATCGGTGGATCTGGAACTGACTGTTTAACGCTGGTTCGCGAAATGTCGCGGAAGCAAGAGTCGCCACCGTCTTTTATTTTCTCCAAATGGAAAGGACAAAAGCACAGAAAAATTCCTTTAAAGAGATTGCTCTCGGTTCGGGAGGTAGGTTATAGAAAGGGAAGGTGTTAGCACCCTTTCTATCCATGGTTATCCATGGGCTCTTAGATACTTGCTCAATGTGTTTTCAAAAGTGTTTGCTTTTCAATTGTGGGTTTTTAAAAAGTTTCTTTGAAAAATTTCAGATCGACTCGTACGTCAGAGTGTTTGAAAAGTTTGCTTTGAAAGCTTTTGAAAATGTGTTGTGTGAAAAGAGTTTTGTTTTGTTTTTAAGATTAGAGCAAGTATCCTTGAGAACCTACCTACCCTAAGGAATTCGTCTGTGTAGATGTCCTTTAAAGTAGTGCCATCCCACCATTGAGAGGTAGGTAGCACCACCGTTGGAGGTGTTCGGGTCAATTCGATTTTAGGGACATGGTGATCACCAGAGCAATGGGAAGACACCTTAGAAGCTACCCTCATGCCAGGTTCCCGGATCATGAGGACTTACTAAGACGTTTTCTACTCGACGACCACCTTTCGAAAGGCAACAGTGAGGCGTACCCTAGGGGTGGTGTGTGCGAATTGTGTGTCATGTTTCAATTATTTGTCTTGTCATGTTTGTCGTGTTCTACGCTTGATTTTAATTTGTCCATTCATTCTTGCATGCATATTTAACAGTTATAAAGTTTGCGAAAAATAAATCTAAGACTATTACAAATGGCGCGGGTCCACATCGCCAAAATTAAACCGGACCCGATTTAGCGGAAAATAAATAAAGCGATAAAAATGCGATAAATAAATGTACATGGCCTTGGGAGAGATACAGAATTATAATAAGCAATAAAGTAAATGCGCAAAAGAAAATAATTAAAACAAAACTAGGGCGTTGGACCCTTTTTACAAAAAAAATTAAATTACAAGAGTTAATTAATTAGAATTAAATAGGGAATTAGAATTAAATGATTAAATGTTTTTTTTGATATTTTTGTGTTTTTTAAGATTTAAAAGAAAAAGAATTAATTAAAGCTAAAAAAGTGGAGGTAAAACCCTAATTCTAATTATTTGTTAATTATTGAGAAAATATTGAAATTTGACTAATTTAACCTAAATTAATTTTTATGTACAATTTACTCAGGAAAATAATAAATAAAATAAACAATATTATTACAAGAAAAGGAAAATTAAAAAAAGGATTAAGATCAACAATTAAACCTAAATTCTATATTTTTTATATTTTATTATGAAAAGAATTAAAATTAAAAAACCTAATTATACTAAATTCAATTACACAATTTATTCATGAAAATAAAATAATTAAAATAAAATATTTATTTACATTTTATCTTTTTCTGGATTTTTATGATGTTTTTTATATTTTGTAAAAAAAGAGAAAATTAATTAATTAAAGCTATAAAAATAAATAATACAATAATTAAAATAATAAAAAGAAAAGAAAAGCAAACCAGAGTGGGGTGTTGCCCCAAATAAGGAGGTTCAGGCCTGGAAATTCTGGCCCAACAAGATTTTAATTTGCTGACTTTTCATAATTCCATATGGTGCGTTGACTGAAATTTATTGTGCTCATGGGATCCACGCCTTTGATTTGGTCGTCTGGGACACGTGTGTGGCTTGATGAGGAGAGGACATGATGTACCTGGATGTTAGCATAGCATAGGATTCTATTGTGAAAAATAACATGGAATTTTGCCAGACCTGGGACTTGAACCCAGGTCTTTGATGTCACATGCATAGCGTGTTACCACTGAGCCAAACGCGTTAATTGATATATTATTATAAACAAATAATGAAAAAGCAAAACCAACGCCCATTAACTAAAACGCGCGCAAATTTGAATGGATCAATCGTTGCTTGACACGCCTTCTTCTTCCTCACCATCCCTGTAAAATAGAACACAGAGGCAACGGTTTTGTGGGTGTTTCCTTAGGGCCTCTATCAAAAAATAGCGAATAGCCCCTCGTTGCTCATAAATTGAGCGCGAGGGGGCCATCCTTTTCGTCTTCAACCCCTGAATCCATTGGTGGTCATCTGGGGCTCTAATTTTGCGTTATTATGAAAGCCCCAAATCTAAGAACCTGCAAACCCTAGCAATCGATCATGGCAAAACCTTATATACGATATGAAAATCAAATTGAAGGCAACGGTTAGCTTCACAATCAAACAAGGAACAAGAATCAACAATTAAACTTTATGAAAAATGCTTAGAACATGATATGCGTTTTCAAAAAATTCGAGGTTCAGTCCAGGTTCTTGATACCAATTCAGGGCGTTTCAATGGATGTTCTTGGTTGGAATTTGATCAGGAGTGCCTGAGGAAGCTTTTGGTATAAGAATTAGAGCTTGACTCGGCTTAAAAACTGGTTTTCAGTGTTTGAGTTTTTGTGAAAAATTTCAATATGCAATGGCTTGTTTGGGCGCAGCTTGCAGTCTAATATCATTAGGGTTATGATTCTGAGTATGTATAGAGCATGCTAGGTCAAAAATATTGCACAAAATCTCAAGCATTCATGGTTTTACATATTTGATTTTATGAAATCTTTTTTGAATCTTTTTTCATGGTTCTTGTGTCAATTAGGTTTCAATCAAGCCAAAACCTTCTATATTAGCATGTGCACGAAATCTCAAGTTCAAATCATGCATAAAAAGATTTGTTTAGGTTAAGTTTATATTTTTCATGTATTAAAATGATTTAAATGAATATAAATTAATATAAATTCAAATAAATAATTAAAAAATATGAAAATACTTCCCTTTGGGCCTAGTGGTCGTGCATAGGCTTGGCATGAAGACATTTGGAAGAAAAATGGGCCCATTTGCATTTTTAGGCCTTTTGCATCAATGTTGACTTTCAAAAATTTCCAAAAATTGCCCAACTTCCACAAGGCATAACTTGGTCAATTTTTAAGCTTTTCACATGTTCTTGGACATTTTGGAAAGGTCTTTGAGTCCTTTAACCAATGCCTTTGGTCCCATGTCATTTTGATTTACCAATCTCAAGTTATGGCCTTTGACTTAAAGTCCCTTTTTGTTGACTTTTGAAAATGACCTATAATGTTGAAATTGATAACTTTTTGTGAGAGCATTTCTTGGACTTGGAACATGAAGATGAATTGTAGGAAATGTCTTTCTCTTCAAAATGAGCTTTGGATGGAATTTTTCTGATAATCCATGTGAAAGTTATGCCCTGGTCAATTTCAGTTGACTTTTTCAGCTGTCCAAATATAGCAACTTTTGCATCTTTGATGATTTCTGAGCCAAATTTTGAGAATCATGATCAAGCATTGATCAAATGATGTTTGTGGCTTCAAAATGATATGTTGACCAAAAATTTGAACTTTTGACTGCCAAATGACCATTTTGCCCCTACAGTTGACTGCAGTGCAATCTAGGGTTTTGACTGTGCAATTTTGAGCTGAATGCCTTGAAACTTGATATGAGGGTATTTGAACATCTTTGTGGGCATATGAGACTTGATTGGGCCTTTGAAAACTTCATTTCCTTGATCAGAACCCAAACCCTAGTTTTGACTGTATAGGAGACAGTTGAACTGCATAGTCCTTGGGGAATTTTGTGACCTTGACTTGACAATTCTTGGAGAATATGGGAGGGCAAATTTTGGGGTACAACAGTTGCCCCTGTTCAATCTTCTTAGACTTGAGGATGCAGATTGGCGGACGTGCCTTTCGTAATCCGAGGGTAGAAGATGATTGAACACTAAAGTGCCCAGAAATTTGCGCTCACATGATAGCAGTGTGATGGAAATGGGCTTATAGATGCCATTTAGAGGTTGCTGAATAGGATGATGGGCTTATAGATGCCATCTGGATGTTGATTGCGTAGGAAATTCCTTAGCGAGAACCTGCATACCTGCAAAAGAGAAAATGAGTACCTGACACGTTGCAGGAGCTGACCTTAGATGCTTGGTATAGATGTGTCCTGACTGGTTACAGGAGCTGAATCTGGAGCTTCAAACGCTGATGAATGAACCAGGGATGGTTACTACCTTAGCATGAATGGTAAGAGAACCTTGGGCGACTTTTAACTTCAACAACGCTCGTTGAGAAAAAATCTTGGGTGTCTTCTACTGGGATAAGAATCAGGGAGATCTTAGGGTCGATCTGACTGAACCAGAGAGGCCTTTGACTGGGTAAGAATCAGGAAAATCTTAGGGTCGATTTAACTGAACCGGTCTAGGTCTTGAAATATCTTCAAATGGATAAGCATCAGGGAGATCTTAGGGTCGATTTGACTGAACCAAGAGAAGGCCTTTGACTGGATAAGCATCAGGAAAATCTTAGGGTCGATTTAACTGAACCGGTCTAGGTCTTGAAATATCTTCAACTGGATAAGCATCAGGGAGATCTTAGAGTCGATCTGACTGAACCAAGAGAAGGCCTTGGACTGGGTAAGAATCAGGAAAATCTTAGGGTCGATTTAACTGAACCGGTCTAGGTCTTGAAATATCTTCAACTGGATAAGCATCAGGGAGATCTTAGGGTCGATCTGACTGAACCAGAGAAGGCCTTGGACTGGGTAAGAATCAGGAAAATCTTAGGGTCGATTTAACTGAACCGGTCTAGGTCTTGAAATATCTTCAACTGGATAAGCATCAGGGAGATCTTAGGGTCGATCTGACTGAACCAAGAGAAGGCCTTGGACTGGGTAAGAATCAGGAAAATCTTAGGGTCGATTTAACTGAACCGGTCTAGGTCTTGAAATATCTTCAACTGGATAAGCATCAGGGAGATCTTAGGGTCGATCTGACTGAACCAGAGAAGGCCTTGGACTGGGTAAGAATCAGGAAAATCTTAGGGTCGATTTAACTGAACCGGTCTAGGTCTTGAAATATCTTCAACTGGATAAGCATCAGGGAGATCTTAGGGTCGATCTGACTGAACCAAGAGAAGGCCTTGGACTGGGTAAGAATCAGGAAAATCTTAGGGTCGATTTAACTGAACCGGTCTAGGTCTTGAAATATCTTCAACTGGATAAGCATCAGGGAGATCTTAGGGTCGATCTGACTGAACCAGAGAAGGCCTTGGACTGGGTAAGAATCAGGAAAATCTTAGGGTCGATTTAACTGAACCGGTCTAAGTCTTGAGACGTGATTGAGAATTTAAACTGCATTTTTCCTGAAAGGTAAAAGTCAGTCATATGCAATGCATGATATGGATCAAGCAATGATATTCTCAACATAAATGAGATTAGTATGATATGATGCAGTGCGTTATGCATGCTATGATGATGTATGTGAAGTTTTATGCATGTTTTCGTCTAGGAAAGTAAATCCTTGACGGGTGCCGGGAAGTTGTATCCTGGGCTGATGTTGAAGTATTGATTTTGCTTCCGCTGGGGACGATAATTGCAAGAATACCGGTAAGAGAAAATGACTCCGTTGAGGAATGAACTTGACAAATGAACGATTCTGCGGAGAGAAAAGATACTCTTGTGACCATGCTGGGAAGCAATACTCTGTGGGGGTAGAGATGCTTTGCTGATTGTTGATGGTAGTTTGCTAAGGATACCCTTGTTGTTGGAAGCATTAATGGACTTCGCTGGGGTAAAAAGACTTTGTCGACGACGCTCTTTCCATGGCTTTTGGCTGAGGATAACCCAGTTATATCCTGTTAAGGAAATAACTCTTTAAATAAAGCCGGACGACGCGTTCGTGCTCTGCGAGGGGATAAGCTTCCAGAATCTACTAGGGATAAGCTTACTGCTTGGGGAAATATGAATTCCAACTTTCTTGGGGAAGTAGGATTGGACTGGACTCTTTGGGGAAGTTTTGGACTGCGGGGGAAGTGATTCCCTTTGAATATTGAGATACCGCCGGGGAACAATCTTTAGACTAAGACTGCCGGGGATGCTTGTTAAGAATATATGTATATTGCTGCTGGGGAAGTATTGAGATCTACGGGAGGATACTCAATTTCCTTGATATTTGATGATTGCTTGGAGAAGAATGTATTGTTTTACTCTCTGGGGAATTAAGGTATCTGGTCATGTTCTTTAGCTGAACCTACCTTGGTACCTTGGAGGATAGAACAATTAGACTGCTCAGACAACTCTTTATTGCCCCTGTTTCTAGTGTCACCTGCAATTAATTCCTTTGTTTCGTATGCAAATATTTATGAGTTAGCAAATTATTGTCAATGCATACATCACAAATTGAACCTTGGACGTTCTTCGCAAAACAAAACAGAAAAAAGAAAACATTTGGCACGTTTAACTGAAGATATATTTTTATTGATTTTGAATGGCCCATGAATAGGCGTTTTATATACAAGAGGCTGACGTCCTAGTAAGAGGTACGTTGCCGAGCAAGAGAGTTTATACAGATTTTGTACAAAAGAAAATAAACAGCTGTGTGAAAGATGAATGATCCACTGGGTTTCAACTCTGCTATTGTCTTTATAACTCTGAGCGTCTCATCACTTGATGACCTTGGTTGAAGGTGAAGCTGACTGATCGATGCCGTTTGAGCTTGATGCAGATACCGGATTCTGGATGCAAAATGATCAATGAGACATAGTTTTACGCTTTATCCCTAATTTTTGCCTGGACCGCCCTTTCGGGTTTTCAGTCCACCGGGATACCCATTTTTGCCCAAGCCGCCTTTTTAGGTTTTCGACTTGCCGGGTGTACAGATTTTTTTCATTTTCATCCCTTCATTTTGCCCGAACCCTTTTGGTTCGACGGGAAGCCCTAATTTTTGCCTAGGCATGTCAGCCTAGCGGGTCTTTTTTTATGCGTAGTATTTTTTAACTATGTCTGCATTGGCGGGGTGAGGAAGGTCGTCACCATCCATGTTGGTTAAGATCATTGCTCCTCCTGAGAACACATGCTTAACCACAAATGGCCCTTCATATGTAGGGGTCCATTTGCCCCTTGGATCACTCTGAGGAAGGATGATTCGTTTGATCACCAGATCCCCGACTTGATATTCCTGTGGTCTGACCTTTTTGTTAAATGCCCTGATCATTCGTTTTTGGTACGTCTGACCATGACAGATAGCAGCAAGTCTTTTCTCGTCAATGAGGTTGAGTTGGTCAAGTCGTGTCTGGATCCAATCATCTTCGTTCAGGTTTGCATCCTTCATTATCCGGAGAGAGGGAATTTGCACTTCGATCGGCAAGACTGCCTCCATGCCATAAACCAGAGAGAACGGAGTTGCCCCGGTTGACGTCCTTGCTGAGGTACGGTACCCATGCAGTGCGAACGGTAACATCTCGTGCCAATCTTTGTAAGTTACTGTCATTTTTTGCACAATCTTCTTGATGTTTTTGTTAGCTGCTTCTACAGCCCCATTCATCTTCGGTCTGTAAGGAGAAGAATTGTGGTGCTGTATCTTGAACTGTTCGCAAAGCTCAGCAATCATCTTGTTGTTCAGATTGGTACCGTTGTCTGTAATAATCCGTTCAGGGACGCCGTATCGACAGATCAGATTGTGCCGAATGAACCGTGCCACAACAGTCTTGGTTACCGTAGCATAGGATGCTGCCTCAACCCACTTCGTAAAATAGTCGATCGCCACTAGGATGAAGCGATGTCCATTGGATGCCGTAGGTTTTATCTCGCCAATCATGTCTATGCCCCACATTGCAAACGGCCAAGGCGCAGTCAGAACATTCAGGGGAACCGGAGGAACATGCACCTTATCCGCATAGATCTGGCACTTGTGGCATGTCCTAGAACGTTGGTAGCAGTCAGCTTCCATTGTGGACCAATAATATCCTGCCCGTAGGATCTTTTTAGCCATGGTGTGCCCACTGGAATGCGTACCAAAGGTCCCTTCATGTAGCTCCTCCATGATTCGTTCTGCTTCAGTCTTATCCACACAACGCAGCAAGGTTGAATCATGGTTTCTCTTGTACAAGACGCCGTTGCTTAGGAAGAACTTGGTTGCGAACCTCCTCAGGAATTTCTTATCATTGACAGAGGCACCTTCAGGGTATTCCTGAGCTTCCAGATATCTCTTCACTTCGTGGTACCAAGGCTTCTCAGTTACCAATTCAGTTTCGAGATCACAACAGTATGCCGGTTCGTCCAGTTTCCAGATGATGATCCGGGGAGCTTCATTATCCCATTTAACCTTGAACATTGAAGACATTGTAGCTAACGCGTCCGCTAACTGATTCTCTTCTCTTGGAAAGTGCTCGAAGGTTATCTCGGTAAAGTGGGGAATCAGGGTCAACACACATTCTCTGTAAGGAATCAAGTTTGGATGTTTCGTATCCCACTCTCCTTTGATCTGATTGATCACAAGAGCGGAATCTCCGAAAACACTTAGGAATTTGATCCTTAGGTCGATCGCAGCTTGAAGACCCATGATACACGCCTCATACTCCGCCATGTTGTTGGTACAGTTGAAACACAGCCGGGCAGTGAGTGGAGTATGAGTACCTTGAGGGGATATGATAATGGCGCCGATACCATTTCCCAAAGCATTGGAAGCTCCGTCAAAGTGCATGGACCATCGGGATCCTGGTTCAGGTCCTTCATCCGGTCCAGGTATTTCACAATCTGTTACTATCATGATGCTTTCATCCGGAAACTCGAAGTTCATTGATTGGTAGTCATCTACAGCTTGATGAGCTAAGTGGTCTGCCAATACACTTCCCTTGATGGCTTTCTGGGTTGTGTACTGAATGTCGTATTCCGTCAAGATCATTTGCCATCTTGCAATTCTCCCAGCCAGAGCAGGCTTTTCGAATATGTATTTTATCGGATCCATCTTTGAGATCAACAAGGTAGTGTGAGTCAGCATATACTGTCTCAGCCGGCGAGCAGCCCATACCAAAGCGCAGCAAGTTTTCTCAAGCAGTGAATATCGGGTCTCACAGTCGGTAAACTTTTTGCTAAGGTAATAAATGGCATGCTCTTTTCGGCCAGACTCGTCATGCTGCCCCAGCACACACCCCATTGAGTTGTCTAGCACTGTCAGATATAGTATCAGAGGTCTCCCTTCAACCGGTGGCATAAGGATGGGTGGTTCTTGGAGATACTCTTTGATTCTGTCGAAGGCAGCCTGACATTCATCGTTCCAACGTACTACCTGATCTTTCTTCAGTAGCTTGAAGATTGGCTCACAGGTAGCAGTCAGATGAGAGATGAATCGAGCAATGTAATTCAGGCGTCCTAAAAAGCCTCTGACCTCCTTCTCTGTCTTAGGAACTGGCATCTCTTGAATAGCTTTGACCTTGGCAGGGTCCACTTGAATACCTTTATCACTGACCACGAAGCCTAGCAACTTCCCAGATCTTACCCCGAAGGTGCACTTGTTCGGGTTCAATCTCAGCTTGTACAGTTTCAACCGGTCAAACAACTTCTGCAGATGATCTAGGTGCTCTTCTTCAGTTTGGGACCTAGCGATCATGTCGTCCACGTACACTTCGATCTCATGATGGATCATGTCGTGAAATAAGGCAACCATGGCACGTTGGTAGGTTGCCCCAGCATTCTTTAACCCGAACGGCATGACCTTGTAACAGAAGGTGCCCCACTGAGTAACAAATGTAGTCTTTTCCATGTCTTCAGGTGCCATCTTGATCTGATTGTAGCCTGAAAAGCCATCCATGAAAGAGAATACCTTGTGCTGAGCCGTATTATCAACAAGGACATCAATGTGAGGTAAAGGGAAGTCATCTTTGGGGCTGGCCCTGTTTAGATCCCTATAATCAACACACATTCTGACCTTGCCGTCCTTCTTAGGCACCGGCACCACATTAGCGACCCACTGAGGGTAAGAAGTCACTGCAAGGAACCCGACATCAAACTGCTTCATAACCTCGGCTTTAATCTTTTCGGACATCTCTGGACGCATCCGACGGACCTTTTGCTTGACTGGAGGGCAGTCTTCCCTAGTCGGCAAATGATGGACGACAATATCGGTATCCAACCCTGGCATGTCTTCGTAGGACCAGGCAAAGATCTCCATATAGTCATGCAGCATCTTGGTTAACCGTTGCTTCACGCTGAGCTCTAGGTTAGCACCAATCTTTACCTCTTTTCTATCTGCCTCAGTACCCAGGTTTATGGTTTCCACTGGCTCTTCATGGGGTTGAATTGCCCTCTCTTCCTGAAGCAACAATCTTGCAAGCTCGCCAGGCACTTCGCAATCATCTTCACCTTCGTCTTCGGCTAAGTTGATCGGATTTTCGAAGTCATAATTGGCATTAGCAGAGCTGTTATCAGTGAGATCCAGAGTGGATTGGAACCTGTATGAGTGAGTGTGTGTGTAAATACAGCTGTTTTTGAAAATTATGTAAAGGAAATGAAAGACAGAAAAGGAACACAATATTTGCAATGCGAAAAACGTCCAAGATTTTCATTCATGATGTATAAAATGACAGTTTGTATGCCCTCACAAATAGAACCACGGTGCCTCGGGTAAGACACCGGGCCATAGAGTTTATCATTGTCTATTACAAAACATAATGAAACAAAGAAGTTTATTACTTAGTGACAAAAGAAACAGGGAGATTGTCCTTTGAGCTCCAATTGTTAAGTCCACCGTCAATTGCTGGGTAGATCCAGCTATCGAACTCAGCTTCATCAACTTCCTCTTCATCCCCAATAGCATTAACTCCATGAGCAGGCAGGGGAGCTGTTACCACATTAGGCTTGTCAGACGCCTCAAACTGTACCTCCTTAGCATCAATGAGGTCCTGCAGCTTGTTCTTTAGTGCCCAACAGTCATCAGTAGAGTGCCCCGGGCTTTCTGAATGGTAAGCACAACGAGCATTTGGGTTGTACTTGGGAGATGCTGTATTTGGGAACTTTGGAGCCTCCCTGACAGTCACCAAATTGGTTGCGAGTAACTGTGGCAGGATTTGCGACAAAGTCATGTTTAACCGGGTGAATTCCCTCCGGGGTCTTTCAGCCTTCTGAGCATTGTTTGGCCGGGGAGCGGCAGCAGGCTTAGCAATCATGACCGCACTGACAGATTGGCGGTGTTCATTTCTCTCTGATCTCCTAGAACCATACACAGCGCTAGACTCCTTCTTGAACGGTTTCTTGTCTGAACTAGATGATGCAGCCTTTGCAATCTTCCCAAATTTCAGCCCAGCTTCAATTCTCTCTCCAGTCAAGATCAAATCAGTGAAACCAGCGGAAGAATTCCCAATGAGATGGTTAAAGAATGGCCCAGATAGGGTCCCCAAGAACATGTCGACCAACTCCCGATCAGTCAATGGTGGCTGCACCCTGCCAGCCAGGTCTCTCCACTTCTGAGCGTACTCCTTAAAACCTTCGCTTGCACCTAACGCCATACCCTGGAGTTGGGTACGTGTGGGGGCAAGGTCGGCATTATACTGATACTGCTTGTAGAAAGCAGTAGCCAGCTCCTCCCAGTTACGAACTTTGGTCCCATCCAGCTGATAGAACCATTCGAGATGAGTCCCTGAAAGACTCTCCTGGAAGAAGTGGATCCATAGATTCTTGTCCGCAGAGTACGGCTGAATTTTTCGAACGTAGGACCTCAAATGTAGCTTGGGACAGGATGCCCCGTCATACTTGGAGAAGGTGGGTGCTTTGAATTTATGCGGGATAATTACACCAGTCGACAAACCCAGATCTCCGAAATCCAGCCCAGGTGCCTGTTGCACCTCCATAGCCTTCAACCTGTCCTCCAGTTGTTTGTATCTGTTATCCTCAGGAGGGTACTGCTCTTCGTCAAAATCTGTCTCGTTGTCGGAGACCACTGGAGTAGGAACCCTGACTTCTGCCTGAGAAGGACTCCTGCCAACAGAAGAAACAGCCTCTTCATGCTGCAGAGTATTACCCAACCTTCGGCCCGAGTTGAATAGAACAGTTCTTCTTTTCTTCTTCTTCTCCTTCTTCAGGAGCATAGTCTTCAGTTCCTCTTGGCCTTTAGCCAGACCCATGATTAGTTCTTGAAACTGCGCATTCTGCGCCTGGAGAGCCTTGATTGATGTCTCAGTTGATTCAGATCCGGGATTCATGATGCTGAAATAAACAGCGAAGAACTGTAAGCAACCTGAAAAAGGGGAAAAACCTGCTATGCACATGATGTATGAAATGCGTATGAATTATGTTTTCAAAGACAATCGGGAATCAACTTTGTAAACAAAAAAGGAACACACTTTATTAGATTCAACTTTGCAACTGAAATTATTCAACAAGTTGCCCTTAGGCGTTTACATGAAATGAAACAACTGGAAAGGAAATAAAAACTGTAAAGGCACATTCAGAATTCCTCATTGATCCCATGGTCTCCTCTTCTCAGTACGGAGGTAGGCATTCAGGGCTCTCTCATTCTCCAACTGCTTTGTCAGCTTCTGGATCTTTGATTCCTGCTCGTTGAACTTTTCCCGGTAAGAATCCCGTTCTTCTTGCAGTTGCGACCAAGATCTCTTCAATGTCTCGTAATCAGTAGGTATCTGAGGAGGAAGGACAGTTGGAGGAACACCATCTTTATCAGGACATTCAAGAATGACGGTTCTGACAGCTTCATACGGCATACCTAACTTTTGAGCACGGATGCGGACCCATTTGTAGTAGGCTTCCATAGGTAAAGAAGTCTTTGGCCCTAGCTCTTGTGGGTCAGCTTTATGAACCTTGTCCCAAGCCTTGATGAACCTACGACGCAGCTCGTCACTATCCACCTGAAACTCGAAACTGATGTGAGGCACCAACATCTCATGGGGGCCTGCTCTTCTTGCTCTTCCAAACTGACGGAGTGCTAGACATGGATTGTAAGAGATCCCTCCTTGAGTACCAATCAGAGGAACATTAGGATACTCCCCGCATCGATCAATAATAGCTATCTCATCCAAACCTCTGCAAGTCCAAATGATGTCTTTATCGGTGAGAGCCATTAACCTGTGAGCCCAACCTCTTCCTTCTTGGTTCTTCAGTACGAACTTAGGGAGGTGCGAAATAAACCACCTCACCAACAAAGGGATACAACACCATAGGGTTCCTCGTCTTCGGGTAGTGCGGGCATGAAGTTGTTGCAAGATATCACCCAAGAGAGTGGGCACAGGGTTCTGAGACATAAAGATCCTAATGGAAGTGACATTGATGAAGTTGTCAGGATTAGGAAACAGGACTAACCCATAGATTAGGAGAGCCAAGATGTCTTCATATGCCCTAAAGTCCAAGTCATTCCAGAAGCTGTTAGCTTTACCAATCAGAAACTTGGCCAAGAAACCCTTAACTCCGCTTCTAGTTACCCAGTTGTCTGTTACCTCTTGATGGGTCAAAGGAAGAGCTGCAGCAATGTCCTCAAGCCTGAGGGTCTTTTCCCAACCAGTAAAGGGAGTCTGATCCAAGATAGGGATACCAAGCAGATTAGAGAACTCTTCCAGGGTAGGGACCAGCTGGAAGTCTTGGAAGGTAAAGCACTGGTACTGAGGGTCATAGAACTGGGTCAGAACACTCATCAACTGTTGATCCCGCTTTGCAGTGACTAAACTGAGAAGAGAACCATGCCTCTGAATGAAGGAAGTGGTATTTGGAATTCTGCTAACCAACTCATCAAGCAACTCAGGTGAACGAACAAAGTTGAACCGGATAGTATTCCTTCGCACAGGCATCATAATGTCCTACAAAACAGAGCAAAGATGAAACCCTCTTGTCTTTGAAATGGTCAGTTCTTATGCAGGATGCATGCAATGCTCATGATGCTATGATGTCATGATAAAGCACACCACATACAGATACAAGGGCAAACATGGTAAGGCACACAAGTCACACAAGGCAAGCCCCTAAAGTTTTAGGCCAGCATGAGGTCTAGGTACTACCCTCTTTCAGTTTGTTGGTTCATACCTGTCCTAATCAAAAGTAACCGGGTTCTTAGAGGATCCCAATATCATTGACTACCCTCAATCGGTCATAACTCCAGCATCGCAATCTTTTCTTGCGGCCAGAACCATCACGAGAGTTTAGCCTCAATGGGCGTAGCATACTGCTACTGTTCTAAAGGCCAAGTTGTGTCAATTAAGGTTCTAAGGTTGTTGGCGCTTAATGACTCCTTAGAAGACCCATATTCTCCTCGTTGCAACACAAGGGATATCGGTACAGACTAAGGTGCCACACCAACGTAGCCACTGCTTCACCTGTGTCGGTCTACGCCGGACAGGTCCCTCACAGCTTATGCTACCTAAACAGGGTATCCCCAGATCCGGGTTAGGATCTATGTATCTCCGATGCAACCCACAATAGTAAAGCAAGCAAAACAATACAAGTGAAAACACAGTTATGACCTAGCCCTAAGGTACACCTCACTTTAAAGTATTCCCCAGCAGAGTCGCCAGTTCTGTGATCGGTGGATCTGGAACTGACTGTTTAACGCTGGTTCGCGAAATGTCGCGGAAGCAAGAGTCGCCACCGTCTTTTATTTTCTCCAAATGGAAAGGACAAAAGCACAGAAAAATTCCTTTAAAGAGATTGCTCTCGGTTCGGGAGGTAGGTTATAGAAAGGGAAGGTGTTAGCACCCTTTCTATCCATGGTTATCCATGGGCTCTTAGATACTTGCTCAATGTGTTTTCAAAAGTGTTTGCTTTTCAATTGTGGGTTTTTAAAAAGTTTCTTTGAAAAATTTCAGATCGACTCGTACGTCAGAGTGTTTGAAAAGTTTGCTTTGAAAGCTTTTGAAAATGTGTTGTGTGAAAAGAGTTTTGTTTTGTTTTTAAGATTAGAGCAAGTATCCTTGAGAACCTACCTACCCTAAGGAATTCGTCTGTGTAGATGTCCTTTAAAGTAGTGCCATCCCACCATTGAGAGGTAGGTAGCACCACCGTTGGAGGTGTTCGGGTCAATTCGATTTTAGGGACATGGTGATCACCAGAGCAATGGGAAGACACCTTAGAAGCTACCCTCATGCCAGGTTCCCGGATCATGAGGACTTACTAAGACGTTTTCTACTCGACGACCACCTTTCGAAAGGCAACAGTGAGGCGTACCCTAGGGGTGGTGTGTGCGAATTGTGTGTCATGTTTCAATTATTTGTCTTGTCATGTTTGTCGTGTTCTACGCTTGATTTTAATTTGTCCATTCATTCTTGCATGCATATTTAACAGTTATAAAGTTTGCGAAAAATAAATCTAAGACTATTACAAATGGCGCGGGTCCACATCGCCAAAATTAAACCGGACCCGATTTAGCGGAAAATAAATAAAGCGATAAAAATGCGATAAATAAATGTACATGGCCTTGGGAGAGATACAGAATTATAATAAGCAATAAAGTAAATGCGCAAAAGAAAATAATTAAAACAAAACTAGGGCGTTGGACCCTTTTTACAAAAAAAATTAAATTACAAGAGTTAATTAATTAGAATTAAATAGGGAATTAGAATTAAATGATTAAATGTTTTTTTTGATATTTTTGTGTTTTTTAAGATTTAAAAGAAAAAGAATTAATTAAAGCTAAAAAAGTGGAGGTAAAACCCTAATTCTAATTATTTGTTAATTATTGAGAAAATATTGAAATTTGACTAATTTAACCTAAATTAATTTTTATGTACAATTTACTCAGGAAAATAATAAATAAAATAAACAATATTATTACAAGAAAAGGAAAATTAAAAAAAGGATTAAGATCAACAATTAAACCTAAATTCTATATTTTTTATATTTTATTATGAAAAGAATTAAAATTAAAAAACCTAATTATACTAAATTCAATTACACAATTTATTCATGAAAATAAAATAATTAAAATAAAATATTTATTTACATTTTATCTTTTTCTGGATTTTTATGATGTTTTTTATATTTTGTAAAAAAAGAGAAAATTAATTAATTAAAGCTATAAAAATAAATAATACAATAATTAAAATAATAAAAAGAAAAGAAAAGCAAACCAGAGTGGGGTGTTGCCCCAAATAAGGAGGTTCAGGCCTGGAAATTCTGGCCCAACAAGATTTGAATTTGCTGACTTTTCATAATTCCATATGGTGCGTTGACTGAAATTTATTGTGCTCATGGGATCCACGCCTTTGATTTGGTCGTCTGGGACACGTGTGTGGCTTGATGAGGAGAGGACATGATGTACCTGGATGTTAGCATAGCATAGGATTCTATTGTGAAAAATAACATGGAATTTTTCCAGACCTGGGACTTGAACCCAGGTCTTTGATGTCACATGCATAGCGTGTTACCACTGAGCCAAACGCGTTAATTGATATATTATTATAAACAAATAATGAAAAAGCAAAACCAACGCCCATTAACTAAAACGCGCGCAAATTTGAATGGATCAATCGTTGCTTGACACGCCTTCTTCTTCCTCACCATCCCTGTAAAATAGAACACAGAGGCAACGGTTTTGTGGGTGTTTCCTTAGGGCCTCTATCAAAAAATAGCGAATAGCCCCTCGTTGCTCATAAATTGAGCGCGAGGGGGCCATCCTTTTCGTCTTCAACCCCTGAATCCATTGGTGGTCATCTGGGGCTCTAATTTTGCGTTATTATGAAAGCCCCAAATCTAAGAACCTGCAAACCCTAGCAATCGATCATGGCAAAACCTTATATACGATATGAAAATCAAATTGAAGGCAACGGTTAGCTTCACAATCAAACAAGGAACAAGAATCAACAATTAAACTTTATGAAAAATGCTTAGAACATGATATGCGTTTTCAAAAAATTCGAGGTTCAGTCCAGGTTCTTGATACCAATTCAGGGCGTTTCAATGGATGTTCTTGGTTGGAATTTGATCAGGAGTGCCTGAGGAAGCTTTTGGTATAAGAATTAGAGCTTGACTCGGCTTAAAAACTGGTTTTCAGTGTTTGAGTTTTTGTGAAAAATTTCAATATGCAATGGCTTGTTTGGGCGCAGCTTGCAGTCTAATATCATTAGGGTTATGATTCTGAGTATGTATAGAGCATGCTAGGTCAAAAATATTGCACAAAATCTCAAGCATTCATGGTTTTACATATTTGATTTTATGAAATCTTTTTTGAATCTTTTTTCATGGTTCTTGTGTCAATTAGGTTTCAATCAAGCCAAAACCTTCTATATTAGCATGTGCACGAAATCTCAAGTTCAAATCATGCATAAAAAGATTTGTTTAGGTTAAGTTTATATTTTTCATGTATTAAAATGATTTAAATGAATATAAATTAATATAAATTCAAATAAATAATTAAAAAATATGAAAATACTTCCCTTTGGGCCTAGTGGTCGTGCATAGGCTTGGCATGAAGACATTTGGAAGAAAAATGGGCCCATTTGCATTTTTAGGCCTTTTGCATCAATGTTGACTTTCAAAAATTTCCAAAAATTTCCCAACTTCCACAAGGCATAACTTGGTCAATTTTTAAGCTTTTCACATGTTCTTGGACATTTTGGAAAGGTCTTTGAGTCCTTTAACCAATGCCTTTGGTCCCATGTCATTTTGATTTACCAATCTCAAGTTATGGCCTTTGACTTAAAGTCCCTTTTTGTTGACTTTTGAAAATGACCTATAATGTTGAAATTGATAACTTTTTGTGAGAGCATTTCTTGGACTTGGAACATGAAGATGAATTGTAGGAAATGTCTTTCTCTTCAAAATGAGCTTTGGATGGAATTTTTCTGATAATCCATGTGAAAGTTATGCCCTGGTCAATTTCAGTTGACTTTTTCAGCTGTCCAAATATAGCAACTTTTGCATCTTTGATGATTTCTGAGCCAAATTTTGAGAATCATGATCAAGCATTGATCAAATGATGTTTGTGGCTTCAAAATGATATGTTGACCAAAAATTTGAACTTTTGACTGCCAAATGACCATTTTGCCCCTACAGTTGACTGCAGTGCAATCTAGGGTTTTGACTGTGCAATTTTGAGCTGAATGCCTTGAAACTTGATATGAGGGTATTTGAACATCTTTGTGGGCATATGAGACTTGATTGGGCCTTTGAAAACTTCATTTCCTTGATCAGAACCCAAACCCTAGTTTTGACTGTATAGGAGACAGTTGAACTGCATAGTCCTTGGGGAATTTTGTGACCTTGACTTGACAATTCTTGGAGAATATGGGAGGGCAAATTTTGGGGTACAACAATGTGGTTTCCCACTTCATCAAGCAGAACCTCATATGCCGGTATGGTATCCCCGACAGGATCATTACGGACAACAGTACAAATTTGAACAATACTATGATCACCGCTCTGTGCGAGCAGTTCAAGATTCAACATCACAATTCATCTCCCTATCAGCCTAAGATGAACGGTGTTGTTGAAGCTGCGAACAAGAATATCAAGAAGATCATTCAAAATATGACAGTCACCTACAAGGACTGGCATGAGATGTTACCGTTTGCTCTGCACGGTTACCGTACCACGGCACGCACTTCAACTGGGGCAACACCCTATTCTTTGGTATACAGCATGGAAGTTGTTTTACCTATCGAAGTTCAGATTCCCTCCTTGAGAATCATGAAGGATGTTGGTTTGAGTGAAGGCGATTGGATTCAGATCCGGCTTGACCAACTTAACTTGATTGACGAAAAGCGACTTACTGCTGTTTGCCATGGTCAGGCGTATCAAAAGCGTATGATCAAGGCCTTCAACAAGAAAGTCAAGAGACAAGTATATCAAGTTGGGGACCTTGTAATCAAGTGAATCATCTTGCCGCAAAGTGATCCCAGGGGCAAGTGGACTCCTACTTACGAAGGACCATTTGTAATCAAAAACATCTTTTCTGGTGGGGCAATGATTCTGACCACCATGGACGATGATGACCTGCCACACATTGCGAACGCAGACATAGTCAAAAGATACTACGCATAAAATGACCCAACAAGTTGAAAACCCGAAAGGGCGACTTGGGCAAAAATGGGCATCCCGATGAATCGAAAACTCGAAAGGGCGGTTCAGGTAAAAATTAGGGATAAAAACAAAAAATCTGTACACCTGGCAAGTTGAAAACCCGAAAGGGCGACTTGGGCAAAAAAGGGTTTCCCGGTGGATCGAAAACCCGAAAGGGCGATCCAGGCAAAAGTTAGGGAATTAAAGCGTATGACTATGTCTCGTCAGATCACTTTAAGGACAATCTCTTCACAGACAAGCTCCAAGCTTCTGATCAATCCAATCATCTGCGGACGAGGAAACGAATGGACAGGATACTCAGAGTTGCGAAGGCTATAGCAAAATGGGAACCCCATGGAATTGTTACACATAGCCATCTTTCTTTGTATAAAATTTTCTCATTTTTTATGACAACATTCTCTTACTAGGATGTATGTCTCCTTTGTACAAAATACTTACACAAAGTTAATACAAAGATACTTCAAATTGCAAAAATTTGATGGCCTTTTCTTTCTTTTTTACACCTATGTTTATTTGAAAACGTCCAATGATTTGTTAAATGAGCATATGCATTTAAATATAATCACTTCTTACAAATAAAACGAAATGAGTAAGAATAATTACTGATAGGTTGAAAGTATAGGAAAACGTCTTTAGGCTATTCCAGAAGAAATCCCCTACAGTAGGCCATTCATGTCCCCATCGGAATTAAGGTTCAAAATCCCCAGCAGAGTTAAAGTACATATCGCCATCAGGACTAAGTTTCTAAAACTCCCAATCCCCAGCGGAGCCAAAAAACTTTGAACTACAGATCCCCAGTGAAGATGAAGCTTTCTTCCCCAGTGGAGTCCAAGACTCCAACCTTTAAACCACAGTAGAAATCATCCGGTTTCTCCAAATTCCCCAGTAGGTTATCTTAAAACCTGAAAATCAATCAGATAACAGTTAGCTTTTATCCCCAACCGTTCTTAAAACCCCAGTAGATTAGCATACAACCCAAGCTCTTGAGAATTCTTTGACGGAATAAGCATTCTCCCCACAGAGTTATTTCCCAACAGAACGAAGATCCTTGTTCTCATTTCTCCAGTTGAAGCCTCCCAGGTTTTAATTCCCTAGTAGAGATCACCAGAGTTTTCCTTATTTGCCAGGAAAGTCATGAAAGATTCTCTTTCCCCCGCAGAGGTTGTCAAAGCTCTTGTTAATCCCCACAAGTCACCAAATATTTTCAATCATCAACAGTAGTCCAAAGGATTTCTCAGTCTCAGCAATCAAGGGTTTTTGAATCTCCAACAGCAGTCAAGGGTTTATTTTCCCCGGCAGCAGTTAAAGATTTCATTATCTCCAGTTATCAAGGATTTATTTTTCTCAGCAAGACAGCTAATTAGCTTACATGCACATACATTACATTCATATGTCATAAACATTGACAGAACACATTCTATTGCATCATACATATCATGCAACATAACTTTGTATTTTCAGCTAACATTTTACCCTTTTCAGGATAAAATTAAAAGCTACCTCTAACAAATATTCAAAAATCTCAGATACAGTATGGGTACACCCCAGACACAGAGGTCATTCTATTAATCATTCAGAATTTCAAGTCAAGATACGGACTAGATACGCTCCAGACACGGAAGCCATTCTACTTCTCATTCAGATTCAACTATCAATTTTAAAGTCCAGATACACTCCAGACAAGGAAGTCATTCTGTCACTTGTCCAGATGCCAGTTACAGTACGGATACACTCCATACATGGAAGTCATTCTACTACTCATACTGATCTCAACCTCAAATACAGTCCAGATACGCTTCAGACACGGTTGTCATTCTGTCACTCATTCAAACCTATTCCCCAGCCCAGAGATACTCCAGACACGGCAATAATTCTGATATTCATTCAAGAATCAAATACAGTTACAGCTTGGATACGCTCCAGATACGGACGCCATTCCTTTGCTCATACAGATCCAGTCTCTAGATACAACTCAGATACGTTCCAAACACGAATACCATTCTGATATTCATTCTCCTGATTTTCAACAAACAAATCTTGGATGGCATCTTTAAGCCCATCTCCAACAAGATTCTACCATCTCCAAATGGCATCTTTAAGCCCATTCCCTCAACTCACATTTTGACGAGTGTAAATTTACGGGCACTCTAGTGTCCAATCCTCTTTTACCTTCGAGTCACGAAAGGCAAACTCGCCAATCTAACTCTTCAGGTTCAAGAAGATTGAACAGGGGCAGCTGTTGTACCCCAAAATTTTCCCTCTCATTTTATCAATATTTCTCATCACAAGGCTCTTTGAACTCAAGATCAAGCTAGGTTTTGCACAGCTCAAGACATCTCCTTGCACTGTTGACCTAAATTAGGGTTTGAGTTTGCACAGGGATCGTTGGACTTCTAATGCTCAAAGTGACTTTCATACTTCATGTTGGACTCCTAAGTTTGTCCATACCAAGTTTCAAGCCTTGAATCAAATTTTTACCCAATCAATTGGACTGTTGACCTAGAAATTAGCTGTATGGGGGGAAAAGTCAATTGTGGCCAATTTATAGTCAAACCTCATAAATTTTGATCCACATCAACATTACGAACTCATATGAATCATTTGATAAAGTTCGGACTACAACTCCTCAAGAAATTTGATCAGATCATCAAAAGGGAAAAAATGGTCATTTTTAGGGTTTTGACTATACAAAGGCAATTTCTGACTTTTTGACCTAGCCAATGGCAAATTGAGCTCAAACATAGATTCAAGGACTCAATGGCATCATCTTGACCTATTCAACAAGTTCAAAAGACCTCAATTGCATTGGATTGACAGATGAATTTTTCAATCAACTGATCAAAATTTGACTGTACACTGAAAAGTCAAACTTTGACTTTTTGGTCAAAATCAAGTGCCAAGGGTCATTTTTCGTCAAGATGTTTCAAAACATGAAACTTGTTCATCAAGAAACCCATTTTTGCAAATTAGGGTTTAAAGTTGAAAATTTTCATAACTTAGAATTTTTCTAAGTTATGAAATTTTCTTAATTTTTCCTAACTTTGTCCAACATTTTCACCACGATGCATTTGGATTCAAACAAAACTTCTAACATGAAAGTTGTAGTCCTCCACAATGCCTACAACTTTTATTCATAAAGTTTTCTCAAAAGAAGCTTGTATCTCAAGTTATGATTTTTGGAACAAGGGTCCCTAAAACTTTTAACTTAGTGAAATTTTGCCCTAGTTTAGGCAGGATTTTGACCTATCTTCTTGGCCATTTTTCACATAGTTCCACTTGGAATCTAAAATTGCATTTCAAATATGGATTGTAGAGAATGTTGCAAGCTTTCCAAAATGTCTAAGAACTCTCCAAACACATTTGTGTTTAGGGAAAATCGAAGGCTTGAAGTTGGCAAAAACTCAGTTTTCATCCATGGCATGTTCATTGTGATACAAGTTGCAAATTCAAATCAGCTTGCTTTGCATTAGATTATAGGCCTCTAAACCATTTCACACTCAATAATTTAATGCAAATACATTGGTCTAAGGCATTGTTTTGGTCATTAGGGCATTGTACACAAGATTAATCCCTAAAAGGTAAAAGGTACATTACCATTTTTGCAAAAATGTGCTTTATGTCAAAACTGAATCCCTTGAGCATTGGTCCATATCTGATGCAACAAATCAAATCCACAAATTGGAGGGGCAAAGGGCAAAGTGTGCAAGCATATGGATAGCCTGTACAGGCCTGTTGGACATCACTTCTCATGTTTGCTTAAAATACAAGAAAGATATCCAAAACACTAGAACTTGAACATCTGTGAAAACTAACTTGTGCAAGCATTTGAGACAACTTTCTCATATCCCCTTGAACCAAAAAAACGACTCTTTGAGCCCTCAAACATCCCATAGCTTAAAATCACCTTCCATTGGCAAAACAGGGCAGCATCTGCAACTTGACTTCTATAGCACAATTTGCTCGTGCGTTTTTCCCCAAGTTGGTTCAAACACCTTCCATTCAATCCATCCAACCTATCCCAAACCTTAAACACCAATTGTAACTCCATTTACAGGGTTTGCCATTTTCATTTTGAGCTTGTGCAGGTTGAGTTCTGTAGGCTTATTCAAGAGCATTCAAGGCAAGCTAGACATTGGAGAAGGTCAAGTGAAGTCCAAGCAAGCTCCCAGATATCTCAAGACTTGTTGAAAATCTCTACATTGTCATACACGAAGTCAGCTAAAACAGGTTTTTATCAACTTCCTATCTCTCTATCTAGGAACATTTAGACTTAGGTTTGTGAATAAGAAATGTAGTATTCATTGCTATGAAGTTGTACATATGCCCAGTTTTCATTTTTATTAAGCATGCTAAGAGAATTTAATCCATAAACATACTGAAAAAATTAGGTTAGATTTTAGGGCCAGAGAAATTCTCTCTGGTCTTTGAGAGTTAGGATTAGTTTTTTATATGGTTAGATTCGTCTTGAAAAGCTCTACAACTTTGATGTTATGTGTTTTTGCAATAGAGCTCGTATGCAGGATATCCATGTTTGGCACATGCGCGCGCGTTTTGTTTGAAAGTCAGAGGTTGAAGATGAAGTGGTGGGTTGGGCTTGGTCCTGGCTCACTATTGACACCCCCCTTTTGCTTTTTGCACCCCCTGGCCCATTTCTTCACACTTTTGTATTTTTCCATTTTATTTTCATTTCTGATTTTGTTTTCTTATTTTCTAAATATAAAAATACCTAAAAAATATTTTTAGAATTTTTTACATTTATTTTAAATTTTATTTTATTTCTTTCTAACATGAAAACAATTTAATTAATGCATATTTTATTTATTGATAACTTAAAAATAATATATAAGTTATACTTTTATTCACACTAAAAAATATTTTTTCTAAATATTTTTTTTTGTATATATTTTATTTTATTATACATATTTAATATAATTAATATATATATATATATATATATATATATATATATATATATATATATATATATATATATATATATATATATATATATATATATATATATATATATATATATATATATATATATATATATATATATATATATATATATATATATATATATATATATATATATATATATATATATATATATATATATATATATATATATATATATATATATATACTTTTATTTTATTAGATACTTGAGAATAAAAATATAAAAATATTACACTTTTATTTTTATTATTATTTATACTTAAAAAATAATTTATCTAAATATATTTTATTTTTTTACATACATTATTTTATTTTATTGTATATAAATAATATAATTAATATATTTATTTTCTTAAAGAAAATTAGGGTTTTACCCTTAACCAAATAAATTTTTTTTTTTATTATTCCTTTCTTTTTATATTAAATATTTTTTACATACATAAATAAACAAAAACCTTTTTGCATAATTCATATTATTTGGTATATTTATTTATTTTGTTTATTTAAATATTGTCCATTTATTATTTATGCCATTTGATTCAATTTGGATGTAATAGTAAAATTAGGGTTTTAATTTCTTGTCAAATAATCCCCATTCAAAAATTGTATCCCCCTCCCCATAATCATGTTGTAATAGCTTAGACTTTTAATTCTCGCACTTTATTGCTTTCAAATATGCCATGATAGAAAGATTAGGGTTTGTATGCAAAAAATCCAAAATCAACAAATAGCTTGACCTAATCAAAGACAAAATGCATGAAAATCAAACACAATGCACACTTGCACTCCTAGGGTTACATCCACTTGTTGCCTTAAAAATGGGCCATGTTATGCATGTTGAGTATTCTGTCAAAACAAAAACAAAACAAAAGATCATAGTCCCTCGATGACGCTATCTTGGTTGCCTAAACAAAATGATCTAGTCCCTCCAAAAAATTGCTAAAAATACTTAACAATTGCTATCATGGTCTATACGATGACACGCGCCTGTCCCGTTTAACATCCTAATACAAGGTTGTTTACCAAATGCAATGGTAAAACAACACTGTCAAAAGGGTTAAAAACATATAGGAAAGATCTTTGAGTAAAATAGGGTAGATAGCTCTTAGTTACTCGATCAAAACTTGCAAAAACATCCTTGCTATTTTCAAACACACCTCACAACACAATTTCAAAACATTTCCTAAATCAAACTTTCAAAACATTGAAACATCTTTTCAAAAGACAAAAACACCTTTGTATACATTCAAACAAGAATCATTACAAAGGTTGCCACAACAATGGCCTCTTTTCAAAAACATCTTTCAAAACCACACACAAAGCACCATTTCAAATAATTGAAAAGCAAAAGCAAGTGATCTAAACAAGTAACTAAGAGCCCATGGATAACCATGGATGAAAAGGGTGCTTGCACCTTCCCTTTTCATAATCTACTCCCCGAAACCAATAAAACATCTCAAAGGTCTTTCTTGTGCTTTTTGACCTTTCCTTAGGATAAAATAAAAAGTCGGTGGCGACTCTTGCTAAACCGAAACATTTGCGAACACAAACGCAAAATCCCAAGTCAGTTCTCCCACCGTATCACACCTGGGCCCGACCAGTCAACAGTTCAAGCCTGGATCTGACCAGTTAACAATTTAAAATTCTGAAGTCTGGACCCGACCAGATAACAACTCCAATTTCTGAAACCTGGACCCGACCAGATAACAGTAAATCTCAAATTTCAGTTTCTAAAGCTTGGACCCGACCAGATATTAGTTTAACTCCCTCAACTGCAGATCCTGGACCCGACTAGTTAAACGGTTTGAGTTACTGACACCTGGACCCGACCAGATAACAGTTGATCTCAAGTTCAAATTGCTGAAGACTGGACCCGACCAGATAACAGTAAACCTTAATTTCAAGTGGCTAGAGCCTGGACCCGACCAGATAGTAACTTAACTTCTCTATCTACTACAAAATCTGGACCCGACCAGTTAACAGTTCGAGTTGCTGAAACCTGGACCTGACCAGATAACAGTTTGATTTTTACAAATCACTAATAAAACTCCTCTTCCCTAGTAGAGTTTGCCACTGTTCCAGCGATTTGCTATAAATCTTGGAATCCGACCAGATAACAGTTAACTTCTTTATCCCTAACAATTTGTTGTGAAGCCTAGAATCCGACCAGATAACACCTAACTTTCAAGATATAAATCCCCACCAGAACGACAGACAACTAAAACTCCTGAATTCTGGTTCTCAAGAAGAAATCAACACTCTCCACAGAGTCTTCTCAAGCAGAAGCCAATATTCCTCAGTGGAGTTCTTCTCAACAAAGCAGGAATCCCCAATGAAAGCACCTTTAAAGTCTGAAGACACACATACTTTTCATTTCCAATAGTCGTCCGAGATTTAAAGCTCCCTAGTATCTGTTAAGGATACACTTTGATAACATGTCGCATTCATACAACATACATAACATATAACACAACATAATCTCATTTATTTTGAGAACATCATTACACCATGCATACATGTGCGTACAACTAGCCCCTTTGTTTCTTTGCAGATAAAATCATTGATCCAAAGACTTCTTCTAGATAAGAATTATTTTTTCAGTTAAAGGCAGACAAGACACATAGTTTTCAGCATGAATCGACTAAAGATTTATGCTGATATTTCCCCCAATTTCTACCAATCATCTCTCCAAATGGCATCCATAAGCCCATTCCCAGATCAATACACCATTGAGTGCAAATTTTTGGGTACTCTAGTGTTCAATCATCTTTCACCTTCAAGTCACGAATGGCGGACCCGCCAATCTAACTCTTTAGGTTTAAGAAGATTGAACAGGGGCAGTTGTTGTACCCCAAAATTTGCCCTCTCATTTCTTAAGTTTTTCTCACAAGATCTCTATTGATTCAAGACTGCACAAGGTTTGATCAGCTCAAGATACCTCCTCAAACACTGATGACTCAAAACTAGGGTTTGAGTTTGCACAAGTACAATTGGATTTTTAATTCCCCGTATAGTTTCCATGGATCATATTGAGATCTCAAGCATCAGGTCGAAGATGGAACTTCTGAATCCTCGAAAGGAGGAAGAGGAAACTGTCAAAAGGGAAAAGAAGATAAAAAAGGAGTGTAGTTGTAGATGACCATGTCGAATTCAAAATCTGGTTCAGGCTGTTCGAACCACATGACTGATCAAAAGGAGTGGTTGTTAGATTTTGACAAGTCGAAGAAGAGCAAGCTTACTTCGATCCCCATGCTTCAACTGGGAAATGGCTTCCTTAGAGCAACCTGCTTTGATCCATAAGCTTCAACTGGGCAATGACTTCCTTCAAGAAGTTGGCTTCAATCCACAAGGTTCGACTGGGAAATGGCTTCCTTCGAGCAACCTGCTTCGATCCACCTCTAAACCCTTCGACACACATAGTTTCGACACTATGAATTACAATTTAACAAAAAAAACTTGCTGATAATAGTTCATTGCAAGAAGAAGGTACTGGCAACATAGTCTTTAAAATGAGTAATGGAGGAAAAGATATGATTAAAGATGTGCTCTTTGTGCCTAGAATAAAGTGCAACTTGCTAAGTGTTGGACAACTAGTCGAAAAGAGTTTCTCAGTTGTCATGAAAAATGGAGTTTTGAGATTGTTCGACACCAAGAACAATTTGGTCTTAAAATCCCCGTTGTCAAAAAACAGGACATTTAAGACAATGATCAATTTGACAGAAGTTCAATGTTTGAAAACTGTTCGACCACAAGGATAGTTGGTTGTGGCATTTGAAGTTTGGACATTTGAACTTTCGACCACTTAATCAACTGATTACTCAAGATGTGGTTACTGGTATTCCAAGTCTTGAAATGCCTGAAAAACTTTGTGAAGTTTGTTTAGTGGGAAAGCAATCTAGAAAAATCTTTCGTTTCGACTATGCCAATGAGATCATCTTGCATACTCAAAATGGTACATTCAGATGAATGTGGTCCATTCGAAGAACATACAATTGGTGGAAACAAATATTATTTTGTCTGTTGATGAGTTTGGTCGAAAGTTGTGGATCTATGTGATCAAAATAAAAGGACGGAGTATTCGACATATTTAAGAGATTCAAGATGCTTTTCGAAAACCAGAGTAGGAAAATGATTAAAGTTCTACAAATATTCAAGATCTTTGTCGAAGGAATCAAGTTGAAGACATAATTTTGAAGAACAATGATCAAATCCATAGGCCATGCTACATGATCTTGCTTTGCAGACCTCAAAATTGTGTTTCAATCCATAATTAATTGGTTACACGATGAATTAAGCTCTTACCTAAGTATTTAAAATATTGTCCAAGCCAATTTTCCCTTAATGGCACAAAGTTACCATTGACATTTTAGAAAAAGCAAGCTTTATGCAAATTGTCAATGCATTGAGCCTTGTGACATTTATCTCTGATTACAAGCAATATCAAAAGCATGGATCAAGTCTTCTACACCTAACAAACATTAGGCCATGCTTGTACTTGAACTTTGGAACCATGAAAATCCACTCAACTTGATTTTTTTTCATTTTCAACTAAACCATAACATGTTATCTCAAGATTCTGGTTACTATAATATGTCAAACCTCTTCCCTATAAATAGAGACATTATTTGCAACATAAAAGGAGAGATTACCAGACTTAGAACACTCCCAAAACTCCCAAAAACCCAGAACCTACACACAAGCACAAAACTTGGCACATTCTAACTTTACACAAAATCTCAAATCCCTTTGTGCGTTTTTTGGCCTTTCGATTCACCAAGCTTCCATACACCACATAGAAACTCTCCCAGCCCTTAAACCACTTATGTAACTCCTTCTTCCTCATCCACCATTTTCAAAATCCACTATTACAGCTTGACTTGTCCAGAGCAGTTGGGCAAGCTACAAGACATTCTTACAGTTGGAATAGCTTCAGGGATGTCCATGCAAGCTTAATCCATCATCAAACCATTTCTGGAAGTCGTGTAGAAGTCATTCAAAGTTTCACTCCAAGAGGTAAGTTTTTCAAACTTGGAACTTTTCATTCAAGCATCATTTGTATATACATTGTGAAGAAAAGATGTAGATATCATGTCTAGGAAGCTGACTAGGTCCATAGTTTTGATAATCATTGCTTATAATTTGAGAATTTCATCTATGATCAGTTAGGTCTTAATTTTTGTACTGAACAAAAGTCATGCTAACCTTCGACCCATAACTTTTGAAAATTATATGGTTAGATTCGTATTAAAATTTTAGGCAGGTTTGATGTTTATATTTTTTTGATTTGGCTGAGAAATGAAGCTTTTAAAAGCTTAACAATGGAATTATCATGGCCTGCGCGCGCAAGGAAGAAGAAGCTGGGCATTTCAAAATTTCAAAAATGAGTTCATTTTATATTTAATGCAAGTTGGATAACTAACGGATGAAACAGACCACCCCAGTGGTATAAACAGCATGCGCATAAGTCATTTTTGTATAAGGTTCTGGGTTCGAGCCCCAGCGAGACCTTTTGTATTTATTTTGTCACTTTTTCCTAACTAACATGCAGGTTTACAATATATTGAGTGTTGGCTGTTTTGAATGGAAGGTGTGGAGAACCTGGGTTCAAACCTTGGTAGGACCAAAATAATTTTTTATCACTTGTTTGTTTTCATTTTTTTAACAAACTTCAACATTTTTCCAACCAATCAAAACAACTCCTTTTGAGTTAATTTTTTGCACACTATTTATTTACAATGTCTATTTTATGAATATATAAAAAATATCACAAAAATATTTTATTTTCATATTTATTTTAATTAACCAAAAGCCTTCCATAAAAAATCCTAAAAAATAATTTCTTGATTAATTTGATTTCCTTTTAACTTAGGATTAATTTACCTATTTTTTATTAATCACACCCCTTTAGGTTAATTAGGCCAAAAAAAATTCCTAACAAAAATCCAAAGAAAAATCCATTTCTTTTTATATTCCTTGTACATTATATTCATGTCATTTCTTGTACAAATTCAATATGATTGTAATAGATAATTAGGTTTTAATTTCTTGCAATCCCCATTTGTAAATTTGTATCCCCTTCCCCAAATGATGTAATAGCATAGTAAATTCACTTTCCGCCATTTATCGCTTTCATATCAATGCTAGTAAATTAGGGTTTGTATAGAAAGATAAAATCAATACTTAGAAAACCCTAATTCGAGATGAATCAAGCATGAAATACAAACACTTGCACCTCTAGGGTTAACTCCACTTGTTTCCTTATGAAAAATGGTCATGTTATGCATGTGAGACGTCTTAGCAAAAACAATCAAAAAATACAAGATCATAGTCCCTCGTTGACGCTTCGAATGTTGCCTTATAAATGATCTTAGTCCCTCAAGAGAAATGCTAAGATATCTCACAACATTGCTATTCATGACTATACGATGACCCACGCCCGTCCCTTTACATCCAAAGATAAGGCTTCTTACCAATCAATGGTAAGATAGTAATATCAAAGGAAGGAAGAAATGAACAAACGATCTTTTGAGTAGGTAGAACGTTCTTAGTTGCTTGCTCATAATCCATCTTCAAAAACAAATATCTTTCTAAATACACCAAACGCTTTCAAAACCTGAAATATTTTCAAAAAGTCCAACACTTTGTATGCGTTCTTATAAGAGACGAGAATCATTACATAGTTTTCCTAAACGAAGGCGCTTTTCAAAAATACTTTCAAAACCCACCACAAACACATTTCAAACAAAGAAATTTCAAAAGTGATCTAGAAAGCAACTAAGAGCCCATAGATAACTATGGATGAAAAGGGTGCTAACACCTTCCCTTTTCATAACCTACCCCCCGAACTTAAGAAAATATCTCAAAGGTATTTCCTGTTCTTTTCACCCTTTCCTTATTGTATAAAAGAAAAGTCGATGGCGACTCTTGCTATCCACAACAATTGCGATAAAACATAAAACAACCAAGTCAGTTCTCCCACCGTATTACAGTTACCCTATATTGGTAACCACTTACTGTAGAAACAATAACTCTGTATTTTCAAAATTTCTCACGGTAACCGGTTGCCTTTAATGGTAACTGGTTACTGCTATTTTCATAAAAACATCCATTCTGCCAAAGTCTTTGGTACCCGGTTACCCTATAATGGTAACCAGTTACCTCCTCACAATTTTTCTCAGAAATCAAATTTTTGTACGTGTTAACCAGTTGTCCTATAGTGGTAACCGGTTACAAGTGCTATTTTTCCAAAACTCTGCAATTCACAGGTTACGATTTCCATCTTTTCAAAACTCCAAAACACCAAATTTCCACATGAAATAGCAGTAGTTCATCATACAAAATAGGCATACATAATAATCATTAATGGGATTACTTTACATCTTCAAAATCAAGAGTTTACACACATCAATTCAACATCTCAAATCATCACATGAACATTGTAATACGGTGGGAGAATTGACTTAGGTGTTTTGCGTTTTATCATAAATGTTGCGAATAGCAAGAGTCGCCACCGACTTTTATTTTATCCAATAAAGGAAAGGGTGAAAAGAACAGGAAATACATTTTGAGAATATTCTTGAGTTCGGGGGGTAGGTTATGAAAAGGGAAGGTGTTAACACCCTTTTCATCCATAGTTATCTACTGGCTCTTAATTGCCAGCTCACTTTGAAATGCTTTATGTTTTGTGTATGTTTGAAAATGTTTTTAAGATGTTTAGAAAGTGGTGATTTTGTAATGATTCTCGTATCGTTGAGAATGTATACAAAATGTTTGTTTTTGGAAATATTTTGAAAACGCCTTAGTACGATAATTTTGCAATGATTTTCGTATCGTTGAGAATGTATACAAAATGTTTGTTTTGAAAATATTTGTTGAAAGAGAGTGTTTGAAAAGATGTATTGAAAGTGCCAATGTAAGGAAATTTTGTAATGATTCTCGTATCGTTGAGAATGTATACAAAATGTTTGTTTTGAAAAATGTTTTGAGAAATAATTGTTTTTGAAAGTGTGAAGTGTGGAAATGGTTGTTTGTGAGCAAGCAATTACGATCAATCTACCTACTCAACAAGTCTTTGTTCTTTTCCTCCTTCTTTAGAAAGTGTTATTTTACCATTTGTTGGTAGAGAGTCATATTATTGAATGTGAGGGACAGGCGTGAGTCATCGTACAGTCATAGAAGGCAACTTGTAAGATATTTTAGAAATTGTCATAAGGGACTAAGATCGTTTATCGAAGGCAACATAGAAGGGTCATCGAAGGACTACGATCTTTTAATCGAGGGTATTTTCTAAAACATCTCACGTTCAAGGGACATGACTGTTTATATATGAGGCAACAAGTATGGGTTATCCTAGAGGTGCATGTGTGCAAAGTGTTTTGATTTCATGTATATTGTCTTTGAATTAGGGTTTTGCTAGGTTTGATTTTAAGTTTTATCATGCAAACCCTAATTACTAACAATAATAAGGAAAATGATAAATTGCAGAATTTAAATGTCCTATGCTATTACAACGCTTTGGGAATGGGGGGGTACAATTTTGTGGATTAGGGGAGGAAAGCAATAAAGCCTAATTATCTATTACAAACCATTGAACATGAATAGATTGTATAAAATGTACAGAGGAAGAAAAAATGTTTTTTAAGGGTTTTGATGGAAATTTTTTTTAGTAATTAACCTAATTAAGCCAATTAAATTTAATTGCAAGAAAAGTTAATTAATTTTAACAAAACCTAAAATCTAAGTTCATTGAAATTAAGAAGAAAATAAAATCTAAGTCTAAATAATTTATTTTAGAAAATAACTTGAATGTTAATGTTAATTAAGAAAATATTTTACAAAAAGAAATAATAAAATTTAACTTAATAAAATAAAATACTTAAATTAAATTATTTAAGAAAAGTAATGTTCTTTTGTATTTTTTTGGTTTTAATAAAACAAATATATAAATAAAAATGATGAAAATGATTTTAATAAAATAAATAGATAAATAAAAATAAATGGGTTGGGGTGTTGAAAAGTAAAATGGGGGTTAAGAATTAGCAAAGAGGGCCCAAATCACGTTTTTTGTTTGAAATCAGAAATAAAAAAAGAAAGAAGAAATAGGCTTGTTTTTAGTAAGAAGGGGTGTATGAAAGTAAAAACAAAAAAGAAGAAGGCCAAAGTTCTGGGAAGCCCAGCGCTTTGTTTGGATTCCATATGGATGGCTTATGAGAGTGCATCATAGGGTATGCGTCTTGGTGTGTTTGATTTAATTGCCTGGCAGATCTGATGGTGATGGAGAAAGGCGCATGCTACGCGCACTAGCTTGGCTTGCACATGATATAAGACAAAGAAATATAAAATAAACAAAAGGGTACCGTTGGGGCTCAAACGCAGGTCCCTATACACTAATGCCTTACGTGCGCTTCCTCTGCCACTAGGGTGGCTGTTTCATCCGTTTATAAAACAACTTGCAATAAACTTAAAATAGACTTGATCCTGATTGTACTTCATCCATAACCTCGCGCCAAAAGCCCTTGTCAACATTTTCAAATTTCTAAAATTGCTCATTTCTCAACCATTTTCAAAAGTGTAAACATGAAACTTGCTCCATTTTTCACCATGAATTTAACCATGTAAATAACTAAAGTTATAAATCAAAGATGAACATGAATTTTGTTTGGTACCAAATAAAACCTAACTTTTGTCAGAAAGTTCAACTTCAAAATTTGCATCACTCAGGCAACATAAATGAAAACTAAAGGCATGGTTAACTTCAGGGCAATGATGTCTATATTTTTCATTCATAAAGTAACCACTAATGATGCTTGTATAGAGAGTTAAAAGTTGAGAAAACTTACCTCAAAGTTGGAAATTGTGTATGGAGTTTGAGCACCCCTGGAAGTGTTGTGATGATCTGGATAGCTTCACTGAACTCCTAGGAAGTTATTGCAACTCTTACTTTATACTGAAAGTGCTTGAATCTTCCTAGAGAAGTCAAGTTGCAGGTGACTGTTTTTGAGTTTGGAAGATGATGAAAATGGAGTTACAGTTATGAAACAGGGATGAGGATGATTTGTATATGATGTATGGAAGCTTTGTGATTGATTTAGAGAGGAAACACACAAGTGGATTATGAGTTGGAAGTTCATGGTCAGAAATGATAAGCAATGGAGGTTTTGAGGCAATTTCGGAGTTTCAGGGAGTTTGTGAGTGTTTCAAGGCTTGTGCATTCGCGCTTTGGCTTGTAAATTACTCTTCTATTTATAGAGGAAATGTTTTGAAGGCTCTAGTGATCATAAATCAAAGATCACATGTTATGGCCACGTGACTTGATTTTGAAGCAATCTTGAAAATCATGGTTTCAATGCATAATACAAGGGCTTGTAGAGTGGCAAACAGGTTGTAGATGAGTTGCTTCTGGATTTGAGATTGTGTGTGTGTTGGCTGAAGATTTTGATAATGTTATCTAGAATTCAAAAGAGTTAAAAGTTCTGATCGAAACGGAATTGAACACCATATTTCGAAGTTGCAGAAGCGGTGTTTCAAATGAGTGTGTCAAAGCTTGAAGCTTCGAACGATGATCATGGGAAAATATCCAAAGGGGTCTCGAAACAACAGCGAGGCTAGGTTTGGGAAAAGCGTTCGAAACGGAGAAACACCAAAGCATTTAAAATTTAAATGGAAGCGGGACTTTCAAAGTTTGAAAGTTATGTGTTGGAGCATTTGGGGACACGTGGAAAGATGAAAGAAGCATTGTCTTGCATGTTCGAAACGTGGCATAATCCTATAGCGAGACCGTTAGGGTCGAATTAGTATAAATAGAAGTCTTAGTATTAGGATTTCAGTGTGTCATATCTGTTATACAAAATACTCAATAACATTCAAACTACCACATGGCAAGGGAAACGAATGCAAGAGAGATGTATGTATGATAGCACCATGTATTTCTAATTTAATGAAAGCCTTTTTACCATTTCCAGTACTTTCCTCTTTTCTTTTTATCGAATAACATTTACAAGTTTCTTTATTTATCGTCTTTTCATTTCAAAGTCTTTTCCTCAAAAGTTTTACTCTTTATTGCTTTCTTTATATTTCGAGCACTTTATATTTCAGAGAACTGTTACGCTTTCAATACCTTTACTTCCAAGTATTGCTCTTCAAACGCATCTTTTTAATTAAAATTGCATTAAACGCTTTCTTTACATTTTAAACTTCTACATTCCAGAAACCTTTTATGTTAAATGTTTTGCAAATCGAAATCATTTACTTCATTTTCCATACAGTTTTACATGTCTCTTCAATCAGCATTACAATTAGCATTTATTCGTATAACTTAGTTTCATGTACAATTTGACCACATTTTTAAACTCTTAGAGAGAAGGATCGAAATAAACCAAACACTTGTACAATAGCAACCATGAATAATTGTTCGATTGTGAGAGTAACTTTAATATCCAAGGAGTCCTAGGATCAATCTAGTCGATCCTGTGAGTTACCAGAGAGATTGAGTAGCGTTAATAAAGATTATTCGATAGTTTGGAAGACTAGCGGTTGTTTACCAGAAATCACTGGAAACAAATTGGCACACCTGATGGGACCAATAGTTGGATATCAGAATTAAGGATTGTCGAGACATAGCCATCCCCAAAACGTAGGAACCATAAGAAATTTGCTGTTTTATGAACCTAAGAAGTGGTAAGATAACCAACAGCAACCAACCTTTATCCAGAAGAAAACGTTTGGACAAAATGTCTAATTCAGACAATCAACAAGGAAACCAAGGTGACCCACATGCAACAAGCACTAACGCTTCCATTTCGAGCGGAACATCTAATGTAATCCCTTCGAATGCACAGTCTGTTGCATCTTCAACCAGTAACATAGCCACCACTGGAGTAAGTGGCATATCAACCAACAGTTCGATCTTAGGAAATACTGGAACTATGGGCTACCCTGGGGGATTCGTTCCACCACCAGGAACACAATCCCATTTAGCCACACCATCAACTAGACCACCCGGCTTCGATGGGAATAGAATTAGAAGTTCTTCTTACGGAATGCCAACATCTTTTATGGCAGGTTTACACAATTCCACTTCGAATTCATCCCCACAACTAGGATCTGGGTCTGGGGCGAACCAATTTATGACAAATAACCAAGGGTCAGTGGGTTATAGCACGTTGCCTATCCTAACCACAGATAACCAGCTGGCTTTTAGGCAATTGATGGATGACAGCAACCACAATATGATAGGGGTGTTAGCGCAAACCATGCAGGAAATATTTGCCCCAATAGTTCAGAATGTGACTGTGACGAACAGGGAAAACGCTGACAATATGAGTCGAATAGCAGATTTCTTTGCCCCCACAGAAAGGCGTAGGCAGAACCAGGCGGGATTTCGAACAAACATGCCTGTTATAGAACGAATTGCTAACGACCCAATTCAGAGACTACCCAGAGAAGAAGCTAACTTAGGGGCCAGAGCACCAAGGTTAGAAGCCCCAGTAATTCAAGGCCCACAAAGGGAAGTTATGGAACCAGGGGCAAGGATCGAAAGGCCAGAAGCCCCAGAATTTCGAGAAGAACAACCCAGGGGAGTTGTCTTGGTTGGTCGAAATCAAGATGCCGATGCCGTCGTTCATAGGATTCGAAACGATAACATCTTGGCAGAAAATAACTTAACCACCATGATAGAGAGGATCATGGCCCAAAATGGCCTCAATACGGGAATGAGGAGGCCAAATTACGCCTCTCCTATATTGGATTGTATAATGCATACTGATTTACCAAGGGGATACAAAGTCCCTAAATTTACAAAGTTCGCTGGGGATACCAACGAGTCAACAGTCGAACACATAGCGAGATATTTAACCGAAGCGGGAGACATAGCCAATAATGAAGATCTCAGGATCAAATACTTCCCAAGTTCCTTGACAAAAAACGCCTTCACTTAGTTTACCACGTTGCCTCCCGGATCTATTGACACTTGGCCCCTTTTAGAGAGATTATTCCATGAACAATTTTACATGGGACAATCGAAAATAAGTTTGAAGGAATTGGCCAGTGTTAAGAGAAAATTCACTGAACCCATAGACGATTATTTGAATAGATTTAGGCTGTTAAAATCCAGATGTTACACAGTAGTGCCTGAGCATGAGTTAGTCGAAATGGCCGCTGGGGGTTTGGACTATTCTATTCGAAAGAAATTAGATACTCAGTATTTGAGGGATATGGCTCAATTAGCCGACAGGGTTCGACAGGTCGAAAGACTAAAAGCTGAAAAAGCCAGAGTCTTTAAGAATAGTAAGAAAGAAAGGGTTTCCTATGTTGGGACTGAGGAAGTGGAAGAATATCCTGAATTCGAATTCGAAGAGGTCGAAATCGACCTCGCTGAATTAAAACAGGCCCCACCTTACTCCTGCAAAATGTTAGTTCCCACGAAAGGGAAAGATATTGTTGAAAATGAGAAAAGTGACAAGTTTCCAAAGAAGGTCTACACCTTCGACGTCACTAAGTGTGACGAAATTTTTGACTTACTTGTCAAGGATGGCCAACTAATTGTGCCATCAAATGTCAAAATACCTCCCTTGGATCAGAGGAAGAAAAGGGGATTTTGCAAATATCATAGTTTCCTAGGCCACAAGACCTCACAATGTTTTCTTTTCAGGGACTTGATTCAAAACGCGATCAAAGATGGCAGACTAAAGTTTGCTGATAAGGTGAAGATGAAAGTGGACGAAGATCCTTTGGACGTCGCAGACACCAACTACTCCGAGCCTGCATGCATTGGAGAGGTCAACATGGTGGAAACTGATCAAAGCGATGCCCCAACAAGAGAGAAGGACACTGGAGTCGAAAACTGGGTGATGGTCGAAGTCAGCGAGGAAGTCACTGAAGACATCCAGAATACGCCAGATACTTCAATTGCTGCACTTGTGGCTGTTGCAGGAGAAACCCAGGCTACTGAAGGCCAAGAAAATCAAAACGAAGGATTGACACAAGTCACTGAGGGCTTGAGGCTGGAATTGGAGAAAGTCCAAATTACACAGCCGGTTCCCCTTCGAAAGGAAATATGGGACACTCTGGGGGAACCCAGTGGGAAATTTGACTATCTGGTCAAATATTCTGCCCCAGAAAGTTCGAAGGTCCAGATCGAAGATATAAAGCCCACAGGATGGGGCGATGACGAAACTAAAGAGGGAGATGTGGAAATAAATATGGTGGATATGGAAGGACCCCGTTCTGAAATGGAAGAAGTGGAAAAATACTTAGAAAAAGAAAAGCACAGAATGGGGGATAATCACACTGGAGATGCTACTCTCAAAGACTATCTCATGACATGCCACAAAGGAGATCCAGGCATGATATTGTGCCCTAGGTGCAGCATCCTCTGCAACCAAAGAATTGCTGCAAATTTCGAAAGGGTACAGAGGGCTCGAACTGGCAACAATTGGCGCCAGGATAACCAACTCTTTAGGTGCTATCCCAAGGCTGGAGAGAGTCTGTTGGAGTTTGTTTTTCGCTGCTACAAAGGGGCAACTAAGTGTTTGGTTTGCCCAAGATATTCTGCGGTGTATGACCAAAGCATGTCCAGGGCCTTCGAAACGATCCCCTTCGCCCCTTGCTGGAATCATCAAGAAACCACCCAGATGGGCCCACGTTTCGACAGCAGATACAAACAGCGAAGACCTGATAGCCCTCACCCCAAAGTCGCTCGAAGAGTGACTTTCAAACTCCCTGCTGAAGTGCCGACCGATAGATGGCTACAAGTCAGAAATGACAAAGGCAAAGACAAATGGAGGAGTGCTGAACGAAATACACGCCATGCTGTGACATACAGGAGGCAATTCAACACACAAAAAAGGGAGGAAGTGAGATTAGAGAATTACAAAGGAAAGAACCCCATGTCAAGATCCCAGTGGCGCAGACAGCAAAGGATTCGAAAGGCTGAGAGGGAAGCTATGGCAAACAAAGGGGATGCTTCAACGAAGATACAAGGTGAATCAAGCACCAACAAACCAAAAAATCAGACTGAAGAGAAACCTCCAGTCAATAGGAGGCTTTTTTCTGAAGACCAACGAGACGAACCAAAGGAATATATTCCGGGCCCGGAAGAGGACGAAGATATGGTAACAGATAACTTCGAATCGGAGGGGGAGTCTTCATTCAACCTGAACTGTAACGTGGTGTCCGTGCTTCCCTGCGAATTTGGGCAGGAAACCGAAATCAATGAATATGAGGAGGAAGACACCACAGATTTAATGAAACATAGGCCCGTGTGCTACTACGTGATGGACAATGGGGCTGTTGAGGAACAAAATGCGTTCTTCGAACGCCCAGAGCCTGCAATGAAGAATCATCTCAAGCCACTTTTCATTCGGGCGAAAGTAGGTATCCATGGTGTGAACAAAGTTTTAGTGGATGGGGGTGCTGCAGTCAACCTAATTCCCCATTTCATGCTAAAAAGGTTAGAGATCCGCGAAGGAGATATCAAGCCCCATAATATGGTTCTATCCAATTATGAGGGAAAAGTGGGCAAAACACTGGGGGTGGTCCAGTTGGAATTGACAATAGGCTCAAGTTGCAGGCCCACCATGTTTATGGTTATCGAAGCCAAGGCCAACTATAACCTACTGCTAGGAAGAGAATGGATTCATGGCGTGGGGGCAGTTCCTTCGTCAATGCATCAACGACTAGTTCTGTGGAGAGAGGACGCAATCGTGGAAAACATCGAAGCAGACCAGAGTTACTTTATGTCAACTGTCAATTTAGTTGACAAAAGGGATTATGATAAAAATCTGGCAAAGATTGCTCCATGTGTCCCAAACGATGAGATGCATGAAACTAGAAACGCCCACTACTACATGACACTTCGTCATGATGGTCTTTACTGGGATAGAACAATAATCAGTGAAGAGGATGAAGTTGAAGGTGCTATACAAAAACGGCCAGCAGGCTGGAACTTCAACAACCTTAACCATGACTGAGTCTACCTTCTTCGAAAGGATTTCGGCCTATATGGCTGAGAACGAATCGAAAGCGGCCTTAGAGGCTGAAATAAATGAATCAATTGTAAAGACGAATGAAGTCAGTGGGGGGGGGTGCGAAATGCTCACCCATCAAAGAATTGGAGATGGATCAAAGGTTGGATGCCATCTATGACAAAGAACCCTTAGGCTTCGAAAGGGACCCCATAAACTCAGGTGTCAAAATGTTGGCACAGGACCCGCTCGAAGAAGTCAACTTAGGGGATGAAGAAACGAAAAGAGTAACTTACGTGAGTGCTAAACTTAGCCCAGGCCTCAAGGAAAAGGTGATCGAAGTCCTTAGGAAAAACAAAGATTGTTTCGCATGGGATTATGATGAGATGCCTGGTTTAAAGAGGGAGTTGGTCGAACATAGACTGCCAATCAAAGATGGCAAGAGGCCCATCAAACAAACTCCCAGAAGATTCGCACCAGCGGTTCTCACAAAAATTAAAACTGAGATCGAAAGGTTGCTGCGCTGCAAATTCATCAAAACAACAAGGTACGTTGAATGGTTAGCAAACATAGTACCTGTTATTAAGAAAAATGGTTCTTTAAGGATTTGCATAGATTTTAGGGATTTAAATACTGCAACCCCTAAGGATGAATATTCCATGCCCGTGGCAGAAATGCTAGTAGATTCTGCTGCAGGATTCGAATATTTGAGCATGTTAGATGGATACTCTGGATACAACCAGATTTTCATTGCTGAAGAAGATGTTGCTAAAACAGCATTTCGTTGCCCAGGAGCCTTAGGCACCTACGAATGGGTGGTGATGCCTTTCGGTTTAAAAAATGCTGGGGCAACTTATCAAAGGGCGATGAATTCAATCTTTCATGACTTCATCGAAACCTTCATGCAGGTGTATATTGATGATATAGTCATTAAATCTATATCTGCAGAAGCACATTTGCATCAGTTAGGCCAATCATTCGAACGGATGAGAAAACATGGCTTAAAGATGAATCCCCTTAAATGTGCATTTTTTGTGCAGGCTGGAGACTTTCTCGGTTTTGTGGTCCACAAGAAAGGAATTGAGATCAACCAGAACAAAACCAAAGCCATAATGGAGACGAAAGCACCTGCGTCAAAAAGGGAGTTGCAATCTCTACTAGGGAAAGTTAACTTCCTCAGAAGATTCATTTCGAACCTGAGTGGAAGGACCCAAGCTTTCTCCCCGTTACTTCGTCTGAAGCAAGGTCAGGCCTTCGAATGGAACGAAGCTCACCAGGAGGCGTTTGACAAAATAAAAGAATATCTTTCCCAGCCTCCTATTTTGTCTCCACCATCATGGGGGAAGCCCATGAGATTGTACATATCTGCCTCTGAAGTTAGCATAGGTAGTATGTTAGCACAAGAGGATAACAATGGCGTCGAAAGAGCCATATACTATTTAAGTAGAGTGCTAAATGATGCAGAGACCAGATATAGCAATTTAGAAAAGCTATGTCTCTGTTTGTACTTCTCTTGTATGAAACTCAAGTATTATATAAAACCTGTTGATGTTTATGTTTCGTCTCACTTCGATGTCATTAAACATATGCTTTCAAAACCAATAATGCATAGTAGAGTTGGAAAGTGGGCTCTGGCTTTAACAGAATATTCATTGACTTTTATGCCCTTAAAAGCTATGAAAGGTCAAGTGATTTCTGATTTCATTGTGGATCATTCGTTGGTTGAGCAGACAAGCATGAGTTACGTCGAAAGGCAACCATGGAAATTGTACTTTGATGGTTCAACCCACAGGAATGGAAGTGGTGTTGGAGTCCTTCTAATTTCTCCTGAAGGAATTCCAACAAAATTCAAGTATAAATTGGATGGTCCTCGTTGTTCGAACAACGAAGCTGAATATGAAGCGCTCATTGTTGGACTTGAAGCTTTGTTGGAATTGGGGGCAACCAGAGTCGAAATTAAAGGAGACTCTGAATTGGTGGTCAAACAAATCACAAAAGAATACAAGTGCATAAAGGAAAATTTAATGGTATACTTCGTCATAGTCAATAGGCTATTACGAAAGTTTGAATACATGGACATTCAACACATACCAAGATTAGAAAACCAAGAAGCAAATGACTTAGCGCAGTTGGCTTCAGGTTATAGAGTATCTACCAAGAATCTTAAAGATTTGGTCGAAATAAGGGGAAGAGTTATGGCTACTAGATTCACACCATCGGATCTGGAAAGTATGAGATTGGGATATGCTGAGAAACAAGGATTCGAAATTCTAGCCATAAATACTTTGTCAGATACAGACTGGCGAAGTCCATTAAAGAGTTATTTAGCAGACCCAACGTTAAAGGTGGATAGAAAAACAAAATATAGAGCATTGTCATATCTCCTCATGGGGAACGAATTGTTCAAAAAGACCCAAGAAGGTGTATTATTGAAATGCCTAGGAGAAAGTGAGGCATATTTAGCATTGTCTGAGGTCCATAATGGGGCATGTGGGGCACACCAAGCAGGCCACAAAATGAAATGGTTGCTATTTCGATATGGTTTGTATTGGCCTAGCATGCTCAAAGATTGCATAGACTTTGCTAAAGGATGTGAGGAATGTCAGAAACATGCAGGAATTCAACACGCCCCTGCAAGTGAGTTGCATTTGATCATCAAACCATGGCCATTCAGAGGATGGGCATTGGATCTGATAGGGGAGATAAATCCTGCTTCGTCCAAAGGTCAGAAATATATCTTGGTAGGAGTAGATTATTTCACCAAATGGATCGAAGCTATACCTTTGGTAGTTGCTGATCAAGAGGCAGTTATCGAGTTTATACAAAAGCACATTATCTATAGGTTTGGATTGCCAGAAAGTATAACTACAGACCAAGGCTCTGTATTTACTGGTAGAAAGATGCAAGGATTTGCCCAAGAAATGGGGTTCAGATTGCTAACATCGACACCATATTATGCTCAAGCAAACGGACAAGTCGAAGCAGCAAACAAAGTAATAATAGGATTAATCAAGAAGCATATTGGCAAGAAGCCAAGAAATTGGCATAAAACTCTGGACCAAGTGTTGTGGGCTTGTAGAACATCTCCTAAGGAAGCCACCAACACTACGCCTTTCCAACTTACATTCGGCCATGATGCAGTATTACCAGTAGAAATTCATCTGCAATCAGTTCGAATCCAGAAACAAAACGAAATTCCAGCTGCATTATATTGGGAAATGATGATGAATGAATTAGTTGAGTTGGACGAAATTAGGTTACATGCGTTGGAAATTTTGATGAGGCAAAAAGAAAGAGTGGCCAGAACATACAATAAAAGGGTAAAGAAAAAAGTATTCGTTATTAATGACTTGGTTTGGAGAGTCATATTGCCTATGGATAAGAAGAACAGAGCGTTAGGAAAATGGTCACCTCATTGGGAAGGACCTTTTCGAATATTAAAAGTATTCTCAAACAATGCATACGAAGTCGAAGAACTCTTGGATGATAAACGTGTCCTAAAGGTTAATGGGAAATATTTAAAGAAATATAAGCCAAGCCTGCGGGAGATTCGAATAATAACAACATAAACAAAATATTATAAAAAGCCAAGATGGCAAGATAAGAATGCCAAAATGGCGTTGTTCGAATATTACATGAAAAAACCAAAGTTATGGTCAGATGAGATATAAAAATTTTTAGAAATAAACATTATTTTTCAATCGATTAAAGGTGCTTCGAAATGTTTCAAGCCTCTGCTGAGCAAACCGCCTGGCACCTTCCAAGGTTGCCACTTCTCCTTTAAGTTGTTCTGCAGTCTCCATTTCTGCAAGCCCCCGGTTGAGAAGCTCTTCGAATTGGTTACCTGCAGGATTAGTTTCGAAGGCTAGTTGTTGTTCCTTAGCCTCCTTAACTTTCTGCTGAAGTTCCAGAATCTGCCTTTCCCAAATAAGAATGGACTCAGCTCGAGCCTCATATTCAGTTTTCGCCTGCTTCAGATGCATAGCCTGATCCTCAGCTTCTTGAGAAAGCTTCGAAGCTTGTTCATAGGCGGCATCCATGGCAATGCGTTTCTCATGAACCTTCTTGGCAGCAGATTCGTCTTGGAGAAGGTAGCCAGTTACGTTGTCCAACAAAGTCTGAAGATCAAACAAGAGAGTACTAACTGGCAAAGAGCAGTTGGAAAGATTAACCTTTGTGAGCAGCTCCTTCATAGTATAGCAAGCAGTACTATCTTGCTTAAGCACTTCGAAGATATCCACATTGAGAATAGTTCTCCTAATTTTGTTAAGAAGAACGACTCTTTCATCTGTAGGAAGAGGATAGCTGGTTGAACTTGTGCCAGCCCTAGCGAGTGGAACGTCCCTCTGAGCCAACTTTGCCTTCATATACCCAATGGGGTCATTTCGCCTCAGAAGTGCCAGTTCTTCGTCAGTCATTCGAGACGGAGAGGACTGGGGGAATTCCACGCGTAGGGGAACCACGTTTGTTTCAACCTCTAGGGTTTCGTTGATTGCATCACCATCCCCTTCATTTGCTTCGTGCTCTTGGTCTTCTTCATCTTCGTCCAAATCTACCACTTCGATACCATCCCTTTCGCCGCTATGTGCGTTAGACCCCATCCCGGCAGTCGAACCATCATTGGCGTTTTCCTCTTCATTGGCGTTTTCCTCTTCATTGGCGTTTTCCTCCTCAGATTCTTCGCCTGCAGATTCTTCGGATTCTCGCCCAGAATCAGCTTTTTCTTCTTCAGTCTGAGTATCCTTTGGGTCCTCTTGAAGAGTTTCAAGAGGGGACTTTTGAAGAACCCTTTGTGAATCCTCTGCAGACGTTTGAAGTATCGTTTTGTTTACCTCTTTCAGAGGGATGGAGGTACCTTGGTCATCTGGCTGTTCAGAAGTTCCAGCTAGAACCGCCACATTGGAAGAACCTTTGTTTTGGACCAAATTGCTGGAATCTCCTTGAGGAGAGGAGTTAAGCGGAACAGCAGCTCTGGATGGTGAGGTCGAAATGGTAGAAGTAGGATTCAAGATGTTCTGCGAAGAGTGGCAGAATGTTAAAAAAATATATATATATATATATTCACCAAGATAATAAGAGGTTAAAACATTTTTAGAGGAAGTTCGATTTACCTGTGGGCCCTCAGAGGAGAGGTTACTAGCTATGCGTTCCAACTGTGGGTTGGAGGTCGAAGGTGGATTTTTGGATTTTGGTAAGGGAGCAGCATCCCTGGAGTCAAGTCCAGAGACGCTAGTCGGAACAGTACCTTTTGGTGTAGCTTTCTTTAGCTTCTTCTTCGAAGCAGTATTTGAGTTTCCTCCAGCAGTGAGATCTTCCCCAGTAGTGCTTGGTTTTCGCTTCTTAGGAGTAGTGGGAGGAAGTTTGTTGGTCTGAACGAATTTTAACGAAGTTAGATATAAAAAGCTTGGGTGAATTCGAAGCATCAAAAACTAAGTGATTACCGTTGGAATTGGGGCACTTGTTGTTGGCGTTATTGTTGTTGTTGTAGTTGCAGCAGTAGCAGTTGTTTCAGGTGGATTAGCTTTTTTAGTAGTGTCAATGGAGGTCTGAGAGGCACTCCCTTCCTTCGATTTCGAGGCAGCAGTCTTTATCCTGATAGCTGAAAATCAAAACAATTAAGGCAAAGGTTAAAGATATGGAAAAGAAGAGACATTTGGGATTGTTCCCAAGCATTCGCACCTGTGCCTTGATCAGATTTAATTGACATGGCAGAAAGGTCATATCGAAGATGTCCTGGGAAATCATGAAGCCAATGTCGAGCCCATGTCACAGTCTCAGATGGCTTTGGTTTCCTTTGAAGATATTTGAACATCTCTTTGCAAGTAAACCACCATGGATATGGGGGAAACCAAGCCAGAGCCAGTTCTGAGGTAGGTAATCTGGGAAATTTAGGTGGATGCATTTCGAATGCCAACCTATACCTATCCTCAGGTGACAGCCCTGAAGGAAGTTTTAGCTTAGAAACTTTTTGTTTAAATTTTTCCTTCAAGGTCTCAGCTGCTTGATGCACAGTGGAGTCCAAGCGCGTGGGGTCGTAAGTAGTTTCAAAATAATTTTGAAAAGCTTTTATCTCTTTGGCATGAGTAAACATACCTTTCTTTGCTGGTACCTGCACATCGAAGGCATCAATTAGTTTCTGTCGAATTGTAAGTGTATCGAACATGCAAGTTTGATAAAACTTAATCCACCACTCCAGAAACCCTTTAGCCGCGAGATGGGTAGATTCGAAGGCTATCAGCTCAAATTGGGCAAAGCCTTGATATTGTTCTTGTTGAATCTTGGCTTCCCTTGCCTTGAAAGTTCGACCAGATGTGATGGCGCTCTCAGTCTGGAACAAAGGTTCAGGAATCAGTTGGCATAAGCCAAACTGCCTCGAAACGAAGTTTGGTTGATAGGCAAAAAGGAGAATTTGATTCTTAGCTGGGGTTATCCTTGAAGAGATGAGTCTAGGAAGCAAAAAAGCTCTCCATACATCTTGGATCTCCTTGCTCTTGATGGCTTCTGAGAGAGCCATGGTGAACCAAGAGGGTCCATGAGTCCTCGAAGCAAAAGGCGCCATGCTCTCTTCGAACTTATGCCTTTTGGAGAGGATCATGATGTACTTCGAGAATTGAACCTTGAAGTCATCCTTGTCATCATTAGGAGTTAGTCTTTGAAGCCTAGTGCCTTCGACTATCCTATCACTTACTTCTGAATCTTGCTCATCTATGGTGTTGGCGGTTGGTAATGAAGGTTCGAACATGGCGTTTAGCCATAATTGGAGTAACCAAAATGGGCCAGCTAATAGGATGTTTTTAGAGGTGTGGGATTTGAGACTCGAAACGGCTGACCTCAGGCTCTCATAGAGGTCAACTAAGAGTAATTCACTTAGGCACACTTTGCGATTTTCGTGTAAATCCCTAGCTAGAGGAATGAATCTACTAGCTACCTACAGGGATCTACTGCAGAAAACGTACCTAGACAGCCACAGGGTTAAGAATGCAATATGCTCTATGTCAGACACATTATCCCCTTCAGCATGATAATGGCTGATAAATTTGGAAAAGCTGGCTAACTTGACTTCGAAGTCAATTATGCTGGAGTGTTCTTCATTGTCAGGAACATAAGTTTCTCCCACTGGTGACAGCCCAGTAATAGCCGCTATATCAAAGAAAGTTGGGGTAATCATTCCACCTGGGAGATGGAAAGTATTGTAGGTACTATCCCAAAAGTAAAGGGACGCGAACAGCAGAGGGTGGCTATAGGTGAATCCAGGTTTCGATAGCTTAATGAGGTTATATATGCCTAGTTCTTCCCATTGCTGGGATTTTTTGGCTTCTACTTTCGCGAACCAATTTTGATAGGCAATATCAGAAGTAGGGCAAGATCTAAATGGTTTAAAATTTCTTTTTACATAATCCAAAACAAATGGGTCCTTGGGAGGAACAGTTGGGGTTTCTGCGGTATTCGAACTGAGGGATTCTACTACCCTAGGGGTATCCATTTTGTTGAATAAAGGTTTGAAGCTATAACATACGGGAAAAATTGTCCTGGTGTCCTTTAGTATTTCAAAAACTGTAAGAGGACCATTTAAGGCTAACCTCTTACCAGCAACATGGGTAGGGATGAGTACCTGTGATGCGTACAGCATTTCTTTTTCTTTGGAAATCATTTGAGGAGCAAGAGCAGATTGGCCTTGAATGGTGACGATTTTACTCTCCATGGTTGCTCCTGTAGTCTTTCCCTTCTTCTTTGAGACTTTCTTGAGTTGGGAAGAGGTGGAGGAAGACATTTTTTGTTGTTTAAGAGTTTAGATTGTGTATGAGAGAAAAAGAGTGAAAAATCAGAGTATGAAAGATTTAGAGTGTAAAAAAGGAAAAGGAAGAGTAAATTGACGTTTTATAATGAGAAGATTAAACATCCACCGAGTAAAAGTGTGATACGTGGAGTTCATGGATTGGTGTGATGAAGAGGTGGCGAGAAGGTGATATAGGAAATAGGCGTGATTTAAAAACAATCATTACCTATAACTGCTCCACGCTGTGAAGTGACTCTGGGCGGTTAAGGAACTCAAAAGGTGCTATGATTGATGTGACTGGAGTCAAAGGCATTAAATGTTATGATGATTCGAAAATCCTATCAAAATCTTGTATAAATGTTTAAAATAGGTATTTCTCAAAGAGATCGAAATACATATTTTAAAGGGGCAATTTGTTGGCTGAAGATTTTGATAATGTTATCTAGAATTCAAAAGAGTTAAAAGTTCTGATCGAAACGGAATTGAACACCATATTTCGAAGTTGCAGAAGCGGTGTTTCGAATGAGTGTGTCAAAGCTTGAAGCTTCGAACGATGATCATGGGAAAATATCCAAAGGGGTCTCGAAACAACAGCGAGGCTAGGTTTGGGAAAAGCGTTCGAAACGGAGAAACACCAAAGCATTTAAAATTTAAATGGAAGCGGGACTTTCAAAGTTTGAAAGTTATGTGTTGGAGCATTTGGGGACACGTGGAAAGATGAAAGAAGCATTGTCTTGCATGTTCGAAACGTGGCATAAACATATAGCGAGACCGTTAGGGTCGAATTAGTATAAATAGAAGTCTTAGTATTAGGATTTCAGTGTGTCATATCTGTTATACAAAATACTCAATAACATTCAAACTACCACATGGCAAGGGAAACGAATGCAAGAGAGATGTATGTATGATAGCACCATGTATTTCTAATTTAATGAAAGCCTTTTTACCATTTCCAGTACTTTCCTCTTTTCTTTTTATCGAATAACATTTACAAGTTTCTTTATTTATCGTCTTTTCATTTCAAAGTCTTTTCCTCAAAAGTTTTACTCTTTATTGCTTTCTTTATATTTCGAGCACTTTATATTTCAGAGAACTGTTACGCTTTCAATACCTTTACTTCCAAGTATTGCTCTTCAAACGCATCTTTTTAATTAAAATTGCATTAAACGCTTTCTTTACATTTTAAACTTCTACATTCCAGAAACCTTTTATGTTAAATGTTTTGCAAATCGAAATCATTTACTTCATTTTCCATACAGTTTTACATGTCTCTTCAATCAGCATTACAATTAGCATTTATTCGTATAACTTAGTTTCATGTACAATTTGACCACATTTTTAAACTCTTAGAGAGAAGGATCGAAATAAACCAAACACTTGTACAATAGCAACCATGAATAATTGTTCGATTGTGAGAGTAACTTTAATATCCAAGGAGTCCTAGGATCAATCTAGTCGATCCTGTGAGTTACCAGAGAGATTGAGTAGCGTTAATAAAGATTATTCGATAGTTTGGAAGACTAGCGGTTGTTTACCAGAAATCACTGGAAACAGTGTGTCCAGAAGGAACGAGTTCAAAGCTCAAGGAGAGTGGACTTTGTGATTAAATCCACTTTTCCAAAATGGCAATGTTACCTTTGTGCCAAAAATGGATTAATCACTTGGACAATGGCTCAAATGCTTGGAAAATGGCTCAATCAGTTATGTAAAAAATTAATTATGGAGTGATTTTCAAGTTATAAGCCTACAAAGCAATATTTATGCAGCATGGATTGAGATTTTATCAAGTGTTCTTCATGAAAATGCCTTGTAATTCAAGAATGGATGTACAACTTCTTCTCTTTGATTCTCCTAGCTCAAGCATGATCTCTTCAAGTTCTTGGACATTTTGGAAATCTTGAAACATTATCTAAAACCTTCATGTTGACCACTTTGGCTAAATCAACTTAGAACTTGGTGAAAAATTTCCAAGAAGTTGGGACAAAAAATCTGCCTAACTTGATGAAAATTTCACTAAGTGTTTTTGATAAAAAGTCATGACTTCATGAGCCTATATCTTCGAATCTAAGAATTTTCGGGACATCAACCCTAAGGTACTAAGTATATAATTTATCAAGAACTACAACTTTCATGTTGAAAGTTTTCCTTGAATCATCTTGCATCATGGTAAAAAATTGTCATGAAATAGTGAAATTATTAAGGTAAAAAAACACTTAGAATTTTCTTAGTATTGGAAAACTTTGACTTTTGTTAACTTTCTTGATTCTTGATGATCAAGTTTGATATTTTTGAATTTCTTGATGAATCTTGATCTTTGAAATTTGATGTTGACCAAAAAGTTAAAGTTTGACTTTTTGTCTGTTAGTTAACTTTTCATCAGTTGATCCAAATTTCAACTATCAATCAATTGATCTTGAGAAATGATTTGAGACATGAAATTAGGTCAATATGTTGTGTTTGAATCCTTAATATTATTCTTCAAGCCATTAGGTCATGTACTAGGTCAAAAGTCAATGATCAGTCATTCTCAATCAAAACCTTAATTTTGAAAATTTTACCCCTCTGATGATTTGAGTGTTTTTCTTGAGGCATTGTGATAAACCCTTGATCAATTGATAAATATGACTTCAAAATATTGATTTTGACCAAAATCGTGAATTTTGGCTGTATGTTGAGCATAATTGCTTTTTACCCACTACAGTTGATTTTCAGTCATCTGAGCAATTAACTGAACAAATTTGTGGTGCAAGACTTGAAACTTGGTATGAGAATTATTGAAGACCTATAATGAACCATGAAAGTCACTTGAGTCATCAAAAATCCAATTGTCCTTGAGAAAACCAAAATCCTAATTTGTGGTCTCAGAGCTTAGAAGGTGAATTTGTCTGATCAAATCTTGAGACTTCTTGAGCATTTGAGATCTTTTGTGAGAAGTGTCTTGAGAAAAAAAAGAGAGGGCAAATTTTGGAGTACAACACACACCAATTTCACACAAAGAATGATTAAACATTACTCAATCAACTCTACCATAACTCATCATCATACAAACCCTTATAGAGTTAGAACTCCACCCTTACCTTAGGTTTTGAGTTCTCTTCCCTACTCCAATGGAGTCTTTCCTTTAGCCCTAGGTTTTTCTCTTCTATTCTGCTTCTCACTTCTACAATCTATTTTCTCGTGTTCTCACTTTTGTTTTCTAATAACACATCTTAGACCCTTAAATTCATATTCCCACCTCGCCCTTCTTATTTTTAATTATTTAATTACTAATATCATAAATAAATTGTATCTAAAATACTAATAATATTTATAATGAATATAAATCTTGATACTAATAATGCTCATATTCCCCATTCACCTCATGATGTCTACGCTTTTATTCATACACCCCCAACAATTCAACTTCTAATTTTCCAAATAACATCTCATCACATTGTAAAATATGTCATCACTGTAAACACATCATCTCATCTAATTATTTTTAAATAAAAATAACCTTAATTAAATCTGGGTGTTCCAGAATGCAAGGAAGAGTGTCTGGAATATCGAAGATGGTGTAATATTTTATTGTATAATTTTTGAATTCAAAGTTATATATTTATCGGTCATGCGTGTGTTGTTTCATAAGTTTGTAATTATTGATGAAACAATATCTTTTCAGCATATGTTTGTAATGATTCACCTATAATAATATAGTGTGTCACTTCATAAAGTGTTGTGTATTTTGAATTCGAAATTCAAACTTTCAATAACTCAGGACAAATTTAAAGGCAATTTCCACCGGTAGATATTTAGTGCAAAAACTGACCAAAATTTTCTTCAATCAAATTTAAAGACAACTTCTATTTTTATCTATAGGACACCTTTATCCTTTTTAACTTTGTCATATTTAAATATACCCATAAAAATTAATTATTAATTAATTTCCAACACATAATATCATTTTTTATTGTAAAACTCGAGTCTTGTGAAAATTAATACTTGGACTTTTAAGATAAAATTAATTGATAGCTAATACACCTATTTGATACATGATAGTTAAAATAGTAAAATCTCATTTTTAATGTCGGTGTCTAAACTTGTGTGAAGATGTAGAAATTAAATGACTTTTATGGTGAGCTTTCTATGATTGTTATTAAAAGTGGATTATTAATGAATCAAGTATTTAGATTTTAGTAGGAAAAAGTTTTTCGTGATAACGAATCGTTTGAGTTCTACTCAATTTTAAATTTTGGTGGAAAAAAGATTTAATTAGTGATTCGTTTTTCTGAACCACAAATTTAAATTAGTCGGTTCATTATATAGATTTGACTAGTGAATCATCTCTCTGAATCACAAAATCAGATTAATCAATTTATTATGTGAGTTTGGCCAAACCAAATTAGTCGATTTACTATGTAGACTTGATCAGTGAGTCGTTTCTCTGAACCACGAAATCAAATTAATCGATTTATTATGTACAGACTTAATTAATTTACTATATAAATTTTGTCAGTAAATTGCACCTCTGAATCAATAAAATAAAATCAGAAATTTTAAGTAGTTTAAACAAAAAAAAATTAACTACAAGTTGGCTAAATTCAAAAAAGAAAATCGAATCATTAATGGATTGTTTAGAAACTAGAGACCACTCAACGTGCTTAGTGAAAGTTCCAAATTTTGGAACTTACCAGTCCCTTACGTTTCTCCCTCTTCTATACAAAGCCAGGGTTTTTCGCAACTTTAAATCTCCAACAACAATAAATTGTACTCATAATTATTGCAATTTCTAAAGGATATAGTCGGTGAAAGAGTTTTTTGTTTTTACTTTCTTATCTAGAACCTACTTTTCGATTGCTATTTATATCAACTTCAAGTTAGAAACGGATTACCGTAATACTACTTATTCAAAGAGTAGTCACCTTGTGGTAAGTAATATCTTTTCCCTTCTCTCTTTCTCTAGTTAATGTACTCTAAATCAGAATTTTTATTTTGCTTAACTTACTAACAAAAATATTTATATTTAAAATAAAGAATATTCGAATTTTATTTAAATTTTTAATTTTAATTTATATTTTTTGTCGGTGTAATTTTTATTTTACATTGTTATATGTATCTTACTTTTATGATAATACGTAAAGATGTGTTTATTCATATTTGTAATGTATGGATAATGTAAAATATTTTATAATGATTATGATAATTAAACTTTCACTTATAAATATTATTTGTTGTTAGTAGTAATCATTTTAATATATGTCTACAATTGATTTTGAAAATTTAAAAATAATGTTAATATGGTTCAAAACACAATGAAGAGAACACTCAAGGATGATGACGAGAGTTTAAGTGTTCAGAATCTCTGTAAAAAAATGGACGATTCCTTTTAACCTAAGGTAGATATATTTATAAACCTAATTTATGAGAGATGATGGGCGATGATTCCTTCCAACCTTTAAGATTATATATTTATACATCTAATTTATGAGACAGGTAGATGGGTGAAAATTAGTTATATCTACTATGCTAAACAAGGAATTAGACAACGTTTTTTTAGGTCTTTAACAGCGCTTAAAAGCGCTGCTAAAACCTCCGCTGCTAAAGGTATAGACAGCGCTTATGTAATTTCAAAAGCGCTGCTATAGGTATCTCCTTTAGCAGTCTCTTTAGCAGCGCTTACACTTTAGACAGCGCTTTTAATGTGGAACTTTAGACAGCGCCTGGTAAAAGCGTTGTTTATTCCCCTCCTTTAGCAGCGCTTTTCCTTATTATTTTTTAATATATATTTTTTTCCAATCATTTTAGACAGCGCTTTCATTAGAAGCGCTGTCTATTCTCCCCCCCCCCCCCCTCCCCCCCCCCCTTTAGCAGCGCTTTTCCTTATTATTTTTTTAATATAATTTTTTTTTCTAACACTTTAGACAGCGCTGTCTATTCCCCCCCTTTAGCAGCGCTTTTCCTTATTGTTTTTTTAAATATAATTTTTTTTTTATTTAAAACAAAACGCTGCCTATCAAATTTAATCTCACCATTTTTGCACCAGAATTTATAACTTCATTATAACATTTTAAACAACAACAACATCAATATACCACAATGAAACAATATTATAACAACATCAATATTCATCTCTTCAATCCTTTTCTGCACAATATACACAACAACATTAGTATATACAACAATGAAACAAAATCAACAATGAATTACAAAATAACTATATCTTCTACATCGAGCTGCACCTATATAACCTAAAACAAAATCAAAAAATCAAAATTCATACAAGTTACCAAATAACAACACCAAAAACAATAATATTGTAACACAACTATAACGACATATATTATATTCTCAAAACTCAAAGTTATACCTTATAATAAAACTCTCAACTCCATAACAAATTAGCACCAATCCTCCATAAGTTCATCCAATTGATCTTTTGAGTATGAAGCACACTTGAATTCATCAAAGTACTACATAATAATATAACATAGTATGATTTAATTAAAATACTAAGTCATTTTATGAGAAATATTAAAATAATTTCTAAGTTAGAAATTCATACCGTGGATGGAATCTCTAATCGGTCCAAAAGAATAGTTTCTTTCATAAACCTCAACATAAAATAACCGCAATCTACACTATTACACTGACGAGGACACTACACATGGAAAGAAAATATGGATATACATCAAGATATACACCTTAACTTGTTTTATCAAGTATCATCGCTATATAATCAAAATTGTGAAAATCTATACCTCCACTTTGATCCAAGAAATATTGTTGGCTCTACTCCTTGGTACTTGAATATCTCTTTGTGCTCGAAAACTTTGTAGAATGCTATAATAAAATAATAACGAATATTTAGAACTATCGCACATAAATAATTAAATATACGCAGTAATATTTTGGAACAATCTCACTTACGTGTCAATCGTCTTCTTCATATCTGGGTATGTTGTCCAATCATTGCCCAATGAATCCAGATAATATACAATTTCTCTCACAGGATTAATTGCAACCAATAACCAGTGTCCACTGGAATATTAAACAAAGGTTAGATGGAAATTTTCTGCACAACGTTAAAAAACGAAAAATTATAATAGAGGAAATTTAGAATGAAAATCTTACTTGGGGCCAGTATTATATGGTAAAAAGAACAATTTTTCTGTATCTTTGCTGGCCATAAATAAACTGAGCATAAGTTCTATTACTTCATCTGGTTTTGAGATGATTGACCCTGTGTGGACAACATTGGGATTTATGAAAGCGAATCTGGACTCCAATCCACGCGGGCGAATCAACTTGTCATACAGAAACCTTAAATAAAAACATCATTAACATTAATTATTCATTGAAATGAGTAAATAAATTCTGCAATTAATTAAACAAAGTTGATTGGAGTATACTTGATGTATGTATTGATAACAGCGATGCCTAATGTCAAGTGTCCAAAAACTTCTTCCAAATCCTCCTTACCAATTGATGTCATGCCTTCAGAACCATAAATCCCTTCATCCAGGGGTATAAGAGAAGTACCACCTTGCGAAATAGTTGTGAAACTTATATATGTCTGAAGGCACGACCTATATTGTGAAGTAGTTTTCTTTCTAGCCCCGGTCCTCTTAGCAACACTCTTTGTTTCTATGGGAATGTTGCTAATTACAGGCTCCTTACCCCTACTTACAGCTTCAATCTCTTTAGCAGGAATAATCTAAATATCATAAAATTAGAGTGGTCAAGTATAGGACGACAAATTAACATTATCTAAGCATAAATATCATATAATTGTGTTGTACCTATTTTTTTTGCTGTCACTGACTCCTTTGGCCGCGTAATCCCTTTATCTTTTGGTTTGGGTTTTGTAGGAGTCTAACATTACCATGCAAAAAAAATGTAAGTAAAACAAACGTAAAAAATTTGAGTACTAAAAGGTTCATAACGGTTTTAATTATACCTCATCATCTATGCGAACGAGTCTTGACGGCCATGCAACAAACGCTCCTATTGCCTCTCCCACCAATGTTGCATCAGAAACTTCATCTGGGATTGGTAATAACGTACCCTCCTCTAAAGCAATATCAATCGACACTTTCAAATATCCAGAAGGGAGCGGTTTATGATGAAGTACTTCTCCCAGAGTGTTATGGACTTTTCCCTTGCCAACCATGCGATAAGTTGGTGTCTCTAAAAAGAGTTGACAAGGTGAAATGCCCTAAAATCAATAATAAATATGACATCGTTAATGTGTATATATGTCAGTTAAATAAATTACACCAATTTAATTTCATAATAATATATGTAAGTACCTCGGGAATACTCGGTTGAGCTGCACAATTGACACTAGCTATGTCACTAGTTTCTTTAACACCCGAAGCTTCCATTTTTGATTGGTACTATCTTGCCTTTTCCTTCCTCAATTCAAGAACTTCAGCTTCTAATGCATCCAACCTTGCTTGCAGTTCTTTATTGCTAGCAGATTTTGTCTTTGGGTTGTTCTTTTTCAAGGAGCTTGGAGTAACCCCATGTCCTTTACCCCTCACCCGACCAGAATACTCACGAACATCTAATGCTCGACTAAGTATGCTCCTGCAATCATCTGGTGGAGATGTAGACTGAGACAGACTCTCCTGAAATTCATATGAATATTGGAAAAACATGAATACTATATGTTAATAAAATTTTGATTTAATTAGAATTAATGTTATACTTACGCATTTTTCAAAAATTTGTTGTACATCTTCTTTAAGAACTCCATCCTTACCCACACGGGCAGCCTTCCACAAAACATGCTCTGGAAGAGATGTTTCAGAACTACTCTCCTCTTTTAACTACACATTAACACAAAAAACAAGCTCAGTTATAACTCTTGATGAACAAGTATATCATTGCAATTTGTAAATACTTACTATTTTTTGTTCTAATCGTGCATATCCCAAACGCCCTTTTTTGTATGGATATGCGGGAGATGATGCTCTTTGACGATTTACGTCACTTACACTCTGAAATTTTAGGGTTTTCCGTTTGGCTTTAAAAACATCCCATTCTTTAACTGAAATCACATCTGCATATTCTGCTGGACGCTCTGCATCAACAAAAACTTTTTCGGCATCTCTAAGATATTTTCTGTTTAAATATGTTCTAAACCCTCTTAGTATTTTGTCGGCCAATCCAAGACAATAATCTTTTCTTGTGTCATCAATGTTGAAAGACCTCTACAAAAAACATACACAAAGTGCGTTAGTATAAGTAATTTAAAGACATAATTTAAAGTACATAATCGTAATTTAAAGACATAATTTAAAGTACCTGTATCTCACTCCAGATTTTGTTTTTAGCACCATCCAGCTTATCATCTCTCCACTCATCACAAGTTATTGGAATTTCTCTCCTTACAATTGTACCAATGTAACTTGTCAATTTAGAACCGTTAGGCTCAATTAATTGGTCATTTAGACTCCAATGCACATCGTATTTTATACCTCTATCTCTATCACGAATGATATTCTTCATAATAGTTTTTCCTTTTTTAATTTCTTTTTCCACTCACTTATTGGATTTTCCTCCATCATCGTCTCCATCATTAATAGAATCATCGTGTGAGTGCTCCTCATTACTAGTCATCTAACCTGTAATAAAGAAAAACATTAGTATCTAATGACAAATATTTAATTCCAAATATATAATTCCAAATATCTATTCAGTATATAAAATGACAAATATCAATTGAGTATATAAAATGACAAATATATCATTTATTAGAAGTTTGCTAAGTGTTAACAGAAAATGCAATAGGGTTTATCTTATGACATAAACACTTGCATGACTGTTTAAAAGATATTACGAAAAAAATAACTTATGATATGTCAACGAACTGTTCTCAACTTATTTTCATAAGTTTTTCTGCATAAATTGCTGTCATAAGACACTTTCAGCTTATTCTCTCTCTTCAATTATAGAAACAGATTATACATAAGCACTAGTATGAATTACCTTAATTGAGTGTATTTGATGACGGATAACATAAATGCAGGGACGAAACACTTGACATAGAAGATGCAAGAATAGGTGATTTCCTATCCAAGGCCTCGAATGTGTGTTTCCTTAAATCTGTAGCCATTGATAACTACCTTCATACAATAAGAAAAAGGAAAATTGTGAATGATAGAAACGACCAAAATATAAGAGCTCATTGGATAACTGGTAGTATCACTTGATTAATCAGTTCTTCTCAGTAGGCAACACCGCATATTTATAGAATCTATTGTGAGCTTGTAGATAGTTACATACTAGATAGTATACAATCATGCAATAAAGTTATATAATAATAAAAAGAAATGCAAATTTTTCAAGGAAAAATAAAATATAAAATTTAGTAGATACTCGACAGATACAGGTTGATGACATGTGAGACGGTGAGAGTTGCTTCTGCGCGGAGGAAGAACCACCAAAGTACGGTTGGACGGTGAGGAGACGAGTTAGAGGAAGAACCACGGTTGGACGGTGAATGGGAGGAGACGAGTTGGAGAAGAAGATGAACAGGAGCGATTTCTGGGTGTGGGGTTTCGTTTGTACGATTTGGGATTTCTGGAAATCTGATAACCAATTTAGGGATTAAGACACTATTTAATTACCTTAGACAGTGCTTTCAAGAAGCGCTGCTAAAGGTATTACCTTTAGCAGCGCTTTAGGCTTTAGCAGCGCTTTTAGAGTAATGCCTTTAGCAGCGCTTCTGGAAAGCGCTTATGGAAAGCGTTGTCTAAAGTATACCCTTTAGTAGCGCTTCTGGAAAGCGATGTCTAAGGTATACCCTTTAGCAGCGCTTTAGGCTTTAGCAACGCTTTCTAGAATAACACCTTTAGCAGCGCTTTTAGTAAGCGTTGTCTAAAGTATAACCTTTAGCAGCGCTTATTCTATTTTTTTAATTTTTTTTACTGAAAACCTGTAGCAGCGCTTAGGGAAAGAAAGCGTTGTCTATGGTAAGGCCTATAGCAGCGCTTATAATAAGCGTTGTCTATAGTATACCTTTAGCAGCGCTTCTCCTTTAATTTTTAATTATTAATTTTTCTGAAAACCTATAGCAGCACTTTAGGCATAAGCGTTGTCTATGTGGCGCTGTCTAAAGTCAATTTTGGCATAGTGCTCCTAACTATTTAATTAGAGTGTATGGACAGGACATTATTATAGAAAACACATACAATAACAATTAAAAAATATATATAATAACAGTAGCGCATTTGTTATTAGATAGTGTGTGATTGTATGTATGTCAGTTATTACAACGAATTTATGATTGTTGTTATAAATTAGTTAGCACGTTATTTATAACTATAGTTTATAGAAATAACTGTTATGAAATAATTGAATGGTCCTGGGTTTGAATCCAAGCAACTCTATTCTTGAGTTTTATTATTCTGGATAACACTCTCTTTATAATAACAGTTGATTTTAACAACCGTTGTGATATAATTTGTACTTTTTTAAATATTTTTTTCAATAGGTAGGCATGTCAAAATTATACAACATGGACATGTTATGGAGAAGTGGATAATAATTAAAATGAGACGTCACAAATGGATGAAGATGACGAAGCTTTGGATGATCGACTAGAAGATATGATTCGTGATATGGGAGAATCATCTTATAAGAAAGTCGATATTTATGATAATTTATGCAACGCCAAAGATGCACCTTTATTGAAACAAATGCAACCAGAAAATAATAACTTTCCAGATCGTTGTTATGAGGCCAAGAAGATATTATGTCTAATGAATTTGGAGTATGTCAAAATAAGACTTGTGAGCTTTTATCGGTTATGCCCACGAACCTTAATACAATCAAGCTTATCTTCAACCTATGAACGACTTTTATCTCAACTTATTATAATGAGTCTGTTTAGAGATTTATGGTTGATCTCTTTAACCAAAAACCAAATTTTTTATCAGCTAAGTTTAATAAACCAATAACAGAAGATCTCAAGAACCAAAACTCAATCTATTAAAAGTATCACACCCTTAAGATTATCAACGACCAACACGACCACTTACAAAAATGATATTCTCCTCACAAATAAAATTTCACTCTAAAGCATTAAGGCAACCAAAAAGTAAAAAAGTTTCTAGAAAGAGAAGGTGAGAAGAGAGATAAATTTCAAGAAAATATTAAAACGTTGGAAAGTGGCATGATTTCAAGGGAGGAAGTCACCCCTTTATATAGTGGTAGAAATCACTCAATAAGAAAATGATTCATGGGCCTCATTGAATATTTAATCGATTAGTTTAATTGAATATAGTCGTTATGATTATCAAAATGAAAGGTTGTGATATAGATTTGTTGCTAATCATTTAAGAGTTGTGGAAATGTCTTGGGGCATAAGTTTGATATTTTCTAATCGATTAGATTCAAGTTTTAATCGATTTTAGACAAAAATTCCCCTTTGGTCATTTCTAGGGTTCCTAAGTTATTTGGCACAAATTCCAAGTCATTTTTAAGTGTTTTTCTTTTTAGAAATTGTTTTTAGTGTGTGTGTGAGAGTTGTCTTAATATTTTTATGCTATTATTTTTATTTTACAAATACTTGATTCGTTCAAACAGACTAACAGAACTTTGCGAGCTTCCATATCTTTCCTTTGAGGAGGTTTTCAGGACTCCTATTGTATTTGTCTTTGAGTACTTCATGTTTGATATTGGCTTGTGTACTTCATCTTTTATAGATGTGTTATTGTCATAAAAAACTTGATTGTTTACTCGCAAGCATATAGATCCACAACTATTACACCAAGTTAAAAAGACATGACATTTGATCAACATCATATTTTTCTTTGCTTTATTATCGATTGATTTGTCGATGACGGTGATACCTATTTTCGCAGTCGCCCTCGCTCTTGTGAGTTTATGTTTTTATTTTTTAAATATTTATTAAAGAGGATTTTTTATTAAGAGTTATTCAAAATAAATTTTTATTTTACATAATTTTTAAATTTTTCTAATAAAAAATTTATAATTAAATTATATAAAATATTTTTTGTTGAATAGTCTACTTAATGAAATTCGCCTAATTAAAAATAAATAAATAAGATATTATAGATTTAAATTTAAATTCAAAGACGAAACTACAATACGTAAAATGTTAAAATATTTTTGTACGAAAAAGTATTGACTATTGAAATCAAATTTTTATCTTTTTTAAAAGTTTGTTATTATTGTTTCAAAAAGAAATTTCTATTATTTCTTAACAAAAAAGTTGTATTATAAAAATCATTTAAAAAAAAGCAATAACATGAGTGATAAAAAACGCTCATAATAAAAGGCCGGTCATCTAGTATTCGAGAAGAAAAATAACCTATAATAATTTAAATCTCACACTTTTTATCGTATCTGAATTGTATAATTCTAAAGTTTGAATATCTTCACTAAACAACAAAAAAAATTTCTAGTCATCTTCCATATTTGAATCCACTTATTTACCCCAAATAATTAGGGACTGACATTGACTCGCACTATTGTGCTCCAACCTTTTCGTTACTTATTTGAATACTAAACTCTTGTTCTTTTTGAATGAATTCAGAATATTCATTATGGATGTTGAACAAAGACCAAGCAATGATAACTCTCTCACTCTCAACCTCGAACATGATCAACAACATGGTACCTTAAATGATTCTTATGATGTTTCTACTGCTCATACCATTGACCAAGGTATTGTTTGTTTGTTCTATTCTAACTAAGCTAAATTCTGTTTTATGTAATATACTAGTTTGTTTTTCACATGATGTTTGATTTGCAGATTCATGGCAACAAGTGGGGTTGATGTTGGTGACGGGATTCAATTGCGGTTGGATATTCAGTTTCTCGAACTTGATTATGGTTCCACTTGGTTGGACTTGGGGTGTTATATTGCTTTTTGTTGTTGGATTATACACAGCTTATGCTAACTGGCTCTTGGCAGCGTTTCATTTCATTGATGGACGGAGATTCATCAGATACAGAGATCTCATGGGATTTGTTTATGGTTTGTTTTTCATTAATGTTAAGTGTTTCATATAAAGTTCTTTGTTGAAGGTTTTAAACTTTGCTAATCAATCATGATGTCACTATCATTAATATTGTGAAAAAATTACAAACAGATGAGGGAAAACATAAAATTTTATGATGTCCCGGTCTAAATCATGTGTCTGATGCGCACATGGATAAACATTCATAATATCATGGTTTAAATAACTATGCGTAAAAACATAAATAAAAAAAGATGGTTGTATAGTACTCAATCATGTCAATGAGGTGCAGAAACATAAAAAGTTACAATCTCTCATGGCCTAAATGTGCGATGATGTGTTGAGACATAAAAAATCTCTCATGGCCTAAATCTGCGATGATGTGTTGAGACATAAAAAGTTGTGATGTCTAGTGCCAAAATCATGTGAGAGTTCTACATAGACATGAAAAATCATGATGTTAGGACCTAAATCATGTGACTTATGTGTTGTTACATAAAAATTATAACGTGTGTAACAAAAACTATGTGACTAAGATATCGTGGTCATAACAAATCTTTTCCTCAAATCGTGCCTTTACCTTTACACTAATTCACATTCTTAATGGAATTGTTGGTGCTTAATTTGTGAAGGAAAGAAGATGTATCACCTAACGTGGATTTCTCAGTTTTTGACCCTTTTACTTGGAAACATGGGTTTCATTCTCCTTGGAGGCAAAGCACTTAAGGTAAATAAATTACAAACTATGAGACGCATCAAATGAGTCAATTTTTTATTTTTGAGAGTAGAATTTATGATTTTACTTTTTGACAGGAAATAAACTCAGAATTTAGTGATTCTCCATTAAGGCTTCAATACTTCATAGTAATCACAGGAGTAGCATATCTCATATTTTCCTTCTCCATTCCAACATTATCTTCAATGAGAAACTGGCTCGGAGTCTCTGCGGTTGTCACCACCGCATACATAGCATTTCTTCTCGCCGTTGCAGTCAAAGATGGTAAATCAAATCCTAACAAAGATTTCACCATTAGTGGAAGCAAAGTGAACAAGGTGTTCAATAGCTTTGGAGCCATTTCTGCCATCATTGTTACCAACACTAGTGGCATGCTTCCTGAAATACAGTCAACTTTACGTAAACCAGCAGTGAAGAACATGAGAAAAGCATTGTTCTCACAATATACAGTGGGAGCATTGTTCTATTATGGTGTTACTGTAATTGGGTATTGGGCTTATGGATCAATGGTTTCTTCATATCTTCCTGAAAATTTAAGTGGACCAAGATGGATCAATGTCATTGTTAATGTCATCGTTTTTCTACAATCCGTAGTTTCTCAACATGTAAGTATTTAGCATATAACCCATTTCAAGATATCTTATGCAAATTAATTTTTTATATAAAACAACATAATAATTGATAGTTGTACAGAGACATCAAATTACCGAGGACATCTCAAAGGAGTGAAATTCCGGCATACGACGACTAGACAATTTTTTTTTTTGTATTTATCTACAATCATAATATATCAACCATTGTTTAAAAAATGCAGATGTTTGTGGCACCAATTCATGAAGCTATGGACACTAGATTTCTAGAAATCGGCAAAGGTATGCATTCAGGGGAGAATTTCAAACGTTTGTTTCTGCTACGCGTCTGCTTCTATACCGGAAACACATTCATCGCCGCGGCATTTCCTTTTATGGGTGATTTTGTAAACTTGTTAGGCTCATTTTCACTTGTTCCCCTAACCTTTATGTTCCCAAGCATGATTTTTCTTAAGGTTAGTATCTCTGTCTCTTAAAATAAGGTATATTCTATAAATTATTATTGTTTGTGATTAATTTGTTTATGCATTTTGTTTACATTAAGGTAAAGGGAAAGACAGCTAGAACAAAGAAGAAGGCATGGCATTGGATCAATATTGTATTTTCATTTCTACTTACAATAGCAACAACAATTTCAGCTCTTCGTTTCATAATCAACAACATCCAAAAGTATCAGTTCTTCGCTGATGCATGATTGATTGTCCATTTCATCAACTATACGCATTTGTATCTGTAAGAAATAAAATTAAGCTTACATATATGCATAAGCTGGAAAACCATTACAAAATTGAATAATGTAAATTTATTGTTACAAGGATAGTTGTTGATATGTATATATATTCACATTTTTATTTTTTATATCAAATATATAATGTAGTAAATGGTTTATTACTATTTTTCTAAATTAAAGTCTTATTGTTTTAAAAGTAGTGACGTGAGTTATAGTGAGAATGTAAATGTGATCATCGCGTGACAATATTTATATACGGGAAAATAGAAACAACCTATGTTCTCCGGCGTGAGACGCAGTAGACCATTCGATAAAATCTAACGATGGATGATCATCAGATGGTAAAGGTCGAGTGTTTGCCTCTTAATCGAGGTCACATCTTATCTTCAGTGATCCATTGAGTGCTTCTTGAATTGGACCCTCTTATGATTGAGTTTCTCAGTCTTTTGGGTCTTTCGGTGGCCAAAAACAGTTACCCCAAAAGTTTTACGATTGTGAAGCAATGAGAAGACATGAGATTACTGGGCCGCCTTGCCCTACGCATTACATGATAGTCTTGTCATTGAAATATTTTGCAGGATTGTATTTAAACTTGGTCTTAGGTCCCTAGGATAGGGTACAATGCTGCCATTTAGGGTGCTTAAGTGTACTCAAGTGTCGTTGTGATTACGAGAAAAATCTATTTGTTGGTTTCATATGCCTACCTTCCTTTCATTCTGGGTCGCAGATCAGTCCCATTTGTTCCATTATATAAGGGTCGTTTCTCCTTTCAGATTACGTTTTTTGTTTCTTTGTCCCAACGATCTCCCTTTGCGCCCGTTCTAACGTTTCTTCCCTAAGCTCCAATAACACCTTGTCTTTTCCATTTGTTTTTCCTTCTAAATTTTGCAATCCACTTTAGTCTCTCACATTTTCAAATGATTTCTTCACTGTTGCATTAACTTCATTTCTCTAAATTTTAAGGTATCACTTTTATCCCTCATTGTTTATTGTAGTTGCATGTTCTCTTTCTTCTTTTTAATGGACAACTTATAAGATTGACCTCCATATTTCGCAGATATACCTAGTGGTGACGATATAAGCGACACCTAATCTTGTACAGAGGTAATGAACCCAGAGGTGTTGAACGTAGTTCCTTTGATAGTTATTTATCCTCCCCCAAATCTCATAATGATTAGTGATAGTTCTGAGTCTATGATTGTTTCGACGAAAGTGACAATGAGTCGATGGGCCTTTAGAGTGGTGAAAATACAAGTGGCCATGTAGTGAAAGGCAGAGGGGTGAACTTGGTTCATCCTGACACTGATGAAGTTGGCCACGAATTATGTTCTCCTGAATTTCCTATGACGGGTTCAGAGTTTGGTGAGTCGTATCGGAATGACTGGGGGGCCCATTCCTATATCAAAGCCATTAGTTCCTTGAATGGTTGGAAACCCGACAATAGGGAAGTTAGCCAGAATCTTGACAACCGAGGGAATTTTAGAACTCATGATAGACATTTTCCTTATGATGTCAATGAGGAGGAGACGGTTCGAAAGGACCAACAAGGCCTCAGACCATTTGAGGACAAGGATTAAATTCTGCAGAATTTCCTATGGTGGGTCCGGAGTTTGGTGAGAGATACTGGGATGACTTGGGGCCTTGTTCATATATAAAAGTCTTTAGGTCCTTGAATGATCGGGAACCCAATGACATGGAAGTTAGCCTTCATTTTGACTTCGGAGGACATTTTAGAACTCATGATAAACATTTTCTTTTCATGTCAGTGAGGAGAGATGGTTTTAAAGGAACAACAAGGCATCGAGTTCCTTGTGGATGCCACTCGGTATTATTGGGTGGACACATAAGTTGCAGGGACGACTTTTGTGTTCAGCGAGGCCCGTAGAATGGAGAGTGCTCATCGGGATGCGAAACTGTCTTCCAACTGGCCGATTTCTCATATTAAATTAGGTAAGAGGTTATGCAGCCACTTTGGTGGATGTTCAATGCGTTTCCATGAGTGTTTGTTTTTTAGATTGGGATTTGTGATCCCCCTCGGCAAATACGGTTTGGGGGTATTGAATCACTTAAGAGTTTTTCCTTCTCAACTGCACCCGATGAGCCAGGCTTATGTGAAAGTGTTTCAACATTGGTGCAAGTATCAAGGTGAAGTTCTAACCTTAAAGTTGTTATTCAAATTGATCAGTGTAACACATACTTTGATTAGAGCAAAGCATGGACAAGGTTTTCTCAATGTAACACATACTTTTTTATTCAACCGAAGAAGGTGTTTGATGTTTATGTTTTAAGCTGAAAGAACTTCAAAGAAGGGTATTTCCTAGTTGTCCTCTAGAGTCCACAATCCCACTTGAGCTTATATGTAATTTCGGAGGGTAATCCTTTTTGTTCTTGGCTCGGAACCAACCAGGTGTAAGGACAAATTTCCAAAGTACTGGAATCAAAATCACTTTTTGAGCGTTCAGAGCAAGTATGCGTTCCCTTAGAAAGAATTGACTCTGGAAAGTCGGCTTGCTTAGTCTCCCACTCCCTCCATTTCCTCCTAAAATCTTTCCACGCATTTGATAACACCCCTTGTTGGATTTTGGGTTTGGGAACCCTATAAATACTAGCTTTTCATCACTTTTTCAGGGATTCAAACTTAGTAAAACTGAGGCACAAATTTACATTCGAGAGGCTTTAATTCTTCGCATCAGAGAGTTATCGCGTCATTATTTTTGTCGGGTTTGGAGCACCATTACTTTGAAGTTATTTATTCCCGCATTTACATTCCGTTGAAGTCTAGTTTCGTCTATTTACATTGTACTAGATTCAAGTCTCTATTTAGAGCATGTTTTTATTTAATTCAGCTTTATTTACATTCTATTCGCCTTGTCTATTTACTTTCCTTGCATTACTTTCCTCGCCTTTGTTTTCAAAACTACTTTTAGCCTTTTGCCACTATGCTTAATTCTGAATCCAATTTAATTATTTACTTGTTTACCGTAACTATGTCCAGCTAATTTATTAAGTACTGAAATGTGAGGACCGTCATTTGATGGTACCCTGTATGTTATTTCTTTAGGATTACAATTGTGGGATATTTTAGTTTTAGTATAATTTTTCTGAACTTAATTTAATTTGTTACTACGAAAGTGGGACCGTGAAAACGTCGAGTAAGATCAAAAGTAGTCTGACACTAAAGAATAAAATTAGTTTATTTTTGATTAATAAATACCGCGAAAGTACTTTATTAATTAATTAGAAAAGTCTAATATTTTTAGAAAGAGATTTTAAAACTATTTGCAAACGTGCGCGTTTATAGGTTTAGGATCCGGTTACCTAAACGAAAGCCTGGAACCCTTTTAAGTTAAACTTTTCAATTGAAATTACTTTTCAACTAAGTAAAGAATTTAATTTCTTAAAATAGGATTTACTACTTTAACGCATAGTGATAGTGGAACAATATGATTTACCGAGTAAGATTCGGTTTTGAATACACAAAAGCGACAGTTCCCATTAAATTAATTCCTTTCAAGGTAGAAAATATTTCCCCGTAAATAGTCCTGTTTAGAAATAATAAGAGTATTGTTGATTAATGAGAATCACATTCTAACATTATTTGTCCGAATTTATTTATTTCATTTTTCCTATTCTTAATTCAACCACACTCTAATATTATTATTATTATTAATTACTTCAAGTTTATTATTTTATTTTATTTTTATATTCAACTCTCTTATTAAATTCAATCACCTTAGATAAACACCATAGCAATAAATAACGATAGCTTGACTATTAGGTATCTGTGGGTTCGACACTCTTTATATTACTCAAATACTTTTCGTGCACTTGCGAAATACCCCATCAAGTTTTTGGCGCCGTTGCTGGGGACCAATTACGTCAAATATCATAACACTGTTGTTGCACCGTATAGATTAAGCCACTCTTGTCTCTATTACTATGTATCACCAAAAATTTCTCTATAATTACCACTCCCAGTATTTTGAGGAACCACAAGACTCCCATAAATTCGACCTCGAAATGATAATGGAGAATTTCATTGAGACATAAACCCTCTATAGGCTAGAATCTATGATGAGGAGGTTTTTGGAAACACAAACTCTCCAGAATGAAGAGTTTAGAAAAAACATTCTCCATAATTATGAAACCCTTATGAAGTTGAACCCTATGGTTAAGTCCCTCGCGACTAGCAGTAGAGCACTTGAGACTCAAATCTCTCAGCTTGCACAGACACCTCTAGGACCCTTCCCTGAGAGACATGCAAATGTGGTAACAACCAATAGTGAAGAACAAATTGAAAATCCTAAGAAGAGTGATAATGAGGTTGAGGAGAGTTTTGGTGAGAAAAAAGTAGAGATTAAGAAAAATCTTTTGACACCACCCGAAAGGGAGGTTGTCAAAGAGGTAGAGATGGAAGCACCTTATGTTCTCCCTCCTCCCTACAACCCACCTATTTCTTTCCCCTAATATTTATGGAAGCTAAGATAGACTCCCAATTCAAAAGGTATGTAAAGGTATTAGAAAATATCCACACTAATGCACCTTTATCTGAGGTCCTGCATAAAAAGAAAAAATTAGATAACCATGAAACTAGGGAAATCATTAGTGTTAAGAGGGGAATGTTAACATTTGAGATGGTGGATGAAAGAACTAAATTCAAACCTGAGAGATTGATACTCAGGATAGAGCCAGAACCACCCCCACAAGGTCAGAAGAAAGAAAAGAAAATGTGAGGGATATGAAAGATGGCTTGATAAGTGGCCATGGAAACTGAAGATTATTGATAGTTTTATAGAGGAATCATTCTCGAGAGAACCACCGTGAGTGATTACACTTATCAACCGTCGAGCTATTAACGTTAAACAAAGTTATGCATTGGAGGCAACCCACAGAGTTTTATTTTAATGTTTTTTTTGAATTCTTAGAAAATAAAGAGACTGATAAACTCAGCCCCATTTATGATGGCCCACATGAGTGCAGCTACAGCTAAAAAAGGGTCTATCTTATTTGGAGATCATACCGACGCATGAAAAAGGGCCAATTGGACCTATGATTTGTGTGCTCCACCGGCTACATGGACGACATATTCCTGATACAGATGATGAGTATGACCATAGAAAGCGAGGCTCTCCTGTATATAACTGTTGGCTGAAGATTTCAATAATATTATTTAGAAGCCAAGAGAGTTGAACGTTCTGATCGAAATGGAATTAAACGCCATATTTCGAAGTAACAGAAGCAGTGTTTCGAATAAGTGTGTCAAAGCTTGAAGCTTCGAACGGTAATTATGGGAACATATCCAAAGGAGTCTCGAAACAACAGCGAGGCTATGTTTGGGAAAAGCGTTCGAAACGAAGAAACACCAAAGCATTTAAAATTCAAATGGGAGCGGGACTTTCAAAGTTTGAAAGTTATGTGTTGGAGCATTTGGGGACACGTGGAAAGATGAAGGAAGCATTGTCCTGCATGTTCGAAACGTGGCATAATCCTATAGCAAGACCGTTAGGGTCGAATTAGTATAAATAGAAGTCTTAGTATTAGGATTTCGGTGTGTCATATCTGTTATACAAAATACTCAATAACATTCAAACTACCACATGGCAAGGGAAACGAATGCAAGAGAAATGTATGTATGATAGCACCATGTATTTCTAACTTAATGAAAACCTTTTACCATTTCCAGTACTTTCCTCTATTCTTTTTGTCAGGCAACATTTACAAGTTTTCTTATTTACAGTCTTTTCACTTCAAAGTCTTTTCCTCAAAGTTTTACGTTTTACTGTTTTCTTTATATTTCGAGCACTTTATATTTCAGAGAACTGTCACATTTTCAATACCTTTACTTTCAAGTATTGTTCTTCAAGCGCATGCTTTTACTTAAAATCATTTACAGATTTCTTGCATTAAACGTTTTTTGCATATTTTAAACTTCTACATTCCAGAAACCTTTTATGTTAAACGTTTTGTAAGTCGAAACCATTTACTTCATTTTTCATGCAGTTTTATATGTCTCTACAATCAGCATTACAATTAGCATTTATTCGTATAACTTAGTTTCCATATACATTTTGACTACATTTTTAGACTCTTAGAGAGAGGGATCGAAGTAAGCCAAATACCTATACAATAGCAACCATGAATAATTGTTCGATTGTGAGAGTAACCTTAATATCCAAGGAGTCCTAGGATCAATCTAGTCGATCCTGTGAGTTACCAGAGAGATTGAATAACAGTAAGAAAGATTATTCGATAGTTTGGAAGACTAGCGGTTGTTTACCAGAAATCACTGGAAACAAATTGGCACACCCGGTGGGACCAATAGTTGGATATCAGAATTAAGGATTGTCGAGACGTAACCATTACAAAAACGTAGGAACCTAAGAAGTTTGCTGTTTTATGAACCTGAGAAGTGGTAAGATAACCAACAGCAACCAACCTTTATCCAGAAGAAAACGTTTGGACAAAATGTCTAATTCAGACAATCAACAAGGAGACCAAGGTGGCCCACATGCAAAAGGCACTAACGCGTCCATTTCGAGCGGAACATCTAATGTAATCCCTTCAAATGCACAGTCTGTTGCATCTTCAACCAGTAACATAGCCACCAATGGAGTAAGTGGCATATCAACTAATAGTTCGATCTTAGGAAATGCTGGAACTATGGGCTACCCTGGGGGATTCGTTCCACCATCAGGGACACAATCCCATTTCGCCACACCATTAACTAGACCACCCGGTTTCGATGGGAATAGAATTAGAAGTTCTTCTTACGGAATGCCAACATCTTTTATGGCAGGTTTACACAATTCCACATCGAATTCATCTCCACAACTAGGATCTGGGTCTGGGGCGAATCAGTTTATGACAAATAACCAAGGGTCAGTGGGTTATAGCACGTTGCCTATCCTAACCACAGATAACCAGTTGGCTTTTAGGCAATTGATGGATGACAGCAACCACAATATGATAGGGGTGTTAGCGCAAACCATGCAGGAAATATTTGCCCCAATAGTTCAGAATGTGACTGTGACGAACAGGGAAAATGCTGACAATATGAGTCGAATAGCAGATTTCTTTGCTCCCACAAAAAGGCGTAGGCAGAACCAGGCGGGATTTCGAACAAACATGCCTGTTATAGAACAAATTGCTAACGACCCAATTCATAGACCACCCAGAGAAGAAGTTAACTTAGGGGCCAGAGCACCAAGGTTAGAAGCCCCAATAATCCCGGGTCCACAAAGGGAAGTTATGGAACCAGGGGCAAGGATCGAAAGGCCAGAAGCCCCAGAATTTCGAGAAGAACAACCTAGGGGAGTGGTTTTGGTTGGTCGAAATCAAGATGCCGATGCCGTCGTTCATAGGATCCGAAACGATAACATCTTGGCAGAAAATAACCTAACCACCATGATAGAGAGGATCATGGCCCATAATGGCCTCAACACAGGAATGAGGAGGCCAAATTACGCTTCTCCTATACTGGATTGTATAATGCATACTGATTTACCAAGGGGATATAAAGTCCCTAAATTTACAAAGTTCGCTGGGGATACCAATGAGTCAACAGTCGAACACATAGCGAGATATCTAACCGAAGCGGGAGATATAGCCAATAATGAAGATCTCAGGATCAAATACTTCCCAAGTTCTTTGACAAAAAACGCCTTCACATGGTTTACCACTTTGCCCCCTGGGTCCATTGACACTTGGACTCTCTTAGAGAGGTTATTCCATGAACAATTTTACATGGGACAATCGAAAATAAGTTTGAAGGAATTGGCGAGTGTATAGAGAAAATTCACCGAACCCATAGATGATTATTTTAATAGATTTAGGCTGTTGAAATCCAGATGTTACACAGTAGTGCCTGAACATGAGTTAGTCGAAATGGCCGCTGGTGGCTTGGATTATTCTATTCGAAAGAAACTAGACACTCAGTATCTAAGGGATATGGCTCAGTTAGCCGATAGGGTTCGACAGGTCGAAAGACTAAAGGCCGAAAAAGCCAGAGTCTTTAAGAATAGTAAGAAAGAAAGGATTTCCTATGTTGGGACTGAGGAAGTAGAAGAATATCCTGAATTCGAATTCGAAGAGGTCGAAATCGACCTCGCTGAATTAAAACAGGCCCCGCCTTACTCCTGCAAAATGTTAGTTCCCACAAAAGGGAAAGATATTGTTGAAAATGAGAAAAGTGACAAATTTACAAAGAAGGTTTATACCTTCGACGTCACCAAATGCGACGAAATTTTTGACTTGCTTGTCAAGGATGGCCAACTAATTGTGCCATCAAATGTCAAAATACCTCCTTTGGATCAGAGAAAGAAGAGGGGATTTTGCAAATATCATAGTTTCCTAGGCCACAAGACCTCACAATGTTTTCTTTTCAGGGACTTGATTCAAAACGCGATCAAAGATGGCAGACTAAAGTTTGCTGATAAGGTGAAGATGAAAGTGGACGAAGATCCTTTGGACGTCGCAGACACCAACTACTCCGAGCCTGCGTGCATTGGAGAGGTCAACATGGTGGAAACTGATCGAAGCGACGCCCTAATAGAAGAAAAGGATATTGAAGTTGAGAACTGGGTGATGGTCGAAGTCAGCGAGGAGGTCACTAAAGACATCCAAAATGCACCAGGGACTCCGATTGCTGCACCTGTAGCTGTTGCAGGAGAAACCCAGGCTACTGAAGGCCAAGGGAATCAAAACGAAGGATTAACACAAGTCACTGAAGGCTTGAGGCTGGAATTGGAGAAAGTCCAAATTACGCAGCCAATTCCCCCTCAGAAAGAAATATGGGACACTCTAGGGGAACCCAGTGGAAAATTTGACTATCTGGTCAAATATTCTGCCCCAGAGAGTTCGAAGGTCCAGATTGAAGATATAAAGCCCACAGGATGGGGCGATGACGAAACTAAAGAGGGGGATGTGGAAATAAATATGGTGGATATGGAAAGACCCCGTTCTGAGATGGAGGAAGTGGAAAAATACTTAGAAAAAGAAAAGTACAGAATGGGGGATAACCACACTGGAGATGCTAGTCTCAAAGATTATCTCATGACATGCCACAAAGGAGATTCAGGCATGATATTGTGCCCTAGGTGCAGCATCCTCTGCAACCAAAGAATTGCTGCGAATTTCGAAAGGGTACAGAGGGCTCGAACTGGCAACAATTGGCGCCAGGATAACCAGCTTTTTAGGTGTTATCCCAAGGCTGGAGAGAGTTTGTTGGAGTTTGTTTTTCGCTGCTACAAAGGGGCAACTAAGTGCTTGATTTGCCCAAGGTGTTCTGCTGTGTATGACCAAAGCATGGCCAGGGCCTTCGAAACGATTCCCTTCGCCCCTTGCTGGAACCATCAAGAAACTGCCCAGATGGGCCCGCGTTTCGACAGCAGATACAAACAGCGAAGGCCTGATAGCCCTCACCCCAAAGTTGCTCGAAGAGTGACTTTCAAACTCCCTGCTGAAGTGCCAACCGATAGATGGCTACAAGTCAGAAATGACAAAGGCAAAGACAGATGGAGGAGTGCTGAACGAAATGCACGCCATGCTGTGACATACAGGAGGCAATTCAACACACAAAAAAGGGAGGAAGTGAGATTAGAGAATTACAAAGGAAGGAACCCCATGTCAAGATCCCAGTGGCGTAGACAGCAAAGGATTCGAAAGGCTGAGAGAGAAGCTGTGGCAAACAAAGGGGATACTTCAACAAAAAACCAAGGTGAAACTAGCACCAACAAACCAAAAAATCAAACTGAAGATAAACCTCCAGTCAATAGGAGGCTCTTCTCTGAAGAACAATGCAATGAACCAAAGGAATACACTCCAGGCCCGGAAGAGGACGAAGATATGATAACAGATAACTTCGAATCGGAGGGGGAATCTTCATTCAACTTGAACTGTAACGTGGTGTCTGTGCTTCCCTGCGAATTTGGGCAGGAAACCGAAATCAATGAATATGAGGAGGAAGACACCACAGATTTAATGAAACATAGGCCCGTGTGCTACTACATGATGGACAATGGGGCTGTTGAGGAACAAAATACGTTCTTCGAACGTCCAGAACCTGCAATGAAGAATCATCTCAAGCCACTTTTCATTCGGGCGAAAGTGGGCGTCCATGGTGTGAACAAAGTTCTAGTGGATGGGGGTGCTGCAGTCAATCTGATACCCTATTTCATGCTAAAAAGATTAGAGATCCGCGAAGGAGATATCAAGCCCCATAATATGGTTCTGTCCAATTATGAGGGAAAAGTGGGCAAAACACTGGGGGTGCTCCAGTTGGAATTGACAATAGGCTCAAGTTGCAGGCCCACCATGTTTATGGTGATCGAAGCCAAGGCCAACTATAACCTACTGCTGGGAAGAGAGTGGATCCATGGCGTGGGGGCAGTTCCTTCGTCTATGCATCAACGACTAGTTCTGTGGAGAGATGATGGAATCGTGGAAAACATCGAAGCAGACCAGAGTTACTTTATGTCAACTGTCAATTTAGTTGACAAAAGGGATTATGATAAAAATCTGGCAAAGATTGCTCCATGTGTTCCAAATGATGAGATGAATGAAACTAGAAACGCCCACTACTACATGACACTTCGTCATGATGGCCTTTACTGGGATAGAACAATAATCAGTGAAGAAGAGGAAGTTGAAGGTGCTATACAAAAACGGCCAGCAGGCTGGGACTTCGACAACCTTAACCATGACTGAGTCTACCTTTTTCGAAAGGATTTCGGCCTATATGGTTGAGAATGAATCAAAAGCGGCCTTAGAGGCTGAAATAAATAAATCAACTATAAAGACGAATGAAGTTAGTGGGGGGGGGGGGGTTCGAAATGCTCACCCATCAAAGAGTTGGAGATGGATCAAAGGTTGGATGCCATCTATGATAAAGAACCCTTAGGCTTCGAAAGGGACCCCATAAACTCAGGTGTCAAAATGTTGGCACAGGATCCGCTCGAAGAAGTCAACTTAGGGGATGAAAAAACGAAAAGAGTAACTTACATAAGTGCTAAACTTAGCCCAGGCCTCAAGAAGAAAGTGATCGAAGTCCTTAAGGAAAACAAAGATTGTTTCGCATGGGATTATGATGAGATGCCTGGTTTAAAGAGGGAGTTGGTCGAACACAGACTGCCAATCAAAGATGGCAAGAGGCCCATCAAACAAACTCCCAGGAGATTCGCACCAGCGGTCCTCACAAAAATTAAAGCTGAGATCGAAAGGTTGCTGCGCTGCAAATTCATTAGAACAACAAGGTACGTTGAATGGTTAGCAAACATAGTACCTGTTATTAAGAAAAATGGTTCTTTAAGAATTTGCATAGATTTTAGGGATTTAAACACTGCAACCCCTAAGGATGAATATTCCATGCCCGTGGCAGAAATGCTAGTAGATTCTGCTGCAGGGTTCGAATACTTGAGTATGTTAGATGGATACTCTGGGTATAACCAGATTTTCATTGCTGAAGAAGATGTTGCAAAAACAGCATTTCGTTGCCCAGGAGCCTTAGGCACCTACGAATGGGTGGTGATGCCTTTTGGTTTAAAAAATGCTGGGGCAACCTATCAAAGGGCGATGAATTCAATTTTTCATGATTTCATCGAAACCTTCATGCAGGTGTATATTGACGATATAGTCATCAAATCTACATCTGCAGAAGCACATTTGCATCATTTAAGCCAATCATTCGAACGAATGAGAAAGCATGGCTTAAAGATGAATCCCCTTAAATGTGCATTTTTTGTGCAGGCTGGAGATTTTCTTGGTTTTGTGGTCCACAAGAAAGGAATCAAAATCAACCAGAACAAAACCAAAGCCATAATGGAGACGAAAGCACCTGCGTCAAAAAGGGAGTTGCAATCTCTACTAGGGAAAATTAACTTCCTCAGAAGATTCATCTCGAACCTGAGTGGAAGGACCCAAGCTTTCTCTCCGTTACTTCGTCTGAAGCAAGGTCAGGCCTTCGAATGGAACGAAGCTCACCAGGAGGCGTTTGACAAAATAAAAGAATATCTTTCTCAACCTCCTATTTTGTCTCCACCATCATGGGGGAAACCCATGAGATTGTACATATCTGCCTCTGAAGTTAGTATAGATAGTATGTTAGCACAAGAGGATAACAATGGCGTCGAAAGAGCCATATACTATTTAAGTAGAGTGCTAAATGATGCAGAGACCAGATATAGCAATTTAGAAAAGCTATGTCTCTGTTTGTATTTCTCTTGTATGAAACTCAAGTATTATATAAAACCTGTTGATGTTTATGTTTCATCTCACTTCGATGTCATTAAACATATGCTTTCAAAGCCCATAATGCATAGTAGGGTTGGCAAGTGGGCTTTAGCCTTAACAGAATATTCATTGACTTTCATGCCTTTAAAAGCTATGAAAGGTCAAGTGATTTCTGACTTCATTGTGGATCATTCGTTGGTTGAGCAGACAAGCATGAGTTACGTCGAAATGCAACCATGGAAATTGTACTTTGATGGTTCAACCCACAGGAATGGAAGTGGTGTTGGAGTCCTTCTAATTTCTCCTGAAGGAATTCCAACAAAATTCAAGTATAAATTAGATGGTCCTCGTTGTTCGAACAACGAAGCTGAGTATGAAGCGCTCATTGTTGGACTTGAAGCTTTGTTGGAATTGGGGGCAACCAGAGTCGAAATTAAAGGAGACTCTGAATTGGTGGTCAAACAAATCACAAAGGAATACAAGTGCATAAAGGAAAATTTAATGGTATACTTCGTCATAGTCAATAGGCTATTAAGGAAATTTGAATACATGGATATTCAACACATACCAAGAATAGAGAACCAAGAAGCAAATGACTTAGCACAGTTGGCTTCAGGTTATAAAGTATCTACCAAGAATTTTAAGGATTTGGTCGAATTAAGAGGAAGAGTTATGGCCACTAGATTCACACCGTCGGATCTGGAAAGTATGAGATTGGGATATGCTGAGAAACAGGGATTCGAAATTCTAGCCATAAATACTTTGTCAGATGCAGATTGGCGAAGTCCATTAAAGAGTTATTTAGCAGACCCAACTCTAAAGGTGGATAGAAAAACAAAATATAGAGCATTGTCATATCTCCTCATGGGGAACGAATTGTTCAAAAAGACCCAAGAGGGTGTATTATTGAAATGCCTAGGAGAGAGTGAGGCATATTTAGCATTGTCTGAAGTCCATAATGGGGCATGTGGGGCACACCAAGCAGGCCATAAAATGAAATGGTTGCTATTTCGATACGGTTTGTATTGGCCTAGCATGCTCAAAGATTGCATAGACTTTGCTAAAGGATGTGAGGAGTGTCAGAAACATGCAGGTATCTAACATGCCCCTGCAAGCGAGTTGCATTCGATCATCAAACCATGGCCATTTAGAGGATGGGCATTGGATTTGATAGGAGAAATAAATCCTGCTTCGTCTAAAGGGCAGAAATATATCTTGGTGGGAGTAGATTATTTTACCAAATGGATCGAAGCTATACCTCTGGTAGTTGCTGATCAAGAGGCAATTATCGAATTTATACAAAAGCACATTATCTATAGGTTTGGATTGCCAGAAAGCATAACTACAGACCAAGGTTCTGTATTTACTGGTAGAAAGATGCAAGAATTTGCCCAAGAAATGGGGTTTAGATTGCTAACATCGACACCATACTATGCTCAAGCAAACGGACAGGTCGAAGCAGCAAATAAAATAATAATAGGATTAATCAAGAAGCATATTGGCAAGAGGCCAAGAAATTGGCACAAAACTCTGGACCAAGTGTTATGGGCTTGTAGAACATCTCCTAAGGAAGCTACTAACACTACGCCTTTCCAACTTACATTTGGGCATGATGCAGTGTTACCAGTAGAAATTCATCTGCAATCAGTTCGAATTCAGAGACAAAACGAAATCCCAGCTGCATTATATTGGGAAATGATGATGAATGAGTTAGTTGAGTTGGACGAAATTAGATTACATGCGTTGGAAATTTTGATGAGGCAAAAAGAAAGAGTGGCCAGAACATACAATAAAAGGGTGAAGAAAAAAGTATTCATTATTAATGACCTGGTTTGGAGAGTCATATTGCCTATGGATAAGAAGAATAAAGCATTAGGTAAATGGTCACCTCATTGGGAAGGACCTTTTCGAATATTAAAAGTGTTCTCAAACAATGCATACGAAGTCGAAGAACTCTTGGATGATAAACGTGTCCTAAAGGTTAATGGTAAATATTTAAAGAAATATAAGCCAAGCCTGCGGGAGATTCGAATAGTAACAACGTAAACAAAATATTATAAAAAGCCAAGATGGCAAGATAGAATGCCAAAATGGCGTTGTTCGAATATTACATATAAGAAACCAAAGTTATAGTCAGATAACCATCAAAATCTAGAAATAAACATTATTTTTCAATCGATTAAAGGTGCTTCGAAATGTTTCAAGTTTCTGCTGAGCGAACCGCCTGGCACCTTCCAAGGTTGCCACTTATCCTTTAAGTTGTTCTGCAGTCTCCATTTCTGCAAGCCCCTGGTTGAGAAGCTCTTCGAATTGGTTACCTACAGGATTAGTTTCGAAGGCTAGTTGTTGTTCCTTAGCCTCCTTAACTTTCTGCTGAAGTTCCAGAATCTGCCTTTCCCAAATAAGAATGGACTCAGCTCGAGCCTCATATTCAGTTTTCGCCTGCTTCAGATGCATAGCTTGATCCTCAGCTTCTTGAGAAAGTTTCGAAGCTTGTTCATAAGCGGCATCCATGGCAATGCGTTTCTCGTGAACCTTCTTGGCAGCAGATTCGTCTTGAAGAAGGTAGCCAGTTACGTTGTCCAGCAAATTCTGAAGATCAAACAAGAGAGTACTAACTGGCAAGGAGCAGTTGGAAAGATTGACCTTTGTGAGCAGCTCCTTCATAGTATAGCAAGCAGTACTATCTTGCTTAAGCACTTCGAATATATCCACATTGAGAATAGTTCTCCTAATTTTGTTGAGAAGAACAACTCTTTCATCTGTGGGAAGAGGATAACTGGTTGAACTTGTGCCAGCCCTAGCGAGTGGGACGTCCCTCTGAGCCAACTTTGCCTTCATGTACCCAATGGGGTCATTTCGCCTCAGAAGTGCCAGTTCCTCGTCAGTCATTCGAGACGGAGAGGAGTGGGGGAATTCCACGCGTAGGGGAACCACATTTGTTTCAACCTCTGGGGTTTCGTTGATTGCATCACCATCCCCTTCATTTGCTTCGTGCTCTTGGTCTTCTTCATCCTCGTCCAAATCTACCACTTCGATACCATCCCTTTCGCCGCTATTTGCGTTAGACTCCGTCCCGGCAGTCGAACCATCATTGACGTTTTCCTCGTCATTGGCGTTTTCCTCCTCAGATTCTTCGTCTGCAGATTCTTCGAATCCTCGCCCAGAATCAGCTTTTCCTTCTTCAGTCTGAGTATCCTTTGGGTCCTCTTGAAGAGTTTCAAGAGGGGACTTTTGAAGGACCCTTTGTGAATCCTCTGCAGACGTTTGAAGTATCGTTTCGTTCACCTCTTTCAGAGGAATGGAGGTACCTTGGTCATCTGGCTGTTCAGAAGTTCCAGCCAGAACCGCCACATTGGAAGAACCTTTGTTTTGGACCAAGTTGCTGGAATCTCCTTGAGGAGAGGAGTTAAGCGGAGCAGCAACTCTGGATGGTGAGGTCGAAATGGTAGAAGTGGGATTCAAAATGTTCTGCAAAGAGCAGCAGAATGTTAAAGAAAAACATTCACCAAGGTAATAAGAAGTTAAACATTTTTTAGAAGAAGTTCGATTTACCTGTGGACCCTCAGAGGAGAGGTTGCTAGCTATACGTTCCAACGGTGGGTTGGAGGTCGAAGGTGGATTTTTGGATTTAGGTAAGGGAGCAGCATCCCTGGAATCGAGTCCAGAGACACTAGTCGGAACAGTGCTTTTAGGAGTATCTTTCTTTAGCTTCTTCTTCGAAGCAGTATTTGAGTTTCCTCCAGCCTTGGGGTCTTCCCCAGTAGTGCTTAATTTCCGCTTCTTGGGAGTAGTAGGAGGAAGCTTATTGGTCTGAAAGAATTTGAACGAAAGTTAGATACAAACCACAAAGCTTGAGTGAATTCGAAACGTCAAGGCTAAGTGATTACCGTGGGAATTGGAGCACTTGTTGTTGTTAGCGTTATTGTTGTTGTTGTAGTTGCAGCAGTAGTAGTTGTTTCGGGTGGATTAGCTTTTTCGGTAGTTTCGATGGAGGCTTGAGAGGCACTCCCTTCCTTCGACTTCGAGGCAGTCGTCTTTATCCTGATAGCTGAAAATCAAAACAATTAAAGCAAAGGTTAAAGATATGGAAAATAAAAGACATTTGGGATTTTTCCCAAGCATTCGCACCTGTGCCTTGATCAGATTTAATTGACATGGCAGAAAGGTCGTATCGAAGGTGTCCTGGGAAATCATGAAGCCAGTATCGAGCCCATGTCACAGTCTCAGATGGCTTTGGTTTCCTTTGAAGATATTTGAACATCTCTTTGCAAGTAAACCACCATGGATATGGGGGAAACCAAGCCAGAGCCAGTTCTGAGGTAGGTAATCTGGGAAATTTAGGTGGATGCATTTCGAATGCCAACCTATACCTATCCTCAGGTGACAGCCCTGAAGGAAGTTTTAGCTTAGAAACTTTTTGTTTAAATTTTTCCTTCAAGGTCTCAACTGCTTGATGCACAGTGGAGTCCAAGCGCGTGGGGTCGTAAGTAGTTTCAAAATAATTTTGAAAAGCTTTTATCTCTTTGGCATGAGTAAACATACCTTTCTTTGCTGGTACCTGCACATCGAAGGCATCAATTAGTTTTTGTCGAATTGTAAGTGTATCGAACATACAAGTTTGATAAAACCTAATCCACCACTCCAGAAATCCTTTGGCCGCGAGATGGGTAGGTTCGAAGGCTATCAGCTCAAATTGGGCAAAGCCTTGATATTGTTCTTGCTGGATCTTGGCTTCCCTTGCCTTGAAAGTTCGACCAGAAGTGATGGCGTTCTCAGTTTGGAACAAAGGTTCAGGAATCAGTTGGCATAAGCCAAACTGCCTCGAAACAAAGTTTGGTTGGTAGGCAAAAAGAAGAATTTGGTTCTTGGCTGGGGTTATCCTTGAAGAGATGAGTCTAGGAAGCAAGAAAGCTCTCCATACATCCTGAATCTCCTTGCTCTTGATGGCTTCTGAGAGAGCCATGGTGAACCAAGAAGGTCCATGAGCCCTCGAAGCAAAAGGCGCCATGCTCTCTTCGAACTTGTGCCTTTTGGAGAATATCATGATGTACTTCGAGAATTGAACCTTGAAGTCATCCTTGTCATCATTAGGAGTTAGTCTTCGAAGCCTAGTACCTTCGACTATCCTATCACTTATTTCAGAATCTTGCTCATCAATGGTATTGGCGGTTGATAAGGAAGGTTCGAACATGGCATTTAGCCATAGTTGGAGTAACCAAAATGGGCCAGCTAATAGAATGTTTTTGGAGGTGTGGGATTTGAGGCTCGAAACAACTGACCTCAGGCTCTCATAGAGGTCAACTAAGAGTAATTCACTTAGGCACACTTTGCGATTTTCGTGTAAATCCCTAGCTAGAGGAATGAACCTACTAGCTACCTGCAGGGATCTACTGCAGAAAACGTATCTAGACAGCCACAGGGTTAAGAAAGCAATGTGCTCTATGTCAGACACATTGTCCCCTTCAGCATGATAATGGCTGATAAATTTGGAAAAGCTGGCTAACTTGACTTCGAAGTCAATTATGCTTGAGTGCTCTTCGTTGTCAGGAACATAAGTTTCTCCCACTGGCGACAACCCAGTAATGGCCGCTATATCGAAGAAGGTTGGGGTAATCATTCCACCTGGGAGATGGAAAGTGTTGTAGGTACTATCCCAGAAATAAAGGGACGCGAACAGCAGAGGATGGCTATAGGTGAATCCGGGTTTCGATAGCTTAATGAGGTTATAAATGCCTAATTCTTCCCATTGCTGGGATTTCTTGGCTTCTACTTTCGTGAACCAATTTTGATAAGCAATATCAGAAGTAGGGCAAGATCGAAATGGCTTAAAATTGCTTTTTACATAATCCAAAACAAATGGGTCCTTGGGAGGAACAGTTGGGGTTTCTACGATATTCGAACTAAGAGATTCTACTGCCCTAGGGGCATCCATTTTGTTGAATAAGGGTTTGAAGCTATAACAGACGGGAAAAATTGTCCTGGTGTCCTTTAATATTTCAAAAACTGTAAGAGGGCCATTTAAGGCTAACCTCTTACCAGCAACATGGGTATGGATGAGTACCTGTGATGCGTACATCATTTCTTTTTCTTTGGAAATCATTTGAGGAGCAAGAGCAGATTGGCCTTGAATGGTGATGATTTTACTCTCCATGGTTGCTCCTGTAGTTTTTACTTTCTTCTTGGAGACTTTCTTGAGTTGGGATGAAGTGGAAGAAGACATTTTTGTTGTTTGAAAGCTTGGATTGTTTTATGAGAGAAGAAGGGTAAGAAGTCTGAGTATGAAAGGTTTAGAGTGTGAAAAGAAAAGAAGAAGATTAAGTTGATGTTTTATAATGAGAAGTTTAAACATCCACCGAATAAAGGTGTGATACGTGGAGATCATGGGTTGGTGTGATGAAGAGGTGGCGTGAAGTTGATATAGGTAATAGGTGTGATTTAAAAATAATCATTACTTATAACTGCACCACACTGTGAAGTGACTCTGGGCGGTTAAGGAATCCAAAAGGTGCTATGATTGATGTGACTGGAGTCAAATGCATTAAATGTTACGATGATTCGAAAGTCCTATCGAAATCTTGTGTAGATGTTTAAAATAGGTATTTCTCAAAGGAATCAAAATACATATTTTAAAGGGGCAATTTGTTGGCTGAAGATTTCAATAATATTATTTAGAAGCCAAGAGAGTTGAACGTTCTGATCGAAATGGAATTAAACGCCATATTTCGAAGTAACAGAAGCAGTGTTTCGAATAAGTGTGTCAAAGCTTGAAGCTTCGAACGGTAATTATGGGAACATATCCAAAGGAGTCTCGAAACAACAGCGAGGCTATGTTTGGGAAAAGCGTTCGAAACGGAGAAACACCAAAGCATTTAAAATTCAAATGGGAGCGGGACTTTCAAAGTTTGAAAGTTATGTGTTGGAGCATTTGGGGACACGTGGAAAGATGAAGGAAGCATTGTCCTGCATGTTCGAAACGTGGCATAATCCTATAGCAAGACCGTTAGGGTCGAATTAGTATAAATAGAAGTCTTAGTATTAGGATTTCGGTGTGTCATATCTGTTATACAAAATACTCAATAACATTCAAACTACCACATGGCAAGGGAAACGAATGCAAGAGAAATGTATGTATGATAGCACCATGTATTTCTAACTTAATGAAAACCTTTTACCATTTCCAGTACTTTCCTCTATTCTTTTTGTCAGGCAACATTTACAAGTTTTCTTATTTACAGTCTTTTCACTTCAAAGTCTTTTCCTCAAAGTTTTACGTTTTACTGTTTTCTTTATATTTCGAGCACTTTATATTTCAGAGAACTGTCACATTTTCAATACCTTTACTTTCAAGTATTGTTCTTCAAGCGCATGCTTTTACTTAAAATCATTTACAGATTTCTTGCATTAAACGTTTTTTGCATATTTTAAACTTCTACATTCCAGAAACCTTTTATGTTAAACGTTTTGTAAGTCGAAACCATTTACTTCATTTTTCATGCAGTTTTATATGTCTCTACAATCAGCATTACAATTAGCATTTATTCGTATAACTTAGTTTCCATATACATTTTGACTACATTTTTAGACTCTTAGAGAGAGGGATCGAAGTAAGCCAAATACCTATACAATAGCAACCATGAATAATTGTTCGATTGTGAGAGTAACCTTAATATCCAAGGAGTCCTAGGATCAATCTAGTCGATCCTGTGAGTTACCAGAGAGATTGAATAACAGTAAGAAAGATTATTCGATAGTTTGGAAGACTAGCGGTTGTTTACCAGAAATCACTGGAAACAATAACTCACCCCATATTCTTGTTTCACCTGCACACAATTGACTAAATTTTCCTAAAACTTTTGCAGGTACTTCATTCAGAGGCGGTCATTATGGAAAACTTCCTAACGAGATGCGTGCAAGAAGAGCTATTAATGAAGAACTTCTTTGTAAGATGCGTGAAGAAATACCGCTGATGAAGAGCGTGATGACTTGTTGTATGCTATGTATGAGCACCAACAGGATGTGATGGATTTTGTGCAAGCATCTCATACCCAGACACAACAATCCTTCCTATCAGTGTTAGACGCATAACTCACACAAGTGGCACATACACAACGCCAACAAGCTGTATATGGTCGCCTAATGAATAAATTCAACCTTGTGCGTGCTAACCAGGAATCCAAGCTTGGTAACATACACCATTTGAGGGATTCAAATGTTGCATTGACAAAACAAGTGTGACAACTGACTTTAGCTCAGGCCTCCCTAAGCAGAAATAGTCGTTAGAGACATGACCACCAGGACCTAGACCAGGGAGGAGATGGCCACAAGGGCTAGCAGTAGCATTATCCAGGTTTAATTTTTCCTTTTTCACATTTTCATCAAAACATTGAGGAAAATGTTTGGTTTAACTGTGGGAGAGGAATTTTACCGTTTTCTTTTTCTTGCTTTCTAATTAGATTTATTGATTTTCAGTATAATTGTTTAGGATTTATTTATCTAGTTCTAGGTTATTGTCGAATCATTGCATGCGCTGTCGATTCTTTATGTGTAATTTCTGTTGTTCATTGTATTTTTCCTTTTTCTTGAGCCATACTGGAGAATTTTGACATTTTGAGAAAAACAAAGAGAAAATAATGCACACACTTTTGAAATTTTAGGCTATTAGACAAGTTGAGGATAGGTTGAAAAGACTTGGGAAAATTTCTAAAAGATCGATATCGTCTTACCAGTGTAAGTCTCTTGATTATAGAAATCGATCTGCATAATTATTATGAAACGACCTTTAATTCTCATCTCTAAATAAGTCCTTAAGTAGTTTTTTTTGTAGCAATCAACAACATCTTAAGCATACTCTACGTAGGGAAGTCGATGAATATAAGTGAATGAACCTAATTTTTGAATAATAAGTCTGGAAATAAGGAATGCACCTTTTAAGTTAAGTGACTCCCAGACTGTGACTTAATCCAAAAAGTTGTGGAACTTGAAAAAACATAATAATGCAGCCCGTCATTAGTTGGTTCAGAGGTTTCTGGTGCTGAACTTGGTAGGGCGGATTACGGTTTGATCCCCCACAACTGAAATCGGGTAAATAAAGGGTTATACCGCTTAAAAGCACTCGAACCCCATGAAGAAAAGGATCACAATCACTAACCGGTCATCTTGCTATGAGTGTGTACGGATAACAGGCTTAATGTGATTGCGCCTAAATGAAAAAGGATGAAAAATGAGATAAGTAAGTTAGGCCTTAGTATAATAATATGATGTGGTTGGTTTGTATAGGGAAGAGACTTATGACCGCACATGCGGAATATGTTGCTACGATATCTTTAGTTTTCGAGTTTGTACCTATCGATGTAACTATATCTGAAGTGAAGTCTATAGCCTAGAATAGTTACTATGAGCACCACTATTTTTCTTGTATGCATAGGTTTTGCTTGAGGACAAGAAAAGGTTCAAGTGTGGAAGATTTTGATGACACAAGATTACATATTTTATTTGACCCGATTTATGCATGTTTTATTGTCATTTTATTTTACATGTGAGTATAACTTCATCATTTGATGTTTTATATGATGTCAAATGGGTAAAAGCTAGCATTTATGTATATTGGATGATGTCTCTATGTCTTGTGGTACTCCTTTGCATTAGAGGTCTTAGGAGCCATTAAAAAGCATTTTGGAATTGATCCAAGTCATGAAAAACATTTTCTGCATGATTTTTCATTGCATTTGCCGACACATGCGATTTTCAGGTCGACACATGCAACTCAAGTTTGAAGCCTATAGCCTCTGGAAGGCTTAGGTCGACACATGCAATATCTAGGTCGGCACATACTAAAGCTTTTCTGAAATTGTAGGAAATTCTTAATTTATGTGTCGACACATACGAATTTCAGGTTGATACATTTACTGTTTTTTTAAAGTCTGTAGCCTCTGACTTGCTTCGGTCGACACATATATTCCTTCAGGTCGACACATATAGCTTAAACTTACGTATGTTATGACACATATCATTTTTAAGTTTACACATACTGATTGTTTTAGTCAATTTTTCAAATCTTTTTTAATTCCGAAAATCTCCTTTTTCCCCCAAACTTTCAAAACTTTTAATACATCATTCATGCATCATTACAACTTCATGATATCATAAAAATATCCTACATTTGCTCTTCGTCTTCAACCTCCAATCTATGCATACACACTAACAAACCATTGTAACAATTCTTTGTTGGGGTGCAATCTAGAAGAGGTTTGTTAACATTCGATTAGGTTCTTGTGTAGCCGAGAATGTTGGGTTAAGATTTGTAGGGGTCTTCATCCGGAAAAACTGTGGGTTTATCCTCCAAGATCATTGATTGATTTGGGGGTTTTCGTGTAAGACATTCAAGAGAGGATTGAGGCCAAGTGAAGTCCTTTGGAGATAAAGAATGAAAATGATCCTTTGGAGATAAAGAACATAAAGGAAGTAGCAAGAATAGCTGATCAAATTAAAGTCTTGTGTTGCAATAGGTGAAATTAACGGTGCACAAAGGCTTTGGAGATAAAGTACGCAATGGAGTAGCAAGATCCAGATAGTCAATTTGCAACTATTGCGTTTTGGTATTTCTCAAGATCAAAGGAAGAGAATGGGTTAAATCAACAACAAGCATTAAGGTTTATGGAGTTTCTCTTGAACACTTATCTTGTATCAACTTTTTGCATAGTAAGAATTATCTTAATTCCATTGGAAATAGGCGCAGGCGTACCCACACGCAAGGATGAAAGTGGGGAATTGTGAAGAGAAATCCTCTTGTCTCTGTTTCGTATTGTTTTACTTGCTTTATTTTCACCAATCAATTTGTCTAATAGCATTGCATAATCGATAGACTCATAGGAATTTTTCTGAACTGTTTTTATTTTGAATTAAGTGTTGATATTGCTTATAATCACTTTTCATTATAAGTTCTTTTGTATCAACACAACTAAAAGGAAAATTATGAAAATTCAATTGCACACCAAGTGTTCGACAAATTGTTTTGTTAGTTATTTTAATAATCGCCATTGGAAATAGCATTACTAGTAATTTACTATAAATGATTGATAACATGTTACTTGATTTAAGTTCAATTAATTCAAATTATCGTATTCACTACATTTTCAATTTTACATTTGCATATCTGATTTCCAATAACTAAGGTTCGATAAACGACACATTCTGAGAACCTTCCGCGTGCACTCTTTTCAAATCAAGGTTTTCAAAACAGACTTTTATATTAAATTTTGGCTTGGTGATCTATTCAGCCCCCTCTAGATAAGGTCTCATCATCTAACATTAAATTTCCACTATTATGCTGGTATTTTGTACGTGTTTAAGGTATTTATCCATTCAAGAGTCATAAGAAGAGAAACAAAGCAAAACAGACGAAAAACAGAAGATCTGCAACATTTTTACACTCAAGGCGACCACCATGGAATTCACCATATAGGTGACCATGAGTGGTCCACGGGCTAACAGTCACAAGACCAAGTCATGCCCACTTTATGAGTATGGCATTCTCCATAGAGGTGTGGCAGTCGCCACACCTTGTAAAAATGCAACAGTTAGAAAGTGGGCTTGTTTAATCTCTCACTCCCTTCATTTCCTCCTAAAATATCTCCACGCATTTGACAACCTTCCTTGTTGGTTTTAGGGTTTGGGAACCCTATAAATACTAGCTTTTCATCACTTTTTAGGGGATCCAAACTTAGTACAACTAAGCCACAAATTTACATTCGAGAGGCTTTAATTCTTTGCAATAGAGAGTTATCACATCATTATCGTTGTCGGGTTTGGAGCACCAGTACATTGAAGTTATTTATTCCCGCATTTACATTCTGTTGAAGTCTATCTCCGTCTATTTACATTGTACCAGATTCAAGTCTTTGTTTGGAGAAGGTTCTTATTTAATTCAACTTTATTTTACATTTTATTCTCCTTGTTTATTTACTTACCTTGCATTACTTTCCTTGCCTTTGTTTTCAAAACTACTTTTATCCTTTTGCAATTATGCTTAATTCTGAATCCAATTTACATGTTTATTTGTTTACTGTAACTTTGTCCGACTAATTTGTTAAGTGCTGGAATGTGAGGACCGTCATTTGACGGTACCCTATATGTTATTTCTTTAGGATTACAATTGTGGACTTTTTTGGTTTTAATACAATTTTCTGAACTTAATTTAATGTGTTACTACGAAAGTGGAACACTGAAAACATCGGGTAAGATCGAAAGCCATCTGACAATAAAGAATAAAATTGGGTTATTTTTGGTTAATAAATACCGTGAAATCACTTTATTAATTAAATTAGGAAAGTCTAATATTTTCAGAAAGTGATTTTAAAACTATTTGGGAACACACGCGTTTATAGGTTTATGATCCGGTTACCTAAGCGAAAGCCTGGAACCCTTTTAAGTTAAACTTTCCAATCGAAGTTACTTTCAACTAAGTAAAGAATTTAACTTCTTAAAATAAGATTTACTGCTTTAACGCATAAAGCACCTGCCATAGTGAGAGTGGAACGGTATAATTTAAATAGTAAGATTCGGTTCTGAATACGCGAAAGCGACATTTTCCATTAAATTAATTCCTTTCAAGGTAGAAAATATTGCCCCGTAAGTGATCCTATTTAGAAACAATAAGAGTAATGTTGATTGATGAGAATCACATTCTAACATTATTTGTCTGAATTTATTTATTTCATTTTTCCTATTCTTAATTCAACCGCATTCTTATATTATTATTATTAATTACTTCAAGTTTATTATTTCATGTTATTTTTGCATTCAACTCCCTTATTAAATTCAACCGCCTTAGATAAACACTGTAGGAATAAATAAGGATAGCTTAACTATTAGGTCTTTGTAGATTTAACACTCTTTATATTACTCTGATACTTTTCGTGCACTTGTGAAATACCTTATCAGAGACACTCTAGGAGAGAAACACGCTCTTTGGTGAGAGGAGTGAACCATAATTTTGCTTGTCTCAACCGTTAATTTAATTTATGAACTAATCATTTATTTTATTTTGTTTTGCAGATAACATGGGATTGATCCATGATGTTATGAAGAGGACAAAAGTATTAGTAGTAAAGACTACGCATCTGCCTTCTAACATGAATCCTACTCAAGACTTTGATAGAGAAGTGTCGTGGGAAATCTTAGAAAGAAGACACACCGTAAACCTTGATTAGAAATTGCTAACATAAGTTGGACCAAGATCTTGAAGGGCCATAGCAAGAAATCTCACAATCGGCAAGGTGATAAGGATGTGGGTCGATCAGAGACCATCGATGTTGACTTTGCAAAGATGGAAATGGGAAATGTAATAACTCACAAGGAATATACTACGAAGACGTCCAAGTTAACACAACCTCCTAGTGAGAAAATAATCATGGGTGGTAACTAGAGTGTGCCTCCTACTTACTCTCTACAATTGTTTTTCATAAATAAAGGTCTTCGTATTGTGAAGGAAGTGTAGTCATGCTTTCCTGAGGGAGATCATGCTTACATTTGGAGTTTGTCTAATAACTTCAAGTAATAAGCGATGGCTAAAATGTCTTACTAAATACACTAAGCTACTGTTTTGATGTCCAATGAGTTTTCTGGTCAGGGAGATATCATGGTTCCTGGTAACCTGAGGAAGGAGGATGAGTTTCTTAAGAAACAATATAATTCATGTTAATTAAGTGACTCCAAACAGGAGAAGGGAGGGGGCCTGAATTGTGTTATTTTAAATTTGAGATTAATTTATAAAAAAATTGATATTTGAAACATTTATATTAGAAGACATAAATAAAAAATGAGGTAACAACTAAACGGTAGAAATAAGATGAAGAAGAGAGACACACAACAGAAGAAAAATGAGAAACGAAAAATAAAGAGAGATTGCACAAGATATTTATACAATTTTGTCCTAATCACTTTGCATACTCCCGATCTTAAAAGTTTCCTCTTGAGAGTTTCACTAAAATCAAACTTAGGTTTTACAGAATCAACACACACACCTTTAACAACACTTGGAGCTTTTACACAAGATCAACCAGGAACCTTCAACAACAAATAGAGTTTTTACACATCCTTAGCTCAAGAATTTAGAAACAAAGGTTTTATATAACCTTAATTCAAGAACCTACAAACAGAGCTTTCTTACAAGCTAAGTTCAAGAACCTTCACCCAATATTTTTAAGGTTTACCTTGTAACCTTCAAATTATTTACAAAATATATTACACATGAGAATCACACTCTTGAATAAAACACATTAAACATAACATCAGTACAAGTCAATTCTCATAAGGGTTTTTCCATCTTTCAACACTACAACAATTCTAGTGAAAAAAAGAATTTTTAAAACAAAGAGAGTAGAGAAATAATAGAGATGTTTCTATTAAAAAATATGGTGTAAAATGTATGAGGAGAATTTTACTTTATATAGAAAACATTTTGGCTCAAAAGTCCATGAGCCAAATAAATAAATTGATCGATTAAGACATCTTTTAGTGGATTAAAACATCCTTAAAGACAACAACCCTAATCCTAAAAAGGAAACTCATAAAAAGTTATATACTTTAATTGACTAATGGCTTTTTTAATCGACTAAAAGGTGTTTCTCTCTACTTCAATTGATTTATCCATAAATTTAATCGATTAGGTAGTGATTTAGCTTTCTTAATTGGTTAGAAACACTTCATAATCGATTCTATACTTGGTAGATAGGTTTTAAGAAGTTTGATAAAAATATAAGAGGTTTGAAAATATTTTGTGCGTGAGATTGCTTTAGTACCTCAATACTTAATCTTGTCCTTTTTGCAATAACCTGATCACTCTAAAATAATAAGGGCAGGATCAAACGAGCTTTCACACTTCCTCACTTTCATAACATTAAGACTTCAAGATCTTTAATTTGATTCAAAGATTGATGATCAATTTAATTAGAGCTTGGATCATTTGACTGATGATGATTAAGATATACTTTTCTTGATTAGATGCCATAAGAGACTTATGGGATTGTTGTAGTCAACTGCCACTTCTAAAATTGTCTCAAAGAACTCTCGAAGATAACGATCAACATTCAAAAGACATTTAACTTATGAAGTTATCATCTTTTTGACAGTCATCATTTGTTTTCGTTAGTTGTCATTAGTTTTCATTAGTTGTCATCATCAAAACCAACTGATGGTTATACATGCACAACATATTGATCAAAGTTCTCCCTCTTTTTAATGATGCAACACATCTCCAAGGGAGACTGTAACGCCCATAATTTAATTTAATTAGATTATTTTGGAATAATGGTGAAGTTGTGTAATATTGAGGATCATTGGTATAAGTTGTTAGATTATTATTAATTAATTAATTATTTGATTAATAATAATTATATTATGTGGAATTAAGGGAATATATGAAATAATGTTGGACTTATGCTATTGGTTAGAAATAGTAAAGTGGGCATGTAGGTTAGGCCCAAGAGGATTGTTATATAAGGAGAAGCTAACACAATGATTTGTTTTAGTTAGAGGATAAGGATTTCTGTACGTTGCCCGGAAGAGTTGCACGGAGAGAGAAGCAAGTTGCCCGATCTCGAGCAGAACGAAGCAAAGCCGTCAGCTAGAGTTTTTGGTTGAGCGACCTTCAATCCAAGTAAGGGTGGAGTTCTGACCTTATAATGAGATTTATTATGTTTATTATGGAGAATTGGTCGTAATTGTGATTGTTTCCCGTGATGTCGTTGAATCTGTTAAGGGAAGATGTCTTTCTGTTATGTTGTGGACGTTTTATGTTGTCTGCATGACTGCCCGATATAGTCGGTGAGTAGGTTAGTGTAGATTGCCACCTGTTGTTGTAGTTGTTAGGTTGTTGGGATTATGATGATGGTGTGTTTGTTACGATGTGGTAGTGGTTCGAGCAGTTGGCAGGAAGTTAGGAATTATTGTTGTAGTCGGTCTTGTATAATGAACGAATCTGTTGATAAGAATATAGTTGCCCGTTGTTGTGTTATTACGAGAAATTGGATGGAAGTATGAATTGTAGTGGTGTGGTCGTTAAGACATTGAGTTGTTTCTGTGATGTTGGCCGAACTAGTGGTCGAGGAGAATGCTGATGGCGTTAGGCGTCGGGCGGTAATTTAGGCTGCGAGGCATGTCGGGGATTATGTGTTAGATTTTTTAGCAGAATTAGAGTTGCAGGACATGTCGAGGAGCATAGGTTGGTAATTGCCCTATTTCCTATATGTGTGTTGAGGAGTATGATTTAGTTGTATGTTGTCCTAATTGTTGTACATGTCAAGGGGCACGTAGTTCCCTATTCCTTTGCCCGTACATGCTGTGTTTTGGTCGTTACCAGTGCTGTGTGAAGTTATTGTTAAGTTGTTGTTTGATTGTGTAATGACTGAATCATTAATTTATGTGATAGGATTATAGCCAATGTTGATTTATGTTGAGTTGTTGTGATGTTGTGATTGTTGTTGTGAATTCTCGTTGATAGTGTGAAGTTGCAGAGAATTTACATGATGATGAATTACCTCTATTTACTGGTAATAATGGTGATGTGGGCTTATGCCTTGTGATGGATGATGATTGTTGTGAGTATGTGATAGTGAATTCATTGAGTCGCATACATTTGCATACTCTGTGATGGCCTGGATTGGCAAACTGCGAAGAAGGCTTATGTCTTGTTGATGACTCTATTAATTGAAAATTATTAAGATGGGAGTTCTGCTCCATTTTTAAGTTGGGAGTTATGCTCCAATGGTACCACATACATGTGCATTGTAATTGAGTCGCATTTGATGTTGCATCTTGAGGTATAGTGAATATAGATTTGTTGTTGATTTATGTTGTTGACTTGTTGTGACAGGTATCATCTAAAAGTTGTGAATTAGTTGTTATGTCGTGTTGATTTTTTGTTGAGATTAAAGTTGTTTGAAAGTTATGAAGTGGTGATTTTTACATGAACTGATTCCAATATAATATTTATCATACGTTCTATTATAGTGTTCGATATCTCACCCCTTCTGTTTAAATGTTACCCTTATGTTGGTAACGTGCAGGTAATCCAGAGTGAAGGCGGTTGACCTTCAGTAGTTCGAGTCAGTGTCATTGCTCTGGTACTTAACACTCAGGGGGATGAACACTTGTTGCTTTAGTATTTGTTATTTCAGTTGGCTAAAATTTAATTTGATTGTTGTTAAGTACTTTTTATTTCTAAGTTGCTTTCATGTTGGATAAAGATGTTATTATGATTCCGCTGCATAATTGTTCAAGTTGTTAATTTAAAAGATTAATTTATTTTGCTATTGGTTCATCCGAAGTTTTAAAGTGTTATGTATCCATGTTGAATGCAACGGTTTTTAAGTTGAATTTGCGGAATCCTGATTCAGTTGTATAATTTTTATAACTCTGATTTACATTTATATTATCGGGTAGAATTGGGGTGTTACAAAGTTGGTATCAGAGCAAAGTTGGTCCATCCGACCAAGTTGTCGAGTCGTAGGTTCTTTAACAATCAAGTGTTGTTAATTTGAGTTCTAACCATTGTTTATGTTGTAGTGATAAGTTGAGATGGATGGAAGAAATGTTGTTGCACTTGCTGCTGCTTTAGAAGCAATGGCGCATGCTATGGAGAATCAGTCGAATGCTGGATCTCGTAGTTTGGTAACATTCCAAAGGGAGAATCCACCTACATTCAAGGGAAATTATGATCCTGATGGAGCGTTGGATTGGTTGAAAGATATTGAGAGAATCTTCCGTGTGATGGACTTCACTTCAGCGCAGAAGGTTCGGTATGGTACTCATATGCTGGCAGTCGAGGCTGATGACTGGTGGCTAGAGATGTGTCAGAGGTTGGAAGCTGTAGGTGAAAATGTCACTTGGGATGTGTTCCATAGGGAATTTATGAGGAAATATTTCCCTGAAGATGTTTGTGGTAAGAAGGAAATCGAGTTTCTTGAGTTGAAGCAAGGAAGTATTTCGGTTGTTGAGTATGCTGCAAAGTTTGCTGAGTTGGCTAAGTTTTATCCGCACTATAGTGAGGCAAATGCTGAGTTTTCAAAGTGCATCAAGTTTGAGAACATGTTGCGCCCGGAGATCAAGAAGGAAGTTGGATACTAGAAGATCTGTGTCTTTGCTGATTTGATTGATAGTTGTAGAATTTATGAAGAGGATAATAATGCTCACTACAAGATTATCAATGAGAAGAGGGGTAAGCACCAACATAATCGTGGTAAGCCTTATGATGCCCCAGCCGGTAAAGGTAAACAAAAAGTTGCTCAGGGTCAGAGGACTAGTGGGGGAGATGCTTCTGCTAGTGTGGTTTGTTTTAAATATGGATAAATTGGGCATAAGAGTAATGTGTGTACTGCTGAGGTAAAGAGGTGTTTCCTTTGTGGTAAGACTGGACATGTTGTATCTGAGTGTAAGCATAAGGAGGTGATTTGTTTCAATTATGGTGAAGGAGGACACATTGGTAGCCAGTGTCAGAAACCAAAGAAGGCGCAAACCAGTGGTAAAGTGTTCACTTTGGTTGAGGATCAGGTAGCTACTGAGGACAGACTCATCAGAGGTACATGTTTTATTAATAGTACTCCTTTAATTACTATTATTGATACCGGTGCTACTCATTGCTTTATTGATGCTGATTGTGATGAAAGATTGAGTCTTATGTTATCTTCTTTGAATGGAGAGATGGTCGTCGACACTCTAGCTAAGGGGTCGGTGACTACTTCTTTTGTGTGTTTAAAGTGTCCCTGTCGATCTTTGACAGAGACTTTGCTGTTGATTTGGTTTATTTGCCTTTAAGGGGGTTGGATGTGATTCTGGGTATGAACTGGTTAGAGCATAACTATGTTCATATTAACTGTTATGACAAGTCTGTGAGGTTTTCTACTCCCGAAGAAGAGGAAGTTAGTCTGTTGTCTACTAGACAGTTGCAGAAGTTGATGCAAGAAGAGGCTCAGATGTTCTCATTGATGGCATATCTATCTGTCGAGAATCAAGATATAATTGAGGAATTACGGATGGTGCATGAATTTCCTGAAGTTTTCCCTGATGAAATTCCCGATGTACCACCAGAGAGAGAAGTTGAATTTTCTATTGATCTTGTACTTGGTACCAGAGATGTGTCTATGGCACCATACAGGATGTCTGCATCTAAATTGTCAGAATTAAAGAAGCAATTGGAAGAGTTACTTGAAAAGAAGTTTGTGAGACCAAGTGTATCGCTGTGGGGATCTCCAGTGTTGCTAGTAAAGAAGAAAGATGGAAGTATGAGGCTTTGTGTTATAGGCAGTTGAATAAAGTGACGATTAAGAGCAAGTATCCGCTTCTAAGAATAGATGACTTGATGGATCAATCAGTGGATGCTCGTGTGTTTAGTAAGATTGATTTGAGGTCGGGATACCATCAGATTAAAGTGAAGGATGAAGATATCCAGAAGACGACTTTCAGAATGCATTATGGATACTATGAGTATTCTGTGATGCCTTTCGGTGTTACCAACACGCTGGGAGTATTCATGGAATACATGAACCATATCTTTCAGACTTATTTGGATCGATTTGTAGTGGTATTCATTGATTACATTTTGAATAGTATTGCAAGAACACTTAAGAATAGTATTGCAAGTCTTGAAAGAAAAGAAGTTGTACGCAAAGTTGTCTAAGTGTGAATTTTGGTTAAAGGAGTTTAGTTTTCTTGGTCATGTGATCTCAAGTAGTGGCATTACTGTAGACCCATCAAAATTAGATGTTGTGTTGCAATGGAAAAATCTGAAGTCGGCTACCAAGATTAAAATCTTTTTGGAATTAATTGGTTATTATAGAAGGTTTATCGAAGGTTTTTCTAAATTGGCACTTCCCTTGACTAAGTTGACTTGTAAAGGTAGAGCTTTTGTGTGGGACGTTCAATGTGAAGAAATTTTTACGGAGTTAAAGAAGAGATTGACGTCGGCTCCGATTTTGACATTACCTAATCCAGGAGAGCCTTTTGTAGTATATTGTGATGCTTATAAGATGGGTTTAGGAGGCGTGCTTATGCAGAATGGAAAGGTAGTTGCTTATGCGTCAAGGCAGTTGAGGACTCATGAAAATAACTATCCTACGCATGATTTAGAGCTTGTTGCAGTTATTTTTGTGTTGAAGATTTGGAGACATTATCTTTATGGTTCTATATTTGAAGTGTTTAGTTACCATAATAGCTTAAAGTATCTATTTGATCAGAAGGAATTGAATATGAAACAACAAAGATAGTTGGAGTTGTTAAAGGATTATGATTTCAGTTTAAATTATCATCCAGGAAAAGCGAATGTGGTAGCTGATGCGTTGAGCCAAAAGACTTTACATATGTCAACAATGATGGTTAAAGAGTTGGAATTGATTGAGCAGTACAGAGATATGAGCTTAGTTTGCGAAGTGACACCGCATGGTGTTATGTTAGGAATGTTGAAGATTAATAATGATTTTCTAGATAGTATCAGAGAAGCTCAGAAGTTAGATGTGAAACTGGTAGATTCGATGGTTGGGATTGATCAGTCTGAGAATAGTGGGATTTGTATTCCCGATGATGCGGGGATGAAGAAAGTGATCCTTGAAGAGAGTCATAGAAGTAAGCTGAGTATTCATCAAGGAGCTACAAAGATGTATCAAGATTTGAAGAATTTGTTTTGGTGGCCTGGGATGAAGAGTGGTGTGGCTCAGTTTGTGTATGCATGTTTAACTTGTCAAAAGTCGAAAGATGAACATCAGAAGCCTGCAGGGTTGATGCAACCGTTAGAAGTTCCGGAATGGAAACGGGATAACATTGATGGACTTTGTGACGAGGTTACCTAATACTTTAAGAGGTTATGATTCGATTTGGGTGATTATCGATAGGCTTACAAAGTCGGCCCATTTAATTCCTATTAACATCAGCTTTCTAGTGTGGAAGTTGGTTGAGATTTACACTAGTGTAGTTGTGAAGCTGCATGGTGTTCCTTTGTGCATTATGTCAGATAGAGATCTAAGGTTTACTTCTGATTTTTGGAAGAGTTTGCAAGAGGCGTTGGGTTCTAAGTTGAGGTTGAGTTCGGCGTATCATCCTCATACGGATGGTCAGACATAAAGGACTATTCAATCGTTGGAAGATTTGTTGAGAGCATGTGTTCTTGAGCAGGGAGGTTCGTGGGATACTTATCTTCTGTTGATAGAGTTCACTTATAATAACAGTTACCATTCTAGTATTGGGATGGAACCTTTTGAAGCGTTGTATGGTCGGAGATGTAGAACTCCTTTATGTTGGCATGAATATGGAGAAAGTGTAGTACTCGGGCCCGAACTTGTTCGTGAGACTACTGAGAAGGTGAAGATGATTCGGGAAAATATAAAAGCCTCCCAAAGTAGAAAGAAGAGTTATCATGACAAGCGAAGGAAGGATTTGGAATTTCAAGCTCGTGACCATGTGTTTTTGAGAGTTACACCTATAACTGGTGTTGGGCAAGCATTAAAGTCTAAGAAGCTCACTTCTTGTTTTATTGGTCCGTATCAGATTTCGGAAAGAGTTGGGAATGTGGCTTATAGAGTGGCTTTACCGCCTAATCTTTCGAATTTGCATGATGTGTTTCATGTATCACAACTTCAGAAGTATATTTCAGATCCATCTTATATGATTCATATGGATGATGTGCAAGTACGGGATAATGTTACTGTTGAGACAATGCATGTACGAATCGCGGATCGTGAAATGAAGACTCTGATAGGCAAGTAGATTGCTTTGGTGAAAGTAGTCTAGTTAGGAGCTGCTGGAGAAAGCATGACTTGGGAGTTCGAAATCAAGATGCAGGACTCATATCCTGAGTTGTTTGAATGAGGTAAATTTTGGAGGACGAAAATATTCTAAGTGGGGGAGAGCCGTAACGCCCGTAATTTAATTTAATTATTTATTTAATTAGATTATTTTGGAATAATGGTGAAGTTGTGTAATATTGAGGATTATTGGTATAAGTTGTTGGATTATTATTAATTAATTAATTAGTTGATTAATAATAATTATATTATGTGGAATTAAGGGAATATATGAAATAATGTTGGACTTATGCTATTGGTTAGAAATAGTAAAATGGGGGTGTAGGTTAGGCCCAAGAAGATTGTTATATAAGGAGAAGCTAACACAAGGATTTGTTTTAGTTAGAGAATAAGGATTTCTGTACGTTGCCCAGAAGAGTTGCACAAAGAGAGAAGCAAGCTTCCAGGTGTTGAGCAGAACGAAGCAAAGCCGTCGGCTAGAGTTTTTGGTTGAGCGACCTTCAATCCAAGTAAGGGGGGGTGTGATCGGTGGATCTGGAACTGATTGTTTAACGCTGGTTTGCGAAATGTCGCGGAAGCAAGAGTCGCCACCGTATTTTATTTTCTCCAAATGGAAAGGACAAAAGCACAGAAAAATTCCTTATAGAGATTGCTCTCGGTTCGGGAGGTAGGTTATAGAAAGGGAAGGTGTTAGCACCCTTTCTATCCATGGTTATCCATGGGCTCTTAGGTACTTGCTCACTTGTGTTTTCAAAAATGGTTTGTTTGCTTTTCAACTGAGGGTTTTAAAAAGTTTCTTTGAAAATTCCAGTTCGACTCTTGTATCGGTCCTCAAGAGTGTTTGAAAAATTGCTTTCGAAAGCTTTTTGAAAAGGTGTCGGTGTGCAAAGTATTTTTGATTTGTTTTGAAATTAGAGCAAGCATCTAGAGTCGTCTACCTACCCTAAGGAATTCGTCTGTGTAGATGTCCTTAAAGTAGTGCCATCCCACCATTGAGAGGTAGGTAGCACCACCGTTGGAGGTGTTCGGGTCAATTCGAGGGTTCGGGACATGGTCATCACCGGAGCAATAGGAAGACACCTTAGAAGCTACCCTCATGCCAGGTTCCCGGATCATGAGGACTTACTAAAACATCTTCTACTCGACGATCACCTTTCGAGGGGCAAGGCAACAGTGAGGCGTACCCTAGGGGTGGTGTGTGATTTGTGTGTCGTTTTCAGATATTTTTGTCTTGTCGTGTATTGGTGATCTACGCTTTTGTTTTATTTTAACATTCATTCTTGCATGCAAATTTATTAACAGTTAAAAAGTGCGGAATTTAAAAGTTCTACGCTATTACAAAGGTGCGGGTCCACATCGCCAAATTAAATCCAGGACCCGATTTGAAAATAAAATAAAGTGCGAGAAATAAAAATGTCTAATTTACATGGCTTTGGGAGAATTACATGAATATTATAAGAAAGGAAATAAAATGTGCGAAACGACCTAATAATCGAAAGCGAGGGCGTTGGACCCTTTTTAATGAAATTAAATTATGATTAACAAATTAATTAAATTAAAATAAAAAGAAAAGATTTTTGAGTTTTTGTATTTATGGATTTTTATGAGAAGATTATGGAATTAAAAAATTAATTAATTAACCCTAATTCTAACTATTTTTATTTATTAAGAAATATGTTAAAGTTTAATCTAAAATTAACCTAATTAATTAATGCAATTTTATTTACAAAAATAAATAATTAATAATTAATATGGTGAAAAAGAAAAAAAAGGATAAAAATAATCAAAACCCTAATTCTACATTTTTTAAGTTTATTAAAAAAAATATTAATACTTAAACCTAAAATTAAGACTAAATTAATTAATGAGATTTATTTACAAAAAAGGTTTAAATGAAATATATTTATATTTTTGGGACTTTCTGATTTTTTTTATTATTTTTATATTATGAAAATATTGATTTAAAGAATTAAATTAAAACTTATTAAAACAAATAAAAATAGAAAAAATATAAAAAAGAATGGAAAAGCAAACCAATGGGGGGTTCTGTCCCCAAACTGGAGGTATAATTCAGTAATTCTGGCCCAATGTTTAAGGCCTTCGTTGACTTCTGGTAATCACATGTGTAGGCATTGACTGAACCATTCCATAGGCTTTAGATCTGGACCATTGGACTGAGATTATTGAGCGCGTGGCAAGCGTGGATGGTGGTCAGATGATAAGCCCCTGGAATATATGCTGCATGGGAATATAGAAAAGAAAATATTATGGGAAAGGGAGGGGACCTGGGAATCGAACCCAGGTCCCAGTATTTAGTGGACAACGCACTAACCAACTATGCCAAACACTTTCTTTGTAACATTAGTGGAAGGAAATAATTATAAGAGAAAAAAAGTTAGTGGCCTGAATAAATAAAAAAGCACGCTAATCTTTGAATTGCCCATTCATGTTATGACAACTAAGTGTCTTCTCCAATTGCTCTGCGTTTTACCTGAAAAAAGAAATAAAATTGCGGGGGTTTTAAACCTCCACTACATGGCACAAGGAAAAATAGCGAATAGGCCGTCTCTAATCAGAAATTGGGCGCGATAGGATGGTTAGGTTCGTGTGAAGTTTCTCGTTCCAATGGTACCAGTCTTGTGTCTCAATTTTTCCATAACAGAGAAGCCCCAAATTTGAACCTCTGCAACCCTAAAATACTCCAATGGTGATTTCGCGTATGATGCACAAAAACTCAATCAAACTACATGGTTAGCTTCATAATGAATCAACTAACACAAATCAAACATTAAAAGTTAAAAATAATGCATGAATCTTGATACATGAATGTGAAAAAAAGTATGGACAGGACAAGGTCGTTCTACCAATTCTTTGCGTTAGAGATGATGGTTTTGATCCAGAAACCTTCCTTGAAGCCTCAGGAATGCAATGGGATAATTATTCTGCCTTGAAACTCCTTGGAATCGTGTTTTCAGTTTTTGAATTTTCTTGAAAAAATGCAAACTTGGTTCTTCAGATGGGGCGCAGCTTTCAGGTCCCTTGCACTAGGTCTAGCATCTGGCTTATGTATGGAATGAATTAGGGTTGAGTTTTCAATCAAAATATCAATGCATTGATGAGAACAATATTTGATTTTCATGGCATATTTTTCAAATCTTTTTTCATGTGTTTTGATACCAATCATGTCCAAATCACCTTGATTCTTTCCATATCAGATAATACACGAAATCTTGAAGTTATTCCATGCATAAAAAGATTTGAAAAGCTTGTTTTAGTATTTTTCACATATTTTATTTTATTAAATGAATTAATAGCAATTAAAAATTCAAATAAATAAATAAAAATGATGAATAAATCCCCTTTGGGCCAAATGGTCGTGCATATGCTTTGGATGATGATTCTTGGAAGAAAATGTGGCCCATTAGCAATTTTAAGGCATTTGAAGCAAAGTTGACTTTTCAAAATACCCAAAAATTTCCCAACTTCCACAAGGCATATATTGCTCAATTTTTAAGCTTTGATCATGTTCTTGGACATTTTGGAAAGGTCTTGAAGTCCTCTAACCAATGCCTTTGGTCCCATGTCATTTTGATTTACCAATCTCAAGTTATGGCCTTTGACTTAAAGTCCCTTTTTGTTGACTTTTGAAAATGACCTATAATGTTGAAATTGATAACTTTTTGTGAGAGCATTTCTTGGACTTGAAGTGTGAAGAGGAGTTGTAGGAAATGTCTTTATCTTCAAAATGAGCTTTGGATGAAATTTTTCTGATAATCCATGTGGAAGTTATGCCTTGGTCAAGTTACAGTTGACTTTTTCAACTGTCCAAATATGGAAACTTTTGCATCTTGAGACTTTTTGAGCCATATCTTGAAAATCATGATCAAGAATTGATCAAATGATGTTTGTGGCTTCAAAATAAGATGTTGATCAAAAATTTGAACTTTTGAGTGTCAAATGACCATTTTGCCCCTACAGTTGACTGTTGAGCAATTAGGGTTTTTGACTGTGCAATTTTGTGCTGTAAGTCTTGAAACTTGGCATGAGGGTGCTTGACCATGTTTGTAGGCATGTGGGACTTGATTGGACCCTTGGAAACTTCAATTACTTTGCCAGAACCAAAACCCTAGTTCTTGACTGTTAGGAGTCCCTTGAACTGTGCAACCCTTGGGGAATTTTGAAGCATGCTCTTTGCAATTCTTGAAGAATATGGGAGGGAAAATTTTGGGGTACAACAGTTGCCCCTGTTCAATCTTCTTAGACCTGAGGATGCAGATTGGCTGACGTGCCTTTCGTAATCCGAAGGTGGAAGATGATTGAACACTAGAGTGCCCAGAAATTTGCGCTCACATAGTAGCAGTGTGATGGTGGAATGGGCTTACAGATGCCATTTGGAGATTCATGGATAGGATGATGGGCTTATAGATGCCATGCTGAGAGATGATGGAAGGTGGATGGGCTTATAGATGCCATCTGGGTGTTGATCGCGTAAGAGATTCCTTAGCGAGAACTTGCGTACCTACAAAAGAAAATGATTACCTGACCTGTTGCAGGAGCTGTTCTTCAAACTCTTTGTATAGATGCACCCTGAATGGTTACAAGAATTGAATCTGGAGCTTCAAACGGCGATGAATGAACCAGGGATGGTTACTACCTCAACAGGAACGCTGAGAGAACCTTGGACGATTACTACCTCAATAGGAACGTTGAGAGAATCTTGGGTGTCTTCAACTGAGTCTTTATTAGGAAAATCTTTTAGGGATCGATTTAACTGGACTAGAGAAGGCCTTTGACTGGATAAGAAACAGGAAAATCTTAGGGTCGATTTAACTGAACCGGTCTAGGTCTTGAAATCTTCAACTGGATAAGAAACAGGGAGATCTTAGGGTCGATCTGACTGAACCAGAGAAGGCCTTTGACTGGATAAGAAACAGAAAAATCTTAGGGTCGATTTAACTGAACCGGTCTAGGTCTTGAAATGTCTTCAACTGGATAAGAAACAGGGAGATCTTATGGTCGATCTGACTGAACCAAAGAAGGCCTTTGACTGGATAAGAAATAGTAAAATCTTAGGGTCGATTTAACTGAACCGGTCTAGGTCTTGAAATATTCAACTGGATAAGAAACAGGGAGATCTTAGGGTCGATCTGACTGAACCAGAGAAGGCCTTTGACTGGATAAGAAACAGTAAAATCTTAGGGTCGATTTAACTGAACCGGTCTAGGTCTTGGAATGTCTTCAACTAGATAAGAAACATGGAGATCTTAGGGTCGATCTGACTGAACCAGAGAAGGCCTTTGACTGGATAAGAAACAGAAAAATCTTAGGGTCGATTTAACTGAACCGGTCTAGGTCTTGGAATGTCTTCAACTGGATAAGAAACAGGGAGATCTTAGGGTCGATCTGACTGAACCAGAGAAGGCCTTTGACTGGATAAGAAACAGAAAAATCTTAGGGTCGATTTAACTGAACCGGTCAAGGTCTTGAGTATCTGAGAACTTAACTGGATCTTTCCTGAAAGGTAAAGGTCAGTCATATGCAATGCATGATATTGATCAAGCAATGATGTTCTCAACATGAATGAGATTTGTAAGATATGATGCGTGTATGCATGCCATAATGTATGAATATGTGATGTTTATGAATGTATCTTTTCAGCCAGGAAAGTAAATCCTTGACGGGTGCCGGGAAGTCACTCCTAGGCTGATGTTGAAGAAAAGATTTTTGCTTCCGCTGGGGATGATAGTTGCAAGCATACCGGTAGGAGAAGATAAATCCGTTGGGGAATAAACTTGGCGAATGGATAACTCTGCGGGGAGAAAAGTACTCTAGCTACCTCGCTGGGGAACAATACTCTGTGGGGAGAGAGGTACTTTGCTGAAATGTTGATGGTAACTTCGCTGGGGATACCATTGTTGTGTTGGAAGTGTTAATAGACTTCGCTGGGGATAAGAAGACTTCGCCGAGAACGATCTTTTCGTGGCTTTTGGCTGAGGATAACCCAATTATATCCTGGTAAGGAAATAACTCTTTGAATAAAGCCGGGGGACGCGTTCATGCTCTGCGGGGGTAAGCTTCCAGAATCTACTGGGGATAAGCTTACTGCTGGGGAGATGATTCCAACTTTCCTGGGGGAGCTTGGATTGGACTCTCTTGGGGAAGTTTTGAACTGTATCAGGGAAGTGACTCCATTGAATGTTTGATATACCGCCGGGGAACAATCTTTAGACCAAGATTTCCGGGGATGCTCGTTAAGAATACATGTACGATGTGCTGGGGAATGTTGAGACCTGCTGGGGATACCCAAATTCCTTAAGTTTGATAGTAGCTTTGCTTGAGGAGAGTGTACTGACTTGCTGTTTCGCTCTCTGGGGAATTATGATATACTGGTTATGTTCTTCAGCTGAACCTACCTTGATACCTTGGTGGACGGGACAATTAGATTGCTTAGACAACTCTTTATTGCCCTTGTTTCTGAGGTGGGAGAGGAAGACCTATGGAGGTTCTTGACGACTGCCGTTTTGACAAATCTCCTTCTGATAGGCAAGTGACGGGGTACCGGGACATAGTCGTACGCTTTGATCCCTAATTTTTGCCTGGACTGCCCTTTCGGGTTTTCAGTCCACCAGGATACCCATTTTTGCCCAAGCCACCTTTTCAGGTTTTCGACTTGCCGGGTGTACAGATATTTTCATTTCATCCCTTATTTTTTCCCGAACCCTTTTGGTTCTCCGGGAAGCCCTTATTTTTGCCTAGGTACGTCAACCTAGCGGGTCTTTGATTATGCGTATTATTTTTTCGACTATGTCCATGTTCTCAGAATGTAGGGAGGTGCCCCTGTTGTTGTGTTGCCATGCCCCAGAAGATGTTTGATCAGGCAAGATTCATTGCTGGAATGCCCCAAGTGGCTCAGGCGGAGATTTGCCCCAAGCTATTTGACCTTTGAGAGATTCTCTGAATCTTGATTGGATTGCCCCAGATGATTGGACCATGATCATGTCGTGCCCCTTGATTGGAAGTGCTTTTGTTCACTAGGTATTCATCGTGCGAATTTCCCTGCTGTTCAAACAAATAGTCATATGCAAACAATGTTATATCAAAAATGCAAAGCTTATGTCTGTCTTGAAGATTTTGAAAATGCATTCTTTTTCATAAAACAAATGAATGTTTATGAAACGTGATATCAACTCCGTATTTACTGTAGGCCTTAAGGAGTCAGGATACCTTTCGTAACAGTATGCTTTCGAACTAACCCATGCTTCAGCTAGGACTTTTAAGGGTTATAACGTGGCCTGGTTCATGGTTTAAGAAACAAAGGATAAAGGCTCAAATTATTTGTACCCACCCGCTCTTCGTGATGTTCTTCAAACCTAAACTCAGTTGATCGTGCGTCAGACCTTGTTCGAGTCTTTGTCCTGATATACCAGTGATGGTCCAGATATTGATGATTTATTCTGAATAGGCAGTCATTTTTTTGTTTTTGTTGAGGGTTTGTAGGACCTCTTTTTTTGATTTTATTATCCCTACTTTTTTTGCCTGAACTGTTTCTTTTGTGATTACAGTCAGCGGGATGCCCCAGTTTTGTAAGTCTCCTTCATAGGTTTTGACTTAATGGGTTCTTATTTTGAAAGATAATGACTGCCTTTCTTTATTATTATTCGGAACCATCATTGTCTTTTTTTTTGTAAGGACCTCTTTGGTGCCATTTGTTATGCACTTGGATCAACTGAGAGAACTACCCTGCCCCAGGTTATGATTAAGGGTTTTAATTTTCGAAAAGAAAACTCCTACTTCTTTGGCTCAAAGGGGTTGACGAGGGATTATCTTCCTTATGACTCCAGTGTTTAGGGATTGAAACAATGCCTGTACCTCATCAGCGGGGTCTGTTCAAAAGCATACTGTAGATTGTGGTATCGTTTTCGTCATCCTCCCTCAAGAGGCTTAGAATTTTAAATCGAGAGTTGATCATCAGAAAAAAAATATGAAAATAATTTGCGTATAGTGAATACGAATATATTGCTTCAAAACAGACATATGCGATGCATTAATGAAATAACAACGTTTAACATGAGTAAATGTCTGAACAAAAGAAAATTACAACTTGAAAATCCTAATGAACAAAAGTCTTTTCATCTCAGGGCTTGTTACTTCAAATGGTGAGCCTTGGAGGGATGGTAGAAAAACTCAGCCTGGCCATCTTGTGTGAACTCCAATGCTCCTTCATCAATCAGGTCCTGGATCTTGTTCTTCAGAGCCCAACACTCATTTGTATCATGTCCTGGACTGGCAGAGTGGTAGGCACACCTTTTATTGGGATCATAGATAGGAGATGCTGTGTTGGGGTTCCGGGGATGAGCCCTTAATGTGATCAGATTCAACCTCAACAGGCGTTGTAAATCTTGAAACAACGACATGTTGAGCTGGGTGAATTGCCTCCTGGGCTTGTCTGGCTGAAGCTGGTGAAGTTGATGCTGAATTTGTGACACTGGAGCCATTTGAGGAGCTCTCCCCTTACCTCCTTGTCTCAAATATGGTTGAATGATGACTGGCTCTTTACCCTTAGACGTTTACCCCAGTTGGTTACCCCGAAGCAGTTGGTTGACGAGAACCCCGAGCTCATCTTGTCTTTGAGCTAAGTCTTGGAAGATAGTCACCTGCCCCAGCATCTGGGCTCTCATTGCATCCACTTCAGCTTGCAGACGTTTCAGTCGTTCGTCCTCAGCGCTGTTCCTGACCAAAGTCCCCATGAGAAGTGTTCTCAGCTTTTCCTGCCCCTTGGATAGGTTCAGGAGGATTTCCTCGAACCGAGTCTCTTAAGCAAGAAGGTCCTGGTTATCTTGTTGGCAAGCCATTGCTGAAATAAACAGCGGAGAAGGTAAGTGGCCTGTCAAAAGGGTACCTGTAATGCAATGATATGTATGATATGCATGCAATGTTTTCAAGGATCTCGCGGGGTAAACAAGAAATTTGTTAGAGCTTGAATCCGGTGGCTTGATTGAAGGAACTTCATGTTATTGAGAGTCCTTCTTCAAAGGGTCAAAGGCTCACCATATCCAGTGGGTCATAGCCCCTGACAACCTTGGCTAGAGGAAAATAAGTCCCCTTTGCCCCTTGCTGGACAGTTGGTTTATCCTGACCTGCATCACAGACCCTTGAGATCCTTGAAATGGGTTAGGATGTATGCAATGGTATGATGTTATGTTATGCATGGGGTAATGTAAGTAACCCTGTTATGAGTCCCAATTAAGGACTGCAAACCAAAACCTGCAAGAAACTCAAGTAAAACCTGTCATGAGTCCCAATTAAGGACTAAAAACAAAACCTGTAAGAAACTCGGTAAACCTTGTTATGAGTCCTAATTAAGGACTACAAACAAAACCTACAAGAAGCTCAAGTGTCAGACAACAAGCATGCAAATAGTCAAGTACGAAGGCACACAAGTCACACAAAAGAGCCCTTAGAGTTTAGGCCAGCATGGGGTCTAAGTATTACCCTCTTGAAGTTGGTGGGCTCAACCTGTCCTATCAGAAGTAACCGGGTTCTAAGGGTCCCAATATCACTGGATTGCTTTCATTGTTCATCGTTTCGATTTAGCCACTGAACTGGCGACCGAAATATTCCAGGAAAGCAACCCTCAATTGAGTGTAGTATCGAGTATCAACCAACCTCGGACTGCAACAAAGTCAGTTATCTCACTACCCTAAAGAGGCCAAGATAGTTCAATTAAGGTTCCTAAGGTCTGTTGATGCTTCACGACACCACGCGGAGGCCCCGTACTCTCCTTGACTGAACTCAAGGGTTACCGGTACACACCAAAGTGCCACATCAACGTAGCAGACTGTTTCAACCATGTTGGTATACCCCACACAGTTCCCTCACAGCCTTGTTGCTACTTTCTAAGAAGGTATCCCCAGATCCGGGTTAGGATCTATAGAACTCCCAAGACAGTCCCACAATTTAAAGCAAGCAAATCAATACAATTGAAAACACAGTTATGAACTAACCCTAAGGTACACCTCACTTTATAAGATATCCCCAGCAGAGTCGCCAGTTCTGTGATCGGTGGATCTGGAACTGACTGTTTAACGCTGGTTCGCGAAATGTCGCGGAAGCGAGAGTCGCCACCGTCTTTTATTTTCTCCAAATGGAAAGGACAAAAGCACAGAAAAATTCCTTATAGAGATTGCTCTCGGTTCGGGAGGTAGGTTATAGAAAGGGAAGGTGTTAGCACCCTTTCTATCCATTGTTATCCATGGGCTCTTAGGTACTTGCTCACTTGTGTTTTCAAAAATGGTTTGTTTGCTTTTCAACTGTGGGTTTTAAAAAGTTTCTTTGAAAATTCCAGTTCGACTCTTGTATCGGTCCTCAAGAGTGTTTGAAAAATTGCTTTCGAAAGCTTTTTGAAAAGGTGTCGGTGTGCAAAGTATTTTTGATTTGTTTTGAAATTAGAGCAAGCATCTAGAGTCGTCTACCTACCCTAAGGAATTCGTCTGTGTAGATGTCCTTAAAGTAGTGCCATCCCACCATTGAGAGGTAGGTAGCACCACCGTTGGAGGTGTTCGGGTCAATTCGAGGGTTCGGGACATGGTCATCACCGGAGCAATGGGAAGACACCTTAGAAGCTACCCTCATGCCAGGTTCCCGGATCATGAGGACTTACTAAAACATCTTCTACTCGACGATCACCCTTCGAGGGGCAAGGCAACAGTGAGGCGTACCCTAGGGGTGGTGTGTGATTTGTGTGTCGTTTTCAGATATTTTTGTCTTGTCGTGTATTGGTGATCTACGCTTTTGTTTTATTTTAACATTCATTATTGCATGCAAATTTATTAACAGTTAAAAAGTGCGGAATTTAAAAGTTCTACGCTATTACAAAGGCGCGGGTCCACATCGCCAAATTAAATCCAGGACCCGATTTGAAAATAAAATAAAGTGCGAGAAATAAAAATGTCTAATTTACATGGCTTTGGGAGAATTACATGAATATTATAAGAAAGGAAATAAAATGTGCGAAACGACCTAATAATCGAAAGCGAGGGCGTTGGACCCTTTTTAATGAAATTAAATTATGATTAACAAATTAATTAAATTAAAATAAAAAGAAAAGATTTTTGAGTTTTTGTATTTATGGATTTTTATGAGAAGATTATGGAATTAAAAAATTAATTAATTAACCCTAATTCTAACTATTTTTATTTATTAAGAAATATGTTAAAGTTTAATCTAAAATTAACCTAATTAATTAATGCAATTTTATTTACAAAAATAAATAATTAATAATTAATATGGTGAAAAAGAAAAAAAGGGATAAAAATAATCAAAACCCTAATTCTACATTTTTTAAGTTTATTAAAAAAAATATTAATACTTAAACCTAAAATTAAGACTAAATTAATTAATGAGATTTATTTACAAAAAAGGTTTAAATGAAATATATTTATATTTTTGGGACTTTCTGATTTTTTTTTATTATTTTTATATTATGAAAATATTGATTTAAAGAATTAAATTAAAACTAATTAAAACAAATAAAAATAGAAAAAATATAAAAAAGAATGGAAAAGCAAACCAATGGGGGGTTCTGTCCCCAAACTGGAGGTATAATTCAGTAATTCTGGCCCAATGTTTAAGGCCTTTGTTGACTTCTGGTAATCACATGTGTAGGCATTGACTGAACCATTCCATAGGCTTTAGATCTGGACCATTGGACTGAGATTATTGAGCGCGTGGCAAGCGTGGATGGTGGTCATATGATAAGCCCCTGGAATATATGCTGCATGGGAATATAGAAAAGAAAATAATATGGGAAAGGGAGGGGACCTGGGAATCGAACCCAGGTCCCAGTATTCAGTGGAAAACGCACTAACCAACTATGCCAAACGCTTTCTTTGTAACATTAGTGGAAGGAAATAATTATAAGAGAAAAAAAGTTAATGGCCTGAATAAATAAAAAAGCGCGCTAATCTTTGAATTGCCCATTCATGTTATGACAACTAAGCATCTTCTCCAATTGCTCTGCGTTTTACCTAAAAAAAGAAATAAGATTGCGGGGGTTTTAAACCCCCACTACATGGCACAAGGAAAAATAGCGAATAGGCCGTCTCTAATCAGAAATTGGGCGTGATAGGATGGTTAGGTTCGTGTGAAGTTTCTCGTTCCAATGGTACCAGTCTTGTGTCTCAATTTTTCCATAACAGAGAAGCCCCAAATTTGAACCTCTGCAACCCTAAAATACTCCAATGGTGATTTCGCGTATGATGCACAAAAACTCAATCAAACTACATGGTTAGCTTCAGAATGAATCAACTAACACAAATCAAACATTAAAAGTTAAAAATAATGCATGAATCCTGATACATGAATGTGAAAAAAGTATGGACAGGACAAGGTCGTTCTACCAATTCTTTGCGTTAGAGATGATGGTTTTGATCCAGAAACCTTCCTTGAAGCCTTAGGAATGCAATGGGATAATTATTCTGCCTTGAAACTTCTTGGAATCGTGTTTTCAGTTTTTGAATTTTCTTGAAAAAATGCAAACTTGGTTCTTCAGATGGGGCGCAGCTTTCAGGTCCCTTGCACTAGGTCTAGCATCTGGCTTATGTATGGAATGAATTAGGGTTGAGTTTTCAATCAAAAGATCAATGCATTGATGAGAACAATATTTGATTTTCATGGCATATTTTTCAAATCTTTTTTCATGTGTTTTGATACCAATCATGTCCAAATCACCTTGATTCTTTCCATATCAGATAATACACGAAATCTTGAAGTTATTCCATGCATAAAAAGATTTGAAAAGCTTGTTTTAGTATTTTTCACATATTTTATTTTATTAAATGAATTAATAGCAATTAAAAATTCAAATAAATAAATAAAAATGATGAATAAATCCCCTTTGGTCCAAATGGTCGTGCATATGCTTTGGATGATGATTCTTGGAAGAAAATGTGGCCCATTAGCAATTTTAAGGCATTTGAAGCAAAGTTGACTTTTCAAAATACCCAAAAAATTCCCAACTTCCACAAGGCATATCTTGCTCAATTTTTAAGCTTTGATCATTTTCTTGGACATTTTAGAAAGGTCTTGAAGTCCTATAACCAATTCCTTTGGTCCCATGTCATTTTGATTTACCAATCTCAAGTTATGGCCTTTGAATTAAAGTCCCTTTTTGTTGACTTTTGAAAATGACCTATAATGTTGAAATTGATAACTTTTTGTGAGAGCATTTCTTGGACTTGAAGTGTGAAGAGGAGTTGTAGGAAATGTCTTTATATTCAAAATGAGCTTTGGATGGTATTTTTATGATAATCCATGTGGAAGTTATGCCTTGGTCAAGTTACAGTTGACTTTTTCAACTGTCCAAATATGGAAACTTTTGCATCTTGAGACTTTTTGAGCCATATCTTGAAAATCATGATCAAGAATTGATCAAATGATGTTTGTGGCTTCAAAATAAGATGTTGATCAAAAATTTGAACTTTTGACTGTCAAATGACCATTTTGCCCCTACAGTTGACTGTTGAGCAATTAGGGTTTTTGACTGTGCAATTTTGTGCTGTAAGTCTTGAAACTTGGCATGAGGGTGCTTGACCATGTTTGTAGGCATGTGGGACTTTATTGGACCCTTGTAAACTTCAATTACTTTTCCAGAACCAAAACCCTAGTTCTTGACTGTTAGGAGTCCCTTGAACTGTGCAACCCTTGGGGAATTTTGAAGCATGCTCTTTGCAATTCTTGAAGAATATGGGAGGGCAAATTTTGGGGTACAACAGTGGGGTTCTAACATTATAATGGGATTTATGATGTTTGTTATGGAGAATTGATCGTAATTGTGATTGTTTCCCGTGATGTCGTTGAATCTGTTAAGGGAAGATGTCGTTCTGTTATGTTATGGATGTTTTGTGTTGTCTGCATGAATGCCTGATAGAGTCGATGAGTAGGTTAGTGTAGATTGCAACATGTTATTGTGTTCGTGATGATGGTGTGGTCGTTACGATGTCGTAGTGGTTCGAGCAGTTGGCCGGAAGTTAGGAATTATTGTCGTAGCCAGTCTTGTATAATGAACGAATATGTTGATAGTAATATAGTTGCCAGTTGTTGTGTTATTCCGAGCGATTGGCCAGAAGTATGAATTGTAATGGTGTGGTTGTTAAGACATTTAGTTGTGTCTGTGATGTTGGACGAACTAGTGATCGAGGAGAATGTTGATGGCGTTAGGCACCAAGCAGTAATTTAGGTTGCGAGGCGTGTTGGGGAATATATGAGATTTTCGAGCAGAATTAGAGTTGCAGGACATGTCGAGGAGCATAGGTTGGTCGTTACCCTGTTTCCTCTGTGCGTGTCGAGGAGTATGATTTAGTTGTATGTTGTCCTAATTGTTGTACATGTCGAAGGGCACATAGTTCCCTATCCCTTTTTCCGTACATGTCGTGTTTTGATCGTTACCAGTGTTGTGTGAAGTTGTTTTTAAGTTGTTTTTTGATCATGTAATGACTGAATCGTTAATTGATGTGATAGGCTTATAGGCAATGTTGATTTATGTTGAGTTGTTGTGATGTTGTGATTGCTGTTGTGAATTCTCGTTGATAATGTGAAGTTGCAGAGAATTTACATGATGATGAATTACCTCTATTTACTGGTAATAATGGTGATGTGGGCTTATGCCTTGCGATGGATGATCATTATTGTGAGTATGTGATAGTGAATTCATTGGGTCACATACATTTTCATACTCTGTGATGGCCTGGATTGGAAAACTGCGAAGAAGGTTTATGCCTTGTTGATGCCTCTATTAATTGGCAATTATTAAGATGAGAGTTCTGCTCCATTTTTAAGTTGGAAGTTCTTCTCCAATGGTACCACATGCATGTGCATTGTAATTGATTCGCATTTGATGTTGCATCTTGAGGTATGGTGAAGATAGATTTGTTGTTGATTTATGTTGGTGACTTGTTGTGACAGGTATCATCTAAAAGCTGTGAATTAGTTGTTATGCCGTGTTAATGTTTTGTTGAGATTAAAGTTGTTTGAAAGTTTGTGAAGTGGTGATTTTTGCATGAACTAATTCCAATATAATATTTATCATACGTTCTATTATAGTCTTTAATATCCCACCCCTTTTGTTTGAATGTTACCCTTATGTTGGTAACATGCAGGTAATCCAGAGTGAAGGCGGTTGACCTTCAGTAGTTCGAGTCGGTGTCATTTCTCTGATACGTAACACTCGGGGGGATGAACGCTTGTTGCTTTAGTATTTGTTATTTCAGTTGGCTAAACTTTAATTTTATTGTTGTTAAGTACTTGTTATTTCAAAGTTGCTTTCATGTTGGATAAAGATGTTATTATGATTTCGCTGTGTAATTATTAAAGTTGTTGATTTAAAAGATTAATTTATTTTGCTGTTGGTTCATCCGAAGTTTTAAAGTTTTATGTATCCATGTTGAATGCAATGGTTTTTAAGTTGAATTTGTGGCATCCTGATTCAGTTGTATAATTTTTATAACTCTGATTTACATTTATATTGTCGGGTAGAATTGGGGTGTTCAGAGATGGTAAAATATAAAAATATAGACTGGAATATTGGTGTGGTCAAACCCACATCACAAATAGAAAGAGTATACTCTACCCCCTGAGAGTATTATCTCTCTTTTTGACATTATCAAAAAGGCAAATAAAGAAAAATCATATATATAAGTAATATTATAAAATTTTAAGCAAACAACTTTATAAAAAGGAATAAATCAAAACATCATTCATATATTAATGAAGTTGAGTTACAAGGGGAAGCAAGAACAAAGGAGGAAGAAACAAATCAATCAAAAAAATCATCAAGTAAGTCAACAAAAGCTACCGAGTGTCATCATCATCAATATGAAACCCTAAAAATCCAACTATTTATTTATAAAATATATACAATTATTTCTCTAGAACAGGTGTTACACATGCTCAACAAACATAAAGCATCCCAATCTCAGTGTTATAGATCAAAGTACCATCAAAAACTAAATAACACGAAAAATCTGTAAATAGATGAAGAGGTCTCAACACCATCCTCCAACTCAAACAATAGCTACTCCTCTACCGAATTATTTGTACCCCAAATAATATACATAACACCACAAACAAAACAAATAGAGGTGATAATAAATTCACAGATGTTAACAAAATATTAAACATCAAGAATAGTTTCTAAAAGCATTAACATAAATCACATATTAATTCACACCAATAAACAATTACAATGCAAATATGCAACGCCATGCAATTCTCCTCTAATATACACGTGGTACCAATTTTTTTGGATGTTAGAGGTATGTTACTAAATTATCCATGTCTTCGATTCCTCTCTAAATCGTGTTCCTCTCTAAACCTAAGACCGTTATTGGTACCTCTTTGAACTGTGACCTTGTTTACCTATATCCAATATACATGAATGCATGAATCATAGTAATAATATTCATAACTCATATTCAAACAACAAATAAATTCAGCACTCATATTCAAACAACATATATATTCACAACTCATATTCAACATGACATAATCCTCATATCTCATACTCAACAAAGTTCCTCTCTAAATCCATCATTTTGCCAATGTAAGTCTAACATTGTAATTCCTATCTAAATTACTCAACTCAACATATTATATAATTACAACTCAATAATTATATCATTATTCACAAATACTCATCAACAGAGCAAAAATATATTATTACTCATTTCAGCTCAGGGTAATAAAACAATTACTTACAAATATATCAACATAACTCTAAACATGTTAGAGTTACTCAATTTTACTTCTAACAACTCATAAAGTTTTACTCTACAAACTTCAATAACTCAAAATTAACTCTTTCGGCTGGCGGCCTTACTCAAGTAATAATATAAATCAAAACAACTCAAAAACTCATAAGATTTAACTCTAAACAACTAAAATACAACTCAAAACAACTTTGATAACTCTTTAAAAACTCTAACAAGCTATCACATAGTAAATATGATTCTTAGACTTATCAAAAGGGTAACAAAAAGTCATTAAACTTAAAATTGCTCAAAACTTACCAAATTGGGCAGCGAACCTGAAATCACCGACTCGTCGCTCACCGAACCACAATTAGCTGTCGCTAAACGTGGCTCACCCGTGACCCCCTCCCCTGTGGGATGCGGCACTATGACTAGGGGTGTTCATAATTCGGTTTGGATCAGTTTTAAAGAAAAAACAAATTCGATCCAAAGATAAGTTTACTTGCAGTTCGGTTCGGTTTTGGATGATTTGTTAAAAAAAATCTATTAAATCCAATTTAATGCGGTTTAATTTGGATCGATTTTCGGATATCCAAAGTACAGATTATATATTTATTAATATTATAAAATTACTAATAAATCATAAGTTTGATATAATATATAACATATAATATATTAAAAGTTAATATAAAGTGAGAATGATCGATTGATCGATTGTGGTTTAAATAAATGATATGATAAAAATAAATACATTAAACCAAGCTAATAAATAGTATTAAAAAAAGATAATTATCATATAATAATAAATTCCTGTAACATATCATACTGATAAAAATAAATAAGTACAACAATATATACACCCGATTCAATTCGGTTTGGATACACGATTGTTGTCACTGCAACCCTCACCGTTGAGACGCAGCCTTTTGCTTCCCCGCATGAAATCATGTCGCACAAATGACACCTTGTTGTGCGTGTATCCGGTGCCATTTCAGCTTCGCGCCCTCAGCTGACCAAGGCCCAACCAGTGTGTCGCGGCCATGCCCGTGTGCAATTGTGCACCATGAGCTGTAGTCTCGCACCGCCGCTGCAGGCCCGATGTAACACCGCCACCGCTGCTTACCTGCACGAATCTGGTTTCCATGGCTCTATTGTGTAACCTCTACTCCCCGACTCGATCAGATTTTCCGACTTTCCTATTATTTTTTATTTTTTGGGAAAAATTCCATTTGAGTTTTTCGTGGCTTTTTTAGTTATTGCTCAAAACAACACAGATCGACCACATACATTTATACCATAATCCAATTATTAAAAAATTTCCCCTAGGGAACAACCACATATTATTATACAACAACAAGGCATTCAAATGAGATTTAAACAATAATAATACAATCATATTCAATAATCAAATCAAAAGGGTTAGGGCAAACCCTTAGGCCACAAACATACAATTTCAAACACATAAGGAGAAGAAGATATGAGGGTAAAGATCTCTCACTATGCGACTACCTAAACACTCATATGTAAAGAGTTTCCTCCTTACCTCAAAATTATCGATCAATGAAAATCTTTGGCCTTTTGGATCTATCGCTCTCTTCCTTCCTAAGCTCTACCTCTTTTCCAACTTTTGCACGTAGAGTGCAAAAGTTCGCTCTTTTCATCTATTTATTCTAACCTAAAATCTAAATTACTCCTCTCAACCCACCATTCTCTCTACACCATTATTCTTAATTATTCTAATAAACTCAATGAATATAACAATTATATTATTTCACTAATTCTTTCCACACCCTTAACTCTTTACTAGTAATTTTAATAAAAATTCTATTATTTCTAATATTAACTGATTATAATAAAATAACAATAATTCTAATGAAATACACAAAACACTCAAATAAATATAAAAAATTAATATAAATTCAATTAAAACTAAATAACTAAAATTGGGGTCTTACAACTCTCCCTCGCTTAAAACAATTTTCGCCCTAAAAAATTATCTAAAGGGAACAACTCAGGATATGATCCTTCATATTACTCTCCAGCTCCCACGTCATTCTACCTCCAACAGGTCCTCCCCACACTACCTTCACCATATCAATCTCTTTATCTCTTAGATGCTTCACCTCTCAATCCTTAATTCACAAGGGTGATTCCTCAACAGTCAAGTTATCTCTCACTTGCACATCATTCATTTGGATTACATGAGACAAATAAGGAATATACTTCCTAAGCTAAGACAAATGAAAAACATCATGAAGGTTCAAAAGAGACGGTGGTAAGGAAACTCGATAAGCAATAACTCCAACTATTTGGATAATCTGATAAGGACCAATAAAACGAGGAGTAAGCTTTCAAGACTTCAACGCACGACCAACACCCGTGACATGAGTGACTATAAAAAACACATGGTCACCTTCTCAAATCTCAAGAGCCTTCATGCATTTACCATGGTAACTCTCCTTCTTGCTTTATGATGCCTTCATCTTCTCTTGAATCATCTTAACTTGCTCAGTAGTCTGCTGAACAATCTTTGGCTCAAGCACAACACTTTCTCTGGATTCATACAGTAATACAATGGCAAAACCGACTGTTATACTGGTTTTGCATTTGTATTCACAAATGTTGCGGTAAGCAAGAGTCGCCATCGACTTTTCTTTTATCCAACAAAGGAAATGGTGAAAAGAATAGAAAAAGACCTTTCGAGATTATTTCTGAGTAAAGGGGGTAGATTATGGAAAAGGAAGGTGTTAGCACCGTTTCCATCCGTAGTTATCGACGGGCTCTTAGTTGCTAGCTCATTTGAAAATGCCTTGTGTTTGTGTGTTTGAAAAAGTATTTTGAAAAGACGCCTTAGTGTGGCGAACTTTGTAATGTTTCTCGTATTATTGAGAACATATACAAAGTGTTTTTGAAAATATTTTTGGAAAGGAGTGTATGTGTGGAAAATGTTTTACTTGAGCAAGCAACTGGGAGCTATATACCTACTCTAAAGGTTTGATCTTTTCCTCTTATCCTTTAGATAGTGTATCCTACTATTAGTGAGTAGGTAGCCCTATCGTTGGATTTTGAGGGACAATCGAGGGTCATCGTACAGTCACAAAGACAACTTATCAAGATACTTTAGTAACTACCCTAAGGTTTTAAGATCATGTACTGAGACAACATCGAAAGGGTCATTTAATGATCTTTAAACCAGAGGGTAGTCACTAAAATCTCTCACATTAGAGAGTTGTGAATGTTTTATTCCGAAGGAAACCAAAGTGGGATTACCCTAGAGGTGCACATGTGTGGGTGTCTTGTGTTTTAGTTATTGTTTATCTTTGATGTTAAGGTTTTCTAACATTTTGTTTTTAGATCTTGCCATACATGTCCCAGTTACTACACAATATATATATATATATATATATATATATATATATATATATATATATATATATATATATATATATATATATATATATATATATGCATAACTATAAGTGCAGAAAATAAAATGCGAGAAAGTAAAGGCCTACAACTATTACATCCTGTTGTACCCCAAAATTTGCCCTCTCATGTTTTTCAAGGTCTTTCCTTACATGGTTGGTCACAAACCTTTGCCTAAAGAAAAGGAAAATTTGTGAGTGATGTTTTTAAGTTTCCTTCGATTGGCCTGTTAACAAGGCCTTTCAATTGGCATTTTAACAATGTCTTTCGATTGGCATCTGAATAAAGGCATCTTTGATTGGCATTTTAACATCACTTCGATTGGTCCAAACTAAAGGAAATCGAAGAGAGAAGAATGAAGTTTTCGATCAGTCAACAAGGTATTTCAATTGGCGTCTGAGCAAGGCACTTCGATTGGTATCAGAACAAAGTACCTTTCGATTGGCATTGCAACAATGTCCTTCAATTGGTGTTGACAAGTACCTTTCGATTGGAACTGTAACAGTGTCCTTCGATTGGCATTTTAACAAGAACCCTTTGATTGGTATCTGGACAAAGGCCCTTCGATTGGTTTCCTGTCCCAAGATACACTTGAGGTCATATGTCAGAAAGATCCAGCCTCACACTGCTGACCAGAAGTCATGGGTCCATTTCTTCCAAGAAAGTTTAGCTGACACTCAACTGGATTGGTTCTTTCAACTAGAAGGAACTGACATCCATACCTGGGAAGACTTGGCTACTTCTTTCTATAAGCAGTAACAATACAATACTGATCTTGATCCAACTTGTACACAACTTCAAAGCATGTCTATGGGTTCTAGCGAAGTATTCAAAAAATATGCCCAGAAATGGAGGGATCTAGCTGGCAGGGTACAACCTCCTCTGAATGATTGGGAAATGGTAGACATGTTAATGGATACTCTGACAGGCCCATTCTTTAATATGCTGATTGGGAGTTCCTCATCCGGGTTCACAGAAATGGTTCTGACTGGAGAAAGGATCGAAAGTGGTATCAAGAGTGGGGAGATTCCAATAGTGGCATCCTCTAATGCTGAGAGGAATCCATTTGGTGGTAGAAAAGAAACTAATGTTGTCTATGGTCAAAGGCGCCATAATACAAATAACCACCATCAATCTGTGGGAGCAGTGTTAATGTCTGAGTATACATGTTGATAGTCCCTCGATTTGCCTACGAGAAATGATCTTATGATGATAGTCCCTTAGAAATGCTAAGGTATCCTTACATGTTGCCTTCGATGACCATTACGTCCCTTTCGATAGTCCCTCAACATCCAACGACTAGGGTTACCTACTCACTAATAGTAGGATAATACGATCTAAAGGATAGGAGGAAAAGAACAGTCTTTTTTCGAGTAGGTAGATAACTGTTAGGTACTTGATCAAACCAATTTTCACACCACACTTTCAAAAACTTTTCAAACAAACTTTTCAAAACGATTTATCACACTCTTGAGGACTGATACAAGTGTTACCATAAAGTGGATCGTTGAGCTAAGGCATTTTTAAAGCTTTTTCAAACACACAAACACAAGCAATTTAAAAAAAAATGATCAAGTACCTAAGAGTCTATGGAAAACCATGGATGGAAAGGGTGCTAACACCTTCCCTTTCCATAATCTACCCCCTTACTCAGAAATCTCGAAAAAAAGGTCTTTTTCTATTCTTTTCACCCTTTCCTTGTTGGATAAAAGAAAATTTGGTGGCGACTCTTTCTTACCATGACATTTGCGAACAAAAAATGCAAACCAGTATTAACAGTCGGTCCTGCCACCGTATCACAGAACTGGCGACTCTGCTGGGGAAAATTATAAAGTGGGGTTTACCTTAGGGTTTAGATCATTTTAAATTTCTTTCTCTGTTTACTTTGATTGCTTTATCTTTGAGGGTTTGTTGGGGTATTCTTATAAAGATCCTATACCCGGATCTAGGGCACATTATTAGGTAAGTAGAAATAAACCATGGAAGTTGTACGGCGTAGACCGATACAGACAAAGTGGTGGCTACGTTAGCACGATACTTTGGATTATACTAATGTTCATTGAGTAAGTCGAGGATAACATTAGGCTTCCTCATAGTGTCACTAAGCGCTAACTAACCTTTAGAACCTTTAATTGACTCATCCTAGCCATTAGGAAGTAGTGATATAACCGGCTTTGGTTCCGACCGAAGATTGGTTAATACTCAATACTACACTCGTTGAGGAAGGACTTTCAGGATTTTTTGGCCGCAATACTTTGGTACGGAGCTTAAACAATTTCTGAAGGGAAAGTCAGTGATATTGAGGCTCCTTAGAACCTGATTACTATTAATAGGACAGGTTGAGACAACTGAACATTCAAGAGGGTACTTACCTACAAACCTCATGCAAGCCTAAACTTAAGGCTGCTTGTGTGACTTATTTTCCTTCATTGTCTAACAACTTGAATTCTTTATAGGGTTGTATTTGTCACCTTACATTTTTTCTTAACGCATAACATACACATCATAACATCATGCCACAACATTTCCTTAACCATTTCAAGGATCTCAAGGGTTTATGATGTAGGTTATGATAAATCAGACGTCTAGCAAGGGGCAAGGGGATTTATTTTCTTCTAGCCAATGTCGTCAAAAGACCAAACACGACAACTTGAGTCAGGGACTATGACCCACTTGATATGGTGAGCTTGACTCTCGTAGAAGGACGTTCAACGGCATGAAAGTTCTTCAATCAAAGATACAAACTTCAAATGCTGACATCTTCTTGTTTACCCCGTGAGTCCTTGAAAACATTGCATACGCATATCATACATGTTATTGCATAAACAGGTTTCAAAGCAGGGTTCTCATCTTCTTCGCTGTTTATTTCAGCAAGTAAAGAAATGGCTCTTGAACAAACAATCAAAGACCTTCAAGCTCAAAAAGCTCAGTTCCAACAAATGTTCCTGACTCTGACCCAGGGGCATGAAGACCTGAAAGCTCTGATCGTAAAAAAGAAGGCTAAGAAGGCAAAGAAACCAGTTCGTGTGGGAAGGAGAAGACTAGCTAACCATTCTCTAGATTCTGCAACCTATTTAAAGGGAGGGGATAATCAAGAGGAAGAGGACGAGAAATCAGAGGAAGAAGACAACAATCCAACGTCTGAAGAAGATGAACCTGACTACTCTGAGGAGCAATATCCTCCTGCTGACGATAAATATAAACGACTGGAGGACCGAATCAATGCCATGGAGATTCAAAGGGTGCCCAATCTGGATTTCGAAGAATTAGGTTTGGTTCCAGGGGTGGTCATCCCACCTAAGTTCAAGGTCCCCATCTTCGCAAAATATGACGGTGTTTCCTGTCCCAAGCTACACTTGAGGTCATATGTCAGAAAGATCCAGCCTCACACTACTGACCAGAAGTCATGGGTCCATTTCTTCCAAGAAAGTTTAGCTGGCACACAATTGGATTGGTTCTATCAACTAGAAGGAACTGACATCCATACCTGGGATAACTTGGCTACTTCTTTCTACAAGCAGTAACAATACAATACTGACCTTGCTCCAACTTGTACACAACTTCAAAGCATGTCTATGGGTTCTAGCGAAGTCTTCAAAAAATATGCCCAGAAATGGAGGGATCTAGCTGGCAGGGTACAACCTCCTCTGAATGATCGGGAAATGGTAGACATGTTAATGGATACTCTGACAGGCCCATTCTTTAATATGTTGATTGGGAGTTCCTCATTCGGGTTCACAGAAATGGTTCTGACTGGAGAAAGGATCGAAAGTGGTATCAAGAGTGGGAAGATTCCAATAGTGGCATCCTCTAATGCTGAGAGGAATCCATTTGGTGGTAGAAAAGAAACTAATGTTGTCTATGGTCAAAGGCGCCATAATACAAATAACCACCATCAGTCTGTGGGAGCAGTGTTAATGTCTGATCATACACCCACAGTGTTAATGTCTGATCATGGGTTAGTTCGAAAGCATACTGTTACAAAAGTTATCCTGACTCCTGTAAGGTTTTCTATAAATCATGAGTTGATATCACTCTCTTGCAAAATTGGTTTTACTAAAAATTGAATTTTCAAAAAAAAAATTTCAAGACAGACATAAGCTTTGCATTTTTTAAAATACCATTGTTTGCATATGACTATTTGTTCAACAGCAGAGAAATTCGCATGACGAATATCTAGTGAATAAGAACCTTCTCGATGAAAATGATCACCTCAAGTGGAAAAACACTTCCAACCAAGGGGCACAGCATGATCATTGTCCATCATCTGGGGTAGTCAAGTCAAGATTCAAGGAATCTCTCAAAGATGCTGAATAGCCAGGGACAGATCTCCGTCTGAATCACTTGGGGCATTGAACATGAATTCCAGCAACGAATCTTGTATGATCAAATAAGCATATTCTGGCAGTGTGGTAACACTTACTACTATGGACATTGACAATTCTCTGTACCTAGTGAACATGGACATAGTCAGAAAATACTACGCATGAACAAGGACCCGCTAGGTTGACTGGCCTAGACAAAAATAAGGGCATCCCGCCGAACCAAAAGGGTTCGGGAAAAAGTTAGGGATAAAAACAAAAATATGTACACCCGGCAAGTCGAAAACCTGAAAAGGCGGCTTGAGCAAAAAAGGGTATCCCGGTGGACTGAAAATCCGAAAGGGCGGCCAAGACAAAAGTTAGGGATTAAAAACATATGACTATGTACCGTCATCTTGTCATTTGTTTATCAGTAGAATACTTGTCGTCCTAATAAACATTTACCAAGCACCGCAGGAGGTGGGATGACACTCAAACCATCCATAAAGTCTTCGCAGGAACTTTCTCCAGCAGGTACAGAGGCAGGGGCATCTTACTAACAAGTCGCCGCCATATCTTCAGCTTACAACCTAGTGATGTCAGGTGTTCTCGTATCCTTGGCAGAACAGGAATTTCCAACTACTGCTCCGACATCAGGTTTCCCCCAGTGAAGTCGCCAAGCTTCTCAAGGTTCCCCTACGGGATTTTCAACAAAATCCCCAAAGCAGTTTATGGAGTTCACCTTCCGCAACAGGGTTCTATAAATCTCAAGTAGTTTATAAAGCCTTATCCCCAACAGAAATTAAAGAATCACTTTCTTCACTCACCAACAACAGTCCGAGATTCAGCTTCCCGGTACTCTCCAGCAACAATCAGGGTTTCATTTTCCCTAGTTCAACAATACAGCAATGGAATGACTGATACGTTCATACATTGCATTCATACATCATTTTACATATGTCATAACATACACAATACAAATTCATATATTACAATATCATTTATTTTGAGAGCATCATTTACACTTCATGCATCATGACTTTACATACAACTAACCTTGTATCTTTTCAGGTAAAAGTCTATAAACAGACAAATATCATCAACTACCTACATGATCAGACAACTTTCTAGTACCCTGTTTAGTTAGCAATCGTCTCAGATTCCTTCATCATCCTGCTGAGGTGGTAATCGTCCAAGATTCCTTCATCATCCTACTGAGGTAGAAATCGTCCAAGATTCCTTCATCATATTTTTGGAGTAGCAATCGTCCAAGATTCCTTCATCATCCTGTAGAGGTAGTAATCGTCTCAAATTCCTTTATCATCCTACTGAGGTAGTAATCGTCCAAGATTCCTTCATCATATCTTTGGAGTAGAAAACGTCCAAGATTCCTTTATCATACTGCTGAGGTAGTAATCCTCCAAGATTCCTTCATCATCTTTTTGGAGTAGAAATCGTTCAAGATTCCTTCATCATATGGAGGTGGTAATCGTATCAGATTCCTTCATCATTTTACTGAGGTAGTAATCGTCTAAGATTCCTTCATCATCTTTTTGGAGTAGCAATCGTCAAAGATTCCTTTATCATCCTGCTGATGTAGTAATCGTCCAAGATTCCTTCATCATCTTTTTGGAGTAGTAATCATCCAGGGTTCCTTCACCATCCTGATAAGGTAGCAATCATCAAGGATTCCTTCTCATACATTTCCAGATAGCAGTTAATTTCATTCTCCCCAGCAAATTACTGTGAAGCCTGGATTTCAACTAGAAAACAGCAGTTCACTTCCGTATCTTCAATCAAGTGACGACTCCCCAACAGAGTAACGGACAACTGAAGCTCCTAAAACTCTATGTTCCAAGTCAGAGACTAACATTCCTCAACGGGGTCCGCTTTAACATCAAGAGAAGGAATTCCCACAAAGGGATATCTCATGAAATAATCATTGTTCCGGATGGCATCTTTAAGCCCATCTCTGACAAATCTCTATCACATTCCAAATGGGGCATCTATAAGCCCATTCCCAATACTATCTACACAGTTAAGTATCATCTCCGACGAGTGCAAATTTCTGGGCACTCTAGTGTTCAATCAACTTCCACCTTCCGATCATGAAAGGTAGACCAGCTAATCTACATCCTCAGGTTTAAGAAGATTGAACAGGGGTAGCTGTTGTACCCCAAAATTTTCCCTCTCATGTTTTTCAAGGTCTTCCCCTACATGGTTGGTCATAAACCTTTGCCTAAAGAAAAGGAAAATTTGTGAGTGATGTTTTTAAGTTTCCTTCAATTGGCCTGTTAACAAGGCCTTTCAATTGGCATTTTAACAATGTCTTTCGATTGACATCTGAACAAAGGCGTCTTCGATTGGGATTTTAACGTCACTTCGATTGCTCCAAACCGAAGGAAATCAAAGAGAGCATAATAAAGTTTTCGATCAGTCAACAAGGTACTTCAATTGGCGTCTGAGCAAGGCACTTCGATTGGTATCAGAATAAAGTACCTTTCAATTGGCATTGTAACAATGTCCTTCGATTGGTGTTGACAAGTACCTTTTGATTGACACTGTAACAGTGTCCTTCGATTGGCATTTTAACAAGAACCCTTCGATTGGTATCTGGACAAAGGCCCTTCGATTGGTATCTGGACAAAGGTCCTTCGATTGGTATCTGGACAAAGGTCCTTTGATTGGGAGGGAAAAAGGCCCTTCGGCTGGAACTTCAGAGGGTCCTTTGTCTGGAACTTCAGACTTTACCTCAATCAGAACATCAGAACGAGATGACCTTCGAATTTCATTTCAGTACAAAGTTTGTATTAATATAAGATGCTCTGATGAAGGAAGTTCTAAACACTTCGAATCAGAATATAGACTCACCACAAGGCCAAGGGATGGTCGAAGTTGTCTAATAGGGAATGCGCTGAATAAATTTGAATTGGACTTTGAAGCTGGAAAAAAAGGCAGATTCTAAGGAATGAAATAGGCTGGCATGACTAAGTAAAAATACATATCCTAAACTGTCCAGGTTCACCCCAAGTTCAAAATGGCATGTTGTCCTTGCAAATATGCAATCGAAGTAGAGGGAGTCTCAATCGAAGGGGATGTGACATCGAATATGGAGTAATTCGAAGTGGAGCTTAGAGCTATCGAAGAGAGCAAATTCGAAGGGAAGTGGATCTGCAAAGGGCAGGTCATCTTTCGATTTTCATCATGTTGGAGGCCTAAACAACTCATAACAGGCTGGCAGTAACGCATGAAATTGATTGGCGCTTGATTGAATAAAAAATAGCAAGTCTTTATAAAGAAATCAAATCAAATCTCTTCATCATAATGGACTAAGATTTGATACACAAATGTTGAACTAATTTCCTTTGTCTATATAAACCTCATGATCTCACATGAAAAAGGGGAATACATGTGCAGTAGCCACCGGAAAGGGCCAGACGTAAACTCACAGAGACTGCCCCATGAAAGTGCAGAAGATAGCATTAAGTGCCAAAACCCCATTGCAGGCATACACTCGTTCGTGCCCCAGCCATCTCACACCCAGGACTGCAGATCCAGACACCGCCAGTGGTAAAAACATTAAATCCCACTTAATCTTGAACTAGACTCATGATTTCATATTCATAGTTTTTGTTATTATTTATGAATGATTTAACAAGGTGTACGTAAGTTGCAGTATTCATACGTTCGAATCCCATGGGCAGAGTTTTTCGAAGCTGGTTACTTTAGAAACCCATGATCCTGGATATGACAAATCGAAACCAACCCAGATCCGGGTTCAGGGATTGATTTCGATTGGGACATTTTTCTGTGTTGTTTAATTTCGAAATAATCAATTTGCAGGACTAAAATCAGGTGTCATGTTTTTCAAATGAGCAAGTAGCTCAGGTGGTGAAAGGGAATTCATGCAATAGAAGGGACCAGGGTTCGATCCCAGGGCTTTCATTTTTAATTTCTAACGAACTTCCTTGCAGATCCAATATCCTATATCGAAGGATGTCACATCCAGATCGAGCGCCCCAGACGCGCATTCTCTCAAGCTTCTTCGATCCAGGCCTTACAGTTTCAATTTCTAACATTTTTGCTTGCAGGTCTAGCGCCCCCTAAGACCCTCGAACGGGGTCTTCGATCAGCTCATTGGATCGAAGAGTAACCCAGGCCTCTTTAATCCAGAACTTGCTTCCAAGAATTCCTTCCTTTGGTTTCCTGTCCTGTTTAGCTTTTCGATTGGGTTTCCTTTCTTTTACTCTTACTCAACTTTAATTAACACTAAGAAGAAAAACCCCAAAAAACAGTAGGTTTAACTTTTTTCATTAAATTAGTTCTGTCAATTAATTAATTAATTATTTTAATATTTTTCTTAAAAAAACTAAAATTGAATAGACTTAGGATTTTTTAATTCAATTTCTTTTCATAACAAAAACAAATAAAATTCCTTTCACTTAGGATTTTAGAAGCATTTTCAATTCAGGTGCGCGTTTATTTACTTTAGCATTTTTTTGTTAATTATGTAACTGTTCCTGATTTGTAATAGCTTAACTAGGATTTTATTTCTGCACTTTATTTTTCTCAGTAATTATTTATGTATCTACACCAAAGCCTTGTAATAGCGTATGACCTCTATTTTCTCGCTTTTATATTTTATATGCTTATATATAATTGCTAGCAACTTAGGCGTGTATGCTTAATCAATCCATCAGTAGATCACTAAATTGCAAGATAAAATATCTGAAAGAAGCACACTATTGAACACATGCACCTTTAGGGTATACCTTACTTGGTTGCCTCGGAAACAATGGTCTTGTCCCTCGAATGTAGGGATACTCTTAGCAAAGACCCTCAGTTTAAAGTCATCATAAAGATCATAGTCCCTAAATGTCCCTCGAGTTGCCTACGAGAAATGATCTTATGATGATAGTCCCTTCGAAATGCTAAGGTATCCTCACATGTTGCCTTCGATGACCATTACGTCCCTTTCGATAGTCCCTCAACATCCAACGACTAGGGTTACCTACTCACTAATAGTAGGATAACACGGTCTAAAGGATAGGAGGAAAAGAACAGTCTTTTTTCGAGTAGGTAGATAACTGTTAGGTACTTGCTCAAAGCAATTTTCACACCACACTTTCAAACACTTTTCAAACAAAGTTTTCAAAAGGCTTTATCACACTCTTGAGGACTGATACAAGAGTTACCATAAAGTGAATCGCCGCACTAAGGCATTTTCAAAACTTTTTCAAACACACAAACACAAGCAATTTAAAAAAATTGAGCAAGTACCTAAGAGCCCGTGGAAAACCATGGATGGAAAGAGTGTTAACACCTTCCCTTTCCATAATCTACCCCCCTTACTCAGAAATCTCGAAAAAAAGTTCTTTTTCTATTCTTTTCACCCTTTCCTTGTTAGAAAAGAAAAGTCGGTGTCGACTCTTGCTTACCGTGACATTTGCGAACAAAAAATGCAAACCAGTATTAACAGTCGGTTCTGCCACCGTATCACACATCCCATAAGCAGTTACATAATAGAAAAAATGCGAGGAAGTGTAAACTACAACTATTACAAAATTATTCGTGCTACCTATACATTTGTTTTCTAGAATTTAAATAGCAAAGGAATAATTAAAAAAGAAATTTAAGGACAAAATAAAAAACTAAAATTCTAAGCAAGAAAAAATGTTTTTGGTCTTTTTATGAGAAAAAATAATTTTATGTTAATAATAATTTGAATTTGATTTATGAAAATAAATTAATTATAAAACCCTAATTCTAATTAGTTAATTAATTAAAAAGTGATTAAACAAATTAATTAAAATTAATTTAATTAATAAAAACCTAAGTCTAATGATTTTGTGATTTTTTATTAAAATAAGATTGATTAAAAACAAAAGTAGTTAATTAAAACACAAAAAAGAAATGAAAATGGGCCTGTTGAGAACAAGTAAGTGAAGGGGGTGTGAGGAAGGAGAACAATGATCCCAAAACGGATGAGTCCAGAAGCTTTGTTTCGATCCAGTGGGGAACGCGCCCTGGGGTGCACCATGGTCATGATTGTTATTTCTGCCTCCATGCTTACATGTAAAACGTTAGAAAATTGCAGAAAATGCATATAAATGAAACAAACATGTTTACATGGATTTAAAGTGTGAAAATTTTGAGAACACGAAACCTACCAAGTTACCAACCAGAATTGATGTGAGGGCATTTTCTGGGGTTGATTTGCAAAGGATAATGATGGATTCTGACTCCTGACCTTCAGGAGGACAATGAAAGGTTTGGATCGGTTTGAAAACCGCTGGAGATGTGAGATATGATTTTCACAATTTATTTGAATTTGGAGAATTTGTTTTGGAGAGCTTTGGTGCAAAATTTCGTGTCCTTGGCTTATGCTTTTGGTTTGTATTTATAGAGGGATGAAATGGTGAGTAAACTTGGCAAGAATTCACATAATGGCCCCCTTTCAAAACAATATCAAACATATTAAAATACTTTGAAAAGTGTGAAAAACTTGCCCTTCTTGAGATGCAATGAACCTGGTATTTTTCCTCATGCCTTGCACGAATTCTAAGGCCCAATATCAACCCAAATCATCATCCCATGTGTCCATACTTTTTATTTATTATTTTATGCAGTTTATTTTGTGTTTATTTGAATAAAAATAAAATAAATATGAATAAAATAGATAAAAAATGCAAAGCAAGGTTAGGGTGAATTTAGGGGTCCTTGAGTAAGTCATGAACATATTTGAATCCTACAAAATAGGTCTATGAACTTAAAAATGCATTTTTGCTCAAAGTTGACTTTTTTGCATTTTCACCAATTTACCCAATTTGTACTAGTCATAACTTGCTCAATTTTTATATTTTGGAGATGATCTTGTACTTTTTATAAATCCTAAGATGTCCCCTACAATCTATATGTTAACCATTTTTTCATTTGGAGAAATTATCTTGATGTAACTTGCCTTGACAAAAAATGACTTTTTGTTGACTTTCAAAAATACCTGCAATATATTGGCTCATATCTTTCCAATGATGCATTTTTTGAACTTGAGGAAACAAGAAAAGTTGTAGGGGATTTAATTTTATTCACAATGAGCTTTAGTTGGGGCAAAATGGATGAAGCATGTAAAATTTATGCTTGGTCAAAGTTTAGTTGACTTTTCCTAGGAAACCCTAATTTTGCACTTTTGGATTCTTGATGATTTCAGAGCAGTCCTTGAGTGATCATGATCAACCATTGATCAAATGATACATATTACTTAAAAATTTTGATGTTGATAAAAAATCTTAAAGTTTTATTGTATGTTGACCATAGTTAACTTTTTGACCAATACAATTGATTTTCAAACATTTGAGCCATTGACTGAGCAAACTTGTGATGCAAGGCCTGAAACTTGGCATGAGCATTCTTGGTGACATATTAGGAACCCTGGAAATTACTTGAGACATTTGAAACCCAAACTTATTTGTGAAAAGTGAAACCCTAGTTGGAAGTCCATTTCTTAGGAGGAGAATTTGTCTGGTCAATTCTTAGTCAACCTTGAGCATTTGGGGACCTCTATGAGTATGTCTTGAATAAAATGAGAGGGCCAATTTTGGGGTACAACAACTATCCCTATTCAATCTTGATAAACCTGAAGAGTTAGATTGTCCTGTCTGCCATTCGTAATCTGAAGGTGGAAGATGATTGAACACTATAGTGCCCAGAAACTTGCACTCGCTTGTGCATGAAGTAACAATGTTGGTTGATGATATCGGGAATGGGCTTATAGATGTCATTTGGAGAAGATTACTGGGAGTCCTGAGAGATGGGCTTATAGATGCCATCTAAAGTAAATGTTGACTCCAAACTGGAAAAAGTATCAGAATAAGTCTACGATTGATTTTATCTGAGCTAGAAGAGGTCTCTATATCTGACTTCGTATGAGAAGTATACTAGAATGAGTTTGTGTCTGATTATATCTAGAAGATATGTTGGGGAGTGTCATAATGAATCTATGTTGTGATTGTATCTGGATATGTATTGAGTATGAGTATCAGAATGAATCTATATCTTGATTGTATCAGAACTGAAGGATGTACTGAATGAGTATCAGAATGACATCCATATTTGGAGTGTATATGAATTGTATCTGAAAGATGTACTGAATGAGTATCAGAGTGACATCCGTATTTGGAGCGTATATGAACCGTATTTGAAAGATGTACTGAATGAGTATCAAAATGACATTCATATTTGGAGTGTATCTGAACCGTATCTGAAAGATGCACTGAATGAGTATCAGAATAACATTCGTATTTAGAGTGTATCTGAGCTGTATCTAAAAGATGTACTGAATAAGTATCAGAATGGCACCCGTATCTGTAGCATATCTGAATCGTATCTGAAAGATGTACTGAATAAGTATCAGAACGACATCCGTATATGGAGCGTATCTGAACTGTATTTGAAAGATGTACTGAATGAGTATCAGAATGGCATCCGTATCTGGAGTGTATCTGAACCGTATCTAAAAGATGTATTAAATAAGTATCAGAATGACATCCGTATTTAGAGTGTATCTGAACCATATCTGAAAGATGTACTGAATGAGTATCAGAATGAAATCCATATTTGGAGCGTATCTGAACTGAATCTGAAAGATGTACTGAATGAATATCAGAATGGCATCTGTATCTGGAGCATATCTGAACCGTATCTGAAATATATACTGAATGAGTATCAGAATGACATCCGTATTTGGAGCGTATCTGAATCGTATCTAAAAGATGTACTGGATGAGTATCAGAACAACATCCATATTTGGAGCGTATCTGAACCGTATCTGGAAGATGATAAACTGTTGACAATCTCTATTTGTTCAGGAACTAACCTGAAAAGACAAAGTTATTTTTATGCAATGGCATGATGTAGGTATTGTATTGTGTAATGATGCTCTCAAAATAAAAGAGATTGTGCTATATGTGTTTTGTATGCATATGCTATGTCGTTTGTAAATGATGTATGAATGTGAAATGTTATTGAGGTGCATTTGTAAAATCGAGCATCTTTGTCTGGAGAAAATAAATCCCTGACTGTTGATGGGGATGAAGAGTATGTGTATATTCGATCTTCTAGGAATTGTTTCCACTGGGGATCCCTGCTTTCTTGTTTAAGGAAACTCCGCTGGGGAACTTTGATTTTTTCCCTTTGCTCGAGGAAACTTTGTTAGATCGTGTTAGTTCTTGCTTGGGGAAGAAGAGTTTAAGAACATTGGATGTTCATTGTTCTACTGGGGAGTTTATACCCTGATTGGGAATAGAAGAGATGGATAACCTTCCGGCTCGACTGGGGAGGATAAAGTTGACTGATATCTGGTCTGGTTTCTAGGTTCTATAGTAACTCTCTGGGGATAGTGACGACTTCACTGGAGAGAGGGATTTTCCAGTGATTTGTGGTATAAGCACACTCAAGCTGGGGAGTGTCAGAATAAATCCATTCCTTGATTGTATCTGAAGATGTATTGAATGGCTATCAGAATAATATCCATATCTGGATTGTATCTGAACCATATTTGAAAGATATATTGAATGAGTATAAGAATGACATCCATATTTGGATCGTATTTGAACTGTATCTTGAAGAGAAATCTGGAATGAGTGCCAAAATGAATATGTGTCTTGATTGTATTTGTATTGTATCTAGAAGAGAAATCTGGAATGAGTGCCATAATTAATTTGTGTCTTGATTGTATATGCACTATATCTAGAAGATGATAAACTGTTTGGGGGAAATAAACCCTATTGATGGAGAACTACTCTTGCTGAGAAAACACCCTTGTTAAGGAAATGAACTCTGCTGGAGAGCAGAAGTCTGAAGGGGGTTTTATAACCTTGGAGGAACAAGCTCAGCTGGGGAAGAGAAACTCCATAAACTGTAGTGATTAAAACTCTGTAGGTTGGTGGTATTTCCAGGAAGTAGATCATACTCCTTTATCCTCCAGAGCGATCTGCCGGGGAAATTGTGGAGAATGTATGACTTTGTGAAGATTACTTTATGGAGATAATCTCATGGAATTGGCTCTGTGGGGGTCCGTGGAGACTTTGAACATACCTTAACTTCTAGAGCCCTTGGTGAATTCTGATCAGGGAGATAAGTCTTCTACTGATAGACAAGTGACGAGATGGCGGGACATAGTCGTACGCTTTAATCCCTAACTTTTACCTGGATTGTCCTTTCATATTTTCAGTCCACCGGGATACCTTTTTTTCCCAAGCCACCTTTTTAGGTTTTCGACTTACCGGGTGTACAATTTTATTTATATATCCCTAATTTTTCCCGAACTCTTTTGGTTCGTTGGGATGCCCTTATATTTTCCTAGGACAGTCAACCTAGCAAGTCTTTTTTCATGCGTAGTATTTTTTTATTATGTCAGCATTCACAGGGTGCGGAGAATTGTCACTTCCCATAGTAGTAAGTGTTGTAGCACTGCCAGTTTGCTCGATCCTACGTGGTCCTTTGCTAGAATTCATGTTCAATGCATCAAGTGATTCAGATGTAGATCTGCCCCTGGCTATTCGACACTTTTGAGAGATTCCTTGAATCTTGACTTGACTTCCCCAGATCAGTTAGACACCATGTCATGCCCCTTGATTATGAAAGGCCTGTTACTAGAAATGTCTTTCCATATGAGGTGATTCTATTCATTGAGAGGATTTCCGTTCATTGAATATACGTCGTGCGAATTTCTCTATTGTCAAACAATTAGTCATATGCAAATAATGACATTTAAAAAATTCAAAGCTTATGTCTATCTTGAAGTTTTAAAAATTCATTTTTAGTAAACAAAAATCTTTAAGAATGTGATATCAAACAAGGATTTATAGCAAACCTTACAGAAGTAAGGATACCTTTTATAACAATATGCTTTCGAACTAACCCATGCTTCAACTAGGAATTTTAAGGGTTGTAGCGTGTCCCGGTTCACGGTTTAAGAAACAAAGGATAAAGGCTCAAACTTTATTTGTACCCAACCCGTTCTTCGTGATGTTCTTCAGTCCTATACTCAGTTAATTGTACGTTTAGATCCCAACTGAGTCTGAAATATTTTCCCTGATATTCCTGTGATGGTTTGGATACTGAAAGTTTATTTGAGAAGGCATTCATCATTTTTTTGTAATATTTTTTATTGAGAATTCGTAGCGACCTCTTTTTTGATTTTATTATCCCTACCTTTTGCCTAAACTGTTTCTTTTGTGATTACAGTCAGCAGGATGCCCCAGTTTTTTTCTTAAGTCTCCTTCATAGGTTTTGAGTTAGAGGACTTTTCTTTTGAGAGATAATGACTTCCTGTTTTAATGATTATGTGGAACCATCACCATCTTTTGTTTTGGAAGGATACCTCTGACACTACTCGTCATGTACGAAGGTAAATCTTGCGATTGAATGCACCATTTAATTAACTGATAAACTACCCTACCCCAGGTTATGATTAAAGATTTCAATTTGCGTGAAAAAGAAAACTCCTACTTCTTAGGCTCAAAGGGTTTTACTAGGGATTATCTTCCTTATAACTCCATTGTTTAGGATTTAAAACAACGCGTGTACATCGTCAACAAGGTCTGTTCCAAAGCATACTGTAGAGATTATGGTATTATTTTAGTCATCCTCCCTCTAAAGGCTTATAGCTTTTTATCGACAGTTGAATATCCCAAAAAGGAAGTAAAAGCATGGTATCAATATAGTGAAAACGAATGGATTAATTCAAGACAAACATATGCAATACATTAATGGAATAACAAAGTTTAACATAAAATAAGTGTTCAAAATAATCAAAAGAAATTATAATTTGAAAATTCTAATGAACAAAAGGTCTCTCTGTCTGAACTTGTCACTTCAGATGGCGTGCCTTTGAGGGATGGCAAAAGAATTCAATCGGGCCATCTTGTGTGAACTCCAACAATCCTTCATCGATCAAGTCTTGAATCTTATTTTTAAATGCCCAACAACTATTAGTGTCATGCCCATAACCATTGGAATGATAAGCGCATCTCACATTATGATTGTACCGAGGAGAGGAGGTGTTGGGATTCTGAGGAGGATCCTTCAGCGTAACCAGCTTGGCCTCTAACACGTGTTGCAATGCTTGAGCCAATGACACATTAATTTTGGTAAAGAGTCTTTTAGATGTATTCTTCTTACGTTGATTACCTCGTTGTCGTTGTTGCACTGGTGCTGGATTAGAGATCCGTACTGCCCCTATAAATTTGTTTAGATCGCTCTTATTACGATCCTTCTGGTCGTACACAGTATTGAACTCCTTTTTTCCATTGTATGATCTCTTCTGAGTACTTGAAGATGCATTCCCTGAATTTCACCGCTCCTGAGTTTATTTTCAACACGTTCTCGCATGAACATGTCACTCGGTTCCCTGTCTGACAAGAGAGATTAATCGTTGATTAGGCCCTGAATCCTAGAAGTTTGCCCCAGACAGTCGTATTTGTCTAGATGAAGCTTGCTTATGAGAATCTTTAACTCTTCTTGTCCCCAAGCTAAATTTTGGATAAGAGCCATCTGACTATTCACCTGGATTCTCATCATTTCCATCTCAGCTTGCAGTTGGTCCAACTGGCCGTCCTTGTTGTCGTCAGGATTTTTCTTGGTCAAGTTCCCAGCGAGGAGTGTTTTCAATTATTCTTGCCCCTTGGATAGATTCGGGAACATTTCCTTGAATTGAGCATCTTGATCTTGGAGATCTCTGTCGTTCTGTTTGAGAGCCATTTCCTTATTGAAATAAACAACGAGAAAATGATAAACATGTCTTGAGAATACCTGTAATGTAATGACATGCATGCAATGTTTTCAAGGATCGCGCAGGGTAAACACAAGAAGGTGTTAGCAATTGAATCTGACTGCAGCTTTGATTGAAGAGCTTCGTATCATTGAACGTCCTTCTACAAGAATCAAGCTCACCATGTCGAGTGGGTCATAGCCTCTAACTCAAGTTATCGTGCTTTGATGATGTTGGCTAGAGGAAAATAAATCCCCTTGCCCCTTTCTAGACGTCTGGTTCATCATAACCTGCATCACAGACCCTTGAGATCCTTGAAATGGTTAGTTCAAATGATATGTTATGATGTTCATGATGTTATGATTATGCTTAAAAACTAATATAGCAAACACAAACAAGTCACACAAAAGACCTTAGGTTTAAAGGATTGCATGAGGTTTAAAGGTAAGTACCCTCTTGAAGATTCAGTTGGCTCAACATGTCCTAGTAATAGTAACCGGGTTCTAAGGAGTCTCATATCATTGACCTTTCCGCCAGGCATTGTTTCAGCTCAAGCACCGAAGTATTGCGGCCGAAATATCCCAAAAATCCAATCTCAATGAGTGTAGCATCGAGTATCAACCAATCTTCAGTAGAAACCAAAGACGTATATCTCACTACTTTCTAGTGGCTAGGATGAGTCAATTAAAGGTTCTAAAGGTCAGTTAATGCTTTATGACACTATGAGGAAGCCTAATGTTATCCTTGACTGACTCAAGGAACATTAGTACAAGCCAAAGTATCACGCTAACATAGCGATCACTTCATCCGTATCGGTCTATGCCGTACAACTTCCATGATTTATTGCTACTTACCTAAAAAGGTGTCCCAGATCCGGGTGTAGGATCTTTAATAATAACCCAAGAAACCCTTTAAAAATAAAGCATACAAAACACATAATGAAAGCAATTAAAATTATCTAACACTAAGGTAACCCCACTTTTTAATAGTACTCTCCAGTAGAGTCGCCATTTCTGCAATACGGTGGCAGGACCGACTGTTATATTGGTTTTACGTTTGTATTCGCAGATATTGCGGTAAGCAAGAGTCGCCACCGACTTTTCTTTTATCCAACAAAGGAAAGGGTGAAAATAACAAAAAAAAGACCTTTCAATATTATTTTTGAGTAAGGGGGTAGATTATGGAAAGGGAAGGTGTTATCATCCTTTCCATCCGTAGTTATCTACGGGCTCTTAGTTGCTAGCTCATTTGAAAATGCCTTGTGTTTGTGTGTTTGAAAAATTATTTTGAAAATACGCCTTAGTGTGGCGAACTTTGTAATGTTTCTCGTATTGTTGATAATGTATACAAAATGTTTTTGAAAATATTTTTGGAAAGGAGTGTATGTGTGGAAAATGTTTTATTTTAGCAAGCAACTAGGAGCTATCTACCTACTCGAAAGTTTTTTTCTTTTCCTCTTTTCCTTTAGACAGTGCTATCCTACTATTAGTGAGTAGGTAGTCCTATCGTTGGATTTTGAGGGACAATCGAGGGTCATTGTACAGTCACAAAGACAACTTAGCAAGATACTTTAGTTACTACCCTAAGGTTTTAAGATCATGTACCGAGGCAACATCTAAAGGGTCATTTTATGATCATTAAACCAGAGGGTAGCCACTAAAATCTATCACATTTGAGAGTTGTGAATGTTTTATTCCGAAGGCAACCAAAGTAGAAGTAACCTAAAGGTGCACATGTGCGAGTGTGTTGTGTTTCAGTTATTGTTTATCTTTGATGTTAAAGTCTTCTAATGTTTTGTTTTTAGATCATGCCATACACGTCCTAGTTACTACACAATTATAAATATATGCATGTGTTGTACCCTAAAAGTTTCCCTCTCATTTCACTCAACACATGCCCATTGAGGTCCTCAACTGGCTCAAGGATGCCCAAGAGTTGATCAGATAAATTCTCTCCTAAGGCAATGTATCTCAAACTAGGGTTTCCATTTTCATCAAGATGGTTGAAGTACAAGGGTTCCAAATGCTTTCAATGGTCCCAATATGTTCTCAATATCATCCATGCCAAGTTTCATGCCTTGCACAAGAAGTTTGCTCAGTCAATTGCTCAGATGCTTGAAAATCAACTATATTAGGTCAAAAGTCAATTGTGGCCCACATATAGTCAAACTTCAAGATTTTTGGTCAACATAAACATTTTGAAGTGATATCCATCATTTGATAAAGGGTTGATCATTATTCCTCAAGGAATGCTCCCAAATTCATCAAAACCCAAAAGTTGCTAAATTAGAGTTTCATAGGAAAAGTCAACCAAACTTTGACTAGGCATAACTTCTTCATACTTTATCAGAAATTTTCCATCCAAGGTTCATTTTGAAGAGGATGAAATGACCTACAATTAATCTTCAGCTCACAAGTTCAAAATATGCACTCATCAAAAGATATGAATTTCCACATTATAGGTCCTTTTGAAAAGTCAACAAAAACGCCTTTTGGGTCAAAGCTTCTTACATGAACATGGAAGACCCAACTGAGATGAAACAAAAAGGGTTGTTTAGGGTACATCCTAATATTTCAAAAAAGTCCAAGAACACCTATCTAGGGTTAAAATTGAGGGAGATATGTATTGTCAAAGTTGACCAATTTTTGGAAATGTGCATGAAGTCAAAATTGATCAAAATGACTTTTTTTTTCTAAATGGGCCCATGTTTTCTTGTTTGAAACTTGTTCCTAAGATGGCCCACGACCCCTGATCTTATCCACCTATTATTTTATTATTTTTATTATTTATTTTTATTTTTTATTCATTTAAAGCAAAATAAATCAATTTAAATAGTAGAATAATCAAATAAAATCAAAGATTTGATTTTATGATCATATTATGAGTCCATGGACAACTAGCAAATCAAAAAATTTGTGCAAGAGCCAATTGATTGGAAAAGATCTTAATTGGGTCTATTTTGGAAACAAATCATACAAGACAAAGAATGAAATCAAATCTCCATAATTTGCAAATATATGATTAGTTTTTATTGACCTAATTCATTCCAATATAAGGACATAACATTATCAAGGCAAAATAAAGAGGATTGGGGTCGTGAAAGAAGGAGAACAAAACTCATTTTTTTGTCAAAAAAGTGCAGGTTGGTTTCAATTCTACAGGCCGTTTCAAGCAATTCCAAGCCCAGCAATTCATTCCTGGACATCTTCTAAAGCCATTCCAATCATCCTCTAGCCTTAAAACCTTCATAAATCACTCCTCACAGTGCCACAGTTTGCACCCTTATAACTCAAACTCGTTTTCAGGGTTTTACGCATTTTACCTTCAATTTGCTTGCATAAATGTATTCATAATCATGTATATGATCTTTTGGATAGCCAGAATTTGATTTCTAGTGCAGGAACAAGCTTACGCCATTACTAGGGTTTGGAAGCTTCAAATTAGGGATTCTCCGTAGATGCAAAATTAGGACTCATTAATGATACCAATGAACTCAGGACAAGATTCTTAGTGGGTATATGTTTTTATTTCTGATTAATATTGCTTGATTTGCATTTTGAGATATTGCAGGTCTATAGCAATGCACAAAAACCGTCACTAAAGCCTATAGTGACGGAAATTGTTGTTGGTAAAGGGCTATTGTCTAAAACGATGAAACATGGAAGAGGATGAAGGCATGTCAATATCTGAATGGTGGATTTGAATCACACGCGTTTTTATTTTATTTTTTCAGTTATACACTTTGTTTTTATATAATATGCATTGTTATTATTATATTAACAACTAAAACATGTAGCCCAGTGGTAAAGCGTGCGTTGGAAAGTGGAGAGGACCTGGGTTCAATTCCAGGTCCCAGCAGTTTGTTATTTTCTTAACATTTGAATGCAAATCTTATACTTTACACAGCCAAGCACCTTTCATGCACTCCAACCATCCAACCAATGTATCATTGCCTAGCCAGATCCAACGCCCATCAAGGGATAACCACAGTGCACCATCAGCAAGGACCAACACCAAATCAAAACTGGGACTGGGCTCAGCTCTTTAGGCCTTACAAACTCAACAATACAGGCCCAATTTCTTTTCTTTTTATTTTATTTCCTTTATTTTAATTATTTGATTAATTATTTTATTTTTTTAAATAACACAAAATTATTTTGTATTTAATAAAAAAATCATAAAAACATTAAAAATCATTTATTTTCATAAAAATATTTTATTTCTTTAATTACTTAGTTTAATTAAAATTAGGGCAATTTAATTCTTTTCATAATTAAAAATAATTAGAATTAGGGTTTAATGTTGTACATAATCTAATTTTTCTCAAAAAATAACCTACAAATTTTTCAATTAGATTTTTTAGGTTTTGCTAATTATTCTCGCATTTAATTCGCCGCACACTTTTAATTTCCTTTTTATTATTATTGTAACTGCTCCGAGTTTGTAATAGTAATTAGGGTTTTCAATTCCACATTTTTATTTTCAGTCAAAATAATTATGTATCTGCAAAATCCTTGTAATAGCTAGGACTTTAAACTTTCTGCACTTTTAATTTCCACAAACTATAAACTGCTTAGATGTATGTTAATAGGATTGTATGGGAAGACTAACTGAAAATTAATACAGTAGAAAACCCTAATTGTGCAAAGATAATTAACTGAAAAAAACACACTTGCACATGTTCACTCCTAGGGTTTTCCCCACTTGGTTGCCTCGGAAATAATGGTCGTGTCCCTCGAACATAGGGATACCTTAGCAATGACCCGCAATTCAAAATCGCCATAAAGATCATAGTCCCTACTTGTCCCTCGAGTTGCCTACGAATTGATCTTATGACGATAGTCCCATTCGAAATGCTAAGGTATCCTTACTTGTTGCCTTCAGAGACCATTTCGTCCCTTCGAACGTCCCTTAAAAAATCCAACGACGGTGCTACCTATTCCTTAATAATAGGATAACGCTATCTAAAGGAAAACGAACAGACTTTTTTTCGAGTAGGTAGATTAGTTCCTAGGTACTTGCTCAAACCAAAACTTTTTCACACCAACACTTTCCCAAACAAAGTTTTCAAAAACAACTTCGTAACACTCTTGAGGACAGAAACAGGGGTTAAAATGAAGTAAAACAAAACTTTTGAAAACAAGCACACACAAGCAATTTAAAAATGAGCAAGTACTTAAGAGCCCATGGTAAACCATGGATAGAAAGGGTGCTAACACCTTCCCTTTCTATAATCTACCCCCCGTACTCAGAAACATCTCGAAAAAGGTTTTTTCTGTTCTTTTTCCTTTTCCTGATTGGATAAAATAAAAGTTGATGGCGACTCTTGCTTACTGCGACATTTGCGAACAAAAAATGCAAACTAGTATTAACAGTCGGTTCTGCCACCGTATCACAGAACTGGCGACTCTGCTGGGGAATAAAATATAAAGTGGGGTAAACCTTATGATCTAGGTCATATTTAATTGCTTTCTCTTGATTGTCTTGCTTGCTTTATATTTATGGGAACTTTTTGGGTTATTTGATCCTACACCCAGATCAGGAAACACCTTTTAGGTAAGTAACAACAAACTGTGAGGGAGTTGTGCTGGGGTATACCGACACGGTTGAAGCAGTAGCTACGTTGATGTGGCACTTTGGTTGGTACCCGTAACCCTTGAGTCAATCATGGAGATGTACGGGGCCGCCACGTGGTGTCATAAAGCATCAACTGACCTTAGAACCTTTAATTCCACAACTTGGCCAGTAGGACGTAGCGAGATGGCCGACTTTGGTGTATGCCCAAGGTCGACAGATACTCGATGCTACACTCATTAAGGTTTAACTTCTGAGTTTTGTTTGATTACGAGTCAATCGTCGATTAAACAAGGCTTGGGGGAAAGATTGGTGATATTGAGATCCCTTTAGAACCTAGTTACTATTTATAGGACAGGTTGAACCAATCGAGCTTCAAGAGGGTATGACCTTAAAACCCATGCAAGCCTAAACCTAAGGTTGTTTGCGTGACTTGTGTGCTTTCAACTTGAACTACTTGCATAGTTTTATTACCTAACAACATGAGTTCCTTGCAGGTTTTGTTTACAGTTATTATCCAATAACTTGGATTTCTTTCAGGGTTTACTTGCTTACATCACTTCGCACCTTTGCTTAAAAGCATAGAATACACATCATAACATCATTCCTTAACATTTCCTTAACCATTTCAAGGATCTCGAGGGCCTGTGATGCAGGTTATGATAAATCAGACGTCTAGCAAGGGGCAAGGGGTTTATTTTCCTCTAGACAATGTCGTCAGAAGATCCAAACTCAACAACTTGAGTCAGGGGCTATGACCCACTTGATATGGTGAGCTTCACTCTCGTAGAAGGACTCTCAGCGATACAAAGTTCTTCAATCAATGTTGCAAAATTCAACTTTTGACATTTTCTTATTTACCCCGCGAGATCCTTGAAAATAGTGCATACATATATCATACATATCATTGCATAACAAGTCTTCCAGTACAGGTCTCTCATTCTCTCGCTATTTATTTCAGCAATGGATCTCCAACAAGACAACAGAGATCTCCGAGCTCAAGATGCCTAGTTCAAAGAATTTCTCCTGAATCTATCCAAGGGGCAAGAAGACTTGAAAACACTCTTCGCCGGGAATCTAACCAAGGAACGTCCTGACAACAACAAGGATGAACAATTGGAACAACTGCAAGCTGAGGTAGAAGCAATGAGAATCCATATGTTGGGGCAGATGACTCTTATCCAAAACTTAGCTCGAGGACAAGAAGGGCTAAGAGCTTTCCTCAACAAGCCTCACCAAGATGGATGCAGATCCATGAAACAAATAGTTAAAATTGTGGATCAAGGTATTAATCAACCCTCAGTGAGAGAAAAGGTTGGTTTGGTAAAGAACAGACCTTTCCAGATTTCTACTACATCACAAGCCCAACCACAACCTCGCCAACAACAACGGGGCAATCGACATAAGAAGAATACATCCGAAAGACGCTTCACCGAAATTAACATGTCATTGGCTCAAGCATTGAAACGCCTGTTGAAGGCTAAGTTGGTTATATTAATGGACCCTCCTCAGAATCCCAACATAGCCTCCCCAAGGTACAATCCAAATGCAAGATGTGCGTACCACAACAATAGTCCTGGACATGACACCAACAACTGTTGGGCGTTGAGAAATAAAATTCAAGACCTGATTGATGAAGGAGCGCTAGAATTCGCACAAGACGGTCAGGCTGAGTTCTTCTGCCATCCCTCCAAGGCATACCATCTGAAGTGACAAGTTCTCACAAGAAGAATTTTCGTTAATTAGAATTTTCAATGTGTAATTTTCTTTTGATTTGTTTGAACATTTATTCATATCGAACCTCGTTATTTCATCAATAAATCGCACATGTTTGTCTTGAATCAATTCTTTTGTATTCACTATTTCAAAAATGCGTTCTTATTTCCTTTTGTAATATTCAACTCTTGATTAAAAAACTCTAAGCCTTAGAGGGAGGATGACGAAAATGATACCACAATCTCTACAGTATGCTTTTGAATAGACCCCGTTGACGATGTACAAGCGTTGTTTCAAATCCTAAACAGTGGAGTTATAAGGAAGATAATCCCTAGTCAACCCCTTCAAGCCAAATAAGTAGGGGTTTTTCTTTTCACACAAATTAAAACCCTTAATCATAACCTGGGGCAAGGTAGTTTTCTCAGTTAATTCAGAGGCGTATTCAGTAACAATCTGCCGCTTCGTACAATAATGGCATCGAAGACGTCCTTCTAAAACAAAAGACGGTGATGGTTCCGTATAATCATCAAGAAAGGAAGTCATTATCTCTCGAAATAAAATCCCATTAAGTCATAACCTATGAAGGAGACTTAAGAGAAAAATTGGGACATCCCACTGACTGTAATCACAAAAGAAACAGTTCAGGAAAAAGAAGGGATAACGAAAACCAAAAAAGAGGTTACTACAAATCCTCGACAAAAAGAAGATTACAAAAATGAATTCCTTTTCAAAACAAATCATCACCAAGTATCAGAGTAAAGATTCCAGACTCAATTGGGATCTAAACGCGCAATTAACTGAGCATAGGACTGAAGAACATCACGAAGAGCGGGTTGGGTACAAATAAAATTTGAGCCTTTATCCTTTGTTTCTTGAACCGTGAACCAGGTCATGTTATAACCCTTAAAAGTCCTAGCTAAAGCATGGGTTAGTTTGAGAGCATATTGTTACAAAGGTATCTTGACTCCTGTAGGATTTGTTACGAATCCTGAGTTGATATCACATTCTTGCAAATTTCGTTTTACTACACAAAACACATTTTAAAATTTTTTTAAAGACAAACATGAGTTTTGCATTCTTTAAATGACATTGTTTGCATATTGTGATACGGTGGCCAGAACCGGACTGTTTTGAAATGATGGTTTGCGTTTTGCGTTTGTGTTTGCAAAATGTCGCAGTAAACAAGAGTCGCCACCGACTTTTATTTTATCCAACTGGAAAGGACAAAAGCACAGAAAAATTCATTTTTCGAGATTTTGAGTATGGGGGGTAGATTATAGAAAGGGAAGGTATTAGCACCCTTTCTATCCTTGTGTTGTACCCCAAAATTTTCCCTCCCATATTCTTCAAGATTTGGCAAGATCAATCTCCAGATGGTTCAAAATCTCTCAAGGGTTGCACAGTCCAATTGCCTCCTAACACAGTCAAAATTAGGGTTTTGGTTCTTGCAAAGAAGTTGAGGTTTTCAAGGGGCTCAATCAAGTCCCATAGGCTCATATACATTGTCAAGCACCTACATGTCAAGTTTCAAGGCTCACAAGGTCAAGTTGCACAGTCAAAAACCCTAATTGCTCCACAGTCAACTACAGGGGCAAAATGGTCATTTGGCAGTCAAAAGTCAAAATTTTTGGTCAACATCTTATTTTGAAGCCACAATCATCATTTGATCAAGTCTTGATCATGATTTCACAAGAATAGCTCAAAAATCATCAAGATGTAAAAGTTTCTATTTTTGGACAGTTGAAAAGTCAACTGTAACTTGACCAAAGCATAACTTTTTCATGGTTCATCAGAAAAATCCCATCCAATGCTCATCTTGAAGGGGAAGACATTTCCTACAAATCATCTTCACATTCCAAGTCCAAGAAATGCTCTCACAAAAAGTTATCAATTTAAACATTATAGGTCATTTTCAAAAGTCAATAAAAAGGCACTTTAAGTCAAAGACTATAACTTGAGATTGGTAAATCAAAATGACATGGGACCAAAGACATTGGTTAGAGGACTTCAAGACCTTTCCAAAATGTCCAAGAACATGTTCATAGCTTCAAAATTGAGCAAGATATGCATTGGAGAAGTTGGGAAATTTTTGTGAAATGGCCAAAGTCAATTATCCTTGAAATTTCATTTTTGACAAAGAGGGCCCACTTTTTCCACTTGATTCAGCTTGGCCATGCCTCCCACGTGTCCCACATTTTATTTCAGGATTAAAAATTATTTTTTCCATTTTTATTTAATTTTATTTGATTTAAATCATTTTAAATCTTTAAAATTCAAATGAAAATCAAGAAAATTAATTAAGGGATATATTTTGTGTTGAATTGCTTTGATACACCATCATTCACCTTCCAAATTCGTGCAAGACCTATTATGGGCATAAAAATTCAAATTTTCACAAGAATGGCAAGTGGTTTTAATGGTGTTCATGGCATAATCCAAAACATTATTGCAAGGCTTCAATGACCATTATTTGGATTGATACACATTACATAACACATGTGCAAGCCTTCAGAACAAAATTCACGATCTAGAGAGCCCCATACAGCATAAGCCATTTCCAAATTTTCAAGAGAAAAATCAAAAATTGAAAACCACCTTGCAGCCCATTTCAAGCTCCCTTCTTAATCCAGACACACTCCTTACATTGCCAGGGACGATTTGCAAGCACAAACAAGCCCTAACACCATCAGAATCGAAGCACACAAGTCACACAGTTTGTCCAAATTTTGAAAATCGAAACTCCATTTTTACGCCTTTTTAATTCATATTGATCATTACTATGCACTGCTGACACCATTACGAAACTTTCTGTATGATTTAATTTCATTATAAGGCTGTAAAACGAAAATCACCATTGACAATTTCTAGGTTTTTCAGAGCTTCGAATTAGGGGTTTTTATATACTGTAAAATTGAACCTCAAAACAGGCATGGTCAAACTCAGAAGCTCAAGACGGATTAGATGGACCCATCACGCCCTTTTTATGTTGTCCCAATTTCTATTCGTTATTTTCTGCCATTGCACTTAGTGGGGGTTAAAATCCCCGCTATCTTATTTCTTTTTTTGCAGGTATGAAGAAGACGACGATGACGTGTTTACATGTGTCTGGTTGATTTGAATAAGGGCGCGCGTTTTAGTTAGTCCCAACGTGTATTGTTTGCTTTTGCATATTATTTTGATTATCCACTATATTGACAAACACACACAAATGGTGGAGTGGTGGTGAACGTGTCATGCAATCTCTGGGACCTGGGTTCAATTCCCAGGTCCCCCATAATTTCCAATATTATTTTTCTCAACGTGTTCTTGTGCAGATCCTCAAATAACTTCCATCATACACCTCCTCCAAGCGCAGGCCAAGTGTCCATGGATGCAGATTTAAAGGTCCAAAAGGCTAGCACACCATACTCTGGAGTCAGCGCATGCGTAGGCGATCCAAGAAAGTCAAACGAGCTGAGGCTTAATGGGCCATAATTCCAACAATGCACCCTCCATTTCAGCCCACACCCCTTGGGTTTTGCTCTTCTTTTTACTTTGTTTTGACATTTTATTTTTTTATTTACTTGCTTTATTTATTTATTTATTATTAACAATTAACCAACTGATATTTTTTTATAAAAAATCAAAAAAAAAACTAACATCATTATTATTATTATTATTTTATTTTGTAAATAAACAATAATTGAATTAGTTTTTAATTAGGCCATTTTAACCTTTTTTTTAATAATTAAAATAGATCTAGAATTAGGTAAAGTTAACTTTTATTTTTATTTCTCTTTTTATTTTATTTCATAAAAAACATAAAAAAATACAAAAATATTTTATTTTAATTAATTAATTAGTCATTAATTATCTTTAATTTCATTTTAATTACAAAAAAGACCAAAAAAATCAATTTCTTTTCTTAAAAGTGTCAACACCCTTAGAACATTCCGATTTAATTTTTATTCACGCATAGTTTATTATTATGTAATTGCTTCCCAGACATGTAATAATTAATTAGGTTTACTGCTTTATTTTAATTTTCCGTACTTATTTACCAAAAACGGGTCTTTGTAATTTTTGGCGATGTATAGACCCGCGCCTTGTAATAGCGTAGGATTTATGTTTCCGCAATTTACTTTTCGCACCCCCTTAACTGCTAAACTTGCATGAAAGAATGTATGTAAATAAAAACAACTCGTAGCTCACTAATTACCAAGACAAACATAACATGAATACAACACACAATACACACACCACTTCTAGGGTACGCCTCACTCTTTGCCTTCGAAACGCGGTCATCAAGTATAGGACGTTTTAGAGGTCACCCTTAGTCTAAAGATCCAGTTGCCTCGAAACAGTTGCCTCGAAACGGTTGCCTCGGATTAAAAAGGATCTAAGACATTAGGGTTACTTCTAAGGTGTCCTAACTGTTGCTTCGGTGACCACACTGTCCCTACAATCGAATTGACCCAAATACCTCCGACGATGGTGCTACCTACCTCTCAATGGTGGGATAGCACTATCTAAAGGACATTTACACAGATTAATTCCTTAGGGTAGGTAGATGACTCATGGGTACTTGCTCTTTTCAAAAACAAACAAAATACTTTTCACACATTACACTTTCAAAAGCTTTCAAAACAAATTTTTCAAACACTCTTGAGGACAGATACAAGAGTTATTCAGAAATCTTTCAAAGAAACTTTTTCAAAAAGAAACTTTTTCAAAACCCACTCACACTTGAAAAGCAAACAATTTTGAAAACATAAGAGCAAGTACCTAAGAGCCCATGGATAACCATGGATAGAAAGGGTGCTAACACCTTCCCTTTCTATAAATCTACCTCCCGAACCGAGAAACACTCTCATAAGGAATTTTGCTGTGATTTTGTCCTTTCCAGGTTGGAGAAAATAAAAGACGGTGGCGACTCTTGCTTACCGCGACATTTCGCGAAACCAGCTCAAAAAAACAGTCAGTTCTATTTCCACCGATCACAGAACTGGCGACTCTGCTGGGGAAACTTTAAGTGAGGTGTACCTTAGGATAGCTCATACTTGTGTTTTCAATTGCTTTATTTTGCTTGCTTTAATATTATTGGGCCTGTCTTGGGAGTTCTATAGATCCTAACCCGGATCTGGTGGATACCTTCTTAGAAAGTAGCAACAAGACTGTGAGGGAACTGTGCGGGGTATACCGACACGGTTGAAGCAGTCTGCTACGTTGATGTGGCACTTTGGTGAGTACCGATAACCCTTGAGTCAAGTCAAGGAGAGTACGGGGCCGCCACGTGGTGTCGTGAAGCATCAACTGACCTTAGGAACCTTAATTGAACCATCCTGGCCTCTTTAGGGGTAGTGAGATAACTGACTTTGGTGCAGTCCGAAGTTGGTTGATACTCGATACTACACTCATTGAGGGTTGTTTTCTTGGAATATTTTGATCGCCAGTTCAGTGGCTAAATCAAAACAATGAACACAGAAAACAATCCAATGATATTGAGCTCCTTAGAACCCGGTTACTTTGATAGGACATGTTTGAGCCCACCAACTTCAAGAGGGTAGTACCCCAAACTTCATGCTGGCCTAAACTCTAAGGGCTCTTTTGTGTGACTTGTGTGCCTTCATACTTGAACTACTTGCATACTTGTTATCTAACAACACGGGTTCCTTGCAGGTTTTGTTTACAGTCCTTAATTGGGACTCATTACCGGGCCTACTTACATCACTCAATGCATAGCATAACATAATACCATTGCATGCATCTTGCATAAAAACTAATCCATTTCAAGGATCTCAAGGGCTTGTGATGCAGGTCATGATGAATCAAAGTTTCTAGCAAAGAGCAAAGGGGATTTATTTTCCTCTAGCCGAGGTTGTCAGTGGCTATGACCCACTCGATATGGTGAGCCTTGACTCTTGAAGAAGGACTCTCATCAACATGAAGTCCCTTCCATCAAGCTACAAAATTCAAATTCTAACAATTTCCTTGTTTACCCCGCGAGATCCTTGAAAATATTGCATGCATACATACATATCATGGCATTACAGGTACTCCTTTGACAGGTCACTTACCATCTTCGCTGTTTATTTCAGCAATGGCTTCCTAACAAGATAACCAGGGTCTTCATGCTCAAGAGACTCAGTTCAGGGAGATCTTCCTAAGCCTATCCAAGGGGCAGGAAGAGTTGAGGACACTCCTCATGGGGAATTTGGCCAACAGAAGTCCCGAAGATGATAAGGACGAACGGCTGAAACGTCTGTAAGCTGAGGTAGATACAATGAGAACCCAGATGCTGGGGAAAATGGCTCTCATCCAAGGCTTAGCTCGGGAGCAAGAAGAGTTGAGGACCATGATCAGTCAGCTTCATCAAGACAGATACAACATGAAGCAACCAGTCCAAGTCAGGGACCAGGTCATTGATCAGCTTCCGAGAGGACAAGAGTCTGGCATGGTGAAGATTGGACCCCTCCAAATTGCTACCACTTCACAGGTCCAACCACAACCTCGCCCAGAGCAACGGGTTGATCAGAGCAAGCCAGACAAGCCTAGGAGGCAATTTACCAAGCTCAACACGTCGCTGTCTCAAGCTTTACAACATCTGTTGAGGTTGAATTTGGTAACTCTAAGGGACCCTCCTAAGAACCCCAACAAGACACCTTCAAGGTATAACCCCAACGCCCACTGCGCTTATCATTCGGACAGCCCGGGGCATGCCACAAACGACTGCTGGTCTCTGAAGAACAAGATCCAGGATCTGATTGAAGAAGAAGCAGTGGAATTCACCCAAGATGGCCAGGCTGAGTTCTTCTACTATCCCTGCAAGATTCATCACTTGAAGTGACTAGTTCAAATTAGAAAACTTTTATTCATTATATTTTTCAAGTTGTAATTTTCTTTTGATTGTTCAAACAATTATTGTCATAGCAAACTTTATTACTTTATCAATGCATCGCATATGTCTGTTTTAAATCAGTATATTCGCATTCGCTATATGCAAACTGTTTTCATATTTTTATGATGATCAACTCTCGATTAATAACTCTAAGCCTCTTGAGGGAGGATGACGAAAACGATACCACAATCTACAGTATGCTTTTGAACAGACCCTGCTGATGAGGTACAGGCATCGTTTCAATTCCTAAACACTAGAGTTATAAGGAAGATAATCCCTCGTCAACCCCCTTTGAGCCAAAGAAGTAGGAGTTTTTCTTTTCGAAAATTAAAACCCTCAATCATAACCTGGGGCAGGGTAGTTCTCTCAGCTGATCCAAGTGCATAAAGAATGGCACCAGAGGTGTCCTTACAAAACAAAAGACAATGACGGTTCCAAATAATCATAAAGACAGGCAGTCATTATCCCTCAAAATAAACGACCATTAAGTCAAAACCTATGAAGGAGACTTACAAAACTGGGGCATCCCGCTGACTGTAATCACAAAAGAACAGTTCAGGCAAAAAACAGGGATAACGAAATCAAAAAAGAAAGAGGTCCTACAAACCCTCAACCAAAAAAGGAATGACTCCCTATTCAAAATAAAATGTCAACATCCGAACCATCATGGGAATATTAGGACAAAGACTCGAACAAGGTCTAGCGCACGATCAGCTGAGTTTAGGTTTGAAGAACATCACGAAGAACGGGTGGGTACAAATAAATTTTGAGCCTTTATCCTTTGTTTCTTAAACCTTGAACCAGGCCACGCTACAACCCCTAAAAGTCCTAGCTGAAGCATGGGTTAGTTCGAAAGCATACTGTTACCAAAGGTATCCTGACTCCTTAAGGCTTGCGGTAAAATAACGAGTTGACATCACAGTTTACCAAAAAATTTCACTTGTTTTTATGAAAAAATGCATTTTCAAAAACTTCAAGACAGACATAAGCTTTGCATTTTTAATATAACATTGCTTGCATATGACTATTTGTTTGAACAACATAGAAGTTCGCACGACGAATGTCTAAGGAACAAAAGCACCTCCAATCAAGGGGCACGACATGATCATGGTCTATCATCTGGGGCAGTCAAGTCAAGATTCGGAGAATCTCTCAAATGCCAAATAAACCAGGGGCAAACCTCCGCCTGAGTCGCTTGGGGCATTAGACCGGAAGACCAGCTACGAATCTTGCCTGATCAAACATCTTCTGGTCACTCCCTACACTCTGAGAGCATGGACATAGTCGGAAAAATATTGCGCATAATCAAAGACCCGCTAGGTTGACACACCTAGGCAAAAATAAGGGCTTCCTGGCGAACCAAAAGGGTTCGGGCAAAATAAGGGATGAAATGAAAAAATTGTACACCCGGCAAGTCGAAAACCTGAAAAGGCGGCTTGGGCAAAAATGGGTATCCCGGTGGACTGAAAACCCGAAAAGGCGGTCCAGGAAAAAGTTAGGAATCAAAGCGTACGATTATGTCCCGGTATCTCGTCACTTGCCTACCAGAAGAAGGTTCATCAATCAGCAGTTATCAAGCACCTCCTAGGTCTTTTTTTCTCCCGCAGAAACAGGGGCAATAATGAGTTGTCTAAGAGATCTGGTTGCTCTGTCCACCAAGGTACTAAGGTAGGTTTGGCTGAAGAACGTAACCCAGATACCTTCACTCCCCGCCGAGTAAGTCAGGACTCAACAATACTCCCTGAGCAGAGTTGGTCTCCCAATCAGCCCTACAAGGCACAGTATCTCCAGCAAGTCAGCAACACTCTCCCCAAGCAGAGTTAGCCTACAGTCAGCCTTATGGAAGTTGGGTACCCCTAGAAAATCTCGATATTCCCCAGCGGAGTATACAAATATTCCTAACAAGCATCCCCGACAGTCTTATTCTAAGATTGTTCCCCGGCGGAATACAGACACTTCAGTGGAGCCACTCCCCAGTACAGTCTCAAAGATCTCCCCAGGAGAGTTGAATCCATCTCCCCAATAGGAAGCTTATCCCCAATAGATTCTGGAAGCTTGTCCCCTGTAGAGCACGAACGCGTCTTCCCGGACTTTATTCAAAGGTTATTCTCCACCAGGATATAACTGGGTTATCCTCAGCCAATTACCACGGAAAGATCGTCCCCGGCGAAATCTTCCTATCCCCAGCGGAGTTCATCAAATCTTCCAACAGAGCTCAACAATGGTATCCCCAGCGGAGTTATCATCAACCTCAGCAAAGTACCTCTCTTTCCCAACAGAGTTCACTCCCTGCAGAGTAATCTATTCGCCAAGTTTATTCCTCAACGGAGTCATCTTCTCCTACAGGTTTATTCTCGCAACCGTCATCCCCAGCGGAAACGAAGAACTCTACTCTCGACATCAGCCCAGAAGTTGAATTCCCGACACCCGTCAAAGACTTACTTTCCCAGACAGAAATACAGTCATAACCATCGCATCTTCATACAATATAGCATGCACATACGCATCATGGACATATAATCTCATTTATTTTGAGAACATCACGAATTTCATACATTATGACATCGCATACAACTAACGTTTTGTCTTTTCAGGACAAAGGTCAGTACAAAGATGATTACTATCAACTGTCGCCATTCCATATCCGATTCCTGTATCTTGCCAGGGTGTATCTGTTGATGACTATTTCCAGACTCGATTCCTGTATCCTGCCAGGACACGTCTGAAGAGTTTGAAGATCCGATTCCTGTATCCTGCCAGGGTGTATCTGTTGACGACTATATTCCAAACTCGATTCCTATATCCTGCCAGGGCACGGTTGAAGAGTTTGAAGATCCGATTCCTGTATCCTGCCAGGGTGTATTTGTTGACGACTATATTCCAGACTCGATTCCTGTATCCTGCCAGGGCACGTCTGAAGAGTTTGAAGATCCGATTCCTGTATCCTGCCAGGGTGTATCTGTTGACGACTATATTCCAGACTCGATTCCTGTATCCTGCCAGGGCACGTCTGAAGAGTTTGAGGATCCGATTCCTATATCCTGCCAGGGTGTATCTGTTGACGACTATATTCCAGACTCGATTCCTGTATCCTGCCAGGGCACGTCTGAAGAGTTTGAAGATCCGATTCCTGTATCTTGCCAGGGTGTATCTGTTGACGACTAATTCCAGACTCGATTCCTGTATTCTGCCAGGGCACGTCTGAAGAGTTTGAAGATCCGATTCCTGTATCCTGCCAGGGTGTATCTGTTGACGACTATATTCCAGACTCGATTCCTGTATCCTGCCAGGGCACGTCTGAAGAGTTTGAAGATCCGATTCCTGTATCCTGCCAGGGTGTATCTGTTGACGACTATATTCCAGACTCGATTCCTGTATCCTGCCAAGGCACGTCTGAAGAGTTTGAGGATCCGATTCCTGTATCCTGCCAGGGTGTATCTGTTGACGACTATTTTCCGGACTCGATTCCTGTATCTTGCCAGGGCACGTATGAAGAGTTTGAAGATCCGATTCCTGTATCCTGCCATGGTGTATCTGTTGACGACTATTTTCCGGACTCGATTCCTGTATCCTGCCAGGGCATGTCTGAAGAGTTTGAAGATCCGATTCCTGTATCCAACCAGGGCGTATCTGTTGACGACTATTTTCCGGACTCGATTCCTGTATCTTGCCAGGGAACGTCTGAAGAGTTTGAAGATCCGATTCCTGTATCTTGCCAGGGTGTATCTGTTGACGACTAATTCCAGACTCGATTCCTGTATCCTGCCAGGGCACGTCTGAAGAGTTTGAAGATCCGATTCCTGTATCCTGCCAGGGTGTATCTGTTGACGACTATTTTCCGGACTTGATTCCTGTATCCTGCCAGGGTGTATCTATTGACGACTATTTTCTGGGTTTGATTCCTGTATCCTGTCAGGGCACGTCTGAAGAGTTTGAAGATCCGATTCCTGTATCCTGCCAGGGTGTATCTGTTGACGACTATATTCCAGACTCTATTCCTGTATCCTGCCAGGGCACGTCTGAAGAGTTTGAAGATCCGATTCCTGTATCCTGCCATGGTGTATCTGTTGACGACTATTTTCTGGACTCGATTCCTGTATCCTGCCAGGGCACGTCTGAAGAGTTTGAAGATCCGATTCATGTATCCAGCCAGGGCGTATCTGTTGACGACTATTTTCGGACTCGATTCCTGTATCCTGCCAGGGCACGTCTGAAGAGTTTGAAGATCTGATTCCTGTATCCAGCCAGGGCGTATCTGTTGACGACTAATTCCAGATTTGATTCCTGTATCCAACCAGGGCACGTCTGAAGAGTTTGAAGATCTGATCCCTGTATCCAGCCATGGCGTATCTGTTGACGATTAATTCCAGATTCGATTCCTGTATCTAGCCAGGGCACGTCTGTGAGCAACCAATTGTAGATTCGATACCTGTATCCAGCCAGGGCATGTCTGCATGAAGAGTTTTAAGATCAACCCCTGTAACAGGCCAAGTAATTATCTTTCTTTCTCAGGTACGCAAGTTCTCGCTAAGGAATCTCTTACGCGATCGACACCTAGATGGCATCTATAAGCCCATTCCCGACAAGGTTCTGTCACATCTCCAGATGGCATCTATAAGCCCATCCTCCTATCCACCATCTCTCCATATGGCATCTGTAAGCCTATTCCCGCTATCACACTGCTGATACTCTACTATGTGAGTGCAAATTTCTGGGCACTCTAGTGTTCAATCATCTTCCACCCTCGGATCACGAAAGGCACACAAGCCAATCTACATCCTCAGGTCTAAGAAGATTAAACAGGGGCAACTGTTGTACCCCAAAATTTTCCCTCCCATATTCTTCAAGATTTGGCAAGATCAATCTCCAGATGGTTCAAAATCTCTCAAGGGTTGCACAGTCCAATTGCCTCCTAACACAGTCAAAATTAGGGTTTTGGTTCTTGCAAAGAAGTTGAGGTTTTCAAGGGGCTCAATCAAGTCCCATAGGCTCATATACATTGTCAAGCACCTACATGTCAAGTTTCAAGGCTCACAAGGTCAAGTTGCATAGTCAAAAACCCTAATTGCTCCACAGTCAACTATAGGGGCAAAATGGTCATTTGGCAGTCAAAAGTCAAAATTTTTGGTCAACATCTTATTTTGAAGCCACAATCATCATTTGATCAAGTCTTGATCATGATTTCACAAGAATGGCTAAAAAATCATCAAGATGCAAAAGTTTCTATTTTTGGACAGCTGAAAAGTCAACTGTAACTTGACCAAAGCATAACTTTTTCATGGTTCATCAGAAAAATCCCATCCAATGCTCATCTTGAAGGGGAAGACATTTCCTACAACTCATCTTCATATTCCAAGTCCAAGAAATGCTCTCACAAAAAGTTATCAATTTCAACATTATAGGTCATTTTCAAAAGTCAACAAAAAGGCACTTTAAGTCAAAGACCATAACTTGAGATTGGTAAATCAAAATGACATGGGACCAAAGACATTGGTTAGAGGACTTCAAGAACTTTCCAAAATGTTCAAGAACATGTTCATAGCTTCAAAATTGAGCAAGATATGCATTGGAGAAGTTGGGAAATTTTTGTGAAATGGCCAAAGTCAATTATCCTTGAAATTTCATTTTTGACAAAGAGGGCCCACTTTTTCCACTTGATTCAGCTTGGCCATGCCTCCCACGTGTCCCACAATTTATTTCAAGATTAAAAATTAAATTTTCCATTTTTATTTAATTTTATTTGATTTAAATCATTTTAAATCTTTAAAATTCAAATGAAAATCAAGAAAATTAATTAAGGGATATATTTTGTGTTGAATTGCTTTGATACACCATCATTCACCTTCCAAATTCGTGCAAGACCTATTATGGGCATAAAAATTCAAATTTTCACAAGAATGGCAAGTGGTTTTAATGGTGTTCATGGCATAATCCAAAACATTATTGCAAGGCTTCAATGACCATTATTTGGATTGATACACATTACATAACACATGTGCAAGCCTTCAGAACAGAATTCACGACCTAGAGAGCCCCATACAGCATAAGCCATTTCCAAATTTTCAAGAGAAAAATCAAAAACTGAAAACCACCTTGCAGCCCATTTCAAGCTCCCTTCTTAATCCAGACACACTCCTTACATTGCCAGGGACGATTTGCAAGCACAAACAAGCCCTAACACCATCAGAATCGAAGCACACAAGTCACACAGTTTGTCCAAATTTTGAAAATCGAAACTCCATTTTTACGCCTTTTTAATTCATTTTGATCATTGCTATGCACTGCTGACACCATTACGAAACTTTCTGTATGATTTAATTTCATTATAAGGCTGTAAAACGAAAATCACCATTGACAATTTCTAGGTTTTTCAGAGCTTCGAATTAGGGGTTTTTATATACTGTAAAATTGAACCTCAAAACAGGCATGGTCAAACTCAGAAGCTCAAGACGGATTAGATGGACCCATCGCGCCCTTTTTATGTTGTCCCAATTTCTATTCGTTATTTTCTGCCATTGCACTTAGTGGGGGTTAAAAACCCCCGCTATCTTATTTCTTTTTTTGCAGGTATGAAGAAGACGACGATGACATGTTTACATGTGTCTGGTTGATTTGAATAAGGGCGCGCGTTTTAGTTAGTCCCAGCGTGTATTGTTTGCTTTTGCATATTATTTTGATTATCCACTATATTGACAAACACACACAAATGGTGGAGTGGTGGTGAACGTGTCATGCAATCTCTGGGACTTGGGTTCGATTCCCAGGTCCCCCATAATTTCCAATATTATTTTTCTCAACGTGTTCTTGTGCAGATCCTCAAATAACTTCCATCATACACCTCCTCCAAGCGCAGGCCAAGTGTCCATGGATGCAGATCTAAAGGTCTAAAAGGCTAGCACACCATACTCTGGAGTCAGCGCATGCGTAGGCGATCCAAGAAAGTCAAACGAGTTGAGGCTTAATGGGCCATAATTCCAACAATGCACCCTCCATTTCAGCCCACACCCCTTGGGTTTTGCTCTTCTTTTTACTTTGTTTTGACATTTTCTTTTTTTATTTACTTGCTTTATTTATTTATTTATTATTAACAATTAACCAACTGATATTTTTTTATAAAAAATCAAAAAAAAAACTAACATCATTATTATTATTATTATTTTATTTTGTAAATAAACAATAATTGAATTAGTTTTTAATTAGGCCATTTTAACCTTTTTTTTAATAATTAAAATAGATCTAGAATTAGGTAAAGTTAACTTTTATTTTTATTTCTCTTTTTATTTTATTTCATAAAAAACATAAAAAAATACAAAAATATTTTCTTTTAATTAATTAATTAATTAGTCATTAATTAGCTTTAATTTCATTTTAATTACAAAAAAGACCAAAAAAATCAATTTCTTTTCTTAAAAGGGTCAACACCCTTAGAACATTCCGATTTAATTTTTATTCACGCATAGTTTATTATTATGTAATTGCTTCCAAGACATGTAATAGTTAATTAGGTTTACTGCTTTATTTTAATTTTCCGTACTTATTTACCAAAAACGGGTCTTTGTAATTTTTGGCGATGTATAGACCCGCGCCTTGGAATAGCGTAGGATTTATGTTTCCGCAATTTACTTTCCGCACCCTCTTAACTGCTAAACTTGCATGAAAGAATTTATGTAAATAAAAACAACTCGTAGCTCACTAATTACCAAGACAAACATAACATGAATACAACACACAATACACACACCACTTCTAGGGTACGCCTCACTCTTTGCCTTCGAAACGTGGTCATCAAGTATAGGACGTTTTAGAGGTCACCCTTAGTCTAAAGATTCAGTTGCCTCGAAACAGTTGCCTCGAAACGGTTGCCTCGGATTAAAAAGGATCTAAGACATTAGGGTTACTTCTAAGGTGTCCTAACTGTTGCTTCGGTGACCACACTGTCCCTACAATCGAATTGACCCGAACACCTCCGACGATGGTGCTACCTACCTCTCAATGGTGGGATAGCACTATCTAAAGGACATTTACACAGCTTAATTCCTTAGGGTAGGTAGATGACTCATGGGTACTTGCTCTTTTCAAAAACAAACAAAATACTTTTCACACCTTACACTTTCAAAAGCTTTCAAAACAAATTTTTCAAACACTCTTGAGGACATATACAAGAGTTATTCAGAAATCTTTCAAAGAAACTTTTTCAAAAAGAAACTTTTTCAAAACCCACTCAGACTTGAAAAGCAAACAATTTTGAAAACATAAGAGCAAGTACCTAAGAGCCCATGGATAACCATGGATAGAAAGGGTGCTAACACCTTCCCTTTCTATAAATCTACCTCCCGAACCGAGAAACACTCTCATAAGGAATTTTGCTGTGCTTTTCTCCTTTCCAGGTTGGAGAAAATAAAAGACGATGGCGACTCTTGCTTACCGCGACATTTCGCGAAACCAGCTCAAAAAAACAGTCAGTTCTATTTCCACCGATCACACCGTGGTTTTCCACGGGCTCTTAGGTACTTGCTCATCATTTTCAAAAATTGCTTGTGTGTGTTTGATTTGAAAAAAAAGTCTTTGTTTTACTTCGATTTAACCCTTGTTTCTGTCTTCAAGAGTGTTACGAAGTCGTTTTGAAAACTTTGTTTGAAAAGAGTGTAAGTGTGAAAAAGTTTGTTTGTTTGAGCAAGTACTTAAGAACTAATCTACCTACTCGAAAAAGATAATGTTTCTATTCTTGTTTCCTTTAGACAGTTCTATCCCACTATTAGTGAGTAGGTAGCACCGTCGTTGGAGTTTTAAGGGTCAATTCAAAAGGGACGTACGATCGCTAAAGCAATGTTAGGATGTATTAGTAATAACTCTAATGTCTTAAGATCAATATTCGAGGCAACATATCCGAGGCAACCTTTCCGAAGCAACTTTTCTGAATGGGACTTTGATCTTTGTTTAGATAAGAGAGCGACCACTAAAATATCCTATACTTAATGATCGCTTACCGAAGGCAACCGAAGTGAGAGTATACCCTAGGAGTGCGCATGTGCGAGTGATTCAATTTCAAGTTATTTATCTTTGCACATTTAGGGTTTGCTAACCGTTTTAAATTTAATATACATTCTTGTCATGCAACCCTATTATTCATACATATAACAGTTTAATATTTTGCGGAAATTAAAGTGCGGAAAGTAAAGCTACGCGAAAAACAACCCGTAAGAAAATGATAAATGAACGAAAAAGTCATAATTAATCTATTACATCTCATGATCAATTACATCAATATTGTAAAAATAATAAAATGCGTGCGATGAATTAAGAACGAGAAAAGTTAGGGTTTTGACCCCGTCTAACCTAATTACAAGAAAAAATTATTTTTGTTGTTTTTAATTATTTCTAAGAAAAATAAGGTTTGAATTAAATATGTACAAAATTACCAATTAAATTAAATTAAATTAAAGAAAATAATTTACATTTTGACCTATTTTTGTGGTTTTTGGTTATTTTTTAAGAAAAAGAAAATATAATTTAAATTAAACAAAACACTAATTTCTAACTTGTTTTAATTTATTTACAAAATGATTAAAGTTACCCTAAAATTAAATAAACTAATTAAATTAATTTTCATATAAAAAATAAATTCTAAATCTAATTGGATGAAAATTGATTTTATGGGTTTTTATGAAAAAAAATATTAATTTGGTGTTAGTAAAAATAAATTAAATGAATTAATTAAGAAAATATAAAGAATAAAGAAAAAGAATAATGGGCCTGAGAATCAACAAATTGGGAGGGTGTGAATAACAAGCTCTTAGGCCCAAAAATCTGACCCATGTTGACTTCCTAGATTCCATGCTGCCTGTTGACTGGGGTGTATCATGGTCCTCCACATGATGGGCGCTAGATCTGGCCTTCTGAAAATCCAAAGGTTGAATCTTGAGGGTACATGGTGATCTCCTTGCCTTGTGTGCATGCCTGATCATCTGAATGAAAATAATATGAAATAATGGGGGGACCTGGGATTCGAACCCAGGCCCCAAAGCCTTTTCCACTACCTCTTTACCAACTGAGCTGCACGTGTTTATTGTACATGGAATAATAATAATGTATAATATATAATAATGTGAGTTAGTGGGAATAAATAAAAAAAGTGCCAGAATTCAAATGGACAAGTATGATGGTTCCACACAGGTCGTCCCCGACCTCTCTCCGTTGGTAAAAGTCAGAGACTTTTACCTACAGATAAACGTCTGTCGCTATAACCCCTGCTTGTTCGAAAACCTCACACAGGCATAATAAATGGAATCCAAAGCCATGAATCGAATCGCCTTGGCCTGCTGAGCATTATGGTGCCCTTCTTGTGGGCCAATTTCACCTATACCAAAAGATCCTAAAACGAGACAAAAAAACCTAGCAATGGTAGATTCCAGTATAGCCAATAAAAATGCAATTAATTGTTATGAGCAGCTTGCAAATGCTTCAAGGAACAAGAATATGCAAGTATTTCATGCTATAAGTGCCAAAATCATGTGATTCGATTTCAAGAAAAAGCGATGGTCGTGGGTCACTTACGGTGAGTTCTAGCGCACGAGGATCCTTGTTTCTGATTGCTATGGCTTCCTTGCAATCCCAGGAAGTGAATGGAATGGCTTGGGAACCTTGAAAATGCCTGGAAGTGCAAAATCATATTACCACTTTTTTTTTATTTTTTTCAAGTTTGGTTCTCTTTCTACACGCCTCTAAACCCCGTTGTTTCTAGCTGCAATTGTTCACTATATACCAAGGGATTAATTAGGTTTACAAATATGATCTCAATCCTTGCCAATTATGACTTGTGATCTTGATTTGATTCACTTGAAAATATTTCCAAAATAGGCCAAAATCAATCTTTTTGTGCCCACCTATGCCTTGCACGAATTGATTCACTTGCTAGCTGGATATAGGATCTGAAATATGCACAAGATCTTGAAGTTTGAATGATTTGGATTTTTTCATGATTTGTTTTGATTTAAAATGATTTAATTGAAATAAAAAATCAAAATAAATAGCAAAAACAAGATAAAGACGAGTGGAAAGAGCTAGGGCTCGTGTACCATGCTACCAACTCAAAACAAGTGCAAAAAGTTAGGCCCATTTGACAAAAATTGCAATTTGAGGCATTTTTGACTTTTGGCAATTTTGCAAAAAAGGTCAACTTCACCAATGCATAACTTCCTCAATTTTGACTCTTTGAAGGTGTTCTTGGACTTTTTATAAATCTTAGGACGTCCCCTAAGAAACCTCTTTGGTTTCATATCAATTGAGTCTTCCATGTTCATGTATGAATCTTTGACAAAAAAGGTGTTTTTGTTGACTTTTCAAAATGACCTATAATGTCCAAATTCATAACTTCTTTTGAGTGCATATTTTGAACTTGGGAGATGATTATGAATTGTAGGGAATTGCATCCTCTTCTAAATGAGTTTTGGATGGGTCATTTCTCATAAAGTATGAGAAAGTTATGCTTGGTCAAAGTTGAGTTGACTTTTCTTGCAAAACCCTAATTTAACAACTTTTGGGTTTTGATGAATTGTGAGAAATCCTTGATGAATCATTATCAACCCTTGATCAAATGATGAATAATACTTCAAAATGAGGATGTTGACCAAAAATCTTGAAGTTTGACTGTATGTGGGCCACAATTGAGTTTTGCCCTAGCACAGTCGATTTTCATGCTTTTGAGCAATTGACTGAGCAAACTTCCTCTGCAAGGCTTGAAACTTGACATGGATGATCTTGATAACATATTAGGACAATGGTGAGCATTTGGGATCCCTTGGACTCAAGTATCTTGATGCAACATGAAACCCTAATTTGAGCTAGACTGCCTTAGGAGAGAGTTGGTCTGGTCAACCCTTGTGCTTCCTTGAGCAAATTGAGGATCTTTCTTGAAATGTTTTGAGAAATATGGGAGGGAAAATTTTGGGGTACAACAGCTTCCCCTGTTCAATCTTCTTAAACCTGAGGATGTAGATTGGCCTTTCTGCCTTTCGTGATCCGAAGGTGGAAGATGATTGAACACTAGAGTGCCCAGAAATTTGCACTCGCATGAAGTGGTATTTTTCTTGTGATATCGAGAATGGACTTACAGATTCCATTTGGAAATTGACGACGGGAGATGGGCTTAAAGATGCCATCTGAAGGAGTTTCGATCGCCTAAGAGATTCCTTAGCGAGAGTCTGTATACCTGTTGTTGAGGAAGATTTTGCTGGGGAATGTTGTTTTTTGTCTTGGGAGAAATAGAATTTTAGGAGCTTCGGTCGCCCGTTATTCTACTGGGAAATCGTCTCTTAGTTGAAGAGGTGAAAATGAACTACTAGTTGGTCGTAATCCAGGCTTCATAGTGATAAGACCGACTGCTATCTGGTTGTAATCCAGGCTTTATAGTGACTTACTGGGGAGATGAGATTAAACCTTTTATTCGGTCGTAATCCAGGATTCGCAATTTCTTGATTCTTATCTGGTCGTAATCCAGGCTTCAGAAGGAACTAAGTTGTTATTTGGTCGTAACCGGGCTTCAACTTGAATTTAGGGCACACTAATATCCGGTCGACTCCGAGCTTCTTAGTAACTATCCAGGTAAACTGCTATTTGGTCGAAATCTAGGCTTCACAGTTTCTTGTACTATTATCTGGTCGTAATCCAAGCTTCAGTCCTTTTATCGTTATCTGGTCATAATCCAGGCTTCACGATGCTTTATACCATTATCTGGTCGAATCCAGGCTTCATGGTGTCCTGTAATGCTATTTGGTCGTAATCCAGGCTTCACAATACCTTACTTCTTATCTGGTCGTAATCCAGGCTTCAGAAGAAATCAAGTGGTTATCCGGTCGCATCCGGGCTTTCCATTTGACTTTTGGGCCTACTAATATCCGGTCGAGTCTGGGCTTCATAGTAATTGGCCGGGTGAACTGCTATTTGGTCGTAATCCAAGCTTCATAGTGTCCCTCACTGTTATCTGGTCGTAATCCAGGCTTTAGTGTCTTTTACCGCTATCTCGTCGTAATCCAGGCTTCACGATGTCTCATACCACTATCTGGTCGAATCCAGGCTTCATGGTGTTCGGAGAAATCAAGATACTATCCGGTCGAATCCGGGCTTCATAACTTGTATTAAAGATATACCACTATCTGGTCGTAATCCAGGCTTCGCGGTGTCTTTGGATGCTATCTGGTCGTAATCCAGGCTTCACAGAAACTTGTATTGCTATCTGGTCGTAATCCAGGCTTCACAATAACTTGCTGAGCTGTTATCTGGTCGTAATCCGGGCTTCACAGCTTGCTGGGGATTAAACTATTATCTGGTCAAATCCGAGCTTCATAGCTTAGAGATAAACCACTATCTGATCGAATCCAGGCTTCACGGTATTTTGATACTGTTATCCGGTCATTCTCCGGGCTTCACAATATGATGTAGAAATCAAGATATTATCCAGTCGGTTCTGGGCTTCATAGCTTGAACTTTATGAGAATTCATTTTTTCTGAAAGGTAAAGGATTAGTCGTATATAATGCATGACATGTATCAAGCAATGATGTTCTCAAAATAAATGAGAATGTGTTGTATGATGTTTATGCATATGTCATGATGTATGGATATGCAATGTTTTTATGATATTCTTTAACTGGGGAAAATAAATCCCGAACTGCTGCTGGAGAAAAGAGTTTCGCTCGCTGGGGATAACGACCGAAAATGATTGTGAGAATAATCCTGTTGGAGAATAAACTGACGATAAAATGACTCTATGGGGAAGAGATCCTCTATTAAAGGATCTGTTGATTTGGAGGAACAACCTCGGATGGGGATGAATTACCGTTGCTGGCGATAATGAAACCTGTCGGGGATTGAGTTTCTGCTTGTGGAAGAAATAAACTCCACTAGGGATAATCTTCTAGTGCTGGTGATAGATAAACTTTGCTTGGGGAGAATCACCATTTTTAGATACCTTTTGCTCTGCGGGGAGTGAATATACCTTTGGTCGTATTCTCCAGCTAGGTCTATCCCTATACCTGGTGGACAGAGCAATTGTAAGGTTTGGACATTTCTTGTTTGCCCCTGTTCCTGATATTACGAGTAATCGTCTTTTGTTTCGCATGTAAATATTTATGAGCAATAATTATTGTCAAATGTATATATTAAAAATTAACATTGGACGTTCTTGCAAAACAAAACAGAAAAAAGAAAAACAATTTGAAATTTCTTTGTGAAAATGATTTGTATTGATTTTGAAGTTGGCTTGTAAATAGGCGTTTTTTTTGTACAAGAGGATGACGTCCTAGTAAGAGAACACCGCCAAGCAAACCGAATTTATACAATTTGTGTAAAAGAAAGAAAAACAACTATGTGAACAATCCCACTGAGTTCTAACTCTGCTATTGCCTTTATATCTTTGAGAGTCTCATCACTTTTCTACTTGGTTGAAGGTAAATTAAATTGATCAGCGCCGTTCGAGCTTGATAGTCGATACCAAAGTCTGGTTGCAAGATGATCCAATGTGACATAGTGTTACGCTTTAATCCCTAATTTTTGCCTGGACCGCCCTTTCGGGTTTTTAGTCCACCGGGATACCGCTTTTTGCCCAAGCCGCCTTTTCAGGTTTTCGACTTGCCGGGTGTAAATTTTTTTTCATTTTCATCCCTTACTTTTTCCCGAACCCTTTTGGTTCGCCGGGAAGCCCTTATTTTTGCCTAGGCCAGTCAACCTAGCGGGTCTTTGATTATTCATAGTATTTTTTCACTATGTCTGCATTGACGGGGTGAGGAAGGTCGTCACCATCCATGGTGGTTAGAATCATAGCTCCTCCTGAGAAAATGTTCTTAACCACAAATGGCCATTCATAAGTGGGGGTCCATTTGCCCCTGGGATCACCTTGTGGTAGTATGATGCGCTTGATTACTAGATCCCCGACTTGATACTCTTGTCGTCTAACTTTCTTGTTAAAAGCCTTGATCATTCGCTTTTGATACGTCTGACCATGACAAATAGTAGTAAGTCTCTTTTCATCGATTAAGTTTAGCTGATCAAGCTGGGTCTGGATCCAGTCATCGTCGCTCAGACCTGCATCCTTCATAATCCGAAGAGAGGGTATCTGGACTTCAATGGGTAAGACCGCTTCCATGCCATACACCAAAGAGTAGGGTGTTGCCCCTGTTGAAGTCTGTGTTGAGGTTCGGTACCCATGAATAGCAAACGGTAACATCTCATGCCAATCTTTGTATGTCACCGTTATCTTCTGCACAATCTTCTTGATGTTCTTATTAGCTGCTTCAACAGCCCCATTCATCTTCGGCCGGTAGGGAGAAGAGTTGTGATGCTGTATCTTAAACTGCTTGCAGAGCTCGGTGATTATCGTATTGTTGAGATTTGTACCGTTGTCCGTAATGATCCTCTCTGGTACACCATATCGACAGATCATATTGTGCCGAATAAACCGTGCCACGACGTTCTTGGTTACTGTAGCAAAGGAAGCTGCTTCAACCCACTTTGTAAAGTAATCAATGGCTACCAGAATGAAACGATGCCCGTTGGACACAATAGGTCTGATCTCGCCAATCATATCGATGCCCCACATTGCAAAGGGCCAAGGAACTGTCAAGACGTTTAGAGGAACTGGAGGTACATGCACCTTATCAACATAGACTTGGCACTTATGACAGGTCCGAGAATGCTGATAACAATCGGCTTCCATAGTAGACCAATAATATCCCGCCCGTAGGATTTTCTTTGCGATGGTATGTCCACTGGAATGAGTTCCGAAAGTACCTTCATGTAACTCTGCCATGATCCTTTCTGCCTCGCTCTTATCCACACATCGCAGTAAGGTTGAGTCATGGTTACGCTTATAAAGGATACCATTACTGATGAAGAACTTCACATCGAACCTTCTCAGAAACTTTTTATCATTAACAGATGCACCCTCGGGGTACTCTTGAGCCTCAAGATACCTTTTTACCTCGTGAAACTAGGGTTTATCTGCTACCTCTTCAGTCTCAATGTCACAACAATGTGCGGGTTCATCCAACCTCTCAATGGTAATCTGGGGAGCTTCATTTTCCCATCTGACCTTGAACATAGAAGACATGGTAGCTAGCGCGTCCGCTAACCGATTCTCCTCTCTTGGGAAGTGTTCAAAGGTTATCTCCTCGAGGTGCGGAATCAACATCGACACATACTCCTTGTAAGGAATAAGATTTGGGTGCTTCGTATCCCACTCGCCTTTGATCTGACTGATCATTAGAGCGGAATCTTCGAATACACTCAAGAACTTAATCCTTAAGTCAATAGCTGCTCGAAGACCCATGATGCATGCTTCATACTCCGCCATATTGTTGGTGCAGTTAAAACATAATAGGGCGATAAATGGAGTATGACAACCTTCAGGAGATATGATCACAGCACCAATGCCATTACCTAATGCGTTTGAGGCTCCGTCAAAGTACATAGACCATCGGGATCCCTCCTCGGGTCCTTCATCCAGTCCAGGTGTTTCACAGTCAGTCACCAACATGATGTTCTCATCCGAAAACTCGAAATTCATAGACTGGTAATCATTCATGGCCTGATGCGCTAAATGATCTGCCAACACGCTCCCCTTGATTTCTTTTTGGGTCGTGTATTTGATTTCATACTCAGTCAAGATCATCTGCCATGTTGCTATTCTTCCAGACAAGGCAGACTTTTCGAAGATATACTTGATTGGGTCCATCTTTGATATCAATAGGGTAGTGTGAGTCAGCATATACTGTCTCAGCCGACGAGAAGCCCATGCCAAAGCATAACAAGTTTTCTCGAGCAGTGAGTATCGGGTCTCACAATCGGTAAATGTTTTGCTAAGGTAGTAAATAGCATGCTCTTTTCGGCCAGACTCGTCATGCTGCCCCATTGAATTGTTGAGTATTGTCAAGTATAAGATCAAAGGTCTCCCTTCAACTGGAGGCATCAAAATAGGTGGCTCTTGGAGATATTCTTTGATCCGTTCGAAAGCAGCCTGACACTCATCATTTCACTTTACCACTTGATCTTTCTTTAGCAGCTTGAAGATCGGTTCACAAGTAGCGGTAAAATGTGAAATGAATCGGGCAATGTAGTTTAGACGTCCCAAAAAGCCTCTAACTTCTTTTTCTGTTCGGGGAGCTGGCATCTCCTGTATAGCCTTCACCATTGCAGGATCCACTTGAATACCTTTATCACTAACGACGAAACCCAGCAGGTTACCATACCTTACCCCGAAGGTGCACTTGTTCGGGTTTAAGCTCAACTTGAACATCTTCAACCTGTCGAATAGTTTCTGGAGATGGTCAAGATGTTCTTCTTCAGTTTGGGACCTTGCAATCATGTCATCAACGTAAACCTTAATCTCGTGGTGAATCATGTCATGGAACAAAGCGAACATGGCGCGCTGATACCTTGCCCCAACATTCTTCAACCCGAAAGGCATTACCTTGTAGCAAAAGGTGCCCCACTGCGTAACGAAAGTTGTCTTCTCCATGTCTTCGGGAGCCATCTTAATCTGATTGTAACCAGAAAAACCATCCATAAAGGAGAAGATCTTATGTTGCATGGTGTTGTCGACCAAAACATCGATGTGAGGCAGAGGGAAATCATCCTTGGGGCTCGCCCTGTTCAGGTCCCTATAGTCCACACACATCCGCACCTTACCATCTTTCTTGGGCACTTAAATCATGTTGGCAACCCACTGCGGGTAAGAAGTGACAGCTAGAAAACCGGCATCAAACTGTTTCATGACCTCAGCTTTGATTTTCTCAGACATCTCTGGGCGCATGCGGCGAACTTTCTGCTTTACTGGAGGACAATCTTCTTTGGTTGGCAAGCGGTGAACCACAATGTCAGTATCCAACCCAGGCATATCTTCATAAGACCAAGCAAAGATCTCAACATAATCGCGTAGCATTTGTATCAACCGCTGCTTGACGCTAGGCTCCAGATTTGCATCGATCTTGACCTTTTTCTTGTCTTCCTCTATACCCAAATTTACTGATTCCACCTGCTCTTCATGGTGCTGTATGGCCCTCTCTTCCTGTAGTAACAGTCTAGCACGTTCCCCAGGCACTTCGTAATCATCCTCACCTTCGTCCTCGGCTTGGTTGATCGGATTTTCGAAGTCATAACTGGAAGTAGCAGAGTCATTATCAGTGGGATCCAGAGTGGATATGGATCTGCATTATGATATGTGAGTGTGTGTAAGACAATAACTGTTTTAATATAGTGCAAGATAGAAAAGAAAAATAAGGAGCGCAAAATTTGTAATGTAAGAAAACGTCCAATGCTTTATTGATGATATATGAAAATGACAAATAATAAGCCCTCACAAACAAAGCCAAAGTGCCTCGGGCAAGGCACCGGGCCGTAAAGTCTCAAATTGTCTGTTACAAATTTCAAAACAAAAGTCTATTACTGTGTAATAAAAGAAACGGGCACGAAGTCCTTTGCCGTCCAATTGTTCAATCCACTGTCGATAGTCGGGTAAATCTAGCTGTCAAACTCTGACTTTTCTTCGTCATCTTCAATTGCATTCACTCCCGGATTACTGATGCGTAGGGGAGGTCTTCCAATCCGTGCACGCCGAACAGCCCTTTGAGCCTCTGCAGTGAAGCCCAAACCAAACTTGTCAGTTTTATGTGCGAAATCAGGGAGTTGACCCCAATTTGCACACCCACCTTTTTCAATAACAACCTTGGCATCCTTGATGGAAGCCATCTTCATTGGAGGTTCTTCAACAGCAACTTCAGTCGACGCCAGAGTCTGAGGGACCTCTTCAAAGTTCTGACACGAGGTTTCAATGAACTCTCCATCCATCTCCACATACCGAAAGGAGTTAAGATGGCTCACCATGTACTCCTCTTCTCCTTGTAGTGTAACAATCTTCCCCTTTACTGGATATTTCAACATCTGATGGAGCGTGGAAGTCACTGCCCCAGCTTTATGAATCTATGAGCGACCCAACAAATAGGAATAGGGTGGTCGGATGTCCATCACATAGAACGTAGATGCGAAACTCTGAGAGCCAACTTTAACAGGGACGTCCACCTCCCCGTGCACCATCCTTTTGGATCCGTCAAAGGCCCTGACCACAATATTACTCGGCTTCAGAACCAACCCTTCACAGTCCAGCCGATCTAATGCTTTCTTGGGTAAAACATTCAATGAGGACCCAATATCCACCAGTACGTGGGCCAGAGTAGTTCCCCTGCACTCAATCGAGACGTGCAGAGCATCATTATGATTTCTTCCCTTGGCAGTCAGATCTGCATCGGAGAAACCCAACCCGTTATCAGCGGTCAAACTAGCCACACAGTCTTTGAATTGATCAGCAGAGGTTTCCTGCGGTACATGCGCCGTTTTAAGGAAAGCAATTAAAGCCTTTGCATGGGCTTCCGAGCACAACAATAAGGATAACATGAAGATCTTTGACGGGGCCTGCCCCAGCTGCTCGACTATGTTGTAGTCACTCTTCTTGATAATCTTCAGAATTTCCTCTATCTCCTGTCTAGAGGTTTCTACAATAATCTTCTTAGGTGCCTCCATCCGGGCAGGCTCACCTATGACTTCTTTGCTCCGAGTGTTAGATGGCTCGGCGACAGGGGTGATAATTGGAATATGAACTGGGACAGTAGCTGATGTACTGGAAGATGGAATAGCAACAGGCTTTTGAACAGTCGAAGGGGAAATCTCGGGAGAAAAGAGTCTTCCACTTCTAGTGACCTTGCTAGCCGCGACAATATTGCTGACATCAGCATCAGTTTCTTCAACCTTCAAGTCTTGTTTGATCCCATGATAATACACGTCGGCCCCATAGTGCCACGGGACAGCCTAATCCGAAGTGTATGGGACAGGACCATGGATAGTAATGATTAATGGAGAAACTCTTGGAACAGATGTAATCCTAACAGGCTTTCTCGAGGAAGCATTGGAAGGATTGGCGGAAATGGTTATGATGGAAACATCTTCCACAGGAATCAACGGAATCAAAATTTTCTCGAACAAGATCTCTTTGTTATCCATCAGGCGTTGAACACCTGGTTTCAATAAATGGCAACCAGCAGGAAGGATTGAACATAGGTGGCAACCTTCGCCACAACCCGGAAATAAACCTGCTAATAATAAGTTCTTCTTTACTGTCATCAGCGGAGTAGAAATGTCTTCCACAGAGGTCACAAATGAATCATCGTCCACGACATTTACTCCATGCTTGGGCATAGGAGAAGTCATGACGTTAGGCTTTTCCGGTGCGTCAAACTCAATTTCTTTAGCTTCAACCAAATCTTGCACCTTATTCCTCAAGGCCCAGCAGTTGTTGGTATCATGCCCTGGGCTATCAGAGTGATAGGCATAACGGGCGTTCGGATTATACAGCGGAGAGGTGGTGCTGGGATTCTTCGGGGCTTCCCTCGGAGTTACCAGGTTGGTCTTCAATAACTGCGGAAAAATTTGAGACAGAGTCATACTGAGCCGAGTATACTGTCTTTTCGGTCTCTCTACTCTTTGCTGATTGTTGCGTTGTGGGGCAACAATGGGTCTTGATATTACTGCCATATTAACTGCTTGGCGGCGTTCGAGTCGGTTTTGGCTCCTCGAGCTGTAAACTGCACTAGCTTCTTTCTTGAAAGGATTCTTTTCTGTACTTGATGAAGCACCTTTCTGTATCTTGCCACTTCTGATACCATCTTCTACTCTCTCCCCAGCCAAAATCAATTCAGTAAACCCTGATGACGAACTACCGATCAAATGATCGAAAAATGGACCCGACAAAGTCTCAAGAAACATATCCACCAGCTCCCTATCAGACATGGGGGGTTGGACTCTTCCAGCCAGATCTCTCCACTTCTGAGCATAGTCCTTAAAGCCTTCATCTGTACCCATAGATATACCCTGAAACTGAGTACGCGTGGGAGAAAGGTCGGCGTTATACTGGTATTGCTTGTAAAAAGCAGCAACAAGGTCCTCCCAGTTGCGGACATTAGCTCCTTCCAATTGATAGAACCACTCAAGCTGAGTCCCTGACAGACTATCTTGAAAGAAATGAACCCACAAATTTCTATCAGCAGTGTAAGGTTGAATTTTTCTGACGTACGAGCGGAGGTGGAGTTTTGGACAGGATACTCCATCGTACTTAGCAAAGACAAGAGCTTTAAACTTGTGCGGGATCACCACCCCAGATGCTAGTCCCAGATCTCTGAAGTCCAAACTGAGTATCTTCTGAATCTCTATTGCACTCAGACGGTCTTCAAGTTGCTTGTACCTATCCTCAATAGGAGGATATTGTTCTTCATCAAAATCAGTGTCATTATCAGAGACTACAGGACTAGGACCCTTTTCTTCCTCTTGATTCTCTACTCCTTTAGATGAATGAGACAAATCAGCTTCTTGTCGTAACCTATTCTCAAATCTGTGACCCATATTCAGCAGAACCACCTTCTTCTTCTTCTTCTTCTTTTTCTCCTTCACGATGAGAGTCTTCAAATCTTCCTACCCTTTAGCCAAGTTCAGAAACATCTCTTTGAATTGAGCATTCTGTGTTTGAAGAGCCTTGATGGCTTGATCGATAGGTATTTCAGAAGACATTCTGTGCTGAAATAAACAGCGAAGAAGATGAGAAACCTGTAATGATACCTTTGATGAGGTGCATGATAATGGAATGCTTATGAAATGATTTCAAAGACTTTGGGAGATTTAAATTTGCAAACCAAGAAATAAACAAACTTTATTAGATTAAACTTGTAAAAATGTTTAACAATTCCCTTAAGGCTTTACAAAAGAAATAAACTGAAAATAAATCTAAACTAGAAACAAGCAAAAATCAGAAATCCCATGGATGCTTTCCCTTCGTGTTGATGTAGTCATTGATCGTCCTTTCGTTCTCAAGTTTCCTTGTGAGCTTCAAGATCTTCCTCTCTTGCTCATGATACTTCTCCCTGTAGGTATCCCTCTCCTCTTTTAGCTGAATCCAGGATCTCTTCAATGCCCCCAGATCAATATGCATGTAGGGATAAATCACTGTATAAGGAACCCCTTGTTCATTAGTATGCTCCACAATTACTGGCAGCACAACTTCATAAGGCATCCCAAGCTTCTGAGCCCGAGCCCGGACCCACTGGAGATATGGTTGCATAGGGAGGGAAGTCTTTGGTCCTAGCTCGTGAGGGTCAGACCTGTTCACCATGCCCCAAGCTCATATAAACCTGCGGCGATGCTCACCAACGTCCTCCTTATAGTCAAATGCAATATATGTAAGAAGTAGCTCATGAGGACCGTCTCTCCGAGCGCGACCAAACTGTCGTAAAGCCAAACAAGGACTGTAGGTTATTCCCCTTCTAATTCCAAGCAATGGGACATTAGGGTATTCCCCACATCGATCAATGATAGCTACTCCTTCCATATCCTTAGAACTCCAAAGAATGTCTGTATGGGCGAGGGACATTATCCTGTAAGACCATCCTAAACCTTCCTCATTCTTCAACACGAACTTGGGGAGGTGCAAAATAAACCACCTCGCCAACAGTGGCATGCAACACATGAGGGTCCCTCTTCTACGGGCCGTACGAGTATAAAGGGCATGCAAAATATCACCCAAGAGGGTAGGCACGGGATTACGAGACAGGAAGATCTTAACCGCGTTCACATCTATAAAGGAATCTGGATTCGGGAAAAGAACCAAACCGTAGATAAGGAGAGCTAAGATGTCTTCAAAAGCCTGAAAGTCCAAACTGTCCCAGAATAGTTGAGCTTGATCCATCCGAAACTTGGCTAAGAAACCTTTAACCCTGATTCGTGTCTCCTAATTAGACACTACATCGGCCTTTTTCAAGTGTAAAGCTGTAGCAATGTCTTCTGGCCTAGGAGTATCTTCCAAACCTGTGAAGGGCATCTGCTCGAGGATGGATATACCCAACAAATGAGAAAACTCTTCCAAAGTGGGAACTAGCAGATAATCCAGGAAAGTGAAACAATGATGCACTGGATCGAAGAACTGGAATAGCACACTCATCATTTGCTCATTAAACCTAGAGGTAACAAAACTAAGAAGCTGGCCATGTCTTCTAATGAACGAAGAAGTATCAGAAACTCTCGAGGCTAAGTCTTTGAGTTGAGCAGGTATTTGCACAAACTTAACTCGGATGGTGTTTGTCCATAGAAGCCATAATCTGCAAAACATAACAAAGATAAAACCCCTCGGTCTTTGAAATGGTTAGTCTAATGAAGTATGCATGCTATGTGATGATGCATGATGTCATGATAAAACACACAACATGTATAGCAGATAACAGACATGGTAAAGGCAAACAAGTCACATAATAGCCCTTAAGTTTCAGGCTTTCATGGGGTCTAGGTATTACCCTCTTGAAGTTCAGTTGGTTTCAACCTGTCCTAATAATAGTAACCGGGTTCTAGAGGTTCTCAATATCACTGACCATCCTCCATCGGTCATAGTTTCAGCTCACGCAATCTTTTCTTGCGGCCGAAACTATCGCGAGAGTATGGTCTCAATGAGTATAGTTTCGAGTATCAACCAATTCCCAGCTTTACACCGAGACCGTCTATCTCACTACTTCCTATGGCCAAGTTGGTCAATTATAAGTTCTAAGGTCAGTTGATGCTTAACGACCCATATAGCAGCCCCGTATTCTCCTCGTTTCTCCACAAGGGATACCGGTACCAACTAATGTTCCACATCAACGTAGCTACTGCTTCAACCGTATCGGTCTACGCCGTATAGTTCCCTCACAGTTTATTGCTACTTACCTAAAAGGTGTCCCCCAGATCCAGGTTAGGATCTATAGTAACTCCCAATACAAAGCCCTCAAAGCTAAAGAAATCAAATCAAACAATAGAAGCAAATATGATGAACTAATCCTAAGGTGTACCCCACTTACCATATCCCCAGCAGAGTCGCTAGTTCTGTGATACGGTGGCCAGAACCAGACTGTTTTGAAATGCTGGTTTGCGTTTTGTGTTTGTGTTTGCAAAATGTCGCGGTAAGCAAGAGTCTCCACCGACTTTTATTTTATCCAACTGGAAAGGACAAAAGCACATAAAAATTCCTTTTTCGAGATTTTGAGTACGGGGGGTAGATTATAGAAAGGGAAGGTATTAGCACCCTTTCTATCCTTGGTTTTCCACGGGCTCTTAGGTACTTGCTCATCATTTTCAAAAATTTCTTGTGTGTGTTTGATTTGAAAAAAAGTCTTTGTTTTACTTCGATTTAACCCTTGCTTCTGTCTTCAAGAGTGTTACGAAGTCGTTTTGAAAACTTTGTTTGAAAAGAGTGTAAGTGTGAAAAGTTTGTTTGTTTGAGCAAGTACTTAAGAAGTAATCTACCTACTCGAAAAAGAGAATGTTTCTATTATTGTTTCCTTTAGACAGTGTTATCCCACTATTAGTGAGTAGGTAGAACCATCGTTGGAGTTTTAAGGGTCAACTCGAAAGGGACGTACGATCACTAAAGCAATGTTAGGATGTCTTAGTAATAACTCTAATGTCTTAAGATCAATATTCGAGGCAACATATCCGAGGCAACCTTTCCGAAGCAACTTTTCTGAACGAGACTTTGATCTTTGTTTAGACAAGAGAGCGACCACTAAAATACCCTATACTTAATGATCATTTACCAAAGGCAACCGAAGTGAGAGTATGCCCTAGGAGTGCGCATGTGCGAGTGATTCAATTTCAAGTTATTTATCTTTACACATTTAGGGTTTGCTAACCGTTTTAAATTTAACATGCATTCTTGTCATGCAACCCTATTATTCATACATCTAACAGTTTAATATTTTGCGGAAATTAAAGTGCGGAAAGTAAAGCTACGCTATTACAAGGCTTCAAGTATTAATTTACATAGCCAAAAACAACCCGTAAGAAAACGATAAATGAACGAAAAAGTCCTAATTAATCTATTACATCCCATGAGCAATTACATCAATATTATAAAAATAATAAAATGTGTGCGATGAATTAAGAACGAGAAAAGTTAGGGTTTTGACCCCGTCTAACCTAATTACAAGAAAAAAAATTATTTTTGTTATTTTTAATTATTTCTAAGAAAAATAAGGTTTGAATTAAATATGTACAAAATTACCAATTAAATTAAATTAAAGAAAATAATTTACATTTTGACCTATTTTTGTGGTTTTTGGTTATTTGTTAAGAAAAAGAAAATAGAATTTAAATTAAACAAAACCCTAATTTCTAACTTGTTTTAATTTATTTACAAAATAATTAAAGTTACCCTAAAATTAAATAAACTAATTAAATTAATTTTCGTATAAAAAATAAATTCTAAATCTAATTGGATGAAAATTGATTTTATGGTTTTTTATGAAAAAAAAAAGAATTAATTTGGTGTTAGTAAAAATAAATTAAATGAATTAATTAAGAAAATATAAAGAATAGAGAAAAAGAATAATGCGCATGAGAATCAGCAAATTGGGAGGGTGTGAATAGCAAGCTCTTAGGCCCAAAAATTTGACCCATGTTGACTTCCTGGATTCTATGCTGCCTGTTGACTGGGATGTATCATGGTCCTTGATCCGCTGTCGCGTGCGGGTCAAAAACGAGTTAAATTGCAAAACTGTAGTAACGACGGTAACGGTAACTCGCGTATCGTCTCTCAAGGACTCTTGGGTTTTACTAACTAAAAACGAAATTGGGGGGGGGTTTGGTTTGGTCGAAAAAATGATTATCAAAAGTGATTATGAAAATAAGCTGTTTTGAAAAAGTGATTATGAAAATAAGTCAATCTACCGATTCAATTCCTACCAATCATCGATTATTAAAATCTCACTATCCTAAGCGGATTCCTTTCCGGTTCGATTACAATATAATCAACAAGCGCAACAATATTATATGAATTATATTTTCCGTTTGCCGAATTAAGCATTCGGTTAAGCGATAAACGGTTTAACGATTAAGCATACGATAAACACGCAGACAAATTGAAAAACATAGATCAATCAAACCAAACAATATATATTACGAATATCAAATTAAGCAAAAGATAAACAAAATATATAATTGAAGGAAAAGGAATTTTATTGCAAAACTTATAATAATCTCATAGTTTCGGAACCTGAATTCGGTAGATCAACCAAAAGTGATTAGTTCTCCATGGCCATTCGTACAAGCTTAGAATCAAAATCGTGAATGGAAGATAGATGCTACAGTGCTGCGGCTGCTACCCTAAGGGGAAAGAGTACAACCCGTTTTACAATCCAACTGGGTCAAACATACGACCCAGGCCCAAAACTAATTGACCCGAAACTTAACTAAAACTAGTGCTGCAACTTCAACGAATTTTCTGGCCCTTCTACAGTCCGATTCTGACTTTGACTCCAACATAAGAATTGTAGCTCTTTCTCTTAGCTTTCCGTATATTATTAGAACGCCTCAATCGGACTTCTGGAACTCCAGTTATGATCGTTTCCGTGCAGACTGCTAAAGCTGAAAATTAAATACGAAAATCAAATAACAATAAAAATAAATTAAAATATAAAAACATTATAAAATACAAAAATAAGACAAGCAAACCATGGAAATGTATAAGTACAACCGTAGAGTAATGTGTATCAAAATGCACTGATCAAATTCCCCCACACTTGAACTTTTGCACTCCGAGCAAAATGAAAAACAAAACAAAGAAAGCACAAATACATCAATAGTTACTTATCCTAGGCTACAAATCTTCTTCAGGTAAGTTTGCATCAACAGGTACTAATCTTGCACACTAAGGACATCGTAAGAACACTAACCATAGATATGCAGACATAAGCCTCCTAAATACACAAACCAATTTCAAATCATATTATTATACCATAGCCTAACTTACTCATCCTTTTTGCTCTTTTTCATTCAGGCGCAATCACATTAAGCCCGTTATCTCCACACACTTATAGCAGGACGACCGGTTAGTGACTCTGATCCTTTTGCACGGGGTTCCGGTACTTACGTGGCATAACCCTTTGTTTACTCAGATGTAGTTGCGGGGGATCGGACCGTAATCCTCACTACCAAGTTCAGCACCAGAAACCGCTGAACCAACTAACAAAGAGTTTTGAAAACTTTTTTTTTTGAAGATTACACAACCGTTGGGTTAAGTGACCGGGTGAGGGTCACCAAACTTAGAAGGTGTATTCTCTTTTTCTTTTCTCTCTTTTTTTTCTTTTCTTTTTGGAACATTCACTTATATTCATCGGTTTTCCTGCGTAAAGTGTGTGAGAGATGGTGCCGACTACTGAAATAAACTACTCAAGAGCTGTCAAAGAATGAGAAATTAAGGCTAAAACATAATAACTAATTCAAATAAATTTCCATATGTAGGAGACTTACGGTGTTAGAACGATACCGATCTTGTGAATTTTTCCCACGTCTCCGCAAACCCGACTCAAATCAGTCTATAGCCTAAAACTTTCAAGAAGATGCATTTTTTTATTGGTTGAAATTAAAAAAAAACTAACAAACAAAAACAAATAAAACACACGATTTCCTCCCCCTAACTTAAACTAAGCATTGCCCTCAATGAAAGGACATTACTAATAAAGTAGAGAGAAGGAAAGAAGGACTCCCTGATCAAGTTGCAGTGTAGTTAGGTGCTTCCAAAGAAAGCTCCTCTATGCTGACATTTTCAGGCACCGAACTTTCATGGAATAACTTCAGCCGCTACCCGTTAACCTTGAAAATTTTGTCAGTACCTGCACTTTTTATTTCTACTGCACCATGAGGGAAAACATTAGTAACAACAAAGGGGCCAATCCATTTGGAACGAAGTTTCCCAGCCATAAGCTTAAGGCGGGAGTTAAACAGTAAAACCTGTTGGCCCACAGAAAATTCCTTCCTAGAAATCATTTTATCATGGAAGTGCTTAGTTTTCTCTTTATAAATCCTAGAGCTCTCATAAGCCTCTAATCTAAGCTCTTCCAACTGTTGTAATTTGAGTTTTCTTTCAATACCTACTTGTTGCATCTCCAAATTACAACTTTTCACCGTCCAAAAAGCACGGTGTTCTATCTCAACAGGAAGATGACATGCCTTACCAAAAACAAGTCGATAAGGAGACATCCCAATGGGTGTCTTGAAAGCTGTCCTTTGAGCCCAAAGTGCATCTTCTAGACGACGACTCCAATCTTTCCTGTTTGGCTGCACCATTTTCTCTAAAACCTGTTTGATCTCCCTGTTTGAGATCTCAGCTTGCCCATTAGTCTGTGGGTGATATGCAGTAGAGACTCTGTGTATAACTCCATACTTTCGGAGTAAAGCTTCCATGGTGCGGTTACAGAAATGAGTGCCTTGGTCACTTATGATGGCTCGCGGTATTCCAAACCTGCAAAAGATATTAGACCTGACAAAATATGCAACAACTCGAGAATCATTAGTCCTAGTGGGGATAGCTTCCACCCACTTTGAAACATAATCAACAGTAAGTAAAATGTAAAGGAAACCAAATGATACAGGAAAAGGACCCATGAAATCGATTCCCCATACATCAAATACCTCACAGAAAAGCATCGGCTGCTGAGGCATTTCACTCTTGCGAGTGATGTTTGTACCTGCTATCTGGCACTCTTTACAAGTGCGGTAAGTCTCAAAAGCATCCTTAAAAATAGTTGGCCAATAGAAACCTGAATCAAGGACTTTTCTCGCAGTCCTTTGAGGACCGAAGTGTCCGCCGACTTGAGATGCATGAGAAAATTTCAAAATAGATTCAATCTCATTGTCGGGGACACATCTCCTGATTACCTGATCACTACCAAACTTCCGTAGATATGGATTATCCCAAACATAATACTTGGCATCACTCTTGAGTTTGTGAACCTGTGCTCTCGATGCACCTGTGGGAAAAACACCAGCAACAAGAAAATTAACAATGTCAGCAAACCAAGGTGTAATCCCGTGCAAAAGAAACAACTGCTCATCAGGAAAGTCATCCTGAATAGGAAAAGGGTCTTCATCTCTCTCTATCCTGCTTAAGTGGTCAGCCACTAGGTTCACAACTCCACTTTTGTATTTAATCTCGACCTTAAATTCCTGGAGCAACAACATCCACTGAATCAATCTCGGTTTTGCATCCGGCTTCTTCAGCAAGTACTTTAAAGCTGCATGGTCAGTAAAAACAACAACCTTGGAACCTAGCAAATAAGATCTGAATTTGTCAAGAGCAAAAACAATAGCTAGCAGTTCTTTTTCAGTGGTAGTGTAATTTGACTGTGCAGAATCTAAAGTCCTAGAAGCATAGTAAATAACATGGGCAGCCTTGTCAACTCTTTGTGCAAGGACAGCTCCAACAACATAATTTGAAGCATCACACATAAGCTCAAAAGGAAGTGTCCAGTCAGGGGGCTGAATGATGGGAGCGGAGGTCAATGCTTTCTTCAAGAAGTCAAACGCTTGTTTGCATTTGTCATTAAAATCGAAAGTGACGTCATTCTTCAACAAGTTCGACAGCGGAAGAGCTATCTTGCTGAAATCCTTGATGAAACGCCTGTAAAAACCTGCATGACCAAGAAAAGAACGAATCTCGCGAATGCAAGAAGGGTAAGGAAGTGTAGAAATCACATCAATCTTAGCAGGGTCAACAGAAATTCCTTTTTCAGAAATAATGTGACCAAGGACAATTCCCTGCTCAACCATAAAATGACACTTTTCATAATTCAACACAAGGTTAGTCTCGATGCATCTTTCTAAAATCAAGCTTAAACTGTTCAAGCATGCATCAAAAGAAGAACCATAGACAGTAAAGTCATCCATAAACACTTCCATGCAATTTTCAATAAAATTAGAGAAAATACTCATCATGCATCGTTGGAAAGTGCCAGGAGCATTGCAAAGGCCAAAAGGCATCTTCCTGTAAGAAAATGTACCGAATGGGCACGTGAAAGTGGTTTTTTCTTGATCTTCAGGTGCAATATGAATCTGAAAGTAACCTGAAAAACCATCAAGAAAACAATAATGTGATTTACCAGCTAGCCGTTCAAGCATCTGGTCAATGAACGACAAAGGAAAGTGATCCTTTCTAGTAGCCTGGTTCAGTCTCCTGTAATCAATACAAACTCTCCAGCTGTTCTGGACTCTAGTGGGAACAAGTTCATTCTTTTCATTTTTTACCACTGTGAGTCCAGATTTCTTAGGTACAACCTGCACTGGACTTACCCACTTACTGTCAGAGATAGGATAAATGATACCTGCTTGCAAGAGTTTGGTTACCTCTTTCTTTACAACATCAAGAATCAAAGGATTAAGCCTCCTTTGGGGTTGCCTTACTGTTTTCGCTCCATCCTCAAGTAAAATCCTGTGCATGCACATCGAAGGACTAATACCTGGAAGGTCGGCTAATGTCCACCCGATTGCTTTCTTGTGCCTCTTCAATACCTGCAAAAGTATATCTTCTTGATTGAAATCAAGGTTAGAAGAGATAATAACAGGAAGTTTTTCATTATGCTCCAAGTAAGCATATTTCAGGTTCCCAGGGAGCTCTTTTAGCTCTAAGGACGGGGGCTGCTCGATGGATGGAATGCTTGGGGCAGCTGGGATGTCAAGAGCATCGACGACAAAAACAGCCTCATCGGTAACAACTTCACCTGTAGGAAATGTATCAGGCTGCAAGGAAGCATCAATCTCAGCATAAAGAACATAAACGTTAGTGTCAGTGCAATCAGGACATGAATAAGTATCATCAAAATCAGAGAGAGATGGAAAATCAAGTGCAAATAATTCAGAATAACTATCATCAACTAGTTCAGAAATCAACTCAATGTGATAAACGGAATGCTCCTCCAAGGGATGTTTCATGGCGTCAAAAATGTTGAATTTTGCGACAGTGTCACCAAATTCCATGGACATGGTTCCATCGTCAACATCAATCTTCGTTTTTGTCGTTTTCATGAACGGTCTTCCTAAAATTATGGGAGCTCTGGTTGTATTGGTTTCGCCTTCCATGTCTAGAATATAAAAATCTGCAGGAAAAATCAAATCGTTAACTTGAACAAGGACATCTTCGACAACCCCGGCGGGTCGAGCGTTGCTCCTGTTTGCCAACTGAATGATTAAACCTGTATGCTGCAAAGGGCCAAGACAAAGGTTATTATAAACAGAAGTAGGCATAACATTAATGCCCGCTCCCAAATCAAGCATGCAATTCTCAAATTTACTATCCCCGATGGTACAAGGAATAGCAAATGTTCCCGGATCCTTCTGCTTTTGTGGCAGCACCTGAGTAGTGAGGGCTGAAACATTTTGCTCACTTACAGCCTTGTCAGATGATTGTTTGGGCTGAATAAAGGCAGAAATATTTCGTCTTAAGTTCACTCTTTCACTTCCCTTAATCCTCCTCTTGTTAGTACACAAATCTTTCAGAAACTTTGCGTACTTAGGAACCTGTTTTATAACATCAAGTAGCGGAATATTTACCGCCACCTTTCGAAACACATCCAAAATATCTCTTTCTTTGTCTCCCTCCTCAATTCTTTTATTTTTCAGAACTCTATGTGGGAAGGGGACTGGTGGCACATACTCCTTTTCTCTAATTTTTTCAGTTTCGACCATAACAGAAGAAGGAGAAGAAAGTGCAGCAGGGGAAGGTTCAGATGGAGAAAGTTCAGAAGTTACCTCAATGACTTTTTTATTTTTTTCAGGGGCTGGTTCTGTAACTTTTCCGGATCTCAAAGAAATAGCGCTCACATTAGCATTACCATTCGGATTGACAACAATTTGTGCTGGAAGTTGGTTCGAACCTTGAGCTTGCATATTATTTATTTGAGTAGCAAGTTGTGCCATCTGTGTGGTCAAGGTCTGAATGCTAGTGTCGGTTCTTTGTTGGAACTGAAGGTTGTTCACGGCCATTTGTTTAACAAGATCTTCCAAGGATGGTCCGGAAGTAGTAGTTGGAGGGGTGTGATGTGGCTGGGGTAGTGGAACGGTGAGTTGTTGTTGTGAGGGCTGCTGATTTCCATATCGAAGGTTGGGATGATTCCTCCAATTGGGGTGATATTTGTTGGTGGACAAGTCAGGGGTGTTATTGTACCTGTTCTGGTTGTAAAGGTTGGCTGCATAAGCTTGAGGCAGCTCGGTAACAGTATCATCTTTCAGAAGAGGACAAGTATCAGTGGGATGATCATGAGCTGTACAAATGCCACATACAGTTGCTGTTTGAGGTTTCGCTACTGCAAGTTGTTTGACTAAAGCGGTCAGCTCATCAATTCTGGTTTCTAAAGCTCTGTTCGAGGAACCTTGAATTTGATGTACACCCTTGGTCTGGACAGAATTGGTTCGAGTGGTGAACTGCTGGGAATTTAAGGACATATTTTCAATGAGGGCCCTAGCAGCAGTTGGAGTTTTGTCAACAAGTGCTCCACCACTAGCAGCATCAAGAATGTTTCTATCCATAAGTAACAACCCCTCATAAAAGTACTGAATGAGAAGTTGCTCGGTAATCTGATGTTGAGGGAAGCTTGAAACTAACTTCTTGAACCTATCCCAGTACTCAGCCAATGACTCGTTATCTTGTCTAATGCCACAAATCTCTTTTCGGATTGAAGCAGCTCTAGAGGCAGGAAAATATCTCTCCAAGAACACTCTTTTCAGAGCATTCCAACTTGTGATTGAATTCGGTTCGAGATCATATATCCAATCCTTCGCTGCACCCTGCAAAGAAAAAGGAAAAGCACGAAGTTTGATATGATCTTCAGTGATCCCTTCAGGCTTCAATGGTGTAGATCACACCACCTGGAATTCCTTCAAATGTTTGTGCGGATCCTCACCTGCAAGACCATTAAACTTTGGCAACAAGTGTATTAAACCCGATTTTAATTCAAAAGGAACAGCAACAACACCATATTCAATACACAAGCCATTATAATTCACACCAGGGGCTGCAAGTTGTCTTAGAGTTCTATTGTCAGCCATTTCAAAAGCAAATTCAGAATCAGAAGCAAACAAGTTATGCAAACAGTCGGACTCAGAATCAGACTCAACTATGGTCGGTGAAGGTGAACTATTGCTAGCCTGGCCTGCTCTACGAAGTGTGTGCAAGGTTCTTTCTACCTCAGGATCAAAAGCAACAAGTTCAGGACAAGAAGATCTAGTAGCCAGGACTAGTGCACAGCAATGCAACAACAATCGTGAAAATGCCAACTATGTCCCTAAAACAAACAAAATGAAGCAAATCGATTAAAAACAATTCAAAAAAATAAACTGACACCGAAAATAATCAAATGACGTAAAAATAGAATTTTGATAATTTCACACCTAACTGTCGGGACAGATTTTCAAAACGGTGCAATTTTTTCGAAAACCGACTTTTCGACTCAAAAGGCGTTATGGCCGAAACCGCGAGGAACCTATGGCCAAAACGCACAAACACTACACTTCAGACACTAATATCAGTTAATATTCACAAGAGTCCTCGGCAACGGCGCCAATTTGATCCGCTATCGCGCGCGGGTCAAAGACGAGTTAAATTGCAAAACTGTAGTAACGACGGTAACGGTAACTCGCGTATCGTCTTTTAAGGACTCTTGGGTTTTACTAACTAAAAACGAAATTGGGGGGGTTTTGTTTGGTCGAAAAAATGATTATCAAAAGTGATTATGAAAATAAGCTGTTTTGAAAAAGTGATTATGAAAATAAGTCAATCTACCGATTCAATTTCTACCAATCATCGATTATTAAAATCTCACTATCCTAAGCGGATTCCTTTCCGGTTCGATTACAATATAATCAACAAGCGCAACAATATTATATGAATTATATTTTCCGTTTGCCGAATTAAGCATTCGGTTAAGCGATAAACGGTTTAACGATTAAGCATACGATAAACACGCAGACAAATTGAAAAACATAGATCAATCGAACCAAACAATATATATTACGAATATCAAATTAAGCAAAAGATAAACAAAATATATAATTGAAGGAAAAGGAATTTTATTGCAAAACTTATAATAATCTCATAGTTTCGGAACCTGAATTCGGTAGATCAACCAAAAGTGATTAGTTCTCCATGGCCATTCGTACAAGCTTACAATCAAAATCGTGAATGGAAGATAGATGCTACAGTGCCGCGTCTGCTACCCTAAGGGGAAAGAGTACAACCCGTTTTACAATCCAACTGGGTCAAACATACGACCCAGGCCCAAAACTAGTTGACCCGAAACTTAACTAAAACTAGTGCTGCAACTTAAACGAATTTTCTGGCCCTTCTACAGTCCGATTCTGACTTCGACTCCAACCTAAGAATTGTATCTCTTTCTCTTAGCTTTCCGTCGATTATTAGAACACCTCAATCGGGCTTCTGGAACTCCAGTTATGATCGTTTCCGTGCAGACTGCTAAACCATGGAAATGTATAAGTACAACCATAGAGTAATGTGCATCAAAATGCACTGATCAGTCCTCCACATGATGGGCGCTAGATCTGCCCTTCTGGAAATCTAAAGGTTGAATCTTGATGGTACATGGTGATCTCCCTATCTTGTGTGCACGCCTGATCATCTGAATGAAAATAATATGAAATAATGGGGGGACCTGGGATTCGAACCCAGGCCCCAAAGCCTTTTCCAGTACCTCTTTACCAACTGAGCTGCGCGTGTTTATTGTACATGGAATAATAATAATGTATAATATATAATAATGTGAGTTAGTGGGAATAAATAAATAAAAAGCGCTAGAATTCAAATGGACAAGTAAGAGGGTGCCACACAGGTCGTCCCCAACCTCTCTCCGTTGGTAAAAGTCATAGACTTTTACCTACGGATAAACGTCCGTCGCTATAACCCCTGCTTGTTCCAAAAACTCACACATGCATAATAAATGGAATCTAAAGCCATGAATCGAATCGCCTTGGCCTGCTGAGCATTATGGTGCCCTTCTTGTGGGCCAATTTCACCTGTACCAAAAGATCATAAAACGAGACAATAAAACCTAGCAATGGTAGATTCCAGTATAGCCAATAAAAATGCAATTAATTGTTATGAGTAGCTTGCAAATGCTTCAAGGAACAAGAATATGCAAGTATTTCATGCTATAAGTGCCAAAATTATGTGATTCAATTTCAAGAAAAAGCCATGGTCGTGGATCACTTACGGTGAGTTCTAGCGTGCGGGGATCCTTGTTTCTGATTGCTATGGCTTACTTGCAACCCCAGGAAGTGAATGGAATGACTTGGGAACCTTGAAAATGCCTGGAAGTGCAAAATCAAATTACCACTTTTTTTGAGTTTTTTCAAGTTTGGTTCTCTTTCTACACGCCTCTAAACCCCGTTGTGTCTGGATGCAATTGTTCACTATATACAAAGGGATGAATTAGGTTTACAAATATGATCTCAATCCTTGCCAATTATGATTTGTGATCTTGATTTGATTCACTTGAAAATCTTTCCAAAATAGGCCAAAATTAATCTTTTTGTGCCCACCTATGCCTTGCACGAATTGATTCACTTGCTAGATGGATATAGGACCTGAAATATGCACAAGATCTTGAAGTTTGAATGATTTGGATTTTTTCATGATTTGTTTTGATTTAAAATGATTTAATTGAAATAAAAAATCAAAATAAATAGCAAAAACAAGATAAAGATGAGTGGAAAGAGCTAGGGCTCGTGGACCATGCTACCAACTCAAAACAAGTGCAAAAAGTTAGGCCCATTTGACAAAAATTGCAATTTGAGGCACTTTTGACTTTTGACAATTTTGCAAAAAAGGTCAACTTCACCAATGCATAACTTCCTCAATTTTGACTCTTTTAAGGTGTTATTGGACTTTTTAGAAATCTTAAGATTCCCCCTAAGCAACCTCTTTGGTTTCATATCAATTGAGTCTTCCATCTTCATGTATGAATCTTTGACAAAAAAGGTGTTTTTGTTGACTTTTCAAAATGACCTATAATGTCCAAATTCCTAAATTCTTATGAGTGCATATTTTGAACTTGGGAGATGAAGATGAATTGTAGGGAATTGCATCCTCTTAAAAATGAGCTTTGGATGGGTCATTCTCATAAAGTATGAGAAAGTTATGCTTGGTCAAAGTTGAGTTGACTTTTCTTATAAAACCCTAATTTAGCAACTTTTGGGTTTTGATGAATTGTGAGCAATCCTTGATGAATCATGATCAACCCTTGATCAAATGATGAATATTACTTCAAAATGAGGATGTTGACCAAAAATCTTGAAGTTTGACTGTATGTGGGCCACAGTTGACTTTTGCCCCAGCACAGTCGATTTTCAGGCTTTTGAGCAATTGACTGAGGAAACTTCCTCTGCAAGGCTTGAAACTTGACATGGATGATCTTGAGAATATATTAGGACAATGGTGAGCATTTGGGATACCTTGGACTCAAGTATCTTGATGTAACATGAAACCCTAATTTGAGGTAGACTGTCTTAGGAGAGAGTTGGTCTGGTCAACCCTTGGGCTTCCTTGAGCAACTTGAGGATCTTTCTTGAAATGTTTTGAGAAATATGGGAGGGCAAATTTTGGGGTACAACACATATGACTAATTGTTTGACAGCAGAGAAATCCGCACAATGGATATTCAATGAACATACATCCTCTCAATGGAAAGAATTACCTCAGCGGGAAAAACACTTCCAATAACAGGTCTTCCATAAGCAAGGGGCATGACATGAAGTTTAAACACACCTGGGGAAGTCTATCCAAAAGTGCCAAATAACCAGGGGCATATCTCCATCTGAATCTCTTGGGGCATTACGCACACATTCCAGCAACGAATCATGTGCCATCAAGAAAACATTTTTGACCGTACTACAACACAACGCTATGGACAGTGACAACTCTCTACATCTTGAAACATGGACATAGTCGGAAAATACTAAGCATGAAAAAATGAAAAAAAGACCCGCTAGGTTGACACACCTAGGCAAAAATAAGGGCATCCCGGCGAACCAAAAGGGTTCGTGCAAAAGTTAGAGATATGCATAAAAAAATCTATACACCCGACAAGTCGAAAATATGAAAAGGAGGCTTGGGCAAAAAGGTAACCCGGTGGACTGAAAACCCGAAAGGGAGGTCCAGCCAAAAGTTAGGGATTTAAAAAATACGACTATGTCCTGTCACTTATCTATCAGTGGAAGGCTTATACCTTGATCAACATTCATCAAGAGCACCAGAATCGAGAAATGGTTCAGATACGATCCAGATACGGATGTTATTCTGCTACTTATTCAAGATTTTCATACATCGAGAAACGATTCAGATATGATCCAGATACGGGTGTCATTCTGCTACTTATTCAAGATTTTCATACATCGAGAGACGGTTCAGATACGATCCAGATAATGACGTCATTCTGCTACTTATTCAAGATTTTCATACATTGAGAAACAGTTCAAGTACGATCCAAAGATGGATGTTATTCTGGTACTTATTCCAGATTTCTCTTCTAGAAACAGTTCAGGTACAATCCAGAGAAGGATGTCATCCTGATACTCACTCCAGATTCTCCTCTAAATACAGTTCAGATACGATCCAGAGACAGATTTCATTCTAACACTTATCCAACACATGTTTAAAATAAAGTTCAGATACGATCCAAAGATGGATGTCATTCTGATATTTATTTGACACATGTTTCAATTACAGTTCAGATACGATCCAGAGACGGATGTCATTATGACACTCATTCGACACCTGTTTCAAGTACAGTTCAGATACGATCTAGAGATGGATGTCATTCTGACACTCATTCAACACATGTTTCAAGTACAGTTTAAATACGATCCAGAGACGAATGTCATCCTGACACTCATTAAATACATGTTCAAGTACAATCACGACATAGATCTATCCACAAAATATCCGCATGTACTTTTTCCATCATGGTAGAAGGGGCAAAGACAGTTGGAAGCAAAGTCAATATCACATACAAGCCAATGATACCTATATTCCCCACAGAGCCGAGACAATCAAGGTCCGACCTCTGTATCCCCAAGCAGGAATTCCTTCCCCAGCAGGTTCCTTTAGAAAGTTGATATCTGCGTTCCCCAACCGAGTTTTATAACCATGAGCAGTTTATAAAGCCATCTCCCGAGCAGAGTTTATTTCTCTGACAGCGGAAGCTCAATCTCCAACAGAGCTCTTCTCTCCAGCAATAGAAGTTCATCCCCAACTGAGTTTATTTATCCAAATCAATAGATCTTCCAACAGAGTATCTCTCTTCCCCACAAAGTCATTACCCCGCAGGATTATTCTCAGACAGAGTCTCCTCTGGAAGAATGTTCTCAAGCAGAATGGATGTAAATCCCCAGCTAATCATCTTCGGTCACTATCCCCCAGTGGAAACGAAGAACTCAACTCCTTATACTCTCCAATAGTAGTCCAGGATTTATTTTCCCCAGCTAGAGAATATCACAATAGCATTGCATATCCATACATCATGGCATGTGCATACATATTATACAACACAATCTCATTTATTTTTAGAACATCATTACTCAATACATTTCATACATCATGACATTACATACGACTAACTCTTTACCTTTCAGGGAAAGATGCAATCAAGTTCTCAAAAGTTCTCTCTGGTTCAGTCAAACCGACACCAAGGTTTCTATTCCAGTTGAAGATATTCCAATACTTTTCAAGATTTTCTCTAGTTCAGTCAAACCGACACTAAGGTTTCTATTCTAGTTGAAGATGTTCTAAGACTTTCGTCTGGGTCAGCCGAATCGCTGCTAAGATTCTCCTGATTTCTATGCCAGTCAAAGTCAATCCAAGACCTTCCCCCAGTTCAGTCAAATCGATGCTAAGATTTCTTTCCCGATTGAAGACAGCTCGAGACCTTTCCCTGGTTTAGTCAAATCGATACTAACATTTCTATTCCAGTTAAAAAAGCTATGAAGCCCGGAAACTGGCCAGATAACATCTTAATTTCCCCAAATTACTGAAGCCTGGAGCACGGCCAGATAACGATATAAGACGCTGTGAAGTCTGGAGCACGACCAGATAGCGGCAAGAGACACTGTGAAACCTGGAGCATGACCAGATAACAGTATGAGGTACTGCGAAGCTTGGAATTCAACCAAATAGTAGTTTACTCGGCCAATTACTATGAAGTCCGGAAATCGATCGGATATTTGTATACCTTAAATTCAAGTTGAAACCCGAATGCGACCGGATAACCACTTATTTCCTTCTGAAGTCTGGAACACGACCATATAAGAATTGAGAAATTTCAAAGCCTGGATTACGACCAGATAGCAAGTTTAAATCTTATCTCCCCAGTAAGTCACTGTGAAACCTAGAGCACGGCCAGATAACAGTTAATCTTATTATCCTCAACAAATCATTGTAAAGCCTAGAGCACAACCAGATAGCAATTCACTTTCACCTCCTCGATTAAGAGATGATTCAAAGGTAGAGTAACAGACAACTGAAGCTCATAAAATTCTATTTCTCCCAGGACAGAGACCAACATTCCTCAGTAGATTCCTCCTCAACGACAGGAATAAGACATCTCATCGAAGGAATATCTCATAAAATCAACATTATTCTGGATGGCATCTTTAAGCCCATCTCCGACGATTTTCCATCATAATCCTGGATGGAATCTTTAAGCCTATCTCTGACAGCCTTCTGTCATCTCCTCCAAATGGAATCTCTAAGCCCATTCCCGATACTACCTACACAGTCCAACACTATCTCAGACGAGTGCAAATTTCTGGGCACTATAGTGTTCAATCTTCTTCCACCTTCAGATTACGAAAGGCAGACAAGCCAATCTACATCCTCAGGTTTAAGAAGATTTAACAGGGGAAGCTTTTGTACCCCAAAATTTTCCCTCTCATTTCACTCAACACATGCCCATTAAGGTCCTCAACTGGCTCAAGGATGCCCAAGAGTTGACCAGACAAACTCTCTCCTAAGGCAATATACCTCAAACTAGGGTTTCCATTTTCATCAAGATGGTTGAAGTCCAAGGTTACCAAATGCTTTCTGTAGTCCCAATATGTTCTCAAGATCATCCATGTCAAGTTTCATTCCTTGCACAAGAAGTTTGCTTAGTCAATTGCTCAGATGCTTGAAAATCAACTGTATTAGGTCAAAACTCAACTGTGGCCCACATACAGTCAAACTTCATGATTTTTGGTCAACATAAACATTTTTAAGTGATATCCATCATTTGATCAAGGGTTGATCATGATTCCTCAAGGAATGCCCCCAAATTCATCAAAACCCAAAAGTTGCTAAATTAGGATTTCACAGGAAAAGTCAACCAAACTTTGACCAGGAATAACTTCTTCATACTTTATCAGAAACTTTCCATCCAAGGATCATTTTGAAGAGGATGCAATTCCCTATAATTAATCTTCATCCCACAAGTTCAAAATATGCACTCATCAAAAGATATGAATTTCTACATTATAGGTCCTTTTGAAAAGTCAACAAAAACACCTTTTGGGTCAAAGCTTCTTATATGAACATGGAAGACCCAATTGAGATGAAACCAAAAGGGTTGTTTAGGGGATATACTAAGATTTCTAAAAAGTCCAAGAACACCTCTCTAGGGTTAAAATTGAGGGAGATATGTATTGTCAAAGTTGACCAATTTTTGGAAATGTGCATGAAGTCAACATTGATCAAAATGACTTTTTTTCTAAATGGGCCCATGTTTTATTGTTTGAAACTTGTTTCTAAGATGGCACACGACCCCTGATCTTATCCACCTATTATTTTATTATTTTTATTATTTATTTTTATTTTTTATTCATTTAAAGCAAAATAAATCAATTTAAATAGTAGAATAATCAAATAAAATCAAAGATTTGATTTTATGAGCATATTATGAGTCCATGGACAGCTAGCAAATCAAAAAATTCGTGCAAGAGCCAATTGTTTGGAAAAGATCTTAATTTGGTCTATTTTGGAAACAAATCATACAAGATAAAGAATGAAATTAAATCTATATAATTTGCAAAGATATGATTAGTTTTTGTTTACCTAATTCATTCCAATATAAGGACATAACATTATCAAGGCAAAAGAAAAAGGATTGGGGTCGTGAAAGAAGGAGAACAAAACTCAATTTTTTGTCAAAAAAGTGCAGGTCGGTTTCGATTCTACAGGCCGTTTCAAGCAATTCCAAGGCCAGCAATTCGTTCCTGGACATCTTCTGAAGCCATTCCAATCATCCTCAAGCCTTAAAACCTTCAGAAATCACACCTCACAGTGCCATGGTTTTCACCCTTATAACTCAAACTCGTTTTCAGGGTTTTACGCATTTTACGTTCGATTTGCTTGCATAAATGTATTCATAATCATGTTTATGATCTTTTGGATATCCTGGATTTGATTTCTAGTGCAGGAACAAGCTTACGCCATTACTAATGTTTGGAAGCTTCAAATTATGGATTCTCCGTAGAGGCAAAATTAGGACTGATTAATGATACCAATGAACTCAAGACAAGATTCTTAGTGGGTCTATGTTTTTAGTTCTGATTAATATTGCTTGCTTTGCATTTTGAGATATTGCAGGTCTATAGCAATGCACAAAAACCATCACTAAAGCCTATAGTGATGGAAATTGTTGTTGGTAAAGGGCTATTGTCTAAAATGATGAAACAGGGAAGAGGATGAAGGCGTGTCAATATCTGAATGGTGGATTTGAATCACGCGCATTTTTTTTATATTTTTTTTAGTTATACACTTTGTTTTTATATAATATGCATTGTTATTATTATATTAACAACTAAAACATGTAGCCCTGTGGTGAAGCGTGCGTTGGAAAGTCGAGAGGACCTGGGTTCGATCCCAGGTCCCAGCATTTTGTTATTTTCTTAATATTTGAATGCATATCTTGTACTTTACACAGCCAAGCTCCTTCCATGCACTCCAACCATCCAACCAATGGATCATTGCCTAGCCAGATCCAACGCCCATCAAGGGATGACCACGGTGCACCATCAGCAAAGACCAACACCGAATCAAATGTGGGACTGGGGTCAGCTCTTTGGGCCTTACAAACTCAACAATACAGGCCCAATTTCTTTTATTTTTATTTTATTTCCTTTATTTTAATTATTGGATTAATTATTTTCTTTTTTTAAATAATACAAATTTTTTTTTTATTTAATCAAAAAATCATAAAAACATCAAAAATCATTTTTTTATAAAAATATTTTATTTCTTTAATTAATTTGTTTAATTAAAATTAGGGCAATTTAATTCTTTTCACAATTAAAAATAATTAGAATTACGGTTTTATTTTGTACATAATCTAATTTTTCTCAAAAAATAACCTAAATATTTTTCAATTAGATTTTTTAGTTTTTGCTAATTATTCTCGCATTTAATTCGCCGCGCGCTTTTAGTTTCCTTTTTATTATTATTGTAACTGCTCCGAGTTTGTAATAGTAATTAGGGTTTTCAATTCCGCATTTTTATTTTCAGTCAAAATAATTATGTATCTGCAAAAGCCTTGTAATAGCTAGGACTTTAAACTTTCCGCACTTTTAATTTCTGCGAACTATAAACTGCTTAGATGTATGTTAATAGGATTATATGGAAAGACTAGCTGAAAATTAATACAGTAGAAAACGCTAATTGTGCAAAGATAATTAACTGAAAAAAACACACTTGCACATGTTCACTCCTAGGGTTTGCCCCACTTGGTTGCCTCGGAAATAATGGTTGTGTCCCTCGAACGTAGGGATACCTTACCAATAACCCGCGATTCAAAGTCATCATAAATATCATAGTCCCTACTTGTCCCTCGAGTTGCCTACGAATTGATCTTTTGACGATAGTCCCTTCGAAATGCTAAGGTATCCTTACTTGTTGCCTTCAAAGACCATTTCGTCCCTTCGAATGTCTCTTTAAAAATCCAACGATGGTGCTACCTATTCCTTAATAATAGGATAGCTCTGTCTAAAGGAAAACGAACAGACTTTTTTTTGAGTAGGTAGATTAGTTCCTAGGTACTTGCTCAAACCAAAACTTTTTCACACCAACACTTTCCCAAACAAAGTTTTCAAAAACAACTTCGTAACACTCTTGAGGACAGAAACAAGGGTTAAAACGAAGTAAAACAAAACTTTTCAAAACAAGCACACACAAGCAATTTAAAAATGAGCAAGTACCTAAGAGCCCATGGAAAACCATGGATAAAAAGGGTGCTAACACGTTCCCTTTCTATAATCTAACCCCGTACTCAGAAACATCTCGAAAAAGGTTTTTTCTGTTCTTTTTCCTTTTCATGATTGGATAAAATAAAAGTCGGTGGCGACTCTTGCTTACCGCGACATTTGCGAACAAAAAACGCAAAGCAGTATTAACAGTCGGTTCTGCCACTGTATCACAACATGCATAACTATAAGTGCGGAAAACAAAATGCGAGAAAGTAAAGGCCTACAACTATTACATCCCATAAGCAGTTACATAATATAAAAAGTGCGAGGAAATGTAAACTACAACTATTACAAAATAACTCGTGCGACCTATACATTTGTTTTCTATAATTTAAATAGCAAAGGAATAATTAAAAAATAAATTAAAGGACAAAATAAAAAACTAAAATTTTAAGCAAGAAAAAATGTTTTTGGTCTTTTTATGAGGAAAAAGAATTTTGTGTTAATAATAATTTGAATTTGATTTAAGAAAATAAATTAATTATAAAACCCTAATTCTAATTAGTTAATTAATTAAAAAATTGATTAAATTAATTAATTAAAATTAATTTAATTAATAAAAACCTAAGTCTAATGTTTTTGTTATTTTTTTTATTAAAATAAGATTGATTAAAAAAGAAAGTAGTTAATTAAAACACAAAAAAGAAATGAAAATGGGCCTGCTGAGAACAAGTAAGTGGATGGGGTATGAGGAAGGAGAACAATGGGCCCAAAACGGATGAGTCCAGGAGCTTTATTCCAATCTAGTGGGGAGCGCGCCATAGGGTGCACCATGGTCATGATTGTTATTTCTACCTCCATGCTTATATGTAAAACGTTAGAAAATGCATATAAATGAAACAAATATGTTTACATAGACTTATAGTGTGAAAATCTTGAGAACACGAAACCTACCAACTTACCAACCAGAATCAATGTGAGGGAGTTTTCTAGGGTTGATTTGCAAAGGATAATGATTGATTCTGACTCCTGGCCTTCAGGAGGACAATGAAATGTTTGGATCATTTTAAAAACCGCTGGAGATGTGAGATATGATTTTCACAATTTCTTCAAATTTGGAGAATTTATTTTGGAGAGCTTTGGTGCAAAATTTCGTTTCCTTGGCTTATGCTTTTGTTTTGTATTTATAGAGGGATGAAATGGTGAGTCAACATGGCAAGAATCCACATATAATGGCCCCTTTTCAAAGCAATATCAAACATATTAAAATACTTCCAAAATTGTGAAAAACTTGCCTTCTTGAGATGCAATGAACCTGGTATTTTTCCTCATGCCTTGCACGAATTCTAAGGCCCAATATCAACCCAAATCATCATCCCATTTATCCATACTTTTTATTTATTATTTTTTGCAGTTTATTTTGTGTTTATTTGAATAAAAATAAAATAAATATGAATAAAATAGAGAAAAAATGCAAATCAAGGTAAGGGTGAATTAAGGTGTCATTAAGTAAGTCATAAACATATTTGAATCCCACAAAAAAGGTCTATGAACTTAAAAATGCATTTTTTCTCAAAGTTGACTTTTTTTGCATTTTCACCAATTTTCCCAATTTGTTCTAGTCATAACTTGCTCAATTTGTATCTTTTGGATATGATCTTGGACTTTTTAGAAATATCAAGATGTCCCTTATAATCTTTATGTTTAACATTTTTGCATTTGGAGAAATCATCTTGATGTGACTTGCCTTGACAAAAAATGCCTTTTTGTTGACTTTCAAAAAGACCTGTAATGTATTGGCTCATATCTTTCCAATGATGAATTTTTTGAACTTGAGGAAAAAAGAAAAGTGGTAGGGAATTGAAATTTATTCACAATGAGCTTTAGTTTGGGCAAAATGGATGAAGTGTGTGAAAGTTATGCTTGGTCAAAGTTCAGTTGACTTTTCCTATGAAACCCTAATTTTGCACTTTTGGATTCTTGATGATTTGAGAGCATTCCTTGAGGGATCATGATCAACCATTGATAAAATGATAAATATCACTTCAAAATGTTGATGTTGATAAAAAATCTTGAAGTTTGATTGTATGTTCACCATAGTTGACTTTTTGACAAATATAGTTTATTTTCAAACATTTGAGCCATTGACTAAGCAAAATTGTGATGCAAGGCCTGAAACTTGGCTTGAGCATTCTTGATGACATATTAGGAACCATAGAAATCACTTGAGACCTTTGAAACCCAAACTTCTTTGGGAACAGTGAAACCCTAGTTGGAAGTCCATTGCTTAGGAGGAGAATTTGTCTGGTCAATTCTTTGTCAATCTTGAGCATTTGGGGACCTCTATGAGTATGTCTTGAATAAAATGAGAGGGAAAATTTTGGGGTACAACACATACCAACACAAAAGTGTCATACACCTTCTACCATACAAATCTTCAAAATATGTAATCCCAATGCTAGAATGGAAATTATTATTATAAGTAAACTCAATCAATAACAAGTAAATGTCCCAAGAAAATTATTACTCTAAGACACAGGCTACCAATAAGTCCTCTAAAGATTGGATAGTCCTATCTGTCTGACCATCTGTGTACAAATGGTATGCAGAACTCAACCTTAACTTATTTCCCAAGGCTTACTCAAACTCTCCCAAAACCTAGACGTGAATCTCGGACTCTATAAAAAACAATACTCAACAAAATACCATGCAAATTCATAATCCCACTAATGTAGATCTCTAATAACTTCTCCAATTAAAAAATGATCTATATCGAAATAAAATGAGCCGACTTAGTCATTCTATCCATAACAACCCTATAATACGGTGGGAGAACTGACTTGTTTTGCGTTTTATCACAAATGATGCGGATAGTAAGAGTCACCACCAACTTTTCTTGTATCCAATAAGGAAAGGTGAAAAGAAAAGGAAAGACCTTAAGATTATTAAGTTCGGGGGGTAGTTTATGAAATGGGAAGGTGTTAGCACCCTTTCATCCGTAGTTATCTACGGGCTCTTAATCGCTAGCTCACTTTGTTTTGAAAAATGCTTTTTAAAATTGTGTTTTGAAAATATTTTGAAATGCCAATAGTAAGGCAAGACTTTGTAATGATTCTCGTATCTATCCTTGAGAATGCGTACAAAGTTTCTTGAAAATATTTGTTTGAAAAGTGTTTGAAAAAATGTTTTCTTTTTGAAATGTTTGTGAGCAAGCGATTATGAGTGTTCTACCTACTTAAAGTCTTTATTGTAATTTTCCTCCTCCTTTAGATAGTGCTATCCTACCATTAGTTAGTAGAAATCCCTATCGTTCGATGTGAAGGGATAGGTGTGGGTCATCGTTCAGTCAGAGAAGGAAACTTGTAAGGACGCTTTAGCAATTTATTGTTAAGGGACTAGATCATTTACCGAAGGCAACATCGAAAGGGTCATCGAGGGACTACGATCTTTGATTTCGAGGGACAATGCTAAGGCATCCCCGCGTTCGAGGGACATGACAATTTTATCGAAAGGAATCAAGGGAGGTTATCCTAGAGGTGTGATTGTGTGGAGTGTGTTATTTTCCAGTTATGTTTATCTTTGAAATTAGGGTTTGCTACTGTTTGCTTTTATCTTGTCATACAATCCTAATTATTTACAGTAATAGTAAAATAGTGTGATAAATGTGCGGAAAGTAAATGCAGAAAATAAAACCCTAAACTATTACATGGCTTTGGGAGAGATACATAAATAATAAAATGCGGAAAATAAAAATCCTAATTACTATTACGAACCATGAGCAGTCAGAATAATCAGAAAAAAGGAAAAGCAACAAATAAAGCTAACTCACGAAACCTATACAATCGATCTAAAATAAAACAGAAAAGAAAAGATTTTTTTGTAATTCTTTATGAAAAAATGGAATTTGTGATAGACCTAGACACTTAATTAATTTCAATGAAAAAAAAGGTCAAATAATTTAATTATTTAGAAAAAGGTTGATTTAGTTAAATTAATTTAAAAAATAATTAGAGAAAAAAAACCTAAGAGTCTAAATTAATTTTAATAAGAAAAACTATTATTTTTTGGTATTTTAATTAAATTATAAAAATTTTAAAAAATGAATAAATTAAAAATATAAAAAAGAGAAAAAGTTGGGCCAGAATTGGAAAACAATGGGGGTGCGGATTGCAATCTGAATCCAGGCCCAATAACAAGATCCCACTAATCTCGTGCGCTGTAGCTTCAGGGATGTATCATGGAAATCAGATTTGGATATTGGATATGGACCTGAGCACGATCAAATGGTGATGATTGAGGAATTGCATGGTCGATGCGTGGTACGCTACATAGGATCTGCAAGAATCATAAAACAAATAATATGGAAAAGAATGCAAGGGTAAGGGATCGAACCCATGCCCTTGCACATGAACACTTTATCGCACACTGCCTTGCCACTGGGAAATTGTTTCTTTCATGTTAATTATACAATATTAAAACAATATATGATAAACACGTAAGAGTCAAACCACCACCTCCGGTGGTCAACTTCATCTTCTACTGCGAGGGCAATTCGTAAACCTCCAAAGAAAAGGAAAAGTGAGAGAGAAAGGTATCCCTGTCCACTAATTGAGGCCTGACGAATCTAATGGTGATGTTAGTTTCGATTAAAACGACCTGTAGCTATGGTTTCAAAGATCCATGACCTTGGTGCCCTAACTATGGCAGTTCTCTATTCCTGCGTGAAAACATGCAAACGATGATTCTAAACGAATCTAAACTTGATTATAAGAAATAATATATGCATGAATTCAATTAATAATGCATTAAGAATAAGTTTGGATTCAAGGAAGTTCCATCAACCGACGATGCTTGGTTGCGATGATTTGGGGTGCTACGACCTTCAAGGACGATTGGGAACGACTCTTGGAGGTCTCAGGGAGCTGATAGAATGCTTAAAATTGATAGAAACTTGTTGGACAAGAGCGTTTGGTTATGCCCTATTTTTTTGGAAAATTTGTGAGTTTTTAGGGTTCTTCAAGGAGGCTTGCATGCGTGTCCTCTTAATCTAATCTTGTTGAATATATATAAAGAGATGTATTAGGTCAACAATTGTGAATAAAATCTTTGTGCATTATGATGAAAATATTTTCTTTCAATATTGAATGAAAAGTTTCCTTTTTTTTGGCCAATCCTACCTTCATGATCTCACATGAGTTTGTTGGCTTGGATATTTGATTTTGGGCTCTTGATTTGATCCAAAATAAAACTTACACGCCTAAATCCATTTACCTTGTATTTATTTATTTTATTTTGAATTTATTTGAATAAAAACAAAAATAAATAGAAATAAAAATCATGGTAAGGTATGAATGGACTTATAGATCCATAAACATGTCAAAAGAACGTTTGAACCTCAAAAGTTAGGCCCATTAGTCCAAAAATTCAATGTTGCTCAATCTGAGCTTCATGCATTTGCTCAAAATTTCCCAACTTGCACTGGTTATAACTCTCTCAATTTTCATTCTTTGAAGGTGATCTTGGACTTTTTAGAAATCCAAAGATGTCCACTACAATGTCTATGTTGACCATTTTTGCATTTGAATAATTTAATTTAATGTAAGTTGCCTTGACAAAAAGTGTCCTTTTGTTGACTTTTGAAATGACCTATAATGTATTGGCTCATATCTCTCAAATGAAGCATTTTTTGGACTTGAGCTTAGAGAGAAAAAAGTTGTAGATAATTTTATTTCCTTAAAAATGATCTTCGGTTGAGGAAAATCTGATGAAGCATGTGAAAGTTATGCTTGGTCAAAGTTCAGTTGACTTCTCCTTAAGAAAACCGTAATTTGGCAACTTTTGACGTTTGATGATTTTGGAGTTTTCTTGATGAATCATGATAAAACCTTGATCAAATTATGAATATGACTTCAAAATATTAATGTTGACCAAAAATCTTGAAGTTTGATTGTATGTTGACCATAATTGACTTTTTGTCCAATACAGTTGATCTTCAGTCATCTGAGCCATTGAATGGGTAAACTTGTGATGCAATGCATGAAACTTGGTATGTGAATTCCTGAGGCATATAGGAGACCATGAATTCCATTTGAGGCCTTATAAACCCAAATTTCCTTGTGAAATATGAAACCCTAGTTGTGGACCCATTGCTTAGGGGGAGGATTTGTCTGATCAATTCTTGGGAAACCTTGAGCATTTAAGGATCCTAGGAGAATGTCTTGAGATAAATGGGAGGGAAAATTTTAGGGTGCAACAACTTCCCCTGTTCAATCTTCTTAAATCTGAAGAGTTAGATTGCCATGTCTGCCATTCATGATCTGAAGGTGGAAGAGGATTGAACACTTAAGTGCCTAGAAATTTACACTCGCATGTGCAGGAAGTAACATTGTTGGTTGATAATATTGCTTGGATGGGCTTAAAGATGACATTCAGAGAGGTGACAAAATGTAGTCGGAGATGGGCTTATAGATGACATCAAAGGTAACTGTTGATAGAAGTATTAGAATGAGTCTACGCTTGACTGTATCTGAAGAATGCTTTCCGGAATGAACCTCTGGGAAGGTGCTTAAGTAGCTGCTTATCAAATTCAGTCTCTGAGTGAAATGCTTATAAGAATTCAGCCTCTGAGGTAAATGCTTATCAGAATTCAGTCTCTGAGGGAAATGTTTGTCATGTAGATAGTCGTCCTGTCTTGTTTCAGGAATTGATCTACAATCTATTTTTTGTTGGTAAACTCGTCCTATTTCAGGAATTCATACCACCTGGTCATATCGATAGTTTCCCCGTCCTATTTCAGGATTTAATCTTTGCCTAGTGTTGTAACCCAAAATTTTCCCTCTGACTTATCAAGAATTTGCTCACACGATCTCCTTTGGCTCAAGACTGCACTAGGGTTGATCAGCTCAAGATACCTCTTAAGCACCGATGACCAAAATTAGGGTTTGAGATTGCACAAGGATATTTGAACTTCCAATGCCCCATATGACTTTCATGGATCATTATGGACCCTCAAGATTACTCATGTCAAGTTTCAAGCTTTGGATCACACTTTTTCTCAGTCAATTGAGCAGTTGACCTAAAAATCAACTGTATTAGGGAAAAAGTCAACTATGGTCAATTTACAGTCAAAATTCATAATTTTTGATCCACATCAAAATTTTAAACTCATGTGTATCATTTTATCAAGTTTGGACCATAATTCCTCAAGAAATTTGATCAAATCTACAAAAGGGCAAAATGGTCAAAATTAGGGTTTTTACTAGGAAAGGGCAATTTCTGATTTTTGACCTAGCAAATGATCAACTGGTTTAAGGCTTGATCTCAAGAGTCCAATTGCATCATTTTTACCTAATGACATGGCTCAAAACATTGCTCAAGTCCAATGGATTGACAGATGAATTTTCAGTCAACTGATCAAAAGTCAACTGTATACTGAAAAGTCAAACTTTGACTTTTTGGTCAAAATCAAATGTCAAAGATCACAATTCATCAAAGCATGTCAAAATATGAAACTTATTCATCAAGAAATAAAAAATTCAAGATTTCATTTTGAAAAGATAAAATTTCTAAAAACTTAGAAATTTTTCTAAGTGTTGGAAATTTCTTATTTTTTCACAACTTTGAGCAAAACTTTCACCATGATGCAAGATGATTCAAAAGAAACTTCCAACATGAAAGTTGTAGATCTCCATGAAATCTGCAACTTTGTTTTACACAACTCCTTCCAAAAGTGCTTGGATCTCAAGTTATAATTTTAAGAATACATGGTCATGAAACAAAACACTTCGTGAAATTTTTGCCCTAATTTGGTCAGGATTTTGGCCCAACTTCATGGCACTTTTTCACATAGTTCCAAGGGGAATTTTTAAAAGTGATTCAAAGATGGGTTTTAGATAACATTGCAATCTTTCCGAAATGTACAAGAATTCCTTGAGATCATTTTTGAGTAGGGAGAATCGAAGAGATGAAGTTAGGGTTTTATCACTTGAATTACAAGTCATTTTGTGATGAACAAGATTTAAAATTCAAACTTATGCTGCATAACCTCTACTTTGCAGGCCTCAAACTTGTTAGGCACTCCATAATTAATTGCTTGCACAACTGTTAGAGGTCTCATTTTAAGCATTCAATGCAAGGCCATGCTTTATATCCATTTTGGGAAGAAAGTGCACATTGCCATTTTGATAAACTTTTGCACAAAACTTGTTCTTGAGCCTTGCAATTGCTTTCTTCTGATCATACAAGTTCCATAACTCAAGAGAAACTAGTTGAGACACTTACAATCACCCAGCCCATGCTTGTACTACATATTGAAACTTGTCTTACCACTTTTCTTCAAAATCAAGTAACCTAGCAATTAGCTTGTAACTTGTACTTCTGACTCTCCAAAGCACTCCAACCTCTTTGCTTATACATACACAAGTCATTTGCCACAAATCCCATGCATGCTTAAGCCCTGAAAAGACCAAGAACACAGAATCACCAAAAACACTTCAAAACTTGTTATTTCTGAGTTTTGAATCCAATCTCCAAATTTACTCGTGCGTTTCTTGGCCTTTTACTTTCAAAAGCTTCTAAACAACATATACAAACAATCCCAACCCCTGCAGAACCACTGTAACACCTCCATCATCATCCACCATTTTCAAAAACATCATCTTCCACCTTGACTTCTCCAGAACTCCTCAGGCACTTTCAGCTCAAGCTAAGCATCCCATTTGCTTCCTGGGAACTTGAGGAAGCTAATCCAATCATTGGAACTCACTAAAAGCTACTCAAACTCCAAACATGATACCCTCTTGCAAGGTAAGTTTTCTGACTTTTGAACTCTTCATACATGCATCATTAATGGTTTATTTGTGAATGAAAAATGTAGATATCATTGCCCTAAAGCTAACCATGTCCATAATTAATTTTGTTTGAGCTTAGAGAATTTTAAGATTGAAGTTTCTGAAATTTTTAGGGTTCAGATTAGGGTCATTAAAATTCATGCTTATCTTTGATCTATAATTTTATTGCTTTGCATTTCTGAAATCGTGAGGAAATTTGCTACAAGTTTCCTGTTTACAATTTTCATTTTTGTTGAGATTTGAATAAGATACAGAGGTTCTGGCTGGGCGTGAGGTTGAAGATGAAGTTCAGGCCATGGACTTGTTTACTATCATAGATTTGTTGTTTTGATTATATAAATGGATGTATAGCCACCCCAGTGGTAGAAGCGCACGCCTGTGACTATAGGGGCATGGGTTCGAGCCCCAGTGGTACCCTTTTGGATTTTTTTTTCATATTTTTCCCATTCTGACTTTTTTTTGGACAGGCGCCTGGGCCTCCTTTGGGCCTTGTGTTTTTTTTCTTACTACTGACCCCCCTTGTTGACTATTTGCACCCTGGCCCATTTTTATTTTCCTTTTCTTATTTTTATTTATTTATTTTCTTAAATATTTTTATTTAATACTAAAAAATCAGGAAAAAAATAAAAACATGAGATTAATATTTTGATAAAGTTTATTTATTTTTTTACGCAAAAAAATTGTTTTTTATCATACTTTATTTATTTTACTAATTGTATTTTTGGTAAATTTAATTTAAAAAACTAGGGTTTTAGTTATTTTCTTTTACACCATTTAAATATATTATTTTAAAATATAAAAAGACCAAAAAATATTTTATAATACTATAAATTATTTTTTAAGACAAAAAATACCAAAAATATTCTTCTCATGAACTTAATTTCCTTTTTTTTAATTAATATTTAGATTAGGGTTTTATTTAAATTCTTTTCCTAGTAAATTTAGGTTTTAATTTTTTATTATTTTTATAAATTATTTTTCTTTTAATTAATTAGGTTAAAACAAAACCCCTTTTCCCTAAAAATCCAAACAAAACATCCATTTTCTTTACATTTACATTCTTGTATATTTATTCATTTTGTACATTATTTATTTCAATTCTTGTACAAATTCAATATGGTTTTAATAGATAATTAGGCTTTATTTTCTTGCAATCCCCATTTATAATTTGTACACCCCCTCCCACAAGTATTGTAATAGCGTAGTAATTTTAAATTCCGCAATTTATCGCTTTATATACAAATGCTAGTAATTAGGGTTTGTATGGAAAGACTAAAACCAATCAATTAGAAAACCCTAATAAAAAAAAATCAAGAATGAAAATAATACACTTGAACACAAGCACCCCTAGGGTAAAACCACTTGGTTGCCTTTACAAAATGGCCATATTACGCGTGTGAGGTATCTTAGCAAAAACAAGCAAAATACAAGATCATAGTCCCTCGATGATGCTATCTAAGTTGCCTTTCAAAATGATCTTAGTCCCTAAATAAAAATGCTAAGGTACCTTGCAACATTTCTAATCATTTTTATAAGATGACCCACGCCCGTCCGATTTACATTCAAAGATAGGGTTACGTACCAAATCAATGGTAAGATAACAATGTCAAAGGCAAAAGGAAATGAACATGAAATACTTTTGAGTAGGTAGAATGATCCTAATTACTTGCCCACTTTCAAAACAAAAACAAACACCTACACTTTTAAAAACATCTTACAAACTTGAAAACATTTTCAAAAGATCAACATCTTTGTATACATTCTTACGCACGAGAATCATTACAAAGTTTGCCTAAACAATGGTCTCTTTACAAAATAATTTCAAAAACCACACAAAACACAATTTCAAACAAAAGCAAGTGATCTAGCAAGTAACTAAGATCCCATGGAAAACCATGGATGAAAAGGGTGCTAATACCTTCCCTTTTAATAATCTACCCCCCGCACTCAAGAAACATATCAAAGGTCTTTCATGTGCTTTTTCACCTTTCCTTTTGGATAAAAGAAAATTTGGTGGCGACTCTTGCTAACCGCAACATTTGCGATCAAATGCAAAACACCCAAGTCAGTTGTCCCACCGTATCACAGAACTGGCGACTCTGATGGGGAAAATTCTAAAAGTGGGGTTACCTTAGGGTTAGATCATATTTACTTGCTTCCATTATTTGACTTGTATGCTTTACATTTTGGTTCTTTGTTTGAGTTTGAATCCTCTACCCGAATTTGGGATACCTTATAGGTAAGTAGCAATACATTGTGGAAATTGTGCGGGGTATACCGACATGGTCAAAGAAATAGCTACGTTAGTGTGACATATTTGAGGGTACCGGTAACCCTTGAGTTAATCAAGGAGAATACGGGGCCGCTGAGTGATGTCATGAAGCACTAATGAACTTTTAGAACCTTTACTTGACCAACTTGGCCTTTAGGGCGTAGTGAGATGACCGACTTTGGTGCAGTCCAAAGTTGGTAGATACTCGATACTACACTCATTGAGGTTTAGTTTTTTGGGATATTTCGGTCGCCATTAAAGAGGCTTGTGCTGAAACAATAACCAAGGAAACAAACCAGTGATATTGAGCTCCTTAGAACCCGATTACTATTACTAGGACAGGTTTGAGCCAACTAAACTTCAAGAGGGTAGTTACCTATGAGACTCCATGCAATCCTAAACCTAAGGACTTGTTTTCTTTGTTTGTGTATATTTACTTGTACATAACATTACGAACATCATAACATCATACTCATTCACTAAGCATTTCAAGGATCTTGGGATTTATCTTTGTTTCTATTTTATAGGACATGGATTCTATTCGCAGGAAAACCATTCAAGTCAATCTCGTAAGGATCCCTCCTCAACTTAAAGAGATAGCATCAAAGATTCCTGAAAATTCTCCATTTACCGAAAGATATGGTCGCCTACTAAACTTGGTTACCTCCAACACTGATGAAGACATGATGAAGGTGCTCTTTCAGTTCTTTGATCCTTTACACCATTACTTCACATTTCCCGATTATCAACTTGTGCCAACTTTGGAAGAATTCTCCCAACTCTTGAGGATTCCCATTCTCAATCAACTACCTTTCAACGGTACGGAAAGAGATCCAAAGCCAGAAGATATTTCTCAAGCTCTACACTTGCAATCATCTGATATCACAACTAATTGGGAAACAAGGAGTGGTGTCAAGGGTTTCCTAGCAAAGTTCTTGTTTGAGAAAGCCCAAAGTTGTTGGAACTCTTTGGATATGAAAGATTTTTAGGAAATTGTGGCTCTCCTCATCAATGGGATGTTTTTGTTTCCAAATCCTGACCAACTCATAGATGTGAACGCCGTCAAAATCTTCATATCCCGCAACCCGGTGCCTATTTTGCTAGGGGACATCCTACATTCTTTTCACACTCGCACTATGAGGAAAAGAGGTATCCTTATGTGTTGTACTCCTCTTTTGGAAATATGGTTTATTTCGCATCTTCCCCAATCTGTATTGAAGAACGATCAAGGTTCAAGGTGGTCACAAAGGTTGATGACGCTCAAACATTCAGACATTCATTGGTGTTCCCGATCCTTAGAGAATGTTACTATTGTCGACTGTTGTGGAGAATTATATAATTTCCCTTTGTTGTACCCCAAAATTTTCCCTCTCATATTTCTCAGAACATTGCAAGAAAAATCTCTAAGTGGCTCTAGATTGCTCAAGAGTTGGACAGTCAAGTTATCTCCTAAGACAGTCAACCTCAAATTAGGGTTTTGTGTTGCATCAAGATCTTTGAATCCAAATGACCTCAAGTTCTCCCCAATGTCCTAATATGTTCTCAAGTTCATCCATGTCAAATTTCAAGCCTTGCAGAGGAAGTTTGCTCAGTCAATTGCTCAAGGAGTCCAAAAATCGACTGTGCTAGGGCAAAAGTCAACTATGACCCAAATACAGTCAAACTTCAAGATTTTTTGTCAACATTCTCATTTTGAAGGATATTTCATCATTTTATCAAGGGTTGATCATGATTCATCAAGGATTGCTCAAAATTCATCAAGACTCAAAAGTTGCTAAATTAGGGATTTGTAGGAAAAGTCAACTCAACTTTGACCAAGCATAACTTTCTCATACTTTATGAGAAATGACCCATCAAAAGCTCATTATTAAGAGGATGAAATTTACTACAATCCATATTCATACCCCAAGATCAAGAAATGCACTCACAAAAAGTTACAAGTTTGGACATTATAGGTCATTTTTGAAAGTCAACAAAAACACCTTTTTTGCTAAAGCTTATAACTTGAGCATGGAATATGAAAATGAGATGAGACCAAAAGGGTTGGTTAGAGTACACCTCAATCCTTCTAAAAAGTCCAATAACACCTCCAAAAGTGCAAAATTGAAGAAGTTATGCATTGTCGAAGTTGAGCATTTTTGCAAAATTGCCAAAAGTCAATTATCCCCAAAACATCAAATTTTGTCAAATGGGCCTATTCGTTTCCACTTGATTTGGGCTTGCCACATTCCACACGTGTCCTAGCTTCAGCCTTGTATCCATTTATCAATTTTTCTATTTTATTTGATTTTTATTGAATTATTTCATTTTAAATCAATTTAAATCAAATAAAATCCCAAAACATGATTACATGAGATCTTTTTCTATTTTCAGGACCTAATCACCATCAATATCCTGATCAAATTCGTATCAAGCATTCCATGTGCAAAAAGATTGGATTTTGGACAAAATAGGCAAGCTTTCAATGGAGGATCAAATCCAATCTCAAGGCATTGATTTGGAAGGATTCAGCCCACATTTGTTGACCTAATGCATTGCATATTACTTATACAAGCCAAAGCACACGAGATCAAGGGCTAGAGACTACAAGAACACCAAGAACAAAGCTTGAAAAAAGGTGAAAAAAGTGCAAAACTGAAATCGAGCTTGGAGGCGTTTTCAAAGGCAGAACTCAACACTAATCGCTTGCTAGACAATCACTGAACCTGCTGCAATCAAAAGAAAGCTCTCACACCCTCTCAAACGCACTGTAAGCCTCACGTTTCATACCCCTGTATTCAAAATCGTAACTCCATATTCTTGCATTTTCTTTGCAAATCATTGATATATTTATGATGCTTATGAAATTTCTGAACTTTTGGCATTGTTTGATTGCATTTATATGGACTGTAGCCCTATAACCGAACCTAGGGTTTTGTAGTGTGTTTTTTGGGCATTTCTTTTACAGGAAAAATTGATGCCATTGATGGACATAGACGTGACCAGGGGAGGTAGACGAGTACAACCATGGTCTTGGGGGTCGTTTTAATGGCCTAGATTTAATTTTTGGAATGTCCTGCGAATTTAGCTGCGGATATAAATCTGCAGGTAAATATACAGGGTTGAACGAAGAAGACGAAGACGTGTCTCCCTCTTAGTGACCGGTTCAAACTTTGCGCGTTTTATTTTTTTATTCTGGCATATTATTGTTTTTTCCCATATTATTATTATTGTCCAATACTATAACAACTAACGCACAATGGCTGAGTGGTAGAGACGCGTGTTCAATGATCAACAGGACCTGGGTTCAAATCCCAGGTTCCCCCATATGCTTTGTATTATTTTTCTCCACGTGATTCCATGCAATACCAAGCGTGCAACATATCATACTCCCTCACTCAATCACTTGCCAGATGGCCCCAGGCCAGATCTGGTGGTCCAGATGGAATGCCTACCATACTCCCTAGTCAAAGTGCCACGCTGGATTCCAAAAAGTCAGCCAGGCCAGTGGATTATTGGGCCTCAGAATTGCTATCAAAACCTCCAAAAATCAGGCCCAAACACTCTCTTCTATATTTATTTTTATTCTTGTTTTTTTATTTAATTATTCTCATTATCTTTTTTAACTAACCAATTAAATCTTTTTCTTCATTAAAATTAAAAACCCAAAAATATTTTATCTATTAAATTAATTTTCAGTATTTTATTTTTTTAATAAATATTAATTTAATTAATTTAGTTTTAATTAGGAATAACTTTTAGTATATTTTGCAATAATTAAAATTAACTTAGACAATTAGGTTTTATTAACATTGATCAAATTTATTTTTATTTCTTTAAATACCCAAAAAACCCAAAAATATTTTTATTAATTAATTAATTTATTAATTTAATGCTTAATTTAGTTTAATTTCTTTCTTAATTCAAAAAATAACCAAAAAAAAAATCTTTTCTTTAGTTAAAGGGTCAAAACCCTAGAACTCGCCCGATTTAATTTTCTGCACGCGATCCATTTTATTCAATTTTGTATCTGTTTCCGAAATGTAATAGCTTAATAGGACTTTATTATTTTTATCGCTTTATTTATTTTCCGCATTTTAATTTCAAGGGTTGCTTTTGGCGATGTAAATACCCAACGCCTTGTAATAATTAGTTTAATTTCCGCAATTTAATTTCCGCAACTTATAAACTGTTAGATGTTTGATAATAGGGAATGCATGACAAGATTGAACGTTTAAACCTAAAATCAACATAGATAACCACTAACATGTACAAAGATAAAATAAACTGAAAACAACACACTCGCACATGTGCACTCTTAGGGTACACCTTACTTGGTTGCCTTCGTACGCGGTCATTAAGTATAGGAAGTTTTAGAGGTCGCCCTCTTGTCCAAAGATCATAGTTGCCTCGAAACGGTTGCCTCGGAAAAATGATCTAAGACATTAGGGTTCCCGCTAAGGCGTCCTAACATTGCTTTGGTGACCGCACGTCCCTAAAATCGAATTGACCCTTAAAACTCCAACGTGCTACCTACTCATTAATATTGGGATATCATTGTCTAAAGGACATTAGCACAAATTGATTCCTTTTTCGAGTAGGTAGATGGTTCTTAGATACTTGCTCTTTCAAAAACAAAAACTTTTCACAATTACACTCCTTTTTCAAACAAAAAATTCTTCAAACCCACAAATACAAAGAAAAGAAATTTTGAAAACACTTTGAGCAAGTACCTAAGAGCTCGTGGATAACCACGGATAGAAAGGGTGCTAACACCTTCCCTTTCTATAATCTACCCCTCGAACCCGAGAAACATCTCAAAAAAGGAATTTTTCTGTGCTTTTTTTCCTTTCCTTGTTAGATAAAATAAAAGACGGTGGCGACTCTTGCTTACCGCGACATTTTGCGAAAACAAACGCAAAATGCAAACCAGCATTCCAAAAACAGTCAGTTCTCTCCCACCGTATCACACCCTTTACTTGGCATTAGGGGAGGTATCACCTACAACCCATTATTAGACTTAAGACAATTTGGTTACGCCCGAAGGGACGGCCCACATGAGATGCTCATTCAAGGTTTGGAATTTGACTACGAGAACAATGATCAAGGTCATCGCTAGGGATTTATCCGAGCTTGGAGGATGTTAAACAAGGTGGATAGCAAGACATTGGGGCATCAGAATTCCATACCTCTCGAGCCTTACCTAAAATGGGTATGAACTCGTGCTCAAAGTCTTATGATGCCTTATCCTTCCATTCTCCCGGTAATCATTGAGCCTGTTATGGAAGGAGATGTTCTGTATACTATCCTGCATCCTGACATGCCCACCTCTCTTGAAGACTTACAAAGAGATTGGATATAACTCAAGGGGGAGCGAGACACTTTTGAAGCCCAATTCTACGCTAGCGAGAAGAAAATTTTGGAACTCACTAAGCAACTTCATGAGGAGCGGACTATGAATGCCTACATTGCACCAAAGAGGATGTGTACTACCTTTTTATCTTAGATTTTTTGTATTGTTTTTCCCAAAGAGGCATTGATGTACTCAAACTTTAATTTATTAATATAACGTGTGTTTCCTTTTTTGTCTAAAACAAATTTGAATCTTTAAAATCCTTGAAATCATTGCATATGCATCTACCATTCATCATAACATAGGTAGGTTTCTTGCAACAATTCTCCTCATATTTCTACTATTTATTTCAGTAAAATGGATCTCAAACAGACGGTGAAGGACCTCGAAGCACAAAATGCTCTATTTCAACAGATGTTCTTAACTCTGGCCAAAGGACATGAGGAGTTGAAGACCTTGCTGGTTGAAGAGAAGAAAAAGAAAACAAAGAAAATAACCAGAATTCTAAATATGGGAAGAAGATTCCAAGGACAAGCAAGAAGGACCCTAGACTTTGCAACGTCATCTAGTGAGAAAGATAATCAAGTTAGGAAAGGCAAAGAAGCAGTTGTCCAGCTAGATTCAGAAGAGGAAGAAAAAGATTATTCTGAAGAACAATATCCTCCAGCTGACGACAAGTATAAGCATTTGGAAGAACGGTTAAGTGCAATGGAAATATAAAAAGTGCCTGGACTGGACTTTGAGGAGTTGGGTCTAGTATCTGGGATTGTCATTCCTCCAAAATTCAAAGCACCGGTGTTCGCCAAATATGAGGAAGTTTCATGTCCCGAAATGCATCTCCGGTCCTATGTGAGGAAAATCCAGCCTCACACTGTCGACAAGGATTTATGGGTACATTTCTTTCAAGACAACCTGTCTGGAACACAACTTGATTGGTTTTATCAGTTAGAAAGAGCCAATGTTCATAACTGGGAAGATCTAACTGCTGCCTTTTACAAACAATACCAATACAATGCTGATCTTACTCATACCCGTACTCAACTCCAGAGTATGGCCATGGTTTCATGTGAAGGCTTCAAGGACTACGCGCAAAAGTGTAGGGACTTAGCAGGAAGAGTCCAGCCTCCCCTATCTGAAAGAGAGTTAATAGACATGTTTTTGGGCACCCTGTCTGGTCCTTTCTTTAATCACTTGATTGGGAGTTCCTCGACATGTTTTACCGAATTGATATTGACCAGAGAAAGAGTGGAAGCCGAGATAAAGAATGGGAATATTCAAAAAGATGCATCCTCTGCTGCTGTAAGGAAACCATTCATTGGAAAGAAATAAGTTGTTGCAGTATATCCTCAGAGAAATCAAGATAGGGTTGCATGCCGTCCAACGGTGGGGGTTGTCATGATTCCTAAACCTACGCCTTCTCAGCAAGGAAGCAACCAGCCAAGAACGGAAAGACCAGTTAGAAAGTTCACCCAAATTAATATGACACTATCTCAAGTATTTCCACATTTGTTAAGATCCAATCTAGTGACTTTGAAAGAAGCTCCAAAGAACCCTAACATAACCTCTCCTCACTATCATCCTAATGCCTGTTGCGCATACCATTCTGATATTCCTATCCATGACACTAACAACTGTTGGGCTCTGAAGAACAAAGTACAAGACCTTCTTGAAGCCAAAGAGATTGAATTCGATGCGCCAAAAATTCCCAATGTCATCACTGCCCCTATGCCCAAGCACGACCGTAATGTCAACGCCGTTGAGGAAGATATGTTTGTTACTTTGGTTGATGAACTTGTGACCTTACTCTTGACTATCAAAAAGAACTTTTTAAAGGCCGGTGTATTCCCAGGCTATGATGAAAGCTGTCATTTCTGTTTATCCTCACCAACCACCTGTCATTTGTTAAAAGCATGCGTTCAATGCCTAATAGATGACAAGGAGATTTTGTTCGAGAATGCTTCTATTCCAAATGTTTCTTATAATGATGTTTCAATTGTGACCATTTTCGCCAATTCTTCCAGGGTCTCCACCAAAAGACCCGTTAGAATTACATCAGTTCCTAAAGTAGCTCCGTTGATAATTATAATGCCTGGACCAATCCCGTATTCGTCAAAAAAAACCGTCCCATGGAATTAGGAAGGTGATGTCTACTATCACGGTATCAAGCAAGATTGACCAGCTGCTGAAAATTCAAGCTCTAAGAAAGTTGACTCCGATATCAGTAATATCGCAGGGACTAGAAAGATAACCCGCAGTGGAAGGGTATTCTCTCCAGAAATTTCTCCTCCCAAAGTTATTTTTGTACCTGTAATCATTCCTGTTATTGTTTCTCCTCCAAAGGCTATTCTCAGTCCTGCAATCATCTCTGATAGTACTCCTGTTGAAAAAACTGTTACAGTCCCTATTATCACCCCTACTGACATTCCTACTGCCGAGTCTGCCGAGACTCGAGGCAAAGGTATTTTGGTTGAGCCTGTCCGGACGAAGGCACAATCAGTAGCTATCCTTGAGACCTCCCGAAAAGAGATGGAGGAAATTCTAAAGATTATAAAAAGGAGCGACTACAACGTCGTTGAGCAACTGGGGCAGACTCCATCAAAAATGTCCATGCTGGCTTTATTGTTATGTTCTGAGGCTCATGCAAAGGCCTTGGTAAAATTCCTTAAAACTGCCATGTACCCCAAGAAACATCTATCGATCAGTTCCAAGACTGCATAGCCAGCTTGACTGCAGATAATGGTTTACGCTTTTTGGATGCCGATTTAACGCCAAGGGGGAGGAAGCATAACGAGGCATTACATATTTCAGTCGAATGCAGGGGCACGAATCTGGCTCATGTCTTGGTTGACATTGGTTCGTCTCTGAATGTGTTGCCTAAAAAGGCTCTTGATAGGCTTGACTGTGAAGGATTGACCTTGAAACCTAGCAACATAGTAGTGAGGGCCTTCGATGGCTCAAAAAGGATGGTGCATGGGGAAGTGGACATCCCCATAAAAGTTGGAACCCAAATATTTGATTCAACTGTTTATGTAATGGATATTCACCCTTCATATTCCTTCTTATTAGGCCGACCGTGGATTCACAATGCTGGTGTCGTTACCTCTACGTTGCATCAAATGCTGAAATATCCAATTCAGGGGAAATCATCACTGTTCATGGAGAAGAAGAATATATGGTCAGCCATCTAATTTCCTCCAGATATATGGAATTAGATGGTGAATTTATTGAAACTACATTCCAACATTTTGAAGAAGTCCCGCAAACTATGGGAGTAACCAAGGTTGTTTCTCAAATCCTTAAGATTACAAGGCCTCCGCTCAAGATGTCATCTTTGAAAGATGCCAAGGCAGTGATAGAAGAAGGTGGGTGCACTATTTGGGGCAACTCCAAGATATCCCATACAAATCTGACAAATTTGGGTTGGGTTTCACTTCAGAAGCCCATAAAGTTGTACGTCGTGCTCGTGCTGGAGGACCACCCTTGAAGATCAGCAACCGCAAAGTCAACGCCGTGGAGAATGATGAAGACAGCTATGACTTGGAGGATTGGATTTTCTCAACTGTCAATGGAGGGCTCAGCAACTGGGAAGCTAGAGATTTTATCCTGATCACTTTCATCCAACAATAATTTGTCTTTAAATTTTGTCGGATCTTTAATATTAAATAATTCAAACTCTTAAAACCTTGTGTCTTACCTGAGGCACAATGGTCCATTTGTAAGGGTTATTATCTCATTTCTATATGACACCAATGAATCATGGACATTTTTGCATACAAACTTTATGCTCATTGTTTTTTTTTTTACATTATCATTTCTTTCAAAGATAGCTATACTCTTACACACGCTCACATTCAAAATGCAGATCTACATTCATTCGGGATCCCATGGATAACAATTCTGCTATGGCCTTCTGTGATTCTGAAAATCTAATCTACCAAGCCGAAGACGAAGGTGAGGAAGATTGTGAAGTACCAGGGGAACTCACCAGGTTACTACAACAAGAGAGGACCATTCAACCCCAGCAGAGCCATTGGACACAATTAACTTAGGAACCGAAGAAGACAAAAGAGAAGTTAAGGTGGGTGCCAATCTGGAACCCAGTGTAAAGGAGTGTCTGATTCAGTTGTTACACGATTATGTGGAGGTCTTTTCCTGGTCATAAGAAGACATGCCAGGACTTGATGCAGACATCGTGGTACATCGTCTACCAACAAAAGAAGACTGTCCACCGGTAAAACAAAAGGTCTATCGCATGCGACCGGACATGTCAGAGAAGATTAAGGCGGAAGTCATGAAACAATTAAATGCCATATTCATGGCCGTTACTTCCTATCCGCAATGGGTCGCTAATGTTGTTCCCGTGCCTAAAAAGGATGGAAAAGTACGAATGTGCATGGACTACAGAGATTTGAATAGGGCAAGCCCTAAGGACGATTTCCCACTTCCCCACATTGATATTCTAGTTGACAATACAGCACAGCACAAAGTGTTTTCCTTCATGGACGGTTTCTCAGGCTATAACCAAATCAAAACGGCGCCTGAGGACATGGAGAAAACAACCTTTGTCACATAGTGGGGCACATTCTGCTACAAGGTTATTCCATTCGGGTTGAAGAATGCTGGGGCAACCTATCAGCGTGCCATGGTAGCCCTATTTTACGACATCATACATCACGAAATAGAGGTTTATGTGGACGACATGATAGCTAGATCTCAAACAGAAGAAGAGCATCTTGATCATTTACAGAAACTGTTTGAGAGGTTAAAGAAATATAAACTCAGGTTGAACCCAAATAAATGCACGTTTGGAGTGAGGTCTGGTAAACTCATGGGCTTTGTCATCAGCGGAAAAGGTATTGAAGTCGATCCTGCCAAGGTGAAAGATATACAAGAAATGCCTGCTCCTCGTACTGAGAAGGAGGTCAGAGGATTCTTGAGACGGTTAAACTACATTGCCAGATTCATTTCTCACCTGACATCTACTTGTGAACCAATCTTCAAATTACTGAAGAAAGATCAAGTAGTCAAATGGAATGATGAGTGCCAAACTTCTTTCAACAAGATCAAAGAACACCTGCAAGAGCCTCTTGTTTTGATGCCACCAGTCGAGGGAAGATCCTTGATCATGTATCTAACTGTTTTGGAGAGTTCAATGGGGTGTGTGCTGGGGCAGCATGAAAAGTCTGGCCGAAAAGAGCATGCTATTTATTACCTGAGCAAAAGGTTTACCAACTGTAGAACAAGATATTCACAGCTCGAGAAAACTTGCTGCGCTCTGGCATGGGCTGCTCGCTGACTAAGACAGTATATGCTGACCCATACTACCCTATTGATATCCAAGATGGATCCAATAAAATAAATCATCGAGAAACCTGTCCTCTTTGGGAGAATATCGAGATGGCAGATGATCCTGACATAATATGATATACAGTATACTACCCAGAAAGCAATAAAGGGCAGTGTACTAGCTGATCACCTTGCTCATCAGGCTAGGGATGACTACCAGTCCATGAAGTTTGAATTCCTAGATGAAGACATCATGATGGTAAACAACTGTGAAGAATTCACACCATATGACGAACCTGAACAAGGATCCCGATGGACCCTGGTTTTCGATGGGGCATCCAACGCACTCGACAATGGTATTGGTGTTGTACTCATATCTCCTGAAGGATGTCATACTCCCTTTACTGCAAGATTCTTCTTCAACTGCACAAACAACATGGCAGAATACAAAGCGTGCATTTTTGGTCTCAAAGCTGCCATAGATTTGGGGATCAAATCCTTAAATGTATTCGGAGATTCAGCTTTGGTCATCATCCAAATAAAAGGGGAATGGGACACCAAACACCCTAACCTTATCCCTTACAAAGAACATGTGTTGACGTTCATCCCACATTTTGAGAAGATTACCTTCGAGCATTTCCCGCGAGAAGAAAATCAGCTAGCAGACGCACTAGCCATAATGTCATCCATGTTTAAACTTAAATGGGATAAAGAGGCTCCCCAGATCACCATTGAACGAATGGATGAACCAGCTCACTGTCACGAGATTAATACTGAAGAAGTAGTGGACCAGCCTTGGTTTCACAAAGTCAAGAGGTATCTCGAGTCTCAAGAATATCCGGAAGGAGCTTCAGTCAATGATAATAAGTTTTTAAGGAGATTCTCTGCTAAATTCTTCCTTAGTAATGGCATTCTCTACAAACGCAACCATGACTCTATGTTATTTCAGTGTGTAAACAAAGTTTAAGTGGAAAAGATCATGGCTGAGTTACATGAAGGTATTTTTGGCACCCATTCCAGTGGGCATACGTTGGCAAAGAAGATCCTACGGGCAAGCTATTACTGGTCTACTATGGAAGCAGATTGCTATCAACACTCTCGAACCTGCCACGTGTTAGATTTATGCTGACAAGGTGCACGTACCTCCGGTTCCTTTGAATGTCTTGACGACTCCTTGGCCCTTGGCTATGTGGGGAATCGATATGATTGGGGAAATCAAATGAACAACCTCTAATGGACACCGCTTCATCTTGGTGGCCATTGACTATTTTACAAAGTGGGTTGAGGCGGCCTCTTTCTCTTCCGTTACCAAGAATGTTGTAGCCCGGTTCATCAAACAAAATCTCATATGTTGGTACGGTATCCCAGAGAGGATCATCACAGACAATGGTACGAATCTAAACAATACTATGATCACCACCCCGTGCGAGCAATTCAAGATCCAACATCACAATTCTTCCCCTTACCGGCCAAAGATGAATTGTGGTGTCGAAGCCGCAAATAAGAACATAAAAAAGATCATATAGAAAATGACAGTCATGTACAAAGACTGGCATGAGATGCTACCATTCTCTCTCCATGGGTATCGTACTACAACACACACATTAACCGGGGCAACATCCTACTCTCTGGTATACGGCATGGAGGATGTCTTGCCTATTGAGGTCCAGATCCCCTCTCTGAGAATCATGAAGGATGCAGGTCTGAATAAAGACGATTGGATCCAAACTTGACTTGATCAGCTGAATTTAATTGATAAGAAAAGACTTACTACTGTTTATCATGGTCAGATGTATCAAAAATGGATGATCAAGGCTTTCAACAAAAAGGTCAGACGCCAAGTATATCAAGTCGGGGATTTGGTGATCAAGCGCATCATACTGCCGCAAGGTGATCCCAGGGGAAAATGGAATCCTACATATGAAGGACCATTTGTGATCAAAAATATATTCTCTGGTGGAGCAATGATCTTGACCACCATGGATGGAGACGGCCTGCCGCACCCTGTGAACATGGACATAGTCAAAAGATACTACACATAAGAGACCTGATAGGTTGACACACCTAGGCAAAACAAGGGCATCACGGAGAACCAAAAAGGTTCGGGCAAAAATTAGGGATAAAACAAAAAATTTGTACACCCGGGAAGCTGAAAACCCGAAAGGGCGGCTTGGGAAAAAAGGGTATCTTGATGGACTGAAAACCCGAAAGGGAGGTCCAGGCAAAAGTTAGGGAATTAAAGCGTACGACTATGTCCTGTTGGATCACCTTACGGACAACCTGCAAACTCGACAATTCTGATCAATTCAATCAGCTTTGGACAAGGCAACAAATAGATAAGATGCTCAGAGACACGAAGGCTGTAGCAGAATGGGAACCTCATAGGATTATTTCACATAGCTATCTTTTCTTTGTATTAAATTTTCATTTTTTTTACGACGACATTCTCTCACTAGAATGTTTGTCTCATTGTACAAAAATACTTACTCAAAGTCAATGCAAAGATATCCCTTTGAAAGTACAAAACTATCTGTTTTTCTTTACTCTTGTGTTTTGTTTGCGAAAACGTCCAATGATTTATTTTTGAATATATGCATTTGAAAGTAACTATCATTTACAAATGAACAAAATAGAAAGACAATCACTGATGGCTTTAAGAAATAGGGAAATTTCTTTAAAGCTATTTCCATAAAATCCTTCGCAGTGTGCAGTTTAATCCCCAGCGGAACAGAGCTTCCAGTTATCAATCCCCAGTAGAAGTCGTCCAATTTCTCAGGATTCCCCAACAGGATTTTACAAGCAGTACACGACATTTTCCTTACAGCAGAGTTTATTTCTCTAAGCGGAAATTCATCAAAATTTCAACTTCAAAACATGAAGACTTGCACTTTGTATCCTCAGCAGCAGTCGGGGATTTATTTCTCCAATCCAACAAGCAGTGCAGTAGATTAGTTCACATACACATACATCACATCCATATATCATAAACATCGATAACACGAATGCATATATCATAATCTCATTATACCATGCATTTCATACAACATAATATTGCATATTAGCTAACATTTTACCCTTCTCGAGATAAGGTTAATCAATAATTATCATTAACAATGGTCAAAGACTTTCAGATACAATTCAGATACGCTCCAGACACGAATGCCATTATGATACTCATTCAGATTCAACTTTCAGATACAGTTCAGGTACGCTCCAGATACGGACGCCATCCTGATACTCATTCAGATTCAACTTTCAGATACAGTTCAGATACGCTCCAGACACAGACGCCATTCTGATACTCATTCAGATTCAACTCTCAGATACAGTTCAGATACGCTCCAGACATGGATGCCATTATGATACTCAATCAGATTCAGCTTTCAGATACATTTCAGATATGCTCCAGACACGGACGCCATTCTGATACTCATTCAGATTCAGCTTTCAGATACAGTTCAGATACGCTCTAGAAACAGACGCCATTCTGATACTCATTCAGATTCAGCTTTCAGATACAGTTCAGATACGCTCCAGACACAGATGCCATCCTGATACTCATTTAGATTCAAATTTTAGATACAATTTAGATATGCTCTAGACACAGATGCCATCCTGATACTCATTTAGATTCATCTTTCAAATACAGTTCAGATACACTCCAGACACAGACGCCATTCTGATATTCATTCAGTTTCAACTTACAGATACGGTTCAACAATCATTTCTGGATGGAATCTACAATACCATCTCTAACAACTTTCCATCATCCCTCCAAATGGAATTTTTAAGCCCATTCCCTATACCATCAATCATGACATCACCGAGTGCAAATTTCTGGGCACTCTAGTGTCCAATCATCTTCCACCTTCGAGTCACGAATGGAAAAACTCGCCAATATAACTCTTATGGCTTAAGAAGATTGAGCATGGAAGCTGTTGTACCCCAAAATTTTCCCTCTCACTTATCTATAATTTTCTTAAAAGATCTCCTTTGGCTCAAGACTGCACTAGGGTTGATCAACTCAAGACACCTCCTTAAGCACTGATGACCAAAATTAGGGTTTGAGATTGGAAAAGGATATTTGAACTTCCAATTCCCCATATGACTTTCATGGATCATTATGGACCCTCAAGATTACTCATGTCAAGTTTCAAGCTTTGGATCATACTTTTGATCAATCAATTGAGCAGTTGACCTAAATATCAGCTGTATTGGGGAAAAAGTCAACTATGGACAATTTACAGTAAAAACTCATAATTTTTTATCCACATCAACATTTTAAACTCATGTGTATCATTTGATCAAGTTTGGACCATAATTCCTCAAGAAATTTGATCAAATCTTCAAAAGGGAAAAATGGTCAAAATTAGGGTTTTAACTAGGAAAGGGTAATTTCTGATTTTTGACCTAGCAAATGATCAACTGGTTTAAGGCTTGATCTCAAGAGTCCAATTGCATAATTTTTTACCTAATGGCATGGCTCAAAACATTGCTCAATTCCAATGGATTGACAAATGAATTTTCAGTCAATTGATCAAAAGTCAAATGTATACTGAAAAGTCAAACTTTGACTTTTTGGTCAAAATCAAATGTCAAAGATCAAAATTCATCAAAGCATGTCAAAATATGAAACTTATTCATCAAGAAATCAAAAATTCGAGATTTCATTTTGAAAAGATAAAATTTCTAAAAACTTAGAAATTTTTCTAAGTGTTGGAAATTTCTTATTTTTTCACAACTTTGAGCAAAATTTTCACCAGGATGCAAGTTGATTCAAAAGAAACTTCCAACATGAAAGTTGTAGATCTCCATGAAATATACAACTTTTCTTTACACAACTCCTTCCAAAAGTGCTTGTATCTCAAGTTATAATTTTAAGAATACATGGTCATCAAACAAAACACTTAGTGAAATTTTTGCCCTAATTTAGTCAGGATTTTGGCCCAACTTCATGGCACTTTTTCATATAGTTCCAAGGAGAATTTTCCTAAGTGATTCAAAGATGGGTTGTATATCACATTTCAAGCTTTCCAAAATGTCCAAGAACTCCTTGAGATCGTTTTTGAGTAGGGAGAATCGAAGAGATGAAGTTAGGGTTTTATCACTTGAATTACAAGTCATTTTGTGATGAACAAGATTTAAAATTCAAACTTATGCTGCATAAACTCTACTTTGCAGGCCTCAAACTTGTTAGGCACTCCATAATTAATTGCTTGCACAGCTGTTAGAGGTCTCATTTCAAGCTTTCAATGCAAGGCCATGCTTTATATCCATTTTGGGAAGAAAGTGCACATTGCCATTTTGATAAAGTGACTTTTTGCACAAAACTTGTTCTTGAGCCTTGCAATTGCTTTCTTCTGATCATACAAGTCCAATTACTCAAGAGAAACTAGTTGAGACACTTACAATCACCCATCCCATGCTTGTACTATACATTGAAACTTGTCTTACCACTTTTCTTCAAAATCAAGTAACCTAGCAATTAGCTTATAACTTGTACTTCTGACTCTCGAAAGCACTCCAACCTCTTTGCTTATACATACACAAGTCATTTACCATAAATCCCACGCATGCTTAAGCCCTGAAAAGACCAAGAACACAGAATCACCAAAAAGACTTCAAAACTTGTCATTTCTGAGTTTTGAATCTAATCTCCAAATTTACTCGTACGTTTCTTGGCCTTTTACTTTCAAAAGCTTCTAAACAACATATACAAACAATCCCAACCCCTGCAGCACCACTGTAACACCTCCATCCTCATCCACCATTTTCAAAAACAACATCTTCCACCTTGACTTCTCCAGAACTCCTCAGGCACTTTCAACTCAAGCTAAGCATCCCATTAGCTTCCTGGGAACTTGAGGAAGCTAATCCAATCATTGGAACTCACTAAAAGCTACTCAAGCTCCAAACACGATACCCTCTTGCAAGGTAAGTTTTATGACTTTTGAACTCTTCATACATGCATCATTAATGGTTTATTTGTGAATGAAAAATATAGATATCATTGCCCTAAAGCTAACCATGTCCATAGTTTTCATTAATTTTGTTTGAGCTTAGAGAATTTTAAGATTGAAGTTTCTGAAATTTTTAGGGTTCAGATTAGGGCCATTAAAATTCATGCTTATCTTTGATCTATAATTTTATTGCTTTGCATTTATGAAATCGTGAGGAAATTTGCTACAAGTTTCTTGTTTACAGTTTTCATTTTTGTTGAGATTTGAATAAGATGCAGAGGCTCTGGCTGGGCGTGAGGTTGAGGATGAAGTTCAGGCCATGGACTTGTTTACTATCATATATTTGTTGTTTTATATAAACGGATGTATCGCCACCCCAGTGGTAGAAGCGCACGCCTATGACTATAGGGACCTGGGTTCGAGCCCCAGTGGTACCCTTTTGGATTTTTTTTTCACATTTTTCCCATTCTGACTTTTTTTTTGGACAGGCGCCTGGGCCTCCTTTGGGCCTTGTGTTTTTTTTCTTACTACTGACCCCCCATTGCTGACTATTTGCACCCTGGCCCATTTTTATTTTCTTTTTCTTATTTTTATTTATTTATTTTCTTAAATATTTTTATCTAATACTAAAAAATCAGAAAAAATATAAAAACATGAGATTAATATTTTGATAAAGTTTATTTATTTTTTTACACAAAAAAATTATTTTTATCATACTTTATTTATTTTACTAATTGTTTTTTTTTTTGTAAATTTTATTAAAAAAACTAGGGTTTTAGTTTTTTTTCTTTTACATAATTTAAATATATTATTTTAAAATATAAAAATACCAAAAAATATTTTATAATACTATAAATTATTTTTTAAGACAAAAAATACCAAAAATATTCTTCTCATGAACTTAATTTCCTTTTTTTAATTAATATTTAGATTAAGGTCTTATTTAAACTCTTTTCCTAGTAAATTTAGGTTTTACTTTTTTATTATTTTTATTAATTATTTTTCTTTTAATTAATTAGGTTAAAATAAAACCACTTTTCCCTAAAAATCCAAACAAAACATCCATTTTCTTTACATTTACATTCTTGTATATTTATTCATTTTGTACATTATTTATTTCAATTCTTGTACAAATTCAATATGGTTATAATAGATAATTAGGCTTTATTTTCTTGCAATCCCCATTTATAATTTGCACACCCCCTCCCACAAGTATTGTAATAGCGTAGTAATTTTAAATTCCGTAATTTATCGCTTTATATACAAATGCTAGTAATTAGGGTTTGTATGGAAAGACTAAAACCAATCAATTAGAAACCCCTAATAAAAAACAAAATCAAGCATGAAAACAATACACTTGCACACAAGCACCCCTAGGGTAAATCCACTTGGTTGCCTTTACAAAATGGCCATATTACGCATGTGAGGTATCTTAGCAAAAACAAGCAAAATACAAGATCATAGTACCTCGATGATGCTATCTAAGTTGCCTTTCAAAATGATCTTAGTCCCTAAAGAAAAATGCTAAGGTACCTTGCAACATTGCTAATCATGGTTATACGATGACCCATGCCCGTCCCGTTTAGATCCAAAAATAGGGTTACTTACCAAATCAATGGTAAGATAACAATGTCAAAGGAAAGAGGAAATGAACATGAAAGAATTTTGAGTAGGTAGAATGCTCCTAATTACTTGCTCACTTTCAAAACAAAAACAAACACCTACACTTTCAAAAACATCTTACAAACTTGAAAATATTTTCAAAAGATCAACATCTTTGTATACGTTCTTACGAACAAGAATCATTACAAAGTTTGCCTATACAATGGCCTCTTTACAAAATACTTTCAAAAACCACACAAAGCACAATTTCAAACAAAAGCAAGTGATCTAGCAAGTAACTAAGAGCCCATGGAAAACCATGGATGAAAAGGGTGATAATACCTTCCCTTTTCATAATCTACCCCCCGAACTCAAGAAACAATCTCAAAGGTCTTTCCTGTGCTTTTTCACCTTTTCTTTTGGATAAAAGAAAAGTCGGTGGCGACTCTTGCTAACCGTAACATTTGCGATCAAACGCAAAACACCCAAGTCAGTTCTCCCAATGTATCACAGAACTGGAGACTCTGCTGGGGAAAATTCTAAAAGTGGGGTTACCTTAGGGTTAGATCACATTTACTTGCTTCCAATATTTGACTTGTATGCTTTACATTATGGTTCTTTGTTTGGGTTTGAATCCTCTACCCGGATTTGGGATACCTTATAGGTAAGTAGCAATACATTATGGAAAATGTGCGGGGTATACCGATATGGTCTAAGCAATAGCTATGTTAGTGCGACATATTTGAGGGTACCGGTAGCCCTTGAGTTAATCAAGGAGAATACGGGGCCGGTGAGTAACGTCATGAAGCACTAATGAACTTTTAGAACCTTTACTTGACCAACTTGGCCTTTAGGGCGTAGTGAGATGACCGACTTTGGTGCAGTCCGAAGTTGGTAGATACTCGATACTACACTCATTGAGGTTTGGTTTTTTGGGATATTTCGGTCGCCATTAAAGAGGCTTGTGCTGAAACAATGACCAAGGAAACAAACCAGTGATATTGAGCTCCTTAGAACCCGGTTACTAATACTAGGACAGGTTTGAGCCAACTAAACTTCAAGAGGGTACTTACCTATGAGACTCCATGCAAGCCTAAACCTAAGGACTTGTTTTCTTTTCTTGTGTATATTTACCTGTACATATCATCATGAACATCATAACATCATACTCATTCACTAACCATTTCAAGGATCTTGGGATTTATCTTTGTTTCTGTTTTGTAGGACATGGATTATATTCACAGGAAAACCATTCAAGTCAATCTCGTAAGGATTCCTCCTCAACTTAAAGAGCTAGCATCAAGGATTCCTGAAAATTCTCCATTTACCGAAAGACATGGTCGCCTACTAAACTTGGTCACCTCCAACACTGATAAAGACATGATGAAGGTGCTCTTTCAGTTCTTTGATCCTTTACACCATTGCTTCACATTTCCCGATTATCAACTTGTGCCAACTTTGGAAGAATTCTCCCAACTCTTGAGGATTCCCATTCTCAAACAACTACCTTTCAAAGGTACGGTAAGAGATCCAAAGCTAGAAGATATTGCTCAAGCTCTACACTTGCAATCATCTGATATCACAACTAATTGGGAAACAAAGAGTGGTATCATGGGTTTCCTAGCAAAGTTCTTGTTTGAGAAAGCCCAAAGTTGTTGGAACTCTTTGGATCTACAAGGTTTTGAGGAAATTATGGCTCTCCTCATCTATAGGATGGTTTTGTTTCCGAATCTGACCAACTCATAGATGTGAACACCGTCAAAATATTTATATCCCGCAACCCGGTGCCTACTTTTCTAGGGGACATCCTACATTATTTTCACACTCTCACTATGAGGAAAAGAGGTATCCTTATGTGTTGTACTCCTCTTTTGGAAAGATTGTTTATTTCTCATCTTCCTCAATCTGTATTGAAGAACGAGTAAGGTTCAAGGTGGTCACAAAGGTTGATGATGCTCAAACATCCAGACATTCATTGGTGTTCCCGATCCTTAGAGAATGTTACTATTGTCGACCGTTATGGAGAATTACCTAATGTCCCTTTACTTGGAATTAGGGTAGGTATCACCTACAACCCCTTCTTAGCCTTAAGACAGTTTGGTTACGCTAGAAGGGACGACCCACATGAGATGCTCATTCAAGGTTTGGTATTTGACTATGAGAACGAAGATCAAGGTCATCTCCATAGATTTATCCGAGCTTGGAGGATGTTGAACAAGATGGATAGCAAGACATTGGGGCATAAGAATTCCATCCCTCTCGAGCTTTACCTCAAATGGGTACGAACTCGTGCTCAGAGTCTTATGATGCCTTATCCTTCCATTCTCCCGGTAATCATTGAGCCTGTTATAGAAGGAGATGTTCCATACACTATCCTGCATCCTGACATGCCCACCTCTCTTGAAGAATTACAAAGAGATTAGATACAACTCAAGGGGGAGCGAGACACTTTCGAAGCCCAATTCTACGCTAGCGAAAAGAAGGTTTTGGAACTCACTAAGCAACTTCATGAGGAGCGGAATCTGAATGCCTACATCGCACCAAAGAGGATGCGTACTACCTTTTTATCTTAGAGTTTTTGTATTGTTTTTCCCAAAGAGACATTGATGTACTCAAGCTTTAATTTATTAATATAACGTGTGTTTTATTTTTTTCCTAAAACAAATTTGAATCTTTAAAATACTTGAAATCATTGCATATGCATCTACCATTCATCATAACATAAGCAGGTTTCTTGCAATAAGTCTCCTCATTGTCGGGGAATTGTAGTAATTGGAGTGATGAACTCTGCTTGGGAAATTAAATTTTGTTGGGGAAATATACTCTGCAGAGGAAATAAGCCTTGCTGGAGAGGAGAACTCTGTAATGGATTGTACAGTATTGGAGGAATAAACTCGGCTGGGAAATTAACTTCCTGTGAACTGTGCTAAGGAAGCAAACTCTGATAGGGATTGGAATTTTATAGGTTGCATGAGGAAGTCTCCATTGTATGCTAGAAAAATGATCAAACTTCCTTATCCTCTAGGGGACCTACTGGGGTGCATCTACCAAATCATTGTCGGGGAATTGCAGTAATTAGAGAGATGAACTCTGCTTGGGAAATTAAATTTTATTGGGGAAATATACTTTTCAGAGGAAATGAGCCTTGTTGGAGAAGAGAACTCTGTAATGGATTGTACAATATTGGAGGAATAAACTCGGCTGGGAAATTAACTTCCTGTGAATTATGCTGAGGAAGCAAACTCTGATGGGGATTGGAATTTTATAGGTTGCATGAGGAAGTCTCCATTGTATGCTAGAGAAATGATCAAACTTCCTTATCCTCTAGGGGACCTACTGGGGTGTATGGTCATGTTAATAGCTAAAAGAATCACCAATTCCTATCTTGAAGGCTTATTAGAATTACAGGGGAATGTATCTCCGTCTGGGATGAGCTTGTGAAGGTAACTTTGTGGGGATAATCCCATGGAGGTTTCTCTGTGGGGATTTGTGGATGACTTGAATGTTATCCCAATTCCTAGAGTCTTTAGTAAATGCTTATTCCTGGTTTTATGCATATATTTGTCAACATTAATCATATTCATATGTGTCATACCCCTAAATTTTCCCTCTCATTTTATTCAAGACATACTCATAGAGGTCCCCAAATGCTCAAGGTTAACTAAGAATTGACCAGACAAATTCTCCTCCTAAGCAATGGATCTCCAACTAGGGTTTCATTTTTCATAAATAAGTTTGGGTTTCAAAGGCCTCAAGTGATTTCCATGGTTCCTAAGATGTCATCAAGAATGATCATACCATGTTTCATGCCTTGCATCACAAGTTTGCTTAGTCAATGGCTCAAATGTTTGAAAATCAACTATATTGGTCAAAAAGTCAAATATGGTCAACAAACAGTCAAACTTTAATATTTTTGGTCAACATCAACCTTTGGAAGTGATATCCATCATTTGATCAAGGGTTGATCATGATTCCTCAAGGAATTCTCTCAAATCCTCAAGAATAAAAATTGCTAAATTAGGGTTTCCTTGGAGAAAGTCAACTGAACTTTGAGCAGGCATAACATTCACATTCCTCATCCATTTTCCCCAACCAAAGCTCATTGTAAAGAAAATTCAATTCCATACAACATTTCTTTTGTCCTCAAGTTCAAAAAATGCATCATTGGAAAGATATGAGCCAATACATTACATGTCTTTTCGAAAGTCAACAAAAATGCATTTTTTTGTCAAGACAATTTACATCAAGATAATTTATCCAATTGCAAACATGGTAAAAATAGAGATTGTAGGGGACATATTTAGCTTTCTAAAAAGTCCAAGATCATCTCTAAAAGATAAAAATTGAGCAAGTTATGACCAGTACAAATTTGGCAAATTGGTGAAAATGCAAAACAAAAAAGTCAACTTTGAGCAAAAATGAATTTTTAAGTTCATAGACCTATTTTGTGGGATTTAAATATGTTTATGACTTACTCAAGGACCCCTAAATTCACTCTCACCTTGTGTTTCAATTTTTCTCTATTTTATTCATATTTATTTTGTTCTTATTCAAATAAACACAAAATAAATTGCATAAAATAATAAATAAAAAGTATGGACACATGGGTCGATGATTTGGGGTGATATTGGGCCTTAGAATTCGTGCAAGGAATGAGGAAAAAGACCAAGTTCATTGCATCTCAAGAAGGGCAAGTTTTTCACAATTTTAGAAGTATTTTAATATGTTTGATATTGCTTTGAAAGGGGGCCATTATATGTGGATTCTTGCCATGTTTACTCACCATTCTGTCCCTCTATAAATACAAAAAAAACAGCATAAGCAAAGGAGCACGAAATGCCTCTTAAAAAATCTCTCCAATTGCCTAACAAAAGCTCTACAAAATTTTCAAAAAAAATCTCAAACTAGTGCAAAGTCGTATCTGCATTTCAAAACCCCAACAACCCAAACAAGTGATCGAATCACCTCTCTGAGGCATCCAAGAATCAAATCCAAATCATAACTGAGTCCCTCCCTGTTCAGAAAGATCATCACCGGTTTGATATAGTTTTCTTGGATTTAATTTGTTAATATATATTGTTAACCAATCTAACACATGCATATATGTTTATGGAAATGATTAGAGCAAGTTTAACGTATCACATGTGAGTTTAAATGATTAAATCATAGGATGCCATTGTTAGGGCTCTAGATTTTTGAGCTTCGTAATTCAAAATGCAAGGACTTTCAGGCCAAACTAAAGTCAGATCTAAAGATTTAAAGGCGCGTTCCCACCATACATCCTTTAAGGGTCATACATATAAGAACCTGTGCAAATACCTGGGCTCTGATTTATTGGGCTTGGGACGTTTTCAGATTCTCACCCCCTATTTGCTTGTCGCAACATGGCCCATATTATCCTTTGTCTTATTTATTTTTCTTTTGTTTTAATTAATTCCTTTTTCTTTTTATAACAAAAAAATCATTAAAAAAATCATAAAATAAAAAATCACAAAAATAATTAAACTTAAATTTTGTAAATTAAGTAATTAATTTATTATTATTTTTTGATTAATTTAAAACCAATTAGAATTAGGTTTATTGATTTCAAGTCTTTTTTCCAAATAAAAAAAAAACTTAGAAGTAGTTTTTTTTTAATTCTCATTAATAATTAATATTTTTCTTTAAGATTAGATCTAGTTTAGTTAAATTTTTTTATTTAAACATTTTTCTTAAAATAAAACAAACAATAAATTTTTTTCTTAAATTACTTAGACCTTTCTTATGGTTTTGAACATTCTTTTAACCCTCGCGCATTCATTTTACTTCCCGTGTTATTATTTCCTTATTATTGTATCTGCTTATGGTTTGTAATAGTTAAAAACTAGGATTTTATTTACCGCTTTTATCCCTAATTTTTGGACTTGTAATTTCCCCCCCTCCCCGAAGCCATGTAATAGTGTAGCTTTTAATTCTACACTTTAGTTTCCCGCACTGATATATTAACTGTTAGATGTATGCCTAATTAGATTGCATGACAAGAATATAAAAACAAAATGTTAGCAAACCTAACATCAAAGAAAAATAACTGAACACAACACACTCGCACATGTGCACCTCTAGGGTATTCCCACTTCGGTTGCCTTGGGAATAAAATGGTATCGATTCTTGAATGTAATATATTTTAGTGGCTACCCTTTGGTTTAAAAAGATCATAAGTCCCTCGATGACCCTTTCGACGTTGCCTCGGTAAAATGATCTTAAAATCGTAGGATAGTTACTAAAGTATCTTGCTAAGTTGTCTTTGTGATTGTACGATGACCCTCGATTGTCCCTCAAAACATCCAACGATAGGGCTACCTACTCACTAATAATAGGATAGCATTGTCTAAAGGAAAAGAACAAACCTTTTCGAGTAGGTAGATAGCTCCTAGTTTCTTTCTCAAATAAAACATTTTCCACACATACACTCCTTTTCAAAAATATTTTCAAAAAACACTTTGTATACGCTCTCAATAATACGAGAAACATTACAAAGTTTTCCGCACTAAGACGTCTTTTCAAAATAACTTTTTCTCAAACACACAAACACAAGGTATTTTCAAACGAGCTAGCATCTAAGAGCCCATAGATAACTACAGATGGAAAGGGTGCTAACACCTTCCCTTTCAATGATCAACCCCCTTACTCAGAAATAATCTCGAAAGGTCTTTTTCTATTCTTTTCACCCTTTCCTTTGTTGGATAAAATAAAAGGCGGTGGCGACACTTGCTTACCGCAACATTTGCGAATACAAACACAAAACTAGTATAACAGTCAATTCTCCTACCGTATGACAGAACTGGCGACTCTGCTGGGGATTTATTAAAAGTGGGGTTACCTTAGAGTTTAGATCATTTTAATTGCTTTCCTTGTGTGTTTTGTATGCTTTATTTTTTAAAGGGGTTGCTTGGGTTACTGTTAAAGATCCTATACCCGGATCTGGAACACCTTTTTAGGTAAGTAGCAATAAATCACGGAGGTTGTACGGTGTAGACCGATATGTACGAAGTGATGGCTATGTTAGCGTGATACTTTGGCTTGTACTAATGTTCCTTGAGTCAGTCAAGGATAACATTAGGCTTCCTCATAGTGTCATTAAGCGCTAACTGACCTTTAGAGCCTTTAATTGACTCATCCTAGCCACTAGAAAGTAGTGAGATAGTTGGCTTTGGTTCCGGCCAAAGATCGGTTGATACTCGATGCTACACTCGTTGAGATTAGACTTTCGGGATATTTTGGCTGCAATACTTCGATGCTTGAGCTGAAATAATGCCTGACGAAAAGGTCAATGATATGAGACTCCTTAGAACCCGATTACTATTACTAGGACCGGTTGAGCCAACTGAAACTTCAAGAGGGTACTTACCTTTAAACCTCATCCAAGCCTTTAAACCTAAGTTCTTTGCGTGACTTGTTTGTGTTTACTATATTTGTTTTTAAGCATAATAATAACATCATAACATCATGCCATAGTATTTCGTTAACCATTTCAAGGATCTTTAGGGCATGTGATACAGGTTATGATGAACCAGACGTCTAGCGAGGGGCAAGGGGATTTATTTTCCTCAAGCCAATGTCGTCAAAAGACTAAAGCACGATAGCTTGAGTCAGGGGCTATGACCCACTCGACATGGTGAGCTTGATTCTTGTAGAAGGACATTCAACGATACGAAGTTCTTCCATCAAAGATGCAATCAAACTTCAAACATTATCTTGTGTTTACCCCACGATATCCTTGAAAACATTGCATGCATGTCATTACATAACAGGTCTTCCAATACAGGTTTCTCATTTTCTCGCTATTTATTTCAGCAGAAAAATGGCTCTCAAATAGAATGACAGAGGTTTCCAAGCTCAAGATACTCAATTCGAGGAAATGTTCCTAAATCTATCCAAGAGACAAGAAGCATTAAAAGCACTCCTCGCTGGGAACACGACCAAGAAAAATCCTGAAGATAACCAGGATGACCAGTTAGAAAAACTGCAAGCTGAGATGGAAAGGATGAGAATCCAGATGAGTTGTCAGATGGCTCTTATCCAAAATTTTTCTCGCGGACAAGAAGATTTAAGAATCCTCATCCGAAAACTTCGTCAAGACAGATACAACCGTCTGGGGAAAACTGCTAGAATTTGGGGCCTAATCAACGATCAATCTCTCTTGCAGACAGGGAAACGGGTGACATGTTCATGTGGGAACATGTTGAAAATAAACTCAGGAGTAGTGAAATTCAGGGGAATGCATATTTAAGTACTCAAAAGAGATCATACAACGGAAAGAAGGAGTCCAGTACCGTGTACGACTAGAAGGGTCGTAATAAGAGTGATCTCAATCAACCTATGGGGGCAGTGCGGATCTCTAATCCAACACCGATGCAACAACAACGACAAGGCAATCAGCATAAGCAAGATGCGCCTAAAAGGCAATTCACCAAAATCAACATGTCCTCGGCTCAAGTATTGCAACACATGTTGAAGATGGAGTTGATAACATTGAAGGATCCTCCTCAGAAGCCCAACACTGCCTTTCCTCGGTACAACCCTAATGTGAGATTCACTTATCATTACAATAGTTCAGGGCGTGACATTAATAGTTGTTGGACGTTGAGAAATAAGATTCAAGACTTGGTCGATGAAGGAGTGCTGGAGTTCACACAAGATGGTCAGACTAAACTCTTCTGCCATCCCTTAAAGGCACATCATCTGAAGTGACAAGTTCAGACATATAGGCTATTTGTTCATTATAATTTTTAGATTGTAATTTCTTTTGATTGTTCAAACACTTATTTCATGTCAAACTTTGTTATTCCATTAATGCATTGCATATGTTTGTCTTGAATTAATCCATTCGTTGTCACTATACTGAAACTATGATTTTACTTCCTTTTTGTCATATTCAACTCTCGATTAAAAATTGTAAGCCTTTAGAGGGAGGATGACGAAAAAGATACCACAATATCTACAGTATGCTTTTGAACAGACCTGGCTAACAATGTATAGACGTTGTTTCAAATCCTAAGCAGTGGAGTTATAAGGAAGATAATCCCTAGTCAACCCCTTTGAGCCTAAGAAGTAGGAGTTTTATTTTTCACACAAATTGAAACCTTTAATCATAACCTGGGGCAGGGTAGTTTCTCAATTAATTCAATGGTGCATTCAATCGCAAGCTTTCTCTTCGTACATGACGAGTAGTGTCAGAGGTGTCCTTCCAAAATAAAAGATGGTGATGGTTCCACATAATCATTAAAATAGGTTGTCATTATCTCTCAAAAGAAAAGCCCGCTAAGTCAAAACCTATGAATGAGACTTAAGAAAAAAACTAGGGCATCCCGCTGACTGTAATCATAAAAGAAACAGTTCAAGCAAAAGGTAGGGATGACAAAATCAAAAAAGAGGTCACTATGAATCCTCAATAAAAAATATTACAAAAAAAATGATGACTGCCTTCTCAAATAAACTTTCAATATCCGAACCATCACCGGAATATTAGGGAAAAGATTCCAGACTCAATTGGGATCTAAACGCACAATTAACTGAGTATAGGACTGAAAAACATCACGAAGAACAGGTTGGATATAGATAAAGTTTGAGCCTTTATCCTTTGTTTCTTAAACCGTGAACCAGACCATGCTACAACCCTTAAAAGTCCTAGAAGAAGCGTGGGTTAGTTCAAAAGCATACTATTACAAATGGTATCTTGACTTCTGTAAGGTTTACTATAAATCCTGAGTTGAATTCATATTCTTACAAAATTTTGTTTGTTTACTAAAAATGCATTTTTAAAACTTCAAGACAGACATAAGCTTTGCATTCTTTAAATTCCATTGTTTGCATATGACTAATCGTTCGACAGTAGAGAAATTCACACGACGAAAATTCAATGAACGGAAATCCTCTCAATGGACAAAATCACCTCAGCTGGAAAGAAATTTCCAGTAACAGGCCTTTCATAATCAAGGGGCGTGACATGGTATCTAACTGATCTGGGGGAAGTCGAGTCAATATTCGAAGGATCTCTCAAAAGGGCCGAATAGCCAGGGGCAAACATCCATCTGAATCACAAGGGGCATGGCATGGTGTCTTACTGGTCTGGGGGAATTCGAGTCAAGATTCGAGGAATCTCTCAAAAGTGCTGAATAGCCAGGGGGATCTTCATATGAATCACTTGAGGAATTAAACATGAATTCTAGCAAAGAATCACGTACGATCGAGCAAGCATTTTTCTGGAAGTGCTACAACACTTACTACTATGGACAGTGACAATTCTCCTCACCTGGTGAACACGGACATAGTCGAACAATACTACGCATGAAAAAAGACCCGCTAGGTTGACTGGCCTAGGAAAAAATAAGGGCATCCCAGCGAACCAAAAGATTTTGGGAAAGAATTAGGGATATGTAAATAAAAATGTACACCCAGCAAGTCGAAAACCTAAAAAGGCGGCTTGGGAAAAAAAGGGTATCCCGGTGGACTGAAAATATGAAAGGACGGTCTAGGAAAAAGTTAGGGATTAAAGCCTACGACTATGTTCCGTCATCTCTTCACTTGTATATCAGTAGAAGACTTATCGCCATGATCAACATTCACCAAGGGCTCTAGAAGTTGAGGTATGTTCAAGTCTCCACGGACCCCATAGAGCCAATTCCATGAGATTATCTCCATAAAGTAATCTTCACAAAATCATACATTCCCCATAATTTCCCTGACAGATCGCTCTGGTGGATAAAGGAGTATGATCTTCTTCCTGGAAATATCACTAACCTACGGAGTTCAATCAGTATAGTTCGTGGAGTTTCTCTTCACCAGTAGAGCTTGTTCCTCCAAGGTTGTAAAACCCCCTTCAGACTTTTGCTCTCCAGAAGAGTTCATTTCCTTAACAAGGGTGTTTCCTTAGCAAGAGTACTTCTCCATCAATAGGGTATATATCCCCAAATAGTTTATCATCTTCTAGATACAATGCAGATACAATCAAGACACAAATTAATTATGGCACTCATTCCAGATTTCTCTTCTAGATACAGTACAGATACAATCAAGACACATATTCATTCTGGAACTCATTCCAGATTTCTCTTCCAGATACAGTTCAGATACGATCCAGATATGGATGTCATTCTGATGCTCATTCAGTACATCTTTTAGATATGGTTCAGATACAGTCTGGATATGGATATTATTTTGATACCCATTCAATACGTCTTCAGATACAATCAAGGAATGGATTTATTCTGACACTCCCCAGCTTGCGTGTGCTTCTACCATAAATCACTGGCAAATCCCTCTCTCCTGTGAAGTCGTCACTATCCCCAGAGAGTTTCTATTGAACCTGGAAACCAGACCAGATGTCAGTCAACTTTATCCTCCCTAGGCGAGCCAGAAGGTTATCCATCTCTTCTATTCCCAATCAGTGTATAAACTCCCCAGTAGAACAATGAATATCCAATGTTGTTAAACTGTTCTCCCCAAGCAAGAATTAACACGATCCAACAGAGTTTCCTCAAGCAAAGAGAAAAAATCAATGTTCCCCAGTGGAGTTTCCTCGAACCAGAAAGCAGGGATCCCTAGTGGAAACAATTCTTAGAAGATCGAATATACACATACTCTTGATCCCCAGCAACAGTCAGAGATTTATTTTCCCCAAACAAAGATGCTCGGGTTTGCAAATACACCTCAATAACATTTCACATTTATACATCATTTACAAAAGACATAACATATGCATACAAAACACATATAGCACACTCTCGTTTATTTGTAGAGCATCATTACGTAATACAATACCTACGTCATGCCATTGTATAAAACTAACTTTTTCCTTTCAGGTTAGTTCCCAAACAGATAGAGATTGCCAACAGTTTATCATCTTCCAAATACGGTTCAGATACGCTCTAGATACGGATGTCATTCTCATACTCACTCCAGATCATCTTTCAGATACAATTTAGATAAGCTCTAAATTCAGATGTCGTTCTGATACTTATTCAGTACATCTTTCAGATACGATTCAGATACGCTCCAGATATGGGTGCCATTCTGATACTCACTCAGTACATCTTTCAGATACATTTCAGATACGCTCCAAATACGGATGTCAATTTGATACTCATTTAGTACATCTTTCAGATACAATTCAGATACACTCCAAATACGGATGTCATTCTGATACTCATTCAGTACATCTTTCAGATATAGTTCAGATACGCTCCAAATACGGATGTCACTTTGATACTCATTCAATATATCTTTCAGATACGATTTAGATACGCTCCAAGTACGGATGTCATTCTGATACTCATTCAGTACATATTTCAGATATGGTTCAGATACGCTCTAGATAGGGGTGCCATTCTGATACCCATTCAGTACATCTTTCAGATACGGTTCAGATATGCTCCAAATACGGATTCCACCCTGATACTCATTCAATACATCTTTCAGATATAGTTCAGATACGCTTGAAATACGGATGTCATTCTGATACTCATTTAGTACATATTTCAGATACAGTTCAGATGCACTTCAAATACGGATGTCATTCTAATACTCATTCAGTACATCTTTCAGATACAGTTAAGATACGCTCCAAATACGGATGTCATTCTGATACTCATTCAGTACATCTTTCAGATACAGTTCAGATACGCTCCAAATACAAATGTCATTCTAATACTCATTCAGTACATCTTTCAGATACAGTTCAGATATGCTCTAAATATGGATGTCATTCTGATACTCATTCAGTACATCTTTCCGATACAGTTCAGATACGCTCCAAATACGGATGTCATTCTGATACTCATTCAGTACATCTTTGAGATGCAATTCAGATACGCTCCAAATATGAATGTCATTATGATACTCATTCAGTACATCTTTCAGATACGGTTCGGATATGCTCCATGTACGAATTCCATTCTGATACTCATTCAATACATCTATCAGATACAGTTCATATACGCTCCAAATATGGATGTCATTTTGATACTCATTCAGTACATCTTTCAGGTACGGTTCAAATACGCTCCAAATATGGATGTCATTCTGATACTCATTCAGTACATCCTTCAGATACAGTTCAGATACGTTCCAAATACGGATGTCATTCTGATACTCATTCAATACATCTTTCAGTTCAGATACGATCAAGATATAGATTCATTTCAATAATCATACTCAATACATCTCTAGATACAATCACGACATAGATTCATTCTGACACTCCCTAACACATCTTCTAGATACAATCGACACAAACTCATTCTAGTATACTTCTCATACGAAGTCAGATAGAGAGACCTCTTATGGCTTAGATAAAATCAATCGTAGATTTATTCTGATACTTTTACATGTTTGGAGTCAACATTTACTTTGGATGGCATCTATAAGCCCATATCTGACGAATCTCAGTCATATTCTCCAAATGGCATCTATAAGCCCATTCCCAATATCATCAACCAACAACATTACTTCATGCACAGGCTAGTGCATATTTCTGGGCACTTTAGTGTTCAATCATCTTCCACCTTCAGATTACGAATGGTAGACAGGCCAATCTAACTCTTCAGGTTTCAGAGTATTGAACAGGGGAAGTTGTTGTACCCCAAAATTTTCCCTCTCATTTTATTCAAGACATACTCATAGAGGTCCACAAATGCTCAAGGTTGACTATGAATTGACCAGACAAATTCTCCTCCTAAGCAATGGATCTCCAGCTAGGGTTTCATTTTTCACAAAGAATTTTAGGTTTCAAAGGCCTCAAGTGATTTCCATGGTTCCTAATATGTCATCAAGAATGCTCATGCCAAGTTTCATGCCTTGCATCACAAGTTTGCTCAGTCAATGACTCAAATGTTTGAAAATCAATTATATTGGTCAAAAAGTCAACTATGGTCAACATGCAGTCAGACTTCAAAATTTTTGGTCAACATCAATATTTTGAAGTGATATCCATAATTTTATCAAGGGTTGATCATGATTCCTCAAGGAATTCTCTCAAATTCTGAAGAATCAAAATTGCTAAATTAGGGTTTCCCTAGAGAAAGCCAACTGAACTTTGACCAGGCATAACTTTCACATGCCTCATCCATATTTCCCCAACCAAAGCTCACTGAAGAAAATTAATTTCCCTACAACCTTTATTTTATCCTCAAGTTCAAAAAATGCATCATTGGAAAGATATGAGCCAACACATTACAGGTCTTTTTGAAAGTCAACAAAAAGGCATTTTTTGTCAAGGAAAGTTACACCAAGGTGATTTCACCAACTGCAAAAATGGTCAACATAGATATTGTAGGGGACATCTTGAGATTTCTAGGAAGTCAAATATCATCTCCAAAAGATAAAAATTGAGCAAGTTATAACCCGTACAAATTGGGAAAATTGATGAAAATGCAAAAAAGTCAACTTTGAGCAAAAATGCGTTTTTAAGTTCATAGACCTATTTTGTGGGATTCAAATATGTTTATTACTTACTCAACGACCCCTAAATTAACTCTCACCTTGATTTGCATTTTTTCTCTATTTTATTTATATTTATTTTGTTTTCATTCAAATAAACACAAAATAAATTGCATAAAATAATGAATAAAAAGTTTGGACACATGGGCCGATGATTTAGGTTGATACTGGGCCTTAGAATTCGTGCAAGGCATGAGGAAAAATACCAGGTTCATTGTATCTCAATAAGGGCAAGTTTTTCACAATTTTGGAAGTATTTTAATATGTTTGATATTGCTTTGAAAGGGAGCCATTATGTGTGGATTCTTGCCATGTTTACTCACCATTCCACCCCTCTATAAATAAAAAACAAAAGCATAAGCAAAGGAGCATGAAATCCCTCTTCAAATATCTCTCCAATTTCCTAACAAAAGCTCTAAACAAATTTCAAAAAAAAATCTCAAACTAGTGCAAAATCGTATCTGCATTTCAAAGCCCCAACAATCCCACAAGTGATCGAATCACCTCTCTGAGGCATCCAGGAATCGAATCCAACTCATAACCGAGTCCATTCACGTTCAGAACGATCACTATGATCATCACCGGTTTGGTATAGTTTTCTTGGATTCAATTTGTTAATATATATATATATATATATATATATATATATATATATATATATATATATATATATATATATATATATATATATATATATATATATATATATATATATATATATATTGTTAACTAATCTAATGCATGCATATATGTTTATTACAATGATTAGAGTAGGTTTAACGTATCACATGTGAGTTTAAATGATTATATCACAGGATCCATTGTTAGGGCTTAATAATTTTTAAGCTTCGTAAGTCTAAATGCGGTGACTTTCAGGACAAACTAAAGCCAGATCTAAAGATTCAAAGGCGCGTTCCCACCATACATCCTTCAAGGGCCATACGTACAGGATCATGTGCAAATACCTGGGCTCTGATTTATTGGGCTTGGGATGTTTTCAGATTCTCACCTCATACTTGCTTGTGTTGTACCCCAAAATTTGCCCTCCCATATTTCTCAAAATATGTCAAGAAAGATCTCCAAGTTGCTCAAGGTAGTCCAAGGGTTGGCCAGACAAGCTCTCTCCTAAGGCAGTCTACCTCAAATTAGGGTTTCATGTTGCATCAAGATACTTGATTACAAGGGACCCCAAGTTCTCAACATTGTCCTAATATTTTCTCAAGATCATCCATGTCAAGTTTCAAGCCTTACAGAGGAAGTTTGCTCAGTCAGTTGCTCAAAGGTCCAAAAATCGACTGTGCTAGGGCAAAAGTCAACTGTGACCTACAAACAGTCAAACCTCAAGAGTTTTTGTCAACATTATCATTTTGAAGTATATTTCATAATTTGATCAAGGGTTGATCATGATTCATCAAGGATTGCTCACAATTCATCAAGACTCAAAAGTTGCTAAATTAGGGTTTTGCAGGAAAAGTCAACTCAACTTTGACCAAGCATAACTTTATCATAGTTTATGAGAAATGACCCATCAAATCTCATTTTGAATAGGATGCAATTCCCTACAATACATCTTCAGCTCCCAAGTTCAAAATATGCACACACAAGAAGTTATGAATTTGGACATTATAGGTCATTTTGAAAAGTCAACAAAAACACTTTTTTGTCAAAGCTTCATACATGATCATGGAATATCAAAATGAGATGAGACCAAAAGTGTTGATTAGAGGACATCTCAAGCTTTCTAAAAAGTCAAAGAACACCTCCAAAGGTTCCAAATTGAGGAAGTTATGCATTGTTGAAATTGACCTTTTTTGCAAAATTGCCAAAAGTCAACTATCCCCAAAACATCAAATTTTGCCAAATGGGCCCATTCTTTTTCACTTGTTTTGAGTTGGCATCATAGCCCAAGTGCTCTAGCCCTTTCCACTTGTCTATATCATATTTTAGTTAATTATTTTGATTTTTAGTTGAATTAATTTGATTTAAATCAAAATAAATAAAATAAAAATCCAAAGCATTGATAACAAGGGATTTTGTGATGATTTCAAGTCTTAAATCACATCTATCCATCATCAAACTCATATCAAGGCATATGTGTACAAAGAGATTGGATTTGGACCAATTTTGGAAAGATCTTAAAAGCAAATCAAATCAATATCCATAGCATTGAAAGAAGAAGATTTTGATCAGTTTAACAACCCTAATGCATTGTCTAATACATAAGGAGGCGAGGCATATAAAAAACGAGGTTAGAAAGAGGCGCTAGAGCTAGAACAAAATCTGAAAAATACCAAGAAAAGTGTGAGTTTGAAATCCCTTTTAGAGGCAGTTTCAAGGCTCTTTGACGATCTCAATCACTTCCAGGGAGTCTCCACAAGCGAAAGCAATCAAAAGCAAGTGTTTTCAATCCCCACAACACACTGTAAGTAGCTCACGTTACATCCCTGTTCTTGAATTCGAAACTCACGATTTATGCATTGTTAGGTTGAAATAACTGTACATTCTTGATCACCATAACATTTGCAAACTTTCGGAATTATTCAATTTCATTTATATGGCCTGTGATGTAAATCACCATTGCTAGGTTTTCGAGCTTGGTTTTAAGGTTTTTATCTTCAGCGATAATTGGCCTTGGTAATGGGTACCACTGTGTTCAGTAGAAGGAGGCGGTTCTAACCATGGCCTTGGTGGTCGTTTATATTACCTGTAGAAGATTTTGGAACGAGCATGACCTATAGCGACGAACAAAATGTCCGTAGGTAAGAGTATTCTACTTTTACCCACGGAGAGAGGAAGGGAACGACTGCGTGTCACTCCCCCATAGGCCAATTCAAATTCCAGCGCGCTTTTTCTTTTATTTTTCCACTAACATTCGTTTTCTTATATTATTATTATTTTGTAATTTGATAACAAATAAAAACAAGTGTCCCAGTGGAAGCCAGCTAAGCGTTAAGGTCCTGGAAGGCTGGAGGTCAGGGGTTCGATCCCTGCCTCCAGCATTTGCTATTTTCCCATTTATTTTCAGGTGATTCAGTACAAGCGAGGCCAGGAGATCCACGATATGCCTTCATCATAAACGCGCCAGATAGCCAGATCTGGGGGCCACCATTCAGAGTGCACCATAATCCAGAGTCAACGCGTGCGCACATAATTGCAAAGGTCAAACAGATCATCACTAATGGGCCCAAATTCCTGCTATTGGCACCCCTTTAATCAGGCCCATTTCTCACTCTTTATTTCTTTTTCTATATTTTCCTTTAATTATTTTATTTATTATTTTTACTAACAATTAAATAATTCTCTTTTTTTTTTATCAAAAATCACCAAAAAATATTTTATGCCCAATAAAAATCAGAATTTTTATTTTTCATCAATAAATATTAATTAAATTAATTAGGTTATTCATGTTAGATAACTTTAATTTATTTTGTAAATAATTAAAATCAATTAGAATCAATAGGTTTTATTACTAACTTAATTATTTTATTTCTTTCCTAAATAACAAAAACCCAAAAATATGTCATTTAATTATTTTTCATTAATTTATTTAATAACCAATTAATTTAGTATTTAATTTTAAGGCTTAATTTCTTTTCTTAAAAAAATATTAAAAACAACAAAACATTTTCTTTTAATTAGGAGGGTCAAAACCCTAGTTTTCGCATTCGATCTAATTTGCTCGCGTGTTTTATTTTTTATCCAATTATTTTATATGCTCCCGGTTTATAATAACTTAAATTAGGACATTTATTTACTTTTACCGCTTTTTAATTTCGAAGGGTTTGTTTTTGGCGATGTAAATACCCGACGCCTTATAAACAGCGTAGTTTAATTTCCGCACCTTTTATTTCTGCAAATATTCAACTGCTAGATGTTTGATAATAGGGTTTTCATGACAAGAATGAATGACTAAATTTAAAACAGTTAGATCACCCTTAATTGTGCAAAGATAAAAATAACTGAAATCAAAACACTCGCACATGCGCACTCTTAGGATACACTCCCACTTGGTTGCCTTCGTAAACGGTCATTGAGTATAGGTTGTTTTAGAGGTCGTCCTCTTGTCTAAAAGATCATAGTTGCCTTGGAAAGGTTGCCTCGGATATCGTTGCCTCAGATAAATGATCTAAGACATTAGGGTTACCACTAAGACGTCCTAATTTTCCTTTAGTGACCGTACGTCCCTTTCGAATTGACCCTTAACACTCCAACGACGATGCTACCTACTCACTAATAGTGGGATAGCATTGTCTAAAGGAAACAAACATAGAACAATTCTTTTTTCGAGTAGGTAGATTAGTTCTTAGATACCTGCTCATCCAAAATAAACTTTTTTTTCACACTTACACTTCTTTACAAACAAGTTTTCAAAAACACTTCATTACACTCTTGAAGACAGAAGCAAGAGTTAAATCGAAGTTAAAACAAAAGCTTTTAAAAACCCACAAACACAAAGAAAACAATTTTTAAAATGATGAGCAAGTACCTAAGAGCCCGTAGATAACTACGGATAGAAAGGGTGCTAAAACCTTCCCTTTTTATAATCTACCCCTGTACTCAGAAATATCTCGAAAAAGGAATTTTTCTGTGCTTTTTTCCTTTCCTTGTTGGATAAAATAAAAGTAGGTGGCGACTCTTGCTTACCGCGACATTTTGCGAAAACAAACGCAAAACGCAAACCAGCATTCCAAAAACAGTCAGTTCTTCCACCGTATCACAGAACTGGCGACTCTGCTGGGGACTAAATAAGTGAGGTGTACCTTAGGATTAGTTCATCATAATGTTTTCAATTGCTTGATTTGTATGCTTTATCTTTGTGGGTTTGAATCGGAGTTACTATAGATCCTAACCTGGATCTGGGGATACCTTTTAGGTAAGTAGCAATAGACTGTGAGGGAATTGTACAACATAGACCGATACGGTTGAAGCAGTAGCTACGTTGGTGTGGCACTTTAGTTTGTACCGATATCCCTTGTGGTGGAAAAAGGAGAATATGGGGCTGCTAAGGGGTCATTAAGCACCAACTGACCTTAGATCCTATAATTGACCAACTTGGCCATAGAAAAGTAGCAGTATGCTACACTCATTGAGACCAAACCCTCACGATGATTTCGGGTGCAAGAAAAGGTTGATAAACTGGAATTATGACCGATCGAGGGTGGTCAGTGATATTGAGATCCTCTAAAACTCAGTTACTATTACTAGGACAGGTTGAACCAACTAAACTGAAAGAGGGTAATACCTAAACTCCATGCCAGCCTGAAATTTAAGGGCTACTGTGTGACTTGTTTTCCCTTACCATGTTTGCTATCTATGAATACTTGTGGTGTGTTTCTATCATGACATCATGCATCATGACATTACATGCATATTTCATTATACTAACCCATTTCAAAGACCGATGGGATTCATCTTTGTTCTATTTTGTAGATCATGGCATCTATGCGCAGAAATACTATTTGCATCAGCTTCGTACAAATCCCTGCTCAACTTAAAGAGTTGGTTTCTAAAGTTCCAGATACTTCCTCCTTTATCAGAAGACATGGTCACCTCCTTGGTTTGGTCACTTCTAAGATGGATGAGCAAATGATGAGTGTCTTGTTCCAGTTCTTCGACCCGTTGCACCACTGCTTCACCTTCCCGAAATATCAATTGGTCCCTACTTTGGAAGAGTTCTCTGATTTACTTGGCATTTCTATTCTAGAGCAGACGCCATTTACAGGATGGGAGGTAGCTCTTAGGCCAGAGGATGTTGCTACAGCCCTCCATCTAACAAAGGCTGATGTAATGTCTAACTGGGAGACTCGGAGTGGGGTGAAAGGCTTCCTGGCTAAGTTCTTGTTTGATCAGGCTCAACAGTTTTGGGACGGTTTGGATTTTCAGGCATTTGAAGACATCCTGGCACTTCTCATTTATGGCTTGGTTTTGTTCCCTAATTCAGATTCCTTCGTCGACATGAACGCAGTGAAGATCTTCATGTCCCGTAATCCGGTGTCTACTCTCTTAGGTGACATTCTGCATGCTCTTTTTGCCCGTACTGCTCGGAAACGGGGAACCCTTATGTGTTGTGCACCATTGCTAGCGAGGTGGTTTATTTCTCACCTCCCCAAATCTGTTTTGAAGAACAAGGAAGGTATGGGTTGGGCCTACAGAATTATGTCCCTTGCTCACACGGACATCATTTGGAGCACTAAAGACATGGAAGAAGTAGCTGTTATCGACCGGTGCGGAGAATACCCCAATGTTCCTTTGCTTGGAATTAGGAGAGGAATAACCTATAATCCTTGTCTGGCCTTACGACAGTTTGGACGAGCTCGAAAGGATGATCCTCATGAGTTGCTGATTCCGAGCATTGTCTTTGACTCCCAAGGGGATAGTGAGGGACATCGCCGCAGGTTCATACGAGCTTGGAATAGGGTTAACATATCTAATCCACATGAGCTAGGACCGAAGACTTCTCTTCTGATGGAACCGTATCTCTGAAGGGTTCGAGCCCGTGCCCAAAAGCTAGGGATGCTATACGAAGCTGTCTTACCAGTAATTGTTGAGAGTGCTGATGAAGAAGGGGTTCCTCATACTGTCCTCCATCCATACATGCCTATTGACATTGGGGCATTAAAGAGGTCTTGGATCCAGTTGAGGGAAGAGTGGGATACTTACAAAGAGAAGTATCATGAACAAGAACGGAAGATCCTGAAGCTTACAAGGCAGCTGGAGAATGAGAAGGTCCTCAATGATTATGTCAGCACGGGAGGAAAACGACCATGGGAGCGCTGATGTCTGTTGCTATTTCTAGTTTTGATTTACTTTTCAGTTTTTCTCTTTGTAACGCCTTAAAGGCATTTGTCAAACATTGTTTCAAGTTTTTAATCTAATAAAAGTGTGTTTCCTTTTGGTTTACGAATTTGATTCCCTAAAGTCTTTGAAAACATATCATATGCATTCCATTCCCATACACCTCATTGCAGGTACCCTTGCAGGTCTCTTATCTTCTTCGCTGTTTATTTCAGCATCATGTCTTCTGAAACATCTACTGATTAGGCTATTAAGGCTTTTCAAGCTCAAAACGCTCAGTTCTAGGAAATGTTCATGAACCTGGCCAAGGGGCAGAAAGATCTGAAGACTCTTATCTTGAAGGATAAGAAGAAGAAGAAGAAGAAGAAGAAGAAGAAGACGGTCTTCCTGAACATGGGTCACAGGTTGCAAGACGAAGTTAATTTGTCTCACTCATCTGGAGGGGGAGAGAATCAGGAAGAAAGGAGGGATCCTAGCCCTGTGGTTTTAGACAATGAGACTGACTTTGATGAAGACCAGTATCCTCCTGCCGATGACAGGTATAAGCAGCTCGAAGACCGGTTAAGTGCGATGGAGATCCATAAGATACCTGGGCTGGATTTTGGAGAGTTAGGTTTGGCGTCTGGGGTGGTGATTCCCCACAAGTTCAAAGCGCCTGTCTTTTCTAAGTACGACGGGGTCTCCTGCCTAAAGTTACACCTCTGTTCGTATGTTAGAAAGATCCAACCATATACTGCTGAGATAAATCTCTGGATTCACTTCTTTCAAGATAGTCTTTCAGGGACTCAGCTTGAGTGGTTCTATCAGCTAGAAGGAGCTAACGTCCGTAATTGGGAGGACCTTGCCGCTGCTTTTTACAAGCAGTACCAATATAATGTCGACGTTGCTCCCACGCGTACCCAACTTCAGGGTATGTCTATGGGTGCGAGCAAAGCTTTTAAAGATTACGCTCAGAAGTGGAGAGATCTTGCTGGTAGAGTCCAACCCCCTCTAGCTGACAGGGAGTTGGTGGATATGTTTCTGGGGACCTTGTCTGGTCCGTATTTCAACCATTTGATCGGAATCTCATCATCAGGTTTTACTGAGTTAATTATGACTGGGGAGAGAGTTGAAGCCGGTATCAAGAGCGGAAAAATACAGAAGGGTGCTTCGTCAAGTACCGAGAAGAAGCCTTTTAAGAAGGAATCTAGTGCAGTTTACAGCTCTAGGAACCAAAGCCGACCCGAGCACTGCCAAGCGGTTAATGAGGTAGTTATTTCAAGACCAACTGTTGCCCCACAACGCAACAATCAGCCAAGAGCAAAGAGACCGCAAAGACAGTTTACTCGGCTCAGTATGGCTCCATCTAAAATTCTGCCGCAACTGTTGAAGACCAATTTGGTGACTCTAAGGGAAGCCCTGAAGAATCCTAACACCACATCACTGCTGTATAATCCGAACGCCCGCTGTGCTTTTCACTCCGATAGCCCAGGGCATGATACAAATAATTGCTGGGTCTTGAAGAATAAGGTACAAGATCTGATTGATGCTAAGGAGATTGAGTTCGAAGCACCGGAAAAGCCTAATGTCATAACGACTCCTATGCCAAAACATGACGCGGGAGTAAATACTATTGGAGATGATGATGAAGAGTTTGATATTGACAGCTAGATTTACCCCACTACCGATGGTGGCTTGAGCAATTGGATGGAAAAGGACTTCGTGCCAATTTCTTTTATTACACAGTAATAGACTTTTGTTCTGAATTTATAACAGACAATTTTAAACTTTACGGCCCGGTGCCTTACCCGAGACCCGTTGGCTTTGTTTGAGGGCTTTATATGTGTCATTTCCATATATCATTAATAAAAGCATTGGACGTTTTCTTGCATTACAAATTTTGCGCTCCTTGTTTTCTTTTTTTATCTTGCAAAATAGCTGTTTTACACACACTCACATATACAGGTCTACGTCCACTCTGGATCCCACTGAAAACGACTCTGCTACTGCCAATTATGACTTAGAAAGTCCGATCAACCAAGCCGAGGATGAAGGTAAGGATGATTGCGAAGTGCCTGGTGAACTTGCTAGATTGTTACTTCAGGAAGAGAGGGCCTTACAGCCGCATGAAGAGCCAGTGGAAACAGTAAATCTGGGTACAGAGGAAGACAAGAAAGAGGTCAAGATCGGTGCAAATCTGGAATCTAGTGTTAAGCAACGGTTGATTCAGATGGTGCGTGACTATGTTGAGATCTTTGCCTGGTCTTATGAAGATATGCCTGGGTTGGATACTGATATCGTGGTTCACTGATTTCCTACCAAGGAAGACTGTCCTCCAGTGAAACAGAAAGTTCGCCGAATGCGCCCAGAAATGTCCGAGAAAATCAAGGCTGAAGTTATGAAACAGTTTGATGCCGGTTTTCTAGCAGTTACTTCTTACCAGCAGTGGGTGGCCAACGTGGTTCCAGTTCCGAAGAAAGATGGTAAGGTTCAGATGTGTGTTGACTATAGGGATCTGAACAGGGAAAGCCACAAGGATGATTTCCCTCTGCCTCATATCAATGTTTTGGTTGATAACACCGCACATCATAAGGTCTTCTCCTTTATGGATGGTTTCTCCGGTTATAATCAGATTAAAATGGCTCTCGAAGATATGGAGAAGACAACTTTTGTTACTCAATGGGGTACCTTTTGCTACAAGGTCATGCCTTTCAGATTGAAGAATGCTAGGGAAACGTATCAGCGCGCCATGGTCGCTTTGTTCCACGACATGATCCATCATGAGATTGAGGTATACGTTGACGATATGATTGCAAGATCCCAGACTGAGGAAGAACACCTTGACCATCTTCAGAATCTATTTGACAGGTTGAAGTTGTACAAGCTGAGGTTAAACCCGAACAAGTGCACCTTCGGGGTGAGATCTGTTAAGTTGTTGTGTTTCGTCGTTAGTGACAAAGGTATTCAAGTGGATCCTGCAAAGGTGAAGGCTATATAAGAAATTCCAGCTCCCCGAACAAAAAAAGAAGTCAGAGGATTTCTGGGACGTCTGAACTACATTACCCGATTCATCTCACACCTGACTGCTACTTGTGAGCCAATCTTCAAGTTTCTGAAGAAAGATCAAGTGGTAAGATGGAACGATGAATGTCAGGCCGCTTTCGAAAGGATCAAAGAATATCTCCAAGAGCCTCCTATTCTGATGCTTCCAGTTGAAGGGAGACCCTTGATCCTATACTTGACAGTACTCGAGAATTTAATGGGGTGTGTGATGTGGCAGCATGACGAGTCTGGCCGAAAAGAGCATGCTATTTATTACCTTAGCAAAAAGTTTACCAACTGTGAGACTCGATACTCGTTGCTTGGGAAAACTTGCTATGCTTTAGCATGGGCTGCTCGCCGACTGAGACAGTATATGCTGACTCACACTACTCTGTTGATATTGAAGATGGATCCAATCAAGTATATCTTCGAGAAGCCTGCCTTGTCCGGAAGAATAGCGAGATGGCAGATGATCTTGACTGAGTATGACATCCAGTACACGACCCAAAAAGCAATTAAGGGAAGTGTGTTGGCAGATCATCTGGCACATCAGGCAGTGGATGATTACCAGTCTATGAACTTCGAATTCCCGGATGATAATATCATGATAGTAACTGACTGTGAAACACCTGGACCAGATGAAGGACCTGAGGAGGGATCCCAATGGTCTATGTACTTTGATGGAGCTTCAAATGCTTTGGGTAATGGTATTGGCGTCGTGATCATATCTCCTGAAGGCTCTCATACTCCGTTCACCGCCCGACTATGTTTCAACTGCACCAACAACATGGCGGAGTATGAAGCGTGCATTATGGGTCTTCGGGCAGCAATTGACTTAAGGATTAAGTTCTTAAGTGTATTCGGAGATTCCGCTCTCGTGATCAGTCAGATCAAAGGCGAGTGGGATACGAAACACCCTAATCTTATTCCTTACAAGGAGTATGTGTTGACGTTGCTTCCGCACTTCGAGGAGATAACCTTTGAACACTTCCCTAGAGAGGATAATTAGTTGGCGGATGCGCTAGCTACGATGTCTTCTATGTTCAAGGTCAGATGGGACAATGAGGCTCCCCATATTACCATTGAGAGATTGGACGAACCTGCACATTGCTGTGACATTGAGACTGAAGAGGTAAAGGATAAGCCCTGGTTTCACGAGGTAAAGAGGTATATTAAGGCTCAGTAATACCCCGAGGGTGCATCTGTTAATGATAAGAAGTTTCTGAGGAGGTTCACGGCGAAGTTCTTCATCAGCAATGGCATTCTTTACAAGCGAAACCATGACTCAACCTTTTTGCGTTGTGTGGATAAGAACGAAGCAGAAAGGATTATGGTAGAGTTACATGAAGGTACTTTCGGGAATCATTCCAGTGGACATACCATGGCGAAGAAAATCCTACGGGCAGGATATTATTGGTCTACAATGGAATCAGACTGTTATCATCATTCTCGGACTTATCATAAGTGCCAAGTCTATGCTGATAAAGTGCACATACCTCCAATACCTCTGAATGTTTTGACAACACCTTGGCATTTTGCAATGTGGGGCATCGACATGATTGGTGAGATCAGACTTACTGCATCCAACGGGCATCATTTCATCCTGGTAGCAATTGATTACTTTACAAAATGGGTTGAAGCAGCTTCATTTGCTACTGTAACTAAGAACGTCGTGGCACGGTTCATTCGGCATAATATGATCTGTCGATACGGTGTACTAGAGAGGATCATTACGGACAATGGTACAAATCTCAACAATAAGATGATCACCGAGCTCTGCAAGCAATTAAAGATACAACATCACAACTCTTCTCCCTACCGGCTGAAGATGAATGGGGCTGTAGAAGCGGCTAATAAGAACATTAAGAAGATTGTGCAAAAGATGACGGTAACATACAAAGATTGGCACGAAATGTTACCTTTTGCTCTTCATGGATACCGCACCTCAGCACAGACGTCAACATGGGCAACACCTTATTCCTTGGTTTATGGCATGGAGGCCGTCTTACCCATTGAAGTTCAGATACCCTATCTTTGGATTATGAAGGATACAGGTTTGAGAGAAGATGACTGGATCCGTACCCGGCTTGATCAGCTGAACTTAATCGACGAAAAGAGACTTACTGCTATTTGTCATGGTCAAACGTATCAAAAGCGAATGATTAAGGCATTTAACAAGAAAGTCAGACGACAAGAGTATCAAGTTGGGGATCTGGTGATCAAGCGCATCATTCTACCTCAAGGTGATCCCAGGGGCAAATGGACCCCTACGTACGAAGGGCCATTTGTGGTTAAGAACATTTTCTCAGGAGGAGCTATGATTCTAACCACCATGGATGGTGACGACCTTCCTCACCCCGTCAATGCAGACATAGTGAAAAAATACTACGCATAATCAAATACCCGCTAGGATGACTGGCCTAGGCAAAAATAAGGGCTTCCCAGCGAACCAAAAGGGTTCGGGCAAAAATAAGGGATGAAAATGAAAAAAACTGTACACCCGGTAAGTCGAAAACCTGAAAAGGCGGCTTGGGTAAAAAAGGGTATCCCGGTGGACTGAAAACCCGAAAGGGCGGTCCAGGCAAAAATTAGGGATCAAAGCGTAACACTATATCTCATTGGATCACCTTACAACCAGACTTCGGTATTGACTATCAAGTTCAGACGATGCTAATCAAACTGATCCACCTTCAACCAAGTAACAAAGTGATGAGATGCTCGAGGACATAAAAGCAATAGCAGAGTTGGAACCCTGTGGGATTGTTCACATAGCTGTTTTTCTTTGTTTTTCACAAATTTTTAGATTTTATTTGTTCGGCGGCGTTTTCTTACTAGGACGTCAACCTCTTGTACAAAAACGCCTCTTTACAGGCTAACTTCAAAAATCAATACAAGTCATTTTCACAAATAAATTTCAAACTGTTTTCCTTTTTTCTTTTTTGTTTTGCGAGAACGTCCAATGTTACTTTTTGATATATGCATTTGACATTAATTGCTGCTCATAAATATTTACATGCGAAACAAAAGAAGATTACTTGTAATATCAGAAACAGGGGCAAACGAGAAATGTCTAAACCGTACAGTTGCTCTGTCCACCAGGTATAGGGATAGGCCTAGCTGGAGGAAACAATTGAAAATACATTCATTCCCCGCATAGTAAGAAAAATAGAGGTGCTAGCTCTCCCCAACTGAGACTCGCAACTGTGAATGAATCAGTAATATTCTCCCCAAGCAGAGTTTATCTACCATCAGCACTGAAAAGGCTTATCATCCCCAGCAGAGTATAAAAGTATCCCCAGTGGAGTTTAAAAGAATCATCCTCAGTAGACTCTGGAAGACTATCCCCAGTAGAATCTAAAAGATTATTCCCCGTGAAGTCGCAATTGTAAAATCATCCCCAACAGAGTTCTTTCCTTTCACAAAACAGGAATTCAATCCCCAACAGGTTTCATTATCACCAACAGCAGTAATCCATTCTCAGCTGAATTTATCAACAGAATCCTCAGCAGATCATCTCCTCCCCACAAAGTATTCTCTCATCAGTTTATTCCCCAGCGGAGTTATCCTTTCCTGCAGGTTTATTCTCACAAACATCTTCATCCACTATCTCCAGCGGAAACGAAGAATCCAATTCTTTTCTCCAGCAGTGATCCGGGATTTATTTTCCCCTGATAAAAACATCACATTTTCATACATCATGATGTGCATACGCATCATACAACACAATCTCATTTATTTTGAGAACATCATTTCTTGATACATATCATGCATTACATACAGCTAACCTTTACCTTTTAGGAAAGATTCCCACAAAATTCAAGCTATGAAGCTTTCACCTCAGTCGAATTACGGACAAGTTCCTAAATCTCGACAAAGACATTTCCTCAATTGAATTACATATGAGTTCCTAAATCTCGACAGAGATGTTCCTCAGGTGAATTATGGACAAGCTCCTAAATCTCAACAAAGTTGTTTCTCAGTTGAATTATGGACGAGCTCCTAAATCTCAGCAAAGTAGTTGAATTACGGACAAAATCCTAAATCTCAGCATAGATTGTTGAATTACGGACGAGTTCCTAAATCTCAGCAGATGTTACCTCAGTCGAATTACAGACAAGTTCCTAAATCTCGACAAAGATGTTTCTCAAGTTGAATTACGGACGAGTTCCTAAATCTCAACAGATGTTACCTCAGTTGAATTACGGACAAGTTCCTAAATATCGACAGAGATGTTTCTTCAGTCGAATTACGGACAAGTTCCTAAATCTCGACAAAGATATTTCTCAAGTTGAATTACGAACGAGTTCCTAAATCTCAGCAGATGTTACCTCAGTCGAATTACGGACAAGTTCCTAAATCTCGACAGAGATGTTTCTTCAGTTGAATTATAGACGAGCTCCTAAATCTTAGCAAATATATTTCTCAAGTTGAATTACGGACGAGTTCCTAAATCTCAGCAGATGTTACCTCAGTCGAATTACGGACAAGTTCCTAAATCTCGACAGAGATGTTTCTTCAGTCGAATTACGGACAAGTTCCTAAATCTCGACAAAGGTATTTCTCAAGTTGAATTATGAACGAGTTCCTAAATCTCAGCAGATGTTACCTCAGTCGAATTACGAACAAGTTCCTAAATCTCGACATAGATGTTTCTTCAGTTGAATTACAGACGAGCTCCTAAATCTCAGCAAAGATATTTCTCAAGTTGAATTACGGACGAGTTCCTAAATCTCAGCAGATGTTACCTCAGTCGAATTACGGACAAGTTCCTAAATCTCGACAAAGATGTTTCTTCAGTTGAATTACGGATGAGCTCCTAAATCTCAACAAAGTAGTTGAATTACGGACAAGTTCCTAAATCTCAGCAGAGATGTTTCCTTAGTTGAATTACGGACGAGTTCCTAAATCTCGATGCAAATATTTCCTCAGTTGAGTACGGACGATCGAAGTTCCTAAATATCAACAGAGATGACTCACAAGCAGAATGACGGACGACGAAGCTCCTAAATTTCTATCTCTCTCCACGAAAGATCAGACTTCCCCAGCAGAATCTGCCTCAACAACAGGTACACAAGCTCTCGCTAAGGAATCTCTTATGCGATCGACACTCCTCCAAATGGCATCTATAAGCCCATTCCCGGCATCGTAAAACAATTATCACTTCATGCGAGTGCAAATTTCTGGGCACTCTAGTGTTCAATCCACTTCCACCTTCGGATTGCGAAAGGCGCGAAAGCCAATCTACATCCTCAGGTTTAAGAAGAGTGAACAGGGGAAGCTGTTGTGCCCTAAAATTTGCCCTCCCATATTTCTCAAAATATGTCAAGAAATATCTCCAAGTTGCTCAAGGTAGTCCAAGGGTTGGCCAGACAAGCTCTCTCCTAAGGCAGTCTACCTCAAATTAGGGTTTCATGTTGCATCAAGATACTTGAGTCCAAGGGACCCAAAATTCTCAACATTGTGCTAATATGTTCTCAAGATCATCCATGTCAAGTTTCAAGCCTTGCAGAGGAAGTTTGCTCAGTTAGTTGCTCAAAGGTCCAAAAATCGATTGTGCTAGGGCAAAAGTCAACTGTGACCTACAAACAGTCAAACCTCATGATTTTTGGTCAACATTCTCATTTTGAAGTATATTTCATCATTTGATCAAGGGTTGATCATGATTCATCAAGGATTGCTCACAATTCATCAAGACTCAAAAGTTGCTAAATTAGGGTTTTGTAGGAAAAGTCAACTCAAATTTGACCAAGCATAACTTTCTCATACTTTATGATAAATGACCCATATAAAGCTCATTTTGAAGAGGATGCAATTCCCTACAATCCATAATCATCTCCCAAGTTCAAAATATGCACACACAAGAAGTTATGAATTTGGACATTATAGGTCATTTTGAAAAGTCAACAAAAACACTTTTTTTGTCAAAGCTTCATACATGAGAATGAAATATCAAAATCATATGAGACCAAAAGGGTTGATTAGAGGACATCTCAAGCTTTCTAAAAAGTCCTAGAACACCTCCAAAGGTTCAAAATTGAGGAAGTTATGCATTGTTGAAGTTGACCTTTTTTGCAAAATTGCCAAAAGTCAACTATCCCCAAAACTTCAAATTTTGCCAAATGGGCCCATTCTTTTTCACTTGTTTTGAGTTGGCATCATAGCCCACGTGCTCTAGACCTTTCCACTTGTCTATATTATATTTGTATTAATTATTTTGATTTTTATTTGAATTAATTTGATTTAAATCAAAATAAATCAAATAAAAATCCAAAGCATTGATAACAAGGGATTTTGTGATGATTTCAGGTCTTAAATCGCAGCTAGACATCATCAAACTCGTATCAAGGCATATGTGTACAAAGAGATTGGATTTGGACCAATTTTGGAAAGATCTTCAAAGCAAATCAAATCAATATCCAAAGCATTGAAAGAAGAAGATTTTGATCAGTTTAACAACCCTAATGCATTGTCTAATACATAAGGAGGCGAGGAAGATCAAAAACGAGGTCAGAAAGAGGCGCTAGAGCTAGAACAAAATCTGAAAAATACCAAGAAAAGTGTGAGTTCGAAATCCCTTTTAGAGGCAGTTTCAAGGCTCTTTGACGATCTCAATCACTTCCAGGGAGTCTCCACAAGAGAAAGCAATCGAAAGCAAGTGTTTTCAAGCCCCACAACACACTGTAAGTAGCTCACGTTACACCCTTGTGCTTGAATTCGAAACTCGCGATTTATGCATTGTTAGGTTGAAATAACTGTACATTCTTGATCACCATAACATTTGCAAACTTTTGGTATTATTCAATTTCATTTATATGGCCTGTGCTGTAAATCACCATTGCTAGGTTTTCGAGCTTGGTTTTAGGGTTTTTATTTTCAGGGACAATTGGCCTTGGTAATGGGCACCACTGTGTTCAGAAGAAGGAGACGGTTCTAACCATGGCCTTGGTGGTTGTTTATATTACCTGTAGAAGATTTTGGAACGATCATGACCTATAGCGACAAACAAAATGTCCGTAGGTAAAAGTATTCTACTTTTACCCACAGAGAGAGGAAGGGGACGACTGCGTGTCACTCCCCCATAGGCAAGGTAAAGATACGTTGTCCATAAAGCCAGTTTAATGATAATAACGCACTTTCCTTTTGAAGAAGATCTTGTCTGATGAGAGCCGTTAGCATTTAATTCTGTCTTGAATACTTAATAACGCTTCAGAGTCTTCTTTGCTTCAACTTATGATAACGCTTCAGAGTGTTGATGACTTGGTAAAGATCTTTGATCAGAGTTAGAGTGTATTGTTTGTGCGCAGATTCTGGTCATCAAGCTTCAGCGTATATTCTGGTAGCTTCAACGTGTAACATATATTACTGATCTTCTGATGCTTATGATGCTGATGCTGATTCCATCAGAACTTCTGTATATACAAAACATAATTTTAAGAAGCATATTTGTCTTATATATAAATCTTACAATTTATTTATTCTTTTTATTTTGTTATCATCAAAACTCTAATTAAGGGTTGTAGAATCAAACTATGTTCTAACAATCTCCCCTTTTTTGATGATGACAAAAACCAGATTTTTTCAATTAAAAATAAAGAATAAAAAGTATAGAATTAAGAAGAGAAACTCCCTCTGAGTTTTTTACTTCCCTTTAATTCCATGAGTCTTTGAGCATCAGAGCTTTGTTGTATCTTTCATCAGAGTTTTGTACCTGTAAGCTTTTCAGAAGAGAGAAATTTAAATGGATCAGAATGTCTGAGACTTATGTCTCAGTAATCCGTTATTGAAAAATATTATTCTTTCTCCCCCTTTTTGTCAATTATCAAAAAGAACAAATAATCAGAGTCAAAATGCGTTTATACTGAAACCAGAAGTAATGATAAGTTCAGAACAATGTAAGAATATTACAGATAAACATGTTATAAAAACGAGGAAATTCTAAGAGGGAGGAGGAAGACGTGTGAACAAAGCTTCCAACATGCTCTTGATCTGGGTGTTAGTTTCCTGTTGCTGGGTTAACAGGATGCTTCTCAGAGCTTTCTGCAATATCCTCTTTTTTACCCAGTGCTTCAGCAGGAATCATCTGCTCTGGAGTATCAGTCAGATTGAGATCTTCTGACTCTGGTTGAACTTTGGATGCTGGACGATGTTCAGACCAGGGAGCATTATCCAGAGGGAGAACTTCTTCCTTAAGCAGCTGGCTTAGAACTGTACCTTCAATTTCTTTCAGTAGATTACTGAAGTTCTGTTGAACTTGTCTGTAGCTTTGTTCTTGCATTTTATGAGTTTCAGAAGATACCCATCTTCTGAACCTTGTCCAAAGGTAGTATGATGCAGCAGGATCAACCAGCTCAAGACTAGCTTGCTTCAGAGAAGTGATCCACTTCTGTACTTCTGTTTCAAATATCAATAAGCTGGTACCAACATCTGGAGAAGGTTCAGATGGTTTTGGTTTTTGGATAGCTGTTTTGTGGGTTATGGCAACAAGACGTTAAAAGACCGTTAAATCAATGACAGTCTTGATGTTATCTTCTGGATTGTTCTTTGGTGAGGGAGTGGGAGAGTCAGGAATTATTATTGGATTGGTTGGGGAGTTTGGTGGAGTTGACTCTAGTGAAGAGGGAATTTGGGGAATATTCAGGATGGTTAGGGGCATACGAATGGCCAGAGGTTCAATGATTCCAGGAATGGGAATGGTATCAGAATCAACAGTTTGGTTTGATTGATCGTTATGAGGTTATGGTTCATATGATTCAGAAGGTTGAGCCTCAAAAGTTTGAACTTCTGGTTGAGATAGTTCAGGTTGAGGAGAAGGTGGATGTATTTCTGGTTGAGGAGATGGAGGTAGTTGTATTTCTGGTAGTGGAGAGAGGGGAATTTCTGGTTGTGGTGAGAGGGGAATTTCTAGTTGTGCTTCTGAGGTGGTTTCAGAGTTTGGATTTTCTGGTATGGGAGCAGAAGTATGTTGGTCAAAGGTTTCTATATCAGATAGAACTTTTGCAAGTTCTTGTTGGGTTGCATCAATATTTGGATTTGGAGGTTGGGAGCAAGATCTTCTAAGAGTTAAGGATTCAGAGGGGTCAAATTCAATGTCAAAGTCATCAAATGTTTGTGGTGTGGGGTTTTCTGATTGAGTGGGAATTGGGATAGATGTTGATACAGAAATTGAATTTAAAACAGTTACAGAAGAAGGATTAACTCTCTTTTTAGGAGTCCGCTGGGATGATCCTTCTGCTACAACTTTCCTTTTCTTGGTTTTCTTCAGCACAACTTTTGGAGCCTTCTGCTGCAGATCCTGAATGTTCAAATTTGGTGTTGTACCATCCGCCTTGCAGGAATCCAAATATCTGACTATTATATCAGGTTTAGAATCAATCTCTGAGAACAGAGGAAAGTTATCCAGAGGGACTCTTCTGCTGGAGATTGTTGCAAAAGGAGTGACACTGGGTTCCTTCTTGATGTTCTCAATCAACTTCATCTTCTTCAGATTATTTGCATTCAGCGGTTTGCCAACAGTAGCTTCCAAAGAGCTGATTTCCTGAGCCTCTGTTAGATGATCAATCAGCTTATTCTCTGTTAGAATATCTGATATAAGCCTTCCTAGGGGTATCCAGTCCCTTTTTGTGCGCTCCTCTTCTCTGGTTTCTTTAACACTTGTCCTTAGATGGTTAAACAGCAGATGATCCAGATTCACCTTAATCTTCTGGGAGATGAAATAGATCAGAAATTGCTGATCAATATTGATGTAGTCAGGAGAGCTGGTAGGCTTCCTGTGGTTTATGCATCCCAGAATGATCTTGGCCCATATTCTGTGATGGTCTTTTAGATCCCTTATCTTGTTGGAGGGAAGACCCAGAGTGAAGATTTCTCTAGCAATTAGGGCGACATCAGCGCATCTTTCAGCCATGTCAATGCAACGTACACCACCACCATTGTAGCCTATTAATCTTGCAATGAGGTCCTCAGTAATAACAATCTTCTTCCCCATTATGTATGAAGTAACTTGATGGTTGGAAGATGAAGCATGAATCCAAAATTCCTTTACAAGAATTAGGAATGTTGGACCCACCAGTCGGTCAAAATATCTTTCCCAGCTTTGAGCCTTAACCTCTTCAGAGAGATTAAACCCGTTCTCTTGAAGACTGTTGAAATCCACGATCAATTCTGAAAGAACTTCTAGATTTTTGATGGGTGTGAGAAGAGTTCTGTAGGGTTCTTCATATTGTTCGGAGGAATCTATTTTCTGGGTACTGGAAGTAGGGTTGCTGGAGGAAGCCATGTTCACACGAAGGTTTTGAAGAAATTGAAAGGGTTTTGAGAAAGTATGCAAACTGAAATCAGTAAGATTGAGAGAAAATGAAAGTGAAAGTAAAAAAGTGTAAGTGGTGAGAGATGTGTTTAAATAGATTTTTAAAAAGGATTTTGAAAACATAAACTGTAAGAGAGAGAAATAAATTATAATGATTATGAGAATTTAATGATAACTGATTTTGGGGGATTCAGAAAGATATTGAAACGGTTACCCATGACATGTGTCCCAATGCAACCAATCAGCGCTTTTGACCTTTCAGAAATGTGAACGCGTGTTCAGCCTCAGAAGTAGCTGATGACTGGATGACACTTGTTTGCTTGAGTGAACTGCACATTTCTATCCTTGATTGTGATAGATTCTGATATAATCTGTACTTCTAAAGATCTGAAGAAAGATTGATCAGTAGTTCACGGAAAAAAATAAACAAAGTTCTGAAGGTTAAGATATGGAATCAAAACAGTTTTATTCTGGGCAGAGCTTCATGCTGAGATGTTTCAGAATGAAGTTGAACCTATCTTCAGAAAGAGGTTTTGTAAAGATATCAGCCCATTGATGGTCTGTGTTAATAAATTTTAAATTTAGAATCCCTTTCTGAATATAGTCCCTAATAAAATGATGTTTTATTTCTATATGCTTAGCCCTAGAATGCAAAATAGGATTTTTACTGAGACAAATAGAAGAAGTATTGTCACAAAGGATAAGAATGTTACTCTCAAATATCTGGAAGTCCTCAAGTTGACTTTTCATCCAGAGCATTTGTGTACTGCATCCAGCTGCTGCTATGTATTCAGCTTCTGCTGTTGATAGAGAAATTATGGATTGTCTTTTGCTGGACCATGAGATCAGATTTTCTCCCAGAAACTGGCAGCTTCCAGAAGTGCTTTTACGTTCTACTCTGTCTCCAGCGAAATCAGCATGACAGTATCCTATTAAGCTGTAATTACTTAATTTTCTATAAAACAAACCCAGATTAGTAGTACCTTTCAGATACTTGAAAATTCGCTTAACTGCTGTTAAGTGAGATTCTCTAGGATCTGATTGGAATCTAGCACAAATGCAAACACTGAATAGAATGTCAGGCCTTGAAGCCGTCAGATAGAGAAGAGAACCAATCATACCTCTGTAGACCTTCTGTTCTACCTTTTTACTTACCTCTTCTCTTTCTAGAATGCACGTGGGATGCATTGGAATCTTTGATGGCTTACATTCTGAGAGATCAAATTTCTTCAGAAGTTCTCTGACATATTTTCTCTGATGAATGTAAGTTCCTTCTGGGGTTTGATTAATCTGAATGCCCAGAAAGAATTTTAGTTCCCCCATTAGGCTCATCTCAAATTCTGCCTGCATACATTTAGCAAACTTTCTTCCCAGAGAGGGTTTAGTGGATCCAAATATGATGTCATCAACATAAATCTGACATACTAAAATGGCATTCTTAACTGTCTTACAGAACAAGGTTGTGTCCACTTTCCCTCTGGTGAATTCCTTTTCTAGTAGGAAGTTACTTAGTCTTTCATACCAAGCTCTGGGAGCTTGTTTCAGACCATAGAGTGACTTCTTTAGTTTGAAAACATATTATGGATTTTTGGAAATTTCAAAACCAGGGGGTTGGTGCACATATACCTCTTCTTCTATATAGCCATTTAAGAATGCACTCTTAACATCCATCTGATACAGAGTGAGGCCTTTATTAACAGCAAATGAAATTAAGAGTCTGATAGATTCTAACCTGGCGACTGGAGCAAAGGTTTCTGTATAGTCTATCCCCTCTTGCTGACTATAACCTTGTGCTACCAGTCGTGCTTTGTTTCTGATGACTTCACCTTGTTCGTTCAGTTTGTTTCTGAACACCCATTTTGTACCAATGACGTTGAATCCTTTTGGTTTAGGAACTAGATCCCATACGTCATTTCTTGTGAATTGATTTAGCTCCTCTTGCATTGCTAGAATCCCGTCATTATCCAGGAGTGCTTCATCAATTGTTGTTGGTTCAATTAGAGAAACCAGTCCCATGAGGGATTCTTCAGAGTTTCTGAAGCTAGATCTTGTTCTGATTGGATCTTCCTTTCTTCCTAAGATTGTTTCTTCTAGGTGATCCATGCTGCTTCTGGATGGTCTTTTCTGGAGTTGATCAACAGAAGGTGTTGGATTGCTTGCAATGACTCTTGTTGAGGGAGTGTCTCTGTTGAGAGCTTCTGATGATTTGTCTTCAGTACCTGTGAGTTGAACTTCCATACCTGCAAGGAATTCATTCTGCTTTGACTTTTGAGAGTCAAGCTTATCATCAAAACGAACACTGATTGAATCTTCCACAATTTGTGTTTCTGTATTGTATACTCTGTACCCTCTTGAGCATTCAGAATATCCTAACATAATACACTTTTGTGCTTTAGAGTCAAACTTGTTCAAATAATTTTTTGTATTCAGGATAAAACATGTACATCCAAATGGGTGAAAATAGGAAATGTTGGGCTTTCTGTTCTTCCACAATTCATATGGAGTCTTTTCCAGAATAGGTCTTATGGAGATTCTATTCTGAATGTAACACGCTGTGTTTATTGCCTCTGCCTAGAAGATCTTAGCAACGTTAGTCTCGTTGATCATGGTTCTGGCCATTTCTTGCAATGTTCTGTTCTTTCGTTCTACAACTCCATTTTGCTGAGGAGTTCTAGGACAAGAGAAATCATGCAGAATGCCTTTGTCATTAAAGAATAACTCAAAATCTTTGTTTTCAAATTCTCCACCATGATCACTTCTAACTTTGACGATTCTAAGATCCTTTTCATTCTGAACTTGGTTGCAGAAGGTAACAAACACAGAGTGTGACTCGTCCTTGTGCCTTAAGAACTTTACCCATGTCCATCTGCTATAGTCATCTACGATTACTAACCCATACTCCTTGCCACTGACTGAAGCAGTTTTAAATGGTCCAAATAAGTCAATGTGCAGAAGTTCTAATGGCTTGGAGGTGGAAACAACGTTTTTGGATTTGAAAGCTGGTTTTGCAAACTTGCCTTTCTGACATGCTTCACACAGAGCATCTGAATTGAACTTCAGGTTAGGAAGTCCTCTGACCAGATTGAGTTTGTTAATCTGAGATATTCTTCTCATACTAACATGTCCCAATCTTCTGTGCCAGATCCATTGCTCGTTGTTAACAGACAATAGACATTTTACATTCTGACTTTTTAGTTCAGAAAGTTTTATTTTATAAATGTTGTTTTTCCTCTTTCCATTAAATAGGATAGTCCCATCTTTATGACTAACAGCTTTGCATGAATTTTGATTGAAGATTATATCATAACCGTTATCACTTAATTGACTTATGGATAACAGATTATGCATTAATCCATCAACTAGTAAAACATTACTTATAAAGGGAAGATTTCCATTACCTACTGTTCCAGAGCCAATGATCTTTTCTCTCTGATTTCCTCCAAAGCCTACATGGCCTCCAGGCTTAAGTTCCAGGCTTTGGAACATATGCCTTCTTCCTGTCATGTGTCATGAGCAGCCAGAGTCCAGGTACCATGATTGGTGTTTTTTCTTTGCTGCTAAAGATATCTGCCACATGTATTATTTTATCCTTAGGTACCCACATTTTCTTGGGTCCTGATTTGTTAGTTTTACCAAAACTCTGGTTGAATTTTGGTTTGACAGAGTAATCACTACTTGTATATTTTATGTCATGTGTGTGCCCATATATAAGGCGTGAATCAAGTGGAGTACGTTTTATGACTAAATCCATGGCATATTTTGGTGTAGGTACCTTACCTTGATATCCTATCCCCTTTCTGCCATTTCTGCTAACTCCATAGATCATTGAAGCCATTTTGCTCCTGTCTATATTTTTAGCCAGAAACTTCTGAAAGCTGTGATCATACTCCTTGATGATCTCATCAGCATTGCTGGGAGTTTCAGGGATTGTTTCCTTCTGAGTGTTTTGAAATTGGTTTTCTAATTTTGAAATTTTATCTTTTAACTCAGAATTTTCCAATTTGAGATTTTCAGTCTTATCAGAGTCAGAAGCAAGATTCCTTTTCAGGTTTCTGAATTTGACTCTGATCTGCTGATATCTTTCCAGAATTTCATTAAGGATTTCATCTAGTTCATCCTTAGTAAAGTTTATAGTAAAGTCAGGGAATACCTCTTCTGTATCTGATTCAGATTCTTACTCAGAAGCTTCATTGTCTTCTGTTATGTTTGCCATGAGAGCTATGTTTGCTCTTTCATCATCTGATTCTGAGTCAGCTTCAGATGTGTCAGAATCATCCCATGTAGCCATGAGACTTTTCTTCTTTTCCTTGCCAAACTTCTTTTTGGGCTTCTCCTTCTGAAGCTTTGGGCAATCACTTTTGTAGTGCCTTTGCTCGTTACATTCATAGTAGATGATGTCTTTGTTGTTTGGCTTTCTGTTTCCTGAAGAACCTTCAGATCTTCTGTGTCCAGAGGAGGATTCTGACCTTCTGTATCTGGAGAAAGATTCATTCTGATTTTATGATCTTTTGGGATTCCTGAACTTCCTTTGCCTCTGCTTCCACAATTGGTTCACCCTTCTGGAGAGGAGAGACAGTTCATCTTCTTCTGATGAGGACCCATCAGAGGTTTCTTCCACAGCCTGCAAAACTTTGGAGTCAGATTTTCTGTTAGATTTTAAAGCTAATGGCTTACCTTGCTTTTGAGGTTCATCTGCTTCTAGCTCTATCTCTCGACTTCTGAGGGAGCTGACAAGTTCCTCCAGAGAGATTTTGTTGAGATCCTTGGCTAGTTTAAGCGCTATGACCATTGGCCTCTATTGTTTTGGCAAGCTTCTAATGATCTTCTTAACGTGATCAGCAGTGGAATACCCTTTGTCAAGAACTTTTAGACCAGCAACAAGAATTTGAAATCTTGAAAACATAGTTTCTATTGATTCACTCTCTTCCATCTTGAATGCCTCATACTTCTGAATGAGTGCAAGGGCTTTGGTTTCATTGACTTGAATGTTGCCTTCATGCGTCATTCTCAGAGAGTCAAACATATTTTTTGCAGTGTCTCTGTTTTATATCTTCTCATACTCTGAATAAGAGATGGCGCTGAGAAGAATTGTTCTGGCCTTATGATGATTTCTGAACTTACGCTTTTGCTGATCAGACATCGTTTTCCTGTCAATCTTCTGACCACTTCCATCCACTGGGTGCGTGTATCCATCAGTCACCATGTCCCACAGATCAGCATCATGGGCCAGAAAGAAACTCTCAATTCTGTCTTTCCAATAGTCAAAGTTCTCTCCATCAAAGACTGGAGGTTTGCCACTGAATTTGTCTCTTTCTTCATTGTTGTCATTGCTGATGTTTTGACTTGGTCCTGCCATTGTGTTTTTCTGACGCTGGATCTTGTACTGAAACGGTTAAGTGTTATAAGCTCAGAACCAGGCGCTCTGATGCCAATTGAAGATGTGAAAAACACAAGAAGGGGGGATGAATTGTAAAACTTAAAACAAATGCTTAGACGACACAGTATTTTTATCCTGGTTCATTTGATCTCAAACTACTCCAGTCCACCCGTCAAGGTGATTTCGCCTCTCTCCAACGAGGTCTTAATCCACTATATTCAAGGGATTACAACAGCTACTTTAAAAACTGTTAAAGCCTTCTTGAGTATAACCACAAACCGGTTTATCTCAAGGAAATATTTTACAAGTAATTTGAACAATGATGTGTTAATGTTTTCTAATAAAACAATATATCACAACTGTGATAATTACACAATTTAAGCTTGGAATAAACTGAATTTGCTAAAGCATTTGAGTAAGCGTGGTTTTGAAGGCTTGGCAAATTATGTGAGTGCATGCGTGCGTCTTTTCTCAAGCAGACTTGTTTATATAGGCAAGGTAAAGATACATTGTCCATAAAGCCAGATTAATGATAATAACGCACTTTCCTTTTGAAGAAGATCTTGTCTGATGAGAGCCGTTAGCATTTAATTCTGTCTTGAATACTTAATAACGCTTCAGAGTCTTCTTTGCTTCAACTTATGATAACGCTTCAGAGTGTTGATAACTTGGTAAAGATCTTTGATCAGAGTCAGAGTGTATTATTTGTGCGCAGATTCTGGTCATCAAGCTTCAGCGTATCTTCTGGTAGCTTCAGCGTGTAGCATATATTACTGATCTTCTGATGCTTCTGATGCTGATGCTGATTCCATCAGAACTTCTGTATATATAAAACATAATTTTAAGAAGCATATTTGTCTTATATATAAATCTTACAATTTATTTATTCTTTGTATTTTGTTATCATCAAAACTCTAATTAAAGGTTGTAGAATCAAACTATGTTCTAACATTCTACTGGGGAGTCATCTCTTGATTGAGGAGACAAGTAATCTGCTTATCTGGTCAGGATCCAGGCTTCACAGTGACTGGTTGAGGATTATAAGGCTGACTACTATCTGGTCATATTCCAGACTTCACAGCGACTTACTGGGGAAATGTGAAATCGATTGTATCTGGTCGGGTCCAGGTTTTACAGTGTTGTAAATTGTTGTTCAGAGATAAAAGGGAAGGAGGCTGGATAGTAGGGCTATGAGAAGGAACCTGGATAGTAGGGTTACTTTGAAATGAAAGCCTGGATAGTAAGGCTATGAGAAGGAACCTGGATATTAGGTGTGATACGGTGGGAGAACTGACTTGGGTGTTTTGTGTTTTATCACAAATGTTGCGGTTAGCAAGAGTCGCCACCGACTTTTCTTTTATCCAAAAGGAAAGGTGAAAAAGCACATAAAAGACCTTTGAGATTGTTTCTTGAGTTCGGGGGGTAGATTATGAAAAGGGAAGGTATTAGCACCCTTTTCATCCATGGTTTTCCATGGGCTCTTAGTTACTTGCTAGATCACTTGCTTTTGTTTGAAATTATGCTTTGTGTGGTTTTTTAAAGTATTTTGTAAATAGGCCATTGTTTAGGAAAACTTTGTAATGATTCTGGTTCGTAAGAATGTATACAAAGATGTTGATCTTTTGAAAAGGTTTTCAAGTTTTGTAAGATGTTTTGAAAGTGTAGGTGTTTGTTTTGAAAATAGCAAGGATGTTTTGTTTTGAAATTGAGCAAGTAATTAAGAGCATTCTACCTACTCAAAAGTCTTTCATGTTCATTTCCTTTTCCTTTGACATTGTTATCTTACCATTAATTTGGTAAGTAACCCTATCTTTGGATGTAAACGGGACGGGCGTGGGGCATCGTATAACCATTATTAGCTATATTGCAAGGCATCTTAGCATTCTCTTTTTAGGGACTAAGATCATTTGAAAGGCAACATAGATAGCTTCATCGAGGGACTATAATCTTGTATTTTTGCTTGTTTTTGCTAAGATACCTCACATGCGTAATATGGCTATTTTAGTAAGGCAACCAAGTGGATTTACCCTAGGGGTGCTTGTGTGCAAGTGTATTGTTTTCATGCTTGGTCTTGTCTTTGATTAGGGTTTTCTAATTGATTGGTTTTAGTCTTTCCATACAAACCCTAATTACTAGCATTTGTATATAAATCGATAAATTGCGGAATTTAAAATTACTACGCTATTACAATACTTGTGGGAGGGGGTAGAAATTATAAATGGGGATTGCAAGAAAATAAAGCCTAATTATCTATTACAATCATATTGAATTTGTACAAGAATTGAAATAAATAATGTACCAAATGAATAAATATACAGGATGTGAAAGTAAAGTAAATGGATATTTTGTTTGGATTTTTTAGGAAAAGGGGTTTTGTTTTAACCTAATTAACTAAAAGAAAAATAATTAATTAAAAGTAAAACCTAAATTTACTAGGAAAATAAATTAAATAAAACCCTAATCTATTAATTGATTAAAAATAAATTAAGTTTATAAGAAAAGTATATTTTTGGTATTTTTGTCTTAAAAATAATTTATAGTGTTATAAAGTATTTTTGGTCTTTTTAAATATTAAAATAACATATTTTTAATGTCTAAAAGAAAATAATTAAAAACCCTAGTTTTTTAATTATATTTACAAAATAATTAGTGAAATAGATAAAGTATGATCAAATAAAATAATTTTTGTGTAAATTTATAAATAAATTATGTCAAAATGTAAATCTAATATTTTTATATTTTTTATGATTTTTTTTAGTATTAGAAAAATATTTAAGAAAATAATTAAATAAAAATAAGAAAAGAAAAAATAAAAATGGGCCAGGGTGTAAATAGCCAACAGGGGGGTTAGAGGTAAGGAAAAAACAAAAGGCCCAAAGGAGGCCCAGCGCCTGTCCAAAAAAATCAGAATGTATGAAAAAAATGTAAAAAATCCAAAAGGATACCACTGGGGCTCGAACCCAGGTCCCTCCAGTCACAGACGCGCGCTTCTACCACTGGCGTGGTTATACATCCGTTTATATAATCAAAACAATAAATATATGATAGTAAAAAAGTCCATGGCCTGAACTTCATCTTCAACCTCGCGCCCAGCCAGAGCCTCTGTATCTTGATCAATTCTCAACAAAAATGAAAAGTTTAAACAGGAAACTTGTAGCAAATTTCCTCACGATTTCAAAAATGCAAAGCAATAAAATTATAGATCAAAGGCAAGCGTGAATTTTAATGGCCCTAATCTGAACCCTAAAAATATCATAAACTTCAATCTTAAAATTCTCTAAGCTCAAGAAAAATTAATGAAAACTATGGACAATGGTTAGTATTAGGGCAATGATATCTACATTTTTCATTCATAAATAAAACATTATTGATGCCTGTATGAAAAGTTCCAAAGTCAGAAAACTTACCTTGCAAGAGGGTATCGTGTTTGGAGTTTGAGTAGCTTTCAGTGAGTTCCAATGATTGGGTTAGCTTCCTCAAGTTCCCAGGAAGCTAATGGGATTCTTAGCTTGAGCTGAAAGTGTCTAAGGAGTTTTGGAGAAGTCAAGGTGCAAGGTGCTGTTTTTGAAAATGGTGGATGATGATGGAGGTGTTACAGTGGTGCTGCAGGTATTGGGATTGTTTGTATATGTTGTTTAGAGGCTTCTGAAAGTAAAAGGCCAAGAAACGCACGAGCAAATTTGGAGATTGGATTCAAAACTCATAAATGACAAGTTTTGAAGTGTTTTTGGTGATTCTGTGTTCTAGGTGTTTTCAGGGCTTAAACATGCGTGGGGTTTGTGGAAAATTGCTTGTGTATCTATAAGCAAAAAGGTTTGAGTGCTTTTGAAAACCAGAAGTACAAGTTAAAAGTTAAATGCTAGGTTACTTGAATTTGAAGAAAAGTGGGAAAACAAGTTTCAAGAGGAGGTACAAGCATGGGCTGAGTGATTGTAAGTGTCTAACAAGTTTCTCTTGAGTTATAAGACATGTATGATCATAAGAGAACAAGTGCAAGGCTCAAGAACAAGTTTTTTTCAAAAAGTCACTTTATCAAAATGGCAATGTGCACTTTCTTCCCAAAATGGATATAAAGCATGACCTTGCATTGAATACTTGAAATGAGACCTATAATATCTATTCAAGCAATTAATTATGGAGTGCCTAACATGTTTGAGGCCTCCAAAGTAGAGGTTATGCAGCATAAGTTTGAATTTTGAATTTGTTCATCACAAAGTGACTTGTAATTCAAGTGATAAAACCCTAACTTCATCTCTTCGATTCTCCCTACTCAAAAATGATCTCAAGGACTTCTTGAACATTTCGGAAAGCTTGCAATTTTCTCTACAACCCATCTTTGAATCACTTTTGAAAATTATCCTTGGAACTATATGAAAAAGTGCCATGAAGTTGGGTCAAAATCCTGACCAAATTAGGGCAAAATTTCACTAAGTGTTTTTGTTTCATGACCATGTATTCTTAAACTCATAACTTGAGATCCAAACACTTTTGGAAGGAGTCGTGTGAAGAAAAGTTGTAGATTTCATGGAGATCTACAACTTTCATTTTGGAAGTTTCTTTTGAATCATCTTGCATCATGGTGAAAATTTTGCTCAAAGTTGTGAAAAAATAAGAAATTTCCAACACTTAGAAAAATTTCTAAGTTTAGAAATTTTAACTTTTCAAAATGAAATCTTGAATTTTTGATTTCTTAATGAATAAGTTTCATATTTTTACGTGTTTTGATGAATTGTGATCTTTGACATTTGAATTTGACCAGAAAGTCAAAGTTTGACTTTTCAGTATACAGTTGACTTTTGATCAGTTGACTGAAAATTCATCTGTCAATCCATTGGACTTGAGCAATGTTTTGAGCCATATAATTTGGTAAAAATGATCCAATTGGACTCTTGAGATCATTCCTTAAACCAATTGATCATTTTCTAGGTCAAAAATCAGAAATTGCCCCTTCTTAGTCAAAACCCTAATTTTAACCATTTTGCCCTTTTGATGATTTGATCAAATTTCTTGAGGAATTGTGGTCAAAACTTGATCAAATGATACCTATTATATTAAAATGTTGATGTGGACAAAAAATTATGAAGTTTGACTGTAAATTGGCCATAGTTGACTTTTCCCCCAATACAGTTGATTTTTAGGTTAACTGCTCAATTGACTGAGCAAAAGTGTGATCCAAAGTTTGAAACTTTACTTGAGTAATCTTGAGGGTCCATAATGATCCATAAAATTTATATGTGTAATTGGAAGTTCAAATATCCTTGTGCAATCTCAAACCCTAATTTTGGTCATCAGTGCTTAAGGAGGTGTCTTGAGCTGATCAACCCTAATGCAGTCTTGAGTCAAAGGAGATATTGTGAGAAAATTCTTGATAAATGAGAGGGCAAATTTTGGGGTAAAACAGATGCCCCTGTTCAAACTTCTTAAGCCTGAAGAGTTAGATTTGCGAGTTTTTTCCATTCGTGACTCGAAGGTGGAAGATGATTGGACATTAGAGTGCCCAGAAATTTGCACTTAGTGATGTGATGGTTGATGGTATAGGGAATGGGCTTGAAGATGCCATTTGGAGGGATGATGGAAAGTTGTTGGAGATGGGATTGTAGATGCCATCCAGAAATGATTGCTGAACCATATTTGTAAGCTGAATCTGAATGAGCATCAGAATGCCATCCATGTGTGGAGCGTATCTGAACTGTATCTGAAGATTGAATCTAAATGAGTATCAGGATGGCATCCGTGCCTAGAGCGTATCTGAACTGTATCTGAAGATTGAATCTGAATGAGTATCATAATGGCGTCTATGTTTGGAGCGTATCTGAACTGTATCTGAAGATTGAATCTGAATGAATATCAGAATGGCATCCGTGTCTGGAGCGTATCTGAACTGTATTTGAAGATTGTATCTAAATGAGTATTAGGATGGAACCCGTGTCTGGAGCGTATCTGAACTGTATCTGAAGATTGAATCTGAATGAGTATTAGGATGACATCTGGTTATGGAGCGTATCTGAATTGTATCTGAAGATTGAATCTGAATGAGTATCAGGATGGCATCCGTGTCAAGAGCGTATCTGAACTGTATCTGAAGATTGAATCTGAATGAGTATCAGGATGGCATCCGTGTCTGCAGCGTATCTGAACTGTGTCTGAATATTGAATCTGAATGAGTATCAGGATGGCATCCGTGTCTGGAGCGTATCTGAATTGTATCTAAAGATTGAGTCTGAATGAGTATCAGGATGGCATCCGTGTTTGGAGTGTATCTGAACTATATCTGAAGATTGAGTCTGAATGAGTATCAAGATGGCACCTATGTCTGGAGCGTATTTGAACTGTATTTGAAGATTTAACCTGAATGAGTATCAGGATAGCATCCGTGTCTGGAGCGTATCTGAACTGTATCTGAAGATTGAATCTGAATGAGTATCATGATGGCATTCGTGTCTGGAGCGTATCTGAACTGTATCTGAAGATTGAATATGAATGAGTATCAGGATGGCATCCGTGTCTGGAGCGTATCTGAACTATATCTGAAGATTGAATCTGAATGAGTATCAGGATGGCATCTATGTCTGGAGCGTATCTGAACTGTATCTGAAGATTGAATCTGAATGAGTACTAGTATGGAATCCATGTCTGGAGCATATTTGAACTATATCTGAAAGGCCTTTGAACATTATTAATGGTAGCTATTGATTAACCTTATCCTGAAAAGGGTAAAATGTTAGCTAATATGCAATGTCATGTTGTATGAAATGCATGGTATAATGAGATTGTGATACATGCATTCGTGATATCAATGTTTAGGATATATGGATGCGATGTATGCGTATGTGAGTTAATCTGCTACACTGCTTGTTTGAATTGGGGAAAATAAATCCCCGACTGCTACTGAGGATACGGAGTGCAAGTCTTCATGTTTTGAAGTGTTGATGAATTCCCGCTAAGAGAAATAAACTCTGTTGTAAGGGAAACACATTGTACTGCTTGTGAAATCCTGAGAAATTTGGCGACATCTAACGGGGAGTGATAACTGGAAGTTTTGTTCCCCTGGGGATTAAACTACACACTACGGGGTATTTTTATGGAATAACTTAAAGATATTTCCCTATCTCTTAAAGCCATTAGTGATTGTATTTCTATTTTGTTCATTTGTAAATGGTAGTTACGTTCAAATGCATATGTTCAAAAATAAATCATTGGAAGTTTTCATAAACAAACACAAGAGTAAAGAAAAACAGATAGTTTTGCACTTTCAAAGGGATATCTTTGTATTGACTTTCAGTAAGTATTTTTGTACAATGAGACAAACATTCTAGTAAGAGAATGTTGTCATAAAAAGTGAAAATTTGATACAAAGAAAAGATAGCTATGTGAAATAATCCCATGGGGTTCCGTTTCTGCTATAGCCTTCGTGTCTCTGAGCATCTTATCTATTTGTTGCCTTGTCCGAAGCTGATTGAATTGATCAGAATTGTCGAGTTTGCAGGTTGTCCATAAGGTATTCCAACAGGACATAGTCATACGCTTTAATTCCCAAACTTTTTTCTGGACCACCCTTTCGGGTTTTCAGTCCACCGGGATACCCTTTTTTGCCCAAGCTGCCCTTTCGGGTTTTCAACTTGCCAGGTGTATAAGTTTTTTTTTATCCCTAATTTTTGTCCGAATCTTTTTGGTTCGTCGGGATGCCCTCGTTTTGCCTAGGTGTGTCAACCTAGCGGGTTTCTTATGCGTAGTATCTTTTGACTATGTCCGTGTTCACGGGGTGTGAAAGGTCGTCGCCATCCATAGTGGTCAAGATCATTGCTCCACCAGAGAATATGCTTTTGATTACAAATGGTTCTTCATATGTAGGAGTCCATTTGCCCTTGGGATCACCTTGTAGTAGTATGATACGTTTGATCACCAAATCCCTTACTTGATACACTTGGCGTCTGACCTTTTTGTTGAAAGCCTTGACCATATGTTTTTGATACATCTAACCATGACAGACAGCAGTAAGCCTTTTCTCATCAATCAAGTTCAGTTGATCGAGTCGAGTCTGGATCCAATCTTCTTCATGCAGCCCTGCATCCTTCATGATTCTCAGAGAGGGGATTTGGACCTCAATAGGCAAGACAGCTTCCATACCATATACCAGAGAGTAGGGTGTTGCCCTGATTGATGTGCACGCTGTGGTACGATACCTGTGGAGAGCGAATGGTAGCATCTCATGCCAGTCTTTGTATATGACTGTCATTTTCTGTATGATCTTTTTGATGTTCTTATTTGCAACTTCGACAACACCATTCATCTTGGGCTAGTAAGGGGAAGAATTGTGGTGCTGGATCTGGAATTGCGCACATAGTGCGGTGATCATAGTGTTGTTGAGATTCATACCATTGTCAGTGATGATTCTCTCTGGGATACCGTACCGACAAATGATATTTTGTTTGATGAACCGGGCAACAACATTCTTGGTAACAGAAGCGAAAGAGGCTGCCTCAACCCACTTTGTAAAATAGTCAATGACCACTAAGATGAAGCGGTGTCCATTAGAGGTTGTTGGTTTGATTTCCCCAATCATATCGATGCCCCACATAGCAAAGGGCCAAGGAGCCGTCAAGACATTCAGAGGAACCGGAGGTACGTGCACCTTGTCAACATAGATCTGACACTTGTGGCAGGTTCGAGAGTGTTGATAGCAATTTGCTTCCATGGTAGACCAGTAATAACCTGACCGTAGGATTTTCTTTGCCATCGTATGCCCACTGGAATGGGTTACAAAAGTGCCTTCATGTAGATCAGCCATGACCTTTTCTGCCTCAACCTTGTCTATGCAACGGAGTAAAATAGAGTTATGGTTGAGTTTGTAGAGAATTCCATTACTAAGAAAGAACTTAGCAGAGAATCTCCTTAAGAACTTCTTATCATTGACTGAAGCTCCTTCCGGATATTCTTGAGCCTTGAGATACCTCTTGACTTCGTGAAACCAAGGATGGTCCACTACTTCTTCAGTATTAATCTCATGACAGTGAGTTGGCTCATCCATTCGTTCAATGGTGATCCGGGGAGCCTCCTTATCCCATTTAAGTTTAAACATGGATGACATTGTGGCTAGTGCATCTGCTAGCTGATTTTCTTCTCGCGGGAAATGCTCGAAGGTAATCTTCTCAAAATGTGGGATCAATGTCAACACATGTTCTTTGTAAGGGATAAGGTTAGGGTGTTTGGTGTCCCATCCCCCTTTGATTCGACTGATGACCAAAGCTGAATCTCCGAATACATTTAAGGATTTGATCCCCAAATCTATGGCAGCTTTGAGACCAAAAATGAACGCTTCATATTCCGCCATGTTATTTGTACAATTGAAGCAGAGTCTTGCCGTAAAGGGAGTATGACACCCTTCAGGAGATATGATTACAACACCAATACCATTTCCGAGTGTGCTGGACGCCCCATCAAAAACCAGGGTCCATCGGGATCCTTTTTCAGGTCCGTCATATGGTCTGAATTCTTCATAGTTGTTTACCATCATAATGTCTTCATCTGGGAATTCTAACTTCATGGACTTGTAGTCATCCACAGCTTGATGAGCAAGGTGATCAGCTAGTACACTGCCCTTTATTGCTTTCTGGGTGGTATACTGTATGTCATATTCTGTCAGGATCATCTTCCGTCTTGCTATCCTCCCAGAGAGGTCAGGTTTCTCGAAGATGTATTTTATTGGATCCATTTTAGATATCAATAAAGTAGTATGGGTCAGCATATACTGTCTTAGCTGGCGAGCAACCCATGCCATAGCGCAACAAGTTTTCTCGAGTAGTGAATATCTTGTTTCACAGTCGGTAAACTTTTTGCTCAGGTAATAAATATCATGCTCTTTTCGGCCAGACTCGTCATGCTGCCCCAACACACACCCTATTGAATTTTCCAAAACAGTTAGATACATGATCAATGGTCTTCCCTCGACTGGTGGCATCAAAATAGGAGGCTCTTGTAGGTACTCTTTGATCTTGTCAAAAGAAGTTTGGCACTCGTCATTCCACTTGACTACTTGATCTTTCTTCAGTAATTTGAAGATTGGTTCACAAGTAGCTGTTAGGTGAGAAATGAATCTGGCAATGTAATTTAACCGTCCCAAGAATCCTCTGACTTCCTTCTCGATACGAGGAGCAAGCATCTCTTGTATTTCTTTCACCTTGACAGGATCCACTTCAATACCTTTATTGCTGACAACAAAGCCTAGCAGTTTACCGAACCTCACCCCAAATGTGCATTTATTTGGGTTCAACCTCAACTTGTACTTCTTTAGCCTCTCAAACAGTTTCTGTAAATGATCAAGATGCTCTTCTTCTGTTTGAGATCTAGCTATCATGTCGTCTACATTGACCTCTATTTCGTGATGTATCATGTCGTGAAATAGAGCTACCATGGCACGTTAATAGGTTTCTCCAGCATTCTTCAGCCCGAATGGAATAACCTTGTAGCTGAATATGCCCACTGTGTGACAAAGGTTGTGTTTCTCCATGTCCTCAAGCGCCATTTTGATTTGTTTGTAGCCTGAGAAACCGTCCATGAAGGAAAACACTTTGTGCTGTGCCGTATTGTCAACTAGAATATCAATGTGGGGAAGTGGGAAATCATCCTTAGGGCTCGCCCGATTCAAATATATATAGTCCATGCACATTCGTACCTTGCCGTCCTTTTTTGGCACGGGAACAACATTGGCAACCCATTGCGGATAGGAGGTGACAACCAATAATCCGGTGTTGAATTGTTTCATGACTTCTGCGATGGACCTTTTGCTTTACTGATGGGCAATCCTCTTTTGTAGGTAGACGATGTACCACGATATTTGCATCAAGTCCTGGCATGTCTTCATACGACCAGGCAAAGACCTCAACATAATCGTGTAGCAATTGAATCAGACGCTCTTTGACACCGGGTTCCAGATTAGCACCCACCTTGACTTCTCTTTTGTCTTCTTCGGTACCTAGGTTAATTGTGTCCACTGGTTCTTCGTGGGGCTGAATGATCCTCTCTTCTTGTTGTAGTAACCTGGCGAGTTCTCCTAGCACTTCATAATCTTCCTTACCTTCGTCTTCAACTTGGTAGATTAGATTTTCAGAGTCACAAAAGGCCATAGCAGAACCGTTACCCATGGGATCCCGAGTGGATGTAGACCTGCATTGTGAGTGTGAGTGTGTGTAAGAGTAAAGCTATCTTTGAAATAAATGAAAATGTAAAAAAGAAAAACAATGAGCACAAAGTTTGTATGCAAAAAACGTCCATGATTCATTGATGTCATATGCAAATGAGATAATAACCCCTGTAAATGAACCATTGTGCCTTAGGTAAGACACAAGGTTTTAAGAGTCAGAATTGTTTAATATTACAGATCCGACAAAATTCAAAGACAAATTACTGTGGGATAAAAGTGATCGGGACAAAGTCTCTAGCTTCCCAGTTGTTGAGCCCTCCACTGACAGTTGGGAAAATCCAATCCTCCAGGTCATAACTGTCTTCATCATCCTCTACTGCGTTAATTTCGCGGTTGCGGATCTTCAAGGGTGGTTCTCCGGCACGAGCGCGTCGTACAGCTTTCTGGGCTCCTGAAGTGAAACCCAAACCAAATTTGTCAGATTTGTATGGGATATCTGGGAGTTGGCCCCAAATAGTGCACCCAACTTCTTCTATCACTACCTTGGCATCTTTCAAAGACAATATCTTGAGCGGAGGGCTTGTAATCTTTGGGACTTCAGAAATAACCTTGGTTACTGCTACAATTTGCGGGACTTCTTCAAAGTGCTGGAATGGAGTTTCAATAAATTTACCATCTAATTCCACATACCTGAAGGAATTTAGATGACTAACCATATACTCTTCTTCTCCATGAACAGTGATGATTTTCCCTAGAATTGGATATTTCAGCATTTTATGCAACGTAGAGGTAACGGCACCAGCATTGTGAATCCACGGTCGGCCTAATAAGTAAGGATATGAAGGGTGAATATCCATTACATAAAAAGTTGAATCAAATGTTTGTGTTCCAACTTTTATGGGGATGTCTACTTCCTCACGCACCATCCTTTTTGAGCCGTCAAAGGCCCTCACTACTATGTTGCTAGGCTTCAAGACCAATCCTTCACAGTCAAGCATATTAAGAGCTTTTTTAGGAAACACATTCAGAGACGAACCGGTGTCAACCAAGACATGAGCCAAAGTCGTGCCCCTGCATTCGACTGAGACATACAATGCCTCATTATGCTTCCTCCCCCTTTGCGTTAAATCAACGTTTGAAAAACCTAAACCATTATCTGCGGTCAAGCTGGCTACGCATTCTTGGAACTGATCGGAAGATGTTTCTTGGGGTACATGGGCAGTTTTAAGGAACTTTTCCAAGGCCTTTGCATGAGCCTCAGAACATAATAATAAAGCCAGCATGGAAATTTTTGATGGAGTCTGCCCCAATTGCTCGACTATGTTGTAGTCTCTCCTTTTTATGGTCTTTAGAATTTCCTCCGTCTCTTTTCGGGAAGTCTCAGGGATATCTACTGATTGTGCCTTCATCCGGACAGGCTCAACCAGAATACCTTTACCTCGAGTCTCGGTTGACTCAGTAGCGGAATGTCAGTAGGTGTGATAACAGGGATTGTAACAGTTTTGTCAACACGAGTATTAGCAGAGATGATTGCAGGACTGGAAATAGCTTTTGGAGGAGCAACAACAACAGGAATGATTACAGGTCCAGAAATAACTTTTGGAGGAGCAATTTCTGGAGAGAATACCCTTCCACTGCGGGTTATCTTGCTAGTCCCTGCGATGTTATTGATATTAGAGTCAACTTTCTCAGAACTTGAATCTTCAGCAGCTGGCCAATCTTGCTTGATACCATGATAGTAGACATCACCTTCATAATTCTATGGGACGGTTTTGTCTGACAAATACGGGATTGTTCCAGGCATTGTAATTATCAACGGAGCTACTTTAGGAACTGATGTAATTCTAACAGGTCTTTTGGTGGAGACCCTGGAAGAATTGTCAGAAATGGTCACTATGGAAACATCATTATAAGAAACAGTTGGAATAGAAGTTTTTCGAACAAAATCTCCTTGTTATCTATTAGGAATTGAACGTCTGCTTTTAACAAATGATAGCTGGTTGGTGAGGATAAACAGAAATGACAGCTTTCATCACAGCCTGGGAATACACCGGAATTCAACAAGTTCTTTTTAATAGTCAAGAGTGGAGTCACAAGTTCATCAACCAAAGTAACAAACATATCTTCCTCAATGGCGTTGACATTACGGTCGTGCTTGGGTAGGGGCATTGATTACATTGGGAATTTCTGGCGCGTCGAATTCAATCTCTTTGGCTTCAAGAAGGTCTTGTACTTTGTTTTTTAGATCCCAATAGTTGTTATTGTCATGGTCGGGACTCTCGGAATGGTATGCACAATGGGTGTTAGGATGATAATGAGGAGAGGTTGTGTTAGGATTCTTTGGAGCTTCTTTCAAAGTCACTAGATTGGATCTCAACAAATATGGCAATACTTGAGATAATGTCATGTTAATTCGAGTGAACTGTCTGACTGGTCTTTCTGTTCTTGGCTGGTTGCTTCTTTGCTGAGCAGGCGCGGGTTTAGGAATCATGACAACCCCCACCATTGGACGGCGTTCAGCCCTATCTTGATTTCTCTAAGGATATACAACAACAACTTCTTTTTTCCCAATGAATGGTTTCCTTACAGCAGCAGAGGATTCATCTTTTTTAATCTTACCATTCTTTATCCCGGCCTCTACTCTTTCTTTGATCAATATTTACTCAGTAAATCCTTCCAATGAACTCCCAATTAAGTGATTGAAGAAAGGACCAGACAAGGTGCCCAAAAACATGTCTACCAACTCTCTTTCAGATAGGGGAGGCTGGACTCTTCCTGCTAAGTCCCCTTATTTTTGTGCGTAGTCTTTAAAGCCTTCACTTGAAACCATGGCCATACTTTGAAGTTGAGTATGGGTGGGAGCAAGATCAGTGTTGTATTGGTATTATTTGTAAAAGGCAGCGGCCAGATCTTCCCAATTATGAACATTGGCTCTTTCTAGCTGGTAAAACCAATCAAATTGAGTCCCGGACAGACTGTCTTGAAAGAAATGTACCCATAAATCCTTGTCGGTAGTGTGAGGCTGTATTTTCCTCACATAGGACCGGAGATGCATTTTGGGACATGAAACTCCGTCATATTTGGCGAACATCGGTGCTTTGAATTTTAGAGGAATGACAATCCCAAATACTAACCCCAATTCCTCAAAGTCCAATCCAGCCACTTTTTGGATTTCCATTGCACTTAACCGTTCTTCCAGATGCTTATACTTGTCGTCGGCTGGAGGATATTGTTCTTCAGAATAATCTTCTTCTTCCTCTTCCTCTTCTGAATATGGCTGGACAACTGCTTCCTTGCCTTTCCCATCTTGATTGTCTTTCTCACCAGATGACGTTGCAAAATCCAGGGTCCTTCTTGCTTGTCCCTAGAATCTTCTTCCCATGTTTAGAACTCCGGTTATTTTCTTTGCTTTCTTCTTTTTCTCTTCAATCAGTAATATCTTCAACTATTCTTGTCATTTGGCTAGAGTTAAGAACATCTGTTTAAACTGGGCATTTTGTTCTTGGAGGTCTTTCACCGTTTGCTCGAGATCCATCTTACTGAAATAAACAGTAGAAAGATGAGGAGACTTGTTGCAAGAAACCTGCTTATGTGATGATGAATGGTAGATGCATATGCAATGATTTCAAGGATTTTAAAGATTCAAATTTGTTTTAGACAAAAAAGGAAACACACGTTATATTAATAAATTAAAGCTTGGGTAAATCAATGCCTCTTTGGGAAAAACAATACAAAAACTCTAAGATAAAAAGGTAGTACGCATCTTCTTTGGTGTAATGTAGGAATTCAGGTTCCTCTCCTCATGAAGTTGCTTAGTGAGTTCCAAAACCTTCTTCTCGCTAGCTAGAATTGGGCTTCGAAGGTGTCTCGCCCCCCCTTGAGTTGTATCCAATCTCTTTGTAAGTCTTCAAGAGAGGTGGGCATGTCAGGATATAGGATAGTGTATGGAACGTCTCCTTCCATAACAGGCTCAATGATTACCGGGAGAATGGAGGGATAACGCATCATAAGACTTTGAGCGCGAGTTCGTACCCATTTGAGGTAAGGCTCAAGAGGGATGGAATTCTTATGCCCCAATGTCATGCTATCTACCTTGTTCAACATCCTCCAAGCTCGGATGAATCTCTGGGGAAGACCTTGATTGTCATTCTCGTAGTCAAATACCAAACCTTGAATGAGCATCTCATGTGGGCCATCCCTTCGGGTGTAACCAAACTATCTTAAGGATAATCAGGGGTTGTAGGTGATACCTCCCCTAATGCCAAGTAAAGGGACATTAGGGAATTCTCCACAACGGTCAATAATAGTAATATTCTCTATGGATCAGGAACACCAATGAATGTCTGAATGTTTGAGTGTCATCAACCTTTGTGACCACCTTGAACCTTGCCCGTTCTTTAATATAGATTGGGGAAGATGCGAAATAAACCATCTTTCCAAGAGAGGAGTGCAACACATAAGGATACCTCTTTTCCTCATAGTGCGAGTGTGAAAATAATGTAGGATATCCCCTAGAAAAATAGGCACCGGGTTACGAGACATGAAGATCTTGACGGCATTCACATCTATGAGTTGGTCAGGATTTGGAAACAAAACCATCCCATAGATGAGGAGAGCCACAATTTCTTTAAAAGCTTGCAAATCCAAAGAGTTCCAACAGTTTTAGGCTTTCTCAAACAAAAACTTTGCTAGGAAACCCTTGACACCACACCTTGTTTCCCAATTGGTTGTGACATCAGATGATTGCAAGTGTAGAGCTTGAGAAATATCTTCCGTCTTTGGATCTCTTTCTGTAATGTTGAAAGGTAGTTGATTGAGAATGGGAATCCTCGATAGTTGGTAGAATTCTTCTAAAGTTGGCACAAGTTGATAATCGGGAAATGTGAAGCAATGGTGTAAAGGATCAAAGAACTGAAAGAGCATATTCATCATGTCTTCATCAGTGTTGGAGGTGACCAAGTTTAGTAGGCGACCATGTCTCTCGATGAATGGAGAATTTTCTGGAATCCTTGAAGCTAGTTCTTTATGTTGGGGAAGGATCCTTACAAGATTGACTTGAATAGTTGTCCTGCGAATAGAATCCATGTCCTACAAAACAGAACAAAGATAAATCCCAAAATCCTAGAAATGGTTAGTGAATGAGTATGATGTTATGATGTTCATGATGTTATGTACAAGTAAATATATACAAACAAAGCAGACAAGTCCTTAGGTTTAGGCTTGCATGGAGTTTTATAGGTAAGTACTCTCTTGAAGTTTAGTTGGCTCAAACCTGTCATAGTAATAGTAACCGGGTTCTAAGGAGCTCAATATCACTAGTTTGTTTCCCTGGTCATTGTTTCAGCGCAAGCCTATTTAATGGCGACTGAAATATCCCAATGAACTAAATCTCAATGAGTGTATTATCGAGTATCTACCAACTTCAGACTGCACCAAAGTCGGTTATCTCACTACGTCCTAAAGGCCAAGTTGGTCAAGTAAAGGTTCTAAAAGTTTATTAGTGCTTCATGATATCACTCAGTGGCCCCGTATTCTCCTTGATTAACTCAAGGGCTACTGGTACCCAAAAATATGTCACAATAACATAGCTATTTCTTAGACCATGTCGGTATACCCCACACAGTTTCCACAATGTATTGCTACTTACCTATAAGGTATCCCAAATCCGAGTAGAGGATTCAAACCCAAACAAAGAACCATAATGTAAAGCAAACAAGTCAAACAATGAAAGCAAGTAAATGTGATCTAACCCTAAGGTAACCCCACTTTTAGAATATTCCCCAGCAGAGTCACCAGTTCTGTGATACGGCGGGAGAACTGACTTGGGTGTTTTGCGTTTTATTGCAAATGTTGCAGTTAGCAAGAGTCTCCACCGACTTTTCTTTTATCCAAAAGGAAAGGTGAAAAAGCACAGGAAAGACCTTTGAGATTGTTTCTTGAGTTCGGGGGGTATATTATGAAAAGGGAAGGTATTAGAATCATTTTCATCCATGGTTTTCCATGGGCTCTTAGTTACTTGCTAGATCACTTGCTTTTGTTTGAAATTGTGCTTTGTGTGGTTTTTGAATGTATTTTGTAAAGAGGCCATTGTTTAGGCAAACTTTATAATGATTCTCATTCGTAAGAATATATATAAAGATGTTGATCTTTTGAAAATGTTTTCAAGTTTTGTAAGATGTTTTGAAAGTGTAGGTGTTTATTTTGAAAATAGAAAGGATGTTTTGTTTTGAAATTGATCAAGTAATTAAGATCATTCTACCTACTCAAAAGTCTTTCATGTTCATTTCCTTTTCTTTTGACATTGTTATCTTACCATTAATTTGGTAAGTAACCCTATCTTTGGATGTAAAGGGGACGGGCGTGGGTCATCGTATAACCATGATTAGCAATATTGCAAGGTATCTTAGCATTCTCTTTTTAGGGACTAAGATCATTTGAAAGGCAACATGGATAGGGTCATCGAAGGACTATGATCTTGTATTTTTGCTTGTTTTTGCTAAGATACCCCACATGCGTAATATGGCTATTTAGTAAGGTAACCAAGTGGATTTACCCTAGGGGTACTTGTGTGCAAGTGTATTGTTTTCATGCTTGGTCTTGTCTTTGATTAGGGTTTTCTAATTGATTGGTTTTAGTCTTTCCATACAAACCCTTATTACTAGCATTTGTATATAAAGCGATAAATTGCGGAATTTAAAATTACTACGCTATTACAATACTTGTGGGAGGGGTACAAATTATAAATGGGGATTGCAAGAAAATAAAGCCTAATTATCTATTACAAACATATTGAATTTGTACAAGAATTGAAATAAATAATGTACCAAATGAATAAATATACAAGGATGTGAATGTAAAGTAAATGGATATTTTGTTTGGATTTTTTAGGAAAAGGGGTTTTGTTTTAACCTAATTAACTAAAAGAAAAATAATTAATTAAAAGTAAAACCTAAATTTACTAGGAAAAGAAATTAAATAAAACCATAATCTATTAATTGATTAAAAATAAATTAAGTTTATAAGAAAAGTATATTTTTGGTATTTTTGTCTTAAAAATAATGTATAGTGTTATAAAATATTTTTGATCTTTTTAAATATTAAAATAATATATTTTTAATGTGTAAAAGAAAATAATTAAAAACCCTAGTTTTTTAATTATATTTACAAAATAATTAGTGAAATAGATAAAGTATGATCAAATAAAATAATTTTTGTGTAAATTTATAACTAAACTATGTCAAAATGTAAATCTAATATTTTTATATTTTTTATGATTTTTTTTAGTATTAGAAAAATATTTAAGAAAACAATTAAATAAAAATAAGAAAAGAAAAAATAAAAATGGGCCAGGGTGTAAATAGCCAACAGGGGGGTTAGAGGTAAGAAAAAAAAACAAAAGGCCCAAAGGAGGCCCAACGTCTGTCCAAAAAAGTCAGAATGTATGAAAAAAATGTAAAAAATCCAAAATGGTACCACTGGGGCTCGAACCTAGGTCCCTCCAGTCACAGGCGTGCACTTCTACCAGTGGGGTGGTTATACATCCGTTTATATAATCAAAAAAATAAATATATGATAGTAAACAAGTCCATGGCCTGAACTTCATCTTCAACCTCGCGCCCAGCCAGAGCCTCTGTATCTTGATCAATTCTCAACAAAAATGAAAAGTGTAAACAGGAAACTTGTAGAAAATTTCCTCACGATTTCAGAAATGCAAAGCAATAAAACTATAGATCAAAGACAAGCATGAATTTTAATGGCCCTAATATGAACCCTAAAAATCTCAGAAACTTCAATCTTAAAATTCTCTAAGCTCAAGCAAAATTAATGAAAACTATGGACAATGGTTAGCTTTAGGGAAATGATATCTACATTTTTCATTCATAAATAAAACATTAATGATGCCTGTATGAAAAGTTCCAAAGTCAGAAAACTTACCTTGCAAGAGGGTATCGTGTTTGGAGTTTGAGTAGCTTTTAGTGAGTTCCAATGATTGGTTAGCTTCCTCAAGTTCCCAGGAAGCTAATGGGATGCCTAACTTGAGCTGAAAGTGTCTGAGGAGTTCTGGAGAAGTCAAGGTGCAAGGTGCTGTTTTTGAAAATGGTGGATGATGATGGAGGTGTTACAGTGGTGCTGCAGGTACTGGGATTGTTTGTATATGTTGTTTAGAAGCTTCTGAAAGAAAAAGGCCAAGAAACGCACGAGCAAATTTGGAGATTGGATTCAAAACTCATAAATGACAAGTTTTGAAGTGTTTTTGGTGATTCTGCGTTTTAGGTGTTTTCAGGGCTTAAGCATGCATGGGATTTGTGGCAAATTTCTTGTGTATATATAAGCAAAAAGGTTTGAGTGCTTTTGAAAACCAGAAGTACAAGTTACAAGCTAAATGCTAGGTTACTTGATTTTGAAGAAAAGTGGGAAAACAAGTTTCAAGAGGAGGTACAAGCATGGGCTGAGTGATTGTAAGTGTCTAAAAAGTTTCTCTTGAGTTATAAGACATGTATGATCAGAAGAGAACAAGTGCAAGGCTCAAGAACAAGTTTTATGCAAAAAGTCACTTTATCAAAATGGCAATGTGCACTTTCTTCCCAAAATGGATATAAAGCATGGCCTTGCATTGAATGCTTGAAATGAGACCTCTAATAGCTATTCAAGCAATTAATTATGGAGTGCCTAACATGTTTGAGGCCTCCAAAGTAGATTTTATTCAGCATAAGTTTGAATTTTGAATTTGTTCATCACAAAATGACTTGTAATTCAAGTGATAAAACCCTAACTTCATCTCTTCGATTCTCCCTACTAAAAAATGATCTCAAGGAATTCTTGAACATTTTGGAAAGCTTGTAATGTTCTCTACAACCCATATTTGAATCACTTTTGAAAATTCCCCTTGTAACTATATGAAAATGTGTCATGAAGTTGGGTCAAAATCCTGACCAAATTAGGGCAAAATTTCACTAAGTGTTTTTGTTTCATGACCATGTATTCTTAAAATTATAACTTGAGATCCAAACACTTTTGGAAGGAGTTGTGTGAAGAAAAGTTGTAGATTTCATGGAGATATAAAACTTTCATGTTGGAAGTTTCTTTTGAACCATCTTGCATCATGGTGAAAGTTTTGCTCAAAGTTGTGAAAAAATAAGAAATTTCCAACACTTAGAAAATTTCTAAGTTTAGAAATTTTAACTTTTCAAAATGAAATCTTAAATTTTTTATTTCTTGATGAATAAGTTTCATATTTTGACATGTTTTGATGAATTGTGATCTTTGACATTTGAATTTGACTAAAAAGTCAAAGTTTGACTTTTCAGTATACAGTTGACTTTTGATCAGTTGATTGAAAATTCATTTGTCAATCCATTGGACTTGAGCAATGTTTTGAGCCATATCATTTGGTCAAAGTGATTCAATTGGACTCTTGAGATCATGCCTTAAACCAGTTGATCATTTGCTAGGTCAAAAATCAGAAATTGCCCCTTCTCAATCAAAACCCTAATTTTGACCATTTTGCCCTTTTGATGATTTGATCAAATTTCTTGAGGAATTATGGTCCAAACTTGATCAAATGAGACCTATGAGTTTAAAATGTTGATTTGGATAAAAAATTATGAAGTTTCACTGTAAATTGGCCATAGTTGACTTTTTCCCCAATGCAACTGATTTTTAGGTCAACTGCTCAATTGACTGAGCAAAAGTGTGATCCAAAGCTTGAAACTTGACATGAGTAATCTTGAGGGTCCATAATGATCCATGAAAGTTATATGGGGCATTGGAAGTTCAAATATCCTTGTGCAATCTGAAACCGTAATTTTGGTCATCGGTGCTTAAGGAGGTGTCTTGAGTTGATCAACCGTAATGTAGTCTTTAGTCAAAGGAGATCTTGTGAGCAAATTCTTGATAAATGAGAGGGAAAATTTTGGGGTACAATAGTAGGGTTACTTCGAAATGAAACCCTGGATAGTAGGGCTATGAGAACGAATCTGGATAGTAGGGTTACTTCTAAACTTAAGCCTGGATAGTAGGACTATGAGAAGGAACCTGGATAGTAGGGTTACTTAAAAAATAAAAACTTGGATAGTAGGGCTATGAGAAGGAACTTGGGTAGTAGGGCTATGAGAAGGAACCTGGATAGTAGGGTTACTTCGAAATGAAAGCCTGGATAGAAGGGCTATGAGAAGGAACCTGGATAGTAGGGTTACTTCGAAATGAAAGCCTAGATATTAGGGCTATGAGAATGAACCTAGATAGTAGGGTTACTTCGAAATGAAAGCCTGGATAGTAGAGCTATGAGAAGGAACTTGGATAGTAGGGTTACTTCGAAATGAAAGCCTGGATAGTAGGGTTACTTCAAAATGAAAGCCTGGATAGTAGGGTTGTGAGGAGGAACCTGGATAGTAGGGTTACTTCGAAATAAAAGCCTAGATAGTAGGGCTATAAGAATGAACCTGGATAGTAGGGTTACTTCAAAATGAAATCCTGGATAGTAGGGCTATGAGAAGGAACCTGGATAGTAGGGTTACTTCGAAATGAAAGCCTGGATAGTAGGGCTATGAGAAGGAACCTGGATAGTAGGGTTACTTCGAAATGAAAGCCTGGATAGTAGGGCTATGAGATGGAACCTGGATAGTAGGGCTACTTCGAAATGAAAGCCTGGATAGTAGGGATATGAGAAGGAACTTGGATAGTAGGGTTACTTCGAAAGGAAAGCCTAGATAGTAGGGCTATAAGAAGGAACTTGGATAGTAGGGTTACTTTGAAATGAAATCCTGGATAGTAGGGCTATGAGAAGGAACCTGGATAGTGGGGTTACTTCGAAATGAAAGCCTGGATAGTAGGTGTTGTACCCCAAAATTTGCCTTCATTTCACTCAAGACATGCCCATTGAGGTCCTCAACTTGCTCAAGGATACCTAACGATTGACCAGACAAATCCTCCTCCTAAGGCAACAAGCTTCAAACTAGGGTTTCACTCCTCATCAAGATGGTTGTAGTCAAAGGGTCCAAAATTCTTTCCATGGTCATAATATGTTCTCAAGATAATCCATGTCAAGTTTCATCCCTTGCACAAGAAGTTTGCTCAGTCAATTGCTCAGATGCCTGAAAATTAACTATACTAGGTCAAAAGTCAAATGTGGCCCACATGCAGTCAAACTTCAAGATTTTTGGTCAACATAAACATTTTGAAGTTATATCCATCATTTTATCAAGGTTTAATCACGATTCCTCAAGGAATGCCCCAAATTCATCAAAACCCAAAAGTTGCTAAATTAGGGTTTCACGGGAAAAGTCAACCAAACTTTGACCAGACATAACTTCTTCATAATTTATCAGAAATTTACCATCCAAGGCTCATTTTGAAGAGGACGCAATTCCCTACACCTCATCTTCATCCCCCAAGTTCAAAATATTCAGTCATAAAAAGATATGAATTTCTACATTATAGGTCCTTTTGAAAAGTCAACAAAAACACCTTTTGGGTCAAAGCTTCTTACATGAACATGGAAGACCCAATTGAGATGAAACCCAAGGGTTGTTTAGGGGACAACCTAAGCTTTCTAAAAGGTCAAGGAACACCCTCTTAGGGTTAAAACTGAGGGAGATATGTATTGTCAAAGTTGACCAATTTTTGGAAATGTGCAAGAAGTCAACATTGATCAAAATGGATTTTTTTTCCAAATGGGCCCATGTTTTCTTGTTTGAAACTTGTTCCTAAGATGGCCCACGACCCCTGATCTTATCCATCTATTATTTTATTATTTTTATTATTTATTTTGATTTTTTATCCATTTAAATCAAAATAAATAAATTTAAATAGTAGAATAATCAAATAAAATCAAAGATTTGATTTTATGAGCATATTATGAGTCCACGAATAGCTAGCAAATCAAAAAATTTGTGCAAGAGCTAATTGATTGGAAAAGATCTTAATTTGGTCTATTTTGGAAACAAATCATACAAGACAGAGAATGAAATCAAATCTCCATAATTTACAAAGATATGATTAGTTTTTATTGACCTAATTCATTCCAATATAAGGACATAACATTCTCATGGATAAAAAAGAGGGTTGGGGTCGTGAAAACAAAGGAAGAAGTGTCAAATTTTTATGGAAAAAAGTGCAAGTCGCTTTTGATTTTGTAGGCCGTTTCAAGCAATTCCAAGGCCAGCAATCCGTTCCTGGACATTTTCTGAAGCCATTCCAGTCATCCTCAAGCCTTAAAACCTTCAGAAATCACGCCTCACAGTGCCACAGTTTGCATCGTTTTTCAAGATTCGTTTTCAATGATTTATCCATCATAAACATGTTTTGATCATATATTCATACTTTCTATCATATTTGCAATGTTTTTGATTGGTTTGGTTGAAGTTTAATTGTAGCAATGGCACGATGCCATTGTTAGGGTTTTGAGGTCCCAAATTGGGAATTCTATATAAAGGTAAAATTGGACAAAATTAGGGGTACTATCATGCTCAGGAGATGATTTCCAATTGATTCATGCCTTTGGTTTGAATTTATTCTGCTTGTGCTGCATTTTTGGATTTTGCAGGTTTTTAGTTACAAACAAAATCTGTCACTACAACCTATAGTGATGGAAAAATACTATTGGTAAAAGTTACCCATCTAAAACGACGGATCCCTGAAGAAGGTGATGGCGTGGTGCTCACTGGTTCGTCCATTCAAACCATTAGGAACTCATAACGCGCGCGTTTTAGACATGTGGCCATAGGTCTTTATTTGCCTTATATTTACTTTTGTATTATTTTGTTAATAATTAACACGCTTGGTTCAGTTGGCAAGGCAGGGCATGATAAGGCTTTAGTCCAAAAGGGGGTGGGTTCGATCCAGCCCTTTTGCAAAGTTAATTTTCACTAATTTGCGTCTTCAGATACAATGCTCCAGGTCCCTGCGCGCTCCTAATGCACTTCCATCACCATACCACAAGATCTCATCATATCCAGATCTAACACTCAACACATGCAGACCATGGTGAACCCTCAAACGTGGCCAACACTGGATCCAAACGCCTGATTGGGCCAAAGGATTTGGGCTAAATGAAATTCAGGCGTCACACCTCCCATTCAGCTTTCATCACAGGCCCAAGTTCTTATTCTCTTTTCTTTATTTCTTTTCTAATTGTTTTATTAATTACTTCTTTTACAAAAATAACACAAAAAATCATTTTTTTAATTTAATCAAAAAAATCATAAAAACATTAAAAATCATTTACTTTCATAAAAATATTCTATTTCTTTAATTAATTAGTTTAATTAAAATTAGGGCAATTTAATTCTTTTCATAATTAAAAATAATTAGAATTAGAGTTTAATTTTGTACATAATCTAATTTTTCTCAAAAAATAACCTAAATATTTTTCAATTAGATTTTTTAGGTTTTGCTAATTATTCTCGCATTTAATTCGCCGCACGCTTTTAATTTCCTTTTTATTATTATTGTAACTGCTCCGAGTTTGTAATAGTAATTAGGGTTTTCAATTCCGCATTTTTATTTTCAGCCCAAAATAATTATGTATCTGCAAAAGCCCTGTAATAGCTAGGACTTTAACTTTCTCACATTTTAATTTTTGCAAACTATAAACTGCTTAGTTGTATGTTAATAGGATTGTATGGAAAGACTAACTGAAAATTAATACCGTAGAAAACCCTAAATGTGCAAAGATAAATTAACTGAAAACTACACTCGCACATGCTCACTCCTAGGGTTTACTCCACTCCGGTTGCCTTTGGTAAATAGTCATGAAGTATAGGGTTTGTTAGTGGTTGTCCTCGAGCCCCGAAAGATCTAAAATGACCCATTCGGATGTTGCCTCGGAAAAAGATCTTTAAGGCTTTAGGATGATTACTAACATGTCCTAACATTGATTTTGTGATCGTATTTGTCCCTTCGAATGTCCCTAAAAAACTACAACGACGATGCTACCTATTTCTCAATAATGGGATAGCATTGTCTAAAAGGAAAACGAACAGACCTTTTTCGAGTAGGTAGATTAGTGCCTAGGTACTTGCTCAAAAAAACAAAAACTTTTTCACACAACCACTTTCCCAAACAAAGTTTTCAAAAACAACTTCGTAACACTCTTGAGGATAGAAACAAGGGTTAAAACAAAGTAAAACAAAACTTTTCAAAACAAGCACACACAAACACAGAAAAGAAATTTCAGAATGAGCAAGTACCTAAGAGCCCGTGGAAAACCACGGATAGAAAGGGTGCTAACACCTTCCCTTTCTATAATCTACCCCCCGTACTCAAACATCTCGAAAAAAGTTTTTTCTGTTCCTTTTCCTTTTCCAGATTGGATAAAATAAAAGTCGGTGGTGACTCTTTCTTACCGCGACATTTGCGAACAAAAAACGCAAACTAGTATTAACAGTCGGTTCTGCCACCGTATTATAGAACTGGAGACTCTGCTGGGGAATAAAATATAAAGTGGGGTAAACCTTAGGATCTAGGTCATATTTAATTTCTTTCTCTTGATTGTCTTGCTTGCTTTATATTTATTGGAACTGTTTGGGTTATTTGATCCTACACCCGAATCGGGAAACACCTTTTAGGTAAGTAGCAATAAACTGTGAGGGAGTTGTGTTGGGGTATATCGACACGGTTGAAGCAGTAGCTACATTGATGTTGAACTTTGGTTGGTACCCGTAACCCTTGAGTCAATCAGGGAGATGTACGGGGCCGCCGCGTGGTGTCATAAAGCATCAACTGACCTTAGAACCTTTAATTGCACAACTTGGCCAATAGGACGTAGCGAGATGGCTGACTTTGGTGTATGCCCAAGGTAGACAGATACTCGATGCTACACTCATTGAGGTTTGACTTCTAAGTTTTGTTTGATTACGAGTCAATCGTCGATTGAACAAGGCTTGGGGGAAATATCAGTGATATTGAGATCCCTTGGAACTCAGTTACTATTTATAGGACAGGTTTAACTAATCCAGCTTCAAGAGGGTATGACCTTAAAACCCATGCAAGCCTAAACCTAAGGTTGTTTGCGTGACTTGTGTGCTTTCAAATTGAACTACTTGCAGAGTTTTATTACCTGACAACATGAGTTCCTTGCAGGTTTTTTTTACAGTTATTATCCAATAACTTGGATTTCTTGCAGGGTTTACTTGCTTACATCACTTTGCACCTTTTCTTAAAAGCATAGAATACACATAATAACATTATGCCTTAACATTTCCTTAACCATTTCAAGGATCTCGAGGGCCTGTGATGCAGGTTATGATAAATCAGACGTCTAGCAAGGGGCAAGGAGATTTATTTTCCTCTAGCCAATGTCGTCAGAAGATCAAAACTCAACAACTTGAGTCAGGGGCTATGACCCACTTGATATGGTGAGCTTCACTCTTGTAGAAGGACTCTCAACGATACAAAGTTCTTCAATCAAAGCTGTAAAATTCAACTTCTGACATTTTCTTGTTTACCCTGTGAGATCCTTGAAAACATTGCATACATATATAATACATATTATTGCATAAGCAGGTTTCAAAGCAGGTCTCTCATGTTCTCGTTGTTTATGTTAGCAATGGATCTCCAACAAGACAACAGAGATCTCCAAGCTCAAGATGCTCATTTCAAGGAATTTCTCCTTAATCTATCCAAGGGGAAAGAAGGCCTGAAAACACTCTTCGCCGGGAATCTGACCAAGGAACATCCTGACAACAACAAGGATGAACAATTGGAACAACTGCAAGCTGAGGTAGAAGAAATGAGAATCCATATGCTGGGGCAGATGGCTCTTATCCAAAACATAGCTCGAGGACAAGAGGGGCTAAGATCCTTCCTTAACAAGCTTCACCGAGATGGATGCAGATCCATGAAACAAACAGTTAAAATTGTGGATCAAGGCATTAATCAGCCCCCAGTGAGAGAAGAGGTTGGGAACAGACCTTTCCAGATTTCTACTACATCACAAGCCCAACCACAACCTCGCCAACAACAACCGGGCAATCGACATAAGAATAATACATCCGAATAACACTTCACCAAAATCAACATGTCATTGGCTCAAGCATTGCAACGCATGTTGAAGGCCAAGTTGGTTGTGTTAAGGGACCCTCCTCAGAATCCCAACATAGCCTCCCCAAGGTACAATCCAAATGCAAGATGTGTGTACCACTCCAACAGTCCTGGACATGACACCAACAACTGTTGGGTGTTGAGAAATAAAATTCAAGACCTGATTGATGAAGGAGCGCTAGAATTTGCACAAGACGGTCAAGTTGAGTTCTTCTGCCATCCCTCCAAGGCATACCATCTAAAGTGACAAGTTCTCACAAGAAGACTTTCCATTCATTAGAATTTTCAATGTGTAATTTTCTTTTGATTTGTTTGAACATTTATTCATATCAAACCTCGTTATTTCATTAATGTATTGCACATGTTTACCTTGAATCAATTCATTCGTATTCACTATTTCAAAAATGCGTTCTTATTTCCTTTTGTGATATTCAACTCTCGATTAAAAACTCTAAGCCTTAGAGGGAGGATGACAAAAATGATACCACAATCTCTACAGTATGCTTTTGAACAGACCCCGCTGACAATGTACAGACGTTGTTTCAAATCCTAAACAGTGAAGTTATAAGGAAGATAACCCCTAGGAAATCTCTTCGAGCCAAAGAAGTAGGAGTTTTTATTTTCACACAAATTAAAACCCTTAATCATACCCTGGGCAGGGTAGTTTTCTTAGTTAATTCAGAGGCGCATTCAGTCGCAATATTCCGCTTCATACACAATGAATGACATCGAAGACGTCCTTCTAAAACAAAAGACAGTGATGGTTCCGTATAATCGTCAAGACAAGCAGTCATTATCTCTCTTAATAAAACCCCATTAAGTCAAAACCTATGAAGGAGACTTAAGAGAAAAATTGGGGCATCCCGCTGACTGTAATCACAAAAGAAACAGTTTATGCAAAAGAAGGGATAACGAAAACAAAAAAAAAGAGGTTACTACAAATCCTCGACAAAAAGAAGATTACAAAAATGACTGGCTTTTAAAAACAAATGTTCAATTTTTGAATCATCACCAAGTATCAGAGAAAAGATTCCAGACTCAATCGGGATCTAAACGCGCAATTAACTGAGCATAGGACTGAAGAACATCACGAAGAGCGGGTTGGGTACAAATAAAATTTGAGCCTTTATCCTTTGTTTCTTGAACCGTGAACCAGGCCACGTTATAACCCTTAAAATTCCTAGATGAAGCATGGGTTAGTTTGAGATCATACTGTTACAAAGGTATCCTGACTCCTATAGGCTTTGTTACGAATCCTGAGTTGATATCACATTCTTGCAAATTTTGTTTGCTACACAAAACACATTTTCAAACAATTTTCAAGACAAACATGAGTTTTGCATTCTTTAAATGACATTGTTTGCATGTGACTAATTGTTTGACAGCCGAGAAATCCGCACAATGGATATTCAATGAACAGACATCCTCTCAATGGACAGAATCACCTCAGCGGGAAAGACACTTCCAATAACAAGTCTTCCATGAGCAAGGGGCATGACATGATGTCTAAACACACTTGGGGAAGTCTCTCCAAAACTGCCAAATAACCAGGGGTAGTCTCCATCTGAATCGCTTGGGGCATTACGCACGCATTCCAGCAACGAATCATGTGCCATCAAGAAAACATTTTTGACAGTACCACAACACAACACTATGGATAGTGACAACTCTCTACATCCTGAAAGCATGGACATAGTCGTAAAATACTACGCATGAAAAAAAGACCCGCTAGGTTGACACACCTAGGCAAAAATAAGGGAATCCCGGTGAACTAAAAGGGTTCAGGAAAAAGTTAGGGATATACATAAAACAAATCTATACACCCGACAAGTCGAAAACCTGAAAAGGCGGCTTGGGCAAAAATGTATCCCGGTGGACTGAAAACCCGAAAGGGAGGTCCAGGAAAAAGTTAGGGATTTAAAACGTACGACTATGTACCGTCACCTGCCTATCAGTGGAAGACTTATACCTTGATCAGATTTCATCAAGAGCACCAAAATTGAGAAACGGTTCAGATACGACCCATATACGGATGTCATTCTGCTACTTATTCAAGATTTTCATACATCGAGAAACGGTTCAGATATAATCAAGATACAGATGTCATTCTGCTACTTATTCAAGATTTTCATACATCGAGAAACGGTTCAGATACGATCCAGATACGGATGTCATTCTGCTACATATTCAAGATTTTCATACATCGAGAAACGGTTTAGATACAATCCAGATACGAATGTCATTCTGCTACTTATTCAAGACTTTCATACATTGAGAAACGATTCAGATACGATCCAGATACGGATGCCATTCTGCTACTTATTCAAGATTTTCATATATCGAGAAATGGCTCAGATACGATCCAAATATGGATGTCATTCTGCTACTTATTCAAGATTTTCATACATCGAGAAACGGTTCAGATACGATCCAGATACAGATGTCATTCTGCTACTTATTCAAGATTTTCATACATTGAGAAACAATTCAGGTACGATCCAGAGACGGATGTTATCCTGGTACTTATTCCAGATTTCTCTTCTAGATACAGTTCAGATACAATCCAGAGACGGATGTCATTCTGACACTTATCTAACATATGTTTCAAGTACATTTCAGATACGATCCAGAGACGGATGTCATCCTGACACTCATTCAACACATGATTCAAGTACAATTCAGATACGATCCAGAGACGGATGTCATTCTGACACTCATTCAACACATGTTTCAAATACAGTTCAGATACGATCCAGAGACGGATGTCATTCTGACACCCATGCAACACATGTTTCAAGTACAGTTCAGATACGATCCAGAGACGGATGTCATCCTGACACTCATTAAATACATGTTCAAGTACAATCACGACATAGATCCATCCATAAAATCTCTGCATGTACTTTTTCCATCATGGTACAAGGGGAAGAGGCAGTTGCAAGCGAAGTCACTATCACATACAAGCCAGTGATACCTATATTCCCCACAGAGCTGAGACAACCAAGGTCCGACCTCCGTATCCCCAAGCAGGAATTCCTTCCTCAGCAGGTTCCTTCAGAAAGTTGATATCTGCATTCCCCAGCCGAGTTTTATAACCATGAGCAGTTTATAAAGCCATCTCCCGAGCAGGGTTTATTTCTCTGACAGCGGAAGCTCAATCTCCAACAGAGCTCTTCTCTCCAGCAATGGAAGTTCATTCCCCAGTTGAGTTTATTTCTCCAAATCAGCAGATCCTCCAACAGAGTATCTCTCTTCCCCATATAATCATTCCCCCGCAGGATTATTCTAAGACAGAGTCTCCTCCGGCAGAATGTTCTCAAGAAGAATGGATGTAAATCCCCAGCTAATCATCTTCGGTCACTATCCCCAGCGGAAACGAAGAACTCAACTCCTTATACTCTCCAGCAGCAGTCCAGGATTTATTTTCCCCAGCTAGAGAATATCACAATAGCATTGCATATCCATACATCATGGCATGTGCATACATATTATACAACACAATCTCATTTATTTTGAGAACATCATTACTCAATACATTTCATACATCATGACATTACATACGACTAACTCTTTACCTTTCAGGGAAAGATGCAATCAAGTTCTCAAGAGTTCTCTCCGGTTCAGTCAAACCGACACCAAGGTTTCTATTCCAGTTGAAGATATTCCAACACTTTTCAAGATTTTCTCTAGTTCAGTTAAACCGACACTAAGGTTTCTATTCTAGTTGAAGATGTTCTAAGACTTTCGTCTGGGTCATCCAAATCGCCGCTAAGATTCCCCTTATTTCTATGCCAGTCAAATAGATGCTAAGATTTCTTTCCCAGTTAAAGACAACTCGATATCTTTCCCTGGTTCAGTCAAATTGATACTAAGATTTCTATTCCAGTTAAAAAAGCTATGAAGCCCAGAAACTGACCGGATAATAGTCAACCAACAATACATCATATTGTGAAGCTTAGGACACGACCGGATAATAGTACGAAATACTACGAAGCCTGGAGTCGACCAGATAGTGGTATATCTCAAATTCAAGCTATGAAGCCCGGAAATCGACCAGATAATATCTTAATTTATACAAAATACTACGAGGCCTGGAATCGACCAGATAGTGGTATATCTGAAATTCAAGCTATGAAGCCCAGAAATCAACCGGATAATATCTTAATTTCTACAAATACTACGAAGCCTGGAATCGACCAGATAACGGTATAAGACACTGTGAAGTCTGGAGCACAACCAGATAGCGGCAAGAGACACTATGAAACCTGGAGCACGACTAAATAACAGTATGAGGTACTGCGAAGCTTGGAATTCGACCAGATAGCAGTTTATTCGGCCAATTACTATTGAAGCTTGGAAACGACCGGATGTTAGTATGCCTTAAAGTCAAGTTGAAACCCGGATGCGACTGGATAACCACTTAATTCCTTATGAAGCCTGGAGCACGACCAAATAACAGTTTTTGAGATTGAGAAGCCTGGAGCACGACCAGGTAGCAAGTTTAATCTCATTTCCCCAGTAAGTCACTGTAAAACCTGGAGCATGACCAGATAGAAGTCATTCTTATTATCCTCAGCAAATCACTGTAAGGCCTGGAGCACGACCAGATAGCAGTTCATTTTCATCTCCTCGACTAAGAGATGATTCCCTAGTAGAGCAACGGATAACTGAAGTTCCTAAAATTCCATTTCTCCCAAGAAAAAGACCTACATTCCTCAGCAGACTCCTCCTCAACGACAGGAACAGGAATTCTCATCAAAGGAATATCTCAGGAAATTAACACCTTCTTAATGGCACCTTTAAGCCCCTCTCCGACGATTCTCTATCATATCTTTCGGATGGCATCTTTAAGCCCATCTCCGGTGAACTTCTGTCATCTCCTCCAAATGGCATCTGTAAACCCATTCTCGATACTACCTACACAGTCGAGCACCGTCTCAGACGAGTGCAAATTTCTGGGCACTCTAGTGTTCAATCATCTTCCACTTTCAGATTACGAAAGGCAGACAACCAATCTACATCCTCAGGTTTAAGAAGATTGAACAGGAGCAGCTGTTGTACCCCAAAATTTTCCCTCTCATTTCACTCAAGACATGCCCATTGAGGTCCTCAACTCACTCAAGGATGCCTAAGCATTGACCAGACAAATCCTCCTCCTAAGACAACAAGCTTCAAACTAGGGTTTCACTCCTCTTCGAGATGGTTGAAGTCCAAGGGTCCCAAATGCTTTCCATGGTCCTAATTTGTTCTCAATATCATCCATGTCAAGTTTCATGCCTTGCACAAGAAGTTTGCTCAGTCAAATGCTCAGATGCCTGAAAATCAATTGTACTAGGTCAAAAGTCAACTGTGGCCCATATATAGTCAAACTTCAATATTTTTGGTCAACATCAACATTTTGAAGTGATATCCATCATTTGATCAAGGGTTGTCATGATTCCTCAAGGAATGCCCCAAATTCATCAAAACCCAAAAGTTGCTAAATTAGGGTTTCACAGGAAAAGTCAACCAAACTTTGACCAGGCATAACTTCTTCATACTTTATCAGAAATTTTCCATCCAAGGCTCATTTTGAAGAGGACGCAATTCCCTACAACTCATCTTAAGCCCCCAAGTTCAAAATATGAACTCATCAAAAGATATGAATTTCTACATTATAGGTCCTTTTGAAAAGTCAACAAAAACACCTTTTGGGTCAAAGCTTCTTACATGAACATGGAAGACCCAATTGAGATGAAACAAAAGTGGTTGTTTAGGGGACACCCTAAGATTTCTAAAAAGTCTAAGAACACCCTCTTAGGATTAAAATTGAGGGAGATATGTATTGTCAAAGTTGACCAATTTTTGGAAATGTGCATGAAGTCAACATTGATCAAAATGACTTTTTTTCCAAATGGGCCCATGTTTTCTTGTTTGAAACTTGTTCCTAAGATGGCCCACGACCCCTGATCTTATCCATCTATTATTTTATTATTTTAATTATTTATTTTGATTTTGTATCCATTTAAATCAAAATAAATCAATTTAAATAGTAGAATAATCAAATAAAATCAAAGATTTGATTTTATGAGCATATTAAGAGTTCATGAACAGCTAGCAAATCAAAAAATTCGTGCAAGAGCCAATTGATTGGAAAAGATCTTAATTTGGTCCATTTTGGAAACAAATCATACAAGACAAAGAATTAAATCAAATCTCAATAATTTGCAAAGATATGATTAGTTTTTATTGACCTAATTCATTCCAATATAAGGACATAACATTCTCAAGGCAAAAAAGAGGGTTGGGGTCGTGAAAACAAAGGAAGAAGTGTCAAATTTTTATGGAAAAAAGTGCAGGTCGGTTTTTATTCTATAGGTCGTTTCAACAATTCCAAGGCCAACAATCCGTTCCTGGACATTTTCTGAAGCCATTCCAATCATCCTCAAGCCTTAAAACCTTTAGAAATCACACCTCACAGTGCCACGGTTTGCATCGTTTTTCAAGATTCGTTTTCAATGATTTATCTATCATAAACATGTTTTGATCATATATTCATGCTTGCTATCATATTTGCAATGTTTTTGATTGGTTTGATTGAAGTTTAAGTGAAGCAATGGCACGATGCCATTGTTAGGGTTTTGAGGTCCCAAATTGGGAATTCTATATAAAGGCAAAATTGGACAAAATTAGGGGTATTATCATGCTCAGGAGATGATTTGCAATTGATTCATGCCTTTGGTTTGAATTTATTCTGCTTGTGCTGCATTTTTGAATTTTGCAGGTTTTTAGTTATGAACAAAATTTGTCACTACAACCTATAGTGACGGAAAAATGTTGTAGGTAAAAGATACCCATCTAAAACGACGGATCCCTGAAGAAGGTGATGGCGTGGTGCTCACTGATTCGTCCAATAAAACCATTGGGAACCCACATCGTACGCGTTTTTTACATGTGGCCATAGATCTTTATTTGCCTTATATTTATTTTGTATTATTTTGTTAACAATTAACACGCTTGGTTCAGTTGGCAAGGCAGGGCATGATAAGGCTTTAGTCCAAAAGGGGGTGGGTTCAATCCAGCCCTTTTGCAAAGTTAATTTTCACTAATTTGTGTCTTCAGATCCAATGCTCCAGGTCCCTACGCGCTCCTCATGCACTTCCATCACCATACCACAAGATCTCATCATATCCAGATCTAACACTCAACATATTCAGACCATGGTGAACCCTTAAACGTGGCCAATATTGGATCCAAACGCCTGATTGGGCCAAAGGTTTGGGCTCAATGAAATTTAGGCGTCACACCTCCCATCCAGCTTCCATCACAGGCCCAAGTTCTTTTTCTCTTTTCTTTATTTATTTTCTAATTTTTTTATTAATTACTTCTTTTACAAAAATAACACAAAAAATCATTTTTTATTTAATAAAAAAAATCATAAAAACATTAAAAATCATTTATTTTCATAAAAATATTCTATTTCTTAAATTAATTTGTTTAATTAAAACCAGGGAAATTTAATTCTTTTCATAATTAAAAATAATTAGAATTAGGGTTTAATTTTGTACATAATCTAATTTTTCTCAAACAATAACCTAAATATTTTTCAATTAGATTTTTTAGGTTTTGCTAATTATTCTCGCATTTAATTCGCCGTGCACTTTTAATTTCCTTTTTATTATTATTATTGTAACTGCTCTGAGTTTGTAATAGTAATTAGGGTTTTCAATTTCGCATTTTTATTTTCAGTCCAAAATAATTATGTATCTGCAAAAGCCCTGTAATAGTTAGGACTTTAACTTTCCCTCATTTTAATTTTCACAAACTATAAACTGCTTAGATGTATGTTAATAGGATTGTATGGAAAGACTAACTGAAAGTTAATAGGTAGAAAACCCTAAATGTGCAAAGATAAATTAACTGAAAATTACACTTGCACATGATCACTCCTAGGGTTTACTCCACTCCGGTTGCCTTCGGTAAACGGTCATGAAGTATAGGGTTTGTTAGTGGTTGTCCTCTAGCCCTGAAAGATCTAAAATGACCCATTCAGATGTTGCCTCAGAAAAAGATCTTTAAGGCTTTAGGATGATTACTAACATGTCCTAACATTGCTTTTGTGATCGTATTTGACCCTTTGAATATCCCTAAAAAACTCCAACGACGATGCTACCTATTTCTCAATAATGGGATAGCATTGTCAAAAAGGAAAATGAACAGACCTTTTTCGAGTAGGTAGATTAGTTCCTAGGTACTTTCTCAAACAAAGAAAAACTTTTTCACACCAACACTTTCCCAAACAAAGTTTTCAAAAACAACTTCGTAACACTTTTGAGGACAGAAACAAGGGTTAAAACAAAGAAAACAAAACTTTTCAAAACAAGCACACACAAACACAGAAAAGTAATTTCAGAATGAGCAAGTACCTAAGAGCCCGTGGAAAACCACAGATAGAAAGGATGCTAACACCTTCCCTTTCTATAATCTACCCTCCGTACTCAGAAACATCTCGAAAAAGGTTATTTCTGTTATTTTTCCTTTTCCTGATTGGATAAAATAAAAGTCGGTGCCGACTCTTGCTTACCGCGACATTTGCAAACAAAAAAATGCAAACCAATATTAACAGTCGGTTCTGCCACCGTATCATAGTACGGCTATGAGAAGGAACCTGGATATTAGGGTTACTTCGAAACGAAAGCCTGGATAGTAGGGTTATGAGAAGGAACCTAGATAGTAGGGTTACTTCGAAATGAAAGCCTATATAGTTGGGCTATGAGAAGGAACCTGGATAGTAGGGTTACTTCGAAATGAAATCCTGGATAGTAGGGCTATGAGAAGGAACCTGGATAGTAGGGTTACTTCGAAATGAAAGACTGGATAGTATGTCTATAAGAAGGAACCTGGATAGTAGGGTTACTTCAAAATGAAATCCTGGATAGTAGGGCTATGAGAAGGAACCTGGATTGTAGGGTTACTTCGAAATGAAAGCTTGGATATTAGGGCTATGAGAAGGAACCTGGATAGTAGGGTTACTTCGAAATGAAAGCTTGGATAGTAGGGTTGCTGAGAAGGAACCTAGGTAGTAGGGTTACTTCAGAATAAAGCTTGGGTAGTAGGGCTGTTGAGAAGGAACCTGGGTAGAAGGGTTACTTCGAAATAAAAGCTTGGGTAGTAGGGCTGCTTTATTTGATCACGTAGATTAGTTGACTCGTTTGGTTTCGAGAATTGATTTTCCATTAGTTGTCTGCAGAAATGACATGTATAGCTTCATGGATTTAATCTTGAACTGTTGGAATTGTTGATGATAACCATCTTTCCTGAAAAGGTACAGGATTAATTATATGCGGTGCATGAAATACATTGTGTGATGATGTTCTCAAAATAAATGAGATTATGCTGTATGTAATATGTATGCGCACGTCATGATGTATGAAAATGAAATGCTATTGTGACATATCCGAGTCTGGGAAAATAAATCCCTGACTGCTGCAGGTGAGTACTAAAAATTGAATTCCTGACCGTTGTAGAAAAAGTGGTTCTTCTACTTCCGCTGGGGATGGTGAACGGAGATGACTATTCCGTGGATTTACTCCTTTCTGTTTGTGAATATTCTGTCGGGGAGAGACTGTGCTTGAGAATAACTCTACGGGGGAATAACTCTGTTGGGGTTTGAGCTTCTGTATTCAGAGAAATAAACTCTGCTCGGGAGAAAAATTTATGAACCGCTTGCGATTATAAAATTTGGCCAGGGAATATAGACGTCGGCTCTCTGAAGGAACTTTGCTGGGGAAAGTAACTCCTGTTTGGGGAAGTAGAGATCAAAACTTTGGTTGCCTCTACTCTGTGGAGGACATAGACGTCACTAGGAAGTATGCTGAGGAAGTAGCAGTGACTTCACATCAAGACGTTTCTGCCCCCTGTACCTGTTGGAGAAAGTAACTGCGGAGGCTTGGTGGATGTTGATCAGGATAATAAGTCTTCTACTGATAAACAAATGACAAGATGACGGGATATAGTCGTAAGCTTCAAATCCCTAACTTTTTCCTGGACCGCCCTTTCGGGTTTTCAGTCCACCGGGATAACCTTTTTTGCTCAAGCCGCCTTTTCAGGTTTTTGACTTGTCGGGTGTACATAATTTTTGTTTTTATCCCTAATTTTTGCCCGACCCCTTTTGGTTCACCGAGATGCCCTTACTTTTTCCTCGGCCCGTCAACCTAGCGGGTCTTTGTTCATGCGTAGTATTTTCCGACTATGTCCCTGTTCATCGGGTACGGAGAATTATCACTGTCCATAATAGTAAGTGTTGCCACACTTCCTGAAGAAGTTCGTTTTGATCGTATATAATTCGTTGCTGGAATTCATACCCAATGCCCCAAGTGATTCAGATGGAGATATGTCCCTGGCTATTTGGCATTTTTGAGAGATTCCTTGAATCTTGACTTGACTACCCCAGATGATGGACAATGATCATGCCTTTCCCCTTGGTGGGAAGTGTTTTTTCACTTTAGGTGATCCTTTTCATTTAGAAGGTTTTTGTTCACTAGATATCCGTCATGCGGATTTCTCTGCTGTTAAACAAATAGTCATATGCAAACAATGGTATTTTAAGAATGCAAAGCTTATGTCTGTCTTGAAAAAAAAAATTGGAAATGCAATTTTTTAGTAAAACAAATTTTGCAAGAGAGTCATGTCAACTCGTGATTTATAGAAAACCTTACAGGAGTCAGGATACCTTTTGTAACAATATGATTTCGAACTAACCCATGCTTCAGCCAGGACTTTTAAGGGTTATAACGTGGTCTGGTTCACGGTTCAAGAAACAAAGGATAAAGTCTCAAAATATATTTGTACCCACCCGCTCTTTGTGATGTTCTTCACTCATATGCTCAGTTAATTGCGCGTTTAGAATCCAAGTTGAATTTTGGAATATTGTCCTTGATGTTCCGGTGATGGTTCGGATACTGAAAATTTATTTGGAAGAGGCCGTCATTTTTGTAATTTTTTTTTGGATTTGTAGTAACCTCTTTTTTTAGTTTTCGTTATCCCTTCTTTTGCCTGAACTGTTTCTTTTGTGATTACAGTCAGCGAGATGCCCCAGTTTTTTCTTAAGTCTCCTTCATAGGTTTTGACTTAATGGGCTTTTATTTTGAGAGATAATGAATGTCTGTTCTTAATGATTATGCGGAACCATGACCGTCTTTTAATTTGGAAGGACGTCTTCGATGTCATTCATTGTGCACGAAGCGGAAGATTGTGACTGAATGCGCACCTGAATTAACTGAGAAAACTACCCTGCCCCAGCTTACAATTAAAGGGTTTTAATTTGTGTGAAAAGAAAAAACTCCTACTTCTTTGGCTCAAAGGGGTTAACTAGGGATTATCTTCCTTATAACTCCACTATTTGGGATTTGAAACAACGTCTGTACATCGTCAGCAAGGTCTGTTTAAAAGCACACTGTATGGATTGTGGTATCATTTTCATCATCCTCCCTCTAAAGGCTCAGAGCTTTTCATCGTGAGTTGAATATCACAAAAAGGAAAGCAGTTTAAATATTTTGAATACGAATGAATTGATTCAAAACAGACTTATGCAATGCATTGATAAAGTAACAAAGTTTGGCATGAATAAATGTTCGAACAATCAAAAGAAAATGACACATTGAGAATTATAATGAACAAAAGCTTCTTCGTCTGATCTTGTCACTTCAGATAGCTTGCCTTGGAGGGATGACAGAAGAACTCATCCTGACCATCGTGTGTAAACTCCAGTACTCTTTCATCGATCAAGTTTTGAATTTTGTATTTCAACGTCCAACAGCTATCGGTGTCATGCCCTGGGCTGTTGGAGTGATATGCACATATTGCATCAGGATTGTAAGTAGGAGAGGAAGTATTAGGATTCCGAGGAGGATCCTTCAATGTAACCAGATTCATCCTCAACATGTGTTGTAAAGCTTGAGACAGCGGCATGTTGAGTTTGGTAAACTGCCTCTTGGGTGTATCCGGCTTACTCTGATTAACCCGTTGTTTTGGCGAGGTTGTTGTTGGACCCTTGATTTGGTAGCAATTTGGAAAAGTCCTCTCTTCACCAAACCAGCCTCTTGTCTTCTCGGAAGTTGACCAATGAATTGGTCCCCAACCTCGACTGTTTGCTTCATACGGCTCCAACCGTCTTGATGAAGTTTCATGATAATGGCTCTCAGATCTTCTTGTCCCCGGGCTAGGCCTTAGATAAGAGCCCTCTACCCCAACATTTGGGTTCTCATTGTTTCAACTTCATCTTGTTGTTGTTCCAACCGTTCGTCCTTATTGTCTTCAGGATTTTTCTTGTCCAGGTTCACAGCGAGGAGTGCTTTCAACTCTTCCTACCCCTTGGATAGGTTTAGGAACATTTCCATGAACTGAGCTTCTTGAGTTTGAAGATCTTTGTTGTTTTGTTTGAGAGACATTGCTGAAATAAACAGCGAAGAAGATGAGAAACCTGTACTGGAGACTACCTGTTATGCATTGACATGTTTGATATGCAACTGTTTTCAAGGATCTCGCGGGGTAAACAAGAAAAATGTTAGGCGTTGAACTTTACAACTTTGATTGAAGCACTTCATATCGTTGAAGGTCCTTCTACAAGAGTCAAGCTCACCATATCAAGTGGGTCATAGCCCCTGACTCAAGTTATTGTGTTTTGATCTTTTGACGACATTGGCTAGAGGAAAATAAATCCCCTTGCTAGACTTCCGGTTTATCATAACCTGCATCACAGGCCCTCGAGATCCTTGAAATGGTTAGTATGATATGTCATGTTATAATGCTATGATATGTATGCCATGCATCAAGCAAAACTGCAGGGTAAGAAACCAATTTATTGGATTTATACAAACAAGGTCCTGCAAGGAATACAAACAAAGCCCTACAATGAGTTCAAATTGTTAGGAAAAGAAAGCAAACAAGTCACACAAGTAGCCTTAGGTTTAGGATTGCATGGATTCCATAGGTAAGTACCCTCTTGAAGTTTAGTTGGTTTCAAACCTATCTTAGAAAAGTAACCGGGTTCTAAGGATTCTCAATATCATTGATCATCCTTTATCGGGCATTGTTTCAGCTCAGGCAATCTTTTCTTGCAGCCTAAATAACCTGAAAGTCTGATCTCAATTATTGTAGCATCAATTATAAACCAATCCTCAGCTTTATACCGAGGCTGGCTATCTCACTACTTTCTAATGGCCAAGTTTGTTCAACTAAGGTTCTAAGGTCCGTTAGTGCTTCACGACACCACGTGGCAGCCCCGTATTCTCCTCGTTTCAACACGAAGGATACCGGTACCAACCAAAGTGTCACACCAACACAGCCATCGTTTAAACCATATCGGTCTATGCCGTACAGTATCCACGATCTATTGTTCTTTACCTTAAAAAGAGTCCCCAGATCCGGGTGTAGGATCTTCAATAATAACCAAGCAAAAACCCTTAAAGATAAAGCAGGCAAAACAGACAAGAAAGTAATTTAAAGTGACCTAGATCCTAAGGTATACCCCACTTTATAAGTTTGTCCCCATCAGAGTCGCCAGTTTTGTGATACGGTGGCCGAACCGACCGTTATACTGGTTTGCATTTTTTGTTCGCAAATATCGCGGTAAGTAAGAGTCGCCACCGACTTTTATTTCTTCCAACAAAGGAAAAGGAAAAAGAATAGAAAAACCTTTTTCGAGATTTTCTGAGTACGGGGGGTAGATTAAAAAAAGGGAAGATGTTAACACCCTTTATATCCGTAGTTTTATACGGTCTCTTAGATGCTTAGCTCATTTTTGAAATACCTTGTGCTTTCGTGTATTTTTGAAAAGTATTTTGAAATGCCTTAGTGCGGTAGTTTGCTTTATGATAACTCTTGTATCAGACCTCAAGTGTGTTGATAATGCATTTTTTTTGAAAATGTTTTGAAATGTTTTTGTGTAGGTGCAAAAAGTTGTTTTGAGCAAACATCTAAGAACTTATCTACTTATACTCGAAAAGGTCGTTCTTTTCTCCCTATCCTTTAGATGGTGATATCCTACTATTAGTGAGTAGGTAGCCCTATTGTTGGATGTATGAGGGACAAGCGCGAGTCATCATTATGGTCATAAAAGGCAACATATAGGGATACCTTAGCAGTTCGAAGGGACTGTCATCATATATTCATAGGCAACATCGAGGGACAAGATCATTTCTCGTAGGAAACTCGAGGGATGTTAAGGGACTATGATCTTTATGATGACTTTTAGATTGAGGGTCTTTTGCTAATACATCCCTACGTTCGAGGGACATGACCATTGTTTTCCGAGGCAACCAAGTGAGGTATACCCTAAGGGTGCAAGTGTGCAAATGATTTAATTCCGTTATTTATCTTACCATTAGGGTTTTCTATCGTTCATTTTTATCTTCCCATGCAATCCTATTAATCTAAGCATTACATAAAATATAGTAGCAGGAGATAAAGGCGAAAATGTAAACCTAGGCTATTACAGAGCTTTGGGGAAGTTACATAATAGTGAAGAGTGCGGAAAACAAATCCTAAAACTATTACATCCCGAAAGCAATTACATGATAATGATAAAAAAGCGGGAAAAATAAAGCTATGCCATTACAGTTGAACGCACCCTATACACTTTATCTAGGAAAATAAAAATAAGATGAAAATAGAAAAGAAAACATTTTGGTGATTTTTTATGAAAAAAATGATTTATGATAATTAATTAAATAAACCTAAAAAACCTAATTAATTTTAATTAATAAAAAAATGTTAATTTTGAAAAAATTTAATTAAAATACCTAAATCCTAATTAGTTCGAATTAAAAAAAGTTAGTTTTAAAAAAAAGTTAATTAATCTAAAATTAATTAACCTAAAAATTAAATTAGGTTTTTTTGTAAAAAAAAAAGGTTTGTGAAAAAAGTTTTGTGGTTAAGTGAATTTAAGATTGAAAAAGGCAAATTGGTTAGAAACCAAAAAAAAAACAATGAAATTAAAAACCTAAAATTAAATTAAAACCTAAAATTAAATTAAAAACCTAAAATTAAATTAAAAACCTAAAATTAATTATTTGAGTTTATTAGGAAAAATCAAAGGTTTGTGAAAAATGTTAAGTTTTATGAAAAAAGTTTTAAACAGAAAGAAGGAAAATAGGTAAAATAGATAAAAGGATAAATAGAATGGAATAAAACCAAAACCAATAGGGGTGGTTGTTGAATCCACGCCCTTAACCTCCTCAGGATATCTGTCTTGTCATGCATTGGTGGTTTTTATGATCCGGCCTCAGAGTTTTGTAATAACCCTGTATGGGACCCTGTCTAAATTTGCAGTGTTGAATCTCATGAACTCATTAAATAAATTAATATACCAGGAAATACAAAGAAAATAAATATATGAAATTTTATAATGTTAAAACCGATATGGCATGTATGAATGCTTCTACATCCTTTTGAGCATGGATATCAAACCAGCCTTACCCTTACTGGAGAAGTAGTGAGATGGGGGTTTGTATCAAGGATGACTTGTCTGTAGAGATTTTGGTATCATTTTCATCATTCTCCCTCTAGAGGCTTAGAATGTTCTTTTTTAATCGAGAGTTGATCATCACAAAAATGAAAGCAATTTGAATATAGTGAATACAAATGGATTGATTCAAAACAGACATATGCAATGCATTGATAAAGTAGTAAAGTTTGACATGAATAAATGTTCGAACAATCAAAAGAAAATTACAACTTGAAAATTCTAATGAACAAAAAGTATCTTAATTCGAACTAGTCATTTCAGGTGGAGAACCCTCAGTGGAAGATTTTCATCTCGCCATTCGGCATGAATTCCAGCACTCTTCTGTCAATCAAGTCTTGGATCTTGTTTTTCAAAGCCCAACAGTCGTCGGTGTCATATCCAGGACTATAGGAGTGGTATACACAAAATGCGTCGGGGTGATAGCCAGGAGTAGAGGTATTGGGATTCCGGAGAGGATCCTTTAAAGGAATCAGATTGACCTCCAACAAGCGTATCAATATTAAAGATGATGGTATATCAGTCTCAGAGAAATGTCTTCCAGATGTATCTTGCTTACGCCGATTACCCCGTTGATGCTGGCGAGGTTGTTGTTGGGCTTGTGACCCTGAAGCAAGCTGGGGAGCTTTTCCCTTGTCTTCTTGTCTCAAAGGAGGTTGAATGATGACTTGATCTTCAACCCTATTGGTTTTCCCCACTTGGTTATTTTGAAGTAGTTTGTTGACGAGGACCTTGAGCTCTTCTTGTCTTTGAGCCAGGTCTTGAATGAGAGCCATCTGGCCTACCAGCTGTCCCATCATCTGGATCTTCATTGTTGCCAACTCAATTTATAGCCCTTCCAACTGATCATTCCTGATGCCGCCTGGATTCCCTAGGACTAATCCCCTTGTGAGGAGAGCTTTTATTTCTTCCTGCCCCTGGGATAGGTTCAAGAACATTTCTTGAAGTTGAGCGTTTTGAGCCTGGATATCTTCGACAGTTCTCTCTAGGGCCATCTCTACTGAAACAAACAGTAGGAGAATAAGGAAACCTGAAAGGGAAAACCTGTCATGATGTGGATGCATGTTATGTGGATACATGTTTTCAAGAATCTCTCGGGGTAAACAAGAAACTAGTTAGAATTTGAATCTTGTAGCTTTGATTGAAGAAACTTCATGTTGTTAAGAGTCCTTCTTCAAGAGTCAAGCTCACCATATCGAGTGGGTCATAGCCCCTGACTCAAGTTATCGTGTTTTGATTTCTAGACAACCTTGGCTAGAGGAAAATAAATCCCCTTTGCCCCTTGCTAGACATTTGATTTACCATAACCTGCATCACAAACCCTTGAGATCCTTGAAATGGTTAAGGAAATGTTAAGGCATGATGTTATGATGTGTATGCTATGCGTTTAAGAAAAAGTGTGAGGTGACGTAAGTAAACCCTGCAATAAATCCAAATTATTGGATAAGGACTGTAAGCAAAACCTGCAAGGAACTCATGTTGTCAGATAACAAGAATGTGCAAGTAGTTCAAGTTTGAAGGCACACAAGTCACACATATAGCCTTAAGTTTAGGCTGGCAAGGAGCTTAGGCACTACCCTCTTTCAGTTCAGTTGGTTTAGACCTGTCCTAAAAATAGTAACCGGGTTCTAGAGGATCTCAATATCACTGACTACCCTCAATCGGTCATAATTCCAGTTTAGCAACCTTTTCTTGCGGCCGGAATTATCGCGAGAGTATAGTCTCAATGAGTGTAGCATACTACTACTATTCCATGGCCAAGTTGGTCAATTTAAAGGTTCTAAGGTCAGTTGGTGCTTAATGACCCCTTAGAAGACCCATATTCTCCTCGTTCCAACACAAGGGATATCGGTACAGACTAAAGTTCCACAACAACGTAGCTACTGCTTCAACCGTGTCCGTCTACGCCAGACAGTTCCCTCACAGTTTATTGCTACTTACCTAAAGGGAATCCCCAGATCCGAGTTAGGATCTATAGAACTCCGATACAAGCCCACAAATATAAAGCATACAAAGCATACAATTGAAAACACAATGATCTAATCCTAAGGTACACCCCACTTAAAAAAAATCCTCAGCAGAGTCGCCAGTTCTATGATACAGTGGGAAGAGAACTGACTGTTTTGGAATACTGGTTCGCGTTTTGCGTTTGTTTTCGCAAAATGTCGCGGTAAGCAAGAGTCGCCACCGTCTTTTATTTTATCCAACAAGGAAAGGAAAAAAGCACAGAAAAATTCCTTTTTAGAGATGTTTCTCGGGTCTGGGGGGTAGATTATAGAAAGGGAAGGTGTTTGCACCCTTTCTATCAGTGGTTATCCACTGGCTCTTAGGTACTTGCTCAAAGTGTTTTCAAAATTTGCTTTTCTTTGTGTTTGTGGGTTTGAAAGAAGTTTTTATTTGAAAGGAGTGTAAGTGCGAAAAGTTTTGTTTTGTTTTAAAAGGAGCAAGTACTTAAGAACCATCTACCTACTCGAAAAAGGAACTAATATGTGCTAATGTCCTTTGAATAATGTTATCCTACTATTGATGAGTAGGTATCGTCGTCGTTGGAGTTCTCGGGTCAATTCGATTAAGGGACGTGTGGTCACTAAAGCAATGTTAGGATGCCTTAGCGGTAACCCTAATGTCTTAGATCATTTTATCTGAGGCAACCGTTTCGAGGCTACTATGATCTTTGGACAAGAGGGCGACCTCTAAAACTTCCTATACTCAATGACCACGTTCAAAGGCAACCAAGTGAGGTGTACCCTAAGAGTGCGCATGTGCGAGTGTTTTATTTCGGTTAATTTTATCTTTGTACATGTCATGGGTGAGCTATGTTGATTTTAAGTTCATACATTTGATCTTGTCATGCATTCCCTATTATCAAACATCTAACAGTTTATAGTTGCGGAAATTAAATTTGCGGAAATTAAATCTAAATTATTACAAGGCGTCGGCTATTTACATCGCCAAAAGCAACCCTTTAATTTAAATTGCGGAAAATAAAAGAAAAGCGATAAATAATGTCCTAATTAAAAGCTATTACATACCGTAAGCAATTACAATATTGGATAAAACGACACGCGTGCGAGAAATTTAATCGGGCGAGTTTTTTAGGGTTTTGACCCTTTTTGTTAAAGAAAATATTTTTTTTGAATTAAATGGAAATTAAATTAGGTCAAAATTAATTAATTAATTAATAAAAATATTTTTGGGTTTTTGAATATTTAAGGAAATAAAATAAAATGGATTAATGTTAATAAAAACCTAATATTCTAAATTGATTTTAATTATTGCAAAAGATGTTAAAAGTTAAACCTAATTAAAAACTAAATTAATTGATTAATATTTATTTACAAAAATAAAGTCAAATTTAATTTTAATAAATAAAAATAATATTTTTTGTGTTTTTTATTTTATGAGAAAAAATTAATTGGTTAGTAATAATAAAAATAATTAATTAAAACAATAAAGCAAATAAATAAATATAATGAAAAGAAAATAAACCAAGGGGGTTTGGGCCCAAATCTGGGTGTTTGAATGGCAATTTTCTGGCCCATTTACGCTGACCTGCTTTGACTTTTCCAATTCCATATGCGCCTGTTGACTTGGACATATGATAGTCCTTCATTCCTGGCCACCAGATTTGGCTTGAAGGCCATCTGGCACATTGAGATTTGCAAGCATACGATGGATCACACTTTGGATATTGCATGGGATCGCCTGTAAACAAAATTCAACAAATATTGGGGGACCTGGGTTTCAAACCCAGGTCCCAATGGATTATGTACAACTCGCTTTCCACTCAACTAACGCATTCAATTTGTTATTGGAATAAGCAACAAATATTATATATAAAACAAAACCTCATGCCTGAAAAATAAAATAAAATAGCACGAATATTTAAATAAACCAATAGGGAGAAGACACCTAGTCGTCTTCTTCGTTGAAAAGCCTGGATATTTACCTGCGAATTTAATCCGCAGCTAAATCCATGGCTCACCTCTAAAACAAATTTTGGGCCATATAAATGCAAACTAAAACCACCAACATATTCGTCTCTCCTCCCTAAACACAACCATGGTCACCATTTGTCTTGATTTTTCCTGTATCAAAAATGCCTAAAAACAAGAAACGAAAACCCTAGTTTTGGGCACAGGGTTATAGGCTATGAAAATAAAATTAAATAATGCAGAAACGTTCTAAATGGAACGATAAACATGATTGTTCAAAGATTTTGGCAAAAGGATGCAAGAACAAGAGGTTATGTTTTCGTATTCAGAGGCATGTTCATGAATACTTATAGTGTGTTTTAGGCGATGTGTGGGCTTGGTTCTGATTGCTATAGCTTCAGTGGACTCCTGGAAATTGAACCACGTTGAGATTTTGGATTGAATTGGCCTCCAACCAAGATTTTGATCCCACACTTTTTAAGCTTTTTTCAAGTTTTGTATTCTGAGTTTTTGCAGCTTTCAGGTCGTGTCTTGTGTGTGTCTATGTTGTGTGAGTATAAGGGAAGCAATAAGGTCAAGAATTGGGCTTTGAATCCATGTAAATTGATGATTGAAGATATTGTGATCGGTGGATCTGGAACTGACTGTTTAACGCTGGTTCGCGAAATGTCGCGGAAGCAAGAGTCGCCACCGTCTTTTATTTTCTCCAAATGGAAAGGACAAAAGTACAGAAAAATTCCTTAAAGAGATTACTCTCGGTTCGGGAGGTAGGTTATAGAAAGGGAAGGTGTTAGCACCCTTTCTATCCATGGTTATCTATGGGCTCTTAGATACTTGCTCATTGTGTTTTCAAAAATGGTTTGTTTGCTTTTCAATGTGGGTTTAAAAAAGTTTCTTTGAAAATTTCAGTTCGACTCTTGTATCGGTCCTCAAGAATGTTTGAAAAATTGCTTTCGAAAGCTTTTTGAAAAGGTGTCGGTGTGAAAAGTATTTTTTGATTTGTTTTTGAAATTAGAGCAAGTATCTAGAGTCGTCTACCTACCCTAAGGAATTCGTCTGTGTAAATGTCCTTTAAAGTAGTGCCATCCCACCATTGAAAGGTAGGTAGCACCACCGTTAGAGGTGTTCGGGTCAATTCGAGGTTCGGGACATGGTGATCACCAGAGCAATAGGAAGACACCTTAGAAGCTACCCTCATTCCAGGTTCCCGGATCATGAGGACTTACTAAGACATCCTCTACTCGACGATCACCTTTCGAGGAAAGGCAACAGTGAGGCGTACCCTAGGGGTGGTGTGTGATTTGTGTGTCAGATTCAGATATTTTATCTTGTCATGTTATTGGTGATCTAGCGTTTGTTTTTATTTTTGTCCATTCATTCTTGCATGCATTTGTTAACAGTTAAAAATTGCGAGAAAGATAAAATTCTAAACTATTACAAAAGGCGCGGGTCCACATCGCCAAAATTTCCAAGACCCGATTTGACAGAAAAATAAAGAATTAAAAGTGCGAGGAATTAGAACGTCCGAGTTTACAAGGCTTTGGGAGAGGTACATAAATATTAAAAGAAAAAAAGAAATAAATATGCGAATAGAAATAAAATTAGAAACGAGGGCGTTGGATCCTTTTTAATGGAATTAAATTAAATTGTTAAATTAATTAGATTAAAAGAAAAGGAAATTGTTTTTTTTGAGATTTTGAGATTTATGATTTTTATGAGAATTAAATGAAATTAAAAGATTAACCCTAATTCTAATTGTTTTTTTTTAATTTATTAAGAAAACATATTAAAGTTAAACCTAAATTAACCTAATTATTTACATGGAATTTTGATTTATAAAAATAAATAATTAATTATTAGTGAAATTTATTTACAAAAAACATTAATTAAATAAATATATTTTGATTTTTATGACTTTTCTGTTTTTTACTATTTTTTATATTTTATGAAAATAAGTTAAATTAAAGGAATTAATTAAAAAAAAGAAATAATTGAAATAAATAAAATAAGGAAAAGAAAGAAAATACAATACCTTGGGGGGTTTCTGTCCCCTTTTTGGAGGTGAATTGGAGTGGTTTGGCCATTTGTGTTCTGGCCTCATCATGCATAAGTTGTTCTACTTTGGCCATTTGGATTTTGGCTTTTGGCCATTTGCGTTTTGGCCTCAACGTTCCTTAATCTTCTCAGGATGTCTGTCTCGCCATGTATTGGGGTCATGTGTAAAATGTTCTGTTTTGGCCATTTGGCTTTTGGCCATTTGGCTTTTGGCCTCAACGTTCCTTAATGAACCTGGGATCCTGTCTAAATCTGCAGTTGAATCTCACGAACACATTAAATAAAATCATAAAATGCAAATAAAGCCAATATATGAAGAAATTTAATGTTTAGGCACAATATGGCATGTATGAATGATTATACCCTTTTGATCATGGAGATCAAATCAATCTTACCCTTACTGGAAAATCAGTGGCATGAATGCTTTTATGCCTTACTGGAAAATTAGGATCATGGAGATCAAGCCAGCCTTACCCTTACTGAAGAAGTAGTGAGGTGTTGGTTTGTAACTGTGATGGCTTGTTGGTAGTGAGAGAGGGATTTGTAATAAGGATTTCAAGGTTTTAGGGTTCTTGAAAGAGTTTGATATTCTAACAGTGTTGTGGCAAAGTTTTTTCTCTCTTTTCCTCCTCTTTTTTTTCCTCCCTTTTTTTTTTCTCCCTGGTTTGTGTGAAAAGAAGGTGATTATATAATGGAAATTAGGGTAAAGCAAATGGGCTTTGAATGTGCAATTGGGCCTCCAATATTCACTTGAATTCGTCACTTTCCAGGCTAAATCGCAGGGACTTAAGTGCATTTTTTGAAGTTGAAATGTGAAAACAAAATGTAGCCGATATCGAGAACTAACTCCTGTCCGAAAATCGACTCAATCGGATAAACGGTGAATTAGTTATGAATTTTTGAAGTTTCAGCTCAGACAAACTTATTTTGGGCTCCAGTGTCGACTCTGACACGTTCTTCAATAAAAAACTGGTATTGATCGGTGCATAATTTGGTCTCGACTTTTGAAGAAAAGTTGTAGATCTATGAGTCAGTGACCTTGTGTAAAAATATGAGTCCAATCCGATAAAAATTGACCGAGTTATGAATTTTCGAAGTTTCGGCTCAGATGAAATAATATTCAGCATTCAGGATTTTCAGCGTGTCACGCACTCTGAGCAAAAAAAGAAGGCCTTTTGAATACCGTTTGAACTCAATACCTTCTGTGAAAATGTAGCCAACTCAATTTGTGAAATTTTGGCGCCGGAACCAGCTCGATACGATGAAAATCGACCAAGTTATGATTTTCTAAACATGACGCAAATAAACTTCTGTCACAAATTTTCTGTACGAAAATACTTGATAAATCCACATTTTTGAAGACCTTCTGATCGAAATTGGCTTCCAGCCATGAGAGATGAAAACGTAGATAATGTCAAGACGGAATTTTGTCCATCGGAACGGGTTCAAAACGAGTCACGATCTTTAAGTTATGAATTTTTTAGCGCGTAAAAACTGCACTTTCAGCACACTTTTTCACCATATTTCTTCGAGAAAACTCACACATTCGGATACCTTCTTTAAAGAATTGACTCTTGAGCCGAACCTGAATTTGAGAATACGTTATCAGAGATATCTTGGCGAAAGAATACCTGAATATGACGCGCCGGGTTGGACTTGTGAATTTTTCTTGAAATGTTTTGAGAAATATGGAAGGGCAAATTTTGGGGTACAACAGTTGCCCCTGTTCAATCTTCTTAGACCTGAGGATGCAGATTGACTGACGTGCCTTTCGTAATCCGAAGGTGGAAGATGATTGAACACTAGAGTGCCCAGAAATTTGCGCTCACATAGTAGTGTGATGTGGGGAATGGGCTTATAGATGCCATTTAGAGATTGATGGATAGGATGATGGGCTTATAGATGCCATGCTAGGAGATGGTGGATAGGTGGATGGGCTTATAGATGCCATTTGGATGTCAATCGCATTCCTTAGCGAGAACTTGCGTACCTGCAAAAGAAAAATGAGTACCTGACATATTGCAGGAGCTGGTCTTCAGATGCTTTGTATAGATGTGTCCTGACTGGTTACAGGAGCTGAATCTGGAGCTTCAAACGATGATGAATGAACCAGGGATGGTTACTACCTCAACAGGAACGGTGAGAGAACCTTGGATGACTTTAACCTCAACAGCAATCGTTGAGAAAATCTTGGGATGATTACTACCTCCGCAGTATCGGGGAGAGAACCATAGGCGACTACAACCTCAACAGCAAACATTAAGAGAATCTTGGATAACTTCTACTGAGTCTTTATCAGGAAAATCTATTTGGGGTCGATTTAGCTGGACTAGAGAAGGCCTTGGACTGGATAAAAAATCTTTGGAGTCAATTTAACTGAACCAGACAAGGTCTTTGGAGTCTTTAACTGAGTCTTCAAAAGAAAAAACCTTTAGGAGTTGGTTTAACTAGACCAGAGAACGCCTTTGACTGGATAATAACCAGGAAAATCTTTGGAGTTGATTTAACTGAACCAGACAAGGTCTTTGGAGTCTTCAACTGAGTCTTCAAAAGAAAAACCTTTAGGAGTTGGTTTAACTAGACCAGAGAACGCCTTTGACTGGATAATAACCAGGAAAATCTTTGGAGTCGATTTAACTGAACCAGACAAGGTCTTTGGAGTCTTCAACTGAGTCTTCAAAAGAAAACCCTTTAGGAGTTGGTTTAACTAGACCAGAGAACGCCTTTGACTGGATAATAACCAGGAAAATCTTTGGAGTCGATTTAACTGAACCAGACAAGGTCTTTGGAGTCTTCAACTGAGTCTTCAAAAGAAAAACCTTTAGAAGTTGGTTTAACTAGACCAGAGAACGCCTTTGACTGGATAATAACCAGGAAAATCTTTGGAGTCGATTTATCTGAACCAGACAAGGTCTTTGGAGTCTTCAACTGAGTCTTCAAAAGAAAAACCTTTAGGAGTTGGTTTAACTAGACCAGAGAACGCCTTTGACTGGATAATAACCAGGAAAATCTTTGGAGTCAATTTAACTGAACCAGACAAGGTCTTTGGAGTCTTCAACTGAGTCTTCAAAAGAAAAACCTTTAGGAGTTGGTTTAACTAGACCAGAGAACGCCTTTGACTGGATAATAACCAGGAAAATCTTTGGAGTCGATTTAACTGAACCAGACAAGGTCTTTGGAGTCTTCAACTGAGTCTTCAAAAGAAAAAACCTTTAGGAGTTGGTTTAACTAGACCAGAGAACGCCTTTGACTGGATAATAACCAGGAAAATCTTTGGAGTCGATTTAACTGAACCAGACAAGGTCTTTGGAGTCTTCAACTGAGTCTTCAAAAGAAAAACCTTTAGGAGTTGGTTTAACTAGACCAGAGAACGCCTTTGACTGGATAATAACCAGGAAAATCTTTGGAGTCGATTTAACTGAACCAGACAAGGTCTTTGGAGTCTTCAACTGAGTCTTCAAAAGAAAAACCTTTAGGAGTTGGTTTAACTAGACCAGAGAACGCCTTTGACTGGATAATAACCAGGAAAATCTTTGGAGTCGATTTAACTGAACCAGTCTAGGTCTTGAAATATAGCCGAGAACTTAACTGAATATTTCCTGAAAGGTAAAGGTCAGTCACATATGCAATGCGTGATATGGATCATAAATGAGACTTGTAAGGTATGATGCGTATATGCATGCTATGATGATGTATATGATGTTTACAAATGCATGTTTTTCTTCTAGGAAAGTAAATCCTTGACGGGTGCCGGGAAGTCACTCCTGGGCTGATGTTGGAGAATAGATTTTTGCTTCCGCTGGGGATGATAGTTGCAAGAATACCGGTAGGAGAAGATAACTCCGTTGGGGAATAAACTTGGCGAATGGATTACTCTGCGGGGAGACAAGTACTCTAACAAACTTGCTGGGAAGCAATACTCTGTGGGGAGAGAGATACTTTGCTGTAATGTTGATAATAACTTGTTGGGGATGACCTTGTTATGTTGGAAGCGTTGATAGACTTCGCTAGGGATAAGAAGGCTTCGTCGAGGACGATCTTTCCGTGGCTTTTGGCTGAGGATAACCCAGTTATATCCTGGTAGGGAAATAACTCTTGAACAAAAGCCGGGAGACGTGTTCGTGTTCTGCGAGGATAAGCTTCCAGAATCTACTGGGGATAAGCTTACTGCTTGGGGAGATGGATTCCAACTTTTCCTGGGGAAACTGGATTGGACTCTCCTGGGGAGGTTTTGAACTGTATCGGGAAGTGACTCCACCGAATGTTTGATGTACCGCCGGGGAACAATCTTTAGACCAAGACTGCCGGGGATGCTTGTTAAGAATATATATGCTGCCGGGGAATGTTGAGATCTGCTGGAGGATACCCAACTTCTTTAAGTTTGATTGTAACTTTGCTCGGGGAGAGTATGCTGTCTTGCTGACTTACTCTCTGGGGAATTGAGATATCTGGTTATGTTCTCCAGCTGAACCTACCTTGGTACCTCGGAGGACCAAACAATTAGATTGCTTAGACAACTCTTTATTGCCCCTGTTTCTGTTGGAGAAGAAGGTACCTGTGAAGGTGTTTGACGACCGCCGTTTGACAAATCTTCTTCCGGTAGGCAAGTGACGAGATATCGGGACATAGTCGTACGCTTCGATCCCTAATTTTTGCCTGGACCGCCCTTTCGGGTTTTCAGTCCACCGGGATACCCATTTTTGCCCAAGCCGCCTTTTCAGGTTTTCGACTTGCCGGGTGTACAGATTTTTTTTATTTCATCCCTTCATTTTGCCTGAACCCTTTTGGTTCGCCGGGAAGCCCTAATTTTTGCCTAAGTATGTCAACCTAGCGGGTCTTTGTTTCTGCGTAGTATTTTTTCGACTATGTCCATGCTCTCAGAATGTAGGGAGTTGCCCCTGTTAGAAATGTTTTGTCACGCCACCAGAAGATTTTTGACCAGGCAAGATTCATTGTTGAAATGCCCCAAGTGACTCAGGCGGAGATTTGCCCCAGGCTATTTGGCCTTTTGAGAGATTCTCCGAATCTTGACTGAATTTCCCCAGATAATAGACAATAGTCATGCCATGCCCATTGATTGGAAGTACTTCTGTTCATTAGGCATTCGTCGTGCGAATTTCTATGCTGTTCAAACAAAAAGTCATATGCAAACAAAGTTATGTTAAAAATGCAAAGCTCATGTCTGTCTTGAAGATTTTAAAAAATGCATTCTTTTTCATAAAACAAGTGAATGTTTGTAAAACGTGATGTCAACTCCGTATTTACCGTAAGTTTTAAGGAGTCAGGATACCTTTCGTAACAGTATGCTTTCGAACTAACCCATGCTTCAGCTAGGACTTTTAAGGGTTATAACGTGGCCTGGTTCACGGTTTAAAAAACAAAGGATAAGGGCTCAAATTATTTATACCCACCCACTCTTCGTGATGTTCTCCAAACCTAAACTCAGTTGATCATACATTAGACCTTGTTTGAGTCTTTGCTCTGATATACTAGTGATGATTCAGATATTGAACGTTTATTTGAATAGGCAGTCATCTCCTTTTTTGCTGAGGGTTTGTAGGACCTCTTTCTTTTTTGATTTTTGTTATCCCTTTCTTTTTTTGCCTGAACTGTTTCCTTTTTTGGAATCACAGTCAGCGGGATGCCCCAGTTTTGTAAGTCTCTTTCATGGGTTTTGACTTAATGGGCTTTTTGATTTTGAAAGATAATGACTGCCTTTCTTTATGATCGTTTGGAACCATTACTGTCTTTCTTTGTTTTGTAAGGACCTGTTTGGTGCCATTTGTTATGCACTTGGATCAACTGAGAGAACTACCCTGCCCCAGGTTATGATTAAAGGGTTTTAATTTTCGAAAATAAAAACTCCTACTTCTTTGGCTCAGAGGGGTTGACGAGGGATTATCATCCTTATAACTCCAGTGTTTAGGAATTGAAACAATGCCTGTACCTCATCAGCGGGGTCTAATCAAAAGCATACTGTAAATTGTGGTATCGTTTTCGTCATCCTCCCTCAAGAGGCTTAGAATTTTCAATCAAGAGTTGATCATCACAAAAATATGAAAACAATTTGCATTTAGTGAATACGAATATATTGTTTCAGAATAGACATATGTGATGCATTAATGAAATAACAACGTTTGATATGAATGGAATGCTTGAACAATCAAAAGAAAATTACAACTTGAAAGATTCTAATGAACAAAAATTTCTCAATCCTAGCCATGTTTTGACAAGGGAGCAATGATCACATTGGGAGTCTCGGCGGGCTCGAACTCGATCTCTTTAGCATCGATCATATTCTGAATCTTGTACTTCAATGCCCAACAGTCCTCAGTATCGTGCCCCGGGCTACCAGAATGGTAAGCGCACCTTGCTTCTGGGTTGTAATTTGGAGAGGAAGTCTTTGGATTTGCAGGAGGGTTGATCACCGCAATCAGGTTCATCCTTAACATGTGCTGCAAAGCTCGTGACCATGACATGTTGATGTAGGTGAATTGTCTCTTAGGCTCGTCCGACCTATTCTGATCAACCCGCTGTTCTTGGCGCGGTCGTTGTTGGACCTGAGAAGTAGTAGCAACTCGGAGAGGTCTATTCATTGGACCCGACCTTTGCCTTCTTGGAAGCTGTTCTATGACATGGTCCCTGATTTGGGCTGGTTGCTTCATGCCTTGAGGAAGTTGGCTGATCATGGCCCTCAGCTCTCCTTGCTCCTAAGCTAAACCTTGAATGAGTGCCCTTTGCCCCAGCATCTGGGTTTTCAGTGTGTCTACCTCAGCTTGTAGACGTTTCAGCTGTTCGTCCTTGTCATCTTCAGGACTCTTTCTGATCAGATTCCCCATGAGGAGTTTCCTCAACTCTTCCTGCCCCCTGGATAGGCTTAGGAAGATCTCTTTGAACTGAGTCTCTTGAGTGTGAAGGTCCTGGTTATCTTGTTGGGAAGCCATGGCTGAAATAAACAGCAGGGAGGGTAAGTGACCTGCAACAAGGGTACCTGTTATGCAATGATATGTATGATATGCATGCAATGTTTTCAAGGATCTCGCGGGGTAAACAAGAAATTTGTTAGAGCTGGGATCCGGTAGCTTGGTTGGAGGGACTGCATGTTGTTGAGAGTCCTTCTTCAAGGGTCAAAGGCTCACCATATCCAGTGGGTCATAGCCCCTGACTTTAGTCGTCATGTCTGGTTTTGATTTCCAATTAACCTTGGTTAAGGGAACCTTCTTCAAGAGTCAGAGCTCACCATATCAAGTGGGTCATAGCCCCTGACAACTTCGTCTAGAGGAAAATAAATCCTCTTTGCCCCTTGCTGGGTGTTTGATTTATCATGACCTGCATCACAAGCCCTTGAGATCCTTGAAATGGGTTAGGATGTATGCAATGGTATGATGCTATGTTGTGCATGGGGTAATGTGAGTAAACCCTGTTATGAGCCCTTATTAAGGACTATAAACAAAACCTGCAAGCAAACTTAGTAAACCTGCCATGAGTCCTATTTAAGGACTATCGACAAAACCTGCAAAAAAACTTAGCAAACCCTGCTATGAGTCCCAATTAAGGACTATAAGCAAACCCTGCAAGTAGTTCCTGTGTTAGATAACAAGCATGCAAATAGTCAAGTACGAAGGCACACAAGTCACACAAGAGAAGCCCTTAGAGTTTAAGGCCAGCATGAGGTCTGGGTATTACCCTCTTGAAGTTTGTGGGTTCAACCTGTCCTATTAGAAGTAACCGGGTTCTAAGGGTCCCAATATCACGGGATTGCTTTCATTGTTCATCGTTTCGATTTAGCCACTGAACTGGCGACTGAAATATTCCAAGAAAGCAACCCTCAATTGAGTGTAGTATCGAGTATCAACCAACCTCGGACTGCACCAAAGTCAGTTATCTCACTACCCTAAAGAGGCCAAGATAGTTCAATTAAGGTTCCTAAGGTCTGTTGATGCTTCACGACACCACGTGGAGGCCCCGTACTCTCCTTGACTGAACTCAAGGGTTACCGGTACACACCAAAGTGCCACATCAATGTAGCAGACTGTTTCAACCATGTCGGTATACCCCGCACAGTTCCCTCACAGCCTTGTTGCTACTTTCTAAGAAGGTATCCCCCAGATCCGGGTTAGGATCTATAGAACTCCCAAGCAACCCACAATTTAAAGCGAGCAAAGCAATACAATTGAAAACACAGTTATGAACTAACCCTAAGGTACACCTCACTTTAAAAGAGTCCCCAGCAGAGTCGCCAGTTCTGTGATCGGTGGATCTAGAACTGACTGTTTAACGCTGGTTCGCGAAATGTCGCGGAAGCAAGAGTCGCCACCGTCTTTTATTTTCTCCAAATGGAAAGGACAAAAGCACAGAAAAATTCCTTAAAGAGATTGCTCTCGGTTCGGGAGGTAGGTTATAGAAAGGGAAGGTGTTAGCACCCTTTCTATCCATGGTTATCCATGGGCTCTTAGATACTTGCTCATTGTGTTTTCAAAAATGGTTTGTTTGCTTTTCAATGTGGGTTTAAAAAAGTTTCTTTGAAAATTTCAGTTCGACTCTTGTATCGGTCCTCAAGAATGTTTGAAAAATTGCTTTCGAAAGCTTTTTGAAAAGGTGTCGGTGTGAAAAGTATTTTTTGATTTGTTTTTGAAATTAGAGCAAGTATCTAGAGTCGTCTACCTACCCTAAGGAATTCGTCTGTGTAAATGTCCTTTAAAGTAGTGCCATCCCACCATTGAGAGGTAGGTAGCACCACCATTGGAGGTGTTCGGGTCAATTCGAGGTTCGGGACATGGTGATCACCAGAGCAATAGGAAGACACCTTAGAAGCTACCCTCATGCCAGGTTCCCGGATCATGAGGACTTACTAAGACATCCTCTACTCGACGATCACCTTTCGAGACAAGGCAACAGTGAGGCGTACCCTAGGGGTGGTGTGTGATTTGTGTGTCAGATTCAGATATTTTATCTTGTCATGTTATTGGTGATCTAGCGTTTGTTTTTATTTTTGTCCATTCATTCTTGCATGCATTTGTTAACAGTTAAAAATTGCGAGAAAGATAAAATTCTAAACTATTACAAAAGGCGCGGGTCCATATCGCCAAAATTTCCAGGACCCGATTTGACAGAAAAATAAAGAATTAAAAGTGCGAGGAATTAGAACGTCCGAGTTTACAAGTCTTTGGGAGAGGTACATAAATATTAAAAGAAAAAAAGAAATAAATATGCGAATAGAAATAAAATTAGAAACGAGGGCGTTGGACCCTTTTTAATGGAATTAAATTAAATTGTTAAATTAATTAGATTAAAAGAAAAGGAAATTGTTTTTTTTGAGATTTTGAGATTTATGATTTTTATGAGAATTAAATGAAATTAAAAGATTAACCCTAATTCTAATTGTTTTTTTTTTAATTTATTAAGAAAACATATTAAAGTTAAACCTAAATTAACCTAATTATTTACATGGAATTTTGATTTATAAAAATAAATAATTAATTATTAGTGAAATTTATTTACAAAAAACATTAATTAAATAAATATATTTTGATTTTTATGACTTTTCTGTTTTTTACTATTTTTTATATTTTATGAAAATAAGTTAAATTAAAGGAATTAATTAAAAAAAAAATAATTGAAATAAATAAAATAAGAAAAAGAGAGAAAATACAATACCTTGGGGGTTTCTGTCCCCTTTTTGGAGGTGAATTGGAGTGGTTTGGCCATTTGTGTTCTGGCCTCATCATGCATAAGTTGTTCTACTTTGGCCATTTGGCTTTTGGCTTTTGGCCATTTGGGTTTTGGCCTCAACGTTCCTTAATCTTCTCAGGATGTCTGTCTCGCCATGTATTGAGGTCATGTGTAAAATGTTCTGTTTTGGCCATTTGGCTTTTGGCTTTTGGCCATTTGGCTTTTGGCCTCAACGTTCCTTAATGAACCTGGGATCCTGTCTAAATCTGCAGTTGAATCTCACGAACACATTAAATAAAATCATAAAATGCAAATAAAGCCAATATATGAAGAAATTTAATGTTTAGGCACAATATGACATGTATGAATGATTATACCCTTTTGATCATGGAGATCAAATCAATCTTACCCTTACTGGAAAATCAGTGGCCTGAATGCTTTTATGCCTTACTGGAAAATTAGGATCATGGAGATCAAGCCAGCCTTACCCTTACTGAAGAAGTAGTGAGGTGTTGGTTTGTAACTGTGATGGCTTGTTGGTAGTGAGAGAGAGATTTGTAATAAGGATTTCAAGGTTTTAGGGTTCTTGAAAGAGTTTGATATTCTAACAGTGTTGTGGCAAGGTTTTTTCTCTCTTTTCCTCCTCTTTTTTTTCCTCCCTTTTTTTTTCTCCCTGGTTTGTGTGAAAAGAAGGTGATTATATAATGGAAATTAGGGTAAAGCAAATGGGCTTTGAATGTGCAATTGGGCCTCCAATATTCACTTGAATTCGTCACTTTCCAGGCTAAATCGCAGGGACTTAAGTGCATTTTTTGAAGTTGAAATGTGAAAACAAAATGTAGCCGATATCGAGAACTAACTCCTGTCCGAAAATCGACTCAATCGGATAAACGGTGAATTAGTTATGAATTTTTGAAGTTTCAGCTCAGACAAACTTATTTTGGGCTCCAGTGTCGACTCCGACACGCTCTTCAATAAAAAACTGGTATTGATCGGTGCATAATTTGGTCTCGACTTTTGAAGCAAAGTTGTAGATCTATGAGTCAGTGACCTTGTGTAAAAATATGAGTCCAATCCGATAAAAATTGACCGAGTTATGAATTTTCGAAGTTTCGGCTCAGATGAAATAATATTCAGCATTCAGGATTTTCAGCGTGTCACGCACTCTGAGCAAAAAAAGAAGGCCTTTTGAATACCATTTGAACTCAATACCTTCTGTGGAAATGTATCCAACTCAATTTGTGAAATTTTGGCGCCAGAACCAGCTCGATACGATGAAAATCGACCAAGTTATGATTTTCTAAACATGACGCAAATAAACTTCTGTCACAAATTTTCTGTAAGAAAATACTTGATAAATCTACATTTTTGAAGACCTTCTGATCGAAATTGGCTTCCAGCCGTGAGAGATGAAAACGTAGATAATGTCAAGACGGAATTTTGTCCACCGGAACGGGTTCAAAACGAGTCACGATCTTCAAGTTATGAATTTTTTAGCGCGTAAAAACTGCACTTTCAGCACACTTTTTCACCATATTTCTTCGAGAAAACTCACACATTCGGATACCTTCTTTAAAGAATTGACTCTTGAGCCGAACCTGAATTTGAGAATACATTATCAGAGATATCTTGGCGAAAGAATACCTGAATATGACGCGCCGGGTTGGACTTGTGAATTTTTCTTGAAATGTTTTGAGAAATATGGGAGGGCAAATTTTGGGGTACAACAGATATGATTTGATCTTCCATGAATAAGCTTCCAAAAATGTCTCAAATCAAATATTTTTTTCACAACATGGCATGGTACGAATTTTATCTTGTACATCATGATAATTAAGACCTGTAATGATCAAAAAGATCCTATTCCATCAATATTTGGATTTTATTTGGATTAATATTGATTTAAAATGAATTAATCAAATAAAAATCAAATAAAATAGAAAAATTAATGAATGGGCATGAAACTGAATATAGGACACGTGTGTGGTGTCACAAGATCAAATCAAGTGTAAAAAAGTGGGCCATTTTGTCAAAATTTGATGTTTTGGGGATAGTTGACTTTTGGCAATTTTGGCAAAATGGCCAACTTCAACAATGCATAACTTCCTTAATTTTGAACTTTTGGAGGTGTTCTTGGACTTTTTAGAAACCTTGAGATGTCCTCTAACCAACCATTTTGCTATCATATCATTTTTATATTCCATGCTCAAGTGATAAGCTTTGGAAAAAAAGGTGTTTTTGTTGACTTTCAAAAATGACCTATAATGTCCAAATTTGTAACTTTTTCTGAGTGTATTTCTTGATCTTGGGGTGTGAAGATGGATTGTAGGAAATTGCATCCTATTCAAAATGAGCTTTGGATGGGTCATTTCTAATAAAGTATGAGAAAGTTATGCTTGGTCAAATTTGAGTTAACTTTTCCTGCAAAACCCTAATTGAGCAACTTTTGAATCTTGATGAATCTTGAGCAATCCTTGATGAATCATGATCAACCCTTGATCAAATGATTAATTATCCTTAAAAATGAGAATGTTGACAAAAAATATTGAAGTTTGACTATTTATAGGTCACAGTTGACTTTTGCCCTAGCACAATCGATTTTTGGGCCTCTTGAGCAATTGACTGACCAAACTTTCTCTAGAAGGCTTGAAATTTGACATGGATGAACTTGAGAACATATTAGGACATTGGGGAGCATTTGAGGCCATTTGGATGTAAGGACCTTGATGCAACACAAAACCCTAATTTTGAATTGACTGCCTTAGGAGGTGATTTGACTGTCCAACTCTTGAGCTAACTTGAGTCACTTGGAGATTATTCTTGACATGTCTTGAGAAATATGGGAGGGCAAATTTTTGGGTAAAACAGTTGCCCCTGTTCAATTTTCTTAAACCTGAGGATATAGATTGGCTTTCGAGCCTTTCGTGGTCCGAAGGTGGAAGATAATTGAACACTAGAGTGCCCAGAAATTTGCACTCGCATGGTGTAGTATCAGCATTGTGATGTCGGGAATGGGCTTACAGATGCCATTTGGAGATTGTTGGTAGGAGGATGGGCTTACAGATGCCATCTGCAGGAGTGTCGGTCACATAAGAGATTCCTTAGCGAGAACTTGCATACTTGTTGTTGTAGAAGATTCTGCTAGGGAAGCCTAACTTTTGTTGAGATTTAGGAACTTGCCTGTACTTCAACTGAGAGAATGCCTTGGCTGAGTCTTAAGAACCTATCCATAATTCAATTTGGGGGAAAACATCTTCATCAAGATCTAGGAACTGTCTGGTTTCAACGAAGTATACCGTTGAAATTAGAGAACTCGTCCACACTATGACGGAGGAAAACATCAAGATCTAGGAACTGACTAGTGCTCAATGTAGTATACCGTTGAGGTTATAGCACTCATCCACACTATGACGTAGGGAAACATCTTCATCAAGATCTAGGAACTGTCTGGTCTTCAACGTAGTATACCATTGAGATTACAGAACTCGTCCACACTATGATGGAGGAAAACATCAAGATCTAGGAACTGACTAGTGCTCAACATAGTATACCGTTGAGGTTATAGAACTCGTCCATTATTATGACGTAGGGAAACATCTTCATCAAGATCTAGGAACTGTCTGGTCTTCAACGTAGTATACCGTTGAAATTAGAGAACTCGTCCATACTATGACGGAGGAAAACATCAAGATCTAGGAACTGACTAGTGTTCAACGTAGTATACCGTTGAGGTTATAGTACTCGTCCATACTATGACGTAGGGAAACATCTTCATCAAGATATAGGAACTGTATGGTCTTCAACGTAGTATACCGTTGAAATTAGAGAACTCGTCCACACCATGACGGAGGAAAACATCAAGATCTAGGAACTGACTAGTGTTCAACATAGTATACCGTTGAGGTTATAGTACTCATCCACACTATGACGTAGGGATACATCTTCATCAAGATCTAGGAACTGTCTAGTGCTCAATGTAGTATACCGTTGAGGTTATAGAACTTGTCCACACTATGACGGAGGAAAACATCAAGATCTAGGAACTGACTAGTGTTCAACGTAGTATACCGTTGAGGTTATAGTACTCGTCCACACTATGACATAGGGAAACATCTTCATCAAGATCTAGGAACTATCTAGTGCTCAACGTAGTATACCGTTGAGGTTATAGAACTCGTCCACACTATGACGGAGGAAAACATCAAGATCTAGGAACTGACTAGTGTTCAACGTAGTATACCATTAAGGTTATAGCACTCGTCCATACTATGACATAGGGAAACATCTTCATCAAGATCTAGGAACTATCTGGTCTTCAACGTAGTATACCGTTGAAATTAGAGAACTCGTCCACACTATGTCGGAGGAAAGCATCAAGATCTAGGAACTGACTAGTGCTCAACGTAGTATACCGTTGAGGTTATAGCACTCGTCCATACTATGACGTAGGGAAACTGTCGAGATTGAGAACCTTATCTGAAATTCAACCGAGGATAATTCAATTGAGATTTAAGAATCGGCCAGGTCTTCGACGTAACTGAGAACTTTAACTGTATCTTCCCTGAAAGGTAAAGGTCAGTCATATGTAATACATGATATGGACCAGGCAATGATATTCTCAAAATAAATGAGATTGTATTCGTATGATGCGTATATGCATGTATCATGATGTATGGGAATATAATGTTTTAGCTGGGGAAAATAAATCCCGGAGCTGCTGGAGAATAGAGTTGAGTTCTTCGTTTCCGCTGGGGATGATGAACGAAGATGATTGTGATAATAAACCTGCAGGAGAAAAGAACTCCGTTGGGGAATAAACTGGTGAAGAGATTACTCTGTGGGGAATTACTCTATGGGGAATTACTTTGTGGGGAGAGATATTCTGCTGAAGATTTTAACGATAAACTCCGCTAGGGATTCCGCTGATAAGATCCTCTGGGGATTTCAATGATAAACTCCGCTGGGGATGGATCACCGTTGCTGGTGATATTGAACCTATTGAGGATTGAACTCCTGTTTGGGGAAAGAAAGAACTTCTATGGGGATGATCTTTCAGTTGCGACTTGCTAGGGGTAACCCTGTTAGACTCTTGTGGGGATAACCCTCTGAATTTGGCTGAGGAGATTTATTGTACTCCGCTTGGGATAAACTTATAGAGTCTACTGGGAATGATGCTTCGACTCTGTTGGGGAAGCTTTTTTTTAGACCGTGCTGGGAAAATTGACTCCACTGGGGTATCTTGCATTCTGCCGGGGAACATTCTTATACTCCGTTGAGGAATATTGAGACTGCCGGGGACACTCTGATACTTGCTGGAGAATATTCGTATACTCTGTTGGGGAATATTAAGACCTTTTGGGGATACCAAGCCTTTTTAGGGCTGATGGTAGACTAACTCTGCTTGGGGAGAGTATTGCTGATTCGTCCATAGTTGCAAGTCTCAGCTGAGAGAGCTATCATTACCGTCTTACTCTGCGGGGAGTGAAGGTATCTTAGCCATATTCTTCAGCTGAACTTACTGTCGTACCTGGTGGACAGAGCAACTGCACAGTTTGGACAAATCTTATTGCCTCTGATTCTGCGGGAGAAGGTTCCGGCGGAGGCCCTATGGACCGAGTATTATCCCCACCTATGAGGCGCTTGGTATCTTTCGGTTAAAATGACAAGTCTTCTTTTGGTAGGCCAATGACGAGATGACGAGACATAGTCGTACGCTTCGATCCCTAATTTTTTCCTGGACCGCCCTTTCGGGTTTTCAGTCCACCGGGATACCCTTTTTTGCCCAAGCTGCCTTTTCAGGTTTTCGGCTTGTCAGGTGTACAATTTTTCATTTTCATCCCTTATTTTTGCCTAGGCCAGTCAACCTAGCGGGTCTTTGATTATGCGTAGTATTTTCTGAATATGTCCATGCTCTCAGGGTGTAGGGAGTTGTCACTGTCTGTAGTGTCGTGTTGCCATACTACCAGAAGATGTTTGATCATGCAAGATTCGTTGCTGGAATTCATGTCCAATGCCCCAATTGATTCAGATGGAGATTTGCCCCTAGCTATTTGGCATCTTTGAGAGATTCCTTGAATCTTGACTTAACTTCCCCAGATGATGGACAATGATCATGTCTGCCCCTTGGTTGGAAGTGTTTCTTCCACTTGAGGTGACCCTTTTTTATTGAAAAGGTTTTTGTTCACTAGATATTCGTCATGCGAATTTCTCTGCTGTTGAACAAATAGTCATATGCAAACAATGTTATTTTAAGAATGCAAAGCTTATGTCTATTTTGAAGTTCTTTGAAAATGCAGTTTTCAATAAAACAAGCGAATTTTTTTGTAAAATGTGATGTCAAATCAGGATTTACAGCAAGCCCTACAGGAGTCAGGATACCTTTTGTAACAGTATGCTTTCGAACTAACCCATGCTTCAGCTATGACTTTTTAAGGGTTATAACTTGGTCTGGTTCACGGTTTAAGAAACAAAGGATAAAGGCTCAAATTTTATTTGTACCCATCCGCTCTTCGTGATGTTCTTCGATCCTAAACTCAGCTAATCGTGCATTTAGATCCCGTTTGAGTCTTTGCTCTGATATTCCAGTGGTTGTTCGGATACTGACAGTTTATTTTGAACAGGCAGTCATTTTTATTGAGAGTTTGCAGGACCTCTTTCTTTTTTATTTTATTATCCCTGTCTTTTGCCTGAACTGTTCATTTTTGTGACTACAGCCAGCGGGATGCCCCGGTTTTTCTTGAGTCTCCTTCATAGGTTTTGACTTAATGGGCTTTTATTTCGAGAGATAATGACTGCCTGTCCTTACTATTATACAGAACCATCACCGTATTTTGTTTTGGAAGGACTTCTTTGATGCCATTCATTGTGCACCTGGATTAACTGAGAAAACTACCCTGCCCCAAGTTATAATTACAGGTTTTAATTTGTAAAACGAAAAACTCTAACTTCTTTGGCTCATAGGGGTTGACTAGGGATTATCTTCCTTATAACTCCATTATTTAGGATTTGAAACAATGCCTGTACATCGTCAGCGGGGTCTGTTCAAAAGCATACTGTAGAGATTTTGGTATCATTTTCGTCATTCTCCCTCTAGAGGCTTAGAATCTTTTTTTTTAATCGAGAGTTGATCATCACAAAAATGAAAGAAATTTGAATATAGTGAATACGAATGGATTGATTCAAAATAGACATATGAAATGCATTGATAATGTAGTAAAGTTTGACATGAATAAATGTTTGAACAATCAAAAGAAAATTACAACTTGAAAATTCTAATGAACAAAAAGTCTCTTAGTTCAAACTAGTCATTTCAGGTGGAGAACCCTCAGCGGAAGATTTTCATCTCGCCATCCGGCATAAATTCCAGCACTCTTCTGTCAATCAAGTCTTGGATCTTGTTTTTCAAAGCCCAACAGTCGTCGGTGTCATGTCCAGGACTATAGGAGTGGTATACACAAAATGCGTCGGGGTGATAGCCAGGAGCAGAGGTATTGGGATTCCGGAGAGGATCCTTTAAAGGAATCAGATTGACCTCCAACAACCGTTTCAGTATTAGAGATGATGGTATATCAGTCTCAGAGAAATGTCTTCCAGATGTATTTTGCTTACGCCGATTACCCCGTTGACGCTGGCGAGGTTGTTGCTGGGCTTGTGACCCTGAAGCAAGCTGGGGAGCTTTTCCCTTGTCTTCTTGTCTCAAAGGAGGTTGAATGATGACTTTATCTTCAACCCTAGTGGTTTGCCCCACTTGGTTATTTTGAAGTAGTTTGTTGACGAGGACCCTGAGCTCTTCTTGTCTTTGAGCCAGGTCTTGAATGAGAGCCATCTGGCCCACCAGTTGTCCCATCATCTGGATCTTCATTGTTGCCAACTCAACTTGTAGCCCTTCCAACTGATCATTCCTGATGCCGCATGGATTCCCTAGGACTAAGCCCCTTGTGAGGAGAGCTTTTATTTCTTCCTGCCCCTGGGATAGGTTCAAGAACATTTCTTGAAGTTGAGTGTTTTGAGCCTGGATATCTTCGACAGTTCTCTCTAGGGCCATCTCTACTGAAATAAACAATAGGAGAATAAGGAAACCTGAAAGGGAAAACCTGTCATGATGTGGATGCATGTTTTCAAGAATCTCTCGGGGTAAACAAGAAACTTGTTAGAATTTGAATCTTGTAGCTTTGATTGAAGAAACTTCATGTTGTTAAGAGTCCTTCTTCAAGAGTCAAGCTCACCATATCGAGTGGGTCATAGCCCCTGACTCAAGTTATCTTGTTTTGATTTCTAGACAACCTTGGCTAGAGGAAAATAAATCCCCTTTGCCCCTTGCTAGACATTTAATTTACCATAACCTGCATCACAAACCCTTGAGATCCTTGAAATGGTTAAGGAAATGTTAAGGCATGATGTTATGATGTGTATGCTATGCGTTTAAGCAAAAGTGTGAGGTGACGTAAGTAAACCCTGCAATAAATCCAAATTATTGGATAAGGACTGTAAGCAAAACTTGCAAGGAACTCATGTTGTCAGATAACAAGAATGTGGAAGTAGTTCAAGTTTGAAGGCACACAAGTCACACATATAGCCTTAAGTTTAGGCTGGCAAGGAGCTTAGGCACTACCCTCTTTTAGTTCAGTTGGTTTAAACCTATCCTAAAAATAGTAACCGGGTTCTAGAGGATCTCAATATCACTGACTACCCTCAATCGGTCATAATTCTAGTTTAGCAACCTTTTCTTGCGGCCGGAATCATCGCGAGAGTTTAGTCTCAATGAGTGTAGAATATTGCTACTATTCTATGGCCAAGTTGGTCAATTTAAAGGTTCTAAGGTCAGTTGGTTCTTAATGACCCCTTAGAAGACCCATATTCTACTCGTTCCAACACAAGGGATATCGGTACAGACTAAAGTTCCACACCAATGTAGCTACTGCTTCAACCGTGTCGGTCTACATCGAACAGTTCCCTCACAGTTTATTTCTACTTACCTAAAGGGTATCCCCAGATCCGGGTTAGGATCTATAGAACTTCGATACAAGCCTACAAATATATAGCATACAAAGCATACAATTGAAAACACAATGATCTAATCCTAAGGTACACCCCACTTAAAAAAAATCCCCAGTAGAGTCGCCAGTTCGGTGATACGGTGGGAAGAGAACTGACTGTTTTGGAATGCTGGTTCGCGATTTGCGTTTGTTTTCGCAAAATGTCGCGGTAAGCAAGAGTCGCCACCGTCTTTTATTTTATCCAACAAGGAAAGGAAAAAAGCACAGAAAAATTCCTTTTTCGAGATGTTTCTCGGGTCCGGAGGGTAGATTATAGAAAGGGAAGGTGTTAGCACCCTTTTTATTCGTGGTTATCCACAGGCTCTTAGGTACTTGCTCAAAGTGTTTTCAAAATTTGCTTTTCTTTGTGTTTGTGGGTTTGGAAGAAGTTTTTATTTGAAAGGAGTGTAAGTGCGAAAAGTTTTGTTTTGTTTTAAAAGGAGAAAGTACTTAAGAACCATCTACCTACTCGAAAAAGGAACTAATCTGTGATAATGTCCTTTGGATAATGCTATCCTACTATTGATGAGTACGTAGCGTCGTCGTTTGAATTCTCGGGTCAATTCGATTAAGGGACGTGTGGTCACTAAAGCAATGTTAGGATGCCTTAGCGGTAACCCTAATGTCTTAGATCATTTTATCTGAGGCAACCGTTTTGAGGCAACTATGATCTTTGGACAAGAGGGCGACCTCTAAAAATTCCTATACTCAATGACCACGTTCGAAGGCAACCAAGTGAGGTGTACCCTAAGAGTGCGCATGTGCGAGTGTTTTATTTCGGTTAATTTTATATTTGTACATGTCATGGGTGAGCTATGTTGATTTTAAGTTCATACATTTGATCTTGTCATGCATTCCCTATTATCAAACATCTAACAGTTTATAGTTGTGAAAATTAAATTTGCGGAAATTAAATCTAAACTATTACAAGGCGTCGGGTATTTACATCTCCAAAAGCAACCCTTTAATTTAAATTGCGGAAAATAAAATAAAAGCGATAAATAATGTCCTAATTAAAAGCTATTACATACCGGAAGCAATTACAATATTGGATAAAATGATACGCGTGCAAGAAATTTAATCGGGCGAGTTTTTTAGGGTTTTGGCCCTTTTTGTTAAAGAAAAGATTTTTTTTGAATTAAATGGAAATTAAATTAGGTCAAAATTAATTAATTAATTAATTAAAATATTTTTGGGTTTTTGAATATTTAAGGAAATAAAATAAAATGGATTAATGTTAATAAAAACCTAATATTCTAAATTGATTTTAATTATTGCAAAAGATATTAAAAGTTAAACCTAATTAAAAACTAAATTAATTGATTAATATTTATTTACAAAAATAAAGTCAAATTTAATTTTAATAAATAAAAATAATATTTTTTGTGTTTTTGATTTTATGAGAAAAAATTAATTGGTTAGTAATAATAAAAATAATTAATTAAAACAATAAAGCAAATAAATAAATATAATGAAAAGAAAATAAACCAAGGGGGTTTGGGCCCAAATCTGGGTGTTTGAATGGCAATTGTCTGGCCCATTTACACTGACCTGCTTTGACTTTTCCAATTCCAAATGCGCCTGTTGACTTGGACATATGATAGTCCTTCATTCATGGCCACCAGATTTGGCCTGAAGGCCATCTGGCACGTTGAGATTTGCAAGCGTACGGTGGATCACACTTTGGATATTGCATGGGATCGCCTCTAAACAAAATTCAACAAATATTGGGGGACCTGGGATTCGAACCCAGGTCCCAATGGATTCTGTACAACTCGCTTGCCACTCAACCAACGCATTCAATTTGTTATTGGAATAAGCAACAAATATTATATATAAAACAAAACCTCATGCCTGGAAAATTAAAAAAAAAATAGCACGAATATTTAAATCAACCAATAGGGAGAAGACACCTAGTCGTCTTCTTCGTTGAAAAGCATGGATATTTACCTGCGGATTTAATCCGCAGCTTAATCCATGGCTCACCCCTAAAACAAATTTCGGGCCATATAAATGCAAACTAAAACCACCAACATATTCGTCTCTCCTCCCTGAACACAACCATGGTCACCGTTTGTCTTGATTTTGCCTGTATCAAAAACGCCTAAAAACAAGAAACGAAAACCCTAGTTTCGGGCACAGGGTTACAGGCTATGAAAACAAAATTAAATAATGCAGAAACGTTCTAAATGGAGCGATAAACATGATTGTGCAAAGATTTTGGCAAAAGGATGCAAGAACAAGAGGTTATGTTTTCGTGTTCAGAGGCATGTTCATGAGTACTTATAGTGCGATTTAGGCGATGAGTGGGCTTGGTTCTGATTGCTATAGCTTCAGTGGACTCCTGGCAATTGAACCACGTTGAGATTTTGGATTGAATTGGCCTCCAACCAAGATTTTGATCCCACACTTTTTAAGCTTTTTTCAAGTTTTGTATTCTGAGTTTTTGTAGCTTTCAGGTCGTGTCTTGTGTGTGTCTATGTTGTGTGAGTATAAGGGAAGCAATTAGGTCAAGAATTGGGCTTTGAATCCATGTAAATTGATGATTGAAGATATGATTTGATCTTCCATGAATAAGCTTCCAAAAATGTCTCAAATCAAACATTTTGTTCACAACATGGCATGGTACGAATTTGATCTTGTACATCATGATAATTAAGACCTGTAATGATCAAAAAGATCCTATTCCATCAATATTTGGATTTTATTTGGATTAATATTGATTTAAAATGAATTAATCAAATAAAAATCAAATAAAATAGAAAAATTAATGAATGGACATGAAACTGAATATAGGACACGTGTGTGGTGTGACAAGATCAAATCAAGTGGAAAAAAGTGGGGCCTTTTGTCAAAATTTGAAGTTTTGGGGATAGTTGACTTTTGGCAATTTTGGCAAAATGCCGAACTTCAATAATGCATAACTTCATCAATTTTGAACCTTTGGAGGTGTTCTTGGACTTTTTAGAAACCTTGAGATGTCCTCTAACCAAACATTTTGGTCTCATCTCATTTTGATATTCCATGCTCAAGTTATAAGCTTTGTAAAAAAGGGTGTTTTTGTTGACTTTCAAAAATGACCTATAATGTCCAAATTAGTAACTTTTTCTGAGTGCATTTCTTGATCTTGGGGTGTGAATATGTATTGTAGGAAATTGAATCCTATTCAAAATGAGATTTGGATGGGTCATTTCTCATAAAGTATGAGAAAGTTATGCTTGGTCAAAGTTGAGTTGACTTTTCCTACAAAACCCTAATTGAGCAACTTTTGAATCTTGATGAATCTTGAGCAATCCTTGATGAATCATGATCAACCCTTGATCAAATGATGAATTATCCTTCAAAATGATAATGTTGACAAAAAATCTTGAAGTTTGACTATTTGTAGGTCACAATTGACTTTTGCCCTAACATAGTCGATTTTTGGGCCTCTTGAGCAATTGACTGACCAAACTTTCTCTGCAAGGCTTGAAATTTGACATGGATGAACTTGAGAACATATTAGGACATTTGGGAGAATTTGAGGCCATTTGGATGTAAGGACCTTGATGCAACACAAAACCCTAATTTTGAATTGACTGCCTTATGAGGTGATTTGACTGTCCAACTCTTGAGCTAACTTGAGTCACTTGGAGATTATTCTTGAAATGTCTTGAGAAATATGAGAGGGAAAATTTTTGGGTACAACAGACCTGATCCGATAAAAATTGACAAAGTTATGAATTTTCGAAGTTTTGACCCAGATGAAATAATATTCAGCATTCAGGATTTTCGGCGCGTCACGCGCACTCTGGGCAAAAAACGAAGGCCTTTTGGATATCATTCTATTGTACCCCAAAATTTTCCCTCTCACTTATCAATAATTTTCTCACAAGATCTCCTTTGACTCAAGACTGCACTAGGGTTGATCAGCTCAAGACACCTCCTCAAGCACTGATAACTGAAAATTAGGGTTTGAGATTGAACAAGGACAATTGGAATTTTAATGCCCCATATGACTTTCATGGATCATTTTGGACCCTCAAGATTTCTCATGTCATGTTTCAAGTCTTGAATCACATTTTTGTCCAGTCAATTGATCAGTTGACCTAAAAATCAGCTATATTAGGGAAAAAGTCAACTATGGCCAATTTACAGTCAAACTTCATAATTTTTGATCCACATCAACATTTTAAACTCATATGTATCTGTGATTCGGTGGGAGAACTAACTTTGAATGTTTTTCATTTTATCGCAAATGTTGCGGTTAGCAAGAGTCGCCACCGACTTTTCTTTTATCTAAAAGGAAAGGTGAAAAAACACAGGAAAGACCTTTGAGATTGTTTCTTGAGTTCGGGGCGTAGATTATGAAAAGGGAAGGTATTAGAACCCTTTTCATCCATGGTTTTCCACGGGCTCTTAGTTACTTGCTAGATCACTTGCTTTTGTTTGAAATTGTGCTTTGTGTGGTTTTGAAAGTATTTTCTAAAAGAGGCCATTGTTTAGGCAATCTTTGTAATGATTCTCGTTCGTAAGAATGTATACAAAGATGTTTGTCTTTTTGAAAATGTTTTCAAGTTTGTAAGATGTTTTGAAATGTGTGTGTGTTTTTTTAAATAGCAAGGATATTTGTTTGAAATGGAGCAAGTAACCAAAAGTAATATACCTACTCAAATGTCTTTCATGTTCATTTTATTTTCCTTTGATATTGTTGTCTTACCATTGATTTGGTAAGCAACCCTATCTTTGGATGTAAACGGGACGGGCGTGGGTCATCTTATAACCATGATTAGCAATGTTGCAAAGTATCTTAGCATTTTGAGGGACTAAGATCATTTTTGTAAGGCAACTTTGAATAGCGTCATCGAGGGACTATGATCTTGTTTTTTTTTGTTTGTTTTGCTAAGATACCTTACATGCGTAACATGGCCATTTTGTTCAAGGCAACCAAGTGGAGTAACCCTAGGGGTGTTTGTGTGCAAGTGTGTCATTTTCATGCTTTATTTTGTCTTGAATTAGGGTTTTCTATTTGATGGTTTTATCTTTCCATACAAACCCTAATTATTAACATGTTATATAGAAAGCGATAAATTGCGGAAAGTAAATATCCTACGCTATTACAATCATTTGGGGATGGGGTGTACAAATTTACAAATGGGGGATTGCAAGAAATTAAAGTCCTAATTATCTATTACAACCATATTGAATAGCCATGAAGAAAATATATGAAGCATGTAAAAATAAAGAAAAAATGAAAGAAAAATAAAACAACTTGGATCATTATGTGTCGACACATGCCGTAAAATCAAGCTTCTCGAATGAACTTTTATTTTGATGAAGACAAATCATGATTAATAAAGAACGCAAAAATTATTGATCAAGCTAAAAGCCTCTTTGGATGAAGTCTTTGGTTCAAGCCCTTAGCAAATTTCAAGGTATAATGATAATACTTATCTTGAACTTAAGATATAGATGCTCAATGGTCAAAAAGAAACATTTTATGTTGTCCAACTCTTTATTCAAGTTTTTTCAAAGCAAAAATTCAATATTCATTTGAGTGCAATCGATTTGCATGTTAGTGCAATCGATTGCAAGCTTCAGTTTTTCAAAACATGGCTACTGACTTCTAGTGCAATCGATTTGCATGGTTGTGAAATCGATTGCACATTCAAAATATTTGGAAATCTTGCTATTGGAACCCCGTGCAATCGATTTGCATGGTTGTGCAATCGATTGCACACTCAAAATATTTGGAAATATGGCTACTGGAACCCCATGCAATCGATTTGGATGGACGTGCAATCGATTTCCTGTTGTATGGTTTAGAAAAATAGCTGCCTTACACCTGCCTGTTCATGATACTATTTCATGGAAAACTTTTCACTCAATCTTTGGCAATTGTTTATGATTTTTTACAAACCTTTTCTTCAAAGGTCACTTCATTTTAGCCTAAAAATGAACCAAATGATGATGATTGAAATGAAGAGTTTAAACTTATACCTTGCAGTTAGAATTTATGTTTTGAGCTTGAGGTGTTGCCTTGTGGACTGTTATGACCTTTTTTAATTATGAGATTTTCTTTGAGAGTTTGTCAACAAAACTTCTGGTTTTCTTTCTCCCCTTTTCCCTTTTTTTTTCAAATGCTCCTTCTATTTATAGGAAATGGACTTGTGAACAAAGGCTGAATAGGTTTAGAAGATAACATCTTATGGTTTGGTTGGGATGTAAGTATCAAACTATGTCAAGTACTCCAAGGTTCCAAGATGAAGTACCAAAGTTGTTGGTTTTGAAGGGTTGATTTCCATGTTTTATGGTGGAGTAAAATCATAAACAAACAAAGTATGGGCTCAAGACAAGTTTTGTACAAAAAGCATGCTTTTCAAGAATAGCAATGGTGCCTTTATGCCATAAATGGAAAGATCCTTTGGAAAATGGCTTAAACACTTGGGTAATAGCTCAAACGTTGGTGTAAAAATTAAATTATGTAGAGATTTGTAAGCAAGAAGGCCTGCAACATAAGATTATGAAGTATAGCATAAGGGTTTTGTTGTGTGTTCTTCAATAGAATGACTTGTAAATCAAAGGTGGATGCCCAACTTCATGCCCTTGAATCTCCTAGCTCAAGTATGATAAATTCATGCTCTTGGATGTTTTAGAAAGCTTGAAACATCCTCTATAACTCTCATGTTGACCACTTTTGTTAAATCAAACTGGAACTTGATGGAAATTGGCCAAGAAGTTAGGATAAAAAACTGTCCAAACCTGCTGAAAAATTCTCTAAGTGTTTATTCAAAAATGTCATGACTTCATGAATTTATAACTCAAAATCCAAACATTTCTAGAAAAAGTAATGCTCTACAATGCTTTAGATCTCATTGAGATCTACAACTTTTATATTGGAGGTTTTCCTTGAATCATCTTGCATCATGGCGAAAAATTGGCATGAAGTGGTGAAATTATCATGTGTAAAAACACTTAGAAAATTTCTAAGTCTTGGAAATCTTGACTTTTCAAGTTGAATTTTGATTTTCTTAACTTATTGATGATCAAGCTTGATATTTTTGAATGTCTTGCTGAATTGTGATATTTGAAACTTAATGTTGACCAAAAAGTCAAAGTTTGACTTTTGGTACTACAGTTGACTTTTTCATCAATACGGCTGACTTTAGGTTATCTGATCAATTGACTGAGCAAAAATGCGATCCAAGACCTTAATTTTCAGTCATCAGTGCTTGAGGAGATGTCTTGAGCTGATCAATCTTAGTGCAGTATTGAACCAAAGGAGATCTAGTGAGATATTAATTGAGAAATGAGAGGGCAAATTTTGCGGTACAACAGCTGCCCCTGTTCAATTTTCTTAAGCCTGAAGAGTTAGATTGGCGAGTTTTGCCATTCGTGATCTGAAGGTGGAAGATGATTGGACACTAGAGTGCCCATAAATTTGCACTCGATGATGTGATGGTAGAGGGAATGGGCTTAAAGATGCCATATGGAGGGATGATAGTGAGTTGTTGGAGATGGGCTTGTAGATGCCATCTATAAATGATTGCTGAATTATATCTGTAAGCTGAAACTGAGTGAGTATCAGAATGGCGTCCGCGTCTGGAGTGTATATGAGTTGTATCTGGAGCTTGAATCTAAATGAATATCAGAAAGGCATCAGTGTTTGGAGTGTATCTGAATTCTATCTGAAAGTTGAATCTGAATGAGTATCTGAATGGCATTCGTGTTTGAAGCGTATCTGAACTATATCTGAAAGTTGAATCTGAATGAGTATCAGAATGGTATCCGTGTTTGGAGCGTATCTGAACTGTATCTGGAAGTTGAATCTGAATGAGTATCAGAATGGCATCCGTGTTTGGAGCGTATCTGAGTTGTATCTAGAGCTTGAATCTAAATGAATATCAGAATGGCATCCGTGTTTGGAGCGTATCTGAACTGTATCTGAAAGTTGAATCTGAATGAGTATCAGAATGGCACCCTTGTTTGGAGCGTATCTGAACTGTATCTGAAAGTTGAATCTGAATGATTATCAGAATGGCATCCGTGTTTGGAGCGTATCTGAACTGTATATGGAAGTTGAATCTGAATGAGTATCAGAATGGCATCCGTGTTTGGAGCGTATCTGAACTGTATCTGGAAGTTAAATCTGAATGAGTATCAGAATGGCATCCGTGTCTGGAGCGTATCTGAACTGTATCTGGAATCTTTGAACATTGTTAATGATAATTGTTAATCTTATCCTGAAAAGGGTAAAATGTTAGCTAAAATGCAAAGTCATGTTGCATGCAATGTATGATGTAATGTATTTACTTTATCAATGTTCATGATTCATGGGTGCAATGTATGCATACGTGAGTTGATCTGCTGCATTGTTGTTGGATTGAGGAAAATAAATCTCTGAATGCTGCTGAGGATATGTGAGTCTTCATGTCTTGAAGTCAAGTATTGATGGATTTCTGCCGAGAGAAATAGATTATGTTGTAAGGGCAATGCCATGTATTGCTTGTAAAATCTGTTGGGGGAGTCCCGAGAAATTTGACAACTTCTACTGGGGATCAAGAATTTGAAATTGTGTTCCGTTGGGGATTTAAATGACGTACTGCAGGGAATTACTTATGGAATAGCCTAGAGATATTTTCCTATCCTTTCAACTTATCAGTAATTGTCTTTCTCATTTTGTTTATTTGTAAACAATAATTATGTTCAGATGCATATGTTCAACAAGGAATCATTGAATGTTTTTGTAAACAAAACACAAGCGTAAAGAAAAAGACAAATAGCTTTTGCACTTTCAAAGGGATATCTTCATATTGATTTTTGAGTAAATATTTTTGTACAAAGGGGACAAACATTCTAGTAAGAGAATGCTGTTGTAAAACAAGAAAAATTTGATACAAAGAAAGATAACTATGTGTAATAATCCCATGGGGTTCCCATTCTACTATAGCCTTCGTATTTCTGACCATTTTGTCTATTTGTTGCCTTGTCCGAAGATGATTGAATTTGATCAGAACCTCTGAGTTTGTCAGTGGAAGCCAAAGTTTGTCCATAAAGTGATCCAACGGGACATAGTCGTACGCCTTTATTCCCTAACTTTTGCCTGGACCGCCCTTTCGGGTTTTCAGTCTACCGGGAAACACTTTTTTTTGCCCAAGTCGGCCTTTCGGGTTTTCAACTTGTCGGGTGTACATATTTTTTTTGTTTTATCCCTAATTTTTGCCTGAACCTTTTGGTTCATCGGGATGCCCTTGTTTTGCCTAGGTATGTCAACCTAGCGAGTCTCTTATGAGTAGTATCTTTTGACTATGTCTGCGTTCATAGGGTGCGGTAGGTCGTCACCATCCATGGTGGTTAAGATCATTTCTCCACCAGAAAAAATGTTTTTGATTACAAATGGTCCTTCATAGGTAGGAGTCCATTTTCCCCTGGGATCACCTTGCGGAAATATGATACCTTTGATCACCAGATCCCCAACTTGATACACTTGTTATCTGACCTTTTTGTTCAAAGCCTTGATCATCCGTTTTTGATACATTTGACCATGACAGACAGCAGTAAGCCTTTTCTCATCAATCAAGTTTAGTTGATCAACTCGAGTCTGGATCCAATCGTCTTTGTTCAAACATGCATCCTTCATAATCCTCAAAGAGGGGATCTAAACCTCGATAGGCAAGACAGCTTCCATGCCGTATACCAAAGAATAGGGTGTTGCCCTGGTTGATGTGCGAGCCGTGGTACGATACCCGTGGAGAGCGAATGGTAGCATCTTGTGCCAGTCTTTGTATGTGACTGTCATTTTCTGTATGATCTTTTTAATGTTTTTATTTGCAGCTTCGACAATACCATTCATCTTTGGCCGATAGGGAGTAGAATTGTGACGCTGAATCTTGAATTGCTCGCACAATGCGGTAATCACAGTGTTGTTGAGATTTGTACCATTGTCAGTGATGATCCTTTCTGAGATACTGTACCGGCAAATGAGATTTTGCTTGATGAAACGGGAAACAACATTATTGGTAACAGAGGCGGAGGAGGCTGCTTCAACCCACTTTGTAAAATAGTCAATGGCCACTAGGATGAAGCGGTGTCCATTGGAAGTTATCGGTTTGATTTCCCCGATCATTTCAATCCCCCACACAGCAAAGGGCCAAGGAGCTGTCAAGACATTCAGAGGAACTGGAGGTACATGCACCTTGTCAGCATAAATTTGACATTTATGGCAGGTTCGAGAGTGTTGATAGCAATCTGCTTCCATGGTAGACCAATAATATCCTGCACGTAGGATTTTCTTCGCCGTCGTATGCCCACTGGAATGGGTGCCAAAAGTACCTTCATGCAATTCAGCCATGATCCTTTCTGCTTCAACCTTATCCACGCACTGAAGTAATACAGAGTCATGATTGCATTTGTACAAGTTGTCGTTACTAAGGAAGAACTTAGCAAAGAATCTCCTTAAGAATTTGTTATCATTGATTGAAGCTCCTTCTGGATATTCTTGAGCCTCGAGATACCTCTTGACTTCATGAAACCAAGGCTGGTCCACTACTTCTTCAGTATTAATCTCGTGACAGTGTGTTGGTTCATCCATTCGTTCGATGGTGATTTGGGGAGCCTCGTTATCCCATTTAAGTTTAAACATAGATGACATTGTGGCCAATGCGTTTGCTAGCTGATTTTCTTCTCGCGGGAAATGCTCGAAGGTAATCTTCTCAAAATGTGGTAGTAATTTCAAAACATGTTCTTTGTAAGGGATAAGGTTTGGGTGTTTGGTGTCCCATTCCTCTTTGATCTGACTGATGACCAAAGTTGAATCTCCAAATACATCCAAGGATTTTATCCCCAAGTCTATGGTAGCTTTGAGACCAAATATGCATGCTTCGTATTCCGCCATGTTGTTTGTACAATTGAAGCAGAGTCTTGCGGTAAAGGGATTATGACACCCTTCCAGAGATATGAGTACAACACCAATACCATTACCAAGTGCATTGGATGCTCCATCAAAGAACAGGGTCCATCGGGATCCTTGTTCAGGTCTGTCATATGGCCTGATTTCTTCACAGTTGTCTAATGTCATGATGTCTTCATCCAGGAATTCAAACTTCATGGACTGGTAGTCTTCCACAGCTTGGTGAGCGAGGTGATCAACTAATACACTACCGTTTATAGCTTTTTGGGTAGTATATTGTATGTCATATTCTGTCAGAATCATCTCCCATCTCGCTATTCTCCCAGAAAGAGCAGGCTTCTCGAAGATGTATTTTATCGGATCCATTTTAGATATCAACAAGGTAGTATGAGTCAGCATATACTGTCTTAGCCGGCGAGCATCCCATGCCAGAACGCAACAAGTTTTCTCGAGAAGTGAATATCGGGTTTCACAGTCGGTAAACTTTTTGCTCATGTAGTAAATAGCGTGCTCTTTTCGGCCAGACTCATCATGCTTCCCCAATACACACCCCATTGAGTTTTCTAAAATAGTCAGATACATGATCAACGGTCTTCCCTCGACTGGTGGCATCAATACAGGAGGCTCTTGTAAGTATTCTTTGATTTTGTCAAAAGAAACTTGGCACTTATCATTCCATTTGACTACTTGATCTTTCTTCAAGAGCTTGAAGATTGGATCACAAGTAGCTGTCAGGTGAGAAATGAATCTGGCAATATAGTTCAAACGTCCCAAGAATCCTTTGACTTCTTTCTCAGTACGAGGAGCAGGCATCTCTTGTATTTCTTTAACTTTGGCAGGATCGACCTTAATACCTTTGTTATTGATGACAAAGCCTAGGAGTTTACCGGACCGTACCCCAAATGTACACTTGTTTGGATTCAACCTCAGCTTGTACTTCTTCAATCTCTCAAACAGCTTTTGTAAGTGATCAAGATGCTCTTCTTCTATTTGCGATCTGGCTATCATATCGTCCATGTAGACTTCTATTTCATGATGTATCATGTCGTGAAATAAAGCTACCATGGCATGTTGATAGGTTGCGCCATCATTCTTCAATCCGAATGGCATCACCTTGTAGCAGAATGTGCCCCACTGTGTGACAAATGTTGTTTTCTCCATGTCCTCAGGTGCCATTTTGATTTGGTTGTAACCTGAGAATCCGTTCATGAAGGAAAACACTTTGTGTTGTGCCGTATTGTCAACTAGGATATCAATGTGGGGAAGTGGAAAATCATCTTTAGGGCTTGCCCTATTCAAATCTCTATAGTCCACACACATCCGTACTTTGCCGTCTTTTTTAGGTACGGGAACAATGTTGGCAACCCATTGAGGATAGGAGGTGACAACCAAGAATCCAGCATTAAATTGTTTCATGACTTCTGCTTTAATCTTTTCTGACATATCAGGCCTCATGCGGCAAACCTTTTGCTTTACTAGCGGACAATCTTCTCTTGTAGGCATACGATGTACCACGATATTTGCATCAAGTCCTGGCATGTCTTCATATGACCAAGCAAAAACCTCAACATAATCGTGAAATAGTTGAATCAGACGCTCCTTAACACTGGGTTCCAGATTGGCACCCACCTTGACCTATTTTTTGTCTTCTTCGGTACCTAGGTTGATTGTATCCACGGGTTCCTCGTGAGGCTGGATGGTTCTCTCTTCTTGTTGTAGCAGTCTGGAAAGTTCCCCTGGTACTTCACAATCTTCCTCACCTTCGTCTTCGGCTTGGTAGATTAGATTCTCAGAGTCACACAAGGCCATAGCAGTATCATTACCCATGGGATCCCGAATGGATGTATACCTGCATTGTGAGTGTGGGTGTGTGTGAGGGTATAGCTATCTTTGAAAGAAAGTAAAATGTAAAAGAAAAACAATGAGCACAAAAGTTTGTATGTGAAAACGTCCATGATTCATTGATGTCATATGAAAATGAGATAATAACCCTTACAAATGGACCATTATGCCTCGGGTAAGACACAAGGTTTTAAGAGTGCGAATTGTTTCAATATTACAGATCCAACAAAATGTAAAGACAAATTACTGTGGGATAAAGGTGATTGGGACAAAGTCTCTAGCCTCCCAATTGCTGAGCCCTCCATTGACAGTCGGGAAGATCCAATCCTCTAGGTTGCATCCATCTTGGCCATCTTCTACCGCATTGACTTCACGGTTGCTGATCTTTAGGGGCGGTCCTCCAGCACGAGCACGACGTACAACCTTTTGAGCACTTGAAATGAAACTTAGGCCAAACTTGTCAGACTTATACGCGATATCCGGCAGTTATCCCTAGATGGTGCATCCATCTTCCTCTACCACTTCTTTGGCGTCCTTTAGTGATGACATCCGGAGTGAAGGTCTTGTAATCTTGGGAATCTGAGACATAGTCTTGGTCACTGCCACCTCTTGGGGGACCTCTTCAAAGTGTTGAAATGGAGTTTCAATGAATTCACCGTCCAATTCCACATATCTGAAGGAATTGAGATGGCTGATCATGTATTATTCCTCTCCATGGACGGTGATAATCTTCCCTTGAACCGGATACTTCAGCATCTGGTGCAATGTAGAGGTAACAGAGCCAACATTGTGGATCCATGGCTGGCCTAGCAAGCAAGAGTACAAAGGGCAGATGTCCATTACATAAAAGGTTGAGTTGAAAGTTTGGGTTCCAACCTTTATGGGGATATCCACTTCCCCGTGCACCATCCTCTTCGAGCCATCAAATGCCCTTACTACTATGTTGCTTGGCTTTAACGTCAGTCCCTTGCAGTCAAGTCTGTCAAGAGCTTTCTTCAGTAATACATTCAAAGATGAGCCAATGTCCACCAAGACATGGGCCAAAGTTGTGCCCCTACACTCCACTGAGATGTGCAACGCCTTATTGTGCTTTCTTCCCCTCGGTGTTAGATCAGTATCCGAGAAACCTAGGCCATTATCCGCTGTCAAGCTGGCTACGCAGTCTTGGAATTGATCAGTAGACGTCTCTTGAGGCACATGGTATGTTTTTAGGAACTTCACCAAGGCTTTCGCATGTGCCTCGGAACACAGTAGTAATGCCAGCATGGAGATTTTGGAAGGAGTTTTCCCCAATTGTTCAACTACGTCATAGTCGCTCCTCTTTATAATTTTTAGGATCTCCTCCATTTATTTCTTATATGTCTCAGGGATAGTCAGTGATTGAGCCTTCGTCCGGACAGGCTCAACCAAAATACCTTTTCCTCGATTTTCAGCAGTAGGAGTGTTGGTAGGAATGATAACAGGAGTTGTGAGGGCTTCGTCAATAGGAGAATTTGCAGAGATGATTATGGGTATGGAAGTAACCTTTGGATCAGCCACAGGGATGATCACGGGTCCAGAAACGGCTTTTGGGGGAGCAATTTCTAGAGAAAAGATCCTACCGCTTCGGGTAATTTTACTAGTTCCGGCAATATTTCTGATGTCAGATTCTTCTTCGGAGTTTATTTCTTCGGCGGCCGGCCAGTCTTGTTTGATGCCATGGTAGTAAATGTCCCCTTCGTAATTCCATGGCACGGTTTTGTATGATACATATGGGATTGGCCCAGGCATTGTGATTATGAAAGGAGTTGCTTTCGGAACTGATGTAATTCTAACGGGTCTTTTGGTGGAGACCCTGGAAGAATTGGCGGAAATGGTAATGATTGAAACCTCTTCAACAGGAATAGGTGAAACAGAAGTACTTTCGAACAAAATATCTTTGTTATCTATCAGGCGCTGAATGCCTGCTTTCAACAAAGGACAGCTAGTTGGTGATGATAAGCAGAGATGGCAAACTTCATTACAGCCCGGAAACACACCGGCTTTCAACAAGTTTAACTTAATAGTCGGAAGTGGAGTCATGAGTTCATCAACTGTGGTAACAAACAAATCTTCTTCAATAGCATTGGTATTGTTATCATGTTTGGGCATAGGAGCATAAATGACATTTGGCTTCTCGGGCGCATCAAACTCAATTTATTTTTCTTCAATGAGGTCTTGTATTTTGTTTTTCAAGGACCAACAGTTATTAGTATCGTGACCATGACTTTTAGAGTGATATGCGCAACGAGCATTCGGGTGATAATGAGGGGATGTTGTATTGGGGTTTTTCGGAGCTTCTTTCAAGGTTGCCAAGTTGGATCTCAGAAGATGCGGTAATACTTGAGACAGAGTCATGTTAATTTTGGTAAACTTCCTGACTGGCCTTTCCACCCTTGGTGGATTACTTCTTTGTTGATTAGACGTATGCTTTGGGATCATAACAGCCCCTACCATTGGTCGACGTTCGGACCTCTCTTGGTTCCTTTGCAGATATACAGCAGTTTCCTCTTTCTTCCCGATGAAAGGCTTCCTTACAGCTGTAGAAGAGGATGTGTCTTTCTGAATCTTTCCACTTTTTATGCCAGCTTCCACCCTCTCTCTGGTCAATATTAGTTCAGTAAAGCCTGCAGATGAACTTCCGATTAAATGATTGAAGAAGGGACCAGATAAGGTTCCTAAGAACATGACCACCAATTCTCTCTCAAACAGAGGGGGTTGAACTCTTTCATCCAAATCTCTCTATTTTTGTGCATAATCCTTGAAACCTTCATTGGAAGCCATGGCCATACTCTGGAGTTGAGTACAGGTAGGCGCCAAATCAGCATTGTATTGATATTGCTTCTAGAAAGCTACAGGAAGATCTTCCCAAGTATGGACGTTGGCTCTTTCTAGTTGGTAAAACCAGTCGAGTTGTGTTCCAGACAGACTGTCTTGGAAAAACGCACCCATAAGTCTTTATCAGCGGTATGGGGTTGGATTTTTCTCACATATGACCGGAGATGCATTTTAGGACATGACACTCCATCATACTTGGCAAACATGGGCACTTTGAATTTCGTAGGAATCACAATCCTCGACATTAGTCCCAACTCCTCAAAATCTAAGCCTGGTACCTTTTGTATTTCCATCGCGCTCAAACGCTCTTCGAGATGTCTATACTTGTCATCAGCTGGAGGATACTGTTCCTCAGAGTAGTCTTCTTCTTCCTCTTCCTCTTCTTCCGATTCTAATGGGATCGCTGTTTCCTTGCCTTTCCCTTCTCCTTCACCGGATGTTGTTGCAAAATTCAAAGTCCTTCTTGACTGCCCATGAAATCTTCTCCCCATGTTTAAGACTCCAGTTACCTTCTTTGTTTTCTTTTTCCTCTCTTCAGCTAGTAGAGTCTTCAATTCTTCTTTCCCCTTGGCTAGGGTCATGAGCAATTGTTGAAACTGCGTATTCTGAGCTTGGATATCTTTCATTGTTTGCTCGATATCCATCTTGCTGAAATAAACAATAGAGAGATGAGGAGACTTGTTGCAAAAGACATGTTTATGTTATGATGAATGATATATGCATATGCAATGTTTTCAAGGATTTCGAAGATTCAAATTTGTTTTAGACAAAAAGAAAACACACGTTATATTAATAAGATAAATTTTGAGTACATCAATTCCCCTTGGACAAAATAATATAAAACTCTAAGATAAAAAAGTAGTGCGCATCCTCTTTGGTGCAATGTAGGCATTCAAGGTCCGCTCCTCATGAAGTAGCCTAGTGAGTTCCAAAACCTTCTTCTCGCTTGCATAGAATTGGGCTTCAAAAGTATCTCGCTCTCCTTTGAGTTGCATCCAATCCCTTTGTAAGTCTTCAAGAGATGTGGGCATGTCAGAATGTAGGATAGTGTATGGAACATCTCCTTCCTTAACAGGCTCAATGATTACCGGGAGAGTGGAGGGGTAAGGCATCATAAGACTCTGAGCTTGAGTTCGTACCCATTTGAGGTAAGGCTCAAGAGGGATGGAATTCTTGTGCCTCAAAGTCTTGCTATCCACCTTGTTTAGCATCCTCCAAGCTCGGATAAATCTCTGGCGAAGACCTTGATCGTCGTTGTCGTATTCGAATACCAAACCTTGAATCAGCATCTCGTACGGGCCATCCCTTCGGGCGTAACCAAACTGTCTTAAGGATAAGCATGGGTTGTAGGTGATGCCTCCCCTAATTCCAAGTAGAGGGACATTAGGGAATTCTCCACAACGGTCGACGATGGTAACATTCTCTTTGGATCGAGAGCACCAATGAATGTCTGAATGTTTGAGCGTCATCAACCTTTGTGAACACCTTGAACCTTGCTCATTTTTTATGACTGATTGGGGAAGATGAGAAATAAACCATATTGCCAAGAGAGGAGTGCAACACATAAGGACACCTTTTTTCCTCATTGTGCGAGTGTGAAAAGAGTGTAGGATATCCCCTAGAAATGTAGGCACTAGGTTGCCTGATATGAAGATTTTGACGGCGTTCAGATCTATGAGTTGCTCAGGGTTTGGAAACAAAACCATCCCATAGATGAGGAGAACCAAAATTTCCTCAAAGGCTTGCAAGTCTAGGGAATTCCAACAGCTTTGGGCTTTCTTAAACATGAACTTTTCTAAGAAACCTTTGACACCACTCCTTGTTTCCCAATAAGTTGTGACATCAGATGAGTGCAAGTGTACAGCTTGAGCAATGTCTTCTTGCTTTGGATCTCTTTCCGCACCGTTGAAAGGTAGTTGATTGAGAATGGGAATCCTCAAGAGTTGGGAGAATTCTTCCAAAGTAGGCACAATTTGATAGTAGGGGAATGTGAATCAATGGTGCAAAGGATCAAAGAACTGAAAGAGCACCTTCATCATATCCTCATATGTGTTGGAGGTGACCAATTTGAGTAGAAGACCATGTCCCTCGGTGAATGGAGAGTTCTCAGGAATCTTTGCACCTAGCTCCTTAAGTTGTGGAGGAATTCTTACAAGGTTGACTTGAATAGTTTTCCTACGAAGTGAATCCATTTCCTACAAAACAAGAACAAAGATGAATCCAAAAATCCTTGAAATGGTTAGTGGATGTATATGATGTTTATGATGTCCATGATGTTATGTACAAGTATGCATATAAAAGCAAAGTGAGCAAGTCCTTAGTTTAGGCTTGCATGGAGTTTTATAGGTAAGTACCCTCTTGAAGTTTAGTTGGTTTAAACCTGTCCTAGTAATAGTAACCGGGTTCTAAGGAGCTCAATATCACTGTATTGTTTCCTTGGTCATTGTTTTAGCTCAAGCCTCTTTAATAGCGATAGAAATATCCTAAGAAACCAAACCTCAATGAGTGTAATATCGAGTATCTACCAACTTCGGACTGCACCAAAGCCGGTCATCTCACTACGTCCTAAAGGCCAAGTTGGTCAAGTAAAGGTTCTAGAAGTTCATTAGTGCTTCATGACATCACTCAGTGGCCCCGTATTCTCTTTGATTAACTCAAAGGCTACCGGTACCCACAAATATGTCACACCAACATAGTTATTGCTTAGACCATGTCGGTATACCCCGCACAGTTTCCACAACGTATTGCTACTTACATATAATGTATCCCAAATCCGGGTAGAGGATTCAAACCCAAACAAAGAACCATAATGTAAAGCATACAAGTCAATCAATGTAAGCAAGTAAATATGATCTAAACCCTAAGGTAACCCCACTTTTAGAATTGTCCCCAACAGAGTCGCCAGTTCTGTGATTCGGTGGGAGAACTGACTTTGAAGGTTTTTCATTTTATCGCAAATGTTGCAGTTAGAAAGAGTCGCCACCGACTTTTTTTATCCAAAAGGAAAGGTGAAAAAGCACAGGAAAGACCTTTGAGATTGTTTCTTGAGTTCGGGGGGTAGATTATGAAAAGGGAAGGTATTAGCACCCTTTTCATCCTTGGTTTTCCATGGGCTCTTAGTTACTTGCTAGATCACTTGCTTTTGTTTGAAATTGTGCTTTGTGTAGTTTTGAAAGTATTTTCTAAAAGAGGCCATTGTTTAGGCAACCTTTGTAATGATTCTCGTTCGTAAGAATGTATACAAAGATGTTTGTCTTTTTAAAAATGTTTTCAAGTTTGTAAGATGTTTTGAAATGTGTGTGTTTGTTTTGAAAATAGAAAGGATAATTGTTTGAAATGGAGCAAGTAACCAAAAGTAATCTACCTACTCAAATGCCTTTCTTGTTCATTTTCTTTTCCTTTGATATTGTTGTCTTACCATTGATTTGGTAAGCAACCCTATCTTTGGATGTAAACGGGACTGGCGTGGGTCATCATATAACCATGATTAGAAATGTTGCAAAGTATCTTAGCATTTTGAGGGACTAAGATCATTTTTGTAAAGAAACTTTGAATAGCGTCATCGAGGGACTATGATCTTTTTTTTTGTTTTGCTAAGATACCTTACATGCGTAACATGGCCATTTTGTTCAAGGCAACCAAGTGGAGTAACCCTAGGGGTGTTTGTGTGCAAGTGTGTCATTTTCATGCTTGATTTTGGCTTGAATTAGGGTTTTCTATTTGATTGGTTTTATCTTGCCATACAAACCCTAATTATTAACATGTTATATATAAAGCGATAAATTGCAGAAAGTAAATATCCTACGCTATTACAATCATTTGGGGATGGGGTGTACAAATTTACAAATGGGGATTGCAAGAAATTAAAGTCATAATTATCTATTACAACCATATTGAATAGCCATGAAGAAAATATATGAAGCATGTAAAAATAAAGAAAAAATGAAAGGAAAAGAAAACAACTTGGATCATTATGTGTCAACACATGCCGTAAAATCAAGCTTCTCAAATGCACTTTTATTTTGATGAAGACAAATCATGATTAATAAAGAAGGCAAAAATTATTGATCAAGCTAAAAGCATCTTTGGATGAAGTCTTTGGTTCAAGCCCTTAGCAAATTTCAAGGTATAATGATAATACTTATCTTGAACTTAAGATATAGATGCTCAATGGTCAAAAAGAAACATTTTATATGTCTAACTCTTTATTCAAGTTTTTTCAAAACAAAAATTCAATTTTCATTTTAGTGCAATCGATTTGCATGTTAGTGCAATCGATTGCATGCTTCAGTTTTTCAAAACATGGCTACTGACTTCCAGTGCAATCGATTTGCATGGTTGTGCAATCGATTGCACACTCAAAATATTTGGAAATCTGGCTATTGGAACCCCGTGCTGTCGATTTGCATGGTTGTGCAATCGTTTGCACACTCAAAATATTTGGAAATCTGGCTACTGGAACCCTGTGCAATAGATTTGCATGGTTGTGCAATCGATTTCCTGCTGTATGGTTTAGAAAAACAACTACCTTACACCTGCCTGTTCATGATACTATTTCATGGAAAACATTTCACTCAATCTTTGGCAATTGTTCATGATTTTTTACAAACCTTTTCTTCAATGGTCACTGCATTTTAGCCTCAAAAATGAACCAAATGATGATGATTGAAATGAATAGTTTAAAGTTAAGGAGACTTGCCTTGCAGCTATAATTTATGTTTTGAGCTTGAGGTGTTGCCTTGTGGACTGTTATGACCTTTTTCAATTATGAGATTTTATTTTGAGAGTTTGTCAACAAAACTTCTGGTTTTCTTTCTCCCCTTTTCCCCTTTTTTTTTCAAATGCTCCTTCTATTTATAGGCAAAGGACTTGTGAACAAAGGCTGAATATGTTTACAAGACAACATGTTATGGTTTAGTTGGGATGTAAGTATCAAACTATGTCAAGTACTCCATGATTCCAAGATGAAGTACCAAAGTTGTTGGTTTAGAGAAGTTGATTTCCATGTTTTATGGTGGAGTAAAATCATAAACAAACAAAGTATGGGCTCAAGACAAGTTTTGTATAAAAAGCTTGCTTTTAAAGAATAGCAATGGTGCCTTTATGCCATAAATGGAAAGATCTTTTGGACAATGGCTTAAACACTTGAGTAATAGCTCAAAAGTGGGTGTAAACATTAAATTATGTAGATATTTGTAAGCAAGAAGGCCCGCAACATAAGATTATGCAGCATAGCATAAGGGTTTTGTTGTGTGTTCTTCAATAGAATGACTTGCAAATCAAGGGTGGATGCCCAACTTCATGCCCTTGAATCTCCTAGCTCAAGTATGATAAATTCATGCTCTTGGATGTTTTGGAAAGCTTGAAACATCCTCTATAACTTTCATGTTGACCACTTTTGGTAAATCAAACTGGAACTTGATGGAAATTGGCCAAGAAGTTAGGATAAAAAACTGTCCAAACCTGCTGAAAATTCTCTAAGTGTTTATTCAAAAATGCCATGACTTCATGAATTTATAACTCAAAATCCAAACATTTCTAGAAAAGTCTTGCTCTACAATGCTTTAGATCTCATTGAGATCTACAACTTTTGAATTGGAGGTTTTCCTTGAATCATCTTGCATCATGGCGAAAAATTGGCATGATGTGGTGAAATTATCATGTGTAAAAACACTTAGAAAATTTCTAAGTCTTGGAAATCTTGACTTTTCAAGTTGACTTTTGACTTTCTTAACTTCTTGATGGTCAAGCTTGATATTTTTGAATGTCTTGATGAATTGTGATATTTGAAACTTAATGTTGATTAAAAAGTCAAAGTTTGACTTTTGGTGCTACAGTTAACATTTTCACCAATACGACTGACTTTAGGTCATCTGATCAATTGACTGAGCAAAAATGCGATCCAAGACCTTGATTTTAAATCATCAGGGCTTGAGGAGATGTCTTGAGTTGATCAACCTTAGTGCATTCTTGAACCAAAGGAGATATTGTGAGATATTAATTCAGAAATGAGAGGGCAAATTTTGGGGTACAACATTATCATTTGATCAAGTTTGGACCATAATTCTTCAAGAAATTTGATCAAATCTCCAACAGGGCAAAATGGTCAAAATTAGGGTTTTGACTGGGAAAGGGCAATTTCTGATTTTTGACCTAGCAAATGGTAAATTGGTTTAAGTCATGATCTCAAGAGTCCAATTAAATCATTTTGACCTAATAACATGATTCAAAACATTGCAAATCCATTGGATTGACAGATGAATTTTACAGTCAACTGATCAAAAGTCAATTGAATACTGAAAAGTCAAACTTTGACTTTTTGGTCAAATTTAAGCACCAAAGATCACAATTCATCAAAACATGTAAAAATAGGAAACTTATTCATCAAGAAATCAAGAAATCAAGATTTCATTTTGAAAAGTCAAAATTTCTAAACTTAGAAATTTTTCTAAGTGTCAAAACTTTCTTATTTTTTCATAACTTTGAGCAATTTTTTCATTATGATGCAAGATGATTCAAAGGAAACTTCCAACATGAAAGTTATAGATCTCCATGAAATATACAACTTTTCCTCACATAACTTCTTCCAAAAGTTCTTGGATCTCAAGTTATGAATTTATGAATAAATGCTCATGAACTAAAAAAAAAGACTTAGTGAAATTTTGCCCTAGTTAGGCAGATTTTTTGACCTAACTTCATGGCAATTTTTCACATAGTTCCAAGGGGAATATTCAAAAGCAATTCAAATATGGGCTGTAGAGCACATTGCAAGCCTTCTAAAATGTCCAAGAACTCCTTGATATCATTCTTAAGTAGGGAGAATCGAAGAGATGAATTTAGGGTTTTGTCACTTGAATTACAAGCCATTTTTGATGAACACATAAACCAAATCAATGTTAGGCTGCATAATCTTTGCTTTGAAGGCCTCAAACTTGTTTGTCACTCCATAATTAATGGATTACACAAACGTTTGAGCTATAATCCAAGTGATTTAAGCTTTATCCAATTCACATTGCCATTTTGGGAAGAAAGTTAACAATATCATCTTGAAAAGCAAGCTTTATGCATAAAGTCCATTCTTGAGCGTCTAACTTGTTCCCTCTGATCACACTTCATCTACAAAGTCAGAAGAAAGTGTGTTTAAAGCATAACCACTCTATCTTAGCAAGTACACAAGGCATTGAAACTTGTTTTCTCAAAAATCACATGTTATGCATAAACATGTAATTTCAGATTCTGATCAACAACAAGTCTCTAAACTTGTTGCTTATAAATAGAAGCACTATTTGTGACCTAGGACACGAGCATGAAGACCCTTAAACTCACTCAAACTCCCTCTAGCCAGAAATTATCTCAAAACACCATTGTTGTGCAAATTCTGACTTTACATACCCAACTCCAAATCCCCTCGTGCATTGTTTGGCCTTTCACTTCCAAAAGCTTCTAAAAATCAAATACAAACCATCCAAAGTCCATTTGCTCAACTGTAACACCTCCATCATCAAGTTCCATTTTCAAAAACAGGGGTCTGCAACTTGACTTCTCCAGAGCTCCTCAGCCACTTTCAGCTCAAGCTAATCATTGCATTAGCTTCATGGGACCTCAAGGAAGCTAACCTGATCCTTGCAGCACTTTGAATCAAGCTCATTTGCATTTCACGATTTCCAGTTTTGAGGTATTTCACTTGAACTTCTATCTCATCATTTAAGCATTATTAATGTTTATCTTGTGAAGAAAAAATGTAGACCTCATTTCCAAGAAGCTGTACATATCCATAGTTTGCATTTACATGGCCTGAGCTTGGAGAATTTTAGAGTTGAAGTTTCTGAAATTTTTAGGGTTCAAATTAGGGTCAGAGAAATTCTCATTTATCTTTGACTTTTAGCTTTAGTTATTTACATGCTTAGATTCGTGAGGAAGAATGCAACAACTTTCATTTTGTCATCTTCCATTTTTGTTGAGAAATGAAGAAGTTGCAGGTACACTGGCTGGAGGTTGAAGATGAAGTCATCAGGACTTGATTTACCTTAAATATTTATTGTTTTGTTTATATGAACGGATGTATAGCCACCCCAGTGGTAAAGCGCGCGCCTGTTAACCTATGGGACCTGGGTTCGAGCCCCAATGGTACCCTTTTTGTGTTTTTACATGTTTTTGCATTTTCTGACCTTTTTTGCAGGGCGCCTGGGCCTTTGGGCTTTTTGTTGTTTTTTTTACTAGCTAACCCCCCTGTGGACTACTTGCACCCCTGGCCCAGGTTTTTTTTCTTTTTATTTTTATTCATTTCATTTTTATTCTCTTAAATATTTTTCCTAATATTAAAAAATCACAAAAAAATAGATTTTCATTTTAACTTAGTTTATTTTATTTTTCTCACAAAAAAATATTTTATTTAACTACACATTATTTATTTTATGGACTAGTCTTGTAAATTAAATTAAATTAAAACTAGGTTAATATTTATTTTCTCTTTACACCCATTAAATATATTATTTTAATATAAAAAAAGGCTAAAAAATAATTTATAATACCTTAAATATTTTCAAGACATAAAAATATCAACAAAAAAAAACACTTTTCTCATAAACTTATTTTATTTTATTTTAACTAATAGATTTACGGTTTTGTTAAAAAATCTTAAACAAATTTAGGATTTATTTCTTTTATTAATTATTTTTATTTTAATTAATTATATTAAGTCAAAATCCCTTTTTTATAAAAAAATCAAACATATATCCATTTACTTCACATTTTATATTTTTGTATATTTATTCACTTTTGCACATTGTATCCATTTAATTCCTTGTACATTGATGCCCATTCAATATGGTTGTAATAGACTAACTAGGTTTACATTTTTGCAATCCCCATTTGTAATTTGTACACCCCTCCCCTAATGATGTAATAGTGTAGTAATTTTTATTTTCCGCAATTTATCGCTTTATATACAAATGCTAGTAATTAGGGTTTGTATGGAAGAATAAAATCAATCAAATAGAAAACCATAATTCAAGACAAAAACAAGCATGAAAACAACACACTTGCACCCAAGCACCCCTAAGGTAAATTACACTTGGTTTCCTTATACAAAATGGCCATATTACGCATGTAAGGTATCTTAGCAAAAACAAGCAAATACAAGATCATAGTCCCTCGATGACGCTATCTAAGTTGCCTTACAAATGATCTTAGTCCCTCAAAAAGAATGCTAAGATACCTTGCAACATTGCTAATCATGGCTATACGATGACCCACGCCCGTCCCGTTTACATCCAAAGATAGGGTTGCTTACCAAATCAATGGTAAGACAACAATTTCAAAGGAAAAGAAAATGAACAAGAAAGACATTTGAGTAGGTAGATTTCTCCTAATTACTTACTCCATTTCAAAACAAACATTCTTGCTATTTTCAAAAACAAACACATACACTTTCAAACATCTTACAAAATTGAAAATATTTTCAAAAGATCAACATCTTAGTATACATTCTTACGAACAAGAATCATTACAAAGATTGCCTAAACAATGGCCTCTTTACAAAATACTTTCAAAAACCATACAAAACACAATTTCCAACAAAAGCAAGTGATCTAGCAAGTAACTAATAGCTCATGGATAACCATGGATGAAAAGGGTGTTAATACCTTCCCTTTTCATAATCTACCCCCCGAACTCAAGAAACAATCTCAAAGGTCTTTCCTGTGCTTTTTCACCTTTCCTTTTGGATAAAAGAAAATTCGGTGGCGACTCTTGCTAACCGAAACATTTGAGATCAAACGTAAAACCCTCAAGTTATTTCTCCCACCGTATCACAGAACTGGAAACTCTGCTGGGGACAATTCTAAAAGTTAGGTTACCTTAAGGATAGATCACATTTATTTTCTTACATTGTTTGACTTGTATGTTTTACATTATGGTTCTTTGTTTGGGTTTGAATCCCCTACCCGCATTTGGGATACATTATAGGTCAGTAGCAATACATTGTGGAAACTGTGCGGGGTATACCGACATGGTCTAAGCAATAGCTATGTTAGCAGAACATATTTGTGGGTACCGGTAGCCTTTGAGTTAATCAAAGAGAATACGGGGCCTCTGAGTGATGTCATGAAGCACTAATAAACTTTTAGAACCTTTACTTGACCAACTTGTCCTTTAGGATGTAGTGAGATGACCGATGTTGGTGCATTCCGAAGTTGGTAGATACTCGATACTACACTCATTGAGGTTTGGTTTCTTGGGATATTTCGGTCGCCATTAAAGAGGCTTGTGCTGAAACAATGACCAAGGAAACAAACTAGTGATATTGAGCTCCCTAGAACCCGGTTACTATTACTAGGAAAGATTTAAGCCAACTAAACTTCAAGAGGGTACTTACCTATAAAACCCCATGCAAGCCTAAACCTAAGGTTTTGTTTATTTTGTTTGTATATGCATACTTGTACATAACATCATGAACATCATGAACATCATATACATCCACTAACCATTTCAAGTATTTTGGGATTCATCTTTGTTCTTGTTTTGTAGGATATGGATTCTCTTCGCAGGAAAACTATTCAAGTCAACCTTGTAAGGATCCCTCCACAACTTAAGGAGCTAGCTTCAAGGATTCCTGAAAAATCTCCATTCACCGAGAGACATGGTTGCCTACTCAACTTGGTCACTTCCAACACATATGAGGACATGATGAAGGTGTTCTTTCAGTTCTTTAATCTTTTACACCATTGCTTCATATTTCCCGACTATTCACTTGTGCCTACTTTGGAAGAATTCTCCCGACTCTTGAGGATTCCCATTCTCAACCAACTACCTTTCAACGGTACGGAAAGAGACCCAATGCCAGAAGAGATTGCTAAAGCTCTACACTTGCACTCATCTGATGTCACAACTCATTGGGAAACAAGGAGTGGTGTCAAAGGTTTCCTAGCAAAGTTCTTGTTTGAGAAAGCCCAAAACTGTTGGAATTCTTTAGACCTGCAAGCTTTTGAGGAAATTGTGGCTCTCCTCATCTATGGGATGGTTTTGTTTCAAAATCCTGACCAACTCATAGATGTTAATACCGTCAAAATCTTCATATCCCGCAACCCGGTGCCTACATTGCTAGGAGATATCCTACACTCTTTTCACACTCGCACAATGAGGAAAAAAGGTGTCTTTTGTGTTGCACTCCTCTCTTGGCAAGATGGTTTATTTCGCATCTTCCCCAATCTGTATTAAAAATTGAGCAAGGTTCAAGGTGGTCACAAAGGTTGATGACGCTCAAACATTCAGACATTCGTTGGTGCTCCCGATCCAAAGAGAATGTTATCATTGTCGACCGTTGTGGAGAATTCCTTAATGTCACTTTACTTGGCATTAGGGGAGGTATCAACTATAACCCATGCTTAGCCTTAAGATAGTTTGGTTACGACCGAAGGGATGGCCCGCACAAGATGCTGATTCAAGGTTTAGTATTTGACTACGACAACGACGATCAAGGTCTTCGCCATAGATTTATCTGAGCTTGGAGGATGTTGAATAAGGTGGATAGCAAGACTTTGGGGCACAAGAATTCCATACCTCTTGAGCCTTACCTCAAATGGGTACGAACTCGTGCTCAGAGTCTTATGATGCCTTACCCCTCCATTCTCCCGATAATCATCGAGATTGTAATGGAGGGAGATGTTCCATACACTATCCTACATCCTGATATTCCCACCTCTCTTGAAGACCTACAAAGAGATTAGATACAACTCAAGGGGGAGCGAGATACTTTCGAAGCCCAATTCTACGCGAGCGAGAAGAAGGTTTCGGAACTCACTAGGCTACTTCATGAGGAGCAGACTCTCAATACCTACATCGCGCCAAAGAGGATGTGCACTACCTTTTTATCTCAGAGCTTTTGTATTTCCTTATAAGCCCAAGAGGCATTAATGTACTCAAGCTTTAACTTATTAATATAACGTGTGTTTCCTTTTTGTCTAAAATAAATTTGAATCTTTGAAATCCTTGAAATCATTACATATGCATATACCATTCATCATAACATAAGCAGGTCTTTTGCAACAAGTCTCCTCATCTCTCTACTGTTTATTTTAGTAAGATGGATCTCGAGCAAACAGTGAAGGACCTCCAAGCTCAGAATATACAGTTTCAACAGTTTCTCTTGACCCTAGCCAAACGACAAGAAGAGTTGAAGACTTTGCTGGCTGAGGAGAAGAAAAAGAAGACAAAGAAGGTAACCGGAGTCCTAAACATGGGAAGAAGATTTCATGGGCAGACAAGAAGGACCTTAGACTTTGCAACAACATCCGGTGAGAGAGACAATCAAGATGGGAAAGGCAAGGAAACAATTGTCCCATCAGAATCAGAAGAGGAAGAGGAAGAAGAAGACTATTCTGAAGAACAATACCCTTCAGCTGATGACAAGTATAAACATCTCGAATAGCGATTGAGTGCAATGGAAATCCAAAAAGTGCCTGTCTTGGAATTTGAGGAATGGGGTTTGGTGTCAGGGATTGTCATTCCCCCGAAATTCAAAGCACCTGTGTTTGCCAAGTATGATGGAGTCCCATGCCATAAAATGCATATTCGGTCCTATGTAAGGAAAATCCAGCCCCATACCGCTGAAAAAGACTTATGGGTACACTTCTTCCAAGACAGCCTGTCTGGAACTCAACTTGATTGGTTTTACCAGTTATAAAGAGCCAATGTTCATAGCTGGGAAGATCTTGCTAAAGCCTTTTACAAACAATACCAATACAATGCTGATCTTGCGCCTACTCATACTCAACTTCAGAGATTTAGCCAGAAGAGTTCAACCCCCTCTATCTGAGAGAGAGTTGGTAGACATGTTCTTGGGCACCTTGTCTGGTCCCTTCTTCAATCATTTAATAGGAAGTTCATCTGCAGGTTTTACTGAACTGATATTGATCAGAGAAAGGATAGAAGCCAGTATAAAGAATGGAAAGATCCAAAAAGATACATCCTCTTCTGCAGCTGTAAGGAAGCCTTTCATCGTAAAGAAAGAAGTGGTTGTCGTTTATCCTCAGAGAAATCAAGATAGGGCCGAACACCGTCTAATGGTGGGGGCTGTTATGATTCCTAAGTCTACGCCTGATCAGCAAAGAAACAACCAACCAAGGATGGAAAGACCGGTCAGGCAGTTCACCATAATTAACATGACCCTATCTCAGGTATTACCGCATCTACTAAGATCCAATTTGGGGACCTTGAAAGAAGCTCCGAAAAACCTCAACACAACATCTCCTCACTATCATCCCAATGCCCGTTGTGCATACCACTCTGAAAGTCCTAACCACGACACTAATAACTGTTGGCTCTAAAGAACAAAATACAAGATCTCATTGAAGCCAAAGAGATTGAATTCGATGCGCCCAAAAAGACAAACGTCATTTCTCCCCCTATGCCCAAACATGGCCATAATACCAATGCCATTGAAGAAGAAATGTTTGTTACTTCAGTTGATGAACTTATGACCCCACTCTTGACTATTAAAGTGAAGTTGTTGAATGCCAGTGTGTTCCCGGGCTGTGATGAAGGCTGTCATTTCTGTTTGTCTTCACCAACCAGCTGTCCTTTGTTGAAAACAGGCGTTCAGTGCCTAATAGATAACAAATAAATTTTGTTTGAAAAGACTTCTACTCCACCTGTTCCTTTTGAAGATGTTTCTATCATTACCATTTCCGCCAATTCTTCCAAGGTCTCCACCAAAAGACCCGTTAGAATTACATCAGTTCCAAAAGAAACTCCTTTAATAATCACAATGCCTGGACCAGTCCCGTATTCCTCAAACAAAACCATACCATGGAATTATGGAGGGGATGTCTACTACCACGGTATCAAGTAAGATTGGCCAGCCGTCGAAGATTCAAGCTCCGAGAAAGTCAACTCCGACATCAGTAATATTGCAGGAACTAGCAAGATTACCCGAAGCGGAAGGATATTCTCTCCAGAAATTTCTCCCCCAAAAGCAGTTTCTCTGTTGTTGCTCCTCCGATGGTTATTTCCGGTCCTACAATCATCTCAGCTAATACTCCAACTGACAAAGTTGTTACAATCCATGTTATCATTCCTACTGACACTCCTGATGCTGAGTTAACCGAGACTCGAGGTAAAAGTATTCTGATTGAGCCTGTTCAGATGAAGGCTTAGTCATTGGCTATCCCTGAGACCTCCCAGAAAGATATGGAGCAAATTCTGAAGATCATAAAAAGAAGCGACTACGATGTAGTTGAACAACTGGGGCAAACTCCCTCTAAAATTTCCATGCTGGAATTACTACTATGTTTAGAGGCGCATGCAAAAGCCTTGGTAAAATTCCTGAAAACTGCCCATGTACCCCAAGAGACATCTGCCGATCAGTTCCAAAACTGCGTAGCCAGCTTGACTGCAAATAATGGATTAGGTTTTTCAGAATCTGATCTAACGCCAAGGGAAAGGAAGCATAATAAGGCATTGCATGTCTCAGTTGAATGTAGGGGCACAACCCTGGCTCATGTTTTGGTGGACAGTGGCTCATCTCTGAATGTATTGCCTAAAAAAGCTCTTGATAGGCTTGACTGTGAGGGATTGACATTGAAGCCAAGTAACATAGTAGTAAGGGCTTTTGATGGCTCGAAATGGATAGTACATGGGGAGGTAGACATTCCCATAAAGGTTGGAACCCAAACATTTGATTCAACTTTTTATGTAATGGATATCCGTCCCTCATATTCCTGCTTGCTAGGGCGACCATGGATTCACAATGCTGGTGTTGTCACTTCTACGTTGCACCAAATGCTAAAATATCTCATTCCAGGGAAGATTATCACCGTTCATGGAGAAGAAGAGTATATGATCAGTCATCTCAATTCCTTCAGATATGTGGAATTAGATGGTGAATTTATTGAAACTCCACTCCAACACTTTGAAGAGGTCCCGCAAGATGTGGCAGTAACCAAGGTTGTTCCCAAGATCACAAGGTCTCCACTCCGGATGTCATCTCTGAAGGATGCCAAAGCAGTGGTAAAAGAAGGTGGGTGCACTATTTGGGGACAACTTCAAGATATCCCATATAAGTCTGACAATTTTGTCATAGGTTTCACTTCAGGTTCCCATAAGGTTGTACGTCGCACTCGTGCCGGAGGACCACCCCTGAAGATCAACAACCGCGAGGTCAACGCCGTAGAAGATGATGAAGATAGTTGTGACTTGGAGGACTGGATATTCCCAACTGTCAATGGAGGGCTCAGCAACTGGCAAGCTATAGATTTTGTCCTGATCACTTTTATCCCACAGTAATTTGTCTTTACATTTTGTTGGATCTGTAATATTAAAACAATTCTCACTCTTAAAACCTTGTATCTTACCCGAGGCACAATGATCCATTTGTAAGGGTTATTATCTCATTTTCATATGACATCAATGAATCATGGACGTTTTCGCATACAAACTTTTGTGCTCATTGTTTTTTCTTTTTACATTTTTATTTCTTTCAAGGATAGTTATACCCTTACACACACTCACAATGCAGGTATACATCCATTCGGGATCCCATGGGTAACGATACTGCTATGGCCTTTTATGACTCTGAGAATCTAATCTACCAAGCCAAAGATGAAGGTGAGGAAGATTGTGAAGTATCGGGGGAACATGCCAAACTATTACAACAAGAAGAGAGAACCATTTAGCCTCACGAGGAACCCGTGGATACAATCAACCTAGGTACCGAAGAAGACAAAAAAGAGGTCAAGGTGGGTGCCAATCTGGAACCCAGTATCAAGGAGCGTTTGATTCAGTTGTTACACGATTATGTTGAAGTCTTTGCCTGGTCATATAAAGACATGCCAGGACTTGATGCAGATATTATGGTACATCATCTGCCTACAAGAGAGGATTGCCTGCCAGTAAAGCAAAAGGTTCGCCGCATGAGGCCTGATATGTCATAAAAGATTAAAGCAGAAGTCATGAAGCAATTCAACGCTGGATTCTTGGTTGTCACCTCTTATCCCCAATGGTTTTCCAATGTTGTTCCCGTGCCCAAAAAGGACAGAAAAGTGCGAATGTGTTTGGACTACATAGATTTGAATAGGGCAAGCCCTAAGGATGATTTTCCACTCCCCCACATTGATATTCTAGTTGACAATACGGTACAACACAAAGTGTTTTCCTTCATGGACGGATTCTCGGGTTACAACCAAATCAAAATGGAGCTTGAGGACATAAAGAAAACAACGTTTGTCACACAGTGGGGCACTTTCTGCTATAAGGTGATGCCATTCAGACTAAAGAATGATGGGGGCAACCATCAGCATGCCATGGTAGCTTTATTTCATGACATGATACATCACGAAATAGAGGTCTACATGGATGATATGATAGCCAGATCTCAAACAGAAGAAGAGCATCTTGGTCACTTTTAAAAACTGTTTGAGAGACTGAAGAAGTACAAGCTGAGGTTGAATCCAAACAAATGCACATTTGGGGTACGGTCTGGTAAACTCCTAGGCTTTGTCGTCAGCAATAAAGGTATTGAAGTAGATCCTACCAAGGTAAAAGAGATACAAGAGATGCCTGCTCCTCGTACTGAGAAGGAAGTCAGAGGGTTCTGGGGACGTTTGAACTACATTGGCATATTCATCTCTCACCTGACAGCTACTTGTGAGCCAATCTTTAAATTGTTGAAGAAAGATCAAGTAGTCAAATGGAATGACGAGTGCCAAGTTGATTTTGACAAAATCAAAGAATACTTATAAGAGCCTCCTGTGTTGATGCCACCAGTCGAGGGAAGATCATTGATCATGTATCTGACTATTTTAGAAAACTCAATGGGGTGTGTATTGGGGCAGCATGACGAGTTTGGCCGAAAAGAGCATGCTATTTATTACCTGAGCAAAAAGTTTACCGACTGTGAAACCAGATATTCACTGCTCGAGGAAACTTGTTGCGCTCTGGCATGGGCTGCTCGCCGGCTAAGACAGTATATGCTGACTCATACTACTTTATTCATATCTAAAATGGATCTGATAAAATACATCTTCGAGAAGCCTACTCTTTCTAGGAGAATAGCGAGATAGCAAATAATCCTGACAGAATATGACATACAGTATAATAGCCAGAAAGCTATAAAGGGCAGTATACTAGCTGATCACCTTGCTCACCAAGCTGTGGAAGACTACCAGCCCATGAAGTTTGAATTCCCAGATGAAGACATCATGACGATAAATAACTGTGAAGAATTCAGGCCATATGACGGATCTGAATAAGGATCCCGATGGACCCTGTTCTTTGATGGGGAATCCAACGCACTTGGCAATGGTATCGGTGTTGTACTCATATCTCCGGAAGGGTGTCATACTCCCTTTACTGCCAGACTCTGCTTCAATTGTACAAACAACATGGCGGAATACGAAGCATGCATCTTTGGCCTCAGAGCTGCCATAGACTTGGGGATCAAATCCTTGAATGTATTCGAAGATTCAGCTTTGGTTATCAGTCAGATCAAAGGGGAATGAGACACCAAACACCCTAACATTATCCCTTATAAAGAACATGTTTTGACGTTGCTACCACATTTTGAGAAGATTACCTTCGAGCATTTCCCGCGAGAAGAAAATCAGCTAGCAGATGCACTAGCCACGATTTCAGCTATGTTTAAACTTAATTGGTATAACGAGGCTCCCCAGATCACCATTGAACGAATGGATGAACCAGCACACTGTCACGAGATTAATACTGAAGAAGTAGTGAACCAGCCTTGGTTCCACGAATTCAAGAGGTATCTCGAGGCTCAAGAATATCCAGAAGGAGCTTCAGTCAATGATAAGAAGTTCTTAAGAAGATTCTCTGCTAAGTTCTTCCTTAGTAATGGCATTCTTTACAAACGCAACCGTGACTCTGTGTTACATCGGTGCGTAGACAAGGTTGAAGCCGAAAGGATCATGGCCGAGTTACATGAAGGAACTTTTGGCCCCCATTCTAGTGGGCATACGATGGCAAAGAAAATCCTACGGGTAGGCTATTACTGGTCTACCATGGAAGCAGATTGCCATCAACACTCTCGAACCTGCCACAAGTGTCAGATTTATGCTGACAAGGTGCACGTACCTCCGATTCCTCTGAATGTATTGACGGCTCCTTAGCCCTTTGCTATGTGGGGGATTGATATGATTGGGGAAATCAAGCCAACTTCCTCTAATGGACACCGCTTCATCCTAGTAGCCATTTACTATTTTACAAAGTGGGTGGAGATAGCTTCCTTCGCTTCTGTTACCAAGAACATTGTTGCCCGGTTCATCAATGAGAATCTCATTTGTCGTTATGGTATCCCGGAGAGGATCATTACATACAATGGTACAAATCTCAACAACACTATGATCACTGCCCTATGCGAGAAATTCAAGGTTCAACATCATAATTCTTCCCCTTATCGATCGAAGATGAATGGTGGTGTTGAAGCCGCAAATAAGAGCATTAAAAAGATCATATAGAAAATGACAATCACATACAAAGACTGGCATGAGATGCTACCATTCGCTCTCCATTGATATCGTACCACAACTCGTACATCAACCGGGGCAACACCCTATTCTCTAGTTTATGGCATGGATGTTGTCTTGCCTATCGGGGTCCAGATCCCCTCTCTGAGGATTATGAAGAATGCAGGGATGAACGAAGACGATTGGATCCAGACTCGACTTGATCAATTGAACTTGATTGATGAGAAAAGACTTACTGCTGTCTGCCATGGTCAAATGTATCAAAAACGGATGATCAAGGCTTTCAACAAAAAGGTCAGACGCCAAGTGTATCAAGTTGGAGATCTGGTGATCAAATGTATCATATTTCCGCAAGGTGATCCTAGGGGAAAATGGACTCCTACATACGAAGGACCATTTGTAATCAAAAACATATTCTCTGGCGGAGCAATGATCTTGACCACCATGGATGGTGATGACCTGCCGCACCCTGCAAACGCAGACATAGTTAAAAGATACTACACATAAGAGACCCGCTAGGTTGACACACCTAGGCAAAACAAGGGCATCCCGGCGAACCAAAAGAGGTTCGGGCAAAAATCAGGGACAAAAACAAAAAATCTGTACACCCGGCAAGTTGAAAACCCGAAAGGGGTACTTGGGGAAAAAAGGGTATCCCGATGGACTGAAAACCTGAAAGGGAGGTCCAGGAAAAAACTAGGGACAAAAACAAAAAATCTGTACACCCGGAAAGTTGAAAACCCAAAAGGGCGACTTGGGAAAAAAAGGGTATCCCGGTGGACTAAAAACTCAAAAGGGCAGTCCAGGCAAAAGTTAGGGAATTAAAGCGTATGACTATGTCCCGTTGGATCACTTTGAGGATAACCTTTGGCTTCAACTTGTGAACTCGACAGTTCTGATCAATTCAATCATCTTCTGACGAGGCAACAAATAGACAATATGCTCAGAGATGCAAAGGCTATAGAAGAATGGGAACCCCATGGGATTATTGCACATAGCTATCTTTTCTTTGAATTAAAATTTTCAATTTTTACGACGACATTCTCTTACTAGAATGTTTGTCTCATTGTATAAAAATACTTACTCAAAGTCAATATAAAGATATCCCTTTGAAAGTGAAAAAACTATCTTATTTTCTTTACTCTTGTGTTTTGTTTACAAAAAGTCCAATGATTCATTGTTGAACATATGCATTTGAACATAATTACTGTTTACAAATAAACAAAAGAAAAGACAATTACTAATGGCTTTAAGAGGTAGGGAAATCTCTCTAGGATATTTCCATAAATCCCCCACAGTGTGCAGTTTAATCCCCAGTGGAATAAATCTTCCAATTATCAATCCCCGGTAGAAGTCGTTCAATTTCTCAGGATTCCCCAATAGGATTTTACAAAAGCAGTATACGACATTTCCCTTACAGCAGAGTTTGTTTCTCTAAGCGGAAATTCATCAACACTTCAACTTCACAACATGAAGACTTACACTCCACATCCTCAGCATGGTCAGGGATTTATTTTCCCCAATCCAACAGCAATGCAGCAAACTAGCTCACATACGCATACATTGCATCCATATATCATAAACATTGATAACGCGAATTCATTATAATATGCATTTCATACAACATAACATTACATTTTATCTAACATTTTACCCTTTTCAGGATAAGATTAAACAACTACCATTAACAATGTTTAGAGTTTTCAGATACAATTCAGATACGCTCCAGACACGGATGCCATTCTGATACTCATTCAAGTGCAACTTTCAGATGCAGTTCGGATATGCTCCAGACACGGATGCCATTCTGATACTCATTCAGATTCAGCTTTCAGATATAGTTTGGATACGCTCCAGACAAGGATGCCATCCTGATACTTATTCAGATTCAACCTTTTGATACAGTTCAGATACGCTCCAGATACGGATGCCATCCTGATACTCATTCAGATTCAACCTTTTGATACAGTTCAGATACACTCCAGATGCGGATGCCATTCTGATACTCACTCAAATTCAACTCTCAGATACAATTCAGATATGCTCCAGACACGGATGCCATTCTGATACTCATTCAATTTCATTTCTCAAATACAGTTCAGATATGCTCCAGACACGGATGCCATTCTGATAATCATTCAAAATTAGTTCCCAGATACAGCTCAGATATGCTCCATACGCGGATGCCATTCTGACACTCATTCAAAATTAGATTTCAAATACAGTTCAGATACTCTCCAGACACGGATTCCATTCTAATAATCATTTAAAATCAGCCCCCAGATACAGTTCAGATATGCCCCAGACACGTACACCATTCTGATACTCATTCTTTCAACTTACAAATTACAATACAAACAATCACTTTTTGGATGGCATATTTAAGCCCATCTCCTATAACTTTCTATCACCTCTCTGAATGGCATCTTTAAGCCCATTCCCTCTACCATCACATCGTCGAGTGCAAATTTCTAGGCACTCTAGTGTCCAATCATCTTCCACCTTCGAGTCACGAATGGAAAGACATGCCCATCTAACTCTTCAGGCTTAAGAAGATTGGACAGGGGCAGCTGTTGTACCCCAAAATTTTCCCTCTCACTTATCAATAATTTTCTCACAAGATCTCTTTTGACTCAAGACTGCACTAGGGTTGATCAGCTCAAGACACTTGCTTAAGCACTGATAACTGAAAAATAGGGTTTGAGATTGAACAAGGACAAATGGACTTTTAATTCCCCATACGACTTTCATGGATCATTTTGGACCCTCGAGATTGATCATGTCATGTTTCAAGTCTTGAATCACATTTTTGCCCAGTCAATTGATCAATTGACCTAAAAATCAACTATATTGGGGGAAAAGTCAAATATGGCCAATTTACAGTCAAACTTCATAATTTTTTATCCACATCAACATTTTAAACTCATATGTATCATTTGATCAAGTTTGTACCATAATTCCTCAAGAAATTTGATCAAATCTCCAAAAGGGCAAAATGGTCAAAATTAGGGTTTTGACTGGGAAAGGGCAATTTCTGATTTTTGACCTAGCAAATGGTAAATTGGTTTAAGTCATGATCTCAAGAGTCCAATTACATCATTTTTACCAAAGGACATGATTCAAAACATTGCAAATCCATTGGATTGACAAATGAATTTTGCAGTCAACTGATCAAAAGTCAATTGAATACTGAAAAGTCAAACTTTGACTTTTTGGTCAAATTTAAGCACCAAAGATCACAATTCATCAAAAAATGTCAAAATAGGAAACTTATTTATCAAGAAATCAAGGAATCAAGATTTCATTTTGAAAAGTCAAAATTTCTAAACTTAGAAATTTTTCTAAGTGTCAAAAATTTCTTATTTTTTCATAACTTTGAGCAATTTTTTCATTATGATGCAAGATGATTCAAAGGAAACTTCCAACATGAAAGTTATAGATCTCCATGAAATATACAACTTTTCCTCACATAACTTCTTCCAAAAGTTCTTGGATCTCAAGTTATGATTTTATGAATACATGCTCATGAACTAAAAAAAAAGACTTAGTGAAATTTTGCCCTAGTTAGGCAGATTGTTTGACCTAACTTCATGGCAATTTTTCACATAGTTCCAAGGGGAATATTTAAAAGAAATTCAAATATGGGTTGTAGATCAAATGTAAAGCTTTCAAAAATGTCCAAGAACTCCTTGAGATCATTCATGAGTAGGGAGAATCGAAGAGATGAATTTAGGGTTTTGTCACTTGAATTACAAGCCATTTTTGATGAACACATAAACCAAATCAATATTAGGCTGCATAATCTTTGCTTTGCAGACCTCAAACTTGTTTATCACTCCATAATTAATAGATTACACAAACTTTTGAGCTATAATCCAAGTGATTTAAGCTTTATCCAATTCACATTGCCATTTTGGGAAGAAAGTTAACAATACCATTCTTGAAAAGCAAGCTTTATGCCTAAAGTTAATTCTTGAGCCTCTAACTTGTTCCCTCTGATCACACTTCATCTACAAAGTCATAAGCAAGTGTGTTTAAAGTATAACTACTCTATCTTAGCAAGTACACAAGGCATTGAAACTTGTTTTCTTAAAAATCACATGTTATGCATAAACATGTAATTTCAAATTTTGATCAACAACAAGTCTCCAAACTTGTTGCTTATAAATAGAAGCACTATTTGTGAGCTAAGACACGAGCTTGAAGACCCTTAAACTCACTCAAACTCCCTCTAGCCATAAATTGTCTCAAAACACCATTGTTGTGCAAATTCTGACTTTGCATACCAAACTCCAAATCCCCTCGTGCGTTCTTTTGCCTTTCACTTACAAAAGCTTTTAAACATCAAATACAAACCATCCAAAGTACATTTGCTCAACTGTAACACCTTCATCATCAAGTTCCATTTTCAAAAATAGGGGTCTGCAACTTGACTTCTCTAGAGCTCCTCAGCCACTTTCAGTTTAAGCTAATCATTGCATTAGCTTCCCGGGACCTCAAGAAAGATAACCTGATCCTTGCAGAACTTTGAATCAAGCTCATTTACATTTCTCGATTTCCAGTTTTGAGTTATTTCACTTGAACTTCTATCTCATCATTTAAGCATCATTAATGATTATTTTATGAAGAAAAAATGTAGACCTCATTGCCACGAAGCTGTACATATCCATAGTTTGCATTTACATGGCCTGAGCTTAGAGAATTTTAGAGTTGAAGTTTCTGAAATTTTTAGGGTTCAAATTAGGGCCAGAGAAATTCTCATTTATCTTTAGTTATTTACATGGTTAGATTCGTGAGGAAGAATGCAACAACTTTCATTTTGTCATCTTCCATTTTTGTTGAGAAATGAAGAAGTTGCAGGTACACTGGCTGGAGGTTGAAGATTAATTCATCAGGACTTGATTTGCCTTACATATTTATTGTTTTATTTATATGAACGGATGTATTTCCACCTCAATGGTAAAGCGCACGCCTGTTAACCTATGGGACCTGGGTTCGAGCCCCAGTGGTACCCTTTTTGTGTTTTTACATGTTTTTGCATTTTTTGACCTTTTTTTGCAGGGCGCCTGGGCCTTTGGGCTTTTTGTTGTTTTTTTACTAGTTAACCCCCCTGTGGAGTACTTGCACCCTTGGCCCAAGTTTATTTATTTTTCTTTTTCTTTTTTATTCATTTCATTTTTATTCTCTTAAATATTTTTCCTAATATTAAAAAATCACAAAAAAAATAGATTTTCATTTTAACTTAGTGTATTTTAATTTTTTCTCACAAAAAAAATATTTTATTTAACTACACATTATTTATTTTATGGACTAGTGTGATACGGTGGGAGAACTGACTTGAGGTTTTGCGTTTTATCGCAAATGTTGCGGTTAGTAAAAGTCGTCACCGACTTTTCTTTTATCCAAAAGGAAAGGTGAAAAGCACAGGAAAGACCTTTGATATGTTTTCTTGAGTTCGGGGGGTAGATTATGAAAAGGGATGGTATTAGCACCCTTTTCATCCATGGTTTTTCATGGGATCTTAGTTACTTGCTTAGATCACTTGCTTTTGTTTGAAATTGTGTTTGGTGTGGTTTTGAAAGTATTTTGTAAAAGAGGCCATTCGTTTAGGCAATCTTTGTAATGATTCTCGTTCGTAAGAATGTATACAAAGATGTTTGTCTTTTTTGAAAATGTTTTCAATGTTTGTAAGATGTTTTTGAAATGTGTGTTTGTTTTAAAGATATCAAGGATAATTGTTTTGAAAATAGAGCAAGTAACTAGAAGTAATCTACCTACTCAAATGTCTTTCTTGTGCATTTCCAATTCCTTTGACATGGTTGTCTTACCATTGATTTGGTAAGCAACCCTATATTTGGATGTAAACGGGACGGGTGTGGGTCATCGTATGACCATAATTAGCAATATTTGCAAAGTATCTTAGCATTTTGAGGGACCAAGATCATTTTGTAAGGCAACTTTTTGAATAGCGTCATCGAGGGACTCTGATCTTTATATTTGTTTGTTTTGCCAATATACTTCGCATGCGTAATATGGCCATTTTTGTTTTAGGAAACCAAGTGGAGAAACCCTAAGGATGCTTGTGTGCAAGTGTATCATTTTCATGCTTTGGTTTTATCTTGTATTTAGGGTTTTCTATTTTTCTTTGTTTCGATCTTATCATACAAACCCTAATTACTAATCATGGCATGTAAAGCGGTAAATTGCGTAATGTAAATATTACTAAGATATTACAACGATTTTATGGGAGGGGGGAATACAAATTTGAATGGGAAATTTGCAAGAATGTAAACCTAAATAAATTATTACAACCAAATCGAATTTGTACGAATTAGAATAAATAAAATACAATGTTTAAGGATGCAATATAATATACATGTAAGGAGAAGATTCTTGTTTTGTTTTTATGTAAAAGAAATTTTAATCTAAACCTAAAAATGTAAGGAAAAGAAATTAATTTTTTTTTAAAAGGGAGGTTTAACCCTAATTTCTATTTAAAAGAAAATGAAGTTCATATGTATTATATATATATTTTTTATACTAAAATAATAAATTATATTGTATATAAAAATATAAATTTTTTGTATATGCAAAAAAATGAATATTTTATAAGTATGGGATAAATAAAAATAAACTAAATATATTTTAATTATATCTTACAAGTTTATTAAGAAAATATATGACAAATATTAAAAATAAAATACATTTTTATGTGCAAAATAAACTAAAAATAAATAAAAAGGCAATAATATTAATTTCATATTTTATAGGATTTTTTGTGCATAAAATAAAATATTAATGAAAACAAAAATGAATTAAATAAAAATATAAAAAAGAGTTGGAAAAAGGGGGGTGTTGTAGAAAACTGGCAGCAATGTTAGTAAAAAAAATCATGGCCCAAATATGGAGGCCCAAACCTGCACAAAGCAAAAACTGGAAAAATGGGAAAAGTGTGAAAAACAAAAGTAGCGCCCAGGTTCGAACCCAGGACATGGGTCTCACCAGCGCGCTACTTTGCCACTGGGGTGGCTATACATCCATTGTCTTAAGTGAAACGAAAATATTATAACATGAAACAACTCCTTGCCCTGTACTTCATCTTCTTCCCCAAGCTTGGCCAGACATCCTGTAACTCTCTCATTCTTCCATGAAAATGAAAACTCATAACATGAAAGTTGTAGTACTTGATCTCACGATTCTAACCATATATGTTATGTGAACTAAAAATCAAAGGCCAGAAAGAATTTTAACAGCCCTAAATTTAAACCTAATATTTTCAAAATTTTCAAATTCTAAATTCTCTCAATTCAAGTAAAATAAATGCAAGATAAAGGTATGTACAGTTTCGTTGTAATGAGGACTACATTATTTATTCACAAATCGTAGCCAATGGTTGCTTGTACAAGGAGATAGAAGTTGAGATTTTACCTCCTTCAGTTGGAATCGTGTATGGAACTGGAGTGAGTTTGATGGAGGCCTGATGCTTGCTTAAGCTTCCTTGAACTTCCCTGAATGTATTCCCACCCTTGCCTTGCTCTGAAAGTGCTTGAAACTCCTTGGCCAAGTCAACCTGCAAGCTTTGAAAACAAAAATGGCAGGTGATGGAGAAGTGGTTACAAAACAGGGATAAAGGTATGGATTGGTTTTATATCAAGTAGGTAAGATGTTTTGATGATCAAGAATGGAAACGCACGAGCCAAATATGAGATTGGTATCCTTATGCCAAAACTGCAAGTTTGGACAGTTTTCTGGTGTTTTTGAACTTGGGAGTGTTTCAGGCCTTAACTAATCGTGTCTTGTGTTGTATTATGTTTATATATTAGTATAGAATCAGTTTCATGTCAACCCTCTAACAGATGTGCCAGTTCCCACCTTTTTGCAACCTTTCATGCTTTTGAAGTAAAGCGAAGGGACAAGGCTTACCATGCTTATACTTGCTTTCTTAGGGTTGGTATAAAATTGTACAAATTGCTTTAGGCTTGTAAAACTTATATGTACAATGGAGACAAGTTCAATGCTCAAGAATTGGAAAGTGGCAAAAGTTTGGCTTTTTCAAAATGGCAATGGTCACTTTATGCCATTTAAGGAATTGCAACTTGGGTAATGGCTTAAAGGCTTGGATCAAAGCTTTTTCAACTGAGTAAGCATTAAATTAAGGAGTTAGAAACAAGTTTTGGACCTGTAAAGCATGGATTAGGCAGCATAGGTACTGATTGGAATTTTGTTCTTCATGAAATGGCTTGGACAAAAAGTGAGAAAATGCCAACTTCATCTCTTTGATTCTCCCTACTCAAAAATGATCTTGGAGAATTCTTTGACATTTTGGAAAGCTTGAAATATGCTCTATAACTCATATTTGAAATGAATTTTGAGATACCTCTTGGAACTAGGTGAAAAATTGCCATGAATTTGGGTCCAAAACTTGCCTAAATTAGGGCAAAATTTCACTAAGTTATTTAGTTCATGACCATGTATTCATAAATTTATATCTTGAGATCCAAGAATCTTTAAAGAAAAGTGTGTGAGGCAGAGTTGTAGATTTCATGGAGGTCTACAACTTTCATGTTGGGAACTTTCTTTGAATCATTATGCATCATGGTGAAAAAGTGGCCTAAAGTTGAGAAAAAATAAGAAATTTTCTATACTTAGAAAATTTTCTAAGTTAAGAAAAATTTCAAATTCAAACCCTAATCTTCAAACATGGATTTCTTGATGAACAAATTTCACATTTTGACATGTTTTTATGAATTAGGACCCTTGGTACTTGATTTTGACCCAAAAGTCAAAGTTTGACTTTTTAGTGTACAGTTGACTTTTGATCAGTTGACTGCAAATTTCATCTCTCAATCCAATGAAATTGAAATGTTTTAAGCCATGTAATAAGGTCAAGATGATGCAATTGAATCCTTGAAATCATGCCTTAACTCAATTGGTCATTTGCTAGGTTAAAAATCAACAATTGCCCTTCCTCAATCAAAACCCTAATTTTGACCATTTTGCCCTTTTGATGATTTGATCAAATTTCTTGAGGAATTATGATCCAAACTTGATCAAATGATACATATTAGTTTAAAATGTTTATGTGGATCAAGACATATGAAGTTTGACTATAAATTGGCCATGGTTGACTTTTTCCCCAATACAACTGAATTTTAGGTCAACTGTCCAATTGACTGATCAAAAATATGGTTCAAGGCTTGAAACTTGCCATGAGTGATCTTAGGGGTCCATAGTGATGTTTGAAAGTCATATGAAGCATTGATAGTCCACAAATCCTTGTGCAAACTCAAACCCTAATTTTGGGTTATCAGTGCAAGATGAGATGTCTTGAGCTGACCAAACCCTAATCCAGTCTTGAGTCAAAGAGATCTTGTGAGAAAATTTTTGATAAATGAGAGGGAAGATTTTGGGGTACAACGGCTGCCCCTGTTCAATCTTCTTAAACCTGAAGAGTTAGATTGGCGAGCTTTGCCATTCGTGACTTGAAGGTGAAAGATGATTGGACACTAGAGTGCCCATAAATTTGCAGTCGACAATGTGTAGCTGAGGGAATGGGCTTAAAGGTTCCATTTGGAGAAGAGATAGAATATTGTTGGAGATGAGCTTGTAGATGCCATCCAAGAATGTTTGTTGAATTGTAAATTGTAAGCTGAAAGAACGAGTATCAGAATGGCATCCGCGTTTGGAGCGTATCCATACTGTATCTGAGCGGGTATCAGAATGGATTCCATGTCTGGAGCGTATCTGTACCATATCGGAACTTGAAATCTGAACGATTATTAGAATGGCATCCGTGTCTGGAGCGTATCTGAACTGTATCATGAAGGTTGAATCTGAATGAGTAACAGAATGGCATCCGTGTCTGGAGCGTATCCGTATTGTATCTGAATTTGAAATCTGAATGAGTATTAGAATGGCATCCGTGTCTAGAGCGTATCTGAACTGTATCTGAATTTGAAATCTGAATGAGTATTAGAATGGCACCCATGTATGAAGCGTATCCTCAATGTATCTGAATTTGAAATCTGAAAGAGTATTAGAATGGCATTCGTGTCTGGATCATATCCGAACTGTATCATGATTGCACATTGTTAATCGTAGCTGTTAATCTTATCCTGAAAAGGGTAAAATGTTAGCTGGAACACAAAATTATGTTGCATTAAATGTATGATGCAATATATGTATTTTATCAATGTTTATGATATATGGATGTAATGTATGCGCATGTAAGCTGATTTGTTGTATTGTTGTATGATCGAGGAAAATAAATCCTTGACTGCTGCTGAGGATATGTTGAATTTCCAACATCTCGAGACTGAAGTACTAATGAACTCTTTGCTGAGAGGAGTAAATTCTATTATGAGGGCAATGTCATGTACTGCTTGCAAGATCTACTTGGAGAATCCAGAGAATTTTGACGACTTCTACTGGGGATTAATAATTTGAAGTTTTAGTTTCGCTGGGGATCTAAATGACGTACTGTGAGGATTGCTTATGGAATAGCCTAGAGACGTTTTCCGGCTCTTTCAATCTACCAGTAATTGTCTTTCTCTTTTTTTTTTTTTTGTAAACAGTAATTATGTTCAAATGCATATGTTCATTAATGAGTCATTGGACGTTTTTGCCAATAAAAAACAAGTGTAAAGAAAAAAGACAAATAGTTTTCTGTACTTTCAAAGGTATCTTTGTATTGACTTTGAATAAGTATTTTGTACAAAGGAGACAGTCATTCTAGTATGAGAATGTTGCCATAAAAAGCAAGAAAAACTTTATACAAAGAAAGATAGCTATGTGTAATAATCCCATGGGGTTTCCATTCTGCTATAGCCTTCGTATCTCTGAGCATCTTGTCTATTTGTTGCTTCATCCGAAGATGATTGAATTGATCAGAAACTCTGATTTTGTCAGTGGAAGTCAATAGGTTGTCCTCAAAGTGATCCGACGGGACATAGTCGTACGCTTTAATTCCCTAAATTTTTCCTGGACTGCCTTTCGGGTTTTCAGTCCACCGGGAAACCCTTTTTTTGCCCAAGCCGCCCTTTCGGGTTTTCAACTTGCCGGGTGTACAAATTTTTTTATTTTATCCCTAATTTTTTCCCGAAACTTTTTTGGTTCGTCGGGATGCCCTTTTTTTGCCTAGGTGTGTCAACCTAGCGGGTCTTTTATGCGTAGTATCTTTTGACTATGTCTGCGTTCGCAGGGTGCGGCAGGTCGTCGCCATCCATGGTGGTTAAGATCATTGCCCCACCGGAGAATATGCTCTTGATTACAAATGGTCCTTCATAGGTAGGAGTGAATTTTCCCCCGGGGTCACTTTGCGGCAAGATAATGTGTTTGATCACTAGATCTCCAACTTGATATACTTGGCATCTGACTTTCTTGTTGAAAGCCTTGATCATCCGTTTTTAATACATCTGACCATGGAAAACTACACTAAGTCTCTTTTCATCAATTAAGTTTAGTTGATCAAGTGGAGTCTGGATCCAATCATCCTCATTCAAACCTGCGTCCTTCATAATTCTCAAAGAGGGGATCTGAACCTCAATAGGCAAGACAGCCTCCATGCCATAAACCAAAGAATAGGGTGTTGCCCCAGTTTATGTACGAGCCGTGGTACGGTACCCGTGGAGAGAAAATGGCAGCATCTCATGCTAGTCCTTGTAGGTGACTGTCATTTTCTGTATGATCTTTTTAATGTTTTTATTTGCAGCTTCGACGGCACCATTCATCTTTGGCCGATAGGGGGATGAATTGTGATGTTGAATCTTGAACTGCTCGCACAAGGCGGTGATCATAGTATTGTTAAGGTTGGTACCATTATCAGTGATAATCCTTTATGGGATACCGTACCAGCAAATGAGATTCTGCTTGATGAAGCGGGCAACAACATGCTTGGTAACAGATGCGAAGGAAGCTGCTTCGACCCATTTTGTAAAATAGTCAATGGCCACTAGAATGAAGCGGTGTCCATTGGAGGCTGTAGGCTTGATCTCTCCAATCATATTGACTCCCCATATAGCAAAGGGCCAAGGAGCCGTCAAGACATTCAGAGGAACCGGAGGTACGTGCACCTTGTCAGCATAAATTTGACACTTATGACAGGTTTGAGCGTGTTGATAGCAGTCTGCTTACATGGTAGACCAATAATAGCTTGCCCGTAGGATTTTCTTCACCATCGTATGCCCACTAGAGTGAGTGCCAAAAGTACCTTCATGTAATTCAGCCATGATCTTTTCAGCCTCAATCTTATCCACACACCGGAGCAGAATGGAGTCATGGTTGCGTTTGTACAGGATGCCATTACTCAAGAAGAACTTAGCAGAGAATCTCCTTAGGAACTTTTTATCATTGATTAAAGCTCCTTCTGGATATTCTTGAGCCTCGAGATACCTCTTGACTTCATGAAACCAAGGCTGGTCCACTACTTCTTCAGTATTAATCTCGTGACAGTGTGATGGTTCATCCATTCGTTCAATGGTGATCTGGGGAGCCTCGTTATCCCAATTAAGTTTAAACATAAATGACATTGTGGCTAGAGCATTTGCTAGCTGATTTTCTTCTCGCGGGAAATGCTCGAAGGTAATCTATTCAAAATGTGGTAGCAATGTCAAAACATGTTCTTTGCAATGGATATGGTTTGGGTGCTTAGTGTCCCACTCTCCTTTGATCTGACTGATGACCAAAGCTGAATCTCCAAACACATCTAAAGATTTGATTCCCAAGTCTATGGCATCCTTGAGACCGAAAATGCATGATTTATACTCCTCCATATTGTTCGTACAATTGAAGCAAAGTTTGGCAGTAAAGGGAGTATGACACCCTTCCGGAGATATGAGTAAAGCATCGATACCATTATTAAGTGCATTGGATGCCCCATCAAAGAACAGGGTCCACCGGGATCCTTGTTCAGGTCCGTCATATGGCCTGATTTATTCACAGTTGTCTAATATCATGATGTCTTCATCCGGGAATTCAAATTTCATGGACTGATAATCTTTTACAACTTGATGAGCAAGATGATCAGCTAGCACACTGCCCTTTATAGCTTTCTGGGTAGTGTACTGTATGTCATATTCTGTTAGGATCATCTGCCATCTAGCTATCCTCCCAGACAGAGCAGGCTTTTCGAAGATGTACTTTATCGGATCCATCTTAGATATCAACAAAGTGGTATAAGTTAACATATACTGTCTTAGCTGGCGAGCAGCCCATGCCAGAGCGCAACAAGTTTTCTCGAGCAGTGAATATATGGTTTCACAGTCGGTAAACTTTTTGCTCAGGTAGTAAATAGCATGCTCTTTTCGGCCAGACTCATCATGCTACCCCAATACACACCCCATTGAGTTCTCTAAAAAGGTCAGATACATGATCAATGGTCTTCCCTCGACTGGTGGCATCAAAACAGGAGGCTCTTGTAAGTACTCTTTGATCTTGTCAAAAGCAATCTGATATTCATCATTCCATCTTACTACTTGATCTTTCTTCAATAGTTTGAAGATTGGCTCACAAGTACCTGTCAGGTGAGAAATGAATCTAGCAATATAGTTCAGGCGTCCCAAGAATCCTATGACTTCTTTCTCAGTACGAGGAGCAGGAATTTCTTGTATCTCTTTAACCTTGGCAGGATCAACCTCGATGGCTTTGTTGCTGACAATGAAACCTAAGAGTTTACCGGACCGGACTCCGAATGTGCACTTGTTTGGATTCAGCCTTAGTTTGTACTCCTTCAGCCTCTCAAACAACTTCTGCAAATGATCAAGGTGCTCCTCCTCAGTTTGCGATCGGGCTATCATGTTATCTACATAGACCTCTATCGCATGATGTATCATATCATGAAATAAGGCTACCATGGCACGTTGATAGGTGGCCCAAGCATTCTTCAGTTCGAATGGCATCACTTTGTAGCAGAATGTTCCCCACTGTGTGACAAATGTAGTTTTCTCCATGTCCTCAGGTGCCATTTTGATTTGCTTATAACCTGAGAATCCATCCATGAAGGAAAATACTTTGTGCTGGGCTGTATTGTCAACCAGGATATCGATGTGGGGAAGTGGAAAATCATCTTTAGGGCTGACCCTGTTCAAATCTCTATAATCCATGCACATTCGTACTTTGCCGTCCTTTTTAGGCACGAGAACAATGTTGGCAACCCATTGAGGATAGGAAGTGACATCTAAGAATCCAACATTGAATTGTTTCATGACTTCCTCTTTGATCTTCTCTGACATGTTATGTCTCATGCGGAGGACTTTTTGTTTCACTGGTGGACAATCTTCTCTTGTGGGTAGACGATGTACCATGATGTCTGTATCAAGTCCTAGCATGTCTTCGTATGACCAGGCGAAGATCTCAACATAATCATGCATTAGCTGAATTAGACTCTCCTTGACACTCGGCTCTAGATTGGCACCCACCTTGATTTCCTTTTTATCTTCCTCGGTACCCAAGTTGATTGTATCCAACGGTTCCTCATGAGGTTGAATAGCTCTTTCCTCTTGTTGTAGTAGTCTGGCCAATTCCCCTGGTACTTCATAATCTTCCTCACCTTCGTCTTCGGCTTGGTAGATTAGATCTTCAGAGTCACTAAAGACCATATCTGTATCGTTACCCATGGGATCCGGAATGGAGGGGTACCTGCATTTGTGAGTGTGGGTGTGTGTAAGGGTATAGCCATCTTTAAACAATAAAATGTAAAAGAAAAACAATGAGCACAAAAGGTTTGTATGTGAAAAAAACATCCATGATTCATTGAATGTCATGTGAAGATGAAATAAAAACCCTTACAAATGGACCGTTGTGCCTCGGGTAAGACACAAGGTTTTAAATGTGTGAATTGTTTGTGAATATTACAAGTCCAACAGAAATGTAAAAGATAAATTACTGAGAGATGAAAGTTATTGGGACAAAGTCTCTGGCTTCCCAATTGTGAAGTCCTCCATTGACAGTAGGAAATATCCAATCCTCCAAGCTTCCATCTTCTTCACCGTCTTCCACCGTGTTGACCTCTCGGCTGCTAATCCTCAGAGGTGGCCCTCCAGCACGGGCACGGCGCACAACCTTCTGAGCATTTGAAGTAAACCCTAAGCCAAACTTGTCAGATTTATACGGAATGTATGGAAGCTGCCCCCAGATGGTGCATCCACCCTCCTCTACTACTGCCTTGGCATCCTTTAGAGATGACATCTGAAGTGGAGGTCTTATGATCTTGGGGATCTGGGATACTGTCTTGGTTACCGCTACCTCTTAAGAGACTTCTTCGAAATGTTGAAAAGGAGTTTCAATGAACTCGCCATCCAACTCCACATACCGGAAAGAATTTAGGTGGCAAATCATATACTCTTCCTCTCCGTGGAGAGTGATGATCTTTCCATGGACCGGGTACTTCAGCATCTGGTGTAGTTTAGAGGTGACAACACCAGCATTATCGATCCAGGGCCGTCCTAACAGACAGGAGTAAGAGGGGCAGATGTCCATTACATAGAAGGTTGAGTTGAAAGTCTGAGTTCCCACATTTATGTGGATGTCCACTTCCCCGTGGACCATCCTCTTTGAGCCATCAAATGCTCTCAAAACTATGTTACTGGGTTTCAATGTCAGTCCTTCGCAATCCAGTCTGTCAAGATCTTTCTTCGGTAAAATGTTCAAAGATGAGCCAGTGTCCACCAAGACATGGGCCAGAGTTATTCCTCTACACTCTATAGAGACATGTAATGCCTCGTTGTGCTTTCTCCCCCTTGGTGTAAAATCAGCATCAGAGAAGCCTAGGCTGTTATCAGCTGTCAAACTGGCCACACAATCTTGGAATTGGTCAGCAGATGTCTCTTGTGGCACATGGGCTGTCTTCAGGAACTTCACCAGAGCTTTCGCATGTGCCTCAGAACACAGCAGCAATGCTAGCATGGAGATCTTGGAGGGAGTTTGCCCCAACTGTTTAACCACGTCATAGTCACTCTTCTTTATTATCCTCAGGATCTCCTCCATTTCCTTCTTGGAGGTTTCCGGGATAGTCAGTGGTTGAGCCTTCGTCCGGACAGGCTCTTCTTGAATATCTTTCCCTCGAATTTCAGCAGTAGAAGTGTTGGTAGGGATAATAGAAGGGGTTGTGTTGTCTTTGTTAACAGGAGCACTTGCAGATATGATTATTGGTACAGAGGTAACCTTTGGAACAGCCACGGGTCCAAAAATTGCCTTTGAAGGGGCAATCTCTGGAGAGAAGATTCTACCGCTACGGGTAATCTTACTGGTTCCGGCAATATTGCTAATGTCAAAATCTTCTTCTTAGGAGCTTATTTCTTCGGCGGTCAACCCATCTTGTTTGATACCATGGTAGTAGATGTATCCACCGTAATTCCACAATACTGTTTTGTATGATTCATACGGGACCGGCCTGGGCATTGTGATTATGAGAGGAGTAGTTTTTGGAACCGATGTAATCCTAACGGGTCTTTTGGGGACCCTGGAAGGATTGGCAGAGATGGTTATGATTGAAACGTTTTCAATAGGAACAGGTGAAATAGGAGCATTTTCAAACAGAATCTCTTGGTTGTCTATCAAGCGTTGGATGCCTGTCTTCAACAGAGGGAAAACAGTTGGTGAGGATAAGCAAAGATGGTAGTCTTCATTACAACCTGGGAATATACCAGCTTTCAACAAGTTTATCTTAACGATTGGGAGTGGAGTCAAGAGTTCATCCACTGTAGAAACAAACCAATCTTCTTCGATAGCATTGGCGTTGTGACCATGCCTAGGCATAGGAGCGGAAATGACGTTTGGTTTCTTGGGCGCATCAAACTCAATTTCTTTTGCATCTATAAGTTCTTGGATTTTGTTTTTTAAGGCCCAACAGTTGTTAGTGTCGTGATCGGGACTTTCGGAATGATATGCGCATCTGGCATTTGGGTGATAATGAGGGGACGCCGTGTTGGGATTCTTTGGAGATTCTTTTAAAGTTGCCAGATTAGATTTCAGAAGATGTGGTAAGACCTGGGCTAGAGTCATATTAATTCTGGTGAATTGTCAGACTGGCCTTTCCACCCTTGGTTGGTTACTCCTTGGTTGATCAGATGTAGGCTTTGGGATCATAATGGCCCCTACCATCGGTCGGCGCTCAGCTCTCCCTTGGTTCCTTTATGGATAAACAGCAAGTACCTCCTTTTTTCCGGTGAAAGGCTTTCTCACAGCTGTAGAGGCCGACGAATCCTTCTGAATCTTTCCACTTTTTATGCCAGCTTCCACCCTCTCTCCGGTTAATATTAATTCAGTAAACCCAACATATGAGCTCCCAATTAGATGATTGAAGAAAGGGCCCGATAGAGTGCCTAAGAACATATCCACCAGCTCCCTTTCAGACAGAGGTGGTTGCACTCTCTCAGCTAGATCTCTCCACTTCTGTGCATAATCTTTGAAACTCTCATTTGAATCCATAGCCATACTCTGAAGTTGAGTACGGGTAGGCGCCAAATCTGCATTATACTGGTATTGTTTATAGAAAGCTGCGGCAAGGTCTTTCCAGTTGTGGACGTCGACCCTTTCTAATTGGTAAAACCAATCGAGTTGTGTTCCAGATAAACTATCTTGGAAAAAATGCACCCACAGGTCTTTATCGGCAGAGTGTGGCTGAATCTTTCTCACGTATGATCGGAGGTGCATTTTAGGACATGACACCCCATACTATTTTGCAAACAACGACACTTTGAACTTTGGTGGGATCACAATTCCCGATACTAGCCCCAATTCTTCAAAGTCTAGACCTGGTACCCTTTGTATTTCCATAGCGCTTAAACGCTCTTCAAGATGTCTGTGCTTATCATCAGCCAGAGGGTACTGTTCCTCAGATTAGTCTTCCTCTTCTTCCTCCTCTTCAGATTCTGAAGGAACTGCTGTTTCTTTTCCTTTTCCTTCTCCTTCCCCGGAAGTGGTTGCAAAATTCAAGGTTCTTCTAGTTTTCCCCTGAAACCTTCTCCCCTTGTTCAAAACCCCAGTGGCTTTCTTTGTTTTCTTCTTTCTTTCTTCAGCTAACAGAGTCTTCAACTCATCTTGCCCATTGGCTAGGGTCATGAGTAACTGTTGAAACTGCATGTTTTGAGCTTGAAGATCTTTGACCGTCTGTTCGAGATCCATCTTACTGAAATAAACAGTAGAGAGATGAGGAAACTCGTTGCAAAAGACCTCTTTATGTTGTGATGAATGATATGTGCATATGTAATGTTTTCAAGGATTTAAAAATTCTAATTCGTTTTAAACAAAAAGAAACGCACGTTATATTAATAAAATAGAGTTTGAGTACATCAATTCCCCTTGGGCAAAATAATACAACACTCTAAGATAAAAAAAGTAGTGCACATCCTCTTTGGTGCTATGTAGGCATTTAGAGTCTTCTCCTCATGAAGTAGCCTAGTGAGTTCCAAAACCTTCTTCTCGCTTGCATAGAATTGGGCTTCGAAAGTATCTCGCTCTCCTTTGAGCTGTATCCAATCCCTTTGTAGGTCTTCAAGAGATGTGGGCATGTCAGGATGTAGGATAGTGTATGAAACTTCTCCTTCCTTAACAGGCTCAATAATCACCAGGAGAATGGAAGGATAAGGCATCATAAGACTCTGAGTGCGGGTTCGTACCCACTTGAGGTAAGGCTCAAGAGGGATGGAATTCTTGTGTCCCAAAGTCTTGCTATCCACCTTGTTTAGCATCCTCTAAGCTTGGATGAATCTTTGGCGAAGATCTTGATCATCGTTGTCGTAGTTGAATACCAAGCCTTAAATTAGCATATCATGTGGGCCATCCCTTCGGACATAACCAAATTGTCTTAGAGCCAAGCATGGGTTGTAGGTTATGCCTCCCCTAATTCCAAGTAGAGGGACATTGGGGAATTCCCCACAACGGTCAACAATGATAACATTCTCTTTGGATCGAGAGCACCAATGAATATCTGAATGTTTGAGCGTCATTAACCTTTGTGACCACCTTAACCGTTGCTCATTCTTTAAGACTGATTGGGGAAGATGAGAAATAAACCATCTTGCCAGGAGGGGAATGCAACACATAAGAACACCTCTTTTCCTCATTGTACGAGTGTGAAAAGAGTGTAGGATATCCCCTAGTAATGTAGGCACCGGATTGCGTGACATGAAGATTTTGACAGCACTTACATCTATGAGTTGGTCAGGGTTGGGAAAGAAGACCATCCCATAGATGAGAAGAGCCACAATCTCCTTAAAATTTTGCAAGTCTAGGGAATTCCAACAGCTTTGGGCCTTCTCAAACAGAAATTTTTCTAAGAAGCCTTTGACACCACTTCTAGTTTCCCAATGAGTTGTGACATCAGATGAGTGCAAGTGCAGAGCTTGAGCAATCTCTTCTGGCTTTGGATCTCTTTTTGTACCGTTGAAAGGTAGTTGATTGAGAATGGGAATCCTCAAGAGTTGAGAGAATTCTTCCAAAGTGAGCACAAGTTGATAGTCGGGAAATATGAAGCAATGATGTAAAGGATCAAAGAACTGGAAGAGCACCTTCATCATATCCTCCTCTGTGTTGGAGGTGACCAAGTTGAGTAGACGACCATGCCTCTCGGTGAACGGAAATTTCTCAGGGATCCTTAAAGCTAGCTCCTTGAGTTGTGGAGGAATTCTTACAAGGTTGATTTTGACAGTTTTCCTATGAAGTGAATCCATATCCTACAAAACAAGAACAAAGATGAATCTTCAAAATACTTGAAATGGTTAGTGGATGCATATGATGTTCATGATGTTATGTACAAGTATGCATATACAAGCAAATCAAACAAGTTCTTAGTTTAGGCTTGCATGGGGTTTTATAGGTAAGTACCCTCTTGAAGTTTATTTGGCTCAACCTGTCCTAATAATAGTAACGGGGTTCTAAGGAGCTCGATATCACTGGACTGTTTCCTTGGTCATTGTTTCAGCTCAAGCCTCTTTAATGGCGACCGAAATATCCCAAGAAACCAACCCTCAATGAGTGTAGTATCGAGTATCTACCAACTTCGGACTGCACCAAAGCCGGTCATCTCACTACATCCTAAAGGCCAAGTTGGTCAAGTAAAGCGTTCTAGAAGTTCATTAGTGCTCCATGACATCACTCAGCGGCCCCGTATTCTCTTTGATTAACTCAAAGGCTACCGGTACCCACAAATATGTCACACTAACATAGCTATTGCTTAGACCATGTTGGTATACCCCGCACAGTTTCCACAACATATTGCTATTTACCTATAATGTTTCCCAAATCCGGGTGGAGGATTCAAACCCAAACAAAGAACCATAATGTAAAGCAAACAAGTCAAACAAATCTAAGCAAATAAATGTGATCTAGCCCTAAGGTAACCCCACTTTTATAAAATTTTCCCCAGCAGAGTCGCCAGTTCTGTGATACGGTGGGAGAACTGACTTGAGGTTTTACGTTTTATCGCAAATGTTGCGGTTAGCAAGAGTCGCCACCGACTTTTCTTTTATCCAAAAGGAAAGGTGAAAAGCACAGGAAAGACCTTTGAGATGTTTTCTTGAGTTCGGGGGGTAGATTATGAAAAGGGAAGGTATTAGCACCCTTTTCATCCATGGTTTTCTATGGGCTCTTAGTTACTTGCTTAGATCACTTGCTTTTGTTTGAAATTATGTTTGGTGTGGTTTTGAAAGTATTTTGTAAAAGAGGCCATTCGTTTAGGCAATCTTTATAATGATTCTTGTTCGTAAGATTGTATACAAAGATGTTTGTATTTTTTGAAAATGTTTTCAATGTTTGTAAGATGTTTTTGAAATATGTGTTTGTTTTAAAGATAGCAAGGATAGTTGTTTTGAAAATAGAGCAAGTAACTAGAAATAATCTACCTACTCAAATGTCTTTCTTGTGGATTTTCTGTTCCTTTGACATAGTTGTCTTACCATTTATTTGGTAAGCAACCCTATCTTTGGATGTAAACGGGACGTGCGTGGGTCATCGTATGACCATGATTAGCAATGTTTGCAAAGTATCTTAGCATTTTGAGGGACCAAGATCATTTTGTAAGGCAACTTTTTAAATAGCGTCATCGAGGGACTATGATCTTTATATTTGTTTGTTTTTCCAAGATACTTCACATGCGTAATATGGCCATTTTTGTTTTAGGCAACCAAGTGGAGAAACCCTAAGGATGCTTGTGTGCAAGTGTATCATTTTCATGCTTTGGTTTTATCTTGTATTTAGGGTTTTCTATTTTGCTTTGTTTCGATCTTATCATACAAACCCTAATTACTAATCATGGCATGTAAAGCGGTAAATTGCGTAATGTAAATATTACTAAGCTATTACAACAATTTTATGGGAGGGGGGAATACAAATTTGAATGGGGAATTTGCAACAATGTAAACCTAAATAAATTATTACAACCAAATCGAATTTGTACGAATTAGAATAAATAAAATACAATGTTTAAGGATGCAATATAATATACATGTAAGGAGAAGATTCTTGTTTTGTTTTTATGTAAAAGAAATTTTAATCTAAACCAAAAAATGTAAGGAAACGAAATTAATTTTTTTTTAAAGGGAGGTTTAACCCTAATTTCTATTTAAAAGAAAATGAAGTTCATATGTATTATATATTTTTTTATACTAAAATAATAAATAATATTGTATATAAAAATATAAAAATTTTGTATATGCAAAAAAAAAATGAATATTTTATAAGTATGGGATAAATAAAAATAAACTAAATATATTTTAATTATATCTTACAAGTTTATTAAGAAAATATATGAAAAATATTAAAAATAAAATATATTTTTATGTGCAAAATAAACTAAAAAAAATAAAAATGCAATAATATTAATTTCATATTTTTTAGGATTTTTTGTGCATAAAAGAAAATATTAATGAAAACAAAAATGAATTAAATAAAAATATAAAAAAGAGTTGGCAAAAGGGGGGTGCCGTAGAAAACTGGCAGTAATGTTAGCAAAAAAAATCATGGCCCAAATATGGAGCCCAAACCTGCACAAAGCAAAAACTGGAAAAATGAGAAAAGTGTGAAAAACAAAAGTAGCGTCCAGGTTCGAACCCAGGACATGGGTCTCACCAGCGTGCTACTTTGCCACTGGGGTGGCTATACATCCATTGTCTTAAGTGAAACGAAAATATTATAACATGAAACAAGTCCTTTCCCTGTACTTCATCTTCTTCCCCAAGCTTGGCCAGACATCCCGTAACTCTCTCATTCTTCCATGTAAATGAAAACTCATAACATGAAAGTTGTAGTACTTGATCTCACGATTTTAACCATATAAGTTATGTGAACTAAAAATCAAAGGTCAGAAAGAATTTTAACAGCGCTAAATTTAAACCTAATATTTTCATAAATTTCAAATTCTAAATTCTCTCAACTCAAGTAAAATAAATGCAAGATAAAGGTATGTACAGTTTCGTTGTAATGAGGACTACATTATTTATCCACAAATCGTGGCTAATGGTTGCCTGTACAAGGAGATATAAGTTGAGATTTTACCTCCTTCAGTTGGAATCGTGGATGGAACTGGAGTGAGTTTGATGGAGTCCTGATGCTTGCTTAAGCTTCCTTGAACTTCCCTGAATGTATTCCCACCCTTGCCTTGCTCTGAAAGTGCTTGAAACTCCTTGGCCAAGTCAACCTGCAAGCTTTGAAAACAAAAATGGCAGGTGATGGAGAAGTGGTTACAGAACAGGGATGAAGGTATGGATTTGTTTGATATCAAGTAGGTAAGATGTTTTGATGATCAAGAATGGAAACGCACGAGCCAAATATGAGATTGGTATCCTTATGCCAAAACTGCAAGTTTGGACAGTTTTCTGGTGTTTTTGAACTTGGGAGTGTTTCAGGCCTTAACTGATTGTGTCTTGTGTTGTATTATGTTTATATATTAGTATAGAATCAGTTTCATGTCAACCCTCTAACAGATGTGCCAGTTCCCACCTTTTTGCAACCTTTCTTGCTTTTGAAGTAAAGCGAAGGGACAAGGCTTACCATGCTTATACTTGCTTTCTTAGGGTTGGTATAAAATTATACAAATTTCTTTAGGCTTGTAAAACTTATATGTACAATGGAGACAGGTTCAATGCTCAAGAATTGGAAAGTGGCAAAAGTTTGGCTTTTTCAAAATGGCAATGGTCACTTTATGCCATTTAAGGAATTACAAGTTGGGTAATGGCTTAAAGGCTTGGATCAAAGCTTTGTCAACTGAGTAAGCATTAAATTAAGGAGTGAGGAACAAGTTTGGGACCTGTAAATCATGGATTAGGCAGCATAGGTACTGATTGGAATTTTGTTCTTCATGAAATGGCTTGGATAAAAAGTGAGAAAATGCCAACTTCATCTCTTCGATTCTCCCTACTCAAAAACGATATTGGGGAGTTCTTTGAAATTTTGGAAAGCTTGAAATGTTCTCTATAACTCATCTTTGAAATTCATTTTGAGATACCTCTTGGAACTAGGTGAAAATCTGCCATGAAGTTGGGTCCAAAACTTGCCTAAATTAGGGCAAAATTTCACTAAGTTATTTAGTTCTTGACCATGTATTCATAAATTTATATCTTGAGATCCAAGAATCTTTAAAGAAAAGTGTTTGAAGAAGAGTTGTAGATTTCATGGAGGTTTACAATTTTCATGTTGGGAACTTTCTTTGAATCATTATGCATCATGGTGAAAAAGTGGCCTAAAGTTGAGAAAAAATAAGAAATTTTCTATACTTAGAAAATTTTCTAAGTTAAGAAAAATTTCAAATTCAAACCCTAATCTTCAAACTTGGATTTCTTGATGAACAAGTTTCACATTTTGACATGTTTTGATGAATTAGGACCCTTGGTACTTGATTTTGACAAAAAAAGTCAAAGTTTGACTTTTCAGTGTACAATTGACTTTTGATCAGTTGACTGCAAATTTCATCTGTCAATCCAATGAAATTGAAATGTTTTGAGCCATGTAATAAGGTCAAGATGATATAATTTAATCCTTGAAATCATGCCTTAACTCAATTGGTCATTTGCTAGGTTAAAAATCAGAATTGCCCTTCCTCAGTCAAAACCCTAATTTTGACCATTTTGCCCTTTTGATGATTTGATCAAATTTCTTGAGGAATTGTGATCCAAACTTGATCAAATGATACATATGAGTTTAAAATGTTGATGTGGATCTATAATGATGAATTTTTACTATAAATTGGCTATGGTTGACTTTTTCCCCAATACAGCTGAATTTTAGGTCAACTGTCCAATTGACTGATCAAAAATATGGTTCAAGGCTTGAAACTTGTCATGAGTGATCTTAGGGGTCCATAATGATGTTTGAAAGTCATATGAAGCATTGATAGTCCAAAAATCCTTGTGCAAACTCAAACCCTAATTTTGGGTTATCAGTGCAAGATGAGATGTCTTGAGCTGACCAAACCCTAATCCAGTCTTGAGTCAAAGAGATCTTGTGAGAAAAATTTTGATAAAGGAGAGGGAAAATTTTGGGGTACAATAACTAGTCTTGTCAATTAAATTAAAACTAGGTTAATATTTATTTTCTCTTTACACCCATTAAATATATTATTTTAATATAAAAGAAGGGCTAAAAAATATTTTATAATACCTTAAATATTTTCAAGACATAAAAATATTTAAAAAAAACATTTTTCTCATAAACATATTTTCTTTTATTTTAACTAATAGATTTGGGGTTTTGTTAAAAAATCTCTTCTTAAACAAATTTAGGGTTTATTTCTTTTATTAATTATTTTTCTTTTAATTAATTATATTAAGACAAAATCCTTTTTTTCTAAAAAAATCAAACATATATCCATTTACTTCACATTTTATATTTTTGTATATTTATTCACTTTTGAACATTGTATCCATTTAATTCCTTGTACATTGATACCCATTCAATATGGTTGTAATAGACTAACTAGGTTTACATTTTTGCAATCCCCATTTGTAATTTGTACACCCCCTCCCCTAATGATGTAATAGCGTAGTAATTTTTACTTTCCGCAATTTATCGCTTTATATACAAATGCTAGTAATTAGGGTTTGTATGGAAAGAATAAAATCAATCAAATAGAAAACCCTAATTCAAGACAAAAACAAGCATGAAAACAACACACTTGCACCCAAGCACCCCTAGGGTAAACTCCACTTGGTTTCCTTATACAAAATGGTCATATTACGCATGTAAGGTATCTAAGCAAAAACAAGAAAATACAAGATCATAGTCCCTCGATGATGCTATCTAAGTTGCCTTACAAATGATCTTAGTCCCTCAAAAATAATTCTAAGATACCTTGCAACATTGCTAATCATGGCTATACGATGACCCACGCCCGTCCCGTTTACATCCAAAGATAGGGCTGCTTACCAAATCAATGGTAAGACAACAATGTCAAAGGAAAAGAAAATGAACAAGAAAGACATTTGAGTAGGTAGATTGCTCCTAATTACTTGCTCTATTTCAAAACAAACATCCTTGCTATTTTCAAAAACAAACACATACACTTTCAAACATCTTACAAAATTGAAAACATTTTCAAAAGATCAGCATCTTTGTATACATTCTTACGAACAATAATCATTAGAAAGATTGCAAAAACAATGGCCTCTTTACAAAATACTTTCAAAAACCACACAAAGCACAATTTCAAACAAAAGCAAGTGATCTAGTAAGTAATTATGATCCCGTGGATAACCATGGATGAAAAGGGTGCTAATACCTTCCCTTTTCATAATCTACCCCCCGAACTCAAGAAACAATCTCAAAGGTCTTTCCTCTACTTTTTCACCTTTCCTTTTGGATAAAAGAAAAGTCGGTGGCGACTCTTGCTAACCGCAAAATTTGCGATCAAACGCAAAACCCTCAAGTCAGTTCTCCCACCGTATCACACGTTCGAACTTCATACCTCTTGTGAAAACATAGTCAACTCAATTTTTGAAATTTTTTCGCCGAAATCAGCTTAATACGATGAAAATCGACCAAGTTATGATTTTCTGAACATGACACATATAAACTTCTATCACAAATTTTCTGTACAAAAATACTTTATAAATCCTCATTTTTGAAGACCTTCTGATCGAAATTGGCTTCCAGCCATGAGAGTTGAAAACATAGATGACGTCAAGACGGAATTTTGGCCACCGGAACGGGTTCAAAATGAGCCACAATCTTCAAGTTATGAATTTTTTAGTGTGTAAAAACTGCACTTTCCGCACACTTTTTCACAATATTTCTTCGAGAAAAATCGCACATTCGGAGACCTTCTTTAAAGAATTAGCTCTCGAGACGAACCTGAATTTGAGAATATGTTATCAGGGATACCTTGGTGAAAGAACAGCTGAATATGACGCTCCAGGTTGGACTCGTGAATCTTTGAACCCTGAATCGTTGCGAACCGACGAACCGATCTTCAGCATTAAATACTCTGAGAACATCCATTGACGAAATAAATGCCGCTTGTAACCTGAAGAAGTTTGCTAAATATACTTTGATTCCATAACCATAAAACCAATGATATGCATGTATGTAATAATGAAATGTAAGCCAAAAAGGTCGAAATAAAGAGGGTAAATTTTGGGGTACAACAACAGTCTTCAAAATATATTCAACCTTCACTTCAATATGATGATAACCTAATATCAAATCAATATTTCTGAACACACAAGCACAAACCAACTGATCCATAAGGTCATAAATTCTAGGAAGAGGATAATTGTTCTTAATTGTAACCTTATTCAGTTGTCGATAATCAACACATAACCTCATCCTACCATCTTTTTTCTTAACCAATAACACTGGTGCTCCCCACTGTGATACACTTAGTTTTACAAACGTCTTTTCCAAAAGCTCTTCTAACGGACTCTTCATATCACTTAATTATGGCGTATACATCCTATACGGTGACATCAACATAGGTCTAGTACCAGGTACTAAATCTATGGCAAACTCAACTTCTCTCTGACAAAAAACCACTATGTTAACTTGAAACACATTTAGGAAGCCGCACACCACTAGAAGATTAACAATCACAACTTTAGTATCGACTTTCAAAAAAGTGAACATCTCAAACACTTGAGCCTCATATTTCAAGAATTTCTCCACTTGATTAACATATATAAACCTTCTCTTCCCCTTTTTCAAACTTAGGGAACAACACAAACTTGTTGAAATAATTTATGTGAACATGGTTGAACTCCAACCAATTCATTCGCATAATAACATTAAGTTGATTCAAAGGCAAACAAATCAAGTCAACTCCAAAGTTATTACCAAAACTTGTCACCGGACAATTCAAACAAATCATTGTAGTGGTCACCGAACCATTAGCTCGAGTATAAATGACCATACGACCACTCATAGAAGACACCTCAAGATTCAATCTTTTTACACAGTCAAGAGATGTGAATGAATGTATTGCACCTGTATCAATGATAGCAATCAAAGAGACACTATTAATAAAACATGTACCTCGAATCAGATTATCGAACCTAAAAGTCTCTGCTCCTCTCAAAGCAAATACATTTCCATCTGATTGAGCTTGCTTCAGTTTCTGGTATTGAGTACGGATATGACCTTGTTCTCCACAGTTGAAACATGTTGTGATGCGTATGGATAACTGACTTAAAGGTTTTGCGTTTGATCGCAAATGTTGCGGTTAGGAAGAGTCGCCACCGACTTTTCTTTTATCCAAAAGGAAAGGTGAAAAAGCACAGGAAAGACCTTTGAGATTATTTCTTGAGTTCGGGGGGTAGATTATGAAAAGGGAAGGTATTAGCACCCTTTTCATCCATGGTTTTCCATGGGCTCTTAGTTACTTGCTAGATCACTTGCGTTTTTTTTAAATTGTGATTGGTGTGGTTTTTGAAAGTATTTTGTAAAGAGGCCATTGTTTAGGAAATCTTTGTAATGATTCTTAATTGTAAGAATGTATACAAAGATGTTTGATCTTTTGAAAATGTTTTCAATTTTGAAAGATGTTTGAAAGTGTTGGTGATTGTTTTTGAAAATAGCAAGGATGTTTTGTTTTGAGATGGAGCAAGTAATTAGGAGTATTCTACCTACGCAAAAGTCTTTCTTGTTCATTTTCTTTTCCTTTGACATTGCTGTCTTACCTTTGATTTGGTAAGCAACCCTATCTTTGGATGTAAACGGGACGGGCAAGGGTCATCGTATAACCATGATTAGCAATGTTGCAAGGTATCTTAGCATTCTTTTTAGGGACTAAGATCATTTGAAATGCAACTTAGATAGCGTCATCGAGGGACTATGATCTTGTATTTGCTTGTTTTTTTGCTAAGATACCTTACATGCGTAATATGGCTATTTTATATAAGGTAACCAAATGGAATAACCCTAGGGGTGATTGTGTGTAAATGTATTGTTTTCATGCTTGTTTTTGTCTTGAATTAGGATTTTCTAATTGACTGGTTTTAGTCTTTCCATACAAACCCTAATTACTAGCATTTGTATATAAAAGCGATAAATTGCGGAATTTAAAGTTACTATGCTATTACAACATTTGTGGGGAGGGGTGTACAAATTGTTAATGGGGATTGCATGAAGGTAAACCTAGTTAGTCTATTACAACCATGTTGAATGGGTATCAATGTACAAAGAATTTAAATGTACAAGATGAAATAAATATACAAGAAATGTAATTGTTAAGAAAACGGGTATTTTGGATTTTTATGAGAAAAAGGGAAATTGTTTTAACCTAATTAATTAAAGAAAATAATTAATTAAACTTGAATTTATTTAAGAAAAGATTTTTAATAAAACCCTAGTTCTATTAATTAATGAAAATAAGTTTTAAAAAAAGTATTTTTTGATATTTTTGTCTTGAAAATATTTATAGTATTATAAAGTATTTTTGACCTTTTTATATTAAAATAATATATTTTAATTGGTGTAAAAGAAAATAAATAATAACCTAGCTTTAATTTAATTTACAATATTAGTTAATAAAAATAAATATAGTATAATTAATAAAAATATTTTTTGTGAGAAAAAATAAAATAAACTAAGTTAAAATAAAAATCTATTTTTTTGTATTTTTTTAATGATTTTTTTGTATTTAGAAAAAAATTTAAGAAAATAAATGAAATAATAAAAAAGAAAAATAAAATAAACGGGGCCAGGGGCGTACAAATGAAACAGGGGGTCAGCTAGCAAAAAATAAAAATAAAAACAAAGTCAGGCCCAGCGCCCTGCAAAAAAGGTCACAAATGCAAAAACATGTAAAAAAATGCAAAAGGGTACCACTGGGGCTCGAACCCAGTTCCCATAGGTTACAGGCGCGCGCTTCTACCACTGGGGTGGCTATACATCCGTTAATATAGGCAAATCAATAAATATGTAAGGCAAAACGCGCCTTGATGACTTCATCTTCAACCTCTAACCAGACCAACTGTAACTTGCTCATTTCTTATCAAAAATAAAAACTGTAAACATGAAACTTGTAGCAAATTTTCTCACGGTTTCAGAAATGTAAAGCATTAAAGCTATAGATCAAATATAAGCGTGAATTTTAATGGTCCTAATTTGAACCCTAAAAATCTCAGAAATTTCAGTTTCAAAATTCTCTAAGCTCAAGCAAAATTAATGGAAACTATGGATATGGTTAGGTTCAGGGCAATGATATCTACATGTTTTATTCACAAGTAAACTATTGATGATGCCTGTATGAAGAGTTCAAAGTTGAGAAAACTTACCTCAAAACTGGAAATCGTGTTTTGAGTTTCAGCTTGTTTTAAGTGGTGGTGATGATCAGGTTAGCTTCCTTGAGGTCCCAGAAAGCTAATGCAATGGTTTGCTTGAGTTGAGAGTGGCTGAAATGGCCTAAAGAAGTCAAGTTGAAGACTCTGTTTTTTGGTTATGGAGGTTATGGTAAATGGTGTTACAGTTCTGGAATAAGGATTGAGATGAGTTGTATTTGAGGTAAGGAAGCTTTAGGAATGAATTTGAGGGAAAACACACGAGGGAAATGAAAGATACAAGCTTAAGGTCAGAATTGTGTATCAATGGAGTTTTTTGTGCAATTTATGGCTAGAGGGAATTTGGGAGTGTTTCAGGGTGTTAAAACTCGTCCCTTAGCTCACAAATAGTGATCTATTTATAAGCAACAAATTTGGAGACTTGTTGTTGACCAGAATTCAAAATCATAAGTTTATGCATAACATGTGATTTTTGAGAAATTCAAGTTTCAAAGCCTTGTGTACTTGGTTCATAAAGTGGTTATGATTTAAGAAAACTTGCTTCTGACTTTGTGGATGGATTGTGATCAGAGGGAACAAGTTAGAGGCTCAAGAATGGACTTTATGCAAAAAGCTTGCTTTACAAGAATGGCAATGTTAACTTTGTGCCATTAATGGAAATGCAACTTGCATAATAGCTCAATTTCTTGGATCAGAGCCCTAACAGATGTGTAAACATTTAATTATGGAGTTACAAACAAGTTTGAGGCCTGCAAAGCAAATATTATACAGCCTAGCATGGATTTGGTTCACGTGTTCATCAAAAATGACTTGTAATTCAAGTGATAAAACCCTAACTTCATCTCTTCGATTCTCCCTACTCAAGAATGATCTCAAGGAGTTATTGGACATTTTGGAAATCTTCCAATGTGATATACAACCCTCTTTTAATTTCTTTTGAAGATTCCCCTTGTAACTATATGAAAAAGTGTCATGAAGTTAGGTCAAAATCCTGGCCAAATTAGGGCAAAATTTCACTAAGTGTTTAGTTTCATGACCACATGTTCATAAAATTATAACTTGAGATACAAGAACTTTTGGAAGGAGTAGAAAAGTTTTAGATTTCATGGATATCTACAACTTTCATGTTGGAAGTTTCTCTTGAATCATCTTGCATCATGGTGAAAAATTTGCTCAAAGTTATGAAAAAACATGATATTTCCAACACTTAGAAAAAATTTCTAAGTTTAGAAATTTTGACATTTCAAAATGAAATCTTGACTTTTTGATTTCTTGATGAATAAGTTTCATATTTTGACATGTTTTGATGAATTATGATCTTTGGCACTTGAATTTAACCAAAAAGTCAAAGTTTGACTTTTCAGTATACAGTTGACTTTTGATCAGTTGACTGGAAAATTCATCTGTCAATCCAATGGACTTGCAATGTTTTGAACCATGTCATTAGGTAAAATGATGAAATTGGAATCTTGATATTATGCCTTAAACCAATTGACCATTTGCTAGGTCAAAAATAAAAAAATTCCCTTTCCCAGTCAAAACCCTAATTTTGACCATTTTGCCCTTTTGGAGATTTGATCAAATTTCTTGAGGAGTTGTGGTCCAAACTTGATAAAAGGATACATGTGAGTCTAAAATGTTGATGTGGATAAAAAATTATGAAGTTTAACTCTAAATTGGCCATGATTGACTTTTTCTCCAATACAACTGATTTTTAGGTCAACTGCTCAATTGACTGATCAAAAGTGTGACCCAAGGCTTGAAACTTGACATGAGTAATATTGGGAGTCCATAATGATCCATGAAAGTCATATGGGGAATTGGAAGTTCAAAAATCCTTGTGCAAACTCAAACCCTAATTTTGGTCATCAGTGCTTAAGGAGGTGTCTTGAGCTGATCAAACCCTAATGCAGTCTTGAGTCTAAGGAGATCTTGTGAGAAAATTCTTGATAAGTGAGAGGGAAAATTTTGGGGTACAACAACTGCCCATTTTCAATCTTCTTAAACCTGAAGAGTTAGATTGGCGAGTTTTTCCATTCGCGACTCGAAGGTGGAAGATGATTCGACACTAGAGTGCCTAGAAATTTGCACTCGATGATGTGATGGTAGAGGGAATGGGCTTAAAGATGCCATTTGGAGAAGTGATAGAAATTTGTTGGAGATGGGCTTGAAGATGCCATCCAAAAGTGATTGTTGAATCTGAAAGAGAATTTGAATGAGTATCAGAATGACGTCCGTGTCTGGAGCGTATATGAACTATATCTAAAAGTTGATATTTTGAATGAGCATAAGAATGGCATCCGTGTCTGGAGCGTGTCTGTACTATATTTGAGAAATAATCTGAATGAGTATCAGAATGGAATTCGTGTCTGGAGCGTATCTGAACTGTATCTGAAAGCTGAATCTGAATGAGTATCAGAATGGCATTCATGTCTGGAGCGTATCTGAACTGTATCTGAAAGTTGAAAACTGAATGAGTATCAGAATGGAATCCGTGTCTAGAGCGTATATGTACTGTATCTAGAAGTTGAAAACTGAATGAGTATCAGAATGGCATCCGTGTTTGGAGCGTATCTGAACTGTATCTGAAAACTTTGAACATTGTTAATGGTAGTTGTTAACCTTATCTTGAAAAGGGTAAAATGTTAGCTAAAATGAAAATTCATGTTGTATGAAATGTATGGTATGATGCATTAGCGCTATCAATGTTTATGATATATGGATGCGATGTATGAGTATGTGAGCTAATCTGCTACACTTCTGTTGGATTGGGGAAATGAAGTGTAAGTCTTCATGTTGTGAAGGTTAAGTGTTGATGAATTTTCGCTTAGAGAAATAAAACTCTGTTGTAAAGGAAATGTCGTGTACTGCTTGTAAAATCCTGTTGGGGGAATCCTGAGAAATTGGACGACTTCTACCGGAGAGTGATAATTGGAAGTTTTATTCTGCTGGGGATTAAATTGCACACCATGGGGGATTTCATGGAAATAGCTTAGAGAGATTTCCCTATCTCTTAAAGCCATCGGTGACTGTCTTTCTATTTTGTTTATTTGTAAACAGTAATTATGTTCAAATGCATATGTTCAATAATAAATAATTGGAAGTTTTTGTAAATAAAACACAAGAGTAAAGAAAAACAGATAGTTTTTCACTTTCAAAGGGGTCTCTTTGTATTGACTGAGTAAGTATTTTTGTACAATGAGACAAACATTCTAGTAAGAGAATATCTTCGTAAAAAATGAAAATTTTGATACAAAGAAAAGATAGCTATGTGTAATAATCCCATGGGGTTCCCATTCTTCTATAGCCTTCGTATCTCTGAGCATCTTGTCTATTTGTTGCCTCGTCTGAAGATGATCGAATTGATCATAACCTATGAGCTTGTCAGGTTGTCCGTAAGGTGATCCAACAGAACCTAGTCATATTCTTTAAATCCCTAACTTTTTCCTGGACCGCCCTTTCGGGTTTTCAGTCCACCGGGATACCCTTTTTTGCCCAAGCCGCCCTTTCGGGTTTTTAACTTGCCGGGTGTACATTTTTTTTTTATCCCTAATTTTTTCCCGAACCTTTTTGGTTCGCCGGGATGCCCTTGTTTTGCCTAGGTGTGTCAACCTAGTGGGTCTCTTATGCGTAGTATCTTTTGAATATGTTTGCATTCGCAGGGTGCGGCAGGTCGTCGCCATCCATGGTGGTTAAGATTATTGCTCCACCAGAGAATATGTTTTTGATCACAAATGGTCCTTCGTATGTAGGAGTCCATTTCCCCCTGGGATTACCTTGTGGCAGTATGATACGTTTGATCACCAATTCCCCGACTTGATGCACTTGGCGTATGACCTTTTTGTTGAAAGCCTTGATCATCCGTTTTTGATACATCTGACCATGACAGACAGCAGTAAGTCTTTTCTCAATAATCAAGTTTAGTTGATCAAGTCTGTTAGAATATAGTTTGATTCTACAACCCTTAATTAGAGTTTTGATGATAACAAACACAAAGAACAAATATGCACTCTAAATTTGTGTTATTTTGTATGCAGAAGTTCTGACCGAAACAACATCAGAAATTAAGCTATATAAGCTTTCAAGCTGAGGTAATCATAATTTGTGCTGAATAATGATGATCAGAATCTGCACTGAAGTGAAGAATACTCTAATTTTGAACAGAAGTTCAATATACCACCATACCCTCACATCTCTGAGTCATTAATGTTCTGAAGCAATTGCAGCATGCAAGATTCTAAGTTGTGAAGCGTTACTTTTCAATCAAGACAACATCATATGCAACGACTTCATTCAGACAAGAATCTTCTCAATATGGAAACAACATCGAATGTCCATTATCACGCTTTATGTTGGACAAGATTTCCATTCCTATATAAACAAGATTAAGAGGACAAATCGTTTACGATTTTTTACAACTACTGTAACATACCTCTCAAACGCTACATTCTCACATATTCATATATACGCTAGAAATTGTGTAAAATATCACAGTTTTGATACAATTTTTGTAAAGAAAAACAATAATACACATTATACTCCTTTATCTTGATTAAGCTAGTTTTCCTTGAGATAAACCAGGTTGTGGTTGTACACAAGAAGACTTTGGCAGTTGTCAAAGTAGTGTTGTAATCAGTTTTTGATTAGTGAATTAAGTCCTCGTTGGAGAGAGGTCGAATCACCTTGGCGGGTGGACTGGAGTAGTTTGAGATCAAACGAACCAGGATAAAAATATCGTGTCTACTGTGCTTTTGATTTTAAGTCTCAATTCAACCCCCCCTTCTTTTGTTTTTCACTTCTTCAATTGGCATTAGAGCGCCTGGTTCTGAGTTCATACACTTAACCGTGTTAGTACAAGATCCAAGCTTTAGAAAAACACTTTGGTGGGACTAAGCCAAAACATCAACAATGACTATCATGAGGACAAGGACAGAATCAGCGGCAAACCTCCAGTGTTTAATGGAGAAAATTTTGACTACTGGAAAGACAGAATTGAGAGCTTCTTTCTGGCTCATGATGCTGATCTATGGGACATGGTGATTGATGGATACACACATCCTATGGATGAAAGTGGTTAGAAGATAGACAGAAAAAGGATGTATGACCAGCAAAAACGTGATTTCAGAAACCACCATAAAGCCAGAACAATACTTCTCAGTGTCATCTCATACTCAGAATATGAGAAAATCTCAAACAGAGAGACAACCAAAAACATGTTTGACTCTCTGAGAATGACGCATGAAGGCAACATACAATTCAAAGAAACCAAGGCCCTTGCGCTCATTCAGAAATATGAAGCATTCAAGATGGAAGACAGTGAATCCATAGAAGCAATGTTCTCAATATTCTAGATTCTTGTTTCTGGGCTGAAGGTTCTTGACAAAGGATATTCTACTACTGATCACGTAAAGAAGATCATCAGAAGTCTACCCAAGCAATGGAGGCCAATGGTCGCTGCACTTAAGCTAGCTAAAGATCTCAACAAGATATCTCTGGAGGAACTTGTCAGCTCCCTCAGAAGTCATGAGATAGAGCTAGAAGAAGATGAGCCTTAAAAGCAAGGTAAGCCTCTAGCATTAAAATATAACAAAAAATCTGATTCTAAGTTTTTGCAGGCTATGGAAGAAAACTCTGATGGATCCTCATCAGAAGAAGATGAATTGTCTCTTATCTCCAGAAGGGTCAATCAACTGTGGAAGCAGAGACAAAGGAAATTCAAAAACCCAAGAAGATCAGAGAATCAAAATGAATCCTCCTCCAGATATAGAAAGTCTGAGTCCTCCTCTGGACACAGAAGATCTGAAGCTTCTTCAGGACACAGAAAGTCAAATAACAAGGACATCATCTGCTATGAGTGCAATGAGCAAGGGCACTACAAAAGTGATTGTCCAAGGCTTCAGAAGGAGAAGCCCAAAAAGAAGTTCTTCAAAGAGAAGAAGAAAAGCCTCATGGTAACATGGGACAATTCAGATACTTTTGATGCTGACTCAGAGTCAGATGATGAAAGAGCCAACATAGCTCTCATGGAAAATGTGTCAGAAGACAGTGAAGCTTCTGGTTCAAACTCAGAATCAGACACAGAAGAGATATCTTTAGCAGCAAGGCAAAAACACCAGTCATGGTACCTGGACTCTCGATGCTCTCGACACATGACGGGAAGAAAGCATATGTTCCAAAGCCTGGAACTTAAAACTGGAGGCTACGTGGGCTTTGGAGGCAACCAAAGAGGGAAGATCATTGGCTCTGGAATGATAGGTGCGATACGGTGGGAGAACTGACTTGAGGTTTTGCGTTTGTGTTCGCAAATGTTTCGGTTTAGCAAGAGTCGCCACCGACTTTTTATTTTATCCAAAGGAAAGGTCAAAAAGCACAGGAAAGACCTTTGAGATGTTTTCTTGGGTTCGGGGGGTAGATTATGAAAAGGAAAGGTGCAAGCACCCTTTTCATCCATGATTTTCCATGGGCTCTTAGTTACTTGTTTAGATCACTTGCTTTTGCTTTCCAATTGTTTGAAATGGTGCTTTGTGTGTGGTTTTGAAAATGTTTTGAAAAGAGGTCATCATTGTGGCAACCTTTGTAATGATTCTTGTTTGAATGTATACAAAGGTGTATTGTCTTTTGAAAAGATGTTTCAATGTTTGAAAGTTTGTTTTTGGGAAATGTTTTGAAATTGTGTTGTGAAGTGTTTTTGAAATTAGCAAGGATGATTTGCAAGTTTGATCAAGTAACTAAGAGTTGTCTACCCTATTTTACTCAAAGATCTTTCCCACACATTTTTAACCCTTTTGACAGTGTTGTTTTACCATTGCATTTGGTAAACAACCTTGTATTAGGATGTTTAAACGGGACAGGCGCGGGTCATCGTATTGACCATGATAGCAATTGTGCTAAGTATATTTAGCAAATTTTGAGGGACTAGATCATTTTGTATAGGAAACCAAGATAGCATCATCGAGGGACTATGATCTTTTGTTTTGTTTTTGTTTTGCCAAGATACTCACCATGCATAACATGGCAAATTTTAAAGGCAACAAGTGGATGAAACCCTAGGGGTGCATGTGTGCATTGTGTTGTCATTTTCATGCATTTATGTCTTGCATTACGTCAAACTATTTGTTTTGATTTTGGATTTTTTGCATACAAACCCTAATCTCTAACATGGCATATTTGAAAGCTATAAATGCGTAAAATAAATCTACGACTATTACAACATTGATATGGGGAGGGGGATACAATTTTGAATGGGGAGTATTTGTAAGAAAATAAAACCCTAGAATTAACTATTACATCCAAATTGAATAAAATGGTACAAATAAATAAACAATATTTAAATAAACAAATTAAGTATGAATATGCAAAAAATGTTTTTTTTTGTTTTTTTTTATGTATATAAAAATAAAATATCTAATGTATTATTAAAAAAATATAAAAATAAAAGATTATTTTTTATTAAAGGGTAAAAACCCTAATTTTCTTTAAGAAAGTATATATATTAATTATATTATTTATGTATAATAAAAATAAAATAATAAAATATATACAAATGTCAAAAAATAGAAATATATCAGAAAATATTATTTAGGTATGTAAATAATAAAAATAAAAGTATAATATTTTTATGTATTATTTTTAAGTCTTTATTAAATAAAATAAAAGTATGTTATCTAATAGTTATTTTTATATTAGAAAAAAAAATGAAATAAAAATGTGAAAACTAAGTAAAATATTTTGGTGATTTTAATGTTTATAAAAATAAATAAAAGTCAGAAAATAAAATAGAAATACAAAAATATGTAAAATAATAGAAATGGGCCAAGGGAGGTGCAATCAGTAAAGTTGGAGGTGCAAAAAGCATGGAATGGCCAGGCCCGGCCCAGACTTCATCTTCAACCTTTGTCAAACACAAAAACGCGCGCCCTGTAACTCCAGTTCTGTTCTCTCTATTCTTTGCATGAAATCAAAAACTCAAAACATGAAACTTGTAGAGCATTAAAACACGATTTCAACCATATAAAAAACTCAATCTAACTCTCAAAGACCAGAGAGAATTTCTCTGGCCCTAATTTCTAACCTAATTTTTTCAGGAAGTTCATGAATCAAATTCTCTTAACACGATTAACTTAAATGAAAACTGAGCATATGTACAACTTCAGGGCTGTGACTACTACATTTTTTATTCACAAACCTAAGCCTAATGATTCCTAAATAGACAGATAGGAGGTTGACAAAAACCTGTTTCAGTTGAACTCGTGTATGGCAATGTGGAGCTTTTCAATGAGGCCTGAACTTCTTTTGAGCTTGCTTGAACCTCCTCTGACCTTCCCCAATACTTAGTTTGCTTTGGATGTGCTTGAACAAGCTTGAAGAAGTCAACCTGCACAAGCTGAAAACAGAAATGGTGAAGCTTGAAAATGGAGTTACAGTCAGTGGCCAATGATTGGGATTGCTTGGATAGGTTATATGGAAGGTATTGGAACAAGTTTGGGGCAAAACGCACGAGTAACTTGTGAGATGGAAGGGAAACTGCAGGGAGTGGCCTGTTTTGCAAGAGGAAGGTGATTTTGTGTTTTGGAAGGCTTGAGGGTTCAATAACTCGTGTTTCTGGCTCAAGGCAATGTCAAGAACTTGTTTCAAATGCTTGCAAGGGTTGGTTATATCAGATGTGCAAGTTGTAGCTCTTTGGCAAGTTTACTTGTATTTTAAGCAAAAGTAACAAGTGGTACAAGACAGGCCTGTACAGGCTATCTACCAGCTTACACTTTATGATCTTGGCCCCCTCAGTTTATGGATATTGTTTGCTGTACAAGATTTTGTTCAAGGCTCAAGAATGCAATTTGACATAAAGCAAATTTTGACAAAAATGGCAATGTTGCCTTTTTGCTATTTTTGGATTAATCTCTTGTATAATCCTCTCATGATCAGAACAAAGCCTCAAACCAATGGATTTGCACTTAATTATTGAGTATGAAAGGGTTTAGGGACCTGTAATCAAGTACAAACAAAGCTGGATGGAAGTTGCAACTTGTATCAACATGAAAATGCCATGGATCAAAAATGAGTTTTTGCCAAATTCAAACCTTCGATTCTCCCTAACCACAAATGATTTTGGAGAGTTCTGGGACATTTTGGAAATCTTGTAAGATTCTCTACAATCCATCTTTGAAATGTATTTTGATATTCCAAGTGGAACTATGTGAAAAATGGTTATGAAGATAGGTCAAAATCCTGCCTAAACTAGGGCAAAATTTCACTAAGTTAAAAGTTTCATGGACCGTTGTTCCAAAATTCATAACTTGAGATCCAAGCTTATTTTTGGAAAAATTTGTGAATCAAAGTTGTAGACTTTGTGGAGGACTACAACTTTCATGTTAGAAGTTTTTTTTGAATCCAATTGCATCATGGTGAAAATGTTGGGCAGAGTTGGGAAAAATTAAGAAAATTTCATAACTTAGAAAAATTCTAAGTTATGAAATTTTTTCAATCTTGAACCCTAATTTGAAAAATTAAGTTTCTTGATGAACAAGTTTCATGTTTTGACATATCTGGATGAAAAATGACCCTTGGCACTTGATTTTGGCCAAAAAGTCAAAGTTTGACTTTTCAGTGCAAAGTCAAATTTTGATCAGTTGACTGAAAAATTCATCTGTCAATCCAATGCATTTGAGATATTTTGAACCTTGGGAATAGGTCAAGATGATTCCATTGAGTCTTTGAATCTATGCTTGAACCCAATTTGCCATTGGCTAGGTGAAAAATCAGAAATTGCCCGTGTGCAGTCAAAACCCTAAAAATGACCATTTTGCCCTTTTTATGATTTGATCAAATTTCTTGAGGAGTTATGGTCCAAACATGATCAAATGGTTCATATGAGTCTATAATGTTGATGTGGATCAAAAATTGTGAGGTTTCACTATAAATTGGCCACAGTTGACCTTTTCCCCAATACAACTGATTTCTAGGTCAACTGTCCAATTGACTGGGCAAAAATTTGATTCAAAGCTTGAAACTTGGTAGAGGAAATATTATAAGTCCAACATGAAGTATTAAAGTCACTTTGAGCATTGGAACTCCAAAAATCCCTGTGCAAACTCAAACCCTAATTTAGGTCATCAGTGCAAGGAGATGTCTTGAGCAGAGCAAAACCTTAATCCTGTCTGGAGTTCAAAGAGTCTTGTGAGGGGAAATCTTGATAAAATGAGAGGGTAAATTTTGGGGTACAACAATAGGTAATGGTAATCTTCCTTCTATTAATAATGTGCTTTTAGTTGATGGATTAATGCATAACCTGTTATCCATAAGTCAATTAAGTGATAACGGTTATGATATAATCTTTAATCAAAATTCATGCAAAGCAGTTAGTCAGAAAGATGGAACTATCATTTTTAATGGAAAGAGGAAAAACAACATTTATAAGATAAAACTTTATGAACTAAAAAGTCAGAATGTAAAACGTCTTCTCTCTATTAACAACGAGCAATGGTTCTGGCACAGAAGATTGGGGCATGTTAGTATGAGAAGAATATCTCAGATTAACAAACTCAATCTGGTCAGAGGACTTCCTAATCTGAAGTTCAGTTCAGATGCTCTGTGTGAAGCATGTCAAAAAGGTAAATTTGCAAAACCTGATTTTAAATCAAAAAATGTTGTTTCCACCTCTAAGCCATTATAACTTCTGCACATAGACTTATTTGGACCAGTGAAAATTGCGTCTGTTAGTGGCAAGAAGTATGGGTTAGTGATCGTAGATGACTATAGCAGATGGACATGGTTAAAGTTCTTAAGACACAAGGACGAGTCACATTCTGTGTTCGTTGCATTCTGTAACCAATTTCAGAATGAAAAGGATCTTAGAATTGTCAAATTCAGAAGTGATCATGTTGGAGAATTTGAAAATAAAAAATTTGAAACATTTTTTAATGAAAAAGGCATCTTGCATGACTTCTCTTGTCCTAGAACTCCCCAACAAAATGAAGTTGTAGAACGAAAGAACAGAACATTGCAAGAAATGGCCAGAACCATGATCAATGAGACTAACATTGCTAAGATCTTCTGGGCAGAAGCAATTAACATAGCGTGTTACATTCAGAATAGAATCTCTATAAGACCTATTCTGGAAAAGACTCCATATGAATTGTGGAAGAAAAAAAATCCCAACATTTCTTATTTCCATCCTTTTGGATGCACCTATTTTATTCTGAATACTAAAGATCATCTGAACAAGTTTGACTCTAAAGCACAAAAGTGTATTATGTTAGGATACTCTAAACGCTCAAGAGGGTACATAGTATACAATACAGAAACACAGATTGTTGAAGAGTCAATCAGTGTTAGATTTGATGATAAGCTTGACTGTTGTACCTCAAAATTTACCCTCACATATTTCTCAATACATGTCAAGTAAGGTCCTCAAGTTGCTCAAGGAAGTCCTGCAGTTGGCCAGACAAACTCTCTTCTAAGGCAGTCTACCTCAAATTAGGGTTTCATTTTTCATCAAGATGTTTGAGTCCAAAGGATTCCAAATGCTTTCCAAGGCCCTAATATGTTCTCAAGATCATCCATGTCAAGTTTCAAGCCTTGCAGAGGAGGTTTGCTCAATCAATTACTCAAATGCCTAAAAATCAACTATGCTAGGTCAAAAGTCAACTGTGGCCCACATGCAATCAAACTTCAAGATTTTTGGTCAACATCCTCATTTTTAAGTATTATACATCATTTGATCAAGGGTTGATCATGATTCCTCAAGGATTGCTCACAATTCATCAAAGCCCAAAAGTTGCTAAATTAGGGTTTCGTAGGAAAAGTCAACTCAACTTTGGCCAAGCATAACTTTCTCATACTTTATCAAAAATGACCCATCCAAAGCTCATTTTAAAGAGGATGAAATTCCCTACAAGTCATCTTCAGCTCCCAAGTTCAAAGTATGCACTCACAAGAAGATATGAATTTGGACATTATAGGTCATTTTGAAAAGTCAACAAAAACACCTTTTGGGTCAAAGCTTCATACATGAACATGGAAAACTCAATTGATATGAGACCAAAAGGGTTGATTAGAGGAAATCTTAAGCTTTCTAAAAATCCAAAAAACACCTCTCTAGGGTCAAAATTGAGAGAGTTATGCATTGGCCAAGTTGACCCTTTTTGCAAAATTTCCAAAAGTCAAATGTGTCCAAAATTGCTTTTTTTGCTAAATGGGCCCAACTTTTTATGCTTGCACTGAGTTTGTAATGTGATCCACGACCCATGAGCCCTTCCACTTTTCATTCTTTTGTTTTTGTTATTTATTTTGAATTTATTTCATTTAAATCAAATAAAATCAATATAAAATAATGAAAATATCAAAAATCAATTAAACCTTGAGATTTTGTGCATGATTAGAGTCATTATATAGCTGGAGACAAGATCAAATCGTTCAAAGCTTCATATGGACAAAAAAATATTGAAAATGCTTATTTTGGAAAGATTTGGTGCAAAGAATAAATCATTGATCAATCTTCATAAATGGCAAAGATTTGATGCAAACTTTAACCCTAATGCACTCTATTATAGATAGTGAACAAAGGCAGACCAAAAGGGGAAGTGGAGAAATCGTGAAAGAGGCAGAACCAATTGCAAAATTTCAAAGAAAAAAGGAAGACAAAAATCCAAGTTGCAGGCCATCTCAAGCCATCCTAACCATACCAATCAATTGCTGGACGTCTCAGGATCGTGTTTCAATCATTAGCAAGCCTCCCCACGCCCTGAAACGCATTGTAGCATTCACATGGTTAGCTTGGAAATTCTTTTTCGTTTTTATTAATTTATACATCATTTGCACGTTTTGATTACATATTCTTGTTCCTTATTGAGTTTGCAAGCTAATCACTATATTCAATTGCATTTTTATTGACTGTGCATAAAACTGCCATGGCTAGGGTTTATTCTTTATTTTTAGGGGTTTCTTATACAGGAAAAATTGGGCATTGATAATGGTACCATGCTGCTCGTAAGGTTGAAACGAGTTGATTTGTACCATTAGGTTTCATTTATCATGCGCGTACAAGATTTTTGAAATGGACATGGGTTATACCTACGCTTGATGTCCGTAGGTAAAAGTCCTTTTACCTAAAACGACAAAACCAGTGAAGAAGACGATGGTGTGGCAGTGTGTGAATGGCTCGTTTGAATTTCCGAGCGTTTTGGAAGACGTGGCACGTTGTTTGCATTATGTTTAATTTATTTCATTATTATCACAATTAACATGTTAGCGCAGATGGTGAGGATGTTAGCCTTTGATGCACACGTCCTGGGTTTGATCCCAGGCGTGTGCATTTTGTTATTTTCTCAACAATTGCAGGTCAATCCAGTGCTTCACATTCTCCAGCGTATTCCATACACCCTCAATATCAGCCATCTGATGTGCTCCTGGCCAGATCCAATGTGCCCACTATGATGGTTCATCATGCTCCTCAAGTCAACGCCTCCATCAGATCCAGCGCTGACTAGGCTTGATGATAAATGGGCCTTACCACAAATCAGATTCACACCCCCCCTTTTGCTAAATAATCAGGCCCATTCCTTTTTTCTTTTCTCTAATTTATTTCTTTTATTTAAATTAATTTGCTTAATTATTTTTAACAAAATTAATCTCTTTTTCACATAATCATAAAATCAAGAGTTTACAAAAATTAGAATTATGTTTTTTTTATCTAATTTAATTTAATTTAATTTAGTTTAGTTTAATTTAGGGAAATTCTAACCTTATTTTAATTAAAACTAATTAGAAAAATTAGGGTTAAACTCTTGATTTGATTTTTATTTCTTTCTCAAAATAAAAATATAAAAAATAGGTTAATTTAATTATTTTTCTTTTTTAAAATTAATTAGTAATTAGGTTTTTTTATTTTATTCAATTGAGCTTTATTTTCTCAAAATAACAAAAACGACAAAAAATGATTTTTCCTTTAAATTACAAATAAATATAGTCAAGGGTCAAAACCCTATTTGTCTCGTATACAATTAATCGCGCGCGTTTATTATTTTTTGCAATATTGATGTAACTGTCGACGGTATGTAATAGTTTAATCTAGGACTTTCTTTTATTTGTCATCTTTTGCGGGTTTTTTGGCTATGTAATTAATCCATACTCCGAAGCCTTGTAATAGTGTAGTTTTATTTTCTCGCATTTTAATTCTCGCAAATATTAACTGTTTAAATGTATGTTGATAGGATTGTATGACAAGATTACATGATAATTTAAAACGGCTAGAAAACCCTAATGTGCAAAGATAATAAACTGAAATCAAATCACTCGCACATGTGCACTCCTAGGATATACTCTCACTTCGGTTGCCTTCGGTAAATGATCATTAAGTATAGGGTGTCTTAGTGGTTGCCCTCCTTTCTAAACAAAGATCAAATGTCCCGTTCGAAAATATTGCCTCAGAAATGTTGCCTCGGAAATGTTGCCTTAGAAATGTCGCCTCGAATATGATCTTAAGACTCTAGGGTAATTACTAAGGTGTCCTAACATTGTTTTAATGATCGTACGTCCCTTACGAATTGACCCTTACAACTCCAACAACGGTGCTACCTATTTCTCAATAATAGGATAGCGTTGTCTAAAGGAAACGAGAATATAAACGATCCTTTTTCGAGTAGGTAGATGCTAGTAGGTCCTTTCTCAAATCAAACTTTTCACACTTACACTCTTAAAAACAATTTTCAAAACAACTTTGTCACACCTTTGAGGATTGATACAAAGGTTACCACAAAGCCCGAACTTTTCAAAACAAAGCACATACACAAGCAATTTTAAAAAGACGACCAAGTACCTAAGAGCCCATGGAAAACCATGGATAAAAAGGGTGCTAACGCCTTGCCTTTCTATAATCTACCCCCCGTACTCAGAATATCTCGAAAAAGGATTTTTTTTCTGTACTTTTTTCCTTTCCGGTTGGATAAAATAAAAGTCGGTGGCGACTCTTGCTTACCGTGACATTTTGCAAACAAAAAATGCAAACCAGTATTAAACAGTCGGTTCAGCCACCGTATCATAGAACTGGCGACTCTGCTGGGTAATTAATAAGTGGGGTATACCTTAGGATCTAGTTCATCATAATTGTTTCTCTTGATTGTTTTTTGCTTTACTTTTAAGGGTTTTGTTTGGGAGTTACTATAGATCCTAACCCGGATCTGGGGACACCTTTTAGGTAAGTAGCAATAAACTGTTAGGGAATTGTACGGTGTAGACCGATACGGTTGAAGCAGTAGTTACATTGATGTGGCACATTGGTTGGTACCGGTATCCCTTATGGAGAAACGAGGAGAATACGAGGCCGCTGCATGGTGTCTTTAAGCATCAACTGACCTTAGAACCTTTAATCGACCAACTTGGCCATTAGAAAGTAGTGAGATAGTCGGCCTCGGTGTAAAGCTGAGAACTGGTTGATACTCGATGCTACACTCATTGAGACCATACTCTCGAGATAGTTCCAACCGCAAGAAAAGATTGCGTGAGCTGAAACCATGACCGATGGAGGATGGTCAGTGATATTGAGAACCTCTAGAACCCGGTTACTTTTGCTAGGACAGGTTGAAACCAACTAAACTTCAAGAGGGTAATACCTTTGGCCTCATGTAAGCCTTAAACTTAAGGGCTTTGTGTGACTTGTTTGTCTTTGCCATGCCTGTTATCTGCTATGCATGTTGTTTTTTTATCATGACATCATGCATCATAACATGGCATTCATACTTAATTATACTAACCATTTCAAAGACCAAGGGAATTTATCTTTGTTTCTGTTTTGCAGATCATGGCTTCCGTACGCAGAAATACCATCTGAGTTAACTTTGTGCAAATACCTGCTCAACTTAAAGAGTTAGCCTCAAGAGTTTCTGAGACTTCTATGTTCATTAAGAGACATGGTCAGCTTCTTAGCCTGGTTACTTTAAATCTTGATAAGCAGGTGATGAGTGTACTTTTCCAGTTCTTCGATCCTGTGCATCATTGCTTCACCTTTCCAGATTACCAGGTGGTTCCCACCTTGGAAGAGTTCTCTCACCTATTGGGAATATCCATCTTTGAACAGGTACCCTTCATAGGTATGGAAGAGGTTCCTAGACCAGAAGACATTGCCTCAGCTCTGCATCTGAAATGAGCTGATGTAGTATCCAATTGGGAAACACGAAGCGGGGTCGAAGGTTTTCTAGCCAAATATTTTATAGACCAGGCTCAACTATTCTGGGATAATTTGGATTTTCAGGCTTTCGAAGATATCTTAGCTCTCCTTATCTATGGGTTGGTCCTCTTCCCGAATCCAGATTCCTTTATAGATGTGAATGCTGTCAAGATTTTCCTTTCTCGCAATCCTGTGCCTACTCTACTGGGTGATATCTTGCATGCCCTCTACACTCGTACTGTGCGAAGAAGAGGAACTCTCATGTGTTGCATGACGTTGCTGTCAAGGTGGTTTATTTCACACCTCCCTAAGTCTGTGCTAAAGAACGGAGAAGTTTTGGGATGGTCCTACAGAATAATGTCACTTGCCTATACAGACATTCTTCGGTGTTCCCGGGCTATGGAAGACACTGCTGTTATTGACCGTTATGGGGGATACCCTAATGTCCCATTTCTTGGAATTAGAGGGGGTATAACCTATAATCCTTGTCTAGTTTTATGACAATTTGGTCGTGCTCGGAGAGATGGTCCCCATGAGCTACTTCTTGAGGATATTGCATTTGACTACAAGGATGACGTTGAGGAGCACCGTTGGAGGTTTATACGGGCTTGGGGCATGGTGAATAGATCTGACCCCCAAGAGCTGGGACCAAGGACTTCCCTTCCTATGCAACCTTACCTCCAATGGGTCCGAGCTCGTTCCAAGAAGCTTGGGATGCCCTATGAAGCCGTATTGCCAATGATTGTGGATCCCACTAATGAAGAAGGTGTTCCTAACACGGTTCTCTATCCTTACATGCCCACTGATCCTGGGGAGTTGCAGAGGTCTTGGATTCAGTTGAAGCATGAGTGGGATACTTACCGAGAAAAGTACCATGAATCTACACCACCGAACACCCCTCACCCACCAATCCTGATTTCTGACTCTTCCACTCCCCCACCTATCAACCGTCTAGCTGACCAACTCAGACTTGTCATTAATCCACAAATGCTGGACCAACTAGCTTCCACCTCAAACCAAATTGTCACTCCCAAACCTAAACCAACCTCAACCAAATCAGATGTTGGTACGAATCTGTTGATTTTTGAAACAGAAATGCAGGAATGGATTACTTCTTTGAAGCAAGCAAGTCAAGAGATTTCTAATCCTGCTGCTTCTGATTCTCTGTGGGAAAGATTCAGAAAATGGTTGAACTCTGAAACCCAGAAGCTGAAAGAATTGGGCTATGAAAGGGCTCAGCAAAACTTCAGTGATCAACTGAAAGCCTTTCAAGATCAAGTTCTAAGCCAATGGTACAAGAAATAAATTATTCCACTGGATAATGCTCCCTAGAAAGAGCATCAACCTTCAGAAGTCACTAAACCAGATTTTGACAGTCACCCTCAGACTACTGCTCCAGAAAAAGTGATTGCAACAGAAGAAGTTGTTCAATCAAAAGAGGCTGCAGAGTGTTCTGAACGTCATGCAACCCTTGAAGATACACCAGCTTCGTCTCTAGTCATGCAAACTCTGAAAGAGTTGAAGAAGGAGAATACCTTAATCCATGCCAGACTGGATAAGCAAGAGGACACAAACAAAGAGATCAAGGATATATTTGATAAATAAGAAGATACAACAAAAGAAATCAAAGACATTCCGGGAAAGCAGGAAGAATCAAGCACTCAGATTAAGAGCTTGTTGGAAGCATTGTTCACACGTCTTCCCCCTCCTTCTTAGATTTTCTTTAAATGTTTATCTATATTTTTATTTTTCATCATATCCTCCTTGTTTCTGAAAATTGTCATTGCATTCTGTTTTCAATATAAATCATCCTTTTGACTATGATTATATTGCTTTTTGATACCTGACAAAAAGGGGGAGAAAGTAAGATATTTTCAATAACAGTATACCGGGACAAAGTCTCAAACATTCTGAATATCTTAACCTCTATATTTTCTGAAAATCTTAAACAGGAACACATTCTGATAAGGACAGAAGGAGAAGCATCAAAAGCTCTAATGAGAAGGAACTTCAGGGAAGTAACATATCTCTATCTGAGTAATCAACTCAGGTAGAGACTCTTTTAAAGCTTCTTGTTCTATATTTTTCATTGAAAATCCTAGTTTTTGTCATCATCAAAAAGGGGGAGATTGTTAGAACATAGTTTGATTCTACAACCCTTAATTAGAGTTTTGATGATAACAAACACAAAGAACAAATATGCACTCTAAATTTGTGTTATTTTGTATGCAGAAGTTCTGACCGAAACAACATTAGAAATTAAGCTACAAAAGCTTTCAAGTTGAGGTAATCAGAATCTGCGCTGAAGGATGATGATCAGAATCTGCGCTGAAGTGAAGAATACTCTGATTCTGAACAGAAGTTCAATAAACCATCAGACCCTCACATCTATGAGTCATAAATGTTCTGAAGCAATTGTAGCATGCAAGATTCTAAGTTCTGAAGCATTACATTTCAATCAAGACGGCATCATATGCAACGTCTTCATTCAGACAAGAATCTTCTCAATATGGAAACAACATTGAATGTCCACTATGACGCTTTATATTGGACAATATTTCCATGCCTATATAAACAAGATTAAGAGGACAAATCGTTTACAATTTTTGACAACTACTGTAACATACCTCTCAAATGCTACATTCTCACATATTCATATATACGCTTGAAATTGTGTAAAATATCACAGTTGTGATACAGTTTTTATAAAGAAAAACAACAATACACAGTATACTCCTTTATCTTGATTAAGCTAGTTTTCCTTGAGATAAACCGGTTTGTGGTTGTACTCAAGAAGACTTTGGCAGTTGTCAAAGTAGTGTTGTAATCAGTTTTTGATTAGTAAATTAAGTCCTCGTTGGAGAGAGACGAAATCACCTTGGCGGGTGGACTGGAATAGTTTGAGATCAAATGAACCAGGATAAAAATATCGTGTCTACTGTGATTTTGATTTTAAGTCTCAATTCACCCCCCCTTCTTATGTTTTTCACTTCTTCAAAGTCGAGTCTGGATCCAATCTTCTTCATTCAACCCTGCGTCCTTCATAATTCTTAGAGAGGGGATCTGGACCTCAATAGGCAAGACAACCTCTATGCCGTAAACCAGAGTAGGGTGTTGCCCCATTTTATGTGTGTGTCATGGTATGATACCCGTGGAGAGCGAATGGTACCATCTCATGCCAGTCTTTGTACATGACTATCATTTTCTATATGATCTTTTTAATGTTCTTATTCACGGCTTCGACAGCACCATTCATCTTTGGTCGGTAAGGGGAAGAATTGTGATGTTGGATCTTGAATTATTCGCACAAGGCAGTGATCATAGTATTGTTCAAGTTAGTACCATTGTCTGTAATGATCCTCTCTGGGATACCGTAACGACAGATGAGATTCTGCTTGATGAACCGGGCAACAACATTCTTGGTAATGGAAGCGGAAGAAGCTGCCTCCGCCCACTTGGTAAAATAGTCAATGGCCACTAAAATGAAGCGGTGTCCATTAGATGTTGTTTGCTTGATTTCCCCATTCATATCAATCCCCTACATAGCAAAGGGCCAAGGAGCCGTCAAGACATTCAGAGGAACCGGAGGTACGTGCACCTTGTCAGCATAAATTTGACACTTGTGGCAGGTTCGAGAGTGTTGATAGCAATCTGCTTCTATGGTAGACCAGTAATAGCCTTCCCGTAGGATTTTCTTTTCCATCGTATGTCCACTGGAATGGGTGCCAAAAGTGCCTTCATGTAATTCATCCATGATCCTTTCAGCTTCAACCTTGTCTACACACCGAAGTAACACAGCGTCATGGTTGCGTTTGTAAAGAATGCCATTACTAAGGAAGAATTTAGCAGAGAATCTCCTTAAGAACTTCTTATCATTTACTGAATCCCCTTCTGGATATTCTTGGGTTTCAAGATACCTCTTGACACCGTGAAACCAAGGCTGGTCCACTATTTCCTCAGTATTAATCTCGTGACAGTGTGCTGGTTCATCCCTTTGTTCAATGGTGATCTGGGGAGCCTCGCTATCCCATTTAAGTTTAAAAATAGATGACATTGTGGCTAGTGCGTCTGCTAGCTGATATTCTTCTCGCGGGAAGTGCTCGAAGGTAATCTTCCCAAACTGTGGGAGAAATGTCAAAACATTTTCTTTGTAAGGGATAAGATTAGGGTGTTTGGTGTCCCATTCCCCTTTGATCTGGCTGATAACCAAAGCTGAATCTCTGAATACATTCAAGGATTTGATCCCCAAGTCTATGGCAGCTTCGAGACCAAAGATGCACGCTTCGTATTCTGCCATGTTATTTGTACAGTTGAAGCAGAGTCTTGCCGTAAAGGGAGTGTGACATCCTTTCGGAGATAAGAGTACAACACCAATACCATTGTTGAGTGCGTTAGATGCCCCATCAAAAACCAGGGTCCATCGGGATCCTTATTCAGGTCCGTCAAATGGCCTGAGTTCTTCCTAGTTATTTACCATCAAGATGTCTTCATCTGGGAATTCAAACTTCATGGACTGGTAGTCCTCCACAGCTTGGTGAGCAAGGTGATCAGCTAGTACACTGTCCTTTATTGCTTTCCAGGTAGTATACTGTATGTCATATTCTGTCAGGATCATCTTCCATCTTGCTATTCTCCCAGAGAGGGCAGGTTTCTCGAAGATGTATTTTATTGGATCCATTTTAGATATCAACAAGGTAGTATGAGTCAGCATATACTGTCTTAGCCGGCGAGCAGCCCATGCCAGAGTGCAATAAGTTTTCTTGAGCAGTGAATATCTTGTTTCACAGTCGCTAAACTTTTTGCTCAGGTAATAAATAGCATGCTCTTTTCGCCCAAACTCGTCATGTTGCCCCAGCACACACCCCATTGAATTTTCCAAAATAGTCAGATACATGATCAATGGTCTTCCCTCGACTGGTGCCATTAAAACAGGAGGCTCTTGTAAATACTCTTTGATTTTGTCAAAAGCAATTTGGAACTTATCATTCCATTTGACTACCTGGTCTTTCTTCAGTAGTTTGAAGATTGGTTCACAGGTGGCTGTCAGGTGAGAAATGAATCTGGTAATGTAGTTTAAACGTCACAAGAATCCTCTGACTTCCTTCTCAGTACGAGGAGCAGGCATCTCTTGTATCTCTTTCACCTTAGCAGGATCTACTTCAATACCTTTATTGATGACGATAAAGCCTAGGAGCTTACCAGACCTTACTCCAAACGTGCATTTATTTGGGTTCAACCTCAGCTTGTACTTCTTTAGTCTCTCAAACAGTTTCTATAAATGATCAAGATGCTTTTCTTCTATTTGAGATCTAGATATCATGTCGTCCACATAGACCTCTATTTCGTGATGTATCATGTCATGAAATAGAGAAACCATGGCACGCTGATAGGTTGCCCCAGCATTCTTCAGTCCGAATGGCATAACCTTGTAGAAGAATGTGCCACACTGTGTGACAAAGGTTGTCTTCACCATGTCTTCAAGCGCCATTTTGATTTGGTTGTAGCCTGAAAAACCGTCCATGAAGGAAAACACTTTGTGATGTTCCATATTGTCACACTTTAATCTTCTCTGACATGTCTGGTCGTATTCGACGAACCTTTTGTTTTACCGATGGACAGTCTTCTTTTGTTGGTAGACGATGTACCATGATATTTGCATCAAGTCTTGGCATGTCTTCACATGAACAGGCAAAGACCTCAACATACTCGTGTAGCAACTGAATCAGACGCTCTTTGATACTGGGCTCCAGATTGACACCAACCTGGACTTCTCTTTTGTCTTCTTCGGTACCTAGGTTGATTGTATCCACTGGTTCCTCGTGGGGCTGAATGGTTCTCTCCTCTTATAGTAGTAACCTGGCAAGTTCTCCTAATACTTCACCATCTTCCTCACCTTCATCTTCGGCTTAGTAGATTAGAGTTTCAGAGTCACAAAAGGCCATAGCAGAACTGTTATCCATGGGATCCCGAATGGATGTAGACCTGCATTGTAAGTGTGAGTGTGTGTAAGAGTATAGCTATCTTTGAAAAAAATGAAAATGTAAAAAGGAAAAAGGAAAAACAATGATCATAAAGTTTGTATGCAAAAAACGTCCATGATTCATTGATGTCATATGTGTGATACGGTGGGAGAACTGACTTAATTGTTTTGTGTTTGATCGCAAATTTTGCGGTTAGCAAGAATCGCCACCGACTTTTCTTTTATCCAAAAGGAAAGGTGAAAAAGCACAGGAAATACCTTTGAGATTGTTTCTTGAGTTCGGGGGGTAGATTATGAAAAGGGAAGGTATTAGCACCCTTTTCATCCATGGTTTTCCATGGACTCTTAGTTACTTGCTAGATCACTTGCTTTTGTTTGAAATCGTGCTTTTGTATGGTTTTGAAAGTATTTTGTAAAAGAGGCCATTGTTTAGGCAATCTTTGTAATGATTCTCGTTCGTAAGAATGTATACAAAGATGTTGATCTTTTTGAAAATGTTTTCAATTTTGTAAGATGTTTGGAAATGTGTGTGTTTGTTTTTGAAAATTGCAAGGATATTTGTTTTGAAATGAAGCAAGTAACTAAAAGTAATCTACCTACTCAAATGTCTTTCTTGTTCATTTTCTTTTCCTTTGATATTGTTGTCTTACCATTGATTTGGGAAGCAACCCTATCTTTGGATGTAAACGGGACGGGCATGGGTCATCGTATAGCCATGATTAGCAATGTTGCAAAGTATCTTAACATTTTTTAGGGACTAAGATCATTTTTGTAAGGCAACTTTGGATAGCGTCATCGAGGGACTATGATCTTGTATTTATTTGTTTTTCCTAAGACACTTTACATGCGTAATATGGCCATTTTTGTAAGGCAACCAAGTGGAGTAACCCTAGGGGTGCTTGTGTGCAAGTGTGTCATTTTCATGTTTAATTTTGTCTTGGATTAGGGTTTTCTATTTTGTTGATTTTATCTTGCCATACAAACCCTAATTACTAGCATATTATATATAAACGATAAATTGCGAAATTTAAATGTCCTACGCTATTACAACATTTGTGGGAGAGGGTGTACAATTTATGAATGGAGATTGCAATAATATAAACCTAGTTAATCTATTACAACCAAATTAAATATGTACAAATATTGGAATAAATAATATACAAGATAAATTAAATATGCAAAGATATGTAAATGCAAAAGAAGATTTTGTTTGGTTTTTTTATGTGGAAAAAGTTTTAACCTAAACCTAATAAATAAATCAAGATTATCTCAAATTAATTAGGAAAAGAAATTATTTTTTAGGAAAGATTTTTTATAAACCCTAATTCTATTTTCTTAAAAGAAAATAAATATCTTTAAGAAAAGGTAAGTATTTTTGCATTTTTTTTGTCTTGAAAATAATATATGGTATTTATGAGGTAATTTGGTCTTTTTGTATTAAAATAATATGTTTAATAAATGTATATATAAAAATAAAAATAAAAAATAAATAAATAAATATATATATATATATATATATATATATATATATATATATATATATATATATATATATATATATATATATATATATATATATATATATATATATATATATATATATATATATATATATATATATATATATATATATATATATATATCAAACTAGTTATAATTTAATTTACAAGTTTATTATAAAAATATATGATATGTAACTAAATAAAAAAAATATTTTCTATGAGAAAAATAAAATAAAATGAACCAAAATATAAATCTAGCATTTTTATTTTTTTTTATGATTTTTAATATTAAGAAAACATTTTTAAGAAAATAAAATGAAAACAAAAAATAAATAAATAAATCATATGAGCCAGGGGTGCTGCAAGGAAATAGGAGGCAATGGGTTAGCAAAAAATTACAAGGCCCAAAGTCCAGAAGCCCACGCTGCAAGCTAACAAAAAAATGGAAAAAATGAGAAAAATTGCAAAAGGCAGCGCCAAGGCTCGAACCCATGACCTATGGAATTTTTGCGCGTTGCCTTACCACTGGGGTGGCTGTACATCCGTTTATAGAAATACAAAGATAAATATATATTAGAAAACGCCCCCTGAAGACAACTTCATCTTCAACCTTGAGCCATGGCCAGACCACCTGTATCTCTCTCATTTCTCCATGAAAATGAAAAATCCAAACATGAAAGTGATAGTATTTCTTCCCACGATTTCAACCATATAATTCATGTAAACTAAAAGTCAAAGATCAAAGCTAATTTTACTAGCCCTAATTTGAAACCTAATTTTTACAGAAATTTCAAATCCAAAATTCTCTATACACAATGAATATAAATGAAATCTATGAACATGGCTGGCTTTAGTGCAAGGATATCTACATTTTGTTTTCACAAATCAAGACCAAAGGATGCTTGTATGAAGAGATAGAAGTTTGAGTTTTTACCTCTTTCAGTTGAGATCATGAATGGAGTTTGAGCAAGTTTTGAGAAGGCCTAAGGATCTGTTTAGTTTGCCTGGACCTCCCTGAGTGTGTTCCAATCCTTACTTTGCCTTGAAAGTTCCTGAATCTCCCTAGTCAAGTCAACCTGCAAGCTTGATATGTAAAAATGGCAGATGGAGGAGGAGGAGTTATAGTGAGGGGACAGGGGTCTAGAACACTTAGATATGATGTATATTAAGTGTTTAGGTGGTTAAAACTCAAAACGCACGAGTGGTTTTTGAGATTGCTATGTAAGGTGCAAAACTACAAGTTATGGCAGATTTTTAGTGATAGAGTGTTTGGGAGAGTTTATGAGCTTTAACATTCGTGTTGTAGGTTGTAATACATTTGTGTATAAGTATATAAAAGGTTTTTTGATCAATTCCACACCAGGTTTCTGAGTTATAGCCTTTTAGATCTATAACTTGCTTTTGAAGCAAAGTGAGGAGACAAGTCCCTAAGTGTTTGTACAAGCTTGATCTGAGTTGGTAGAGGTTTTAGACACATTTCTTTTGGTTTATAGGATTTGTGTGTGTAGAAATAACAAGTACAAACCTCAAGGAGTTGACAATTGCAAAAGTTGTGCTTCATCAAAATGGAAATGGCAACTTTGTGCCATTAATGGAATTGTAGCTTGGACAAGGGCTCTAATGCTTGGATTAAAGCTCTATCAGTTGTGTAAACATTTAATTATGGAGTGAGAAACAAGTTTGAGGCCTGCAAATCAAATATTATGCAGCCTAGGCTTGAATTTGAATTTTGGTTCATCATGAAATGACTTGAAATCAAAGTGAGAAATTGCTAACTTCATCTCTTCGATTCTCCCAACTCAAGAATGATCTCAAGGAGTTCTTTGACATTTTGGAAAGCTTGAAATGTGTTCTACAACTCATATTTGAATTTCTTTCAAAGGTACCCCTTGGAACTATGTGAAAAATTGGCATGAAGTTAGGTCAAAAACCTGTCTAACTAGGGCAAAATTTCACTAAGTTATTTTAGTTCATGAGCATGTATTCACAAAATTATATCTTGAGATCCAAGCATCTTTAGGAGAAATTGTGTGAATAAAAGTTGTATATTTCATGGAGATCTACAACTTTCATATTCGGAACTTCCTTTGAATCATCTTGTATCATGGTGAAAATTTGGCTTAAAGTTGAGAAAAAACAAGAAATTTTCTATACTTAGAAAATTTTCTAAGTTAAAAATTTCAACTTTTCAAAACCAAAACTTAAACCCTTTCTTTCTTGATGAACAAGTTTCACATTTTGACATGTTTTGATGAATTATGATATTTGGCACTTGATTTTGACCAAAAGTCAAAGTTTGACTTTTCAGTATACAGTTGATTTTTGATTAGTTAACTGGAAAATTCATCTGTCAATCCAATGGATTTGCAATGTTTTTGGGCCATGTCATTAGGTCAAGATGATGCAATTGAACTCTTGAAATCATGCTTCAAACCATTTGATCATTTCCTAGGTCAAAAATTAGAAATTTCCCTTTCTCAGTCAAAACCCTAATTTTGACCATTTTGCCCTTCTGGAGATTTGATCATATTTCATGAGGAATTGCGGTCCAAACTTTTTCAAATGATACATATGGGTTTAAAATGTTGATTTGGATAAAAAATTATGAATTTTAACTGTAAATTGGTCATGGTTGACTTTTTTCCCCAATACAGCTGATTTTTAGGTCAACTATCCAATTGACTGATCAAAAATGTGATTCAAGGCTTGAAACTTGGCATGAGTAATCTTGGGGGTCATAATTATCCTTGAAAGTAATATGAAGCATTGATAGTCAAAAAATCCTTGTGCAAACTCAAACCCTAATTTTGGTCATCAGTGCATGAGGAGGTGTCTTGAGCTGGTTAAACCCTAATCCAGTCTTGAGTCAAAGAGATCTTGTGAGGAAATTCTTGATAAGTGAGATGGAAAATTTTGGGGTACAACAACTGCCCATATTCAATCTTCTTAAACCTGAATAGTTAGAATGGCGAGTCTTGCCATTCGTGACTCAAAGGTGGAAGATGATTGGACACTAGAGTGCCCATAAATTTGCACTCGATGATGAGATGATAGAAGGAATGGGCTTACAGATGCCATTTGGAGAGGTGATAGAAAGTTGTGGGAGATGGGCTTAAAAGATGCCATCCTAGAGTGATTATTTAATTGTAATTTGTAAGCTGAAAGAATGAGTATCAGAATGGCGTCCGTGTTTGGAGCGTATCTGAACTGTATCTAAAAACCTTGTTTGCATGAACATCAGAATGGCATCCGTGCCTGGAGCATATCTGAACTGTATCAAAAGTCGAATCTGAATGAGTATCAGGATGGCATCCGCGTCTGGAGTGCATCTGAACTATATCTGAAAGTTGAGTCTGAATGAGTATTAGAATGGCATCCATGTCTGGAGCGTATCTAAACTATATCTGAAAGTTAAGTCTGAATGAGTATCAGAATGGCATCCGTGTCTGGAGCGTATTTGAACTGTATCTGAAAGTTGAGTCTGAATGAGTATCAGAATGGCATCCGTGTCTGGAGTGTATCTGAACTGTATCTGAAAGTTGAATCTGAATGAGTATCAGAATGGAATCCGTGTCTGGAGCGTATCTGAATTGTATCTCTAGATTAAACATTGTTAATGGTAGCTGTTAATCTTATCCTGAAAAGGAAAAATGTTAGCTAAGATGCCAAGTCATGATACATGAAATGTATGCATAATGGGATTATGTTGTGCTCATCAATGTTTATGATATATGAATGTGATGTATGCGTATGTTAGCTAATTTGTTGTATTGCTGTTGGATTGGGGAAAATAAATCCCTGACTATTGTTGAGGATATGTAAGTAAAAGTCTTCATGTTGTGAATTCTAAGTGTTGATGAATTACTGTTTTGAGAAATAAACTTTGTTGTAGGGGTAATATCATGTACTGTTTGTAAAATCTTATTGGGGAATCCTGAGAAATTGACGACTTCTACTGGGGATCAATAATTTGAAATTTTGTTCCGCTGGGGATTTAAACGACGTACTGCAGGGGATTACTTATGGAATATCCTAGAGACATTTCTCTATCCTTTCAACCTATCAGTAATTTTCTTTCATATTTTGTTTTATTTGTAAACAGTAATTATGTTCAAATGCATATGCTCAACAATGAATCATTTGACGTTTTTGTAAACAAAACACAAGTGTAAAGAAAATACAAATAGTTTTTGCACTTTCAAAGGAATATTTTTGTATTGACTTTGAGTAAGTATTTTTTGTACAAGGAGACAAACATTCTAGTAAGAGAATGATGTCGTAAAAAGAATGAAAATGTTGATACAAAGAAAAGATAGCTATGCGTACAAAAATCCCATGGGGTTTCCATTCTGTTATAGCCTTCGTATCTCCGAGTGTCTTGTCTATTTGTTGCCTTGTCCGAATTTGATTGAATCGATCAGAATCGTTGAATTTGTTAGTTGAAGCTAAAGGTCGTCCATAAAGTGATCCAACGGGACATAGTCATACGCTTTAATTCCCTAACTTTTGCCTGGACCGTCCTTTTGGGTTTTCAGTCCACCGGGAAACACTTTTTTGCCTAAGTTGCCCTTTCGGGTTTTCAACTTGCCGGGTGTACAGATTTTTTTGTTTTATCCCTAATTTTTGCCCAAACCTTTTTGGTTCGCCGGGATGCCCTTGTTTTTCCTAGGTATGTCAACCTAGCGGGTCTATTATGCGTAGTATCTTTTGACTATGTCCGCGTTTGCAAGGTTTGGCAGGTCGTCGCCATCCATGGTGGTCAAGATCATTGCACCACCAGAGAAAATGTTTTTGATTATAAATGGTCCTTCATAGGTAGGAGTCCATTGGCCCCTGGGATTACCTTGTGGCAAGATGATGCGTTTGATCACTAGATCCCCAACTTGATACACTTGGCGTCTGACTTTCTTGTTGAAAGCCTTGATCATCCGTTTTTGATACATTTGACCATGGAAAACAGCAGTAAGTCTGTTCTCATCAATCAAATTCAGTTGATCAAGTCGAGTCTGGATCCAATCTCTTCGTTCAACCCTGCATCCTTCATAATCCTCAGAGAGGGGATCTGAACCTTGATAGGTAAGACAACCTCCATGCTGTAAACCAGAGAATAGGGTGTTGCCCCGGTTGATGTGCGAGCCGTGGTACGAACTCCGTGGAGAGAGAATGGTAACATCTCGTGCCAGTCTTGGTATGTGACTGTCAATTTTTGTACGATCTTTTTAATGTTTTTATTTGCATCTTCTACAGCACCATTCATCTTCGGCCAATCGGGAGAAGAATTGTGATGTTGAATCTTGAATTGCTCGCACAAGGCGGTGATCATAGTGTTGTTGAGATTTGTACCATTGTCAGTGATGATCCTTTCTGGGATACCGTACCAGCAAATAAGGTTTTGATTGATGAAACGGGCAACGATGTTCTTGGTGATGGAAGCGAAGGAGGCTGATTTCACCCACTTTGTAAAATACTCAATGGCCACTAGGATGAAGCAGTGTCCATTGGAGGTTGTCGGCTTAATTTCCCCTATCATATTTATTCCCCACATAGCAAAGGGCCAAGGATCCGTCAAGACATACATAGGAACCGGAGGTACATGCACCTTGTCAGCATAAATTTGACACTTATGGTAGGTTCGAGAGTGTTGATAGCAATCTGCTTCCATGGTATACCAGTAATAGCCTGCCCGTAGGATTTTCTTTTTCATCTGTTGTACCCCAAAATTTTCTCTCTCATTTTACTCAATACATGTCCATTGAGATCTCCAATTTGCTCAAGATTTCCCAAGAGTTGACCAGACAAGCTCTCTCCTAAGGCAATGTATCTCAAATTAGGGTTTCATTCTTCATCAAGATGTGTGAACCACAAAAGACTCAAACGCTTCCCAATGTCCTAATATGTTCTCAAGACCATACAAGTCAAGTTTCATGCCTTGCATAAGAAGTTTTCCCAGCCAACGGCTTAGATGCTTGAGAATCGACTGTATTAGGTCAAATAATTGATGAATAATGAAAAGATATGTTGTGATCTGATTTTTGGACAGGATTTCCATCAAATAATGCAAGGATATCATGATCAATTCGAATCAAGGCTGATTGGTACAAGAAAGTCATAATTTGGCTCAATATAGCAAGTTTCCATATGCCATGAAAATCAAATCAAATCTTTAAAACTTTCAAAGATGTGATCTATTTTTACAACCCTAATTCACTCTATGATATATATTGAACATATCCAAGGCAAGAATAGGGGTGAGAGTCGTGAAAAGAGGCGGAACAAAGCTGCAAAATTTCAAAGAAACGTGTGAGACCTATCTTCTTCCACAGGCCAATTCAAAGCATTATGAAGGTCAAAACATATTCCTGTACGTTCATCGGGGCGATAGCAAGCATTATCAAGGCCTGAAGCATCAAGAAACGAGTGCTAGCAACATCACAGTTTGCACTAAGAACTCAAATTCGATTTCTATGATTTACGCATTATAAATGTATTTTACCCATATATTTGTGTTCATCATCATGTTTGCAATGTTTCTGGATAGTTTGATTTAAGCTACAGTGCAGGAAAAAACTTTTTCCATTGCTAGGGTTTTGTGCTCCAATTTGGGGTTTTGTGATTTAAGCAAAATTAGGCCTAATGATGGATACCATGGTGGTCAGGGCTTCACACCCAATTGATCCATGGTCTCCATTAGAATTTATATTGCATGTATGTGATTTTTTAATGTAACAGGGTTATACCTACAAATAAATGTCTGTAGGTAAAAGTTACATGCCTAAGGCGACGGAGAATGGGAAGAAAACAATGTGTGTCAGCCAACCATTCGCCCGTTTGAATTTCACGCGTTTGGAATCAGCTTCTTTTATTTTCCTTATATTATGTTTTGTTTTTATTATGTTAACAAGTTAACAACGCATCTCAGTTGGCAACGCATTGTTGGTAAAGAGTACAATGACCTGGGTTAGATCCCAGGTCCCAACAAAATGCATTTTCTTGTTTTACTTTTGCAGATCCAATACAGTACTCCCTCACACGCCTTCCATACACCCTCAACGCCTGTCCACTGGATGCCTAGCTAGCCAGATCTAACGTCTCTCCCCTGAAGGTCCATGGTGCTCCTCAAGTCAACACTTGCACCTAATCCAATATGGTTAACCGGGCTTGATGCTTATTGGGCCAAAATTCAGCTTTTTACACCCCCCCCCCCCCCTTCAGCTAACAACAGAGGCCCATTTGGTTATTTCTTTCATTATTTTTTTTAATTTCTATTTCTTTATTTCTTTTCCTTTTTTTTAATTAATACAAAAAAATCATTTTCACTAAATTAACAAATCAAAAATCACAAAAAGATTTATTTTCTTAATAAATATTTTTTAAATTAATTAGTTTAATTAATTTAGGGCAACTTTAATTTCTTTCATAATTTAAAAACAATTAGAATTAGGGTTTGAGATTGTGCATAATTTAATTGATTTTTATTTAAAAATACATCAAAAATCATTTTTTCTCATAAATATGTATTCCTTTAATTAATTAGGTTAATTAGAAAATTAGGTTAATTTAATTTCTTTGATAATTTAAAAACAATTAGAAATTAGGTTTAATTAATTCGTAATTTAATTGTTTTCTCAAATAAAAATCCACAAAATTTTCTTTCTCTCAATTAGGGTTTTAGGTTATCTTTTCAACCGTCCTCGTATTTAATTCACTGCACGCTTGTTAATTATTTGTCCATTATTTTGTAACTGTTCAGGGTTTGTAATAGTTAACTTAGGGTTTTTATTTACTGTTTAAATCCCCGATTTTTGGTTATGTAATTAATCCCCCTCCCCGAAGCCTTGTGATAGCTAGGTTTTATTTTTTGCACTTTAAATTCCCGCAATCTTTAATTGTCTAGACGTATGGCTAATAGGATTGTATGGCAAGAATGTCTGGAAAATTAAAACGGTAGATCACCTAATATGCAAAGATTAAATAACTGAAACAAATCATATGCACATATTCACTCCTAGGGTTTACCTCACTTCAGTTGCCTTCGGTAAACAATAATTAAGCATAGGAGATTTTAGTGATTTCCCTCCAGTCTAAAGAGATCAAAGTGCCCCATTCGAATGTTGCCTCGGGAAGGTTGCCTCCGAAATGTTGCCTCGAAAAGATCTTAAGACTCTAGGGTTACTACTAAAGTTTTCTAAACATTGCTTTGGTGATTGTACTCGTCCCTTTCGAATGTCCCTTACAACTCCAACGACGGTGCTACCTACTCCGTAATAGTGGTATAGCGCTCTCTAAAGGAAATAGAACAAACAGTCTTTTTTCGAGTAGGTAGAATCTTAAGTACTTGCTCAATAAAAACTTTTCACACCAACATCTTTCAAAATAATTTTCAAAATGAACTTCGTCACATCCTTGTGGACTGATACAAGGGTTATCACAAAGTAAAAACATTTTCAAGACAAACACATACAAGCAATTTGAAAAAAAATGAGCAAGTACCTAAGAGCCCGTAGATAACTACGGATAGAAAGGGTGCTAACACCTTCCCTTTCTATAATCTACCCCCCGTACTCAGAATATCTCGAAAAAAGGTTTTTTCTATTCTTTTTCCTTTTCCATGATTGGATGAAATAAAAGTCGGTGGCGACTCTTGCTTACCGCGACATTTTGCAAACAAAAAACGCAAAACGCAAACCAGTATTAAACAGTCGATTCTGCCACTGTATCACAGAACTGGCGACTCTGCTGGGGAGTATAAGTGGGGTTTACCTTAGGATCTAGGTCATTAAATTGCTTCTCTTGATTCTCTTGATTGCTTTACTTTTGAGGGTTTTGTTTGGGGTTACTATAGATCCTACACCCGGATCTGGGGGCACTCATTAGGTAAACAGCAATAGATCATGGTGACTGTACGGCATAGACCGATATGGTTTAAGTGGTGGTTATGTTAGTGTGGCACTTTGGTTGGTACCGGTATCCTTCATGGGGAAACGAGGAGAATACAGGGCCTCCGCATGGTGTCGTAAAGCACTAACAGACCTTAGAACCTTAGTTGAACGACTTGGCCATTAGAAAGTAGCGAGATAGTGGGCCTCGGTGTAGATCTGAGAACTGGTTGATACTCGATGCTACACTCATTGCGATCATACTTTCGGGATATTTTGGCTGCAAGAAAAGATTGAGAGCTGAAACAATGCTCGATAAAGGATGGCCAGTGATATTGAGAATCTCTAGAACCCGGTTACTTTTTAGGACAGGTTTGAACCAACTAAATTTCAAGAGGGTACTACCTTTGACCTCATGCAAGCCTTAAACCTAAGGACTTTATGTGATTTGACTTTGCTTGCTATACCTGTGTTTGCTATACCTGTGGTTTATCATGACATCATGCACCATAACATGGCATCCATGCTTATTGCACTAACCATTTCAAAGACCAAGAGAATTTATCTTTGTTCTGTTTTGCAGATCATGGCTTCCATTCGTAGAAATACCATCCGAATCAGCTTTGTGAAGATACCTTCCCAACTCAAAGAGCTAGAATCAAGGGTTTCTAAAACTTCTACGTTCACTCAGAGACGTGGTCAACTTCTCAACCTGGTTACTTCAAACTTTGATGAAAAGATGATGAGTGTACTCTTTCAGTTCTTCGATCCCAAGCACCACTACTTCACCTTTCCAGACTATCAGTTGGTGCCTACCTTGGAAGAATTATCTCATCTATTGGATATAATTATTCTTAAACAGGTACCCTTCACAGGTCTAGAAGAAGTTCCTAAGCCAGAAGTCATTGCCTCAGCTTTGCACCTAAAACGGGCCGACATGGTATCCAATTGGGAAACTAGAAGCGGAGTCAAGAGTTTTCTAGCTAAGTTTCTGATAGACAAAGCCAAGTTGTTTTGGGATAATATGGATTTTCAGGCTTTTGAGGAGGTCTATACTCTTCTTATCTATGGTTTAGTTCTCTTTCCTAATCTGGACTCATTCATAGATGTGAATGCTATCAAGATCTTTCTCTCTCGTGACCCGGTGCCTACTTTGCTCGGAGATATTTTGCACACTCTCCATACTCGTACCATGAGGAGAAGAGGGATTCTCGTGTGCTGCATGCCATTGCTGTCGAGGTGGTTTATTTCTCACCTCCCTAAGTCCATACTGAAGAATGAACAAGGTCTGATTTGGTCACAAAGGATAATGTCACTCGCTCATACGGATATTCTTTGGTGTTCTCGATCTATGGAAAACATTGATATAATTGATCGCTAGAGTACCCTAATGTCTCACTGCTTGGTATCAGAGGGGGTATAACCTACAATCCTTGTTTAGCTCTGCGACAATTTGGTCACGCTCGAAGGGATGGTCCCCATGAGTTACTTATCGAGGGTATTGTATTCAACTATGAGGATGATATTCAAGAGTATCGCCGGAGGTTCATACGAGCCTGGGGCATGGTAAACAGATCGAGCGTCAGGGCTTTGGGGCCAAAGACTTCCATTCCAATGGAACCTTATCTACAATGGGTACGAGCTCGTGCTCAGCAGCTTATGATGCCCTATGTGGTTGTGTTTCCAGTGATTGTGGAACCCACTGCTGAAGAAGGCATTCCTTACAGGGTTCTCTATCCTTACATGCCCACTGATCTTGGGGAATTACAGAGGTCTTGGATTCAGATGATGAAGGAGCGGGATACTTACAGGGATCAGTTCCTTGCTCAGAAGAGAAAGGTCTTAGAGCTCACAAAGCAACTGCATGAAGAAAAAGGACTAAATTATTATCTCGGCACAAAGAGGAAGCATCCATGGGACTTTTGATTTTCCTTTCTAGTTTTAGATTTATTTTTAATTGTAACGCCTAAAAGGCATTTGAACTTCAAATTCAGCTAATAAAGTTTTTATTTATTTTGGTTTGCAAATTTAAATTTTCCGAAGTCTTTGAAATCATTGCATGCGCATACCATTATCATACACATCATTACAGGTACCATTACAGGTTTCTCATCTCCTTCGTTGTTTATTTCAGCAGAAATGTCTTCCGAACAAAGCATTAAGGACCCACAGGCATAGAACGCCCAATTCCAACAAATGTTCATCAGTCTGGAAAAGGGGCAGGAGGACCTGAAAACCCTCATTCTGAAAGAGAAGAAGAAAAAGAAGAAGGTTGCTGCTATTCTGAACATGGACAGAAGTTTTGGAGAGCGGTTGAAGCGACAAGTCGACCTGACCTCTTCACCTAAGGAAAGGGAGAACCAAGAAGGAGAGAAGGACCTTAGTCCTGCAGTCTCTGACAATGATACTGATTATAATGATGAGCAATATCCTTCTGCTGAGGATAGATACAAACAGTTGGAAGATCGTCTGAGTGCCATGGAAGTTCAGAGGATACCTGGATTGGATTTTGAAGAATTGGGTTTGGTGTCGGGAATGATCATCCTGCAGAAGTTCAAAGCTCCAGTTTTTGCCAAGTATGATGGGGTGTCCTGCCCAAATCTCCACCTCCGCTCTTATGTCAAGAAGATTCAGCCACACATCGCTGATAGAAATTTGTGGGTGCATTTCTTTCAAGATAGTCTGCCAGGGACTCAGCTTGAATGGTTCTACCAGCTGGAGGGAGCCAATGTTTGAAACTGGGAAGATCTGACTGCTGCTTTCTACAAGCAGTATCAGTATAATGCTGACCTTTCTCCCACTCGTACTCAACTCCAGAGTATGTCCATGGGTGCAAGTGAAGGTTTTAAAGATTGTGCATAAAAATGGAGAGACTTGGGTGGGAGAGTTCAACCCCCGTTGTCTGATAGGGATTTGGTTGATATGTTTCTATGGATGCTATCTGGTCCATTTTTCAATCATTTGATCGGAATCTTGTCAGCTGGTTTCACCGAGCTGATCCTAACTGGGGAAAGAGTAGAAGCTGGGATTCGGAGCGGCAAAATACAGAAGGATGCCTCTTCAAGTTCAGTAAAGAAGCCTTTCGCTGGTAAGAAGGAAGCCAGTGCCGTCTCTAGCCCGAGGGGTCAGAACAGGGCTGAACAACGTCAGACAGTAAATACCGTGATGATACCTAGACCTGCAGTTGCTCCATAACGCAACAATGAACAAAGGGTGGAAAGACCACAATGGCAGTTTACCCGCATCAACATGACATTGGCTAAAGTTTTACCTCATCTGCTGAGATCCAACTTGGAGACCTTGAGAGAGGCTCCCAAGAATCCGAACACTACATCTCCTTGATATAATCTGAATGCCCGGTGTGCCTATCATTCTGGGAGTCCTGGCCACGATACAAATGATTTCTGGGCTCTGAGGAATAAAATACAAGACTTGATTGAAGCTAAGGAAATAGATTTTGATGCTCCGGAGAAGCCAAACGTCATAATTGCACCCATGCCTAAACATGGTCGTGGAGTTAATGCTATTGATACTGATTTGTTTGTTACCTCTGTCGACGAAGTGTCTACTCCTCTCATGACTATCAAGAAGAATTTGTTGTTGGCCGGTTTATTTCCGGGTTATGGGGAAGGTTTCCCCATGTGTTCGTTTCTACCTTCTGGTTTCCGTTTGCTGAAATTAGGTGTCCAACGCCTGATAGATAGAAAAGAAATTTTGTTTGAGAAAACTATGATTCCTGTTGTTCCAATTGAAGACGTTGCCATTATAACCATTTCTGCCAATCCTTCCAAGGTTTCCTCGAGAAGACCTGTTAGGATTACATATGCTCTAAGAATTGCTCCGCTGATAATTATTGTTCCTGGTTCTGTCCCGTATGTCTCGGACAAAGCTGTCCCCTGGCATTATGGTGTCGATGTGTACTATCATGGCATCAAACAAGATTTGAAAGATGAAGAAGTTGATCCTGATATTTATAACATTGTCGAAACCAGTAAAATCACCCTAAGTGGAAGGGTCTTCTCTCCCGAGATTTCCCCTAAGACTGTTAACAAGCCTATTGTCATTACATCTGATGTTCCTGCTAGTACATCAACTACTGTTCCTGTTCTTACTCCAGTCGGCGAATCATCTGATACCCACGGCAAAGAGGTTGTAGGTGAGCCTGCCCGGACGGAGGCGCCTAAGAAAATTGTTGTGGAAGCCTCTAAACAAGAAATGGAGTAAATATTGAAAATCATTAAGAAGAGCGACTACAATATGGTCGAGCAGCTGGGGCAGGCCCCATCGAAGATATCCATGTTGTCTTTACTGTTGTGCTCTGAGGCCCATGTGAAGGCTTTGGTCGCATTCCTCAAAACTGCGCATGTGCCGCAAGAGACTTCAGCTGATCAGTTCCAAGATTGTGTGGCCAGCCTGACTACTGATAACGGGCTGGGTTTTTCAGATGTGGATTTGACACCAAAAGGAAGGAAGCATAATGATGCTCTGCATGTCTCGATTGAATGTAGGGGCACCACTATGGCTCATGTGCTGGTAGATGTTGGGTCTTCACTGAATGTTCTACCGAAGAAGGCGTTGGACCGGTTGGATTGCGAGGGTCTAACTCTAAAACCTAGTAACAATGTGGTAAGGGCTTTTGACGGATCGAAGAGAATGGTGCACGGGGAGGTGGACATGCCTGTCAAAATAGGTTCTCATACTTTTGGGTCCACCTTCTATGTGATGGATATCAGGCCATCGTATTCTTGTCTGCTGGGTCGTCCTTGGATCCACGAGGCTGGGGCAGTCACCTCTACACTCCACCAAATGCTGAAATATCCGGTGAAAGGAAAGATTGTCACGGTGCAGGGTGAAAAAGAATATATGGTGAGTCACCTCAACTCCTTCCGCTACGTAGAGATAGACGGGGAATTCATCGAAACTCCTTGTCAGAATTTTGAAGAGGTCCCTCAGATCTTGGCATCAACTGAAACTACTAGAAACAAACCTCCTTTGAAGATGGCTTCTCTCAAAGACGCCAGGGCCGTGGTTGAAGAAGGTGGGTGTGCCAATTGGGGTAAGCTCCCTGATTTCACTCATAAAACTGACAAATTTGGTTTGGGCTTTACTACAGGGGCTCAAAGGGTTGTTCGACGCGCTCGAGCTGGAGGACCTCCCCTACACATCAGCAATTGGGGAATTAACGCCATTGAAGATAGTGAAGAGGAATCAGAAATTAACAATTGGATCTACCCAACTACCAACGGTGGACTGAGTAACTGGACAACTAGGGACTTCATACATGTTTATTTTATTCCGCAGTAATTGACTTATTTGTTTTGAGATTTGTAATAAACAATTTAAAACTTTACGGCCCTGTGCCTTGCCCGAGGCACATTGGATTTGCTTGTGAGGGTTATTATTTGTCATTTCATATATCATTAATAAAGCATTGGACGTTTCTTGCATACAAATTTTGTGCTCTCTGTTTTTCTTTTCTATTTTAACTTTATTAAAACAGTTATTTCTTACACACACTCACGTATCAAAATGCAAATCCATATCCACTCTGGATCCCATTGATAACAGCTCTGCTATTGCCAGTTATGACTTCAAAAATCCGATCAACCAAGCCAAGGATGAAGGTGAGGATGATTGTGAGGTGCCTAGAGAAGTGGGTAGGCTATTACAGTAGGAAGAAAGGGTCATACAGCCTCATGAAGAGCCGGTTGAGACAATGAATTTGGGTACAGAGGAAGGCAGAAAGGAGGTTAAAATAGGTGAAAATATGGAGCTTAGCGTCAAATAGAGGTTGGTACAGATGCTTCATGACTACGTTGAGATCTTCGCTTGGTCCTATGAAGACATGCCTGGTTTGGACAGTGATATTGTGGTACATCGCCTGCCGACTAAAGAATACTGTCCTCCGGTTAAATAGAAGGTTTGTCGTATGCGCCCTGAAATGTCAGAGAAGATCAAGGCAGAGGTCATGAAACAGTTCGACGCAAGATTCTTAGTTGTCACTTCTTATCCACAGTGGGTTGCTAACGTTGTTCTGGTACCAAAGAAGGACGGTAAGGTATGAATGTGTGTTGATTACAGAGATCTGAACCGGGCAAGCCCCGAGGATGACTTCTCGCTTCCTCACATTTATGTTCTGGTCGATAACATCGCGCATCATAAAATCTTCTCCTTCATGGATGGGTTCTCTGGCTACAACCAGATCAAGATGGCTCCTGAAGACATGGAGAAGACAACTTTTGTTACACAATGGAGCACCTTCTGCTACAAGGTGATGCCTTTTGGGTTAAAGAATGCTGGGGCAACTTATCAGCACGCTATGGTTGCTTTGTTCCATGATATGATTCACCACGAGATCGAAGTCTATGTTTATGATATAATAGCCAGGTCTCAGACTGAGGAAGAGCACCTTGATCGTCTCCAGAAATTGTTTGACAGGTTGAAGACATACAAGTTGAGGTTGAATCTGAACAAATGAACCTTCTGGGTAAGATCAGTAAGCTTCTGGGTTTTATCGTTAATAACAAGGGTATTCAGGTAGACCCTACAAAGGTAAAGGCCATACAAGAGATGTCGGTTCCCCGCACAGAGAAGGAGGTTAGAGGTTTCTTGGGATGCCTGAATTACATCGCCAGGTTCATTTCACATTTGACTGCTACTTATGAGCCAATCTTCAAGCTTCTGAAGAAAGATCAAGTGGTAAAGTGGAATGATGAATGCCAGACCGCTTTCGAAAGAATTAAAGAATACCTTCAAGAACCACCATTTCTGATGCCTCCAATTGAACGAAGACCTTTGATATTATACTTGACAGTGCTAGACAATTCAATGGGGTGCGTGCTGGGGCAACATGACGAGTCTGGCCGAAAAGAGCACGCCATTTATTACCTTAGCAAAAATTTTACCGACTGTGAGACCGGATACTCATTTCTCGAGAAAACTTGTTGCGCTTTGGCATGGGCTTATCTCCGGCTGAGACAGTATATGCTGACTCACACTACCTTGTTAATATCAAAGATGGATCCAATCAAGTATATTTTCGATAAGCCCGCTCTCTCTGGAAGGATAGCAAGGTGGAAAATGATCTTAACTGAGTATGACATACAATATACGACCCAAAAGGAAATTAAGGGAAGTATATTGGCTGATCATTTGGCTCATCAGGCCGTGGATGACTACCAGTCCATGAATTTTGAGTTCCCGGATGAGAATATTATGTTGGTGACTGACTATGAAGAACCTGGACCGGATAAAGGACCTGAGGAAGGATCCCGATGGTCTATGTTTTTTGATGGAGCCTCGAACGCACTGGGTAACGGCATTTGCGCTGTAATCATATCTCCCGGGGGCTGTCATACTCTGTTCACCTCCCATTTATGTTTCAACTGCACCAACAACATGGCGGAGTATGAGGCATGTATTATGGGTCTCTGAGCTGCTATCGACCTAAGGATTAAGTTCTTAATTGTATTCGGGGATTCTGCTTTGGTGTTAAGTCAGATCAAAGGCGAGTGGGATACGAAGCACCCGAATCTCATTCCTTACAAAGAATGTGTATTGACATTGTTCCCACACTTTGAGGAGGTAACCTTTGAACATTTCCCACGAGAAGAGAACCAGTTGGCGGACGCGCTAGCTACCATGTCTTCTATGTTCAAGGTTAGGTGGGACAATGAGGCTCCCCAAATTACCATTGAGAGGTTGGATGAACCAGCACACTGCTGTGAGATCGATACCGAAGAAGTGGCAGACAAACCCTGGTTTCACGAAGTCAGAAGGTATCTCGAGGTGCAAGAGTATCCCGAAGGGGCATCTGTCAATGATAAGAAGTTTTTGAGAAGGTTCACTGCAAAGTTCTTCCTCAGTAATGGGATCCTCCATAAACGCAACCATGAATCCACACTACTACAGTGTGTAGACAAGAGCGAAGCAGAGAGGATCATGACAGATCTACATGAAGGCACCTTCGGAACCTATTCCAGTGGACACACCATAGCTAAGAAGAAACTACGGGCAGGATATTACTTGTCCACTATGGAAGCCGATTGTTATCAACACTCTCGAACTTGTCATAAGTGCCAAATATATGGTGATAAGGTGCAGGTACCTCCGGTTCCTCTGAATGTCTTGACAGCTCTGTGGCCCTTTGCGATGTGGGGTATCGACATGATCGGCGAGATCAGACCTACTGTGTCTAACGGGCATCATTTCATTCTGGTAGCTATTGATTACTTCACGAAGTGGGTAGAGGCAGCTTCCTTTTCTACAGTAACTAAGAATGTCGTGGCGCGGTTTATCCGACACAATCTGATATGTCGATATAGTGTACCAAAGAGAATTATTACTGACAATGGTACAAATCTCAACAACACAATGATCACCGAGCTCTGCAAACAGTTTAGGATACAACACCATAATTCGTCTCCTTACCAGCCAAAAATGAATAGCAATGTTGAAGCAGCTAACAAGAACATTAAGAAGATTGTACAGAAGATGACGGTGACATATAAAGACTGGAATGAGATGTTACCATTCACTCTTCATGGGTACTGTACCTCAACACGGACGTCGACAGGGGCAACACCCTACTCTCTGGTATATGGCATGGAGGCAGTCCTACCCATAGAAGTTCAAATACCTTCTCTCAGGATTATGAAGGATGCGGGTTTGAACAAAGACGACTGGATCCAAACCCGATTTGATCAAGTGAATATAATCGACGAAAAGAGACTTACTGCTATCTGTCATGGTCAAACGTATCAAAAGCGAAAGATCAAGGCTTTTAACAAGAAATTCAGGCGCCAAGAATATTAAGTCGGGGATCTGGTAATCAAATGCATCATACTGCCACAAGGTGATCCCAGGGGCAAATGGACTCCCACATACGAAGGGCCATTTGTGGTTAAGAACATGTTCTCGGAAGGAGCTATGATTCTAACCAACATGGATGGTGACGACCTTCCCCACCCCCGTCAATGCAGACATAGTGAAAATATACTATGCATAATCAAAGACCCGCTAGGTCGACTGGCCTAGGAAAAAATAAGGGCTTCCCGGCGAACCAAAAGGGTTCGGGAAAAAGTTAGGGATGAAAATAAAAAACATGTACACCCGGCAAGTCGAAAACCCGAATGGGAGTCTTGGGAAAAAAAGGGTATCCTGGTGGATTGAAAACCTTAAAGGGCAATCCAGGCAAAAGTTAGGGATTAAAGTGTATCCCTATGTCTCATTGGATCAGCTTGCGACCAGACTTCGGTATCAGCTATCAAGCTCAGACAGCGCCAATCAATCTGATCAACCTTCGGCTAAGTAGCAAAGTGATGAGACGCTTGAAGACATGAAGGAAATAGCAAAGTTGGAACTGTAAAATCAAGCTTCACAAATAAGCTTTTGTTTTGATGAAGACAAACCATGTCTAAACAAAGAAGGCAAAGATTTATGATCAAAGCTTAAAGCATCTAAGGATAATATCTTCATTCAAAGCTCTCAACAACTTTAAAGGTATAATAATATTATCTACTTTGATCTTAAGATATAGATGCTCAAAAATGAAAAAGAAATGTTTAAGAATCATTACTCAAGCTTTTCAAAGATAAAATTTCATTTTTCTTCTGCATGCAATCGATTTACATCTTAGTGCAATCGATTGCACACTTCAAAAATTCAGATCTTTTGCTTTTGTTTCTATGTGCAATCGATTTACATTACCTATGCAATCGATTGCATACTTAAATTTTTCAAAATTTTTGCTATTGTCTTTGCATGCAATCGATTACATTGTTAGTGCAATTGATTGCACTCAATTAATTTTTGCTACTGACTTTGCATGCAATCGATTTCACTCTTTAAGTTTTTGAATAAATGGCTGTTAAAAACCTTGTGCAGTCGATTTACACCAAGGGTGCAATCGATTGCATACTGCTCGAATTTGAAAAATAACAGCTTTGTTCATGCCTTTTGATCATGCCTTTTCATTACATCTTTTCACTCAAACTTGGCATTTGTTCATGATACATTTTCAGATCTTCATGATGTTTCAAAAGGGTGTTATGAACATATAAATATTCAATTTAAAATCCAGATCTAACAACCTTCTTTAATAAATATTTTTCTGACATTTTAAAATACAAACTCAAGCATTCTTCATTTTCATGCATAAGTTTTCTGCACATTTTCATACATTAACAAACAGAAAACTTTGAGCAAATTTATCTTGAGTCTTTGTACAATATTATTATTGAAAGAAGAAGATTATACATTGTCAAATCACTCTAAGTGATCAATATTACTCTACTCACTCAAACTCAAAAATTGATATTTACTTACTTATTTTCCAGGATTGTTGGAATTAAGTTTAAGTGTTTTTGTTGAAATCTTGTCTTTCCAAAGTTTTTGGATACAAGTGTTGTTACATTGAGAGGATTGTTATCATAGGTAACTTAGTGAAAATCCAAGAGGATTATTCTTGGTGGTTTTATTTGTTAGAGTCTTGTATAGAAGGACTAGGGTGTCTTGTCTAGAGATCTAACAATAAGGAAATCTCTTTCATGTTGAAAGGGGACTGGAGTACTCTCGGACTGTGAGGGGAACCAAGATACATCTTTGTGTTCTTTACTTTTCCGCATTTACCGCTTTCATCACTATTCATAAACCAGAAAAGAAAGAAACACAATTGTAAACTCATGCTCAAAACCAGAAAAATCTTATCCATCTCACTAAAACGGCAGAATTTTTAAAGCACCTAATTCACCCCCCCCTCTTAGGCGCACTCTCATACTTACAATTGGTATCAGAGCAGGTTATAGGTAACCTGCTCCTAAAAGATCCATAATGGCTTCCGTAAATCATAATCCTGTTTTCGGAGATGGTGGTAGTAACAACAAGCCTCCTCTATTTTGTGGTGAATATTTTGACTTTTGGAAAATACGCATGAAGGCGCATCTAGAAGCACAAGGAGAAGAAATATGGGATGCCGTCGAAAATGGTCCATTTATCCCTATAACGGTAATCAATGGTGTCGGCTCATCAAAGCCTAAAACTACATGGGATGATGATGATAAGAAGAAAGTTCTCTATGACAAAAAGGAAATAAACCTTCTCCAAGCTTCTATAGATGAACTATTGAATGAATGCAAAATTCTGTGTAAAACCATTTCATCACAAAAGAAAAAAATTTCATCCTTAGAAGAAAAATATGTTTCAATGGAAAAAGATTTCAAAGAAGAAAAAAAATCAAGTCATGAACAAAAACAGAATTTTGTATGCAAAAATTGTGATTCACTCTCTTTCCAAATTGGCTAATTAAATATAGTCATTGAAAGATATGAAAAAGGCCAAATTGGATTGGAAGGTGTTCTTAGCCAACAAAGATACTCCAATGATAAAAGTGGACTTGGATATTCAAAGTTTTCAAAACCTTGTTCTAATAAAATTATCTTTGTTAAGGCTAGTGATCAATCATCCAAAGAGAAAGTGAACAAACCTAAAATAGTTCATCACTATCCTAAAAAGAAAACATTTCCTAAGAAGAAATCTTATCCTTTTAGATATAGAAGTAACTTTGAACCTACTTGTTTTTATTATGGTATTAAAGGACATACACTTAATGCTTGCTATGTTAGAATATTTAGTGTTGCAAGTGGGCATTATGTGTGGGTTAAGAAAGGAACTAACTATGATGGACCCAAAGCACATTGGGTACCAAATCAAACTTAATTTGTTTTGTAGGTATGCTTGAAGACCACATGCAATAATTGGTATCTTGATAGTGGTTGTTCAAAGCATATGACGGGAGACATATACTAACTTGCATATCTAGTTCAAGTCCAAGGATTATTTCACATATGGGAAATACCTTAAAGGAAGAATTCTTGGCATTGGCAAAGTTGATACACTAACTTTGATATCCATTGAAGATGTACTTTATGTTGAAGAACAAAATGCAACTTCTAAGTATAATACAACTTTGTGAAAAAGGCTTCAACATCATGTTTTGATGAAGATAACTACTATGTGATTTTATCAAAGGATGATAAAAAGTATCATGAAGCAATATGGCAATGGTTAAAGCTTTCAATATTATTACATATATTTTTGTCCATTTTTTTGCATATTTCCCTTCTTTTTGATAATACCAAAGGGGGAGAAAGATGTGTGGTGTTTTATGCTTGTATTTCCTGTGTCTTAACTTTCAAGGTACTCTCCAATCAAGATGAAGAATTGCAAAGGATTCCAACCCTCTCCTACATAGGGGGAGTTTTGCATCTTAGGGGGAGAAGCTCTTCCGGAAAGTACATCACATAAAGCAAGATTGTTTGTCATCATCAAAAAGGGGGAGAATGTGAAATCAAGCTTCACAAATAAGCTTTTGTTTTGATGAATACAAACGATGGCTAAACAAAGAAGGCAAATATTTATGATCAAAGCTCAAAGCATCTAAGGATAATATCTTCATTCAAAGCTCTCAACAACTTTAAAGGTATAATAATATTATCTACTTTCATCTTAAGATATAGATGCTCAAAAATGAAAAAGAAATGTTTAAGAATCATTACTCAAGCTTTTCAAAGATAAAATTTCATTTTTCTTCTGCATGTAATCGATTTACATCTTAGTGCAATCGATTGCACACTTCAAAAATTCAGATCTTTTGCTTCTGTTTCTATGTGCAATCGATTTACATTACCTATGCAATCGATTGCATACTTAAATTTTTCAAAATGTTTGCTATTGTCTTTGCATGCAATCGATTACATTGTTAGTGCAATCGATTGCACTCTGTTAATTTTTGCTACTGACTTTGCATGCAATCGATTACATTGTTAATGCAATCGATTGCACTCTTTAAGTTTTTGAAAAAATGGCTGTTAAAAACCTTGTGCAGTCGATTTACACCAAGGGTGCAATCGATTGCATACTGCTCGAATTTGAAAAATAACAGCTTTGTTCATGCCTTTTGATCATGCCTTTTCATTACATCTTTTCACTCAAACTTGGCATTTGTTCATGATACATTTTCAGATCTTCATGATGTTTCAAAAGGCTGTTATGAACATATAAATATTCAATTTCAAATCCAGATCTAACAACCTTCTTTAATAAATATTTTTCTGACATTTTAAAATACAAACTCAAGCATTCTTCATTTTCATGCATAAGTTTTCTGCACATTTTCATACATTAACAAACAGAAAACTTTGAGCAAATTTATCTTGAGTCTTTGTACAATAATATTATTGAAAGAAGAAGATTATACATTGTCAAATCACTCTAAGTGATCAATATTACTCTACTCACTCAAACTCAAAAATTGATATTTACTTACTTATTTTCCAGGATTGTTGGAATTAAGTTTAAGTGTTTTTGTTGAAATCTTGTCTTTCCAAAGTTGTTGGATACAAGTGTAGTTACATTGAGAGGATTGTTCTCATAGGTAACTTAGTGAAAATCCAAGAGGATTGTTCTTGGTCCAAGAGGATTGTTCTTGGTGATTTTATTGGTTAGAGTCTTGTATAGAAGGACTAGAGTGTCTTGTCTAGAGATCTAACAATAAGGAAATCTCTTTCATGTTGAAAGGGGACTAGAGTACTCTCGGACTTTGAGTGGAACCGGGATACATCTTTGTGTTCTTTACTTTTCTGCATTTACCGCTTTCATCACTAGTCATAAACCAGAAAAGAAAGAAACACAATTGTAAACTCATGCTCTAAACCAGAAAAATAATATCCATCTCACTAAAACGACCGAATTTTTAAAGTACCTAATTCACCCCCCCCCCCCCCCCCCTCTTAGGCGTACTCTCATACTTACAGGAACCCAATGGGGTAGTTTCACATAGTTTTTTTTCTTTCTTTTACACAAATTGTATAATTAATTTCTTTCGGCGGCATTCTCTTACTAGAACGTCGGCCTCTTTGTACAAAACGCCTATTATAGGCCGACTTCAAAAGCAATGCAAATCATTTTGAGAAGAAACTTCAATCTGTTTTTCTTTTTCTGTTTTTTTTTTTACAAGAACGTCCAATGATTTATTTTTTATATATGCATTTGAAAGTGATTACTGCTCATAAATATTTACATAAGAAACAAAAGGCAATTACTCGTAATTCCAGAAACAGGGAGAATAAGAAGTGCCAAACCCTACAGTTACTCTTCCCATCAGGTATCGGGATAAAGTCAGCTTTAGAACACCATCACGGGTACATACACTCCCCACGGAGTAAAAGTACCCAAAAGGCATTGATGTCAGCTTTCCCGAAACAGGACATAACTATCCACAGCCGAGGTTCGTAATCGCAGGCGAGTCAATAAATTTTATCCCCCAAGCGAAGTTTATTTCTACAGATACAGAAGCTTAATCTCCAACAGAGCTCATCACTTCCAGCGACGGAATTTCATTCCCAGCTAAGTTTGTTCCTCTAGATCGGCAGGTCTACCAACAGAGTATCTCTTCCCCCAAAGTCTGGTCCCCACGGAGTTCTTCTCCAGCACCTCTTCCTGACAGAATATTTGCAAATCTCCAGCAACCGTCAGGGATTTATTTTCCCAGATGCGAGCATACCCCGACGACATTTCATGAACATACATCATGACATACACATATGTATCATATACAGCATAATCTCATTTATTTTGAGAACATCATCTCACCCTGCATTTCATGCATCGCATATGACTAACCCTGATATCTTTTCAGGAAAAAACGATCAGCTTCGACGAATCCAGCAGTTATACAGATCACATCTACAGACAACTAATGGAACTTAGTTCCCGAAATCAAACGGGTCAACTAATCTACATTATCATACCCAAAAAAACCTTACCACGGTTCCTCCTGAAGTTTCACACAAACTTATAACCTTACCCCGGTTCATTCTGAAGTTTTACATGAACTTATCGCGAAGTAACCTTACCCCGGTTCCTCCTGAAGTTTTACACAAACTTATAACCTTACCCCGGCTCATTCTGAAGTTTTACACGAACTTATCGCGAAGTAACCTTACCCTGGTTCCTCCTGAAGTTTTACACAAACTTATAACCTTACCCCGGTTCATTCTGAAGTTTTACATAAACTTATCTTAAAGTAACCTTACCCAGGTTCTCGCTGCAGTTTTACCTAAACTCCTCACGAAACGACCTTACCCAGGCTGTCATATCAAAATAACCTTACACTGGTTCCTTTTGAAGTTTTACACGAACTTATCACAAAGTAACCTTACCCAAGTTCCTTTTGAGGTTTTAAACGAACTTATCACAAAGTAACCTTACCCAGGTTCATTTTGAGGTTTTACACGAACTTATCATGAAGTAACCCTACTACCCAGGTTCCTTCTCACAACCCTACTATCCAGGCCCTCATATCGAAGCAACCCTACTACCCAGGTTCCTTCTCTCTTATCTCTAGACAGCAATCCACAACACTGTAAGACCGGGACCTAATCAAACACGATTAGTTTCGCATTTCCCCAGTAGAGTAACGGACAATTGAAGCTCCTAAAATTATATTTCTCCCAATATATATACCAACATTCCTCAGCAGATTCTTCCTCAATGAAAGGAGAAGGGACTCTCGTCAAAGGAATATCTCAGGAAATCCACATTCTCTAGATGGAATCTTTAAGCCCATCTCCGATAATTCTCCGTCGCATCCAGGATGGCATCTTTAAGCCCATCTCCGACAATCTTCCATCATCGACCTCCAAATGGCATTTGTAAGCCCATTCCCGATGTCACCAATCAGTCTCACTACATGCGAGTGCAAATTTCTGGACACTCTAGTGTTCAATAATCTTCCAACTTCAGATCACGAAAGGCAGACAACCAATCTACATCCTCAGGTTTAAGAAGATTGAACATGGGCAGCTGTTGTACCCCAAAATTTTCCCTCTCATTTTACTCAATACATGTCCATTGAGATCTCCAATTTTCTCAAGATTGCCCAAGAGTTAACCAGACAAGCTCTCTCCTAAGGCAATGTATCTCAAATTAGGGTTTCATTCTTCATCAAGATGTGTGAACCACAAAGGACTCAAACGCTTCCCAAGTTCCTAATATGTTCTCAAGACCCTACATGTCAAGTTTCATGCCTTGCACAAGAAGTTTGCCCAGCCAACTGCTCAGATGCTTGAGAATCGACTGTATTAGGTCAAAAGTCAACTGGGGCCCACATACAGTCAAACCTCAAGATTTTGGGTCAACATCAACATTTTGAAGTGACTTCCATCATTTGATCAAGGTTTGATCATGATTCCTCAAGTAATGCCCCCAAATTCATCAAAACCCAAAAGTGGCTAAATTAGGGTTTCTCAGTAAAAGTCAACCCAATTTTGACCAAGCATAACTTCTTCATACTTTATCAGAAATTTTCCATCCAAAGCTCATTTTGAAGAGGATGCCATTCCCTACTATTCAACCTCAGCCCTTAAGTTCAAAATATGCACCCACAAAAAGATATGAATTTCTACATTATAGGTCCTTTTGGAAAGTCAACAAAAACACCTTTTGGGTCAAAGCTTAATACATGAACATGGAAGACTCAATTGAGATGATACCAAAAGGATTGCTTAGGGAACATCCTAAGGTTTCTAAAAAATCCAATAACACCCTCCTAGGATTAAAAATGATGGAGATATGCCTGATCAAAGTTGATCATTCTTGCAAAATTGCCAAAAGTCAAATGTGCTCAAAATTGTATTTTTTGCTAAATGGGCCCAACGTTTTAAGCTTGCACCTCACTTGTAGCATGGTCCACGACCCAAATATCTAACATCATGTTATTTGCTTCAATTTTCAATTTATTTTGATTTTTTGTTAATTAAAATTTCAATTAAATCAAATAATTGATGAATAATGAAAAAGATATGTTGTGATCTGATTTTTGGACAGGATTTCAATCAAATAATGCAAGGATATCTTAATCAACTCGAATCAAGGCTGATTAGTACAAGAAAGTCATAATTTGGCTCAATATAGAAAGTTTACATATGCCATGAAAATCAAATCAAATCTTCAAAACTTTCAAAGATGTGATCTGTTTTTACAACCCTAATTCACTCTATGATATATATTGAACATATCCAAGGCAAGAATAGGGGTGAGTGTCGTGAAAAGAGGCAGAACAAAGCTGCAAAGTTTCAAAGAAACGTGTGAGACCTATCTTCTTCCACATGCCAATTTAAAGCGTTCTGAAGGTCAAAACATATTCTTGGACGTTCATTGGGGCGATAGAAAGAATTATCAAGGCCTGAAGCATCAAGAAACGAGTGCTAGCAACATCACGGTTTGCACTAAGAACTCAAATTCGATTTCTATGATTTACACATTATAAATGTATTTTACCCATATATTTGTGTTCATCATCATGTTTATAATGTTTCTGGATAGTTTGATTTAAGTTACAGTGTAGGAACAAGCTTTTGCCATTGCTAGGGTTTCGTGGTCCAATTTGGGGTTTTGTGATTTAAGCAAATTTAGGCCTAATGATGGATACCATGGTGGTCAGGGCTTCACACCCAGTTGATCCATGGTCTCCATTAGAATTTATATTGTGTGTATGTGATTTTTGAATGTAACAGGGTTATACCTACAAAAAAATGTCTGTAGGTTAAAATTATAGGCCTAAGGCGACGGAGAAAGGGAAGAAGACAATGCGTGTCAGCCAACCATTCGCCCGTTTGAATTTCGCGCGTTTGGAATCAGCTTCTTTTATTTTCCTTATATTATGTTTTGTTTTTATTATGTGAACAAGTTAACAACGCAACTCAGTTGGCAACGCATCATTGGTAGGGAGTACAAGGATCTGGGTTCGATCTCAGGTCCCAACAAAATGCATTTTCTTGTTTTACCTTTGCAGATCCAATACAATACTCCCTCACACGCCTTCCATACACCCTCAACGCCTGTCCACTGGATGCCCAGCTAGCCAGATCTAACGTCTCTCCCCTGAAGGTCCATGGTTCTCCTCAAGTAAACACTTGCACCAAATCCAATATGGTTGACCGGCTTTATGCTTATTGGGACAAAATTCATATTTTTACACCCCCCCCCTTAAGCTAACAACACAGGCCCATTTGGTTATTTCTTTCATTATTTTCTTTAATTTCTATTTCTTTATTTCTTTTCCTTTTTTTAATTAATACAAAAAAATAATTTTCATTAAATTAACAAATCAAAAATCACAAAAAGATTTATTTTCTTAATAAACATTTTTTAAATTAATTAGTTTAATTAATTTATGGCAACTTTAATTTCTTTCATAATTTAAAAACAATTAGAATTAGGGTTTGAGATTGTGCATAATTTAATTGATTTTCTTTAAAAAATACATCAAAAATCATTTTTCTCATAAATATGTATTCCTTTAATTAATTAGGTTAATTAGAAAATTAGGTTAATTTAATTTCTTTCAGAATTTAAAAACAATTAAAAATTAGGTTTAATTAATTTGTAATTTAATTGTTTTCTCAAATAAAAATCCACAAGAATTTCTTTCTCTCAATTAGGGTTTTAGGTTATCTTTTCAACCGTCCTCGTATTTAATTCACCGTGCGCTTGTTAATTATTTGTCCATTATTTTGTAACTGTTCAGGGTTTGTAATAGTTAACTTATGGTTTTTATTTACTGTTTAAATCCCCTATTTTCGGTTATGTAATTAATCCCCCTCCCCGAAGCCTTGTAATAGCTAGATTTTATTTTCCGCACTTTAAATTCCCGCAATCTTTAACTGTCTAGACGTATGGCTAACAGGATTGTATGGAAAGAATGTCTGGAAAATTAAAACGGTAGATCACCTAATATGCAAAGATAAAATAACTTAAACAAGTCATATGCACATATTCACTCCTAGGGTTTACCTCACTTTGGTTTCCTTCGGTAAACAATCATTAAGCATAGGAGATTTTAGTGGTTGCCCTCCAGTCTAAAGAGATCAAAGTTCCCCATTCAAATGTTGCCTCGGGAATGTTTCCTCGGAAATGTTGCCTCGAAAATGTTTCCTAGAAATTATCTTAAGACTCTAGGGTTACTACTAAAGTTTTCTAACCATTGCTTTGGTGATTGTACTCGTCCCTTTCGAATGTCCCTTACAACTCCAATGACGGTGCTACCTACTCCTTAATAGTGGGATAACGCTGTCTAAAGGAAATAGAACGAACAATCTTTTTTCGAGTAGGTAGAATCTTAAGTACTTTCTCAATAAAAACTTTTCACACCAAAATCTTTCAAAATAATTTTCCAAACGAACTTCGTCACATCCTTGGGGACTAATACAAGGGTTATCACGAAGTAAAAACATTTTCAAGACAAACACACACAAGAAATTTGAAAAAAATGAGCAAGTACCTAAGAGCCCGTAGATAACTACGGATAGAAAGAGTGCTAACACCTTCCCTTTCTATAATCTACCCCCCGTACTCAGAATATCTCGAAAAAAGGTTTTTTCTGTTCTTTTTCCTTTTCCATGATTGGATGAAATAAAAGTCGGTGGAGACTCTTGCTTACTGCGACATTTTGCAAACAAAAAACGCAAAATGCAAACCAATATTAAACAGTCGGTTCTGCCACTGTATCACACCATCGTATGCCCGCTAAAATGGGTGCCAAAAGTGCGTTCATGTAATTCAGCCATGATCCTTTCAGCTTCAACCTTATCTACGCACTAAAGTAACACAGAGTCATGATTGCGTTTGTACAGGATGCCATTACTAAGGAAGAACTTAGTAGAAAATCTCCTTAAAACTTCTTATCATTGATTGAAGCTCCTTCTGGATATTCTTGAGCCTCGAGATACCTCTTGACTTCGTGAAACCAAGGTTGGTCCACTACTTCTTCAGTATTAATCTCGTGATAGTGTGCTGGTTCATCCATTCGTTCGATGGTGACCTGTGGAGCCTCGTTATCCCATTTAAGTTTAAACATAGATGACATTGTGGCTAGTGCGTCTGCTAGCTGATTTTATTCTCGCGGGAAATGCTCGAAGGTAATCTTCTCAAAGTGTGGTAGCAGTGTCAAAACATGTTCTTTGTAAGGGATAAGGTTAGGGTGTTTGGTGTCCTGTTCCCCTTTGATCTGACTGATGACCAAAGCTGAATCTCCAAATACATCCAAGGATTTGATCCCCAAGTTTATGGCAGCTCTGAGACCAAAGATGCACGCTTCATATTTCGCCATGTTGTTTGTACAATTGAAGCAAAGTCTGGAAGTAAAGGGAGTATGACAAACTTCTAGAGATATGAGTACAACACAAATACCATTGCCGAGTGTGTTAGACGCCCCATCAAAGAACAGGGTCCATCGGGATCCTTGTTCAGGTCTGTCATATGGCCTGAATGCTTCACAGTTGTCTAATGTCATGATGTCTTCATCCAAAAAATCGAAGTTCATGGACTGGTAGTCTTCTACAGCTTGGTGAGCAAGGTGATCAGCTAATACACTACCCTTTATAGCTTTCTGGGTAGTATATTATATGTCATATTCTGTCAGGATCATCTGCCATCTCGCTATTCTCCCAGAAAGAGCAGGCTTCTCGAAGATGTATTTTATCGGATCCATCTTAGATATCAACAAGGTAGTATGAGTTAACATATATTGTCTTAGCTGGCGAGCAGCCCATGCCAGAGCGCAGCAAGTTTTCTCGAGCAGTAAATATCTGGTTTCAGAGTTAGTAAATTTTTTGCTCAGGTAGTAAATAGCATGCTCTTTTCGGCCAGACTCGTCATGTTTCCCCAATGCACACCCCATTGAGTTTTCTAAAACAGTCAGATACATAATCAATGGTATTCCCTCGATTGGTGGCATTAATACAGGAGGCTCTTGCAAGTACTCTTTGATTTTGTCAAAAGAAACTTGGCATTCATCATTCCATTTGACTACTTGATCTTTCTTCAATAGTTTGAAGATTGGCTCACAAGTAGTTGTTAGGTGAGAAATGAATCTGGAAATATAGTTCAAACGTCCCAAGAACCCTCTGACTTCCCTCTCATTACAAGGAGCAGGCATCTCTTGTATTGCTTTAACTTTGGCAAGATCGACCTCGATACCCTTGTTGCTGACGATAAAGCCTAGGAGTTTACCAGACCGTACCTCGAATATGCACTTGTTTGGATTCAACCTTAGCTTGTACTTCTTCATTCTCTCAAATAGTTTTTGTAAGTGATCAAGATGCTCTTCTTTTGTTTGAGATCTGGCTATCATATCGTCCATATAGACCTCTATTTCGTGATGTATCATGTCGTGAAATAGAGCCACCATGGCACGCTGATAGGTTGCCCCAGCGTTCTTCAGTCTGAATGGCATCACCTTGTAACATAATGTGCCCCACTGTGTGACAAATGTTGTTTTCTCCATGTCCTCAGGTGCCATTTTGATTTGGTTGTAACCTGAGAATCCGTCCATGAAGGAAAACACTTTGTGTTGTGTCGTATTATCCACTAGGATATCAATTTGGGGGAGTGGAAAGTCATCCTTAGGGCTCGCCCTATTCAAATCTCTGTAGTACACACACATTCGCACTTTGCCGTCCTTTTTGGGCACGGGAACAACATTGGCAACCCATTGGGGGTAAGAGGTGACAGCCAAGAATCCAGCGTTAAATTGCTTCATGACCTCTGCTTTAATCTTTTCTGACATATCAGGCCTCCTTCGACGCACCTTTTGCTTTACTGGTGGATAATCTTTTCTTGTAGGCAAACGATGTACCATAATATCTTTATCAAGTCCTGGCATGTCTTCATATGACCAGGCAAAGACTTCGACATAATCATGTAACAGCTGAATCAGACGCTTCTTGATACTGGGTTCCAGATTGGCACCCACTTTGACCTCTTTTTTATCTTCTTCGGTACCTAGGTTGATCGTATCCACAGGTTCCTCGTGAGGCTGAATGGTTCTCTCTTCTTGTTGTAGCAATCTGGCAAGTTCCCCTAGTACTTCACAATCTTCCTCACCTTTGTCTTCGGCTTGGTAGATCAGATTCTCAAAGTCACAAAAGGCCATAGCAGTATCGTTACCCATGGGATCCAGAATGGATGTATACCTGCATTATGAGTGTGGGGGTGTGTAATGGTACAGCTATCTTTGAAAGAAAATAAAATGTAAAAGAAAAACAATAAGCACAAAAGTTTGTATGCGAAAACGTCCATGATTCATTGATGTCATATAAAGATGAAATAATAACCCTTACAAATGGACCATTGTGCCTCGGGTAAGACACAAGGTTTTAAGAGTGCGAATTGTTTTTGAATATTACAGATCCAACAAAATGTAAAGATAAATTACTGAGGGATGAAAGTGATTAGGATGAAGTCTCTGGCCTCCCAATTGCTGAGCCCTCCATTGACAGTCGGAAAGATCCATTCCTCCAAGTTGTAGCCATCTTCACCATCTTCTACCGCGTTGACCTCACGGTGGCTGATCTTCAAGGGTGGCCCTCCAGCACGGGCACGGTGTACAGCCTTTTGAGCACTTGAAGTGAAACCTAAGCCAAACTTGTCAGATTTATACGGGATATCTGGGAGTTGTCCCCAGATAGTGCATCCACCTTCTTCCACCACTGCTTTTGCATCCTTCAGAGACGACATCCATAGTGGAGGCCTTGTAATCTTAGGTGCAGCCTTAGTCACTGACACCTCTTAGGGGACCTCTTCAAAGTGTTGAAACGGAGTTTCAATGAATTCTCCGTCCAATTCCATGTATCTGAAGGAATTGAGATGGTTGATCATGTATTCTTCCTCTCCATGTACGGTGATAATCTTCCCTTGAACCGGATACTTCAGCATCTGGTGCAGTGTAGAGGTAACAGCGCCAACATTATGGATCCATGGTCGGCCTAGCAAGCAGGAATATGAAGGGCGGATGTCCATCACATAAAAAGTTGAATTAAAAGTTTGGGTTCCAACCTTTATGGGAATGTCTACCTCCCCATGCACCATCCTCTTCGAGCCATCAAATGCCCTTACTACTATGTTGCTTGGCTTTAATGTCAGTCCCTCGCAGTTAAGTCTGTCAAGAGCTTTTTTCGGTAATACATTCAAAGATGAGCCAGTGTCCACCAAGACATGGGCCAGAGTTGTGCCCCTACACTCCACTGAGACATGCAATGCCTCATTGTGATTTCTTCCCCTCGGTGTTAGATTAGCATCCGAGAAGCCTAGGTCGTCACCCGCTGTCAAGCTCGCTACGTAGTCTTGGAATTGATCAGCAGACGTCTCTTGAGGTACATGGGCTGTTGTTAAGAACTTCACCAAGGCTTTCGTATGTGCCTCAGAACACAGTAGTAATGCCAGCATGGAGATTTTGGAGGGAGTTTTCCCCAATTGTTCAACTACATCGTAGTCGCTCCTCTTTATAATTTTTAGGATCTCCTTCATTTCTTTCTTGAAAGTCTCGGGGATAGTTAATGACTGGGCCTTCGTCTGGACAAGCTCGACCAAAATACTTTTTCCTCGATTTTCAGCAAGAGTGTTGGTAGGAATGGTATCAGGGGTTGTAACAACTTTGTCAATGGGAGTACTTGTAGAGATGGTTATGGGTACGGAAGTAACCTTTGGAACAGCCACAGGGATGATCACGGGTCCAGAAACCTCTTTTGGTGGAGCAATTTCCGAAGAAAAGATCCTACCACTTTGGGTAATTTTGCTAGTTCCGGAAATATTGCTGATGTCGGAATCTTCTTCTTCGGAATTTATCTCTTTGGTGGTCGGCCAGTCTTGCTTGACACCATGGTAGTAAATGTCCCCTTCATAATTCCACGACACGGTTTTGTCTGATACATATGGGACTGGCCCAGGCATTGTGATTATTAAAGGAGCTGCTTTCGGAACTGATGTAACTCTAACGGGTCTTTTGGTGGAGACCCTAGAAGAATTGGTGGAAATGGTAATGATAGAAACATCTTCAACAGGAATAGGTGAAACAGGAGTCTTTTCAAACAAAATCTTTTTGTTATCTATTAGGCATTGAATGCCTTCCTTCAACAAAGGACATCTAGTTGGTGATGATAAGCAGAGATGGAAAACTTCATTACAGCTCGGGAACACACCGGCTTTCAATAAGTTTATCTTAATGGTCGGAAGTGGGGTCATGAGTTCATCAACTGTGGTAACAAACAAATCTTCTTCAACGGCTTTGGTATTGTGACCATGTCTGGGCATATGAGTAGAAATGACATTTGGCTTCTCGGGCGCATCAAACTCAATTTCTTTTGCTTCAATGAGGTCTTGTATTTTGTTTTTCAAGGCCCAACAGTTATTAGTATCATGACCAGGACTTTCAGAGTGATATGCGCAACGACATTGGGATGATAATGAGGGGATGTTGTATTGGGGTTTTTCGGAGCTTCTTTCAAGGTCGCCAAGTTGGATCTCAGAAGATGAGGTAATACTTAAGACGGAGTCAGGTTGATTCTGGTAAACTTCCCGACTGGCCTTTCTACCCTTGGTTGATTATTTCTTTGTTGATCAGATGCAGGCTTTGGGATCATAACAGCCCCCACCATTGGTCGGCGTTCGGCCCTTTCTTGGTTTCTTTGTGGATATACGGCAGCCACCTCTTTATTCTCGATGAAAGGCTTCCTTACAGCTGTAGAAGAAGATGTATCTTTCTGAATCTTTCCATTCTTTATACCGGCTTCTATCCTCTCTCTTGTCAATATTAGTTTGGTGAAGCTAGCAGATGAACTTCTGATTAAATGATTGAAGAAGGGACCAGACAACGTGCCCAAGAACATGTCTACCAATTCTCTCTCAGATAGAGGGGGTTCAACTCTTCCAGCGAAATCTCTCCATTTTTGTGCATAGTCCTCAAAGCCTTCATTGGAAACCATGGCCATACTCTGGAGTTGAGTACGGGTAGGTGCCAAATCAGCATTGTATTGATATTGCTTGTAGAAAGCTGCAGCAAGATCTTCCCAATTTTGAACATTAACCCTTTCTAGTTGGTAGAACCAGTCAAGTTGTGTTCCCGACAGACTGTCTTGGAAAAAGTGCACCCATAAGTCTTTATCAGCGGTATAGGGATGAATTTTCCTCACATATGATTGGAGATGCATTTTAGGGTATGACACTCCATCATATTTGGAAAATATAGGTGCTTTGAATTTCGGAGGAATCAAAATCCCGGACACTAGTCCCAATTCCTCAAAGTCCAAGTCTGGAACCTTTTGGATTTCCATCGCACTCAACCGCTCTTCAAGATGTGTATACTTATCATCAGCTGGAGGGTATTGTTCCTCATAGTAGTCTTCTTCTTCTTTTTCTTCCTCTTCTGATTCTGAAGCGACAATTGTTTCCTTGCCTTTCCCTTCTCCTTCACCGGATGTTGTTGCAAAGTCCAAAGTCCTTCTTGTCTGCCCATGAAATCTTCTTCCCATGTTTAAGACTCCGGTTACCTTCTTTGTTTTCTTCTTCCTCTCTTCAGCCAGCAGAGTCTTCAACTCTTCTTGCCCCTTGGCTAGGGTCATGAGCAACTGTTGAAACTGTGTATTCTCAGCTTGGAGATCTTTCATTGTTTGCTCGAGATCCATCTCACTGAAATAAACAGTAGAGAGATGAGGAGACTTGTTGCAAAAGACATGTTTATGTTATGATGAATGATATGTGCATATGTAATGTTTTCAAGGATTTCAAAGATTCAAATTTTCTTTAGACAAAAAAGGAAACACACGTTATATTAATAAGATAAAGTTTGAGTACATCAATTACCCTTGGGCAAAATAATACAAAACTCTACGATAGAAAAGTAGTGCGCATCCTATTTGGTGCAATGTAGGCATTCAGAGTTTTTCCTCATGAAGTAGCCTAGTGAGTTCCAAAACCTTCTTCTCACTTGCATAGAATTAGGCTTCGAAAGTATCTCGCTCTCCTTTGATTTGTATCTAATCTCTTTGGAGTTCTTCAAGAGATGTGGGCATGTCAGGATGTAGGATAGTGTATGGAACATCTCATTCCTTAACATGCTCAATGATTACCGGGAGAATGGAGGGGTAAGGCATCATAAGACTCTGAGCGCAAGTTCGTACCCATTTGAGGTAAGGCTCAAGGGGGATGTAATTCTTGTGCCTCAAAGTCTTGTTATCCACCTTGTTTAGCATCCTTCAAGCTCGGATGAATCTCTGGTGAAGACCTTGATTGTCATTGTCGTAGTCGAATACTAAACCTTGAATCAGCATCTCGTGCGGGCCATCCCTTCGGGCATAACCAAACTGCCTTTAGGCTAAGCATGGTTTGTAGGTGATTCATCCCATAATGCCAAGTAAAGGGACATTAGGAAATTCTCCATAACGGTCGATAATGATAACATTCTCTTTGGAACGGGAGCACCAATGAATGTCTGAATGTTTGAGTGTCATCAACCTTTGTGACCACCTTGAACCTTGATCATTCTTTAATACTGGTTGGGGAAGATGATAAATAAACCATCTTGCCAAGAGAGGAGTGCAACACATAAGGACACCTCTTTTCCTCATTGTGCGAGTGTGAAAAGAGTGTAGGATATCCCCTAGCAATGTAGGCACCGGGTTGCATGATATGAAGATTTTGACGGTGTTGACATCTATGAGTTGGTCAGGATTTGGAAACAAAACCATCCCATAGATGAGGAGAGCCTCAATTTCCTCAAAGGCTTGCAAGTCTAAGGAATTCCAACAGCTTTGAGCTTTCTCAAACAGTAACTTTGCTAGGAAACCTTTGACACCACTCCTTGTTTCCCAATGGTTTGTGACATCATATGAGTGCAAGTGTAAAGCTTGAGCAATCTCTTCTGGCTTTGGATCTCTTTTCGTACCGTTGAAAGGTAGTTGATTGAGAATGGGAATCCTCAAGAGTTGGGAAAATTCTTCCAAAGTAGGCACAAGTTAATAGTTGGGGAATGTGAAGCAATGGTGCAAAGGATCAAAGAACTTAAAGAGCACCTTCATCATATCCTCATATGTGTTAGAGGTGACCAAGTTGAGTAGGCGACCATGTATCTCGGTGAATGGAGAGTTTTCAGGAATTCTTGAAGCTAGATCCTTTAGTTGTGGAGGAATTCTCACAAGGTTGACTTGAATAGTTTTCCTACGAAGTGAATCCATATCCTACAAAACAAGAACAAAGATGAATCCAAAAATTCTTGAAATGGTTAGTGGATGTATATGATGTTCATGATGTCCATGATGTTATGTACAATTATGCATATACAAGCAAAGCAAACAAGTCCTTAGTTTAGGCTTGCATGGAGTTTTACAGGTAAGTACCCTCTTGAAGTTTAGTTGGCTTAAACCTGTCCTAGTAATAGTAAATGGGTTCTAAGGAGCTCAATATCACTGGATTGTTTCCTTGGTCATTGTTTCAGCTCGAGCCTCTTTAATTGCGACCGAAATATCCCAAGAAACCAACCCTCAATGAGTGTAGTATCGATTATCTACCAACTTCGGACTGCACCTAAGTCGGTCGTCTCACTACATCCTAAAAGGCCAAGTTGGTCAAGTAAAGGTTCTAGAAGTTCATTAGTGCTTTATGACATCACTCAGCGGCCCCGTATTCTCTTTGATTAACTCAAAGGATACCGGTACCCACAAATATGTCGCACTAGCGTAGCTATTGCTTAGACCATGTTGGTATACCCCGCACAGTTTCCACAATGTATTACTACTTACCTATAATGTATCCCAAATCCAGGTAGAGAATTCAAACCCAAACAAAGAACCATAATGTAAAGCATACAAGTCAAACAATGTAAAAAAGTAAATGTGCTCTAAACCCTAAGGTAACCCCACTTTTAGAAGATTCCCCAGCAGAGTCGCCAATTCTGTGATACGGTGGGAGAACTGACTTGATTGTTTTACATTTGATTGCAAATGTCGCGGTTATCAAGAGTCGCCACCGACTTTTCATTTATCCAAAAGGAAAGGTGAAAAAGCACAGGAAAGACCTTTGAGATTGTTTATTGAGTTTCGGGGGTAGATTATGAAAAAGGAAGGTATTAGCACCCTTTTCATCCATGGTTTTCCATGGGCTCTTAGTTACTTGCTAGATCACTTGCTTTTGTTTGAAATCGTGCTTTTGTGTGGTTTTGAAAGTATTTTGTAAAAGAGGCCATTGTTTAGGAAATCTTTGTAATGATTCTCGTTCGTAAGAATGTATACAAAGATGTTGATCTTTTTGAAAATGTTTTCAATTTTGTAAGATGTTTGGAAATGTGTGTGTTTGTTTTTGGAAATTGCAAGGATATTTGTTTTGAAATGAAGCAAGTAACTAAAAGTAATCTACCTACTCAAATGTCTTTCTTGTTCATTTTCTTTTCCTTTGATATTGTTGTCTTACCATTGATTTGGTAAGTAACCCTATCTTTGGATGTAAACGGGACGGGCATGGATCATCGTATAGCCATGATTAGCAATGTTGCAAAGTATCTTAACATTTTTTAGGGACTAAGATCATTTTTGTAAGGCAACTTTGGATAGCGTCATCGAGGGACTATGATCTTGTATTTGTTTGTTTTTGCTAAGACACTTTACATGCGTAATATGGCCATTTTTAAAGGCAACCAAGTGGAGTAACCCTAGGGGTGCTTGTGTGAAAGTGTGTCATTTTCATGTTTGATTTTGTCTTAGATTAGGGTTTTCTATTTGGTTAATTTTATCTTGCCATACAAACCCTAATTACTAGCATGTTATATAAAAGCGATAAATTGCGAAATTTAAATGTCCTACGCTATTACAACATTTGTGGGATGGGGTGTACAATTTATGAATGAGGATTGTAATAATATAAACCTAGTTAATCTATTACAACCAAATTGAATATGTAAAAATATTGGAATAAATAATATACAAGATAAATTAAATATGCAAAGATATGTAAATGCAAAAGAAGATTTTGTTTGGTTTTTTTATGTGGAAAAAGTTTTAACCTAAACCTAATAAATAAATCAATATTATCTCAAAGTAATTAGGAAAAGAAATTATTTTTTAGGAAAGATTTTTTATAAACCCTAATTCTATTTGCTTAAAATAAAATAAATTTCTTTAAGAAAAGGTAAGTATTTTTGCATTTTTTTGTCTTGAAAAATAATTTATGATTTTTATGAGGTATTTTGGTCTTTTTGTATTAAAATAATATGTTTAATAAAAGTATATAAAATATATATATATATATATATATATATATATATATATATATATATATATATATATATATATATATATATATATATATATATATATATATATATATATATATATATATATATATATATATATATATATATATATATATATATATATATATATATATATATATATATATATATATATATATATATATATATATATATATATATATATATATATATATATATATATATATATATATATATATATATATATATATATATATATATCAAACTAGTTATAATTTAATTTACAAGTTTATTATAAAAATATATGATATGTAACTAAATAAAAAAATATTTTCTATGAGAAAAATAAAATAAAATGAACCAAAATATAAATCTAGCATTTTTATATTTTTTATGATTTTTAATATTAAGAAAATATTTTTAAGAAAATAAAATGAAAACAAAAAATAAATAAATAAATGATATGAGACAGGGGTGCTGCAAGCAAATAGGAGGCAAGGGGTTAGCAAAAAATTACAAGGCCCAAAGTCTAGAAGCCCACGCTGCAAGCTAACAAAAAAATGGAAAAAATGAGAAAAATTGCAAAAGGCAGCGCCAAGGCTCGAACCCATGACCTATGGCATTTTTGCGCGCTGCCTTACCACTGGGTGGCTGTACATCCGTTTATAGAAACACAAAGATAAATATATATTAGAAAAAGCCCCTTGAAGGCAACTTCATCTTCAACCTTGAGCCATGGTCGGACCACTTGTATCTCTCTCATTTCTCCAAGAAAATGAAAAATCCAAACATGAAAGTGATGGTATTTCTTCCCATGATTTCAACCATATAATTCATGTAAACTAAAAGTCAAAGATCAAAGCTAATTTTACTGGCCCTAATTTGAAACCTAATTTTTACATAAATTTCAAATCCAAAATTCTCTATACACAATGAATATAAATGAAATATATGAACATGGTTGGCTTTAGTGCAAGGATATCTACATTTTGTTTTCACAAATCAAGACCAAAGGATGCTTGTATGAAGAGATAGAAATTTGAGTTTTTTCCTCTTTCAGTTGAGATCGTGAATGGAGTTTGAGCAAGTTTTGAGAAGACCTGGGGATCTATTTAGCTTGCATGGACCTCCCTGAGTGTGTTCAAATCCTTACTTTGCCTTGAAAGTTCCTGAATCTCCCTAGTCAAGTCAACCTGCAAGCTTGATATGTAAAAATGGAATATGGGGGAGAAGTTGTTACAGTGAGGGGACAGGGGCCTGGAACACTTAGATATGATGTATATTAAGTGTTTAGGTGGTTAAAACTCAAAACGCACGAGTGGTTTTTGAGATTGCTATGTAAGGTGCAAAACTGCAAGTTATGGCAGGTTTTTAGTGATAGAGTGTTTGGGAGAGTTTCTAAGCTTTAGCATTCATGTTCTAGGTTGTATTACATTTGTGTATAAGCATAGAAAAGGTTTTTGATCAATTCCACACCAGGTTTCTGAGTTATAGCCTTTGGCTCTATAACTTGCTTTTGAAGCAAAGTGAGGAGACAAGTCCCTAAGTGTTTGTACAAGCCTGATCTGAGTTGGTAGAGGTTTTAGACACATTGATTTTGGTTTATAGTATTTGTGTAGGCATAAAGAACAAGTGCAAAGCTCAAGGAGTTGACAATTGCAAAAGTTGTGCTTTATCAAAATGGAAATGGCAACTTTGTGCCATAAATGGAATTGTAGCTTGGACAAAGGCTCTAATGCTTGGATTAAAGCTCTATCAGCTGTGTAAACATTTAATTATTGAGTGATAAACAAGTTTGAGGCCTGCAAAGAAAATATTATGCAGTCTAGGCTTGAATTTGAATTTTGGTTCATCATGAAATGGCTTGAAATCAAAGTGAGAAATTGCCAACTTCATCTCTTCGATTCTCCCTACTCGAGAATGATCTCAAGGATTTCTCTGATGTTTTGGAAATCTTGCAATGTGTTCTACAACTCATCTTTGAATTTCTTTCAAAGATTCCCCTTGGAACTATGTGAAAAATTGGCATGAAGTTAGGTCAAAAACTTGCCTAACTAGGGCAAGATTTCACTAAGTTATTTTAGTTCATGAGCATGTATTCACAAAATTATATATTGAGATCCAAGCATCTTTAGGAGAAATGGTGTGAATAAAAGTTGTAGATTTAATGGAGATCTACAACTTTCATGTTGGGAACTTCCTTTGAATCATCTTGTATCATGGTGAAAATTTGGCTTAAAGTTGAGAAAAAAAAGAAATTTTCTATACTTAGAAAATTTTCTAAGTTAAAAATTTAAACTTTTCAAAACCAAAACTTAAACCCTTGATTTCTTGATGAACAAGTTTCATATTTTGACATGTTTTTATGAATCATGATCTTGGCACTTAATTTTGACCAAAAAGTCAAAGTTTAACTTTTCAGTATACAGTTGACTTTTGATCAGTTTACTGGAAATTTCATATGTCAATCCAATGGATTTACAATGTTTTTGGGCCATGTCATTAGTTCAAGATGATGCAAATGAAATCTTGAAATCATGCTTCAAACCATTTGATCATTTGCTAGGTCAAAAATCAGAAATTGCCCTTTCTCAATCAAAACCCTAATTTTGACCATTTTGCCCTTCTTGAGATTTGATCAAATTTCTTGAGGAATTATGGTCCAAACTTGATCAAATGATACATATGGGTTTAAAATGTTTATGTGGATCAAAAATTATGAAGTTTGACTATAAATTGGCCATGGTTGACTTTTTTCCCCAATACAGCTGATTTTTAGGTCAACTAATTGATTGATAAAAAATGTGATTCAAGGCTTGAAACTTGGCATGAGTAATCTTGGGGGTCCATAATGACCCTTGAAAGTAATATGAAGCATTGATAGTCCAAAAATCCTTGTGCAAACTCAAACCCTAATTTTGGTCATCAGTGCATGAGGAGGTGTCTTGAGCTGGTCAAACCCTAATCCAGTCTTGAGTCAAAGAGATCTTGTGAGGAAATTCTTGATAAGTGAGAGGGCAAATTTTGGGGTACAACAATATGGAAATGAGATAATAACCCTTTACAAATGGACCATTGTACCTCGGGTAAGACACAAGGTTTTAAGAGTCTGAATTGTTTTAATATTACAGATCCAACAAAATGTAAAGACGGATTACTATGGGATAAATGTGATCAGGATAAAATCTCTAGCCTCCCAGTTATTGAGCCATCCACTGACAATTGGGAAAATCCAATCCTCCAGGTTGTAGCTGTCTTCATCATCTTCCACCGCATTGACTTCGCGGTTGCTGATCTTCAAGGGTGGTCCTCCGGCACGAGCACGCCGTACAGCCTTATGGGCACCTGAAGTGAAACCTATGCCAAACTTGTAAGACTTTTATGGGATAGCTGGGAGTTGTCCACAAATAGTGAACCCACCTTCTTCTATCACTGCTTTGACATCCTTCAAAGATGACATCCTGAGTAGAGGCCTTGTGATCTTGGGAACTTGAGACACAACCTTGGTTACTGCCACATCTTGCGGGACTTCTACAAAGTGCTGGAATGGAGTTTAAATAAATTCACCATATAATTCCATATATCTGAAGGAATTGAGATGGCTGATCATATACTCTTCTTCTCCATGAACGGTGATGATTTTCCCTTGAATCAGATATTTTAGCATTTGGTGCAACGTAGAACTAACAGCACCAGCATTGTGAATCCACAATCGGCCTAACAAGTAGGAATATGAAGGGCGAATATCCATTACATAAAAAGTCGAATCAAATTTTTGGGTTCCGACCTTTATGGGGATATCCACTTCCCCATGCACCATCCTTTTTGAGTCATCAAAGGCCCTCACTACTATGTTGCTTGGTTTCAATGTCATTCCCTCGTAGTCAATCCTATCAAGAGCCTTTTTAGGCAATACATTCAGACACGAACCAGTGTCCACCAAAACATGAGCCAAGGTTGTGCCCCTGCACTCTACTGAGACATGCAATGCCTCATTATGTTTCCTCCCTCTTGGCGTTAAATCAGCATCTGAGAAAGCTAAACCATTATCTGCAGTCAAGTTGGCTACGCAATCTTGGAACTGATCGGCAGATGTTTCTTGGGGTACATGAGCAGTTTTCAGGAATTTTACCAAGGCCTTTACATGCGCCTCGGAACATAGTAGTAAAGCCAGCATGGAAATTTTAGATGGAGTTTTCCCCAGTTGCTCGACTACATTATACTCGCTTCTTTTTATGATCTTTAGAATTTCCTCCATCTCTTTCCGGGAGGTCTCAGGGATAGCCAATGATTGCGCCTTCGTCTGGATAGGCCCAATCAGAATACTTTTACCTCGAGTCTCGGTTGACTCGGCAGCAGGAATGTCAGTAGGAGTGATAATAGGGGTTGTAACAGCTTTGTTGGTTGGAGTACTAGCAGAGATGATTGTATGACTGGGAACAGCCTTTGGAGGAGCAACAATAACAGGAAGGATTACGGGTCCAGAAATAACCTTTGGGGGAGAAATTTTTGGAGAGAAAATCCTTCCGCTTCGGGTAATCTTGCTAGTCCCTGCAATATTACTGATATCGGAGTCAACTTTCTCAGAACTTGAATCTTCGACAGCTGGCCAACCTTGCTTGATATCGTGGTAGTAGACATCCCCTCCATAATTCCATGGTACGGTTTTGTCTGACGAATACGGGACTGGTCTAGGCATTGTAATTATCAAAGGAGCTACTTTTGGAACTAATGTAATTCTAACGGGTCTTTTGGTGGAGACCCTGGAAGAATTGTAGGAAATGGTTACGATGGAAACATCATTATAAGAAATAGTTGGAGTAGAGGTCTTCTCAAACAAAATTTCCTTGTTATCTATTAGGCATTGAACGCCTGTTTTCAACAAAGGACAGCTGGTTGGTGAGGATAAACAGAAATTACAGCTTTCATCACAACCCGGGAATACACCGACAATCAACAAGTTCTTTTTTATAGTCATGAGAGGGGTCACAAGCTCATCAACTGAAGTAACAAACATATCTTTCTCAATGGTGTTGGCATTACGGCCGTGTTTGGGCATAGGGGCAGAAATGACATTGGGCTTTTCTGGCGCATGGAATTCAATTTGGCTTCAAGAAGGTCTTGTACTTTTTTCTTTAGAGCCCAACAGTTATTAGTGTCATGGTCGGGACTCTCAGAGTGGTACGCACAGCGGGCATTAGGATGATAGTGAGGAGAGGTTGTGTTAGGGTTCTTTGGAGCTTCTTTCAAAGTCACTAGGTTGGATCTTAACAAATGTGGCAATACTTGAGAGAGTGTCATATTAATTATGGTGAATTGTCTGACTGGTCTTTCCATTCTTGGTTGGTTGTTTCTTTGCTGATCAGGCGTAGGTTTAGGAATCATAATAGCCCCCACCATTGGACGACGTTCAGCTCTATCTTGATTTCTCAGAGGATATACAGCAACCACTTATTTCTTTCCGATGAATGGCTTCCTTACAGAAGCAGAGGATACATCTTTTTGAATCTTTCCATTCTTTATCCCGGATTCTACCCTTTCTCCAGTCAGTATCAATTTAGTAAAACCTGCCGATGAACTCCCAATTAAGTGATTGAAGAAGGTACCATACAAGGTGCCCAAAAACATGTCTACCAACTCTCTTTCAGATAGGGGAGGTTGAACTCTTCTGGCCAAGTCCCTCCATTTTTGCACATAGTCCTTGAAGCCTTCATTTGAAACCATGGTCATACTCTGGAGTTGAGTACGGGTAGGCGCAAGATCAGCATTGTATTGGTATTGTTTGTAAAAGGCTGTAACAAGATCTTCCCAGTTATGTACATTGGCTCTTTCTAACTGATAAAACCAATCAAGTTGAGTTCCAGATAGACTGTCTTGGAAGAAGTGTACCCATAAATCTTTGTCAGCGGTATGGGGCTGGATTTTCCTCACATAGGACCAGAGATGCATTTTGGGGCATGAGACTCTGTCATATTTGGCGAAGACAGGTGCTTTGAATTTTGGAGGAATGACATTTCCTGATACCAGTCCCAACTCTTCAAAGTCCAAGCCAGGCACTTTTTGGATTTCCATTGCATTCAACCGTTCTTCTAGATGCTTATACTTGTCGTCAGCTTGAGGGTATTGTTCTTCAGAATAGTCTTCTTCTTCCTCTTCTTCTTCTGAATCAGACTGAACAACTATTTCTTTGCCTTTCCCATCTTGGTTGTCTTTCTCATCGGATGTCATTGCAAAGTCTAAGGCCCTTCTTGTCTGCCCTTGGAATCTTCTTCCCATGTTCAGAATTCCGGTTATTTTCTTCGTCTTATTTTTCTTCTCCTCAACCAGCAAGGTCTTCAACTCTTCTTATCCTTTGGCTAGAGTTAAGAACAATTGTTGAAACTGTGCATTCTGATCTTGGAGTTCCTTCACCGTTTGCTCGAGATCCATCTTACTGAAATAAACAGTAGAGAGATGAAGAGACTTGTCGCAAGAAACCTGCTTATGTTATGATGAATGATAAATGCATATGCAATGATTTCAAGGATCTTAAGATTCAAATTTGTTTTAGACAAAAAAGAAACACACGTTATATTAATAAATTAAAGTTTGAGTACATTAATGCCTTCTTGGGCAAAATAATACAAAAAACTCTAAGATAAAAAGGTAGTACGCATCCTCTTTGGCGCAATGTAGACATCCAGAGTCTGCTCCTCATGAAGTAGCCTAGTGAGTTCCAAAACCTTCTTCTCACTTGCGTAGAATTGGGTTTCGAAAGTATCTCTCTCTCCCTTGAGTTGTATCCAATACCTTTGAAGGTATTCAAGAGAGGTGGGCGTGTCAGGATGTAGGATAGTATATGGAACCTCTCCTTCCATAATAGGCTCAATGATTACCGGGAGAATGGAGGGATAAGGAATCATAAGACTCTGAGCACGGGTTCGTACCCATTTGAGGTAAGGCTCAAGAGGGATGGAATTTTTATGCCCCAAAGTCTTTCTATCTACCTTGTTCAACATAGTCCAAGCTCGAATAAATCTCTGGCGAAGACCTTGATCGTCGTTGTCGTAGTCAAATACCAAACCTTGAATCAGCATCTCATACGGGCCATCCCTTCGGGCGTAACCAAACTGTCTTAAAGATAAACAGGGATTGTAGGTGATACCTCCCCTAATGCCAAGTAAGGTGACATTAGGGAACTCTCTACAATGGTCGACAATAGTAACATTCTCTATGGATCGGGAACACCAATGGATGTCTGAATGTTTGAGCGTCATCAACCTTGGTGACCACCTTGAACCTTGTTCATTCTTCAATACAGATTGGGGAAGATGCAAAATAAGCCATCTTGCCAAGAGAGGAGTACAACACATAAGAACACCTCTTTTACTCATTGTGTGAGTGTGAAAAGAGTGTAGGATATCCCCTAGCAATGTAGGCACCGGGTTGCGGGATATGAAGATTTTGACGGTGTTCACGTCTATGAGTTTGTCAGGATTTGGAAACAAAATCATCCCATAGATGAGGAGAGCCACAATTTCCTCAAAAGCTTGCAGGTCCAAAGAATTCCAACAGTTTTGGGCTTTCTCAAACAAGAACTTTGCTTGGAAACCTTTGACACCACTCCTTGTTTCCCAATGAGTTGTGACATCAGATGAGTACAAGTGTAGAGCTTGAGCAATCTCTTATGCCATTGGGTCTCTTTCCATATCGTTGAAAGGTAGTTGGTTGAGAATGGGAATCCTCAAGATTTGGGAGAATTCTTCCAAAGTAGGCACAAGTTGATAGTCGGGAAATGTGAAGCAATGGTGTAAAGGATCAAAGAACTGAAAGAGCACCTTTATCATGTCCTCATCTGTGTTGGAGGTGACCAAGTTGAGTAGGCAACCATGTCTCTCGGTGAATGGAGATTTTTTAGGAATCCTTGAAGCTAGCTCCTTAAGTTGCGGAGGGATCCTTACAAGGTTGAATTGAATAGTTTTCCTGCGAAGAGAATCCATATCCTACAAAACAAGAACAAAGATGAATATGAAAATCCTTGAAATGGTTAGTGAATGAGTATGATGTTATGATGTTCATGATGCTATGTACAAGTACGTATATAAAAACAAAGTAAACAATTCCTTAGGTTTAGGCTTGCATGTAGTCTCATAGGTAAGTACCCTCTTGAAGTTTAGTTGGCTCAAATCTGTCCTAGTAATAATAACTGGGTTCTAAGGAGCTCAATATCACTGGTTTGTTTCCTTGGTCATTGTTTCAGCATAAGCCTCTTTAATGGTGACCGAAATATCTCAAGAAACCAAACCTCAATGAGTGTAGTATCGAGTATCTACCAACTTCGGATTGCACCAAAGCTGGATATCTCACTATGTCCTAAAGGCCAAGTTAGTCAAGTAAATGTTCTAAAAGTTCATTAGTGCTTCATGATGTCAGTCACTGGCCCCGTATTCTCTTTTATTAACTCAAAGGATACCGGTACCCACAAATATGTCACACTAACGTAGCTAGAGTCGCCACCGACTTTTCTTTTATCCAAAAGGAAAGGTGAAAAAGCACAGGAAAGACCTTTGAGATTATTTCTTGAGTTCGGGGGGTATATTATGAAAAGGGAAGGTATTAGCACCCTTTTCATCCATGGTTTTCCATGGGCTCTTAGTTACTTGCTAGATCACTTACTTTTTTGTTTGAAAATTGTGCTTGGTGTGGTTTTTGAAATTATTTTGTAAAGAAGCCATTGTTTAGGCAATCTTTGTAATGATTCTTGTTTGTAAGAATGTATACAAAGATGTTTGATCTTTTGAAAATGTTTTCAATTTTGTAAGATGTTTGAAAGTTTAGGTGATTGTTTTTTAAAATAGCAAGGATGTTTTGTTTCGAAATGGAGCAAGTAATTAGGAGCATTCTACCTACTCAAAAGTCTTTCTTGTTCATTTTCTTTTCCTTTGACATTGTTGTCATACCTTTGATTTTGTAAGCAACCCTATCTTTGGATGTAAACAGGACGGGCGTGGGTCATCGTTTAACCATGATTAGCAATGTTGCAAGGTATCTTAGCATTCTTTTTAGGGACTAAGATCATTTGAAATGCAACTTAGATAGCGTCATCGAGGGACTATGATCTTGTATTTGCTTGTTTTTTTGCTAAGATACCTTACATGCGTAATATGGCCATTTTGTATAAGGTAACCAAATGGAATAACCCTAGGGGTGCTTGTGTGTAAATGTATTATTTTCATGCTTGTTTTTATCTTGATTTAGGGTTTTCTAATTGATTGATTTTAGTCTTTCCATACAAACCCTAATTACTAGCATTTGTATATAAAAGCGATAAATTGCGGAATTTAAAGTTACTACGCTATTACAACATTTGTGGGGAAGGGGTGTACAAATTATAAATGGGGATTGCATGAAGGTAAACCTAGTTAGTCTATTACAACCATATTGAATGGGTATCAATGTACAAAGAATTTAAATGTACAAGATGAAATAAATATACAAGAAATGTAATTGTTAAGAAAATGGGCATTTTGGATTTTTATGAGAAAAAGGGAAATTGTTTTAACCTAATTAATTAAAGAAAATAATTAATTAAACTTGAATTTATTTAAGAAAAGATTTTTAATAAAACCCTAGTTCTATTGATTAATGAAAATAAGTTTAAAAAAAAGTATTTTTTGGTATTTTTGTCTTGAAAATATTTATAGTATTATAAAGTATTTTTGGCTTTTTTATATTAAATAATATATTTTAATTGGTGTAAAAGAAAATAAATAATAACCTAGATTTAATTTTATTTATAATATTAGTTAATAAAAATAAATATAGTATAATTAATAAAAATATTTTTTGTGAGAAAAAATAAAATAAACTAAGTTAAAATAAAAATCTATTTTTTTGTATTTTTTTAATGATTTTTTAGTATTTAGAAAAATATTTAAGAAAATAAATGAAATAATAAAAAAGAAAAATAAAATAAACTGGGCCAGAGGCGTACAAATGAAACAGGGGGTCAGCTAGCAAAAAGTAAAAAACAAAACAAATCCAGGCCCAAAGAGACCCAGCGCCCTGCAAAAAAGGTCAGAAATGCAAAAACATGTAAAAAATGGAAAAGGGTATCACTGGGGCTCGAACCCAGGTCTCATAGGTTACAGATGCGCGCTTCTACCACTGGGGTGGCTATACATCCGTTAACATAGGCAAATCAATAAATATGTAAGGCAAAACGCACCCTGATGACTTCATCTTCAACCTCCAACCAGACCAATTGTAACTTTCTCATTTCTTATCAAAAATAAAAACTGTAAACATGAAACTTGTAGCAAATTTTCTCACGATTTCATAAATGTAAAGCATTAAAATTATAGATCAAAGATAAGCATGAATTTTAATGGTCCTAATTTGAACCCTAAAAATCTTAGAAATTTTAGTTTCAAAATTCTCTAAGCTCAAGCAAAATTAATGGAAACTGTGGACATGGTTAGCTTCAGGGCAATGATATCTACATGTTTTGTTCACAAGTAAACTATTGATGATGCCTGTATGAAGAGTTCAAAGTTGATAAAACTTACCTCAAAACTGGAAATCTTGTTTTGAGTTCGAGCTTGTTTCAAGTGGTGGTGATGATCAGGTTAGCTTCCTTGAGGTCCCAAGAAGCTAATGCAATGGTTTGCTTGAGTTGAGAGTGGCTGAAATGGCCTAGAGAAGTTAAGTTGCAGACTCTGTTTTTTGGTTATGGAGGTTATGGTAAATGTTGTTACAGTTCTGGAATAAGGATGGGGATGAGTTGTATTTGAGGTAAGGAAGCTTTAGGAATGAATTTGAGGGAAAACGCACGAGGGAAATGAAAGATACAAGCTTAAGGTCAGAACTGTGTATCAATGGAGTTTTTTGTGCAATTTCTGGCTAGAGGTAATTTGGGAGTGTTTCAGGGTGTTAAAACTCGTCCCTTAGCTCACAAATAGTGACTCTATTTATAAGCAACAAGTTTGGATACTTGTTGTTGATCAGAATTCAAAATCACAAGTTTATGCATAACATGTGATTTTTGAGAAATTCAAGTTTCAAAGCCTTGTGTACTTGGTCCATATAGTGGTTATCCTTTAAGAAAGCTTCCTTCTGACTTTATGGATGGACTGTGATCAGAGGGAACAAGTTAGAGGCTCAAGAATGGACTTTATGCAAAAATCTTGCTTTACAAGAATGGCAATGTTAACATTGTGCCATAAATGGAAATGCAACTTGGATAATAGCTCAATTGCTTATATCAAAGCCCTAACAGTTGTGTAAACATTTAATTATGGAGTGACAAACAATTTTGAGGCCTGCAAAGCAAATATTATGCAGCCTAGCATGGATTTGGTTCATGTGTTCATCAAAAATGACTTGTAATTCAAGTGATAAAACCCTAACTTCATCTCTTCGATTCTCCCTACTCAAGAATGATCTCAAGGAGTTCTTAGACATTTTGGAAAGCTTGAAATGTTATATACAAACCATATTTGAATTTATTTTTAAGATTCCCTTGGAACTATATGAAAAAGTTTCATGAAGTTAGGTCAAAATCCTGGCCAAATTAGGGCAAAATTTCACTAAGTGTTTAGTTTCATGACCACGTGTTCATAAAATTATAACTTGAGATCCAAGCACTTTTGGAAGGAGTTGTGTAAAGAAAATTTGTATATTTTATGGATATATACAACTTTCATGTTGGAAGTTTCTCTTGAATCATCTTGCATCATGGTGAAAATTTTGCTCAAAGTTATGAAAAAACATGAAATTTCCAACACTTCGAAAAAATTTCTAAGTTTAGAAATTTTGACTTTTCAAAATGAAATCTTGACTTTTTGATTTCTTGATGAATAAGTTTCATATTTTGACAAGTTTTGATGAATTATGATCTATGGCACTTGAATTTGACCAAAAAGTCAAAGTTTGACTTTTCAGTATACAGTTGACTTTTAATTAGTTGACTGGAAAATTCATCTGTCAATCCAATGGACTTGCAATGTTTTGAACCATGTCATTAGGTCAAAATGATTCAATTGGACTCTTGAGATTATTCCTTAAACCAATTGACCATTTTCTGGGTCAAAAATCAGAAATTGTCCTTTCCCAGTCAAAACCCTAATTTTGACCATTTTGCCCTTTTGGAGATTTGATCAAATTTCTTGAGGAGTTATGGTCCAAACTTGATCAAATGATACATATGAGTCTAAAATGTTGATGTGGATCAAAATTTATGAAGTTTGACTGTAAATTGGCCATGATTGACTTTTTTCCAATACAACTGATTTTTAGGTCAACTGCTCAATTGACTTATCAAAAGTGTGACCCAAGGCTTGAAACTTGACATGAGTAATCTTGGGGGTCCATAATGATCCATGAAAGTCATATGGGGCATTGGAAGTTCAAAAATCCTTGTGCAAACTCAAACCCTAATTTTGGTCATCAGTGCTTAAGAAGGTATCTTGAGCTGATCAAACCCTAGTGCAGTCTTGAGTCTAAGGAGATCTTGTGAGAAAATTCTTGATAAGTGAGAGGGAAAATTTTGGGGTACAACACATGTCACCACCTCACTCTTTCTTTCATTATCATGATGTCTCAATTACCCACACTTGAAACACTTCACAGTAGTACATTCTAAAGCACAATGACCCGGCTCTCCACATTTGAAACACTTAAAAGAAACAAAAGCACATCATCTACTTGTTTCTTTCCCACCTGAAGTGTTCAATCAGAAGTTCTTTTTTCCGTTATCAACTAGAGTCACATACAACTTATTACGATTTTGACTCCTATTCTTCTTCTCCCTAGCAATCTTGTAATGAGAAAATTTGTCCTTGCTATCTTCATCATAGATTATGCACTTGTTCACTAGCACTGGAAAATGAAAGATCTCTTGATAACTAACAAATTTATTGATCTCAGGACATGATCAACTCTCAAACTTCCTGCACTTAAAACCTTCAGCTTTCGAACCATTATAATGAGGACAAAATATGACCAACTCTTCAAACTTAGCCACATATTCAGCCACAATCATACTTACATGCTTCAGCTGCAAGAACTCAATATCTTTCTTGATGCAAACATCAATTGGAAAATATTTCTCCATAAACTCAGTCTTGAAATTCGCCCAAGTAATCATAGTACCTGCAACTTCCATTCTTTGTCGTGTATTCTCCCACCAATACCCAGTCTCTTCAAATAACATATGTGTCTCAAACAACACCTTATGTTCATCAGTGCACATCATAACTCTAAAAATCTTCTCGATCTCTTGAAGCCAAGTCTCAACCCCTTTATGATAATACCTCCCTTTGAACATAACCGGATTGTTCCTCTCAAACTTTCCCAGCTCACGAAACTCATCAGCTCCACCACTCTAATTATTCAGCCTCGCCTGCAATGACACATTTGCTTGTGCTATCACATGAGCCATTGCTCCCAAAGCTTCAACAATCACGCGATCATTCCTTCCAATCATTTATTTATGTTCAATCACCCAATACAGATTAACCAACTGTAAATAGTAAATCAAACATCAAATAATAGGAACAAGTGGTTCAAGACATTGCAAGAAGAATCTCCAAATGGTTCAAGATGGCTCAAGAGTTGGACAGTCAAATCATCTCCTAAGGTAGTCAATTCAAAATTAGGGTTTTGTGTTGCATCAAGGTCCTTAAATCCAAATGACCTCAAGTTCTCCCCAATGTCCTAATATGTTCTCAAGTTCATCCATGTCAAATTTCAAGCCTTGCAGAGGAAGTTTGGTCAGTCAATTGCTCAAGAGGTCCAAAAATCGATTGTGCTAGGGCAAAAGTCAACTGTGACCAATAAACAGTCAAACCTCAAGATTTTTTGTCAACATTCTCATTTTTAAGGATAGTTCATCATTTGATCAAGGTTTGATCATGATTCATCAAGGATTGCTCAAAATTCATCAAGATTCAAAAGTTGCTAAATTAGGGTTTTGTAGGAAAAGTCAACTCAACTTTGACCAAGCATAACTTTCTAATACTTTATGAGAAATGACCCATACAAAGCTCATTTTGAAGAGGATTCAATTTCCTACAATCCATCTTCACACCCCAAGATCAATAAATGCACTCACAAAAAGTTACAAATTTAGACATTATAGGTCATTTTTGAAAGTCAACAAAAACACCTTTTTTACAAAGCTTATAACTTGAGCATGGAATAACAAAATGAGATGAGACCAAAAGGGTTGGTTACAGTACATCCCAAGGTTTCTAAAAAGTCGAAGAACAACTCCAAAAGTTCAAAATTGAGCAAGTTATGCATTGTTGAAGTTGGGCATTTTTCCAAAATTGCCAAAAGTCAACTATCCCCAAAACTTCAATTTTTTTCAAAAGGGGCCACTTTTTCCACTTGATTTGATCTTGTCGCACCACAAACGTGTCCTATCTTCAGTTTCATGTCCATTCATTAATTTTTCTATTTTATTTGATTTTCATTGATTTAATTTATTTTAAATCAATTTAAATCCAAATAAAATCCAAATATTGATGAAATAGGATCTTTGTGATTGATACAGCTTTCAATTATCATGATGGACACAATCAAACTCGTATCAAGCCTTATTATGCACAAAATATTGGATTTTTGATCAAATTGGAAAGGCTTTCATGGAGGATCATATCAAATCTTAATTCATCAATTCACAAAGATTCAAAGCCTAATTTTTTAACCTAATACATTGTTTGATACTTATACAATGCAGAGGCACAAGGAACACGACCTAGAGGCTGCACAAACTGCAATACTAAAACTTGAAAAAAGCTTGAAAAGTTGGAAATCGAAATCAGCCTTAGAGTCCAATTCAAGGCAAAATCTCCACACTACTCTCTTGATGGACGTCCACTGGATCTATTGGAATCAAAACCAAGCCCTAAAACCTCCTAAATCGCGCTGTAAGTTTTCTTGAACGTGGCCATGTACATGAAATCATAATCTCTTATTCTTGCATCCTTTTGCCAAAATCTTTGCATAATCATGTTAATCGGTCTATTTAGAACGTTTCTGCATTATTTGATTTTGTTTTCATAGCCTGTAACCCTGTGCTCGAAACTAGGGTTTTGGTTCTTATTTTTTAGGCGTTTGCTTTACAGGAAAAATTAGGGCAAACCATGGACATGGTTGTGTTCATGGAGGAGGGACGAGCATGGTGATGGTCTCCGTTTACATTTATATGGCCTATAGTTCATTTTAGGACGAATCCACGGATCTTGCTGCGGATAAAAATCCACAGGTAAGATAACCAGAATTTTGTGGGGAAGACGACTATGTGTCCTCTCCCAACAGGCCCTTTCAAGTCTCGCGCCTTTTATTTTTTAATGTTGGCAATTTTGTTTGTTTTCCATATAATATTTATCACCTAATCCACTAACAATATAAGTGTAGTGATCCAGTGGCAAGCGCGTCAGTTCAAAGTCTGATGGGACCTGGGTTCGAATCCCAGGTCCCCCAATATTTGTTGAATTTTGTTCACAGGTATTCCAATGCATTTCAGCAAGCATAGCATACCATACTCCTCAAATCTCCAGGCGCCAGATGGCCTTCAGGCCAAATCTAAAGGCCCAGATTGGATGTGCACCATACACCCAAGTCAACAGACGTGCATGGAATGGCAAAAGTCAATCAGGCCAACATGAATGGGCCTCTCAAAAATGCTAATCTCACCATCAATCTGGGCCTGAACCCCCCTTGGGTTATTTCTTTCCTTTTTTTTTTATATTTTCATTTTATTTATTTTATTTTGATTATTGTTTTTATTGTTTAATTAACCAATCAATTAATTTTTCCTCATAAAATCAGAAAACATAAAAAAAATATTATTTTTATTTATTAAAATTAATTTCATCATTTTATTTTTGTAAATAAATATTAACCTAATTAATTTAGTTTTAAATAGATATAACTTTTAACATTTTGCAATAATTAAAATTAATGTAGAATTAGGTTTTTACTAACTTTTAAATCAATTTATTTTATTTCTTTAAATATTCAAAAAATCCAAAAATATTTTCATTTATTAATTAATTAATAATTAGCTTAGGTTTAATTCTTTTTAATTCAAAAAAAAAATAACAAAAAATATTTTCTTTAATAAAAAGGGTCAAAACCCTAAAAATGTGCCGATTTAATTTTCTCGCACGCGATCAATTTTGCCTTATTATTGTAATTACTTCCAGAATGTAATAGCTTTTAAATAGGACTTTAATTATTTATCCTTTATTTACTTTCCGCAATTTAAATTAAAGGGTTGCTTTTGGCGATGTAAATGCCCGACGCCTTGTAATAGTTTAGATTTAATTTTCGCAATTTAAATTCCGCAACTATACACTGTTAGATGTTTGATAATAGGGAATGCATGACAAGATCAAATCTTAAACCTAAAATCAACATAGCTCACCCATGACATGTACAAAGATAAAATTAACCGAAATAACACACTCGCACATGCGCACTCTTAGGGTACACCTCACTTGGTTGCCTTCGAACGTGGTCATTACGTATAGGAAGTTTTAGAGGTCGCCCTCTTGTCCAAAGATCATAAGTTTCCTCGAAACGGTTGCCTCGGAAAAATGATCTAAGACATTAGGGTTACCGCTAAGGCGTCCTAATATTGCTTTAGTGACCACACGTCCCTTAATCGAATTGACCCTTAAACTCCAACGACGATGCTACCTACTCCTCAATAGTGGGATAACATTGTCTAAAGGACATTTGTACAGATTAATTCCTTTTTCAAGTAGGTATATGGTTCTTAAGTACTTGCTCATTCTAAAACAAAACAAAACTTTTCGCATTTACACTCCTTTCAAACAAAAACTCCTTTCAAACCCACAAACACAAAGAAAAGCAATTTTTGAAAACACATTGAGCAAGTACCTAAGAGCCCGTGGATAACCATGGATAGAAAGGATGCTAACACCTTCCCTTTTTATAATCTACCTCCCGAACCCGAGAAATATCTCGAAAAAGGAATTTTTCTGTGCTTTTTTCCTTTCCTTATTGGATAAAATAAAAGACGGTGGTGACTCTTACTTACCGCGACATTTTGCGAATACAAACGCAAAACACAAACCAGCATTCCAAAAAACAGTCAGTTCTCTTCCCACCGTATCACAGAACTGGAGACTTTGCTGGGGACATATAAGTGAGGTGTACCTTAGGATTAGATCATTGTGTTTTCAATTGTATGCTTTGTATGATTTACATTTGTGGGCTTGTATCGGAGTTTCTATAGATCCTAACCCGGATCTGGGGATACCCTTTAGGTAAGTAGCAATAAACTGTGAGGGAACTGTCCGGCGTAGACCGACACGGTTGAAGTAGTAGCTACGTTGGTGTGGCACTTTAGTCTGTACCGATATCCCTTGTGTTGGAACGAAGAGAATATGGGTCTTCTAAGGAGTCATTAAGAACCAACTGACCTTAGAACCTTAAATTGACCAACTTGGCCATAGAACAGTAGCATTATGCTACACTCATTGAGACTAAACTCTCGCGATGATTCCGGCTGTAAGAAAAGGTTGCTAAACTGGAATTATGACCGATTGAGGGTAGTCAGTGATATTGAGATCCTCTAGAACCCGGTTACTATTTTTAGGACAGGTTTAAACCAACTGAACTGAAAGAGGGTAGTACCTAAGCTCCTTGCCGGCCTGAAATCTAAGGGCTCTCTGTGTGACTTGTGTGCCTTTACCATGTTTGCTATTTGTGGATACTTGTGGTGTGCTTACTATCATGACATCATGACATCATAACATTGCATACATCTTGCATTGGACTAACCTATTTCAAAGACAGGAGGGATTCATCTTTGTTCTGTTTTGTAGGTCATCATGATGCCAATGCGTAAGAATACCATCCGGATCAACTTTGTCCAAGTCCCTACCTTGCTTAAAGAGTTGGTTGCCAAGATGCCTGACACTACTTCCTTCATCAGGAGGCATGGTTCTCTTCTCAGTTTGGTCACCTCCAAATTAGACGAGCAGATGATGAGTGTCCTAGTCCAGTTCTATGATCCGCTGTACCATTGCTTTACTTTTCAGGACTATCAGCTGGTTCCCACCATAGAAGAGTTCTTTGAGCTGCTCGATATCTCTATTCTATTCTGGAGCAGACCCTTTCATTTGACCAAAGAGGAGGTAATGGATAATTGGGAAACTAGAAGTGGAGCAAAGGGCTTTCTAACTAAGTTCTTCGTTGGTAAGGCTAACTATTTCTGGGATAGCCTAGACTTCAAGGCGTTCGAGGATATTCTGGCTCTTTTGATATATGGCTTGGTATTGTTTCCGAATCCTGACACGTTTGTTGATGCTAATGCGGTAAAGATCTTCATCTCTCAGAACCCTGTACCCACTCTCTTGGGTGACATCATTCATCATCTCTATGCTCGTACTGCCCGAAAGCGGGGAACCTTGATGTGCTGTGCTCCCTTATTGGCAAGGTGGTTTATTTCGCACCTTCCCAAGTCAGTGCTGAAGAATAAAGAAGGCATGGGCTGGGCCTATAGGGTTATGTCTCTCTCGCATAATGACATTATCTGGACTATCAAGGGTATGGATGAGGTGACTATTATTGATCGATGTGGGGAGTACCCTAATGTTCCATTGATAGGGACCCGTGGGGGAATTTCTTACAACCCATGCTTAGCCTTACGTCAGTTTGGAAGAGCCCGAAGATAAGGACCTCATGAGATGTTAATGCCTAGTATCATCTTTGACTTTCAAGGGGATAGAGACGAGCAGCGTCGCAGATTCATAAGGGCTTGGGATAGAGTTCACCAATCTGTTCCACATGAGCTGGGTCTAAAAACTTCCCTTCTAATGAAGCCATATCTCAGATGGGCCCGTATCTGTGCCCAAAAGCTGGGTATGCCTTATGAAGTCGTCCGGCCTGTCACTCTTGAAGTTGCTAATGAAGAAGGGGTTCTTCCAACCATCCTTCATCCTTATATGCCCACTGACATTGGGGCACTGAAAAGGTCTTGGATGCAGCTGAGGGATGAACGGGATTCTTACCGAGAGAAGTTCAACGAGCAAGAGCAGAAGATCCAGAAGCTGAATAGGCAGTTGGAGAACGAGCGGATTCTTAATGACTATGTCCGCATTGAGAAGAAGAGACCATGGGAGCATTGATGGGTCTTTGATGATTTCCTTTCCAGTTTTTATTTACTTTTCAGTATTTACTTTCATGTAACGCCTTAATGGCATCAGTTGAACAATTTGAATTTTAAAGTTTATCTAATAAAGTGTGTTTCCTTTCTGGTTTACAAATTTGAATCTCTCGATTGTCTTTGAAATCATGTCATACGCATTTCATCCCATGCACTCCATAACAGGTACCCATTACAGGTCTCTTATCTTCTTCACTGTTTATTTCAGCACTCATCATGTCTGCTGAACCTTCAACTGAGCAAGCCATCAAGGCCCTATAGGCCCAGAATTCCCAATTTCAAGAGCTATTCATGAATTTAGCTAAGGGTCAGCAAGATCTGAAGACCCTGATTCTGAAAGAGAAGAAGAAGAAGAAGAAGAGGACAGACCTGTTCAACACTGGTCCTAGGTTTGGTAACAGGCTTCGAGATGAAGTTGATTTGACTACCTCATCTGGAGGGAAAGATAGTCAAGAAGAAAGGAGGGCTCCTAGCCCTGTGGTCTCCGACAATGAGACGGACTTCGATGAAGAACAGTATCCTCCTGCTTAGGATAGATACAAGCAACTGGAAGACCGATTGAGTGCTATGGAAGTTCAGAAGGTGCCTGGTCTGGACTTTGGAGATCTAGTTTTATCATCTGGGGTGGTGATTCCCCACAAGTTCAAGGCACCAGCCTTTGCCAAGTATGACGGAGTTTCTTGTCCGAAGCTGCACCTCCGGTCATATGTAAGGAAAATTCAGCCTTACACCGCTGATAAAAACCTATTGATCCACTTCTTCCAAGACAGTCTCTCAGGGACTCAGCTTGAGTGGTTTTATCAGTTAGACAGAGCCAGTATCCGCAGTTGGGAAGATTTGGCTACTGCATTCTACAGGCAGTATCAGTACAACTCCGACCTTGCTCCTACGCGTACCCAACTCCAGGGTATGTCAATGGGAACGGGTGAAGGATTCAAAGATTATGCTCAGAAGTGGAGGGACCTCGCCGGTAGAGTGCAACCACCCTTGGCTGATCGGGAACTTGTGGACATGTTTCTGGGGACCCTGTCTGGTCCATTTTTCAACCATCTAATTGGAAGCTCTTCGTCTGGGTTTATAGAGCTTATTTTAACCGGTGAGAGGATTGAGGCTGGTATTAAGGCTGGGAAGATACAGAAGGGTGCCTCATCGAGCACCGAGAAGAAGCCCTTTAAGAAAGAGTCAAGTGCTGTCTACAGTTCAAGAAGACGGGATAGACCTGAACGCCGCCAAGCTGTTAATGCGGTCGTTATTTCAAAACCTACTGGTGCTCCTCAGTACAACAATCAACAAAAGTACGAGAGACCTAAGAGGCAATTCACTCATCTCAGCATGACCTTATCTCAGATTCTGCCACAGTTGCTGAAGACCAATCTGGTGATTCTAAAGGAAGCCCCGAAGAATCCAAACACTACATCACCGAAGTACAACCCTAATGCCCGTTGTGCTTATCACTCTGATAGCTCGGGGCATAATACGGATGATTGTTGGGTTTTGAAGAACAAGGTACATGATTTGATTGATGCAAAGGAGATCGAGTTCGGAGCACCAGATAAGCCTAAACAAGATGCAGGGGTGAATGCCATTGAAGACGATGTGGAAGAGTCTGAATTTGACAGCTGGATCTATCTTACGACCAACGATGGACAATGCAACTGGACAGCAAAGGACTTCATCCCTATTACTTTTGTTACCCATTAATGAAAGTTTTTGTTTTGAATTTGTAACAGACAATGTCTTAAACTTTACGACCCAGTGTCTTACCCGGGGCATCGTGGCTTCATTTGTGAGGGCTTTATGTGTGTCATTTTCATATATCATCAATAAAAGAATTGGACGTTCTTGCATTTCAAATTTTGTGCTCCTTTTTTTTCTTTATTATATATTGCAAAACAGCTATTTTTACACACACTCACGTATCATGATCTACATCCACTCTGGATCCCACTGATAACGACTCTACTACTTCCAGTTATGACTTCGAAAGTCCGATCAACTTAGCCGAAGACGAAGGTGAAGATGATTGCGAAGTGTCTGTTGAGTTTGTTAGACTACTGCTTCAAGAAGAGAGGGCCATACTACCTCCAAGCCATCAATTCTGATGCCTCCAATTACAGCAAGACCGTCGATCTTATAAGTGCTGGATAATACAAAGAGGTACGTGCTGGGGCAGCATGACGAGTCTGGCCGAAAAGAGCATGCTATTTACTGCTTTAGCAAAAAGTTTACCGACCGTGAGACCCAATACTCACTGCTCGAGAGAACTTGCTACGCTTTGGCATGGGCTGCTCGTCGGCTGAGACAGTACATGTTGACTCATACTACTCTTCTGATACTAAAAAAGGCTAAACGTCTTGACGGCACCTTAGCCTTTTGCAATGTGGGGCATTGATATGATCGGAGAGATCATACCTACAACATCTAACGGATATTGTTTCATCTTGGTAGCAATTGATTACTTTACAAAGTGGGTTGAAGCAGCTTCCTTTTCTACCGTAACCAAGAACGTCGTGGCACGGTTCATTCGGCACAATCTGATCTATCGATACGGTGTACCAGAAAGGATCATCACAGATAATGGTACCAATCTCAACAACAAGATAATCACTGAGCTCTGCGAGCAATTCAAGATACAGCATCACAACTTTTCTCCCTACCGGCCGAAGATGAATGGGGTTGTCGAAGCAGCTAATAAGAACATTAAGAAGATTGTGCAGAAGATGACAGTGACATACAAAGACTGGCACAAGATGTTACCACTTGCTCTTCATGGGTACCGTACCTCAGCACGGACGTCAACAGGGGCAACACCCTATTCCTTGGTATATGGCATGGAGGCAGTCTTGCCCATTGAAGTTCAGATGCCCTCTCTTCGGATTATGAAGGATGCAGGTTTGAGTGAAGATGACTGGATTCAGACCCGACTTGATCAACTGAACCTAATCGATAAAAAGAGACTTACTGCTATTTATCATGGTCAGACGTACCAAAAGAGGATGATCAAGGCATTTAACAAGAAAGTTAGACGACAGGAGTATCAAGTTGGGGATTTGGTAATCAAGCGCATTATCCTACCTCAAGGTGATCCCATGGGAAAATGGACCCCTACTTACGAAGGGCCGTTTGTGGTTATGAACATTTTCTCAGGAGGAGCTATGATTCTAACCACCATGGATGGTGACGACCTTCCTCACCCCGTCAATGCAGACATAGTGAAAAGATACTACGCATAATCAAAGACCCGCTAGGTTGACTGGCCTAGGCAAAAATAAGGGCTTCCCGGCGAACCAAAAGGGTTCGGGCAAAAATAAGGGATGAAAATAAAAAAACTGTACACCCAGCAAGTCGAAAACCTGAAAAGGCGACTTGGGCAAAAATGGGTATCCCAGTGGACTGAAAACCCGAAAGGGTGGTCCAGGCAAAAGTTAGGGATCAAGGCGTAACACTATTTCTCATTGGATCACCTTGCATCCAGACTTCGGTATCAACTATCGAGCTTGGAAGGCACTGATCAATCAGATTCATCTTCAACCAGTAGCAAAGTGATGAGATGCTCCAGGACATAAAAGCAATAGCAGAGTTGGAACCCAGTGGGATTATTCACATAGCTGTTTTGTTTAGTTTTTCACAAATTGTGTAAATTCTATTTGTTCGGCGGTGTTCTCTTACTAGGACGTCAGCCTCTTGTACAAAAACGCCTATTTACGGGCCAAACTTCAAATCAATACAATTCATTTTCAAAGAAATTTCAAACTGTTTTTCCTTTATCTGTTTTGTTTTGCAAAGAACGTCTAATGTTCATTTTTGATATATGCATTTGACATTAATTGCCGATCATAAATATTTACATGCGAAACGAAAGATGAATTACGGGTAACATCAGAAACAGGGGCAATAAGAATTGTCCGAGCTGTATGGTTGCTCTGTTCACCAGGTACAAAGGTGGATTCAGGTGAAGAATATGTCTAAGATGCCTTCACTCCCCGCAGAGTAAGATAGTAATGGTAACTCTCTCAGCTGAGACTTGCAACTGTGAATGAATCAGCAACACTCTCCCCAAGCAGAGTTAATCTACCAGCAGCACTAGAAAGACTCGGTATCCCCGGAAGGTCTTAATATTCCCCAGCGGAGTATAAAGATATTCCCCAGCAAGTATAAGAGTATCCCCGACAGTCTTAATATTCCTCAACAGAGTATAAGAATGACCCCCGGCAGAATACAAGATACCCCAGTGGAATCAATATTTCCCAGCACGGTCTGGAAAAGCTTCCCCAGCAGAGTTGAATCATCATCCCCAGTATTCTCCGGAAGTTTATGCCCAGCGGAGTACAAAAATAAATCTCCCCAGCCAAATTCAGAGGGTTATCCCCCACAAAAGTCAAACAGGATTATCCCTAGCAAGTTGCGACTGAAAGATCATCCCCAGCGAAGTTCTTTCCTTTCACAAACAGGAATTCAATCCTCAACAGATTTAATATCACCAGCAACGGTAATCCATCCCCATCGAAGTTTATCGTTGAAATCCCCAGCGGAGTTTATCAGCGGAACCCCCAACGGAGTTTATCGTTAAAATCTTCAGCAGAACATCTCTTACCCACAGAGTAATTCCCCTCGGAGTAATCTCCTCATCAGTTTATTCCCCAACGGAGTTCTCTTCCCCTGCAGGTTTATTCTCGCAATCACCTTCGTTCACCATCCCCAGCGGAAATGAAGAATCCAAGTATATTCTCCAGCAGCTCCGGGATTTATTTTCCCCAGCTAAAACATCACATTTCCATACATCATGATACATGCATATACGCATCATACAAATACAATCTCATTTATGTTGAGAACATCATTGCTTGACCCATATCATGCATTACATATGACTGACCTTTACCTTTCTGGAAAGATGCAGTTAAATTCTGAGGCAAGCCAGTCAATGGAGACAAAATCAGTTACATCGATTCCTAAAGATTTTTCTGAGGCAAGCCAGTCAATGGAGACAAAATCAGTTAAATCAATTCCTAAAGATTTTTCTGAGGCAAGCCAGTCAATGGATACAAAATCAGTTAAATCGATTCCTAAAGATTTTTCTGAGGCAAGCCAGTAAATGGAGACAAAAGCAGTTAAATTGATTCCTAAAGATTTTTCTGAGGCAAGCCAGTCAATGGAGACAAAAACAGTTAAATCGATTCCTAAAGATTTTTCTGAGGCAAGCCAGACAATAGAGACAAAAAACAGTTAAATCGATTCCTAAAGATTTTTCTGAGGCAAGCCAGTCAATGGAGACAAAAACAGTTAAATCGATTCCTAAAGATTTTTTTGAGGCAAGCCAGTCAATGGAGACAAAAACAGTTAAATCGATTCCTAAAGATTTTTCTGAGGCAAGCCAGTCAATGGAGACAAAATCAGTTAAATCGATTCCTAAAGATTTTTCTGAGGCAAGCCAGTCAATGGAGACAAAATCAGTTAAATCGATTCCTAAAGATTTTTCTGAAGCAAGCCAGTCAATGGAGACAAAAACAGTTAAATCGATTCCTAAAGATTTTTCTGAGGCAAGCCAGTCAATGGAGACAAAAACAGTTAAATTGATTCCTAAAGATTTTTCTGAGGCAACCCGTCAAAAGAGACAACCCGTCAAAGGAGATAACCCGTCAAAAGAGACAACCCGTCAAAGGAGACAACCCGTCAAAAGAGACAACCCGTCAAAAGAGACAACCCGTCAAAAGAGACAACCCGTCAAAGGAGACAACCCGTCAAAGGAGACAACCCGTCAAAAGAGATAACCCGTTAAAAGAGATAACCCGTCAAAAGAGAAAACCTGTCAAAAGAGACAACCCGTAAAAGGAGACAACCCGTTAAAAGAGACAATACCACCTACCAACAATCTCCAAATGGCATCTGTAAGCCCATTCCCGACATCACAATGCTGATACCAGTTCATGCGAGTGCAAATTTCTAGGCACTCTAGTGTTCAATCATCTTCCACCCTCAGATCACGAAAGGCCCGAAAGCCAATCTATATCATCAGGTTTAAGAAGATTGAACAGGGGCAACTGTTGTACCCCAAAATTTTCCCTCCCATATTTCTCAAGACATTGCAAGAAGAATCTCCAAATGGTTCAAGATGGCTCAAGAGTTGGACAGTTAAACCATCTCCTAAGGCAGTCAATTCAAAATTAGGGTTTTGTGTTGCATCAAGGTCCTTACATCCAAAAGACCTCAAGTGCTCCCCAATGTCCTAATATGTTCTCAAGTTCATCCATGTCAAATTTCAAGCCTTGCAGAGGAAGTTTTGTCAGTCAATTGCTCAAGAGGTCCAAAAATCGACTGTGCTAGGGCAAAAGTCAACTGTGACCTATTAACAGTCAAACCTCAAGATTTTTTTTCAACATTCTAATTTTGAAGGATAGTTCATCATTTTATCAAGGGTTGATCATGATTCATCAAGGATTGCTCAAAATTCATCAAGATTCAAAAGTTGTTAAATTAGGGTTTTGTAGGAAAAGTCAACTCAACTTTGACCAAGCATAACTTTCTCATACTTTATGAGAAATGACCCATCCAAAGCACATTTTGAAGAGGATACAATTTCCTACAATCCATATTCACACCCCAAGATCAATAAATGCACTCACAAAAAGTTAAAAATTTGGACATTATAGGTCATTTTTGAAAGTCAACAAAAACACCTTTTTTTCTAAAGCTTATAACTTGAGCATGGAATATAAAAATGAGATGATACCAAAAGGGTTGGTTATAGGACACCTCAAGGTTTCTAAAAAGTCCAATAACACCTCCAAAAGTTCAAAATTGAGGAAGTTATGCATTGTTGAAGTTGGGCATTTTTCCAAAATTGGCAAAAGTCAACTATCCCCAAAACTTCAAATTTTGTCAAAAGGGCCCACTTTTTTCCACTTGATTTGATCTTGTCATACCACACACGTGTCCTATCTTCAGTTTCATGTCCATTCATTAATTTTTCTATTTTATTTGATTTTTATTGATTTAATTCATTTTAAATCAATTTAAATCCAAATAAAATCCAAATATTGATGAAATAGGATCTTTGTGATTGATACAACTTTCAATTATCATGATGGACACAATCAAACTCGTATCAAGCCTTATTATGCACAAAATATTGAATTTTTGATCAAATTGGAAAGGCTTTCATGGAGGATCATATCAAATCTTAATTCATCAATTCACAAAGATTCAAAGCCCAATTTTTTAACCTAATACATTGTTTGATACTTATACAATGCAGAGGCACAAGGAACACGGCTGTTGTACCCCAAAATTTGCCCTCCCATATCCCCTCAAGATTTGTCAAGAATCAGCTTCCAATGGTTCAAGACTACTCAAAGATTGCACAGTCCAAATGCCTCATAAGCCAGTCAAAATTAGGGTTTTGTTTCTTCCAAGGAATTTGAGGTTTTCAATGGTTCAATCAAGTCTCATATGCCTATATACATTGTCAAGCACCTACATACCAAGTTTCAAGACTCACAATGCCAAATTGCACAGTCAAAAGCCTTATTTGCTCTATAGTCAACTGCAGGGGTAAAATGGTCATTTTGTAGTCAAAAGTCAGAATTTTTGGTCAACATCTAATTTTGATTCCACAATCATCATTTGATCAAGTCTTGATCATGATTCCACAAGAATGGCTCAAAAATCATCAAGATGCAAAAAGTTACTATTTTTGGACAACAGAAAAGTCAACTGTATCTTGACCAAGGCATAACTTTTTCATGGTTCATCAGAAAAATCCCATCCAATGCTCATTTTTAAGGGGATGACATTTCCTACCACTCATCTTCACATTCCAAGTCCAAAAAATGCTCTCACAAAAAGTTATCAATTTCTACATTATAGGTCAATTTCAAAAGTCAACAAAAAGGCATTTTAAGTCAAAGCCCATAACTTGAGATTGGTAAATCCAAATGACATGGGACCAAAGGCATTGGTTAGAAGACTTCAAGACCTTTCCAAAATGTCCAAAAACATGTTCATATGATCAAAATTGAGCAAGATATGCATTGGAGAAGTTGGGAAATTTTTGTGAATTTGCAAAAGTCAACTTTGCTCAAAACACTTTGTTTTTGCTAATGGGCCTCAAATTTCTTCTTGAAACTTTATCCAAAGCTTTTGCACGACCCATTAAGATTAAATTGAATTATTTTCTTATTTTTTATTAATTAATTGAATTTTTATCAATATTAATTCATTTTAATTAATTTAAATTGTAGGAAATTCAAAGATATGATTTCTCAATCTTTTTGTGAAGCAAGAACAACCTAATCAAGCTGGAAAATTCGTGTGCACATCAAGGGGACAAGAATCTCCAAGTTTGGCAAGATTTTCCAATCAAAAAGATTCAAAATTATTTGATTTTCAATCAAATATTGAAACCATAATTCCATGGATTTCTTGGCCAAGATTTAACCTAATTCCACTCTATTATAAGTACACAACCTAACCCTATTCATGTGGACGTGAGAATTGCTGCAGAAAGCCATAGCCAATATTGAAAAAAATCAAGAAAACTTGAAAACTGTTTTTTGCATTCCAACACGATTCAAAGCTTTTTCTTGTTTCTAATACCTTGCAGGAACTCCCAGGGACCTTTTGCAATCAAAACCACACGCTAAAGCTTAAGAAATCACTCAAAATAGATTCACGGTTTGCTTAACTTTTTCAGAATCGAAACTCATATTTTATGCATAATTAACATGTTCTAATCATGGTTTTGCATTGCTTGAACCTTTACAAAGCTAATGGTATTGGTTAATTGCATTATAGTGTACAGAATCGCAAGTTGCCATTGAAGGATTCTAGGGTTTATGAGTTCTTAAATTAGGGCTTTTCAGGTCCGGTAAAATTAGAACCTCTAATGCCCATGGTTAGATTCGTGAGAACCAGATGAAGTGAAAGCCATACTCGCGAAATATTTATGTTAATCCTATGCCTATTCGCTATTATTGGTCGTTGCAGGTTGTGGGGGTTAAAAACCCCCCTCTATCTAATCTTTATTTTACAGGCAAACAAGGAAGACGAAGGACGTGTTGCTTCCTGGTTGGACGATTCAAATAAAACGCGCGCTTTTTCATAATTTCCAGGATATTAATTGTTTGCATATATTATATTTGATTATTATCATTATATCAAACGCAGGCAAGTGGTTCAGTTGATGGTGTGTTGGTTGTGTATCATTGGGACCTGGGTTCGATTCCCAGGTCCACCCAAAAGCTTATATTATTTTTCATAACGTGATTGCATGCAGGCTTTCCAAAGCATTCCACCATGAACTCCAACCACCCAGGCGCCAAGTGGCCACAATCACAAATCCAATGGTCAAAAAATGAAGATTATGATGCTTCCCAGTCAATGCGTATCTGGACAATCAGGAAAGTCAAACAAGGCTTGAGACTAATGGGCCAGCAATTTCCAAACGTACCTCCTTCTGGGCCCAACACCCCCAGGGTTTTGTTTCTCATTTTTTCTCTTTTATATTTTCTATTTAATTATTTTATTAACTATTAACTATTACTATTATTATTTAATTAATATAATTAATATTTTTTCATAATAAAATCAGAAACATAAAAATATAAATATTTTTGTTATTATTATTTATTAATTTCACTATTAATTAATTATTTTGTAAATAAATACTAATAAATTAACTTAGTTAATTAGGTTAACTTTGACTTTCTTTCAATAATTTAAAATGAATTAGAATTAGGTTTTACTAACTTTTGAATTTATTTTATTTTATTTTTATTTTTATTTTCATTAAAACATAAAAAACAATAAAATACTTTTTCTTTTAATTAATTAATTAATTAGTAAATTAGGTTTAATATTTAATTAAATGCAAAAATAACCAGAATTCCATTCTTTTCTCAAAAAGGGTCAAAACCCTAAAGACTTTTCCCGATTCAATTTCTTTTACGCACATATTTATTCTTGATTCATCATTTTGATCATATTTATGTATCTGCTCAGAGGATGTAATAGATAATTAGGACTTTTATCACTTTCTTTATTTTCTCGCATTTATTTTCAAGGGTTACGTTTTTGGCGATGTAAATACCTGGCACCTTGTAATAGCGTAGATTTACTTTCCGCAATTTATTTCCCGCAAATTATTAACTGTTAACTATGCATGCAAGACTTGCCTGAAAAATAAAACCAACTCATAGCTCACCATAATACTTGTGCAAAGATAATATAAACTAAACTTGACACACATGCACATGCCACTCCTAGGGTACGCCTCACTTGGTTGCCTCAAGGTGGTCATTGATATAGGGTGTTTTAGAGGTCGCCCTCCTGTCTAAAGATCCAGTTGCCTCGAAATGGTTGCCTCGGATGAAAAGGATCTAGGACATTAGGGTTACCTCTAAGGCGTCCTACTATTGCTTTGGTGACCACACATGTCCCTATAATCGAATTGACCCGAATAACTCCAACGACGGTGCTACCTACTTCTCAATAGTGGGATAGTACTGTCTAAATGACTCTTACACAGCTTAATTCCTTAGAGTAGGTAGATTTCTCCTGGGTACTTGCTCTTTCAAAAACAAAAAACAACTTTTCGCACCTACGCTTTCAAAAAGTTTTGAAACAAATACTTCATACACTCTTGAGGACTGATACAAGAGTTACCTAGAAGTTTTCAAACGAAACTTTTTCAAAACCCACAAACACAAGAAAAGCAAACAATTTTTGAAAACATAGTGAGCAAGTACCTAAGAGCCCGTGGATAACCACGGATAGAAAGAGTTCTAACACCTTCCCTTTCTATAATCTACCTCCCGAACCGAGAAACATCTCAAAAAGGAATTTTGCTGTGCTTTTGTCCTTTCCATGTTGGAGAACATAAAAGACGGTGGCGACTCTTGCTTACCGCGACATTTCGCGAACCAGCATTTCAAAAACAGTCAGTTCTATTTCCACTGATCACAGAACTGACGACTCTGCTGGGGAATTACTTAATAAGTGAGGTGTACCTTAAGATTAGATCATTTTATGTTTTCAATTGTATGTCTTGATTGCTTTTATATTGTGGGCTTGCATTGGAGTTTCATAGATCCTAACCCGGATCTGGGGAATACCCTTTAGGTAGCAAAAAGCTGTGAGGGACCTGTCCGACGTAGACCGACACGGGTGAAGCAGTAGCTACGTTGGTGTGACACCTTGGTCTGTACTGATATCCCTTGTGTTGGAACAAGGAGAATATGGGTCTTCTGAGGAGTCATTAAGCACCAACCGACCTTAGAACCCTAAATTGACCCAACTTGGCCATAGAACAGTAGCAGTATGCTACACTCATTGAGGCTAAACTCTCGCGATGGTTCTGGCCGCAAGAAAAGATTGCGAAGATGGAGTTATGACCGATTGAGGGTAGTCAGTGATATTGAGATCCTCTAGAACCCGGTTACTATTTTTAGGACAGGTCTTAACCAACGAAACTGAAAGAGGGTAGTACCTAAACTTCATGCTGGCCTGAACTCTGAGGGTTGTCTTGTGTGACTTGTGTGCCTTATCATGTTTGCCTTTTGTGAATACTTGTGGTGTGCTTTATCATAACATCATACCATCATAACATTGCATACATCCTACATAAGGACTAACCCATTTCAAAGACAAGAGGGTTTCATCTTTGCTCTGTTTTGTAGGACATCATGATGCCTATGCGAAGGAATACTATCCGGCTCAACTTTGTTCACCCACCTGATTTGCTTAAAGAATTGGTTGACAGGATTCCAAACACTACTTCCTTCATCAAGAGGCATGGTTCTCTTCTCGGTTTAGTCACTTCAAAGTGGGACCAACAGCTGATGAGTGTCCTGACTCAGTTTTATGATCCCATATACCATTGCTTCACCTTTCAAGACTTCCAGCTGGTCCCTACCCTGGAAGAATTCTCTGATTTGCTTGGTATCCCTATCTTGGAACAAACTCCATTCACTGGTTGGGAAAAGACTCTTAGGCTTGAGGAGATTGCTGCAGCCCTTCCCTTGACCACTAAAGAGGTAATGGATAACTGGGAGACTAGAAGTGGAGTTAAGGGCTTTTTGGCCAAGTTTCTGATCAGCAAAGCTAATAGTTTCTGGAATGACTTAGACTTCAGGGCGTACGAAGACATTCTGGCTCTCTTAATCTATGGTCTGGTATTGTTTCCAAATCCTGATACCTTTGTTAATGTCAATGCTATAAGGATCTTCATGTCTCGGAACCCTGTACCCACTCTCTTGGGTGATATCCTGCAACAACTCTATGCTCGTACTGCCCGAAGACGGGGAACTCTATGGTGTTGTGCTCCTTTGTTAGTGAGGTGGTTTATTTCGCACCTCCCTAAGTTCGTGCTGAAGAACAAAGAAGGAAGGGGCTGGGCTCATAGGTTAATGTCTCTCACTGATAATGACATCATTTGGACTCTCAGAGGTTTAGATGAGGTGGCTGTTATTGATCATTGCGGAGAATATCCTAATGTGCCATTGATCGGTACCCAGGGAGGAGTCTCTTATAATCCGTGTTTAGCTCTCCGTCAGTTTGGAAGAGCCAGAAGAGCAGGGCCTCATGAGATGTTGGTACCTCACATCAGTTTTGAGTTTCAGGTAGATAGTGACGAGCTGCGCCGTAGATTCATCAAGGCTTGGGACAAAATTCACAAAGCTGACCCACATGAGTTAGGACCAAAGACTTCTCTGCCTATGGAACCCTACTACATATGGGTCCGCATCCGTGCTCAGAAGTTAGGTATGCCATACGAAGCTGTCAGACCTATTATTCTTGAATCTCTTGACAGAGACGGGGTTCCTCCAACTGTTCTCCGTCCTCAGATACCCACTGATGTTGATACACTAAAGAGGTCTTGGGCGCAACTACAGGCAGAACGTGATTCTTATCGGGAAAGGTTCAATGAACAGGAACAGAAGATCTAGAAGCTAACAAAGCAATTGGAGAACGAGCGGATCCTGAATGACTATATCTGCACCGAGAAGAAGAGGCCATGGGAGCACTGATGGGCTATGGATGTTTCTTTTACAGCTTTTATTTCCTTTTCAGTATTTTCCATTTTTGTAACGCCTAAGGGCAATTTGTTGAACAGTTTAAATTCCAAAGTTGAATCTAATAAAGTTTGTTTCCTTTCTTGGCTACAAAGTTGAATCCCGATTGTCTTTGAAAACATAAATCATACGCATTTCATGTCATTATATGCATAACAGGTACCCTTTTTACAGGTCACTTATTTTCTTCTCTGTTTATTTCAGCAATCATCATGACTTCTGAACCGACTACTGAACAAGCCATCAAGGCCCTCCAGGCCCAGAACGCCCAGTTCCAAGAGTTGGTCATGAGCCTAGCCCAGGGTCAACAGGAGTTGAAGACTCTGATTCTGAAGAAGAAGAAGAAGAGGACTGTATTGTTCAACACTGGACGGAGGTTTGGAAACAGACTACAAAATGAAGTTGAGCTGACTACTTCCTCTGTAGGGAAGGACAGTCCCCAAGAGAGAAGGGTTCCTAGTCTCGTGGTCTCCGACAACGAGACAGATTACAATGATGAACAGTATCCTCCTGCTGAGGACAGGTACAAACAGCTAGAGGACCTCCTGAGTGCTATAGAGATTCAGCAAGTGCCCGGTTTAGACTTCGGAGACCTGGGTTTATCTTCTGGGGTGGTGATTCCCCATAAGTTCAAGGCACCCACTTTTGCAAAGTACGACGGAGCTTCCTGCCCTAAGCTGCATCTCAGATCATATGTAAGAAAGATCCAACCTTATACTGCGGACAAGAATTTATGGATCCATTTCTTCCAGGATAGTCTTTCAGGGACTCAACTCGAATGGTTCTATCAGCTAGATGGGGCCAGCATTCGTAACTGGGAGGACTTGGCTACTACGTTTTATAAGCAGTATCAGTATAATTCCGACCTCGCTCCTATGCGTACCCAACTCCAGGGTATGTCACTAGGGACGGGCGAAGGATTTAAGGAGTATGCACAAAAGTGGAGAGACCTGGCTGGAAGGGTGCAGCCACCTTTGACTGACCGTGAGCTCGTTGATATGTTCTTGGGGACCCTGTCTGGTCCGTTCTTCAACCATCTGATTGGGAATTCTTCTGTTGGGTTTACAGATCTGATCTTGACTGGGGAGAGGATAGAAGCTGGTATCAAGTCTGGGAAGATACAGAAAGGTGCCTCCTCGAGTACTGAAAAGAAGCCCTTCAAGAAAGAATCTAGTGTTGTTTATGGTTTAAGGAGACAAAATAAACCGGAACGCCGCCAAGCTGTCAACGCGGTGGTAATCTCAAAGCCTGTTGCTGCTCCTCAGCAATACAATCAACCAAGGGGTGAGAGACCCAAAAGGTAGTACACTCGGCTCAGTATGACCCTGTCTCAGATATTGCCGCAACTACTGTCAACCAATCTGGTAACTGTCAAAGAAGCTCCGAAGGTAGTGAACACAACATCTCCAAAGTACAATCCTAACGCCCGCTGCGCTTATCACTCTGACATCCCGGGGCATACTACGGATGATTGTTGGGCTCTGAGGAATAAGGTTCAGGACCTTATTGATGCTAAAGAAATACAGTTCGAGGCGCCCGAAAGGCCCAATGTTGTGACTGCTCCCATGCCCAAGCATGGAGTGAATGCTGTAGAGGAAGACCTGTATGTAGCCTCTGTGGATGATATTGTTACTCCGTTGTTGACTGTCAAGAGGAACCTGTTGCTAGCCGGTCTATTTCCGGGATGTAGTAAAGGTTGCCATCTATGTTCTGTTTCACCTGTTGGTTGTCCTTTGTTGAAGTCAGGCGTCCAAAACCTGATGGATAACAAAGAGATCTTGTTCGAGAAGATTGTTGTTCCTGCTACCCCTACTGAAGAAGTGTCCATTGTCACCATTTTCAATAATTCTCCCAAAGCTCCCTCAAAGAAGCCTGTCAAAATCATGTCTGCTCAGAAGATTGCTCCTATCATCATCACTGTTCCGGGGCCCCTCCCCTATACATCTGACAAAGTTGTCCCTTGGCACTATGGGGCAGATGTTTATGTGCTTGGAGTTAAACAAGAGTTTGATACTAGTACCGGCATCAGCAACATCACCGGGCCTTCCAAAGTCACTCGTAGTGGTAGACTGTTCTCACCAGATATTGCGCCGCTTGCCATCAAGAGGCCTATTGTCATTACACCTGCAAGTGTGCCCACTTCCCTGCCTGACCAAGTTCCTATTTCTACCCCTGCTGCCGAGTCATCTGACGCTCGGGGCAAAGGGATTGTTACTGATGTGCCTGCCCAGACGGAGGCACCAAAGACAACCGCTGTTGAAGCTTCCAAACAGGAAATGGAAGAGATTCTTAAGATTATCAAGAAGAGTGATTTTAATGTAGTTGAGCAGCTGGGGCACACCCCATCTAAGATTTCTATGCTATCACTGTTGTTGTGTTCAGAGGCCCATGCCAAGGCTCTGATTACCTTCCTGAAGACGGCCCACGTGCCACAAGAGACATCTGCTGATCAGTTTACCGACTGTGTTTGCCAACTTAACTGCTGATAATGGTTTGGGTTTCTCCGACGCCGATCTGACTGCTAAGGGGAAGAATCATAACGATGCCCTGCATGTCTCCATCGAATGCAGGGGCACTACTCTTGCCCATGTTCTGGTTGAAACTGGTTCCTCGTTGAACGTATTACCCAAGAAAGCTCTAGACATGTTGGATTGCGAGGGTTTAGAGCTCAAGCCAAGTAACATTGTTGTCTGGGCCTTTGACGGGTCGAAAAGGATGGTACATGGTGAAGTTGATATTCCAATCAGAGTTAGTTCGCAGGTATTTGACTCTACATTCTACGTTATGGACATCTGACCATCCCACTCTTGTTTGTTGGGTCTTCCATGGATCCATAAGGCTGGAGCTGTGACCTCCACACTACATCAGAAGCTGAAATACCCGGTCAGAGGGAAGATTGTGACAGTTCAGGGGGAGGAGGAATACATGGTCAGCCACCTCAATTCGTTCTGGTACATAGAGATGGATGGGGAGTTCATTGAGACCCCCTTTCAACACTTTGAAGAAGTTCCCCCAACACTGGCATCAGCAGAAACTGTGACCGAAGATTTTCCTTTGAAGATGGCTTCCTTGAAGGATGCCCGGGCTGTGATTGAGAAGGGTGAGTATGCAAACTGGGGCCGACTTCCTGATTTCACTCCGAAGACTGACAAGTTTGGTTTGGGTTTCACTGCAGAAGCTCAGAGGGTTGTTCGTAAGGCAAGGATTGGAAGACCTCCTGTATTCATCACCAACCCGGGAGTGAATGCTACTGAAGACGACGTGGAGGAATCTGAATTCAACAACTGGATCTACCCAACAACCAATGGTGGACCAAGCAACTGGACTGCGAAAGACTTCGTACCTATTACTTTTGTCACTCAGTAATGAACTCCTTTGTTTTGAATTTGTAACAAACAATAATTTGAAACTTTATGGCCCGGTGTCTTACCCGGGGCACCGTGGCTTCATTTGTGAGGGCTTTTGTGTGTTATTTTCATATATCATTAATAAAAGCATTGGACGTTTTTGCATTTCAAATCTTGTGCTCCTTGTCTTTCTTTATTATGTATTGCAAAACAGCTATATTTACACACACTCACCTATACAGGTTCCAATCCACTCTGGATCTCACTGGTAACGACTCTGCTACTGCCAGTTATAACTTCGAAAATCCGATCAACTTAGCCGAAGACGAAGGTGAAGATGATTGCGAAGTGCCTGGTGAGCTTGCAAGACTGTTACTCCAGGAAGAGAGGGCCATTCAGCCACATAAAGAGCCAGTGGAAACGGTAAATCTGGGTACTGAGACAGACAGAAAGGAAGTCAAGATTGGTGCCAATCTGGGGGCTAGTGTGAAACAACGGTTGATTCAGATGCTGCATGACTACGTGGAAATCTTTTCCTGGTCTTACGAGGATATGCTTGGGTTGGATACCGACATTGTGGTTCATCACCTGCCTACCAAGGAAGAATGCCCTTCGGTAAAACAGAAGGTCCGCCGTATGCGTCCAGAGATGTCCGAGAAAATCAAAGCTGAGGTTATGAAACAATTTGATGTCGGGTTTCTAGCAGTAACTTCTTACCCTCAGTGGGTTGCCAATGTGGTTCCAGTTCTGAAGAAAGATGGTAAGGTCTGAATGTGTGTTGTTTACAGGGATTTGAACAGGGCAAACCCCAAGGATGACTTCCCTCTTCCTCACATTGACGTTCTGGTTGACAACACTGCGCGGCATAAGGTATTCTCCTTCATGGATGGGTTCTCAGGTTATAATCAAATAAAGATGGCTCCTGAAGATATGGAGAAGACCACTTTTGTTACTCAGTGGGGCACCTTTTGCTACAAGGTCATGCCTTTTGGGTTGAAAAATGTTGGGGCAACGTATCAGCGTGCCATGGTCGCTCGGTTTCATGACATGATCCACCATGAGATTGAAGTCTATGTCGATGATATGATTGCAAGGTCCCAAACTGAGGAGGAACATCTTGACCATCTGCAGAAGCTGTTTGACCGGTTGAAGTTGTACAAGCTGAGACTAAACCCGAACAAGTGCACCTTTGGGGTGAGATCTGGAAAACTACTAGGCTTCATTGTGAGCGACAAAGGTATTCAAGTGGACCCTGCCAAAGTGAAAGCCATACAAGAGATGCCAGTTCCCAAGACAGAGAAAGAAGTCAGAGGTTTTCTAGGACGGCTTAACTACATTTCCCGATTCATCTCACATCTAACTGCTACCTGTGAACCAATCTTCAAGCTACTGAAGAAAGATCAAGTAGTACGTTGGAACGATGAATGTCAGTCCGCTTTCGAAAGAATCAAAGAGTATCTCCAAGAGCCACCCATTCTTATGCCACCGGTTGAAGGGAGACCTCTAATCTTATACTTGACAGTACTTGACAGCTCAATGGGATGTGTGCTGGGTCAGCATGACGAGTCTGGCCGAAAAGAGCATGCTATTTATTACCTTAGCAAAAAGTTTACCGACTGTGAGACCCGATACTCACTGCTCGAGAAAACTTGTTGCGCTTTGGTATGGGCTGCTCACCGGCTGAGACAGTATATGTTGACTCACACCACTCTATTGATTTCAAAAATGGATCCAATCAAGTACATCTTCGAAAAGCCTGCCTTGTCCGGAAGAATAGCAAGATGGCAGATGATCCTGACGGAATATGACATCCAGTACATGACTCAGAAAGCAATTAAAGGAAGTGTATTGGCATACCATTTGGCACACCAAGCAGTGGACGACTACCAATCTATGAACTTTGAATTTCCAGACGAGAATATCATGGTAGTGACTGATTGTGAAGTACCTGGACCGGATGAAGGACCTGAGGAAGGATCCCGATGGTCTATGCACTTTGACGGAGCCTCAAACGCGTTGGGTAACGGCATTGGCGCTGTGATCATATCCCCTAAAGGCACTCATACTCCACTTACCGCCCGACTATGTTTCAACTGCACCAACAACATGGCAGAGTATGAGGCATGCATCATGGGTCTTCAAGTTGCAATTGACCTAAGGATCAAGTTTCTGAGTGTCTTCGGAGATTCCGCTCTCGTGATCAGTCAGATCAAAGGCGAGTGGGATACGAAACACCCAAATCTTATTCCCTACAAGGAGTATGTATTGACATTGCTTCCCCATTTCGAGGATATAACTTTTGAACATTTCCCAAGAGAGGAGAATCAGTTGGCAGACGCGCTAGCTACGATGTCTTCTATGTTCAAAGTCAAATGGGACAACGAGGCTCCCTAGATCATTATTTGGAAATTGGATGAACCTGCACATTGCTGTGATCTTGAGGCTGAAGAGGTAACAGAAAAGCCGTGGTATCATGAAGTAAAAAGGTACCTTGAAGCTCAAGAATACCCCGAGGGTGCATCTGTTAATGACAAGAAGTTTCTGAGAAGGTTCGCGGAAAAGTTCTTCCTCAGCAATGACGTTCTCTACAAGCGAAATCATGATTCCACCTTACTGCGTTGTGTAGATAAGACAGAAGCAGAAAGGATCATGGCAGAGCTGCATGAAGGTACATTCGGAACTCACTCCAGTGGACACACCATGGCAAAGAAAATCCTTCGGGCAGGATATTACTGGTCCACAATGGAAGCTGACTGTTACCAACATTCTCGGACATGTCACAAGTGCCAGATCTATGCTGATAAGGTGCACACTCCTCCGGTTCCTCTGAACGTCTTGACAGCACCTTGGCCTTTTGAAATGTTGGGTATTGATATGATCGGCGAGATCAGACCCACGGCATCCAACGGGCATCGCTTCATCCTGGTAGTGATTGATTACTTCACGAAGTGGGTCGAAGCAGCTTCCTTTGCCACCGTAACTAAGAATGTCGTGGCAGGGTTCATTCGGCACAACCTGATATGTCGATACGGTGTACTAGAGAGGATCATTACGGATAATGGTACCAATCTTAACAACAAGATGATCACTGAGCTCTGCGAGCAATTAAAGATACAACACCACAACTCTTCTCCGTATCGGCCGAAGATGAATGGGGCTGTAGAAGCAGCGAACAAGAACATTAAGAAGATTGTGCAGAAGATGACAGTGACCTACAAAGATTGGCACGAGGTGTTACCATTCGCTCTTCATGGGTACCGTACCTCAGCACGAACGTCAACAGGGGCAACACCCTTTTCCTTGGTCTATGGCATGGAGGCAGTCTTGCCTATTGAGGTCTAGATACCCTCTCTCCGGATAATGAAGGATGCAGGTTTGAGCGAAGATGACTGGATCCAGACCCGGCTTGATCAATTAAACCTGATTGACGAAAAGAGACTCACCGCTATTTGTCATGGTCAGACGTACCAAAAACGGATGATCAAGGCATTTAACAAGAAAGTCACACGACAAGAGTATCAAGTTGGGGACCTGGTAATCAAGCGCATCATTCTACCTCAAGGTGATCCCAGGGGCAAATGGACCCCTACGTACGAAGGGCCATTTGTGGTTAAGAACATCTTCTCAGGAGGTGCGATGATTCTAACCACCATGGATGGTGACGACCTTCCTCACCCCGCCAATGCAGACATAGTAAAAAAATACTACGCGTGATAAAAGTTCCACTAGGTCGACTGGCCTAGGCAAAAATAAGGGCTTCTCGGCGAACCAAAAGGGTTCGGGCAAAAATAAGGGATGAAATGAAAAAAATCTGTACAGCCGGCAAGTCGAAAACCTGAAAAGGCGGCTTGGGCAAAAATGGGTATCCCGGTGGACTGAAAACCCGAAAGGGCGGTCCAGGCAAAAGTTAGGGATAAGCGTAATACTATGTCTCATTGGATCACCCTGCATCCAGACCTTTGGTATCAACTATCAGGTTCAGACGGCATCAATCAATCAGCTTCATCTTCAACTAAGCAGCAAATTGATGAGACGCTTGAAGACATAAAGGCGATAGCAAAGTTGGAACCCAGTGGGATTATTCACATAGCTGTTTTGTTTTCCTTTTTCACAAAATTGTATAAACTCTCTTGTTCAGCGGCGTTCTCTTAATAGGACGTCAGCTTCTTGTACACAAACGCCTATTTACAGGAAAATTCAAAAATCAATACAAACTCACTTTTCAGACAAATTGCCCATTGTTTTTCCTTTATCTGTTTTGTTTTGCAAAGAACGTCCAATGTTCATTTTTGATATATGCATTTGACATCAATTGCTAACTCATAAATATTTGCATGCGAAACAAAGGACTAATTACAGGTGACATCAGAAACAGGGGCAATAAGAATTGTCTAAGTGATCTAGTTGCTCTATCCACCGAGGTACCAAGGTGGGTTCGGCTGAAGAATTTGACCAAGATACCTTCACTCCCCGCAGAGTAAGACAAGATTCAACAATACTCTCCCCGAGCAGAGTTGATCTCCCATCAGCCCCGAAAAGGCACAGTATCTCTAGCAAGTCAGCAACACTCTCCCCAAGCAGAGTTAGGCTATTGTCAGCCCTAAGAAGTTGGGTATCCCCAGAAAATCTTAATATTCTCCAGCAGAGTATACAGATATCCTCAGTAAGCATCCCCGACAGTCTTAATATTCCTCGACAGAAATATAAGATTGTTCCCCGGCGGAATACAAGATACCCCATTAGGATCCATTTCCCCAGTGCAGTCAAAAAAAAAAGTTTCCCCAGGAGAGTTGAATCCATCTCCCCAGTAGACTCTAGAAGCTTGTCCTCTGCAGAATAAAAATACATCTCTCCCAGCCATATGCAAAGGTTATCCCCACCAGAGTCTAACTGGGTTATCCTCAGCGAATTACAATGGAAAGATCGTCCTCGGCGAAGTTCTTCCTATCCCTAGTGGAGTTCATCAAATCCCTCAACAGAGCTTATCAACGGTACCCCCAGCGGAGTTATCGTTAAATTCTCAGCGAAGTATCTCTTCCCCACAGAGTAATTCCCCGCAGAGTAATATCTTCACCAGGATTATCCCCCAACGGAGTCATCTTCTCCTACCGGTTTATCCTTGCAAACATCTTTGTTCATCATCCCCAGCGGAGACGAAGAACTCTACTCTTCAACACCAGACCAGGATTTAACAAGCTCCCAGCATTTGTCAAGGATTTATTTTCCCAGACGAAAATACATTCACAAACATCACATTGTCATACATCATGATACATGCATATACGCATCATAACATACAATCTCATTTATTCCTGAAGACATCATGCATTTCATACATCATGACATTGCATACAACTAATGTTTTGCCTTTTCAGGAAGAGGTCAATCAAAAGATATTACCATCAACTTTTGAAGTTCCAGATTCGATACCTGTATCTAGCCAGGGCATATCTGTGAGCGACTGATTAGAGGTCTACGCCTATATCCAGCCAGGAAAGCTATCTCGATCAACCTTTTTAAGTTTCGGATTCGATACCTGTATCTAGCCAGGGCATATCTGTGAGCGACTGATTAGAGGTCTACGCCTGTATCCAGCCAGGAAAGCTATCTCGATCAACCTTTTTAAGTTCTGGATTCGATACCTGTATCTAGCCAGGGCATATCTGTGAGCGACTGATTAGAGGTCTACGCCTGTATCCAGCCAGGAAAGCTATCTCGATCAACCTTTTTAAGTTCCGGATTGGATACCTGTATCTAGCCAGGGCATATTTGTGAGCGACTGATTAGAGGTCTACGCCTGTATCCAGCCAGGAAAGCTATCTCGATCAACCTTTTTAAGTTCCGGATTCGATACCTGTATCTAGCCAGGGCATATCTGTGAGCGACTGATTAGAGGTCTACGCCTGTATCCAGCCAGGAAAGCTATCTCGATCAACCTTTTGATGTTCCGGATTCGATACCTGTATCTAGCCAGGGCATATCTGTGAGCGAATGATTAGAGGCCTACGCCTGTATCCAGCCAAGAAAGCTATCTCGATCAACCTTTTTAAGTTCCGGATTCGATACCTGTATCTAGCCAAGGCATATCTGTGAGCGACTGATTAGAGGTTTACGCCTGTATCCAGCCAAGAAAGCTATCTCGATCAACCTTTTGATGTTCCGAATTCGATACCTGTATCTAGCCAGGGCATATCTGTAAGCGACTGATTAGAGGTCTACGCCTGTATCCAGCCAGGAAAGCTATCTCGATCAACCTATTAAAGTTCCAGATTCGATACCTGTATCTAGCCAGGGCATATCTGTGAGCGATTGTTTGTAGATTCGATACCTGTATCTAGCCAGGGCATATCTGTAAGCGACTGATTAGAGGTCTACGCCTATATCCAGCCAGGAAAGCTATCTCTAACAACCTTTTAAGTTCCAGATTCGATACCTGTATCTAGCCAGGGCATATCTGTGAGCGATTGATTGTAGATCTATACCTGTATCTAGCCAGGAAAGTATCTGCATGAAGAGTCTGAGGATCAACACCTGTAACAGGCCAGGAAATTATCTTTCTTTCTCAGGTACGCAGGTTCTCGATAAGGAATCTCTTACGCGATCGACATCTCCAAATGGACTCTATAAGCCCATTCCCGACAAGATTCTGTCACATCTCCATAACTATCCATTACATTTCCAAATGGCATCTGTAAGCCCATTCCCGACATCACATTGTTGATACTCCACTATGCGAGTGCAAATTTCTGGGCACTCTAGTGTTCAATCATCTTCCACCTTCGGATCACGAAAGGCACGCCTGCCAATCTACCTCCTCAGGTCTAAGAAGATTTAACAGGGGCAACTGTTGTACCCCAAAATTTTCCCTCCCATATCCCTCAAGATTTGTCAAGAATCAGCTTCCAATGGTTCAAGACTACTCAAAGATTGCACAGTCCAAATGCCTCCTAAGCCAGTCAAAATTAGGGTTTTGTTTCTTCCAAGGAATTTGAGGTTTTCAATGGTTCAATCAAGTCTCATATGCCTATATACATTGTCAAGCACCTACATACCAAGTTTCAAGACTCACAATGCCAAATTGCACAGTCAAAAGCCCTATTTGCTCTATAGTCAACTACAGGGGTAAAATGGTCATTTTGCAGTCAAAAGTCAGAATTTTTGGTCAACATCTCATTTTGAGTCCACAATCATCATTTGATCAAGTCTTGATCATGATTCCACAAGAATGGCTCAAAAATCATCAAGATGCAAAACGTTACTATTTTTGGACAGCAGAAAAGTCAACTGTATCTTGACCAAGGCATAACTTTTTCATGGTTCATCAGAAAAATCCCATCCAATGCTCATTTTGAAGGGGATGACATTTCCTACCACTCATATTCACATTCCAAGTCCAAGAATGCTCTCACAAAAAGTTGTCAATTTCTACATTATAGGTCAATTTCAAAAGTCAACAAAAAGGCATTTTAAGTCAAAGACCATAACTTGAGATTGGTAAATCCAAATGACATGGGACCAAAGGCATTGGTTATAGGACTTCAAGACCTTTCCAAAATGTCCAAAAACATGTTCATATGTTCAAAATTGAGCAAGATATGCATTGGAGAAGTTGGGAAATTTTTGTGAATTTGCAAAAGTCAACTTTGCTCAAAACACTTTGTTTTTGCTAATGGGCCTCAAATTTCTTCTTGAAACTTTATCCAAAGCTTATGCACGACCCATTAAGATTAAATTGAATTATTTTCTTATTTTTTATTAATTAATTGAATTTTTATCAATATTAATTCATTTTAATTAATTCAAATTGTAGGAAATTCAAAGATATGATTTCTCAATCTTTTTGTGAAGCAAGAACAACCTAATCAAGCTGGAAAATTCGTGTGCACATCAAGGGGACAAGAATATCCAAGTTTGGCAAGATTTTCCAATCAAAAAGATTCAAAATTATTTGATTTTCAATCAAATATTGAAACCATAATTCCATGGATTTCTTGGCCAAGATTTAACCTAATTCCACTCTACTATAAGTACACAACCTAACCCTATTCATGTGGACGTGAGAATTGCTGCAGAAAGCCATAGCCAATATTGAAAAAAATCAAGAAAACTTGAAAACTGTTTTTTGCATTCCAACACGATTCAAAGCTTTTTCTTGTTTCTAATACCTTGCAGGAACTCCCAGGGACCTTTTGCAATCAAAACCACACGCTAAAGCTTAAGAAATCACTCAAAACAGATTCACGGTTTGCTTAACTTTTTCAGAATCGAAACTCATATTTTATGCATAATTAACATGTTCTAATCATGGTTTTGCATTGCTTGAACCTTTACAAAGCTAATGGTATTGGTTAATTGCATTATAGTGTACAGAATCGCAAGTTGCCATTGAAGGATTCTAGGGTTTATGAGTTCTTAAATTAGGGCTTTTCAGGTCCGGTAAAATTAGAACCTCTAATGCCCATGGTTAGATTCGTGAGAACCAGACAAAGTGAAAGCCATACTCGCGAAATATTTATGTTAATCCTATGCCTATTCGCTATTATTGGTCGTTGTAGGTTGTGGGGGTTAAAAACCCCCGCTATCTAATCTTTATTTTACAGGCAAACGAGGAAGACGAAGGACGTGTTGCTTCCTGGTTGGACGATTCAAATAAAACGCGCGCTTTTTCATAATTTCCAGCATATTAATTGTTTGCATATATTATATTTGATTATTATCATTATATCAAACGCAGGCAAGTGGTTCAGTGGATAGTGTGTTGGCTGTGCATCATTGGGACCTGGGTTCGATTCCCAGGTCCATCCAAAAGCTTATATTATTTTTCATAACGTGATTGCATGCAGGCTTTCCAAAGCATTCCACCATGAACTCCAACCACCCAGGCGCCAAGTGGCCACAATCACAAATCCAATGGTCAAAAAATGAAGATCATGATGCTTCCCAGTGAATGCGTATCTGGACAATCAGAAAAGTCAAACAAGGCTTGAGACTAATGGGCCAGCAATTTCCAAACGTACCTCCTTCTGGGCCCAACACCCACAGGGTTTTGTTTCTCATTTTTTCTCTTTTATATTTTCTATTTAATTATTTTATTAACTATTAACCATTACTATTATTATTTAATTAATATAATTAATATTTTTTCATAATAAAATCAGAAACATAAAAATATAAATATTTTTGTTATTATTATTTATTAATTTCACTATTAATTAATTATTTTGTAAATAAATACTAATAAATTAACTTAGTTAATTAGGTTAACTTTGACTTTCTTTCAATAATTTAAAATGAATTAGAATTAGGTTTTACTAACTTTTGACTTTATTTTATTTTATTTTTATTTTTATTTTCATTAAAACATAAAAAACACAAAAATACTTTTTCTTTTAATTAATTAATTTATTAAATTAGGTTTAATATTTAATTAAATGCAAAAATAACCAGAATTCCATTCTTTTCTCAAAAAGGGTCAAAACCCTAAAGACTTTTCCCGATTCAATTTCTTTCGCGCACATATTTATTCTTGATTCATCATTTTGATCATATTTATGTATCTGCTCAGAGGATGTAATAGATAATAATTACTTTTATCGCTTTCTTTATTTTCTTGCATTTATTTTCAAGGGTTATGTTTTTGGCGATGTAAATACCCGGCGCCTTGTAATAGCGTAGATTTACTTTCCGCAATTTATTTCCCGCAAATTATTAACTGTTAACTATGCATGCAAGACTTGCCTGAAAAATAAAACCAACTCATAGCTCACCATAATACTTGTGCAAATATAATATAAACTTAACTTGACACACATGCACATGCCACTCCTAGGGTACGCCTCACTTGGTTGCCTCGAGGTGGTCATATAGTATAGGGTGTTTTAGAGGTCGCCCTCCTGTCTAAAGATCCAGTTGCCTCGAAACGGTTGCCTCTGATGAAAAGGATCTAGGACATTAAGGTTACCGCTAAGGCGTCCTACTATTGCTTTGGTGACCACACATGTCCCTATAATCGAATTGACTCGAATAACTCCAACGACGATGCTACCTACTTCTCAATAGTGGGATAGTACTGTCTAAAGGACTCTTACACAGCTTAATTCCTTAGAGTAGGTAGATTTCTCCTGGGTACTTGCTCTTTCAAAAACAAAAAACAACTTTTCGCACCTACGCTTTCAAAAAGTTTTCAAACAAATACTTCATACACTCTTGAGGACTGATACAAGAGTTACCTAGAAGTTTTCAAATGAAACTTTTTCAAAACCTACAAACACAAGAAAAGCAAACAATTTTTGAAAACATAGTGAGCAAGTACCTAAGAGCCCGTGGATAACCACGGATAGAAAGGGTGCTAACACCTTCCCTTTCTATAATCTACCTCCCGAACTGAGAAACATCTCGAAAAGGAATTTTGTTGTGCTTTTGTCCTTTCCATGTTGGAGAACATAAAAGATGGTGGCGACTCTTGCTTACCGCGACATTTCGCGAACCAGCATTTCAAAAATAGTCAGTTATATTTCCACCGATCACAACGACCTAGAGGCTGCACAAACTGCAATACCAAAACTTGAAAAAAGCTTGAAAAGTTGGAAATCGAAATCAGCCTTAGAGTCCAATTCAAGGAAAAATCTCCACACTATTCTCTTGTTGGACATCCACTGGATCTATTGGAATCAAAACCAAGCCCTGAAACCTCCTAAATCGCGCTGTAAGTTTTCTTGAACGTGGCCTTGTACATGAAATCATAATCTCTTATTCTTGCATCATTTTGCAAAAATCTTTGCATAATCATGTTAATCGGTCTATTTAGAACGTTTCTGCATTATTTGATTTTGTTTTCATAGCCTGTAACCCTGTGCCCGAAACTAGGGTTTTGGTTCTTGTTTTTTAGGCGTTTGCTTTACAGGAAAAATTAGGGAAAACCATGGATATGGTTGTGTTCAGGGAGGAGGGACGAGCATGGTTATGGTCTCCGTTTGCATTTATATGGCCTATAGTTCATTTTAGGACGAACCCACGGATCTTGCTGCGGATAAAAATCCGCAGGTAAGATAACCAGAATTTTGTAGGGAAGACGACTACGTGTCCTCTCCCAACTGGCCCCTTCAAATCTCGCGCCTTTTTATTTTTTAATTCTGGCAATTTTGTTTGTTTTCCATATAATATTTATCACCTAATCCACTAACAATATAAGTGTAGTGATCCAGTGGCAAGCGCGTCAGTTCAAAGTCTGATGGGACCTGGGTTCGAATTCCAGGTCCCCCAATATTTGTTGAATTTTGTTCACAGGTATTCCAATGCATTTCAGCAAGTGTAGCATACCATACTCCTCAAATCTCCAGGCACCAGATGGCCTCCAGGCCAAATTTAAAGGCCCAGATTGGATGTGCACCATACACCCAAGTCAACAGGCGTGCATGGAATGGCAAAAGTCAATCAGGCCAACGTGAATGGGCCTCTCAAAAATGTTAATCTCACCATCAATCTGGGCCTGAACCCCCTTTGGGTTATTTCTTTCCCTTTTTTTTATATTTTCATTTTATTTATTTTATTTTGATTATTATTTTTATTGTTTAATTAACCAATCAATTAATTTTTCCTCATAAAATTAGAAAACATAAAAAAAAAAAATTATTTTTATTTATTAAAATTAATTTCATCATTTTATTTTTGTAAATAAATATTAACCTAATTAATTTAGTTTTAAATAGATATAACTTTTAACATTTTGCAATAATTAAAATTAATGTAGAATTAGGTTTTTACTAACTTTTAAATCAATTTATTTTATTTCTTTAAATATTCAAAAAATCCAAAAATATTTTCATTTATTAATTAATTAATAATTAGCTTAGGTTTAATTCTTTTTAATTCAAAAAAATAACAAAAAATATTTTTCTTTAATAAAAAGGGTCAAAACCCTAAAAATGCGCCGATTTAATTTTCTCGCACGCGATCAATTTTGCCTTATTATTGTAATTGCTTCCAGAATGTAATAGCTTTTAAATAGGACTTTAATTATTTATCGCTTTATTTACTTTCCGCAATTTAAATTAAAGGGTTTCTTTTGGCGATGTAAATACCCGACACCTTGTAATAGTTTAGATTTAATTTCCGCAATTTAAATTCCACAACTATACACTGTTAGATGTTTGATAATAGGGAATGCATGACAAGATCAAATCTTAAACCTAAAATCAACATAGCTCACCCATGACATGTACAAAGATAAAATAAACCGAAATAACACACTCGCACATGCACACTCTTAGGGTACACCTCACTTGGTTGCCTTCGAACGTGGTCATTAAGTATAGGAAGTTTTAGAGGTCGCCCTCTTGTCCAAAGATCATAAGTTGCCTCGAAATGGTTGCCTCGTAAAAATGATCTAAGACATTAGGGTTACCGCTAAGGCGTCCTAACATTGCTTTAGTGACCACACGTCCCTTAATCGAATTGACCCTTAAACTCCAACGACGGTGCTACCTACTCCTCAATAGTGGGATAGCATTGTCTAAAGGACATTTGTACAGATTAATTCCTTTTTCGAGTAGGTAGATGGTTCTTAAGTACTTGCTCATTCTAAAACAAAACAAAACTTTTCGCACTTACACTCCTTTCAAACAAAAATTACTTTCAAACCCACAAACACAAAGAAAAGCAATTTTTGAAAACACATTGACCAAGTACCTAAGAGCCCGTGGATAACCACGGATAGAAAGGGTGCTAACACCTTCCCTTTCTATAATCTACCTCCCGAACCCGAGAAATATCTCGAAAAAGGAATTTTTCTGTGCTTTTTTCCTTTCCTTGTTGGATAAAATAAAAGACGGTGGCGACTCTTGCTTACCGCGACATTTTGCGAATACAAACGCAAAACACAAACCAACATTCCAAAAAACAGTCAGTTCTCTTCCCACCGTATCACAGGTTCCTCTTAGAATTGTGACCTTATTTACCTATCTTTGATATATATTATGCATAAATCATAGTAATAACACTCATAACTTATATTCGAATGACAAACAAATTCACAAATCATATTATACATAAAAAATACTCATATCTCAAACTCAACAAGGTTCCTCTCGGAACCCATCATTTTGCCAATGTAAGGCCAACACTGTAATTCCTCTTTGAACTACACAACATATCATATAATTACAACTCAATAATTATATCATGATTCACAAATACTCATTAACAGAGATAAACTATATTGTTACTCATTTCAGTCCTTCAACAGGGTAATAAAACAATTACTTACAGACTTATCAACACAACTCTAAACATGTCAGAGTTACTCAATTTTAACTCTAACAACTCATAAAGCCTTACTCTACAAACTTAAATAACTCACAATTAACTCTTATGGCTAGAGAACTTACTCAAGTAATAATATAACTCAAAACAACTTTAAAACTCATCAGATTTAACTCTAAACAACTAGAAAGCAATATAAAACAACTCTGAAAACTCTATAACAACTCTTACAATCTCTCATATAGAAAATATGACTCTTAGACTTATCAAAAGGATAACAAAAATTCAATAAGCTCAAAATTGATCGAAAATAGTTGAACTAAACAACAAACCCAAAATCACCGACCCATTGCCCACCGACCATTGAATTATCGTCATCAAACTTCTCGTCGTCAACTGTGGTGCCCATCAACCTATGACCCTATGCAATATGCCACAGTAACCACTATCGTGCCGCTACCTCTGGACACAACCCTCATCGCTAAGTCACAACCATCCCCCCCCCCCCCCCCGTGTAAAATTGTGGCACGTACTTGTGGCCCCTGATACATATGCATCCTGCTCCGCTGTGGCGCGCACCCGTCGTTGACTGTGGCCTAGTCGTAGCATCATGGCCCTGCCCATGCGTGATCACTTACCGTAAGATACAATCTTGTTCCACATGCACCACCTCTTCCAGCCTGACACGGTACCGCCTCCAGCCTAACACGGTATCGTCACTAACCCAGTGCTAAACCACTGCCCAGTACTACAAAAAATACATTTCATGACAAAGATTTCACTTCAGCAAAAACAAACGAGGTATAATGCCATGACATGTGTAACACGGTGGGAGAATTGACTTGGTTGTTTTGCGTTTGATCGCAATTGTTGCGGATAGCAAGAGTCGCACCGACTTTTCTTTTATCCAATAAGGAAAGGTTGAAAATAACAAGAAAGACCTTTCGAGATTATTTCTTGAGTTCGGGGGGTAGGTTTTGAAAAGGGAAGGTATTAGCATCCTTTTCATCCGTAGTTATCTACGGGCTCTTATTTGCTTTCTAGATCACTTGCTTTTGTTTGAAAATGTGCTTGTGATGTGGGTTTGAAAGTATTTTAAAAAACGTCTTTGTAATGATTCTCGTCTCTATAAGAATGCGTACAAAGTGTTGTTTTTTTGAAAATAGTTCAAAGAGGTGTTTGTGGAATGTGTTTTTGAAAGTGATTTTGAAAAGTGTCTTTGTAATGATTCTCGTCTCTATAAGAATGCGTACAAAGTGTTTTAACTTTTTAAAATGTTTCAAATGAAAGTGTTGGTGTATAAAATGTTTTTGTTGTGGGCAAGCGAGCAACTATGAGCATCCTACCTACTCAAAAGTTGTAATGTTCTTTTTCTCCTCCTTTAGATGTTGCTATATTACCATTGATTTGGTAAGAAGTCCCATCGTTGGATGTGAAGGGATGGGCATGGATCGTTTGTATAGTCATAGAAGGCAACCTATGGGATGTTTTAGCAATGTTCGTTTAGGGACTAGATCGTTTACTGAAGGCAACATTGAGGGTCATCGAGGGACTATGATATTTTGTCAAGGGTATTTGCTAAAACGCCCATATTCGAGGGACATGACTATTTTTTCGAGGCAACAAGTGAGATTACCCTAGAGGTGCATGTGTGCAAAGTGTGTTTGATTGCATGCATTTTGTCTTTGAATTTTAGGTTGTCTACTTGTTGGTTTTATTTTTCCATACATCCTAATTACTAACATTTATACAAAAGTGATAAAAATGCAGGAAAATAAATACTACACTATTACAACCATATTGTATAGCAAGAAAATGTAAAGACAAAACAAAAATAAAATAAATAAAAATGAATGCTTCGATCTAGGAAGAAACACCTTTCGATCTGCCCTTCCTGGATTCCTTTGATTTGGCCTGGATGTGAGGACGCACCTTTAAATTTGGGTTTAGCCTGAAGCATGAGATGCAGCCTTCGATTCTGCCTTTCTGCTTCCTTCGACTGGGGCCTGGAATCAGCATGAGGTGCACTCTTCACCCCAAGCTCCTTGTTGCCTTCTTCGATTGGGCTTGGCAGTCAGTGTAGATAACTTTCATTTCTCCCTTTTTTTCTCCTTCGAATGGCCTGGAAGTCTGTGTGTGGAGAAGCCTAAGGCCACACTCTTTGCTCTGCTTGCAACTGTGAAGCAGCCAAGGGGAAGCCTAAAGCTTTGAATCACACCTCCTTCATCCTGTTTACCTTTGTTTTGGATTTAAATAGCAACATGGCCTAAGGCCATGCTAGCATTGTCATAAGGCAATGTTAGTTCTTAAAGAATGTTTGATAAACAAAGGAAATAGAATACAAGAGTTACCAATGAAAACAAACTAAAAGGGTGGAAACGAAAAGGAAACAAATGTTATGTACATGCTTCAAACGAAGAGTTTAAGGTCAGAATGACTTACCTTGCTTGAAGCTGGAACGTGTGTTTGACCTTGAGTGGCTGCCTTGGATGCTCCTAGATTCGAAGGGAAGAAACGAAGGTAACATTTGTAATGCTGGATTCGAAGGCCCGGAAGAGTGGGGGTGGTGCTTGTTATTCCTAGATTCTAAGGAGAAGAACAGGTGTGGTGTTCTTTCTACTGGATTTAAAAGAAAATAAAGTGTGGGGATTGCTTCAGATTTGAAGAGAAAAAGAAACAAGTGTTGTGTTTCTTTAGATTCTGGGTTTTAATATATGTTTAAGTGTTGAGAATTGTTGTACCCCAAAATTTGCCCTCCCATATTTCTCGAAACATTTCAAGAAAGATCTTCAAGTTGCTTAAGGAAGTCCAAGGGTTGACCAGACAAGCCCTCTCCTAAGGTAGTCTACCTCAAATTAGGGTTTCATGTTGCATAAATATACTTGAGTCCAAGGGATCCCAAATTCTCACCAATTTCGTAATATGTTCTCAAGATCATTCATGTCAAGTTTCAAGCCCTGCAGAGAAAGTTTGCTCAGTCAATTGCTCAAAGGCCTGAAAATCGACTGTGCTAGGGAAAAAGTCAACTGTGACCCCCATACATTCAAACTTCAATATTTTTAGTCAACATTCTCATTTTGAAGTATATTTCATCATTTTATCAAGTTCTGATCATGATTCATCAAGGATTGCTCATAATTCATCAAGAACCAAAAGTTGCTAAATTAGGGTTTTGTAGGAAAAGTCAACTCAACTTTGACCAAGCATAACTTACTCATACTTTATGAGAATGACCCATCCAAAGTTCATTTTTAAGAGGATGCAATGCTCTACAATCCATCTTCATCTCCAAATTTTAAAATATGCACTCACAAGAAGTTATGAATTTGGACATTATAGGTCATTTTGAAAAGTCAACAAAAACACCTTTTTTGTCAAAGCTTCATACTTGAGCATGGAATATCAAATTGAGATGGGACCAAAAGGGTTGCTTATAGTACATCTCAATATTTCTAAAAAGTCCAAGAACACCTTCAAAGAGTCAAAATTTAGGAAGTTATGCATTTGTGAAGTTGACCTTTTTTGCAAAATTGCCAAAAGTCAACTATGCTTAAAAATGCAATTTTTGCCAAATGGGTCCAATCTTTTTCACTTGTTTTAAGTTGGCAACATGGTCCACGAGCCCTAGCCTTTGCCACTTGTCATTATCTTGTTTTTATTATTTATTTTGATTTTTATTTGAATTAAATCATTTTAAATCAAAACAAATCATAGAAAATCCAAAATATTGAAAACACAAGATTTTGTACTTGTTTCAGGTCTTAAATTCCCGCTAGCATGAGATCAAATTCGTGTAAAGGCATGAGGTGCACAAAAAGATTGGTTTTAGGCTATTTTTGGAATGGTATTCAAGTGTATCAAATCACAATCAAATTCAATAATGGAGGAAGATTATGATCATTCTTTCAACCCTAACCTATTCCTCAATACATAAAGAACGTGTGCAGACCAAAAGAGGCTAGGGAGAGAGGCGTATGATCAAGAACCAAACTTGAAAAAAAAACAAGAAAATGTGAAAACACGATTTCATTGTTCCAGGCAATTTCAAAGCCTCTTAACCATCCCAATCACTTCTTGGGATCCTCAGCAAGCAGAAGCAATCAAGAACAAGCGTTCCCAAGCCCTATATCTCACTGTAAGTCAGCCACGACCTTGGGCTTTTCTTGAATTCGAATTTCATGATTTAGGCATTGATAGCATGAATTAATCATATATTGTTGATCCATAGAACATTTGCAAGCTTTCTGTATCGTTTAATTTTATTTTCATGGCCTGTATAAAATTTCACCATTGTTAGGGTTTGTAGCTTCAAATTGGGATCTTGATGTACAGGTGAAATGGGCCATGATTAGGGTACCATGAAGTTCGTGAGACTGAGACGAATGGGTTGGTACCATCACCATTAACTTATTGTGCTTGTACATGTGGCCAAGGTTTTAGCTACGGAGAATGTCCGTTGGTATAGGTCTGTTGTCTAAAACAACAGATCCTTGGAGGAGACGAAGACGTGGCAAGCCATCACTCGTCCATTTGAATTTTCGCGCAATTATTTTATTATTTCGTTTTTTTTATATATAATAATTGATGTTTATATTATATACAACAAAAACAAGTGGCGCAGTTGGTTACAGGGTATGTGCAAAACGCTTCAGGACCTGGGTTCGAATCCCAGGTCCCCCCTTTGCTTGCATATTATTTTTCTTTTCAGGTTCAGGTGTGCTTGCAAAGTCAAGGTCCATCATGGGACCTCATCATCCAGCCTGCCAAGTGGCCAGATGGCCAGATCCAAAGGCCATCAATGAAGGAGTACAATAGACCATGGTCAATGCATCATGGGGAATCTGGCAGGTCAACGTGGACTTCCTTACTTTGGGCCCAAAAATCTGATTCTTGCACCCCCGCAAACTACTAATTGCAGGCCCAAGTTTCTATTTCTTTTCTTTTTTATATTTTTATTTAATTTATTTAATTTATTTATTTTACTAACAAATTAATTTTCTTTTATCAAAAAAAAATCACAAAAATTTTTTTTTCACCAAATTAGGTTTAGACTTTATTTTTTTTAATCAAAAATTAAATTAATTTAATTAGGTTGTTAATATTAAATAACTTTAATTCCTTTTGCAAATAATTATAAATAATTAGAAAATTAGGGTTTTGTCTAAACTTAATTATATTTTCTTTTCTTAAAAATAACAAAAAATACAAAAATTGACCATGTAATTATTTTCATTAATTAATTTAATTAACTAATTAATTTTGTATTTAATTTAAAAACTTAATTATTTTCTTAAAAAATATTAAAAACAACAAAAACATTTTTTCTTTTGGTTAGGTTAAAAAGGGTCAAAACCCTAAATTTTCTCACCGATCTAATTTCATCGCGCGCGCTTTATTATTGTATTATTTATCCTATTGATGTAACTGCCTACAAGTTGTAATAGTTTAAATTAGGTCTTTTTATTTTCATTTACCGCTTTATCTTTTAAGGGTTTGTTTTTGGCTATGTAAATACCCGAAGCCTTGTAATAGCTTAGCTTTAATTTCTGCACTTTAAATTCCGCAAAATATTAACTGTTAGATGTATGATATTAGGATGCATGACAAGAATGTATGATTAACTTTAAAATAGTTAGCAAACCCTAAATGTGCAAAGATAAATAATCTGAAATTGAATCACTCGCACATGCGCACTCCTAGGGTACACTCCCACTTGGTTGCCTTCGGTAAACGGTCATCAAGTATAGGATGCTTTAGTGGTCGTCCTTTTGTCTCAAAGATCAAAGTTGCCTCGGAATGGTTGCCTCGGATATTGTTGCCTCGGATAATTGATCTAAGACATTAGGGTTATTACTAAGACGTCCTAACGTTGCTTTAGTGACCGTACGTCCCTTTCGAATTGACCCTTAAAACTCCAACGACGATGCTACCTACTCACTAATAGTAGGATAGCATTGTCTAAAGGAAACAAACATAGAACAATTCTTTTTTCGAGTAGGTAGATTAGTTCTTAAGTACTTGCTCAATCCAAACAAACTTTTTCACTTACACTCCTTTCAAACAAAGTTTTCAAAAACACTTCATTACACTCTTGAAGATAGAAGCAAGAGTTAAATCGAAGTCAAAACAAAAGCTTTTCAAATCACACAAACACAAAGAAAACAGTTTTTGAAAATGATGAGCAAGTACCTAAGAGCCCGTAGATAACTACGGATAGAAAGGGTGCTAATACCTTCCCTTTCTATAATCTACTCCCCGTACTCAAAAATATCTCGAAAAAGGAATTTTTCTGTGCTTTTTTCCTTTCCAGTTGGATAAAATAAAAATCGATGGCGACTCTTGCTTACCGCGACATTTTGCAAACAAAAAACGCAAAATGCAAACCAGTATTAACAGTCGGTTCTGCCACCGTATCTCAGAACTGGCGACTCTGCTGGGGAGTTATAAGTGGGGTGTACCTTAGGATTAGTTCATCATATTGTTTTCTATTGTTTGATTTAATTGCTTTATTTTTGTGGGCTTTGTATCGGAGTTACTATAGATCCTAACCCGGATCTGGGGAACACCTTTTAGATAAGTAGCAATAGACTGTGAGGGAATTGTACGGCATAGGCCGATACGGTTGAAGCAGTAGCCACGTTGGTGTGACACATTAGTTGGTACCGATATCCCTTGTGGGGCAACAAGGAGAGTATGGGGCTGCTATATGGGTCATTAAGAATCAACTGACCTTAGAACCTATAATTGACCAACTTGGCCATATGAAGTAGTGATATTCTACGCTCATTGAGACCATACTCTCGAGATGGTTCCGGCCGCAAGAAAAGATTGCATGACTGGAATTATGACTGATGGAGGATGGTCAGTGATATTGAGAACCTCTAGAACCCGATTACTATTATTAGGACAGGTTGAACCAACTAAATTGCAAGAGGGTAATACCTAAACTCCATGCCACCCTGAAATTTAAGGGCTCTTATGTGACTTGTTTTCCTTTACCATGTTTGCCATCTGTGATACCTGTTGTGTGTTTTTATCATGACATCATGCATCATGACATCGCATGCATATTTCATTAGAATAACCATTTCAAAGACCGAGGTGATTCATCTTTGTTCTGTTTTGCAGATCATAGCTTCTATGCGCAGAAATACCATTCGAATCAACTTCGTGCAAATCCCTGCTCAGCTCAGAGAGTTAGTCTCAAAGTTTCCTGATACTTCTTCATTTCTTAGAAGACATGGTCACCTCCTTAGCTTGGTCACTTCAAAGTTGGATGAGCAAATGATGAGTGTGTGTTTCTAGTTCTTTGATCCATTGCATCACTGTTTCACCTTCCCGAACTATCAGTTAGTCCCTACTTTGGAGGAGTTTTCTGATTTACTGGGTATATCTATCCTCGAGCAGACACCCTTTACAGGTTTGGAGATAGCTCCTAGGCCAGAGGATATTGCCTCAGCCCTACATCTAAAAATGGCTGATGTAGTATCTAACTGGGAGACTCGGAGCGGGATTAAAGGTTTCTTGGCTAAGTTTTTGATCGATCAAGCTCAACAGTTCTGGTACAACTTAGACTTTCAAGCTTTTGAAGACATCTTGTCTCTCCTCATCTACGGCTTGGTTCTTTTCCCAAATCCATATTTTTTCATAGATGTGAACGCGGTCAAGATCTTCATGTCTCGTAACCCAGTGCCTACTCTTCTAGGTGATATTCTCCATGCTCTCTATACTCGTACCGTGCGAAGAAGGGGGACCCTCTTATGTCGTACGCCGCTGCTGCCGAGGTGGTTTATTTCGCACATCCCCAAGTCTGTTTTGAAGAATGAGGAAGGTGTAGGTTGGGCTTATAGAATCATGTCCCTTGCTCATACGGATATCCTTTGGAGTTCTAAAGATATGGAAAGAGTAGCTGTCATTGATCGATGTGGGGAATACCCTAATGTTTCGTTGCTTGGAATTCGAGGGGGATAACCTGCAATCCTTGTTTGGCTTTACGACAGTTTGGACGCGCTCGGAGAGATGGTCCCCATGAGCTGCTGCTTACAAGCATTGTCTTTGATTACAAGGGGGATGTTGAGGGACATCGCTGCAGGTTTATACGAGCTTGGGGCCTGTTAAACAGGTCTGACCCACATGAGCTAAGATTGAAGACTTCTCTCCCGATGCAACCATATCTCCAATGGGTTCGAGCCCGTGCTCAAAAGCTGGGGATGCCTTATGAAGCTATTTTCCGGTGATCATAGAGCATACTAATGAAGAAGGTGTTCCTTATACGGTCATCCATCCATACATGCCTATTGATCTTGGGGCATTGAAGAGATCTTGGATCCAGCTAAAGGAAGAAAGGGATACCTACAGAGAGAAGTATCATGAGCAGAAGAGAAAGATCTTGAGGCTTACAAGGAAGCTTGAGAACGAAAGGACAATCAACGACTATGTCAGCACGAAGGGAAAGAGACCATGGGATTTCTGATGTCTTTTATTGTTTCTAGTTTAGATTTGCTTTTCAGTATTTCTTTTGTAACGCCTTGAAGGCATTGTTAAACATTGTTACAAGTTTTATATAATAAAGTGTGTTTTATTTTGGTTTACAAATTTGAATCTCCCAAAGTATTTGAAATCATATCATATGCATTTCATCCTCATGCACCTCATTACAGGTACCATTACAGGTCTCTTATCTTCTTCGTTGTTTATTTCAGAAATCATGTCTTCTGAAACACCTACTGATCAAGCCATCAAGGCTCTTCAGGCTCAAAATGCTCAGTTCCAAGAGTTGTTCCTGAACCTGGCCAAAGGGCAGCAAGATTTGAAGTCTCTCATCTTGAAGGAAAAGAATAAAAAGAAGAAGAAGGTGGTCCTCCTGAATATGGGTCACAGATTCGGGAACAATTTGTGACAGGAAACTGATTTCTCCCATTCATCTGGAGGGGGAGAGAATCAAGAAGAAAGAAAGGGGCCTAGTCCTGTGGTTTCTGATAATGACACCGATTTTGATGAAGACCGGTATCCTCCTGCTGAGGATAGATATAAGCAACTTGAAGACCGGTTGAGTGCAATGGAGATCCAGAAGATACCTGGGTTGGACTTAGGAGATTTGGGTTTGGCATCTGGGGTGGTGATCCCACACAAGTTTAAAGATCCTGTCTTTGCTAAGTACGATGGGGTATCCTGTCCGAAGCTACACCTCCGCTCATATGTCAGAAAGATTCAACCCTATACTACTGATAGGAACCTGTGGGTTCATTTCTTTCAAGATAGTCTGTCAGGGACTCAACTTGAATGGTTCTATCAACTAAAAGGAGCTAACGTCCGCAACTGGGAGGATCTTACTGCTGCTTTTTTTAAGCAATACCAGTATAATGCCGACCTTGCTCCCACGCGTACCCAACTTCAGGGTATGTCTATGGGTACAGGCGAAGGCTTTAAGGACTACACTCAGAAGTGGAGAGATCTTGCTGGAAGAGTCCAACCCCCTCTGTCTGATAGGGAGTTGGTGGATATGTTTCTTGGGACTTTCTCTGGTCCATATTTCAACCATTTGATCGGTAGTTCATCATCTGGGTTCACTGAATTGATTTTGACTGGGGAGAGAGTTGAAGCCGGTATCAAGAGTGGCAAGATACAGAAAGGTGCTTCATCAAGTACAGAAAAGAAGCCTTTTAGAAAAGAAGCTAGTGTAGTTTACAGCTCGAGGAGCCAAAACCGACCTGAACGCTGCCAAGCAGTTAATGCGGTAGTAATATCAAGACCAACTGTTGCCCCACAACGCAACAATCAACAACGAGTAGAGAGACCGCAAAGGCAGTATACTCGGCTCAGTATGACCTTATCTCAAATTCTACCACAGTTGTTGAAGACCAACTTGATCACTCTAAGGAAAGCTCCGAAGAATCCCAGTACTACATCACCGTTGTATAATTTGAACGCCCGTTGTGCTTATCACTTCTATAGCCCAGGGCATGATACGAACAACTGCTGGGCCTTGAGGAATAAGGTGCAAGATTTGATTGAAGCTAGAGAGATTGAATTTGATGCACCGGAAAAGCCTAATGTCATGACTGCTCCTATGCCCAAGCATGGAGTAAATGTTGTGGATGATGATTCATTTGTGACCTCTGTGGAATAAGTTTCTACTCCGTTGATGATAGTGAAGAAGAATCTATTATCAGCCGGTTTATTTCCGGGTTGTGGAGAAGGTTGCCATCTGTGTTCAATCCTACCTGCTGGTTGTCATTTATTGAAGTCAGGTGTTAAATGCCTGGTGGATAACAAAGAAATCATGTTCGAGAAAACTTTGGTTTCATTGATTCCTATTGAAGATGTTTCCATAATAACCATTTCCTCCAATCCTTCCAAGGCTTCCTCGAGAAATCCTGTTAGGATTACACCCGTTACAAGAGTTTCTCCATTGATCATTATTATCCCTGGTCCTATCCCGTACACTTCAGATAAGGCTGTCTCGTGGCACTATAGGGCTGATGTGTATTATCATGGGATTAAACAAGACTTGAAAGTTGAAGAGGCTGATACTGATGTCAGGAATATTGTCGGATCTAGTAAGGTCACCCGAAGCGGGAGTCTTTTCTCTCCTGAGATTTCCCCACCAATTGTTTGAAAACCTGTTGCTATTCCACCTGCCAGTACATCTGCTACTGTCCCTGTTCATGTTCCAATCATTACCCCTGTCGCCGAATCATCTGACGCTCGGGGCAAAGAGATCACAAGTGAGCCTGCCCAGATGGAGGCACCGAAGAAGATTATTGTTGAAACCTCTAGACAGGAGATAGAGGAAATTCTAAATATTTTCAAGAAAAGCGACTACAATGTAGTCAAGCAGCTGGGGCAAACCCCGTCGAAGATCTCCATGCTATCTTTATTGTTGTGCTTAGAAGCCCATGCAAAGGCTTTAATTTCTTTCCTTAAAACTGCACATGTGCCGCAGGAAACATCTACTGATCAATTCAAAGACTGTGTGGCTTGTTTGACCGCTGACAACGGGTTGGGTTTCTCCGACGCAGATCTGACTGCCAAAGGAAAGAATCACAATGACGCTCACCATGTTTCGATCGAGTGCAGGGGCACTACTCTGTCCCATGTACTGGTGGATACTGGGTCCTCGTTAAATTTTTTACCCAAGAAAGCGCTAGACCGGTTGGACTGTGAAGGGTTGGTTTTGAAGCCAAGTAATATTGTGGTTAGGGCCTTTGACGAGTCCAAAAGGATGGTACACAGGGAGGTGGATGTCCCTGTTAAGTTGGTTCCCAAACTTTCGCATCTACATTATATGTGATGGACATTCGACCATTTTATTCTTGTTTGTTGGGTCGCTCGTGGATTCATAAAGCTGGGGCAGTAACTTCTACGCTCCATCAGATGTTAAAATACCCAGTGAAGGGGAAAATTGTTACAGTACGAGGAGAAGAGGAGTACATGGTGAGCCACCTTAACTCTTTTCGGTATGTGGAGATGGATGGGGAGTTCATTGAGACCCCATGTCAGAACTTTGAAGAAGTCCCCCAAACTCTGGCGTCGACTGAAACTATTGTTGAAAAACCTCCAATGAAGATGGCTACCCTCAAGGATGCCCGGGCTGTTATTGAAAAAGGTGGGTGTGCAAATTGGGGCCAACTCCCCGACTTCGCACACAAAACTGACAAGTTTGGTTTGGGTTTTACTGCAAAAGCTCAAAGGGTTGTTCGGCATGCGCGGATTGGAAGACCTCCCCTGCGTATCAGTAATCCGGAAGTGAATGCAATTGAAGATGATGATGAAGAGTCTGAGTTTGACAGCTGGATTTACCCGACTACCGACGGCGGATTAAGCAATTGGACGGCAAAGGACTTCGTGCCCATTTCTTTTATTACACAGTAATAAACTTTTGTTTTGAGTTTTGTAACAGACAATTTAAAGCTTTACGGCCCGGTGCCTTACTCGAGACACCATGGCTTTGTTTGTGAGGGCTTTATATTTGTAATTTCCATATATCATCAATAAAGCATTGGAAGTTTTCTTGCATTATAAATTTTGCGCTCCTTGTTTTTCTATCTTGCATTTTATTAAAACAGCTATAGTCTTACACACACTCATATATCATAATACAGGTCCACATCCACTCTGGATCCCACTGATAACGACTCTGCTACTTCCAGTTATGACTTCGAAAGTCCGATCAACCAAGCTAAGGATGAAGGTGAGGATGATTGCGAAGTGCCTGGGGAACTTTCTAGACTGTTACTTCAGGAAGAGAGGGCCATACAGCCCCATGAAGAGCCAGTGGAATCAGTAAATCTGGGTACAGAAGAAGACAAGAAAGAGGTTAAGATCGGTGCAAATTTGAAGTCTAGCGTTAAGCAACGGTTGATACAGATGCTACGTGACTATGTTGAGATCTTTGCCTAGTCTTATGAAGATATGCCTGGGTTGGATACTGATATTGTGGTTCACCGCTTGCCAACCAAATAAGACTGTCCTCCAGTGAAACAGAAAGTTCGCCGCATACGCCCAGAAATGTCTGAGAAAATCAAAGTTGAGGTCATGAAACAGTTTGATGCCGGTTTTCTAGCAGTTACTTCTTACCCGCAGTGGGTTGTCAACATGGTTCCAGTGCCGAAGAAAGATGGTAAGGTTCGAATGTGTGTTGACTATAGGGATCTAAATAGGGTAAGCCCCAAGGATGATTTCCCACTCCCTCACATTAATGTTCTGGTCGATAACACCGCACAGCATAAGGTCTTTTCCTTTATGGATGGTTTTTATGGTTACAATCAGATTAAGATGGCTCCCGAAGACATGGAAAAGACAACCTTTGTTACACAGTGGGGAACCTTTTGCTACAAAGTCATGTCGTTCGGATTAAAGAATGTTGGGGCAACATATCAGCGCGCCATGGTCGCTTTGTTCCATGACATGATTCATCATGAGATTAAAGTATATGTTGACGACATGATTTCAAGGTCCCAGACTGAGGAAGAACATCTGGACCATCTTCAGAAGCTATTTGACAGGTTGAAACTATACAAGCTGAGGTTAAACCCGAACAAGTGCACCTTCGGGGTAAGATCTGGTAAACTGTTGGGTTTCGTCGTTAGTGACAAAGGTATTCAAGTGGATCCTGCAAAGGTGAAGGCTATACAGGAGATGCCCGCTCCCCGAACAGAAAAAGAAGTCAGAGGCTTTTTGGGACGTCTGAATTACATTGCCCTATTTATTTCGCACCTGAATGCTACTTGTGAACCAATCTTCAAGCTGTTAAAGAAAGACCAAGTGGTAAGATGGAATGATGAATGTCAGACCACTTTCGAAAAGATCAAGGAATATCTCCAAGAGCCACCTATTCTGATGCCTCCAATTAAAGGGAGACCTTTGATCTTATACTTGACAGTACTCGACAATTCAATGGGCTGCGTGTTGTGGCAGCATGATGAGTCTGGCTGAAAAGAGCATGCTATTTACTACCTTAGCAAAAAATTTACTGACTATGAGACCCGATACTCACTGCTTGAGAAAACTTGTTGCGCTTTGGCATGGGCTGCTCGCCGGCTGAGACAGTATATGCTGACTCACACTACCCTATTGATATCAAAGATGGATCCAATCAAGTATATCTTCGAAAAGCCTGCCTTGTCTGGAAGAATAGCAAGATGGCAGATGATCTTGACTGAGTATGACATCCAATACACGACCCAAAAGGAAATCAAGGGGAGTGTATTGGTAGATCATTTGGCGCATCAGGCCATAGACGATTATCAGTCTATGAACTTTGAGTTTCTGGATGAGAACATCATGTTGGTGACCGACTGTGAAACACCTGGACCGGATGAAGGACCTGAGGAGGGATCCCGATGGTTTATGTATTTTGACGGAGCTTCAAACACATTGGGTAATGGCATTGGCATCGTGATCATATCTCCTGAAGGCTTTCATACTCCGTTCACCGCCCGATTATGTTTTAACTGCACCAACAATATGGCGGAGTATGAAGCGTGCATCATGGGCCTTCGAGCAGCTATTGACCTAAGGATTAAGTTCTTGAGTGTATTCGGAGATTCCGCTCTCGTGATCAGTCAGATCAAAGGCAAGTGGGATACGAAACACCCAAATCTTATTCCTTACAAAGAGTATGTGTTGATATTGCTTCCGCACTTCGAGGAGATAACCTTTGAACATTTCCCAAGAGAGGAGAATCAATTGGCGGACGCGCTAGCTACAATGTCTTCTATGTTCAAGGTCAGGTGGGACAATGAAGCTCCCCAGATTACCATTGAAAGGTTGGACGAACCCGCACATTGCTGTGATATTGAGACTGAAGAAGTAATAGATAAACCCTGGTCTCATGAGGTAAAGAGGTATCTTGAGGCTCAAGAGTATCCCGGGGGTGCATCTGCTAATGATAAGAAGTTTCTAAGGAGGTTCGCGGCAAAGTTCTTCATCAGTAATGGTACTCTTTACAAGCGTAATCATGATTCAACCTTACTGCGATGTGTGGATAAGAGCGAGGCAAAAAGGATCATGGTAGAGTTACATGAACGTACTTTCGGAACTCATTCCAGTGGACATACCATGGCAAATAAGATCCTAAAGGCAAGATATTATTGGTCCACCAAGGAAGACGACTGTTATCAGCATTCTCGGACCTGTCATAAGTGCCAAGTCTATGCTGATAAGGTACATATACCTCCAGTTCCTCTGAACATTTTGACAGCTCCGTGGCCCTTTGCAATGTGGGGCATCGATATGATTGGTGAGATCAGACCTATTGCGTCCAACGGGCATCGTTTCATCCTGGTAGCAATCGACTACTTTACGAAGTGGGTTGAGGCAGCTTCATTTGCTACAGTAACCAAGAACTTTGTGGCACGGTTCATTCGACACAATCTGATCTGTCGATACGGTGTACCCGAGAGGATCATTACGGACAATGGTACAAATCTCAACAATACGATGATCATCGAGCTCTGTAAGCAGTTCAAGATACAGCATCACAACTCTTCTCCTTACCGGCCGAAGATGAATGGGGTTGTTGAAGCGACTAATAAGAATATCAAGAAGATTATGCAGAAGATGACGGTGACATATAAAGACTGGCACGAGATGTTACCATTTGCTCTTCATGGGTACCGAACTTCAACACGGACTTCAACAGGGGAAACACCCTACTCTTTGGTGTACGGCATGGAAGCAGTCTTACCTATTATGGTCCAGATACCCTCTCTTTGGATTATGAAGGATGCAGGTTTGAGTGAGGACGAATGGATCCAGACCCGACTTGATCAGCTGAACTTAATCGACGAAAAGAGACTTACTGCTATTTTTCATGGTCAGACATATCAAAAGTGGATGATCAAGGCATTTAACAAGAAAGTCAGATGACAAGAATATCAAGTTGGGGATCTGGTGATCAAGCGCATCATCCTGCCACAAGGTGATCCCAGGGGAAAATGGACCCCTACGTATGAAGGGCCATTTGTGGTTAAGAACATTTTCTCAGGAGGAGCTATGATTCTAACCACCATGGATGGTGACGACCTTCCTCACCACGTCAATGCAGACATAGTGAAAAAATACTATGCATAATCAAAGACCCGCTAGGTTGACTGGCCTAGGCAAAAATAAGGGCTTCCCGGCGAACCAAAAGGGTTCGGGCAAAAATAAGGGATGAAAATTATTAAAAAAACTATACACCCGGCAAGTCGAAAACCTGAAAAGGCAGCTTGGGAAAAAAGGGCATCCCGGTGGACTGAAAACCCGAAAGGGCGGTATAGGAAAAAATTAGGGATTTAAAGCGTAACATTATGTCTCATTGGATCACCTTGAAATCAAACTTCGGTATCGACTATCAAGCTCGGACGATGCTAATCAATCTGATCTACCTTCAACCAAGTAGCAAAGTGATGAGATGCTCGAGGATATAAAGGAAATAGCAGAGTTGGAACCCAGTGGGATTGTTCACATAGCTGTTTTTCTTTGTTTTTCATAAACTGTATAAATTCTATTGTTTGGCGGCGTTTTCTTACTAGGACGTCAGCCCCTTGTACAAAAAACGCCTATTTACAGGCCGACTTCAAAATCAATACAAGTCATTTTCACAAAGAAATTTCAAATTGTTTCGTTTTTCTGTTTTGTTTTGCAAGAACGTCCAATGTTTCATTTTGATATATGCATTTGACAATAATTGCTGCTCATAAATATTTACATGCGAAACAAAAGGCGATTACTCGTAATATCAAGAACAGGGGCAAACAAGAAATGTCCAAACTGTACAGTTGCTCTATCCACCAGGTATAGGGATAGACCTAGTTGGAGAAAACGATTGAAGGTACATTCACTCCTCGCAGAGTAAGAAAAAATATGGTGATATTAGCAGTCCCGAATAGGACATGACTCTCTCCAGCTGAGGCTCACAACCGAGAATAAGTCGGCAATATTCTCCCCATGCAGAGGTTATCTATCATCAGCACTAGAAAATTATCCCTAGTGGAGTCTGGAGGATTGTCCCCAGTAGAGTCTAAAAGATTATCCCCAGTGAAGTCGCCACTAGAAAATCATCCCCAGCGGAGTTCATTCCTTTCACAAACAAAAACTCAATTCCCAACAGAGTTCATCATCACCAACAACGGTAATTCATCCCCGGCTGAGATTATTTCTTCCAAATCAACAGGTCCTCCAACAGAGTATGTCCTCCCCACAAAGTCATTTCCTTGCCAGTTTATTCCCCAGCGAAGTTATTCTTTCCCGCAAGATTATTTCCTCGCCAGTTTATTCTCCAGCAGGATTATGCTCACAATCACCTTCATTCACTATCCCCAGTGGAAACGAAGAATTCAACTCTTTTCTCCAGCAGTAATCCGGGATTTATTTTCCCCAGCTAGAGAGCATCATAAAAACATTACATATCCATACATCAGGACATACGCATAAACCTCATACAACACAATCTCATTTATTTTGAGAACATCATTGCTTGATACATGTCATGCATTACATACAACTAACGTTTACCTTTCAGGAAAGATAGAATCAAATTCTCACAAAATTCAAGCTATGAAGCCCGGATTTGACCGGATAGTATCTTGATTTCTACAGCATATTGTGAAGCCCGGATTACGACCGGATAGCAGTATCAAACACCGCGAAGCCTGGATTCGACCAGATAGTGGTTTATCATTAAGCTATGAATCCCGGAGAACGACCGGATAATAGTTTAATCCCCAACAAGCCGTGAAGCCCGGATTACGACAGGATAACAGCTCAACAAGTTATTGTGAAGCCTGGATTACGACCAGATAGCAATACAAGTTTCTATGAAGCCTGGATTACGACCAGATAGCAGCCAAAGACACCACGAAGCCTGGATCACGACCAGATAGTGGTATATCTTTAACACAAGTTATGAAGCCCGGATCACGACCGGATAGTATCTTGATTTCCTCTTAACACCATGAAGCCTGGATTCGACCAGATAGTGGTATGAGACGTCGCGAAGCCTGGATTACGACCAGATAGCGGTAAGAGACACTGTGAAGCTTGGATTACGACCAAATAGCAGTTCACTCGGCCAAATGCTATGATGCCCAGATTACGACCGGATATTAGTAGGCCCAAAGCCAAAGGGAAGCCCGAATTTTGACCGGATAACCATTTGATCTCTTCTAAAGCCTGGATTACGACCAGATAAGAAGTAAAATATTGTGAAGCCTGGATTACGATCGGATAGCAGTACAGAACACCATGAAGCCTGGATTCGACCAGATAATGGTATAAAGCATTATGAAGCCTTGATTACGACCAGATAACGATAAAAGGACTGAAGCCTGGATTACGACCAGATAACAGTACAAGACACTGTGAAGCTTGGATTTCGACCAAATAGCAGTTTACCTGGATAATTACTAAGAAGCCTAGAGTCGACCGGATATTAGTGTGCCCTAAACTCAAGTTGAAGCCCGAATGCGACCGGATAACATCTCATTTCCTTCTGAAGCCTGGATTACGACCAGATAAGAATCGAGAAATTGCAAAACCCAGATTACGACTGGATAGCAAGTTTAATCTCATCTCCCCAGTAAGTCACTGTAAAGCCTGGATAACGATCAGATAGCAGTCGGTCTTATCACTATGAAGCCTGGACCACGACCAGATAGTAGTCCATTCTCACCTCCTCGACTAAGAGACGGTTCCTCAGTAGAATAATAGACGACCGAAGTTCCTAAAATTCAACAGAGATGATTCCTCAGTAGAATAACGGACGACCGAAGTTCCTAAAGTTCAACAGAGATGGTTCCTCAATGGAATAACGGACGACCAAAGTTCCTAAAATTCAACAGAGACGGTTCCTCAGTAGAATAACGGACGACCGAAGTTCCTAAAATTCAACAGAGATGATTCCTCAGTAGAATAACGAACGACCGAAGTTCCTAAAATTCAACAGAGATGATTCCTCAGTAGAATAACGGACGACCGAAGTTCCTAAAATTCAACAGAGATAATTCCTCAACAAGAATAACGGACAACCGAAGTTCCTAAAATTCAACCTTTCTCAAAACAAAGATAATTCCTCAACAAAAATAACGAACGACTGAAGCCCCTAAAATTCTATTTCTCTCAAGACAGTGATCAACATTCCTCAGCAGAATCTTGCTTAACGACAGGTATACAAGCTCTCACTAAGGAATCTCTTAGGAGATCGACACTCTTTCAGATGGCATCTTTAAGCCCATCCCCCGTCATCAATTTCCAAATGGCATCTGTAAGCCCATTCCCGACATCGCAAGACGGACACCACATCATGTGAGTGCAAATTTTTGGGCACTCTAGTGTTCAATCCTCTTTCACCTTCGGATCACGAAAGGCACGCAAGCCAATCTACATCCTCAGGTTTAAGAAGAATGAACAGGGGCAGTTGTTGTACCCCCAAAATTTCCCTCCCATATTTCTCAAAACATTTCAAGAAAGATCCTCAAGTTGCTCAAGGAAGTCCAAGGGTTGACCAGACAAGCCCTCTCCTAAGGTAGTCTACCTCAAATTAGGGTTTCATGTTGCATAAATATACTTGAGTCCAAGGGATCCAAAATTCTCACCAATTTCCTAATATGTTCTCAAGATCATTCATGTCAAGTTTCAAGCCCTACAGAGAAAGTTTGCTCAGTCAATTGCTCAAAGGCCTGAAAATCGACTATGCTAGGGAAAAAGTCAACTGTGACCCCCATACAGTCAAACTTCAATATTTTTAGTCAACATTCTCATTTTGAAGTATATTTCATCATTTTATCAAGGTATGATCATGATTCATCAAGGATTGCTCATAATTCATCAAGAACCAAAAGTTGCTAAATTAGGGTTTTGTAGGAAAAGTCAACTCAACTTTGACCAAGCATAACTTACTCATACTTTATGAGAAATGACTCATCCAAAGTTCATTTTTAAGAGGATGCAATGCTATACAATCCATCTTCATCTCCCAAGTTCAAAATATGCACTCACAAGAAGTTATGAATTTGGACATTATAGGTCATTTTGAAAAGTCAACAAAAACACCTTTTTTGTCAAAGCTTCATACTTGAGCATGGAATATCAAATTGAGATGGGACCAAAAGGGTTGCTTAAAGGACATATCAAGATTTCTAAAAAGTCTAAGGACACCTTCAAAGAGTCAAAATTGAGGAAGTTATGCATTGGTGAAGTTGACCTTTTTTACAAAATTGCCAAAAGTCAACTATGCCTAAAAATGCAATTTTTGCTAAATGGGCCCAATCTTTTTCACTTGTTTTAAGTTGGCAACATGGTCCACGAGCCCTAGCCTTTGCCATGTCATTATCTTGTTTTTATTATTTATTTTAATTAAATCATTTTAAATCAAAACAAATCATAGAAAATCCAAAATATTGAAAACACAAGATTTTGTACTTGTTTCAGGTCTTAAATTCCAGCTAGCATGATATCAAATTCGTGTAAAGGCATGAGGTGCACAAAAAGATTGGTTTTAGGCTATTTTTGGAATGGTATTCAAGTGTATCAAATCACAATCAAATTCAATAATGGAGGAAGATTATGATCATTCTTTCAACCCTAACCTATTCCTCAATACATAAAGAACGTGTGCAGACCAAAAGAGGCTAGGGAGAGAGGCGTATGATCAAGAACCAAACTTGAAAAAAAAACAAGAAAATGTGAAAACACGATTTCATTGTTCCAGGCAATTTCAAAGCCTCTTAACCATCCCAATCACTTCTTGGGATCCTCAGCAAGCAGAAGCAATCAAGAACAAGCGTTCCCAAGCCCTATATCTCACTGTAAGTCAGCCACAACCTTGGGCTTTTCTTGAATTTGAATTTCATGATTTAGGCATTGATAGCATGAATTAATCATATATTGTTGATCCATAGAACATTTGTAAACTTTATGTATCGTTTAATTTCATTTTCATGGCCTGTATAAAATTTCACCATTGTTAGGGTTTGTAGCTTCAAATTGGGATCTTAATATACAGGTGAAATTGGGCCACGATTAGGGTAACATGAAGTTCGTGAGACTGAGACGAATGGATTGGTACCATCACCATTGATTTATTGTGCTTGTACATGATTTTTGATATGGCCAGGGTTTTAGCTACGGAGAATGTCCGTTGGTATAGGTCTGTTGTCTAAAACAACAGATCCTTGGAGGAGACGAAGACGTGGCAAGCCATCACTCGTCCATTTGAATTTTCGCGCAATTATTTTATTATTTCGTTTGTTTTGAATATAATAATTGATGTTTATATTATATACAACAAAAACAAGTGGCGCAGTTGGTTACAGGGTATGTGCAAAACGCTTCAGGACCTGGGTTCGAATCCCAGGTCCCCCCTTTGCTTGCATATTATTTTTCTTTTCAGGTCCAGTTGCGCTTGCAAAGCCAAGGTCCATCATGGGACCTCATCATCCAGCCTGCCAAGTGGCCAGATGGCCAGATCCAAAGGCCATCAATGAAGGAGTACAATAGACCATGGTCAATGCATCATGGGGAATCTGGTAGGTCAACGTGGACTTCCTTACTTTGGGCCCAGAAATCTGATTCTTGCACCCCCCAAACTACTAATTGCAGGCCCAAGTTTCTATTTCTTTTCTTTTTTATATTTTTATTTAATTTATTTAATTTATTTATTTTACTAACAAATTAATTTTCTTTTATAAAAAAAAATCATAAAAATATTTTTTTCACCAAATTAGGTTTAAACTTTATTTTTTTTAATCAAAAATTAAATTAATTTAATTAGGTTGTTAATATTAGATAACTTTAATTCCTTTTGCAAATAATTAAAAATAATTAGAAAATTAGGGTTTTGGCTAAACTTAATTATATTTTCTTTTCTTAAAAATAACAAAAAATACAAAAATTGACCATGTAATTATTTTCATTAATTAATTTAATTAACTAATTAATTTAATTAACTAATTAATTTTGTATTTAATTTAAAAACTTAATTCTTTTCTTAAAAAATATTAAAAACAACAAAAACATTTTTTCTTTTGGTTAGGTTAAAAAGGGTCAAAACCCTAAATTTTCTCACCGATCTAATTTCATCGCGCGCGCTTTATTATTGTATTATTTATCCTATTGATGTAACTGCCTATAAGTTGTAATAGTTTAAATTAGGTCTTTTTTATTTTCATTTACCGCTTTATCTTTTAAGGGTTTGTTTTTGGCTATGTAAATACCCGAAGCCTTGTAATAGCTTAGCTTTAATTTCTGCACTTTAAATTCCGCAAAATATTAACTGTTAGATGTATGATATTAGGATGCATGACAAGAATGTATGATTAACTTTAAAACAGTTAGCAAACCCTAACTGTGCAAAGATAAATAATCTGAAATTGAATCACTCGCACATGCGCACTCCTAGGGTACACTCCCACTTGGTTGCCTTCGGTAAACGGTCATCAAGTATAGGATGCTTTAGTGGTCGTCCTTTTGTCTCAAAGATCAAAGTTGCCTCGGAATGGTTGCGTCAGATATTGTTGCCTCGGATAATTGATCTAAGACATTAGGGTTATTACTAAGACGTCCTAACGTTGCTTTAGTGACCGTACGTCCCTTTCGAATTGACCCTTAAAACTCCAACGACGATGCTACCTACTCACTAATAGTAGGATAGCATTGTCTAAAGGAAACAAACATAGAACAATTCTTTTTCCGAGTAGGTAGATTAGTTCTTAAGTACTTGCTCAATCCAAACAAACTCTTTCAGTTACACTCCTTTCAAACAAAGTTTTCAAAAACACTTTATTACACTCTTGAAGGCAGAAGCAAGAATTAAATCGAAGTCAAAACAAAAGCTTTTCAAATCACACAGACACAAAGAAATGTTTTTTTGAAAATGATGAGCAAGTACCTAAGAGCCCGTAGATAACTACGGATAGAAAGGGTGCTAATACCTTCCCTTTCTATAATCTACCCCCCGTACTCAGAAATATCTCGAAAAAGGAATTTTTCTATGCTTTTTTCCTTTCCAGTTGGATAAAATAAAAGTCGGTGGCGACTCTTGCTTACAGCGACATTTTGCGAACAAAAAACGCAAAACACAAACCAGTATTAACAGTCGGTTCTGCTACCGTATCACAAGAATCTTAAGAGTTTAAGAGTTTTTTTGAGAGTTTGATGATTTCTAAAGATTCTTTCCACCACCCAAAAGTTTCTCCAAATAAAATCCCCCTTTTGGATGTAAATCGTTTCTCTGTTTATAGAGAAGAGGTTAAAGATGTTTGAAGTGGTCAGCTTTGCAAAATAATAAAATATTAAAAACGAAAAAGAAACAATTTTCAAGTACAAGTGGGGCCTGCTGTCTGGTGGGTACAGGAGATTGGACTTAGGCCTTTGTCATTGCTTGTGTTCAGACAAAAAATCAAATTGGAAGCTAACTTTGTGATTAAAGTACTCTTTATGAAAAAAGAGTACGTAGCTTTTTGCCATTTCATCCCAAAATGGTATTATCCAGTGGATAAAGCTTCGAATCTTTGCATAATGTATCACAAACTTATGTAAGCCTCTGATTATGTAAAGATTTGGAAGTAACATAGCCTGACAAGTGAGATTTTGAGGATAAGGCTATGATGTTTGCTCAATGTTCTTCAAACAAGCTTGCTCGAAGGATCCAGAGTTGAATTCGAAGTTTGCTGATTCGAAGGGAACCAAAAATCTAATCGAAGCTTTGTGTGAAGGTGGCTCTTGTCTAATCGAAGGCTTTCCTTATAGAGATCACATGACTAAACGAAAGGGTGTATACAGGAGGTCCCTTCTTTGGGGCACTAGCATAAAGGGGAAATTTTTCCTTGAGAGTTTGGAAAACAAACAAAACCAAAGGCTTCTAAGTCGAAGGAGAATTGTATGAGGCCCTTGATTTATGACTTCAAACAAAACATGCAAGATTCCTTTGCTCACACGAAATCTTGCTTGCCAAAGGTCCATATGGCCAAACAAACTTGCATTCGAAGGAATCCACAAGCCCAAACGAAGAATGCAACCAAAGCTTGTATTGAAGAAAGCAACACGCCCAAACGAAGAATGTAAACCCAAGCTTGTATTGAAGAAAGCCACATGCCCAAACGAAGAAAGCGTGCAGGAGGTAAAGGGCACAAATGAAGGAAACCAGAAAAGATGCATTTGCCTCTTGAATTGAAGGAAGCCAAACATGAGGCTTTTCCTCTTTGAATCGAAGGAGGCTACAGGAGGCTCTTTTCCTTGTGCCTGCTGGCCTGGTGTGCGTCTCTTGTATGCAAGAAGAAAGTTATGGCTCAATCGAAGGTTGTATGCAGTTAGCCATTACTTTGTGAATCAAAGCAAGCATGGAGAGAATTAATTGTCAAACCATCACAGGCATGCAGGCATCAGATGTCCAATCGAAGTAGGCATGTAGGAAACCAATGTATTGTGAACCATGTAAGGCCAATGGTGCAATTGAAGGTTGTATGCAGGAAGCTCCTGCATTATGAATCAAAGCCAGCGTGTCAGAGGCCAACGCTCAATCGAAGGATGCAAGCCAAGCTTGCATCGAAAGAGGCCAAAAGTCCAATCGAAAGAAGTGAATTGAAAACTTGTTTTTTTCTTCAATTTTGTCAAAAAGATTATTTTTATATGCTTTGCCCTTTTAACAGTTTCCTCTTTAACTTGATGCTGGAAAAAATCTAATTGTACTTGTGTAAGCTTGAATTTTTTAGAATCCTTGTGAGAAATTCCTTGAGAAAAGAGAGGGCAAATTTTGGGGTACAATAACATGCCATATTTTATTTAAAATAAAATATAAAAACAACATATTCGCTTGGTTTTTAATATCACTGAGGGGAAAAACAATTCAGGACATGCTTCGAATCTCAACTATTGCGGTTTATGTTTTTATTTCATTATAAGTGTAAACTAAATGATCTAGCCCTCTAGTTTCCTTAATAACCGAAGAATAAAATAATCAGATATTACTATAAAACCACTCGTTAAATGGATTTTATCCTAAACCTAACTTATATTTAGCCGCCCTAAAGTCGTATGCATTAATGGTGTTGATGTTGTTATTGTTCTATCTATCTTGAAAAATCTCGAATTTTATGTGTTCTTCTATCTTGAACAAAAGATTTTTCAGCCTGTACAATCAATCTTACATAATGGTGTTGATATTGTTGTTGTTGTATTTTTTGAACAACTTTCCTATGTTGTTAATCAAAGAAAACAACATTGGTTTCCTTGGCTGACAACATTGAGAAATTTATTCCTAAACATGTTGTAAATTACACACAAATAATGGTGGCTGGTAAAAAAATTGAAATGGAAACATGACATGTTACTTTAATGTTTTTTATCATTTACCATTTTATTGCTTCAAACATATTACCTCTGTTTTTTCTAAAACCGATGGGTTTACTAATTTTATATTATTTTTCTATTTAAAAAAGAAAATACATTTCCCCTTAGTTTTTTTAACAAAATTGAGAAAAAATGCTAAACAGCTACAACAATGAATTTCTACCTTACATTCATAAAGGAAACGCTTAAGATATTTCCAAAACATTAATCCATAACAACTATCTACATTCACCACAATATATCTTTCTTGTGAAAGCATTTCCCATAAAAATATTTGCTCAAGATAATGAAATCTTGGAACTAAAAGAAGCTTGGAAAAGTTCTCTATGATGGATTGCAAGTGCAGAAAAAATATTTCCAATGGTTAGAACAAATAACTCTATAGTATGAACATAATAACTCCTTAGAAAGTGATTTCATGCAATCCATAGAACTTTAAAATAATGAGTTCAAAATGTATCCAACAAAATTTGGATTACAACAAAGATGTATTTTTCTCCAAGAATAAAAACTACTATGATAATATTGCATTTTTTGTAATAATGTAATTTAATATTATGTGTAAACAATATAATGTTAAAAAAAAGCTTATTCGCCTCGGTTTTCTGCTGAAACTGAGGGTAAATAAATTTTACCTCGGTTTTTGTCATAAATCGAAGGTATAATTTATGTGTGATTATTAAAGATATTGATCGTCGTCCTTAACAATTATTTGTTGGCCATTTCATGAGTATCAACTCTCAAGACACTTCCATTAGTGATTTGCGTGAAACGTAACAGACATCAATTATAAAAGCATTATGAATATCAATAATTATTAATTGAACATATAACATAAAAAATTTGTAGCGTAAAAAAGTTGGTAAAATTCTCTACGATGGATTGCAAGAGAAGAAAATAAATTGGGTTTAAGGTTTGTGTTCTTCAATAATAATTTTTTTATGGTGTTCTTAAATAATCATATATTTATTTTATTTAACTAACATTTTCTTATTTTACATCACAAACAAATAAAGACAAAAGGGATATGGAATATATTGCACCCAACATTTTATTTTTCCCGACATTTCAATGAAATGAGGATCCAACATCTGATCTTCACTAACAGTGATGATGATGAATCAGATTCAACATTTGTTATATATACTTACAAAATTATTCTATGTAAAAAAATAATATTTTGGGTAAAAAATTAATTTATTAATTTTGTAGTTTGTAACGAGTTTAAAAAAACAATTTATTTTACCCCTCGATTATATTGATAAACCGAGAGGTATGATGTGCTCGTTTTAAAACATAAAATATGCAGAAGTTAGGGTTCAAATTCATGTGCATAAGCATATTCCCCTTGGTGTTATAAAAATCGAGGGGTAATGTGGAAACTTTTCATGACGCTCATCATTACCTCGTTTCTATAACCAAGGTTAGATGCATTTCACGTCTGAGGAGAAATGTCTTTTTTAGAAGTGTTCGTCGTTGACTGGCATGACTCTGAACACTACAGCTCCGCCGTGCGGCCCCCATCATTTACTTGATTTGATTTTTCTGACTTTCCTGTTATTTTTTATTTTTTGGGAAAATGTCATTTGAGATTTTTCATAGCTTTTTCAGTTATCGCTTAAAACAACACATATCATTAATTCAATTATTAAAAACTTGTCCCAAGGGCATATAATTACATATTATTATACAACAACAAGACATTCAACAAATATTTAAACAATAAAAATACAATAGTATTCAAGAATCAAACCAAAAGAGTTAAGGAAAACCTTTAGGCCACAAACACACAATTTCAAACATAGAAGGAAAAGAAAAATATATGAGGGTAATGATCTCTCACTACCCGTTTGCCTAAACACTCACACGTAAAATGTTTTCTCCCTCCCTTACCTTGAAATAATCGATCGATGAAAAACTTTGACCTTTTGAATCTACCTCTCTCTTTATTCCTAAGATCTACCTCTTTCTATCTCTGTCACCTCTTTTCCAACTTTTACACGTACAATGTAAAAATCTCCTCACTTTATCTATTTATTCTAACCTAAAATCCCAATTACTCCTCTCACTCCTCCACTTTCTCTACAACCCTATTCTTACTATTTTTCTAAAATCTCTTTATTTTAATTATTAATTTTAATTAAATAATTATCTAATTATTCTAATAAACTCAATTAAAATAATAACTCTATTATTTCACTCTTAACTCAAAACACCCATTTCTCTTTAATTTTAATAAAAAATCTATTATTTCTAATATTATCTACTTATAATAAATAAAAACGATTCTAATAAAACACATATAACACTCAAATATACATAAATAAATATACATAAATAAATATAAATTCAATTAAAAATAAATAACTAAATTTAGGGTGTTACAATCATCATCATCATCAAAAAGCCTAGGAGGAAGAGGTACCCTAGAGTTAGCCAATTTGCGAGCCACAAAATCTACTTGAAAAACGATCATGTTCATGGTCCTGGTGTGAGTTTGCTGGTTGTTGATGATGGTGTTGAGGACAACTTTAGTATGAAGAGCCTTAAGGATTTCATAATCAAAATATTCCAGATTTAAAGGTCCTTCTTTATGGGATACATGTTATTGAGTTGATGCTTGTTGACATTGAGAGCCTTTCTTAGTTGCTTTGGAGCCATTTTGCACCAAGACCTTGTTGACGTCTTAAATTTGCATCTGGCCTAGGCAGCATTTCCTTATTCTGATTGAATTATCAATCATCTCTTCCATTTCTACATTGAATCCAATGTGCATTAGAATCTTCATAAGCATGTTAAAATATGGTAACAATACATTTCCCTTTCTCCAGGATTCAGTCACGTGATAGATTATTATACTAGACCAATTTGTTTTAACTTTGTTGTCTAGTAACCATGTCATTACCACACCAGTATTTGACACTTTCCCAAGATTGATCTTCCATCAGATGAAAGTGTGGGATTCCATATAGTGCATGAGGTGAATATTCAGAGTCACATATCCCACGATTAGAGAAAATCGGTGACCCATAGTTGGATCAATCAGGAGTGGTTAAGACATAGAGAGATAATCAAAACCACCTGTTGATTTGGGAATGTCAACAATGTAAAGAGAGCCAATGTAATATAGATAAGATATGGAAGTAAATTCTTATAAAGAAATAAAAATTTCATGCTTATATGCCTCAATCTTGATAACACCTTCTTCATAAATGAGATGAGCATTGAACATTTTTACCAATTTTGGGAATATTTCTTCTTGTTTATTGCAGACGAGGTTCTTGAGATCTTCTTGGACGAAGGCACAAAAAAATTTAAAATTTTCATAAAGACTCTTATCCACATAATGTGTAGGAGTGAGATTTTATTGGAAAAGTGTTGATAAAATCTATTCTCTTTCTATTAGGAAGAAAAATATGTTAGATTTAATCTATATTTTTAGGATTATATCTTTTTATATCTTTGTTAAAGGATACTTAGGATTTTATTTTGTGTATAAATAGCCTAGTGAGGTAGGTTAATGTAATTCATTGTAAATCATTATTCCTTATTTTGTAGCCGTCATTTAATATATTCTTTTTTCCTTTCATCTCTTTTTTGTGCACCAACAATTGGTATCAGAGCCTTTGGTTCGAGAAAGGGACCAGAAGAGACTTGTATCGAAATACACCCAGGAAGTGGTGTTCCGTTGCAAGATGTTAATGACGGTACAAGTGGGGGAGCATTGTGGACTCACACTTGAGGGGGAGTGTTGAAATAATATAGCAAGTGTGAGTAAGTGGGGAAATAGTTCCACATTGGATAGGAATATGGAGACTTAAGCATATATAAGTGGGAGAACCCACTCACCTATCACCTTAAGGTTTTAGGTGGATAAGTGGTGTGCCTCTCACAAATGTGCTTATTCCTATACTATGTATCAATGCTCTTAGTATCTCTCCCAACAAAATCATCTGAGACATAAGTTAGAGAAGATAAAAGCTTTGGCTTGCCTCATTGCAGTCTACAACACTTTCATTATGTTGGATTTGAAGGGGTGAATTTAGTCCCACATTTCTTAGAGATAATGTATGTGTTATATTTATAAGTGGAGACAGTCCTTACCTTACAAACCGGGTTTGTAGGAATGAGTTAGGCCCAAACCAAATTCTAAGATGGTATCAGAGCCTATCATAGATTCATTGTTGTGCTTCTCACATCATCCATGCTTCGATCTTATTGAGGCCCAAGCATGAGGGTGTGTGTTGGACTTTCTGCCTTAATTGTGGTATGCCGTTAGTCACTTAATTGTGGTTCTGTTTTCAAAACCATTTCCGCCTTAATTTTATTTCTTTTTTCAAAACCCTAGCCGCCTTAATTATAGGAGGTTTAGATTTAAAAGTCTTGTTTGCCACATGATATTGTTCATTTGTGACATTGTTCATCATTGGAAGTAATGTTCATCTGCGATACTTTTTATCGCCAAAATCGTTGTTCATGACTGAAATTAATGTTCATCGGTATCACTTTTCCACGCCAAAACATTGTGTATAACAACACTGTTTGCTTTTAAAAAAACTCAATTGAAGGTTGGAGGCCTCTTTATGACTAGTTTGCTGGTTCTTTTTTATTCTATTGAGTCAGACACATTCACAAGACATCCATCAATATGTCAGAAGAATAATTGGTCCAACTCAACAAAGAAGAAGTAGAGAGGATGAGACCCCTCCTTAGTTAGTTAGAGAAACGGATAGGTACTCCTATGTTTGTACATTCAGGTACATTTTCGTTTTCACTTTCTCTTAGTAAGTCTCAATTTTCTTTTAGATTTAATGCCTCGGATAAACCCTTTAACCAATAATAGATACTATATTCTAGAGCCACTGACCACATGAAACCTTTACCCACACATTTTTCTACTATTCTCCATGTCCTAGCAACAAAAAATATCCATTGGAGATGGCACCCTTATAACTGTAGCTAGGAAAGGAGATATCTAAATAAGCCCATCTATAATACTTCAAAATATTCTTCATATTCCCAAATTGTCCACTAGCCTAATATCCATACAAACACTCACAACCGACCTATCATGTAATATTGGTTTTTTATAACAATGTTTGTGTTTTATAGAACAAGAATTCAGGGAGGACAATTAGAAATTCTAGAGAATGAAATGTCCTTTATTGCTGGGATAACCAAAATATTCCTCTAAACCTATTCAACAAAAACAAATCCTTTTATTCATAATCAATTAAAATCAAGAGACAAAAGGTCCTTTTGTATCATTGTCGCCTTAGTTATCCATCATTTAGAGTCATAAAACCATGATTTCCTTCATTATTTAAAAGTTTAGATGTGGAGAGTCTTTGTTGTGAGCTGTGTCAACTTGCTAAACATAAGTGTGTCTCTTTTCCAGTCAGTAATAAAATGAGTAATTTTCCATTTTACTTAATTCATAGTGATGTTTGGGGTCTGTCGAATGTTCCAAATATATCAGGTAATCATTGGTTTGTAACATTTATTTATGATTGCACTCTGGTTACTTGGGTCTACTTGTTAAAACAAAAATCTGAAGTTTGTTATGTGTTTCTTCACTTCTTCCCTATGGTTAAAAATCAGTTTGGTGTGAGTATTAAGAGATTTAGGTATGATAATACCAAAGATTACTTTAACCGTGGTCTTAATTATTTCTATAAAAAAGAAGGAATTATTAAGGAGTCTTCATGTGTTAAAACCCCTCAACAAAATGGGATTGACGAGAGAAAATTTGAGCAGTTTTAGACCAAGCACGTGTTATGATATTAAAAAATAAAGTCCCTAATAAATATTGGGGAGAGGCTGTCTTAAGTGCATCATATCTCACAAATAGTTTACCCTCTATTGTCTTTGCCTCCAAAACTCCTATGGAAGTCTTATCCTTATTCTCTCTTGATGTATCTACTTTAAGTAATATGACCCTATAATATTTTGGTGTACGTCGCTTGTCCATATCCATAGTGATCATAGAGCATTAAAAATGTGTCCTTGTAGGATACTCTTCTATCTAAAAGGGTTACAAATGTTATCATCCACTATCTCAAAAATATTTTGTCTCTCGAGATGCCACCTTCCAAGAAAAAAAGTTACTTCCTTCAAACTCATCTTCAGTGGGAGAATATAAGTAAGAAAGATGAGTCTTCTCTTTTTCCTGACCTTACTTTCAAATCAGAAGATGAGACTGAAACTAATGGTGACAATGTTGAGACTGAACTTGATTCTAGAAAAAAATGGAAATGTTAAAACTGATGTAAGATTTGGAAAGAATTTAGTATATACAAGAAAGAAAACTTTCCTGAATCTACTCATATCCAAGAATCCAATCCGACATTACATGAGGTAACTTCTTTTGATCCTTCAAGCACTAGTGATTTAGTTTTTGAATTTTCTCATGAACAAGAAACATAATCCAACTCAATACTACCACCACCCTACAAGGATTTAGATATTACAATTTCCCTTAGAAAAGATACCAAAAAGTGTACTAAAAATCCACTTGACCCTATATCCAACTACCTAAGTTTTGAATATTTTGTGCCCACCCATAAATCATTCCTCATAAGTCTAAACATTATAACAATACCTAACTCTTTATCTAAAGCATTGTTTGTTAGGAAATAGAAACATACCATGTACTTGAAGATGGAGGAACTAAATAAGAAAAATACGTAGGAATTGGTTTCTCTACAAAATTGAAAGAAACATGTAGGGTGCACATTGGTATACAGTGTAATATACAAGGCTAATGGATCTATTTAGAGGTACAGAGAAATATTGATTGCCAAAGGATTCACCCAAACTTATGATGTATATTACTTAGAGACATTTTCTCTAGTATCTAAAATGAATACCATAAGGGTGATATTATCTTTAGCAGCTAATTACAATTGGAATTTACTTTAATTTAATTTGAAAAATGTCTTCCTTTATGGAGATATTGATGAAGAGATCTATATGAATGTATCCCTTAGATACTGTGAACTTACTACCACCAATGTCGTATGAAAATTAAAAAAGGCTTTATATGGGCTAAAGCAATCACCACAAGCCTGCACTACTACGAAAAATTCATATCACAACGGTTGGAAAAAGGATACCACAACAGATGACCAACCGTTGTGAGGTAAGGGGTGGTTGTATGCATGATGTTTTCCACCACGGGCACGCGACCGTGATTATATGTCTGGAAGCACGCTAACTATCACAACAGTTATTCCAAATAATCATTATGGTATACTTTAAGTATAAAAAATTAACAACGTCTATTCTAAACAACCGTTGTGGTATATACACTTAATTTATTATAAATTATATGAAATGCTTATTTCACCAATGCTCACTAAACATATAACCTTTCATTCTAATCTAGAACATTATACTATGACAAATTAGGTTATATTAGAAGAACAAATTATACTTTCAATGCTATATAAGAATTATTCAGCTCCTTATCTGCATTTTTCACTTTAATTGTTAGAACTTGTTTTAATGCTCCTAGTTCTTCAATCCCATTTCCTTCGCCTCTAGTTAATTTTGCAACATATTATTTACATTGCAAACAAAATTTAAGGTGAAGAAATGGGATGTTGAAAAATAAGAAGCATTAAACTAAGTTCTCACTATTAAAGAGCAAAATATAGATAATGGACTAAAAGATTCTTGTCTAGAATTGAATGCGTATAACTTGTTTCAAATATAACCTTATCTATCATATTATAATTTTTTAATGAAATTCGAAAAATTTATATATTTGGTAAGGTGTTGGTAAAATAAGAAAACCACATAAGATATAATAAACTCATCTAAAACATATATTAACAACAACATTCATCAACAACAAACCCTTAAATAACATAGAACATACATGTCCCATAATGGAATCCAAAATGAAAGGAAAGGAGGATGAAGCTGAAGTGAGAGCATCAAACATGTATTTTCAGCACTAACACAAGTTTGTTGCACTCACTTTAGCTTCATCCTCGTTAATGTTTTCATCCATCCAACCATACCTACAAATGCAAACAAATAGAAACATAAATAGTAAAAGGAAAAAGTTAGACCATTAAATCTTGGGGTTTGAAACAAAAACAATAGCTAAGATTTAAACATTATATGTTAGAGCATAAGTTTAATGAACAAACCTAAAGGTAGCCATTGGTTTGAAGAAGACGACATAGATGTATTAGTTTGGTGTAGACGAATTTGAATGTTGGTGTAGGTGAGATTACATAGAAGTTAGGGTTATGTTTTTAGAGAGAAGAATGAAATATGTTAGGGTTTCCTTTTGAGAGAAACAATTGTTATGTATCGAGCAAAAGATGATTTCACTTATATAAAATATAACCTTTCACCATGATTGATAAGTTGAGCCTTGGTGAAAGGATTGAACATTACACCACAGTTGAATAAAAGAATCATTGTGATATACAGGGACAATTTCATTTTATGACGACAAAATGGGAAATTGATGGAGCTGGAATTCAAACCATGTAACTCTTAGTACATTTCCTACATGTTTTAACAATGATCATAGTGAAACGTATTTTAGTAAATAAAAAAATATCCCAAAAATGAGATGTTACCACTGTTAACAAAGAGGTCGTTGTAATATTATTTAATGAAAGGTATTTTTCGTAGTAGTGATGGTTTGGAAGATTCACCAAAGTTATGATAGGTTTGGGTTTTAAATAAAGTCAAGGAGATCATACTCTATTTATAAAACATTATGAGATAAGTGGAGTAACAATTTTATTAGTGTATGTGGATGGAATTATAGTAACATGTGATGATGAGAAGGGGCAACAATTGTTAGGCGAACACATATCAAGGAATTCGAGATTAAAACCTTGGGAAAGTTGAATTACTTTTTGGGAATTGAATTTAGCCACTCTAAGAAATGAATCTTCATGTCTCAACAAAAATACATAAATCATCTTTACAAAATACATGCAAAGAAACATGCAAGCCTGCAAGTATACCAATTGATCCAAGTGTAAAGTTGGGGAGCACAAAAGAAAATATTCCGGTTAATAAGGGAATGTCTCACGGATTATTCGAATAACTTATATACCTATCACATACTAGACCATATGTTGCTTTTGTTGTAAGCGTAGTCAGTCAATTCATGCACCAAGCGAAGGAGATTCATTTACAAGATGCGTTCCAAATCATTCAATATTTAAAAGAACTTCAGGTAAAGGAATTTTGTTTGAACAAAATGGAAGTGTGAGTCTAGAAGCATATAGTGATGTTGACTATACAGAGTCAGTTGTGGATAGAATATCAACTACAAGATATTGTAATTTCTGGGTGGTAATCTTATTACTTGGAAGAGTAAAAAAAAAGTGTTGTATCTAGATCTAATGTTGAAGAAAAATTCAAAGTAATGGCACAAGGGATATGTGAACTACTTTGGCTGAAAATGATAAAAAGAAGACTTGAAGATAAATAGTGATGAACCAATGAGACTTTATTGTGATAATAAATCTTCTATTAGCATATCCCAGAATTCAATGCAACGTGATAGAACCAAACATATTGAAGTTGGTGGGCACTTCATCAAAGAAAAGTTAGATATTGATCTTATTTGTGTAATAACCGACAAAAAATATAGAGTCGCCACCATTAATTTTTATCCTAAGATAGGAATATAAAAAATTAACCCTGTTGTACCCCAAAATTTTCCCTCTCATTTTATTCAAGACATACTCATAGAGGTCCCCAAATTCTCAAGGTTGACTAAGAATTGACCAGACAGATTCTCCTCCTAAACAATAGATCTCCAACTAGGGTTTCATTTTTTAAAAATAAGTTTGGGTTTAAAAGGCCTAAAGTGATTTCAATGGTTCCTAATATGTCCTCAAGAATATCTGTTCCAAGTTTCATGCCTTACATCACAAGTTTTCTCAGTCAATGGCTCAAATGTTTGAAAATCAACTATATTGGTCAAAAAGTCAATTATGGTCAATATACAGTCAAACTTCAAGATTTTTGGTCAACCTCAACATTTTAAAGTGATAATCATCATTTTATCAAGGGTTGATCATGATTCCTCAAGGAAACCCTCAGATCATCAAAAGTCAAGAATTGCCAAAATAGGGTTTCCTTAGGAGAAGTCAACTAAACTTTGACCATGCATAACTTTCGCATGCTTCATCAACTTTTCCTCAAACAAAGCCAATTTTGAATAAAATTCAATTCCCTATAAATTTTCTTTCATTCTCAAGTCCAAAAGATGCATCATTTGAAAGATATGATCTCATACATTACAGGTCATTTTCAGAGAGTCAACAAAAGACACTTTTTGTCAAGACAACTTACAACAAGATAATATCTCCAAATGCAAAAATGATTAAAATTGAAAGTGTATAGGACATCTTGGGCTTTCCAAAAAGTTAAAAATCATTTTCAAAAGATGAAATTTGAGAAACTTATGAAGTGCACAATTTGGGAAATTTTCAAGAAAATGCATGAAATCTCAATTGAGCAAATTGGGGATTTTAAGTTACTGGACCTAACTTTTTGGAGTTCAAACATACTCATGATATGTCTAAAAACCTCTAAATATATCCATGCATTATTTTGATTTTGATTTTTATTTATTTGAATTTTTATTCATTTACATATGAATTCAATCAAATAAAATATGAAAACTAATGGGCTAGTGCCTATGGGCTTGGCTTGATCCATCATAAAGCCCAATAATTCGTGAAAGATACATAGAAAGTGTTTAGGTTCATGCAAAATTCGAAAAGGGAAAGAATCAAACAAAAATTGCAAGGGATCATGAAGTTTGGAAACTTTTCAAATTTTGATTTTTTGTTTTAAGGCCATGGTTAATGGCTCGATTCTTTCCATGATTGTTTATACTCCTCTCCTCCCTCTATAAATACATGACATTGCAAGCAAGAATGAACACACACCAAACTACCTAGAAAAGCTCTCAAAATTTTCACAAAATTCTCAAGAATTGCAAAATTCGAAACTCAAACTTCCAGCCCATATTCACCAAAACCAAGCCTTGCATCGTGTTTCTGAAGCTCCAAGGATCTCATTCTTATCCTTCTTGTAGATTAAAGCACACTAGAATACGCCTACGAGGTTGCTCCAGTTGGGTAAATTTCTCATTCTCGAAATTTTTAATTCTCACTTTATAAATTGTTTTTAAATGCTCATACATGTTCACACTGATGCTTGGATTGTTTTAGAACCATTGTCTTTGAGTTTTTACACAGGAATTCAGTTCTGCCATTGTTAGGGCTCATGAACTTTTGAGTTTCGGATCCAACACTACGAGCCATTTCAGACCAAACCAGTACCATGGTTGGATTCGTAGCATATATCTCATTTATTATTATTTTTTGCTTTATTTCATTTTCGTTTGTCTCTTTTATTTCAATAATTTCTTTTCCTATTAAAAAATCATAAAAGACACCATAAAATCAAACAAACCAAAAATAGTTAGACTTAGATTTTCATTAATTAAATTAATTTTAATTAGTTATTTTAATCACCTTTCTATTTTTAATTAATTAATCAATTAGAATTAGGATTAATTTAATTTCAAATCTTTTTCTTAATAATAATAAAAAGTAACAAAATAATATTAGATTGTCTTCTATAGTTAATTTTTAATCGATGTTCATTTTCTTCTATTAATGAAAATTAGATTTAGCTTTAATGTTCAATTTAAATATTTTCTTAAAAAATAAACAAAACAAAAACAACAAAAATTGTCTTAATTTGCTTAAAACCTTTTTGGGTTTTTAGACGTTCCTTCTTAATCTTTGCGTGTTCTTTATTTTCTGCATTATTACTTTTGAAATATTGTATCAGCCCATGATTTGTAATAGTTTAAAATAAGGATTTCTTTACTATTTTTACCCCCAAATTTGGACTTGTAATTTCCCCCTCCCTGAAGCCATGTAATAGTTAGTTTAAATTCTACACTTTAAACTTTCTGCACTTGTATATATATTAAACTGTTAGATGTATGCCTAATAGGATTGCATGACAAGAATTAAAACTAAATGTTAGCAAACTTAAACATCAAAGACAAATAACTAAAACACAACGCACCCGCACATGTACACCTCTAGGGTACTCCCACTTCGGTTTCCTTCAGAATAAAACAGTCACAACTCTCGAACGTGAGGGATTTTAGTGGCAACCCTTTGGTTCAAAGATCATAAAATGACCCTTTCTATGTTTCCTCGGTACATGATCTTAAAACCTTAGGGGTGCTACTAAAGTATCTTGCCAAGTTGCCTTTGTGCTGTACGATGACCCTCGATTGTCCCTCAAACATCCAACGATGGGGCTACCTAGTCACTAATAGTAGGATAGCACTGTCTAAAGGAAAAGAGGAAAAGAAAAAACCTTTTCGAGTAGGTAGATAGTTATTAGATGCTTGCTCAAAACAAAACATTTTCCACACCTACACTCCTTTCCAAAAATATTTTCAAAAACACTTTGTATACGTTCCCAACAATACGAGAAACATTACAAAGTTCGCTGCACTAAGGCGTCTTTTCAAAATACTTTTTCTTCAAACACAGGGTATTTTCAAATGATCTAGCATCTAAGATCCCGTAGATAACTACGGATGGAAAGGGTGCTAACACCTTCCCTTTCCATAATCTACCCCCTTACTCATAAATAATCTCAAAAGGTCTTTTTCTGTTCTTTTCACCCTTTCTTTTGTTGGATAAAAGAAAAATCGGTGGCGACTCTTGCTTATCACAACATTTGTAAATATAAACACAAAACCAGTATAACAGTCAGTTCTCCCATCATATTAGAGAACTGGTGACTCTACTGGGGATTTATAAAAAGTGGGGTTACCTTAGAGTTTAGATCATTTTAACTGCTTTCCTTGTGTGTTTTGTATGCTTTATTTTTTAAAGGGGTTGCTTGGGTTACTGTTAAAGATCTTATACCCGGATCTGGGGAACCTTTTTAGGTAAGTAGCAATAAATCATGGAGGTTGTACGGCGTAGACTGATACAGATGAAGTGATGGCTACGTTAGCATGATACTTTGGCTTGTACTAATGTTCCTTGAGTCAGTCAAGGATAACATTAGGCTTCCTCATAGTGTCATTAAGCGCTAACTGACCATTAGAACCTTTAATTGACTCATCCAAGCCACTAGAAAGTAGTGAGATATCTGGCTTTGGTTCCAACCAAAAATTGGTTGATACTCGATGCTACACTCATTGAGATTGGACTTTAGGGATATTTTGGCCGCAATACTTTGGTGCTTGAGCTGAAACAATGCCTGACAGAAAGGTCAATGATATGAGACTCCTTAGAACTCGGTTACTATTACTAGGACAAGTTGAGCCAACTGAAACTTCAAGAGGGTACTTACCTTTAAAACCCCGTGCAAGCCTTTAAACCTAACGTCTTTATGTGACTTGTTTGTGTTTGTTATCATTGTTTTTAAGCATAATCATAACATCAAGGACATCATAACATATCATTTGAAATAATCGTTTCAAGGACCTGTGGATTTATCTCTTCTCTGTTTTGTAGGTTATGGATTCAGCTTGCAGAAAAACCATTCAGATCAACTTTGTAGAAATTACTCCCAAGCTTAAGGAGTTGGTCTTAAAAGTTCCTGAAAGGTCATCATTCAACAAAAGATATGGTCACTTGCTCAGTTTGGTTACTACCGGTTTTGATGAAGGTTTAATGAGCTTCCTATTCCAGTTCTTCGATCCTAAGCAACATTGCTTCATATTTCCAGATTATCAGTTGGTGCCTACGCTGGAATAATTCTCTAAGCTACTTGGTTTGCCTATATTGGAGAAGATACCTTTCACCGGTTTAGAACAAGATACAACTTCTGAAAATGTTGCCATAGCCTTGCATTTAAAGCCATCTGACATTGAATCCAATTGGGAAAGAAGAAGTGGGGTTAAAAGTCTTCTTGCAAATTTTCTGATGGAGAAAGCTCAGGTATTCCTAGATGCCATGAGTTACCATGCTTTTGAAGATATATTGGCTCTCTTGATCTATGGGTTAGTTTTATTCCCTAATTTAGACCAACTTATAGACGTCAATGCCATCAACATTTCCTTACTCACAATCTAGTGCCTACATTGCTCGGGGATATTCTGCATTCACTCCATACCCGTACTATGAAGAAGAGAGGAACTCTTACGTGTTGTATGCCTTTTCTCTATAGGTGGTTTATTTCGCACCTTTCTCGATCAGTAATGAAAAATGAGATAGGCTTAAGGTGGAATCAAAGGTTAATGTCTCTCTATCACTCTGATATCTATTGGTGTCCTCGCTCTCAAGAAGACATCTCTTTTATTGATCGCTGCAGAGAATTTCCTAATGTGCCACTCCTTGGAATTAGAGGAGGCATCACATATAACCCTTCTTTAGCCTTATGTCAGTTTGGTTATGTACAGAGAGAGGTCCTCCTGATATGCTCATCCAGAGTATTGTGTTCGACTACTTAAATGATCTGCAAGGTTATCGTTAGAGGTTCATCCGTGCTTGGGGCATGGTTAAGAAGACTGGTAGTAAGACTTTAGGGAACAGGAACTCCATCCCTTTGGAACCTTACCTCAAATGCGTGCGAGCTCGTGCTCAAAGTCTTATAATGCCATATAATGCCATCTTACCGGTGATCTTAGAGCCTATTGTTCAAGGGGACGAGTCTCGTATCATTCTTCATCCTGATATGTCAACAAACTTTGAGGAATTGCAAAGGTCTTGGATCTAACTCAAGGAAGAACGAGACACCTTTGAGACACAATTCTATGCCAGTGAGAAGAAAGTGTCAGAACTGACGAAGCAGCTTTACGAGGAGCAGAGTCTTAATGCCTATATCAGCACGAAAAGGAAGCATCCATGGGAAACCTAGAAGTTTTAGAAGTTTTAATTGTTATTTCTTTGTAAACTTTAATTTCATTTGAACTTACTAATAAAAAGTCTTGGTTCTGTTTTGATTAAAAGAGTTTAAATCCTACAAGGTCCTTGAAAACATTGCATAAGCATATCATGCATATCATCACATAAGAAGGTATTTCAAGACAGGTTTCTTATCTTTTCGTTGTTTATTTCAGCAAAAAGAAATGGCTCTTGAACAACCAGTTAAGGATCTTCAAGCACATAACGCTCAATTCCAACAGATGTTCCTGGCTTTGGCTAAAGGACAAGAATATCTGAAAGCTCTCATTGTCAAAGGGAATACAAAGAAGACAAACAAACAAGTTTGCATCCTGAATATGGGAAGAAGATTTAGAGGATCATCCAAACGAGCTCTAGAATTCACAACTCCATCAAATGAGGGGGATAATCAGGAAGAGGATGACAAGAAGACAAAAGAAGAAGATAACATCCCAGGGACTAATGAAGAGGAAGCAGACTATGCTGAAGAACAATATCCTCTTGTTGATGACAAATATAAATAGTTGGAGGATTGTCTCAATGCTATGGAGATTCAGAGAGTACCCGGTTTGGACTTTGAAGAGCTAGGGTTGGTCTCGGGAGTGGTTATCCCACAAAAATTCAAAGTTCCCACTTTTGCAAAATATGGCGGTGTTTCATGTCCCAAGATTCATTTGAGGTCTTACGTCAGGATAATCCAACCCCAAACAGCTGATAGGATATTATGGGTTCACTTCTTTCAGGAGAGTTTTTCAGGGACACAGTTAGAATGATTCTATCAATTGGAAAGAACCAGCATCCGCAATTGGGAATATTTGGCTACTTCTTTTTACAAGAAGTACCAATATAATGCTGACCTGGCGCCGACTCATCTACAGTTGCAAAACATGTCCATGAGCTCAAATGAAGGTTTCAAAGAATATGCTCAAAAATGGAGAGATCTAGCTGGAAGAGTGAAACCTCCTTTGATTGACCGAGAAATGGCGGACATGTTCATGGGTACTATGACATGCCCATTATTTAACTTGTTGATTGGAAGTTCTTCGTCTGGTTTTACAAAAATGGTTCTGACTGGGGAAAGGATCGAAAACGATATCAAGAGTGGGAAGATTCTGATGGTTGCATCTTCTAATGTTGAGAAGAAGCCATTTGGTGGTATGAAGGAAGCCAGTGTTGTGTATGTCCAGAAGGGTCATAATAAGACAGACTACAAACAATCTGTAGGGGCAGTACTGGTCTCTAATCCAGCACCAGTGCAACAATAATAACAGAGCAATCAATGTAAACAAGACACGCCCAAAAGATAATTTACCAAATCAACATGTCTTTGACTCAAGCATTGCAACACATGTTGAAGATGGAGTTGATCATGTTGAGGGATCCTCTTCGGAATCCCAATACCTCTGCTCCTAGCTATCATCCTAATGCAATATGTGCATACCATTCCAATAGTCCTGGACATGATACGAATGATTGTTGGGCGTTAAAGAACAAGATTCAAGATTTGATTGATGCTAAGGAGATTGAGTTTGGCCCTCTTGAGACTCCTAACGTGATTATTTCTCCCATGCCAAATCATTTTTAAGATGCGGAGTGTCCAGTTCTTTTGGATTTTTTTCAATTGTAATTTATTTTGTTTGTTCGAACACTTATCTTTATATCAAACTATGTGTTTTTCCATTAATGCATTGCATATGTTGGTCTTGAATTAATCCATTCGTTTTCACTATACTTAAACTGTGATTTTACTTACTTTTTGTGATATTCAACTCTTGATTAAAAGATATAAGCCTTTAGAGGGAGGATGACGAAAATAATACCATAATCTCTATAGTATGCTTTGGAACAGACCTTGCTGACGATGTACATGCGTTGTTTCAAATCCTAAACAGTGGAGTTATAAGGAAGATAATCCCTATTCAACCCCTTTGAGCCTAAGAAGTGGGAGTTTTCTTTTTCACACAAATTGAAACCTTTAATCATAACTTGGGGCAGGGTAGTTTATCAGTTAATTCAATGGTGCATTCAATCGCAAGCTTTCCCTTCGTACATGACGAGTAGTTTCAGAGGTATCCTTCAAAACAAAAGATGGTGATGGTTCCACATAATCACTAAAACAGACAGTCATTATCTCTCAAAAGAAAAGCCCGCTAAGTCAAAACCTATTAAGGAGACTTAAGAAAATAAACAGGGGCATCCCGCTGACTGTAATCACAAAAGAAACAGTTCAGGAAAAAGGTAGGGATAATAAAATCAAAAAAGAGGTCGCTACAAATCCTCAACAAAAAATATTACAAAAAAAATGATGACTTCCTTCTCAAATAGACTTTCAGTATCCGAACCATCACCGGAATATCAGGGAAAAGATTCCAGATTCAATTGGGATCTAAACGCATAATTAACTGGGTATTAGGACTGAAGAACATCACGAAGAACGGGTTGGATACAAATAAAGTTTGAGCATTTATCCTTTGTTTCTTAAACCGTGAACCAGGACACGCTACACCCTTAAAAGTCCTAGCTGAAGCGTGGGTTAGTTCGAAAGCATACTGTTACAAAAGGTATCCTGACTCCTGTAAGGTTTACTATAAATCCTGAGTTGAATTCATATTCTTACAAAATTCTGTTTGTTTACTAAAAATGCATTTTTAAAACTTCAATATAGACATAAGCTTTGCATTCTTTAAATTTCATTGTTTGCATATGACTAATCATTCGACAACAGAGAATTTCGCACGACGGAAATTCAATGAACGGAAATCCTCTCAATGGACAAAATCACCTTAGTTGGAAAGACATTTCTAGTAACAGGCCTTTCATAATCAAGGGCCATAACATGGTATCTAACTGATCTGGGGGAAGTCGAGTCAAGATTCTAGGAATCTCTCAAAAGGGCCGAATAGCCAGGGGCAAACCTCCATTTGAATCACAAGGGGCATGGCATGGTGTCTTACTGATCTGGGGGCAGTCGAGTCAAGATTCGAAGAATCTCTCAAAAGCGTTGATATCCAAGGGCAGATCTCTATCTGAATCACTTAAGGCATTGAACATGAATTCTAGAAAAGGATCACGTACGATTGAGCAAACATTTTTCTAGCAGTGCTATAATACTTACTACTATCGACAGTGACAATTCTCCGCACCCTGTGAACACGGACATAGTTGAAAAATACTACACATGAAAAAAGACCTGCTAGGTTGATTGGCCTAGGAAAAAATAAGGGCATCCCAGCGAACCAAAAGAGTTCAGGAAAAAATAGGGATATATAAATAAAATTGTACACCCGGCAAGTCGAAAACCTGAAAAGGCGGCTTGGGCAAAAAAGGGTATCCCGATGGACTGAAAATTTGAAAGGACAGTCCAGGAAAAAGTTAGGGATTAAAGCGTACGACTATGTCCTATCATCTCGTCACTTGTCTATCAGTAGAAGACTTATCACCCTGATCAGCATTCACCAAGGGCTCTAGAAGTTGGGGTATGTTCAAGTCTCCATGGACCCCCATAGAGCCAATTCCATGAGATTATCTCCACAAAGTAATCTTCACAAAGTCACACATTACCCACAATTTCCCCGGAAGATCGCTTTGGCGGATAAAGGAGTATGATCTTCTTCCTGGAAATATCACTAACCTACGGAGTTTCAATCAGTACAGTTCATGGAGTTTCTCTTCCCCAGCTGAGCTTGTTCCTCCAAGGTTGTAAAACCCCATTCAGACTTCTGCTCTCTAGCAGAGTTCATTTCCTTAACAAGGGTGTTTTCTCAGCAAGAGTACTTCTCCATAAATAGGGTTTATTTCCCCAAACAGATTATCATCTTCTAGATATAGTGCAGATACAATCAAGACACAAATTAATTTTAGCACTTACTCTAGATTTCTCTTCTAGATACAATACATATACAATCAAGACACAAATTCATTCTGGCACTCATTCCAAATTTCTCTTCCAAATACAGTTCAAATACGATCCAGATATGGATGTAGTTCTGATACTCATTCAATACATCTTTCAGATATGGTTCAGATACAGTCCAGATATGGATATTATTCTGATACCCATTCAATACAATCAAGGCATGGATTTATTCTAACACTCCCCAGCTTTAGAGTGCTTCTACTACAAATCAATGGCAAATCCCTCTCTCCAGTGAAGTCGTCACTATCCCCAGAGAATTGCTATGAAACCTAGAAATTAGACCAGATGTCAGTCAAATTTATCCTCCCCAGGCGAGCCGGAAGGTTATCCATCTCTTCTATTCCCAATCAGGGTATAAACTCCCCAGTAGAACAATGAACATCCAATGTTCTTAAACTCATCTCCTCAAGAAAGAATTAACACAATCCAACAGAGTTTCCTCAAGCAAAAAGCAAAAACCAATGTTCCCCAGTGGAGTTTCCTCAAACAAGAAAGCAGGGACCCCCAGTGGAAACAATTCCTAGAAGATCGCATATACACATACTCTTCATCCCAAGTAACAGTCAGGGGTTTATCTTCCCCAGACTAAGATGCTTGGGTTTACAAATGCACCTCAATAACATTTCACATTCATACATCATTTACAAACGACATAGCATATGCATGTAAAATGCATATAGAAGAATCTCATTTATTTGGAGAGCATCATTACGCAATACAATACCTACATCATGCTATTGCATAAAAAAAACTTTGTCTTTTCAGGTTAGTTCCCGAATAGATAGAGATTGTCAACATTTTATCATCTTCCAGATACGGTTCAGATACGATCCAGATATTAATGTCATTCTTATACTCATTTAATACATCTTTTAGATACAGTTCAGATACGCTCCAAATACGGATATCATTCTGATACTCATTCAGTACATCTTTCAGATACGGTTCAGATACGATCCAAATACAGATGTCATTCTGATACTCATTCAGTACATCTTTCAGATACGGTTCAGATATGATCTAGATATGGATGTCATTTTGATACTTATTCAGTATATATTTCAGATACAGTTCAGATATGCTCCAAATATGGATGTCATTCTGATACTCATTCAGTACATCTTTTAGATACGGTTTAGATAAGATCCAGATATGGATTTCATTATGATACTCATTCAGTACATCTTTTAGATACAGTTCATATACGCTCCAAATATGGATGTCGTTCTGATACTCATTCAATACATCTTTCAGATACAGTTCAGATACGCTCCAGATATGGATGCCATTCTGATACTCATTCAGTACATCTTTCAGATACAGTTTAAATATGCTCCAAATACAGATTTCATTCTGATACTCATTCAGTATATCTTTCAGATATGCTTCAAATACGGATGTCATTTTGATACTCATTCAGTATATCTTTCAAATACAGTTCATATACGCTCCAAATACGGATGTCATTCTGATACTCATTCAATACATCTTTCAGTTCAGATACAATCAAGATATAGATTCATTCTGATAGTCATACTCAATAAATCTCCAGATACAATCACGACATAGATTCATTCTGACACTCCCCAACACATCTTCTAGATACAATCGGACACAACCTCATTCTAGTATACTTCTCATACAAAGTCAGATACAGAGACCTCTTATGGCTCAAATAAAATCAACCGTAGATTTATTCTGATACTTTTTCCAGTTTGGAGTCAACATTTACTTTGGATGGCATCTATAAGTCCATCTCTAAAGAATCTTAGTCATCTTCTCCAAATGGCATCTATAAGCCCATTCCCAATATCATCAACCAACAATGTTACTTCATGCATAGGCGAGTGCAAATTTCTGGGTACTCTAGTGTTCAATCATCTTCCACCTTCAGATTACGAATGGCAGACATGCCAATCTAACTCTTCGAGTTTAAGAAGATTGAACAGGGGCCGTTGTTGTACCCCAAAAATTTTCCTCTCACTTTATTCAAGACATACTCTTAGAGGTCCCTAAATACTCAAGGTTGACTAAGAATTGACTAGACAAATTCTCCTCCTAAGCAATAGATCTCCAACTAGGGTTTCATTATTCACAAAGAAGTTTGGGTTTCAAAGGTCTCAAGTGATTTCCATGGATCCTAATATATCCTTAATAATATCCATGCCAAGTTTCATGCCTTGCATCACAAGTTTTCTCATTCAATGGCTCAAATGTTTGAAAATCAACTATATTGGTCAAAAAGTCAACTATGGTCAATATCTAGTTAAACTTCAAGATTTTTGGTCAACCTCAACATTTTTTAAGTGATATTCATCATTTTATCAAGGGCTGATCATGATTCCTTAAGGAAAGTCGTCATATCATCAAAAGTCAAGAATTGCCAAATTAGGGTTTCCTTAGGAGAAGTCAACTGAACTTTGACCATGCATAACTTTCACATGCTTGATCAACTTTTCCCCAAACAAATCCCATTTTGAATAAAATTCAATTCCCTACAACTTTTCTTTTATTCTCAAGTCCAAAAGATGCGTCATTTGAAAGATATAATCTCACACATTACAAGTCATTTTCAGAAAGTCAACAAAATACACTTTTTGTCAAGGAAACTTACATCAAGATATTATCTCCAAATGCAAAAAAGATTAAAAGAGAAAGTGTATAGGACATATTGGGCTTTCCAAAAAAGTCAAATATCATCTTCAAAAGATGAAATTTGAGCAAGTTATGAATTGCACAAATTAGGCAATTTTCAAGAAAATGCATGAAATCTCAATTGAGCAAATTTGTGATTTTAAGTTATTGGGCCTAAATTTTTGGAGTTCAAACATACTCATGATATGTCCAAGGACATCTAAATCTATCCATGCATTATTTTGATTTTGATTTTTATTTATTTGAATTTTTATTCATTTAAATATGAATTAAATCAAATAAAATATGAAAACTAATGGGCTAGTGCATATGGGCTTGGCTTGATCCACAATAAATCCAAATAATTCGTGCAAGATACATAGAAAATGTCTAGCTTCATGCAAAATTCAAAAAGAGCAAGAATCAAACAAAAATGGCAAGGGATCATGAAGTTTGGAAACTTTTCAAATTTTGATTTTTGTTTTGTTATAAGGACATGGTTAATGGCTTGATTCTTCCCATGATGATTTACACTCCTCTATTAGCTCTATAAATACATGACATTACAAGCAAGAAAGGACACACACCAAACTGCCTAGAGAAGCTCTCAAAATTTTCACAAAATTCTCAAGAATTACAAAATTCGAAACTCAAACTCCCAGCACATATTCATCAAAACCAAGCCTTGCATCGTGTTTCTGAAGCTCCAAGGATCTCATTTCTATCCTTCTTGTAGATTGAAGCACGCTAGAATATGCCTACGAGGTTGCTCCGGTTGGGTAAATTTCTCAATCTCAAATTTTTTAATTCTCACGTTATAAATTGTTTTTAAACACTCATACATGTTCACACTGATGCTTGAATTGTTTTAGAACCATTCCATTTGAGTTTTGACGTAGGAATCCAGTTCTGCCATTGTTAGGGCTCATGAACTTTTGATTTTCGGATCCAACACTATGAGCTATTTCAGACCAAACCAGTACCATGGTTGGATTCGTAGCATATGTCCCATTTATTATTATTATTTTGCTTTATTTCATTTTCATTTGTCTCTTTTGTTTCAATAATTTCTTTTCCTATTAAAAAATCATAAAAGAAATCATAAAGTCAAACAAATCAAAAATAATTAGACTTAGATTTTCATTAATTAAATTAATTTAATTAGTTATTTTAATCACCTTTCTTTTTTTAATTAATTAATCAATTAGAATTAGGATTAATTTAATTTCGAATCTTTTTCTTAATAATAAAAAAAATATTAGATTGTCTTTTATAGTTAATTTTTAATCAATGTTCATTTTCTTCTATTAATATAAATTTGATTTAGCTTTAATTTTCAATTTAAATATTTTCTTAAAAAATAAACAAAACAAAAACAACAAAAATTATCTTAAGTTGCTTATAGCTTTTTTGGGTTTTTACATGTTCCTTCTTAATCTTTGCGCGTTCTTTATTTTCCGCATTATTAATTTTGAAATATTGTATCTGCCCATGGTTTGTAATAGTTTAAAATGAGGATTTCTTTACTGTTTTTACCCCCAGTTTTGGACTTGTAATTTCCCCCTCCCTGAAGCCATGTAATAGTTAGTTTAAATTCCACACTTTAAACTTTCTGCACTTGTATATATATTAAACTATTAGATGTATGCCTAATAGAATTGCATGACAAGAATTAAAAGTAAAAGTTATCAAACTTAAACATCAAAGACAAATAACTGAAACACAACACACCCGCACATGTGCACCGCTAGGGTACTCCCACTTCAGTTGTCTTCGGAATAAAACAGTCACAACTCTCGAACGTGAGGGATTTTAGTGGCAACCCTTTGGTTCAAAGATCATAAAATGACCCTTTTGATGTTGCCTCGGTACATGATCTTAAACCCTTAGGGGTGTTACTAAAGTATCTTGCCAAGTTGCCTTTATGATTGTACGATGACCTTCGGTTGTCCCTCAAACATTCAACGATGGGGCTACCTACTCACTAATAGTAGGATAGCACTGTCTAAAGGAAAAGAGAAAAAGAACAAACCTTTTCGAGTAGGTAGATATTTCTTAGATGCTTTCTCAAAACAAAACAATTTCCGCACCTACACTCCTTTCCAAAAATATTTTCAAAAACAGTTTGTATACGTTCTCAACAATACGAGAAACATTACAAAGTTCGCCGCACTAAGGCATCTTTTCAAAATATTTTTTTTCAAACACACAAACACAAGGTATTTTCAAATGAGCTAGAATCCAAGAGCCCGTAGATAACTATAGATGGAAAGGGTGTTAACACCTTCCCTTTCCATAATCTATCCCCCTTACTCATAAATAATCTCAAAAGGTATTTTTCTATTCTTTTCACCCTTTCCTTTGTTGGATAAAAGAAAAGTCGGCGGCGACTCTTGCTTACTGCAACATTTGCAAATACAAATGCAAAACCAGTATAACAGTCAGTTCTCCCACCGTATTACAAACCCTAATTGATTATACAGAGATTCTAAGTTCTTTACTCACTTTAGACCAAGGGAAGGTTTTAGGCACCATTCATCTACCTTGTTCACAAGGATAATAGGGCTTAGGTTTAAGGTTTAGGAATAGGGTCTTAATTTTTTTAGTTAGGGGTCTCACCACAGTTTTTAAGTCATATGCGTACGTATCCTCTAATGAGGAATTAGAGTTCCAACTCGTAGTTCATAGTGTTGATTGATGTTTTTTATAGGATTGCGTAGAACTGATTTTTAATTATCCTTGAACCTTGTCTAAGTTGTAAGTTAAGTGATCGTAGACGCAGTTTGTAGTTGTGATACGGTGGGAAGAACTGACTGTTGTTTGGAATGATGGTTTGTGTTTTGCGTTTGTTTTTGCAAAATGTCGCGGTAAGCAAGAGTCGTCACCGACTTTTATTTTATCCAACAAGGAAAGGAAAAAAGCACAGAAAAATTCCTTTTTTGAGATTATTCTGAGTACGGGGGGTAGATTATAGAAAGGGAAGGTATTAGCATCCTTTCTATCCGTAGTTATCTACGGGCTCTTAGGTACTTGCTCATCATTTTCAAAATGTTTTCTTTGTGCTTGTAGGTTTTGAAAAAAGTTTTTGTTTTTAACTTTGATTTAACTCTTGCTTCTGTCCTCAAGAGTGTAATGAAGTGTTTTGAAAACTTTGTTTGAAAAGGAGTGTAAGTGTGAGAAAAAGTTTGTTTTGGATGAGCAAGTATCTAAGAGCTATCTACCTACTCGAAAAAGGAATCGTTCTATGCTAATTTCCTTTAGACAATGCTATCCCACTATTAGTGAGTAGGTAGCACCGTCGTTGGAGTTTGAGGGTCAATTCGAATAGGAACATACGGTCACTAAAGCAATGTTAGGACGCCTTAGCGGTAACCCTAATGTCTTAGATCATTTTTTCGAGGCAACAATATTCTAGGCAACCGTTTCGAGGCAACTATGATCTTTTAGACAAGAGGACGACCTCTAAAACTACCTATACTCAATGGCCGTGTACAAAGGTAACCAAGTGGGGTGTACCCTAAGAGTGCGCATGTGCGATTGTGTTGTTTTCAGTTATTTTTATCTATGCACATGTTAAGGGTGATCTAATTTGATTTTAGATTAAGCATTCATTCTTGTCATGCAAACCCTATTATCAAACATCTAACAGTTGTATAATTAGCATAATTTAAAGTGCGGAAATTAAATTACAAAGCGTCGGGTATTTACATCGCCAAAAGCAACCCTTTGGAAATAAAATAAAGCTATAAAATAAATAAATGTCCTATTTAACTATTACAAACCGGGAGCAGATACATCAATAATTAAATAAGGAAAAATTAAATCGCGCGCGAGATGAAATTGAATCGAATGCGAGTTAGGGTTTTGACCCTTTTTAAAGAAAATGTTTTTGTTGTTTTTATTTTAAGAAAAGAAACTAAGTCCTAAATTAATTACTAAATTAATTATAAATTAAATTAATTGATGAAAAATAATAAATGACATATTTTTTGGAGTTTTTGATTATTTAAGAAAGAAATTAAAATGATTAAGTTAGAATTAAAACCTAATGATTTCTAATTAATTTTAAATATTTACGTAATAAATTAAAGTTTCCTAATTAATATCCTAATTAATTAATAAGTATTTATTAATAAAAATAAAAAAAGTTCTAAAATTTAATTGGATAAAAAAAGTATTTTTGATGATTTTTTTGATAAAAAGAAAATTAATGATTGGTTAGTAAATTAATTAAAATAAAAATAAAATAATTAAGTTAAGTAAACAAAATATAAATAGAAAGAGAGAATGAGCCTTTTTTGGAGGTGCAGAAAGCATTTTTGTAGGCCCAAATGAAGCTGATCCGTTTGAACTTTTGGGATCCAGTGTAGGCGCTTGACTGATTCCATCATGTTCCCTCAAGGCTTGGCCACCAGATCTGGCCATCTGGCGCTTTGGTAAGGAACGTCCATGGTGGAAATCTGGTCCATGTATGCACATGAATACCTGGAAAAAATTGAAAAAATGCAAAATGCAAATTGCAAATTATTGATAAGATTGTTGATCTCTAAATGATTGTGTATGGAGACTTCAGGGTTTCTTTGTTGTTGTTCTTCGATGTCAAGAGCAACAACTTTTAGGAGAACCCTAGTAAGTTGTTGATGAAAAATAGTGTGAAAGAGTGACCTATTTATAGTGATAATTAGGTCAACAAATTAGGAAATAAAGTTAATTGATAAATCAAATTTTCCTTGGTCGCCAGGCTAACCAATCACAAGATGAGTATGACACAAATTGACACTGACTGACCAATAAAAACAATTGAACATAAACGAAAATATTTTTGGTATTTATTATAATTTTTGCACTCAATTTTAATATAAAATGCATAAAATCAAATAAATAATTCTTTAAAAATGCATTAATTAAAAGTACAAAAAAAATATTTAAATAATAAAAAATGGCTTTTTTGTGATTTTTTTTAATATAAATGGAAATAAAATTAGTAACATATAGATATAAAAATATTCAAAGTGCACTAGGTGAGATTCAAACCCATAACCTTATGTTTATAAGTTTTATTCCTTACGAATTGTACTATGTTGCTTATTTAAAATAAAACCCAATTGAAATTATATGAAGACAAGTAAGTATTTGTTATTTTAAAAAATACAAATAAAGTATTATGTATATTTTTAAATAAGTACAATAGTTTAAAAATGAATATTTATAAAAACCAAGAATGTTACTGTAAACGAACCAAATGAATTTTAAAACCAAATTATGAAAATAATTTTGGCTGTAGCACTGAGGCGGACAAATTTGGGGTATGACAATTTGCACTCCATATGTTTCTTCTCAAGATAACATTGCAAATCTTCTAACTAAGGGGTTTAACAACAATAACTTTGAAAAGATAGTTTTCAAGCTTGGAATGATAGATATTCATTCACCATTTTGAGGAGGAGTGTTGTAAATACGCTATTTTACTATTGTTAGTATACATGCTTTTAGTCCAGTGGTTAGGCCCATTAGATTAGAATAGTCTTATATAAAAGATGAGTGCTTGTAATTTGAACATACTTGAAGTATATTATTCAATTCCAAACAATAAATAATTAGTCCCATAATTGAACAATCAACTTTGATATCACTTAATAGGGAGTCTAAAAAACGCGAGAGCTACAAGAGAGCATGACCATAAGAGACTTTGATACCAGTATTCATATAAAACTACTTTAAAGCTACGTGTATATGTGTCATATGAGTGAAACTTCACTATAAGATGTTTTGCATGATATCAAAACTCGGAAAGCTAGCATTTCAGTATAGTGGACGATATCCTTGTGTCTTGTGGCACTCCTCTGTATTATAGATCTTAGGAATCATCAAAAAGTACTTAGAAATTGATCCAACACATTAAAAAATAGTTTCTGCATGTTTTTGCATTGCATGTGTCGACACATTCAACTTTCAGGTCAACACATGTAACTCATTTTTTAGGCATGTAAGCTTCTGTAAGTCACAGATCGACACATACAACCTTCAGGTCGACATATACTGAAAGATTTCTAAAACTGAAGAAATTCTTATTTTATGTGTCGACACATCCATATTTCAGGTCGACACATTTATTCATGTTTTAAAGCCTGTAGCTTCTGACTTGTTCAGGTCAACACATAGAGTCCTTTAGGTCGACATATGTGTTCATTTTATAAGTATGTGTCGACACATACAAATTTGAGGTCGACACGTAAAATCTGTTTTGGTCAAATTTTCAATTTCTTTTATTCCTTATTTATCCTTTTCCCCTAAATATTTCCAACTATAAATATATCATTCATGCATCATTCTAACTTAAAGATACCATAAAATTAGCCTACGTTTTCTCTTCTTCTTCAACCTTCCAATCTATGCATAGGCACCAACGTTACATTGTGATGATGTTCCGTCGAGGTGCCATCTAGATGAAGAATTGTGGATTTCCAATTGGTTTGATTTGAGTTCTTGCAGGGGTCTTCATCCGGCAAAAACCAACGGGTTTGTCCTCCAAAGTCATTTGTTGAATTGGGGATTTTCGTGCAAGATCCTGCGAGAAGGACTCATCCATGTGAAAATCCCTTGGAGTGTTTGAAATATTTTCAGGGAACCTTAGAGTGTTTAGAATATTTTTAAGGAAGTAGCAAGAATTGGATGATAGAATCGGTGATCTTGTGTTGATAGTATGCAATCGGATTTACTCGAGTGAAAAATCCCTTGGAGTGTTTGAAATCTTTTCAAGGAAGTAACTTTAGCGGAGAATAGGTTGCATCTATGAGTCTTGGTCTTGTTGAAGATCAAAAGAAGAGAAGGGGTTGAATCAACATCAAATGATTATGTTTTGTATAGTTTCTCTTGAACACTTATCTTGTAACCATATTTTTGAAAAGTAAGAAATTATCCTAATTCCAAATTTGGAATTTGGGAGAGATGTAGCCATAGCAAGTATGATTGGTGAACTTCCTAAATAAATCCTTGTGTCTCTTTTCTTTTATTGGTTTTCTTGCTTTAATATTCTTTAATAAATTTATCAAATAGCATTGCGTTATCAATTGAATTGTAAGTAATTTTCTAAATTGTTTTTTGATTTACATCAAGTGTTGATATTGCTTATAATCACTTTTGATTATAAGTTCTTTTATGTATCAATACAACTTAAAGAAAAATTCTGAAAATTCACTTGCAGACCAAGTATTTAACAAATTATTTAGCTTGTTCAACTTAAATGTAAATTGCAATGTTCTATCACTTACTCTCAATTACTCTCTCTATATATAACTTGTTAACTGTGTTGTTTAATTGATCAATTTGTTTAGAATTTTTCTTTAAGTGTTAAAGTTTAAATTTCTTTATTAATTAGCTTATAATAACTTTGATTGTAAGTGCTCTTTCATATCAACTAAGCTCAAAGAAAATTCAGAAAAATTGATTGCACGCGAGATGTTCGATAAAATGTTGAGTTATGTTTTTAATATGATTTCATTAGAAATATAAAACTGTTGTGTTTGATATTAAACTATTAATTGCGATATTATTATGTTGATTTATTTTATCATTATGTTAATTCCATATGGCTCGTGGATATCCGAGTTTCCAAAATCTAGGTTTGTTTAGACTACTATATTGATCTAGGCCAAAAACCTTCCGTTCAACACTGTTTTTCAAATAAGTTTTAAATAACCTTTTTGAAAGGTAGTTTTTATTAGTGGATCTATTCACCCTCCATCTAGATCTAGTTTCATAGTCTAACAAGTGGTATTAGAGCTCGGGTTAGTTCTGTGCTTCAAAACTCTTATTAGAAAATGGCGTATGAACCTAAAGGGATTTACAAAACAATCCCAATTTTTTTGGAAGAAAACTATAGTTATTAGAAATCTTGTATGCACATTTATGTTAATTCATATGACAAGGATATGTGTGATACTATTACTCAAAACAATGCTAATGGCATTTTCACATCTAAGTCGGAAGCACTATGGATGATGATAAGAAAAATTCATCAAATCTCATTAATAGTTTGAACGCACTTGGTAATCTTATTTCTAATAAAATTGCTACTAACAAAGTTGTGAGATGTCTTACTAGGAATTGGAAACCAAAGGTCACCACAATTAAGGAAGCTAATGATCTTACAACACTTGATCTCATTACATTGTTTGATAAGTTTGAAGAACATGAGCAAGAACCTACTTGCTTAGACAAGCATGCAAAAAAGCTCGAGAAGAAAAAGAAAAAGGATAAAGACACGGATAAGGAGGAAAGAACAAAGCCTAAAGGTATTAGGGAGTCAAGTTCAAGGTCCTAAAATTGTGAGCATGTATACGATAATGATTTTAGTGATGATGAAAATTTAAATTGTCACTATGGTTGTATGATTTCCCAAATGCAACCAATTGTTTCACTAACCCCCAAGGACTAATTGAAGATTCAGTAACTAGCTTGTCTTGTTGTTTTGTAGGAACATTGTCTTGAATCTATGAAGAGAATATGGTTTCTCATGTATGGTGGTTCATGGCATGTGAACATATTCTAAATATATTGTATATGGGGAAAGATGATGAATTACGTGATCTAGAAAGCAACAACAAGTTTTGTTTTATTGGTAAAAGATGTGTAAGTTACTTTTGATGTTGTATCTGAGAATACTCATAAGAGGTATTTTATTTCATGATGTAGGTTTATCTTTAAGAGACATACTCAATGACCCCAAAGAAGGTATTGATCAATCCTAATTGGTGAAACATGAGGAGGAGAAAGATAGCTAGCATGGAAATAATAAATGATGAAAGTTCAATCAAAATGAATGATCATCAAACTAATGACCTTCTTGGACTCATCACAAGTTATACTCTTGGATACTTTGTCAAAGTGAAAAGTGGTAAGATCGTGTTGTTCTAAAATATTTGTGGTATACTTTTCATTTGGTTCAACTTTCTTTCGAGAGTCCCGTGTGAAATGCAAGTGCATCCTCCATCATATTGTACAGTGAGGTAGTATCGATTTAACTTTCACTTTGTTAGTAAATTCTCTCTTTTTCTTGTTTATTTCTCTAAATACATGACATACTTGGTGTATGATATATATATATATATATATATATATATATATATATATATATATATATATATATATATATATATATATATATATATATATATATATATATATATATATATATATATATATATATATATATATATATATATATATATATATATATATATATATATATATATTATGAGTACTCATTTGCAACATAATTATTAATTGATAATGATAGTGATTTATCAATTTATATACTTGAAATTACCTCATTATATTATATTTTCATGTATTTCTTATAAACACTTATGTGTACATAACCATGTTTAGCTTCATTAAATATCAAGCATAACACATTTGACATTATATCATATTTGATTCTACTAACATGTAACTTGTAAAAGAGTTCTCTAAGTTTATGCAGGGAGTTTTTTAAATGAGTCTTATGGGAAGTTGAATTACTTTCCTGGACTCCAAATATAGTAGCTCAAGGAAAGAACACATGCTTGGGGAATTACCTTCACGATCATGTTGAAAAATTGGGGATTATTAATGTCCCCAATGTTGTTTTCTTTATTATGATGATTGCACTTTTATATCTTTGCTCTAACATTTTGTTTGAAGTATTTTACATCATGTGAGTGAAACTTCCATCCCATAAAGAATGAGGTAATATTGTTCCAAATCTCTCCTTGAAAGTAAGAAGTTTCTTAGTACATGTTTTAGTTGATGAAAAATGATTGTTATGTTCTCAAATGATAAAAACCATGAATGTTCATTTCCAATTTTTTATTTATTGATAACCATTGTGTATTCTCAATGTATATGCTTATAATGACTTCATGTATTAATTCTTTCACATTTGTATAAGTTTGTTCTTGTATGTACAAGTATGTGCTTCTATTACTATTTCTTGCATTTGTGCATGAGTTGAATGTAAGCATGTTAATTGCATGTACGGTTCATGTTGTAGTTGAGTCATAATTTATGGTAACATTTTCATTTTGAATTGATTAGTGACATGTTCTTGTCACTATACTAGGTACATGTGTGTGCGGCATCAGGAGTTTCATTGTATTGTGTTACGAAATTGTGACGCTATAGAAGCAACTTAACTAGCTTGCTCTTGTGTCGCTTTCATTTTTATTCATACAATTGCATTACATGTTTGGTAATATTTTATGCTTATTATCTATTATTTTTTGCATCATTAAATATATGAGGATATGTAATTGTATGCTCTTCTTTGCAAAAATGTCTCTGTGTTATATATTAGTATTGGTATTAGAATATGATACTTCTCATGATTTGTTTTCTTTCTTTTTGATGTTGTCAAAAGGGGAGAATAATATGCGAGATGAATATGGGAAGCACAAATTCAGGGGGAGCCTTCGATAACTACATGAAATGCATCGTCGCAAGTTTTTTCATCATCAAAAAGGGGTAGTATGTGAGTACAAATTCAACGTTAGATGTTTTGCATGATGTCAAAACGAGGAAAACTTAGAATTTCGGTATATTGGATGGTATCTCCATGTCTTGTGGCACTCCTTTGAATTAAAGGTCTTAAAAAACAAGTTTTTGAATAATTATTTCTTGTATGTGTCGACACATACGAATTTCAGGTTGACACATGGAACTTTACTATTAGAGGTTTTACATGATGTCAAAACTCGGAAAGCTAGAAATTCAGTATGGTGGATGATATCCTTATGTCTTATGGAGCTCCTCTGCATTATAGGTCTTAGGAATCATCAAAAAGTACTTTGAAATTAACCCAACACATTGAAAAATAATTTCTGCATGTTTTTACATTGCATGTGTAAACACATTCAACTTTCAGGTAAACATATGTAACTCAATTTTTAAGCATGTAAGCTTCTGTAAGTCACATGTCGACACATACAACATTTAGGTCGACACATACTAAAAGATTTCTAAAATTGCATAAATTATTATTTTATATGTCGACACATCCATATTTCAGGTCGACACATTTACTCACGTTTTAAAGCATGTAGCTTCTGACTTGTTCAGGTCGACACAGAGATTCCTTCAGGTCAACATATTCATTCCTTTATAAAGTATGTGTCGACACATAAATTTGAGGTGGACACATAAAATCTATTTTGGTAAAAAAAAAATTCTTTTATTCAGAATTTGTCCTTTTTTCCCTAAATATTTCCAGCTATAAATATATCATTAATGCATCATTCCAACTTTATGATACCATAAAATTAGCCTAACTTTTCTTTTCTTCTTTAACCTTCCAATCTATGCATATACACCAACGTTACATTGTGACGGTATTCCTTCGGGGTGCCATCTAGATGAAGAATTATGGATTTCTAATTGGTTTGGGTTGAGTTCTCGTAAGGGTCTTCATCTGGGAAAAACCATCGGGTTTGTCCTCCAAAATCATTTGTTGAATTGGGTATTTTTGTGCAAGATCGTGCGAGAAGGAATCGTCCATGTGAAAAATCCATTAGAGTGTTTGAAATCTTTTCAAGGAACCTTAGAGTGTTTGAAATCTTTTTAAGGAAGTAGCAAGAATTGGATGATAGAATTGGTGATCTTGTGTTGATAGTGTGCAATCAAATTTACTCGAGTGAAAAATCCCTTGGAGTGCTTAAAATCTTTGCAAGGAACCTTGTAGTGTTTGACATATTTTCAAGGAAGTAACTTAAGCGGCGAATAGGTTGCATCTATCGGTATTGGTTTTGTTGAAGATCAAAATAAGAGAAGGGGTTGAATCAACATCAAACGGTTATGTTTTATATAGTTTCTCTTGAACACTTCTCTTGTAACCATACTTTTGCAAAGTAAAAAATTATCCTAATTCCAAATTTGGAATTGGAGGGAGGTGTAGCCATAGCGAGGACAATTAGTGAACTTCCTAAATAAATCCTTGTGTCTCTTTTTTTTAAATTTCTTTACTTGCTTTAATAATCTTCAATAAATTTATCAAATACCATTGCGTTATCAATTGAGTTGTAAGTAATTTTCCAAATTATTTTTTGATTTACATCTAGTGTTGATATTGCTTATAATTACTGTTGATTATAAGTGCTTTAGTGTATCAACACAACTTAAAGGAAAATTATGAAAATTCACTTGCACACGAAGTGTTTGACAAATTGTTTAGTTTGTTCAATTTAAAAGTAAATTGCAATGTTCTATCACTTACTCTCATTTACTTTATATGTGCAACTTGTTGAATGTGTTGTTTGATTGATCAATTCGTATAAATTTTTTCTTTAAGTGATAAAGTTTAAATTTCTTTATTGATTAGATTATAATCACTTTAATTGTAAGGGATTTTTTATATCAACTAAGCTCAAAGAAAATTCTGAAAAATTGATTGCGCGTGACATGTTTGATAAAATGTTATGTTTTTAATATGATTTCATAGGAAATATGAAATCGTTATGTTTAATATTAAAATATTCATTGAGATATTATTATGTCGATTGATTTTATCATTATGTTAATTTCATATGGCTCGTGCATATCTGTGTTTACAATAACTAGGTTCGTTTAAACTACAATATTTATCTAGGCCAAAAACCTTCCGCTCAACGTTGTTTTTCAAATAAGTTTTAAATAACCTTTTTGAAATGTAGTTTTTATTTAGGGATCTATTATCCCCCCTCCCCCTCTAGATCTGATGTCATAGTCTAACACGTAATTTCTTTGATATTCAATATTTCATCCTTTCATATAAATAAACTCGTCCTCCATTAAAAACAATTAAGAAATACTAATTTCACCACCTTTTTCGTTTTGTTTTTTACCTCTTCAAATAGTATAAGTTTGAATATACACCTTAAGTTAACGACAACAAATTATGGTGGGTACTCTGATTTATCCCACCATAATACTATAATTAATGGGTCCTTCGATGAAATTTTGAACAAGAGTTCCAGATCACAATAATAAAAATTATGATATATATATATATATATATATATATATATATGTGTGTGTGTGTGTGTGTGTGTGTGTGTGTGTGTGTGTGTGTGTGTGTGTGTGTGTGTGTGTGTGTGTGTGTGTGTGTGTGTGTGTGTGTGTGTGTGTGTGTGTGTGTGTATGTGTGCGTGTGTGTGTGTGTGTATGTGTGTGTGTTTGTGTGTGTATGTGTGTGTGTAAGACCACACTTGAATTTCAACGCCATCCCACTAGTGAAGGTTTCCACATTCTATAAAAGGATCCAACTTTCGCTCCCTACCAAAGTGAACTAAGCCTTGATACCACTTGTTAGGTCATGAGATAAGCATACACATTAGGACAAGAGCAACCACATACGTAAGGTATACATCACATATTCACTCAAAATCTTTAAGCATTAGGTATATGAGTCCTCTCACTTATTAAAAACATATTCACTCAAAATCTTTAACTGGGTTGCCGAGGAGTGGAAGCAGGCTTTGCAATTACCACCGCGTTGACAGCTTGGCGGCGCTCGGGTTTGTCTTGCCTCCTAGGCCCATACACAGCACTGGCTTCCTTTTTAAAAGGTTTCTTCTCCGAACTTGAGGACGCACCTTTCTGAATCTTACCTGATTTCATACCAGCCTCTATCCTTTCCCCAGTCAGAATGAGATCCGTGAACCCTGCTGAGGAATTGCCAATGAGATGATTAAAGAAGAGCCCAGATAGGGTCCCCAAGAACATATCTACCGATTCACGGTCGGTTAATGGTGGCTGCACCCTGCCAGCCAGGTCCCTCCACTTCTGCGCATACTCTTTAAAACCTTCTCCCGATCCTAGCGACATACCCTGGAGTTGGGTACGTGTAGGAGCGAGGTCGGCATTATATTGATACTGCTTGTAAAAAGCAGGAGCCAACTCCTCCCAGTTACGAACCTTGGTTCCATCCAGCTGATAGAACCATTCGAGATGAGTCCCTGAAAGACTCTCCTGGAAGAAGTGGATCCACAAGTTCTTGTCCACAGTGTACGGCTGAATCTTCCGCACATAAGATCTGAGGTGTAGCTTAGGGCAGGACGCCCCGTCATACTTTGCGAAAGATGGTGCTTTGAACTTGTGTGGAATGACCACACCAGAAGATAGACCCAAGTCTCCGAAATCCAAACCAGGCACTTGTTGAATTTCCATGGCGTTCAGACGGTCTTCCAATTGCTTGTACCTGTCTTCAGCTGGAGGATACTGCTCCTCATTAAAATCAGTCTCGTTGTCAGAGACTACCGGACTAGGAACCCTTCCCCCCTGGGGACTGCCCTTGCCTACAGAAGAACCAGCTTGCTCAACCTCATTCTGCAGCGTGTTACCAAACCTCCGGCCCGTGTTGAATAGAACAGTTCTCTTCTTCTTCTTCTTGACCAGCAGGGCCTTCAACTCCTCTTGACCTTGTGCCAAACTCATAATCAGTTCTTGGAATTGGGCGTTCTGAGCCTGAAGGGCCTTGATGGACTGCTCGGTAGATGATTCAGGGTTCATGATGCTGAAATAAACAGCGAAGAACATTAAGCAACCTGAAAAGAAGAGTACCTGTGATGCACATGATGAATGGAATGCGTATGATTTATGTTTTCAAAGACAATCGGGAATCAACTTTGTAAACAAAAAGGAACACACTTCATTAGATTCAACTTTGAGATTTAAATTGTTCAACAGGTTACCCTTAGGTGTTACATAAAAAATGGAAATACTGAAAAGGGAAATAAAACTATAAAAGAATATCCAAAGCTCATCATTGATCCCAGGGTCTCCTCTTCTCAGTACGGATGTAGTCATTCAAGGCTCGCTCGTTCTCCAATTGCTTTGTCAGCTTCTGGATCTTCAATTCCTGCTCGTTGAACTTTTCTCGATAAGAATACCGTTCTTCTCGCAGTTGCGCCCAAGACCTCTTTAGTGTCTCAATATCAGTAGGCATCTGAGGAGGGAGAACAGTTAGAGGAGCCCCGTCTTTATCAGGATACTCAAGAATGATGGGTCTGACAGCTTCATACGGCATACCTAACTTCTGAGCACGGATGCGGACCCATTTGTAGTAGGCTTCCATAGGTAGAGAAGTATTTGGTCCCAACTCTTGTGGGTCAGCTTTGTGAATTCTGTCCCATGCCTTGATGAACCTACGACGCAGCTCGTCACTATCTACCTGAAACTCAAAACTGATGTGAGGCACCAACATCTCATGAGGCCCTGCTCTTCTGGCTCTTCCAAACTGACGGAGCACTAGACATGGATTATAAGAGATCCCTCCTTGGGTACCAATCAAAGGAACATTAGGATATTCTCCGCAACGATCAATAACAGCTATCTCATCCAAACCTCTGAGAGTCCAAATGATGTCCTTATCAGTGAGAGACATTAACCTATGAGCCCAACCTCTTCCTTCTTTGTTCTTCAGCACGAACTTAGGGAGGTGCGAAATAAACCACCTCACTAACAAAGGAATGCAACACCATAGAGTTCCTCGTCTTCGGGCAGTACGAGCATAAAGTTGTTGCAGGATGTCACCCAAGAGAGTGGGCACAGGGTTCCGAGACATAAAGATCCTTATGGCAGTGACATTAATGAAGTTATCAGGATTAGGAAACAAGACTAGACCATAGATTAAGAGAGCCAGAATGTCTTCATACACTACAAGAAAATTAGTGTTTAACGACACAAAAATTGCGACAGTTATGTGATAACTGTCGTAATTGACATATAGAGACAGTGTTTACGACAGTTGACACCAACCGTTCCTAATATTTATTTTGCGACGGTATATTTAACCATCATAATATTATTATTACGACGGTAAAACAACCGTCGGCCCCCATTTAACACTTTTAACATTGATTTTTCACCAACAACTAGTCACGACGGTAAAATTAACCATCCTAAAAGGCATATCACGATGGTAAAGCACCCGTCGCACCCTTAAACCTTTCACGACGGTAAAATTATCCGTCCTAAAATTCATTTCACGACGGTAAAACAACCGTCGCACCCAAAACCTTTAAAAATTCTCATGGGCACGACGGTAAAACACCTGTCGCCGTAAAAAAGTTAAAAAGCTCATAAAACATCCATTCACTTTCTACTCCTGCGTTCACTTTTTCTACTCACGGTGCCGTTCATGCCGTTCTTCTTCACACCGAAAGAAACCCCTTGACACCGAAAGGAATCTCTTCAAACCGCTCATCTTCACACCAAAAAACGCACAGCAATGGAAACTACATCCTCTGCGTTCATCTCTTCAAACACAGTAAGTTTTATGTATCACTTTTTGCATTGTTCTCATCTCTCTCATTCTCTGCCATTGATTTCAGCATTGGAGATTCACTTGAATCTTATGGTTGAGCTCTTTGTGATGATTGATTTTGAGTTTGAATATATTGAATTGATGTTAGGTTTTCTAATTTGTTGTTTTAGGGTTTTATTTCTTTTTATGATTTTTTAGGTTTTCTAATTTGTTGTTTTAGGCATAAAACTGATATAAGAGGACCATATACTGATCCAAATGGGATAGTAGTCGTTTTGCAATTGTAATAAAATACCCAACAGTTAAACATAGCTTTCCCTAATGATGCATTCTGTTTTATTCACGTGTATAAAAAGTTTATAGTTTGATGCATCTTAATATAACATACCTGTCTAGATTTTAACTCCCTTGCAACCCCTGCTGTTATTGTAGAGGTGAAATATTCCGCTGCTTCTTTGGCTGCTCAAAGTCTATTGCTAAGGTGAGAATTTCATTTTCAGTGTTTATAGTTAATGGCTAGTTAACTGTATTATACTCATGCTCGTTATTCTAAATCAATACAATTGATTTTGAAATGTTATTGTGTTCCCATTCACATTGGATCCTTTTCTGCTCTGGTACTTTCTTTACTCGAGTTTGTTATGGTTCCCAGCAGTTTAGATTAGGGGTTGGCATTTGTCATGATTAGTACTTGTCTTACTGCTCTGATAGTCATACCTGGATGCTCATGTGATTTTGTTGCTGACAATAATATTAAAATCTAGGAGATTTCTCAGTTTCATTTTGTAAAGCATGTATTTGCTACGTATTTGCTACCCAGGTGTAAATGTTGATGAATTATTGTGTGTGATTGATGCATTAAAATAAGAATTGCTACCCAGCAACAACCAATTATTTTTACCCATCTTTGTTATGTCTCACTATAAACTTCAAGTTCTGTCTTGATTGCACCTGTTAGGATTCATGTTTAGTTAGTATATTGTTTTTTATTCTTTGTAGTAGTGGATATCCTTTTATAGTCTAGCGTATCAGCGTATGTGCTGCTATCTGTGATTAATGCATAGGTTCAAATCAACAAATTATATTTTAAATAAAACCTCCCAATTTAATTTATTTTAGGGTACATTGGTTCTTTAATTAAAACCTTCACCCTCTTCTTCTTCATCATCTTCCTCTCCATCTTTGATATTACCGTTTTCTTTATAACTGAGCAGAGATTTCTGAGTTTAGTTTCTGTATCATCTATTCTTTTTTAGCCACTATCCATGTTTTAGCCCTTTTCATTAAACTAGCCTTCATTGTTTTCATTTTCCTTGTGCTTTTGGTATATTAACTTGTTCATCTGTTTCTTATTCCTGTTCAGTTTTAATTTGAGTTATCAGGTTGTAGTTTCTTGGGGTGTAAAATTATGGTTTTTAGATGTGATTCAAAATTGCCATTTAGGGTTGTGGTTTTTGGGTAGGGGTTACAAACAGTTTCTGAGTATGGCATCTTTGACTGCTGGGGAAATTCCTGCAAACTATTTTGATCCTATTGATCAATAAGATTTGAGCCGTTGAACACCATATGCACTTTCCATCCACAAATTTTATCGAGTCTGTATACGAAATGCAAAATCATTAGCATCACCAAAGTATGAGAAGTTTACAAGTTTTAACGTAAAAAAACTTTGGAACAATCTCACATGTAGGAAACTTTAGCAAGTAAATTACCCGTGATATAGAACAGAAAGCTAAGCAGTGTCTGTTGCGGGTTGAGTCACTTCGGACTTCACCAACAGCTTAGTCAAATTCTCTAGGGAGCAAACTTGATACTTAACTTTTCCAGAGGGTGAAAGAAAAACTTCTGCAAGTTCAAGCTTATCCGAGGTAAGACTAGTGGTGTCCATAGTTTTACTCAGTACCTTCGGGCTTTCTCTAATATGAGGGTTGCACTATGTTATTATTAACAGAGATTGAAAATGTGTTACTGCATGTGCATGTATTTCATCTTAATCTCGAGCATCTATTTTCTAATAAATGGTTATGGTTTTGTAATTTTCTCTCAATCATATTTATCACTTCATTTAGAGAAGCCAAACTTGGTTGCATGATAATTTGTGTTAAAAAAACTAATTTCAAGTCTAAATACAGGTTTCAATTTATTGTGATTTTCTTGTTTAGTTAATGAACTACTTTTCTTCTATTGCCAAAGAAGAACATGTACCTTAGAATATTGCTTTGAAGGGTTTAGCTGTCGAATAGCTGTCAAAAACATAAATGGGAATGTGTAATGTTTGTTATTTGAAATGTAAACTACAGAGTTACTCTGTTAATTGAACTGTAATGATTTAGACAGATTTTTCTTTCTTTGCAAATGTAGGACGGTCGAATAATTAGTGTTGGTGACTGTGCTCTCTTCAAACCATCAAAATATCGCCCGCCTTTTATTGGAGTAATTCGTAGTTTGACACTTGGTAAAGAAAGTAAATTAAAGTTAAGTGTTAATTGGCTTTATCGGTCCATTGAAGTAAAACTCAGCAAAGCAGAGCCCTTGGAGGCTGCTCCCAACGAGATTTTCTACTCCCTTCATAAGAGTGAGATTGATGCTGAATTGCTAATCCATCCTTGTAAAGTTGCATTCCTTCCTAAAGGCGTCAAACTTCCTGAAGGGATTTCATCATTTGTGTGTAGAAGGGTTTATGACACATCGAACAAGTGTTTAAGATGGCTAGATGATCAAGAGTGGTGTTGCATACTCCACTTGATAAAGGCGTCCTTCGGGTGAGAATATTGTTGTACGGCTATCATATTTTCGAGACATTTTGATCAAAAGAGGGGAAGACGGTAGCGTCGATTGAAAAACATTGACAGTTTATAAATAATACAAAACAGATCTAGTAATCTGGAATTCTATTAAATTATATCATAGATGCTATTGAGGGTCTGGAGCACAGTACCGGCCATTGTTTATACACTGAGACTTGCATTGATTGCTTAAGAGAAAATCATTAGGGCAGTACCAAGTTATAAAGTGAGGAGTAAATTGAGTGAACCCCTTCTTCTCAAGAAACTGAGTTGCACCCCTTCATGCATCTGAAACATGAAGTGTCTTCTGCACTAGAATGAAAATAATAATGTTTTTGTTGGATTTAAAGGGATATGAGCTGTTGAAAAATATAAGATTTCTATTTGATAAATCTATGATTTCTACCAACTATTGATATGTTGCTTTGGTTTTTGTTGCAGGTAACTTTTCTCTTCCACTTGCTTCGCTGCTCTTCAAACCCTCGTGCGTCTTTGAGGTATGATTTCATTCTTAAATTTGAGTGTGCCTTTACTATATCACTGTTTAATAGTGTTAGACTAAAGAATTTTATCTTATAAGAATTTTATCTTAAATTTGAGTATGCCTTTACAAATACATTATTCTTATAAGCAATTGTAATAACCAAAATTGCAATGTTTGCAATCGCATTCATACGGGACCGCAAAAGCACTTTAAAATCCTAGTACAAAGCAATATTAAGGTCGCACTCGCACACTGACACAACATAAGTAAATATTCTTGAAGTACCTAGCTAAATATAGTAAACATATTGATATGAAGTATTTATCCATATATGTATGTTACATGAAACTGTATTATACTAATTGATATCACAAGGCTTCACCTATAAACTTGTTATGTAGTGTGTAAAAACAAATTAAACAACCAATAATAAAACTCATCTCTTTTATTTTTTCTATTGTTTATATTCAAAATAACATGTTCTTGTAAGTACTAGAATTCTGAAAATATAATTTTTTTTTTTAAGAAATGGATAAGTCATGGATTATTAAGCCACAATCATCGATTGCGTATCAAAAAGGGATACAAGAATTTATTGATTTTGCATTCAAAGGTGCAAAAGAAAACGACGTAGTAATATGTCCTTGCAAACGTTGCGGTTTCAGAAAATTAAAGAGTAGGAGTGACATGTTCGACCACTTAAGTTGGTCACCATTTCCGCAGGGATACACCATGTGGATCCATCACGGAGAGTCTTTTGTACGATCTAGTACTATCTCCCCTAGTACTACTCCAAGTATGGTAGAAGATACTAACATTGTCGAAGAACCTATTCAGAACATGATCAATGGTGCATTTGGAGTTTATGGGAATCATGCAAATGAAATACCATCTGTGTCAAATTTGGAGATTGAACAAGAAGATTATGTGATGCCAAGCTCGACTCAGGAAAGAAACGAAGCCAAGGAGTATTATGAGTTGGCTAGAGAAGGAGAACAACCTTTATATGAAGGGTGTAGACGATATTCAAGACTATCTTTTTTGGTTAAGTTGTACCATATAAAGTGTTTATGTGGATTGAGTGAGAAGGCAATGACAATGATTTTAGAGTTAATAAAAGATGCATTTGAATATGCAAACATTCCAAGTTCATTCTATGAAGCCAAGAAATCAATCACAAAACTTGGTTTGAATTATGTAAAGATACCCGCATGTCCAAACGGTTGTATGCTTTATTGGGGAGAAGATGAGGAGAGGGAGACTTGCAAAAATTGCAACACTTCAAAATGGAAAACAAATGAGGATGTCTCTGTTAACAAGAAAAAAAAGAAAATTCCTGCCAAGGTTCTTCGTTATTTTCCATTAAAACCTCGATTACAGAGATTATTTTTGTCATCAAAAACGGCAGAGGATATGAGATGGCATGCAACAGATACTAACAATGATGGAATATTGAGGCATCCTAGAGATTCAGAAGCTTGGAAGAAATTTGACTTGACACATACTTGGTTTTCATCAGATCCACGGAATATGCGTCTTGCATTGGCTAGTGATGGTTTTAATCCTTTTGGTGTGATGAGTACAAACAATAGTATTTGGCCAGTTGTTCTCATACCATATAACACTCCTCCATGGGTTTGCATGAAGCAGACATCATTTATAATGTCAATGATAATTCCCGGTAAAGAGGCACCAGGAAATAATATTGATGTCTACTTACAACCATTAATCAAAGACCTGAAGGAGTTATGGACAAGTGGTGTGGATACATACGATTCTTTCAAGAAAGAGATGTTCAAGTTGCATGCAAATTTGATGTGGACTATTAGTGACTTTCCAGGGTTGGGTTCACTTTCTGGGTGGAACACATACACAGGACTTGCTTGCCCATCGTGTAACTTTCAAACTACACCTCTCCGTCTTAAAGCTAGTCGTAAATGGTGTTTTATAGGTCATCATCGTTTCCTTGATCGGAGACACAGGTTTAGATTGAACAAGATCCGCTTTAATGGTGAACAAGAAATGCGGAGTCCACCGAGAACATTATCTGGACATGAAGTTTTTGAAAAGGTTAAAGATGTTGAAGTCATCTTTGGTAAAAAGGCAGTGAAAGAAAAATCAGTAAAAAGAACACGTGAGGAACAACCTATAGAAGGTGATAGTACACAATGTGATCCTACAAAAGGTCATCCTCAACAATGGAAAAAGAAAAGCATATTTTTTGAACTTCCGTATTGGAAAGATAATCTTCTACGCCATAATCTTGATCCGATGCATATTGAGAAAAATGTGTGCGATAATGTCCTATTTACTCTACTGAATGATAGGAAAAAGAGTAAAGACCATTATAAAGCTCGAGAAGACCTTCAAAATATGGGCATAAGACCTGATCTTTGGCCTGATGAAAATGGTAAAATTTCTCCGGCTGCCTTTAGTTTAACAGGTAAAAATAAAAGGAATTTTTTAATGACTTTAAAGAATATTAGGGTGCCTGATGGTTATTCAAGCAACATTTCTAGATGCATTGACTTAGTAAATCTCAAGGTGAATGGAATGATGAAGAGTCATGATTGTCATATATTAATGGAACAACTTTTACCATTAGCCATTCGCACAACATTACCTCATGAGGTTTCAGCAGTATTGATTGAGTTGTGCTCATTCTTTAGACAATTATGTGCCAAGGTATTGAAAATTGAAGACATGGAAAAATTGCAAAACCAAATTGTCCTCACTTTATGCCATATGGAAATGTTATTTCCTCCCTCGTTCTTCACGGTTATGGTCCACTTGGTTGTTCACCTTGTTGAAGAAGTTAAACTTGGAGGTCCTGTTCATTATCGATGGATGTATCCTGTTGAAAGGTAAACTATGTGATTTTGTTCTAATGTTACTAACTTAATTATAAAGTAGAAAGTTTTTTTAACTAGTGTTATTGTGGTTCAATGATAGGTACTTGGGAAAACTTAAATCGTATGTACGTAATAAGGCAAAACCAGAAGGGTCTATTGCAGAAGGATACCGTTTTGAAGAGATTCTTACATTTTGTTCAAGATATCTAGAAAATATTGAGACCACATTGATGACCCTATTGATGATATCCAAACTGCTTCACGTGTAGCTGAATTATTTCCTAGAGTTGGAAAACCTGTGGGTGGATCTTCTTATTACACCCTAACACCAACTGAAAAATTGCAGGCTCATAGACACGTTTTAACAAACTGTCCAATAGTTGACGACTATCTAAAGTATGTAGTTTTATTACATTTAAGTAGTTTCATCTATACTATTAATATTTTTTTACATCTAATATCGAATAATCAAATAGGCAGTTCCGAAGTTTTACTCAAAACCAAATGAGGCGCAGTCAAAGAAGTGCTACTGAGATAGACAAGAAGGTTCATAAGGAGTTTGCGCATTGGTTCAGCAATCGTGTGAGTTTTCATACAAAAATAGATGTTTTATTGAATTGGTTTTTAATAATAACAAGACTAATTGAATGTTGTATCATGTATAGATTCGCAACAATCTTGACAACATTCATGGGCCAGATAAAGATGTTCTCATTAGTCTTGCTCATGGACCTTTTGATAAAGTTAAAAGATTTACCGCGTTCAATGTCAATGGATTCAAGTTTCGAACGTTGGAACGAGACAATCTTTTAAAAACTCAAAATAGTGGAGTTTTTGGCATGTTTGGGACACGAAGTTATTCAAGCAATAGTGATACCCAAATGAGATTTGGAGGGGTCCCTTACTATGGAAGATTAATAGATATTATTGTGCTTTCCTATGATGGCTTCACAGTGCCCATGTTTAAATGTGAATGGGCTAATATCATAAACCCAAGAGGAATTAAGATAGATAAGTTGGGTTTTACCTCTATAAACTTTGCAAGACTACTACATACTAGTGAACATGAAGATAATGAGCCATATATTCAAGCATCTGAAGCTCATATGGTTTTTTATGTAGATGATGAGAGTGAACAAGGATGGAGCATACCTGTTCATTTGAAGCCAAGAGACTTGTATGACATGGGTGGAAATGATGAAATTATGACACCCATTGAGCCATATCCATCACAAAATTTGGAACAAATCTTTTCAAATGATGATCTTGGAACTTCAGCGACAAATGATGACAATAGTTAACATATAGTTTTTTATTGATAAGAATCTAGTTTGTTTGTAACTTGTGTGAGACTTAATGTATGATATTCCATTGTTACTCTATGTTCTTTGTTGCTTATCCCTAATTAATATGTTAGATGACATTGTTACTCTATGTTTTTAATTTATTGTGTTTATGTTATGTTTATTAAATTTGTATTCACTAATATATAATTTTGATGTTTACTACTTTTAGTGTACTTAATACCTATACTTGCAGTTGAAGCCTTTTGTGAGACAATGACTACACCATATGAGAATAGTCGCCTCAAAAGAATTGCAGAGAATAAGAAAAAGTTAGCGGCTCTCAATCTTCCTACACTCTCTCAATCCCTTCACAAATCATCAGAGTCTTCTTCCAAACCATCACTGGTCAGTCATAAATTCTCTATACTACTCCATACAAATTAATTGTACTTATTATTTACTAATATTCACTAATGTATTTTATTTAGTCTGTGAAGGGCCGTTCAAGGTTTGTACAACCTGGAGAGCTTGAAGTAAATAAGAAGCGCCTACGTTCAATTACAACTCGCAAATCATCAATAACCCCTCCACCAATGGAAACTACAATAACCCCTCCACCAATGGAAACTACAATAACCCCTCCGTCAATCCAAATTGCAAAAGATGTTGTGGTAGAAGATGAGGATGAAGATGACATGGTAGGAGATGAGGCTAATGATGTTGTGGTAGGAGATGGGACTGGAGATGTTGTATTAGGAGATGAGGCTGAAGATGTTGTGGTAGGAGATGAGGCTGAAGATGTTGTGGTAGGAGATGGGACTGGAGATGTTGTGGTAGGAGATGAGGCTGAAGATGTTGTGGTAGGAGATAGGACTGGAGATGTTGTTAAAGTGGCTAAATCTGAGTATTGGGATGTAAATGTCATTAGTAAGTAATTTAAGGTTAAAGTATCTATAAATAATTTAAATTTTTTACATAGTTGAGTTATGAAATTAATTTGTTTACTTTTTTAATGTGATAGACGAGGAAGGTTATGTTTCAAACACACGTTTATGTGTGAAAGACTTGGTTGCGAAATCAGAGCCTGATGGAACATGGATAATACTTGAATTCAATAAGAATAATTGTGCAGTAGGACCGGTGTTGTACCCCAAAATTTGCCCTCCCATATTCTTCAAGAAATTGCCAAGCCAAGTCACAAAATTCCCCAAGGGTTATGCAGTTTAACTGTCTCCTATACAGTTAAAACTAGGGTTTTTGTTCTGATCAAAGAAAGGAAGTTTTCAAGGACCCAATCAAGTCTCATATGCTTACAAAGATGGTCAAGTATCCTCATATCAAATTTCAAGGCATTCAGCTCAAAATTGCACAGTCAAAACCCTAGATTGCACTACAGTCAACTGTAGGGGCAAAATGGTCATTTGACAGTCAAAAGTTCAAATTTTTGGTCAACATATCATTTTGAAGCCATAAACATCATTTGATCAATGCTTGATCATGATTCTCAAAATTTGGCTCAGAAAATCATCAAGATGCAAAAGTTACTATATTTGGACAGCTGAAAAAAGTCAACTGAAATTGACCAGGGCATAACTTCACATGGATTATCAGAAAAATTCCATCCAAAGCTCATTTTGAAGAGAAAGACATTTCCTACAACTCATCTTCATACTTCAAGTCCAAGAAATGCACTCACAAAAAGTTATCAATTTCAACATTATAGGTCATTTTCAAAAGTCAACAAAAAGGGACTTTAAGTCAAAGGCCATAACTTGAGATTGGTAAATCAAAATGACATGGGACCAAAGGCATTGGTTAGAGGACTCAAAGACCTTTCCAAAATGTCCAAGAACATGTGAAAAGCTTAAAAATTGAGCAAGTTATGCCTTGTGGAAGTTTGGAAATGTTTGGGAATTTTGGAAAGTCAACATTGATGCAAATGATCCAAAAATGCTAATGGGCCCATTTTTCTTCCAAGTTTCTTCATGCCAAGCCTATGCACGACCATTAAGCCCAAGGGGAAGTATTTTCTCATTTTTTTAATTATTTATTTGAATTTATATTAATATTAATTCATTTAAATTATTTAAATATGTAGAAAATATAAACTTGACCTAAAAAAATCTTTTTATGCACATTCTAGACTCAAGATTTCGTGCACATGCTAATTGGGAAAGAATTGGACTAATTGAGCTTAATTGATACAAAATACATGAGAAAAAGATTGAAAAAAGATCCTTAACAAATCAAATCTCCAATTCATAAAAGCAATGGATTTTGATCCAATTTTCTTAACCTAATTACTCACTACATATGCAGGATGAGAAACCTAATGGGAAGAGACTGAAAAGCTGCGCAAGAAGCTCTCTACAAAACTTGAAAATTGCCATAAAACTCAAGAACTAAATTCAGTGTTCTAGGTGGTTTTAAGCCCTAATACTCATTCCAAAAGCTTGCTCGTGGACTCCTGATCATATTCCAATCAATATCAATCACCAAAACACCCTGAATCGGTATCATGAACTCAAACAGTTTCAAGAAAAATGCATGATCGTGTACCATGTTTAAGGCATTTTCATTGTTTTTTATTGATGCATTCATACTAATAAACATATTCTGAAGCTAACCATGTGATCCAATTTTGTTTTCGTGCCGTATATGGATGTTTGCCATTGTTAATTTTTAGGGTTCATAAAGCTTAGAATTAGGGCTTTTCAATTGAAGAAAAATTAGCTTTCCAGACTTAGACCATTCAAACCGGCACACTCCAACGAACAAGAATCAGTCATCGCGATTAATTTATGGGGCCTCAGGGCCTAGTCGTTATTTTCTCGTATGCCACTTTCTACAACGGTGTAAAAACCGTTGCCTAATACTTTTGTTTTTTTCAGGCAAAACGAAGCCATGGGGAAGATGATGAAGTGGCGTATACTGGTTGGATAATTTGAATTTTTCGCGCTTAACCACTAACGCGTTTGTGTTTTCTTTTTGTTATTTACTTATTGTAATATGATAATTGAAGCGTGGTAGCTCAGCTGGCAAGTGGACGTGTTTGTGACCTTCATGACCTGGGTTCGAACCCCAGGTCTCATGCTATTTCAATATTGTTTTTCATTCACAATTCCCATGCAGCTTCAGCGCAATGGTTTACCATAGGCCATCATAATCCAAGCAGCCACGCGTCCTGGCAGGTCCATCAAAGGGCTCAGATCAAAGAACGTGCTGTGCCCAAGTCAACACGCTAGCACATGAGTTGGCAAAAGTCAATGGATCCACTGCTTATTGGGCCTGATTTGCTGAACAATACCTCCTAAATTGGGGCCTGAACCCCCCCTTGGTTTGCCTTCTCTTTCTTTTTATTTTTTAATTGTTATTTTATTTTCTAATTTAATTAATTAATGTTTTTTTTATAAAATATAAAAATATCATAAAAATCAGAAAAAGGCAAAAATATAATATATATTTATTTTAATTATTTTTCATAAAAAAACTTGCATGTAAATTAGTTAATTTAAATTAAGGCTTATTGTTAATTCTTTTCATCATAAAAACACAAAAATGTAGAATTTAGGTTTGATGAATTTTATTCCTTTTTAAATTTTCCTTTTTTCTATCACAATATTATTTATTTATTTATTTATTTTTTTATAATTAAATGCACATAAATTAATTTAGGGTTTAATTTAGGTTAATGTAACATTTTCATGATAACTAAAAAATATTAGAATTAGGGTTCGACACTTTGTTTTAATTGTAATTAATTCTCTTTTTTCCTATTAAATCTCAAAAAACACAAAAATACTAAAAAACATTTTCTTTTAAATTTTAATTTTTAATTCTTCATTAATTTTAATTTTTGCAAAAGTGTCCAACGCCCACATTGTTAATTATTTAATCTGCGTATTTATTTTATTTCGTTTATTATAATTATGTAATTCTCCCAAAGCTTTGTAATTTAAACTTTTCGCACTTTTATTTGCTTCTTTATTTTCCGTCAAATCGGGTCCGGTTTAATTTTGGCGATGTGGACCCGCGCCTTTGTAATAGCCTTAGATTTATTTTCCCGCAAATATTTTTAACTGTTAAATATGCATGCAAGAATGAATGTCTAAATAAAATCAAGCGTAGATCACAATGAATATGACAAGACAAATACAAATGAAAACGACACACAAATTCGCACACACCACCCCTAGGGTACGCCTCACTATTGCCTTTCGAAAGGTGGTCGTCGAGTAGAGGATGTCTTAGTAAGTCCTCATGATCCGGGAACCTGGCATGAGGGTAGCTTCTAAGGTGTCTTCCCATTGCTCTGGTGATCACCATGTCCCGAACCTCGAATTGACCCGAACACCTCCAACGGTGGTGCTACCTACCTCTCAATGGTGGGATGGCACTACTTTTAAGGACATTTACACAGACGAATTCCTTAGGGTAGGTAGGTTCTCAAGGATACTTGCTCTAATCTTCAAAACAAACTGAAATCTTTTCACACCAACACATTTTCAAAAGCTTTCAAAGCAAATTTTTCAAACACTCTGATGTACGAGTCGAACTGAAATTTTTCAAAGAAACTTTTTAAACCCACAATTGAAAAGCAAGCAAACATTTTTGAAAACACAATGAGCAAGTATCTAAGAGCCCATGGATAACCATGGATAGAAAGGGTGCTAACACCTTCCCTTTCTATAACCTACCTCCCGAACCGAGATCAATCTCTATAAGGAATTTTTCTGTGCTTTTGTCCTTTCCATTTGGAGAAAATAAAAGACGGTGGCGACTCTTGCTTCCGCGACATTTCGCGAACCAGCGTTAAACAGTCAGTTCCAGATCCACCAATCACAGAACTGGCGACTCTGCTGGGGATATCTTATAAAGTGAGGTGTACCTTAGGGCTAGGTCATAACTGTGTTTTCACTTGTATTGTTTTGCTTGCTTTATTATTGGGGGTTGCATCGGAGTTACATAGATCCTAACCCGGATCTGGGGATACCCTGTTTAGGTAGCATAAGCTGTGAGGGACTTGTCCGGCGTATACCGACATGGGTGAAGCAGTGGCTACGTTGGTGTGGCACCTTGGTCTGTACCGATATCCCTCGTGTTGAAACGGGGAGAATATGGGTCTTCCAAGGAGTCATTAAGCACCAACAGACCTTAGAACCTTAAATGACACAACTTGGCCATTAGAACAGTAGCAGTATGCTACACCCATGGAGGCTAAACTCTCGTGATGGTTCTGGCCGCAAGAAAAGATTGCGATGCTGGAGTTATGACCGATTGAGGGTAGTCAATGATATTGGGATCCTCTAAGAACCCGGTTACTTTGATAGGACAGGTATGAACCAACAAACTGAAAGAGGGTACTACCCAGACCTCATGCTGGCCTAAACTCTAAGGGTTTCTCTTGGGTGACTTGCGTGCCTTCGTACTTGACTACTTGCATGCTTGTTATCTGACCCTTGATGTCTTGCAGGTTTTGTTCATAGTCCTTAATTGGAACTTATAACAGGGTGTACTAACCACTTGCAGGTTCTGTTTATAGTCCTTAATTGGGACTCATGACAGGTTTTACTTAGGTTTCTTGCAGGTTTTGTTCATAGTCCTTAATTGGGACTTATAACAGGGTGTACTAACTACTTGCAGGTCCTGTTTATAGTCCTTAATCAGGACTCATAACAAGTTTATCAAGTTTCTTGCAGGTTCCGGTTTATAGTCCTTAATTGGGACTCATAACAGGGTTACTCACATTACCCCATGCATAGCATAACATCATACCATTGCATGCATCCTGCATACATCCTAACCCATTTCAAGGATCTCAAGGGCTTGTGATGCAGGTCATGATGAATCAAACATCTAGCAAGGGGCAAAGAGGATTTATTTTCCTCTAGCCAAGGTTGTCAGGGGCTATGACCCACTGGATATGGTGAGCCTTTGACCCTTGACGAAGGACTCTCAACAAAAATGAAGTTCTTACAATCAAGCTACCGGTTCCAAATGCTAACAAAGTTTCTCTGTTTACCCCGCGAGGTCCTTGAAAACATTACATGCATGTCATACATCTCATTGCATTGCAGGTATCCCTTGACAGGTTGCTTATCTTTCTTTGCTGTTTATTTCAGCCGATCATCATGAATCCTGAATCATCAGCCGAGCAGACTATCAAAGACCTCCAGGCTCAGAACGCCCAGTTCCAAGAGCTGATCATGAATTTGACCCAGGGGCAACAAGATCTGAAGGCTCTGCTCTTGAAGAAGGACAAGAAGAAGAAGAAGAGGATTGTTTTGTTCAGCCCTAGACGCAGATCTGGGAATACACCGCAAATTGAAACTGAGAGGACAACCCCATCTGTGGGAAAAAGCAGTCATCAAGAGGAAAGGATGCCCAGTCCAGAGGTCTCTGACAATGAAACAGATTTCGACGACGAACAGTACCCTCCGGCTGAGGACAAGTACAAACAGTTGGAGGATAGGCTGAATGCTATGGAGATCCAACAGGTACCTGGGCTGGATCTTGGAGATTTGGGTTTGTCAACTGGTGTGGTTATTCCTCGGAAGTTCAAAGCACCATCCTTTACTAAGTATGACGGGGCGTCTTGCCCCAAGCTGCATCTAAGGTCCTATGTTCGGAAGATTCAGCCATATACGGTGGACAAGAATTTATGGATCCACTTCTTCCAGGAGAGTCTTTCAGGGACTCATCTCGAATGGTTCTATCAGCTGGATGGGACCAAAGTTCGTAACTGGGAGGAGTTGGCTACTGCTTTCTATAAGCAGTATCAATATAATGCCGACCTTGCCCCTACGCGTACCCAACTCCAGGGTATGTCGTTAGGATCAAGTGAAGGTTTTAAAGAATATGCGCAGAAATGGAGCGATCTTGCTGGAAGGGTACAACCACCTCTGACTGATCGGGAACTTGTTGATATGTTCTTGGGGACCCTGTCTGGTCCGTTCTACAACCACCTAATTGGGAATTCGTCTGCTGGATTCACAGATCTTATCTTGACTGGAGAGCGAATAGAAGCTGGCATCCGGGCTGGGAAAATTCAAGAGGCTGCGCCTTCCGATAAAAAGCCTCATCATGGAAAGAAAGAATCCAATGTTGTGCATGGTAAAAAGAGCCGTCATGAGGCAGGGGCAATCCAGATTTCCAATCCCGGACCTGCTTAACAAGGACAGGGGCAGCAGCGCAAGGAGAAACGACAGTATACCAAACTCAACATGTCGCTGGATCAAGCACTGCAACAACTGTTGAAGACAGGGCTGATCACCTTAAGGGCTCCTCTTCGGAATCCGAACACTTCTGCTCCCAACTATCACCCCAATGATAGGTGCGCATATCATTCTGATAGCCCGGGGCATACTACGGACAACTGCTGGCCTCTCAAGAACAAAATTCAAGACATGATCAACGCCGGGGAGATTCAGTTTGAAGTGCCAGAGACTCCGAACATAATCACTGCTCCGTTGCCCAATCATTGAAGCCTTTTGTCTATTTGAATTTTGAGTTGTATTTTTCATTGCTTATACAAACGACTAATGTCATAGCAAACTCTTTTATGTTATCAATGCATCGCATACGTCTGTTTTGAGAATTAATACAATGGTTTTCACTATACTCAAATTTCTTTTCATATTTTTTCTGATGATCAACTCTTGGTTAATAATTCTGAGCCTCTTGAGGGAGGATGACGAAAACGATACCGCGATCATTACAGTATGCTTTTGAACAAACCCCGCTGATGAGGTACAGGCATTGTTTCAAATCCTAAACACTGGAGTTATAAGGATGATAATCCCTCGTCAAACCCTCTGAGCCAAAGAAGTAGGAGTTTTTATTTTCGAAATTTAAAACCCTTAATCACAACCTGGGGCAGGGTAGTCTCTCAGTTGATCCAAGTGCATAACGAATGGCACCGAGAAGATCTTTACAAAACGAACAAAGACAGTGATGGTTCAGAACAATCAAAAGGACAGGCAGTCATTATCAAAAATTTTCATAAATGAAAAGCCCAAAAAGTCTAAACCTACAAAGGGGACTTATGAAACTGGGGCATCCCGCTGACTGTAATTCCAAAAAAGGAAACAGTTCAGGCAAAAAAGAAAGGGATAACAAAATCAAGAAAGAGGTCTCACAAACCCTCAACCAAAACAAAGATGACTGCCCATTCAAAATAAGTTATCAACATCTGAACCATTATTGGAACATCAAAGCAAAGACTCAAGCAAGGTCTAACGCACGGTCAACTGGAGTTTAGGTTTGGAGAACATCACGAAGAGCGGGTGGGTACAAATACTTTGAGCCTTTATCCTTCGTTTCTTAAAACCGTGAACCAGGCCACGTTATAACCCTTAAAAGTCCTAGCTGAAGCATGGGTTAGTTCGAAAGCATACTGTCACGAAAGGTATCCTGACTCCTGAAGGCCTACGGTAAATACGGAGTTTGACATCACGTTTTACAAACATTCACTTGTTTTATGAAAAGATGCATTTTCAAAAATCTTCGAGACAGACATAAGCTTTGCGTTTTTAACATAACTTTGTTTGCATATGACTTTTTGTTTAAACAGCATAAAAATTTGCACGATGAAAGTCTAATGAACAGAAGTACCTCCAATCAAGGGGCAGACATGAGCATTGTCCATTATCTGGGGCAATCCAATCAAGATCCAGAGAATCTCTCAAAAGGCCAAAAAGCCTGGGGCAAATCTCTGCCTGAGTCACTTGGGGCATTCCAACAACGAATCTTGCTTGATCAAATCCCTTGTGGTGGCATGGCAAAATACTTCTAACAGGGGCAACTCCCTACATTTTAAGAGCACAGACATAGTCGAAAAATACTGCGCACAATCAAAGACCCGCTAGGTTGACATACCTAGGCAAAAATAAGGGCTTCCCGGCGAACCAAAAGGGTTCGGGCAAAATGAAGGGATGAAATGAAAAATCTGTACACCCGGCAAGTCGAAAACCTGAAAAGGCGGCTTGGGCAAAAATGGGTATCCCGGTGGACTGAAAACCCGAAAGGGCGGTCCAGGCAAAAGTTAGGGATTAAAGCGTACGACTATGTCCCGTCGTCTTGTCATCTGTCTACCAGAAGAAGGTTTGTCCATCAACAACTATCAGCACCCCACAAGTGCCTCCCCCATAGAAACAGGGGCAAGAAAGGGTGGTCTAAGCAATCTGGTTGTTCTATCCTCCAAGACACCAGGGTAAGTTGAAGAACATAACCAATACAGTTCGATACTTCCCCAGGAGAATCTAATCTAGTTCCCCAGGAAAGTTGGAATCCTCTCCCCAAGCAGTAAGCTTATCCCCAGTAAGTTACGGAAGCTTACCCCTCTCAAGGCACGAACGCGTCGTCCGGCTTGGTTTAAAGAGTTATTTCCTCAACAGGATATAACTGGGTTATCCTCAGCCAAAAGCCAAGGAAAGGTCGTCGTCAACGTAGTTCTTTCCCATCCCCAGCGAAGTCTATCAACACTTCCAGTACAACAAGGGTATCCTCAGCAAGTTACTATCAACAGTCAGCAAGGCATCCCTCTTCCCACAGGGTATTGCTTCTCAGCATGGTCACTAGAGTATCTTTTCTCCCCGCAGAATCCGTCATTTGCCAAGTTTATTCCCCAACGGAGTTATCTTCTCCTACCGGTATACTTGCAGCTATCATCCCCAGCGGAAGCAAAAGCTCTTCTTCAACATCAGTCCAGGAGTGACTTCCCGACACCTGTCAAGGATTTAGTTTCTTAGACAAAAATACATTCATAAACATCACATCGTCATGCATATGCATCATGCTACACGAATCTCATTAATTTTGAAGACATACAGTTCATGCATCGTGATTTTGCATACAATTATGTTTTGCCTTTTCAGGAAAAAGATCAATACAAAAATGGCTACTATCAAACTATCGCAATTTTGTCTAGATATAGTTTCAGATATGACCCAGCGACGGTGACGTTCTGATACTGCTTCCAGATTTCCTTCTAGATATAGTTTCAGATATGATCCAGAGATGGTGACGTTCTGATACTGCTTCCAGATTTCCTTCTAGATATAGTTTCAGATATGACCCAGTGACGGTGACGTTCTGATACTGCTTCCAGATTTCCTTCTAGATATAGTTTCAGATATGATCCAGAGATGGTGACGTTCTGATACTGCTTCCAGATTTCCTTCTAGATATAGTTTCGGATATGATCCAGAGATGGTGACGTTCTGATGCTGCTTCCAGATTTCCTTCTAGATATAGTTTCGGATATGACCCAGAGATGGTGACGTTCTGATGTTGCTTCCAGATTTCCTTCTAGATATAGTTTCGGATATGATCCAGATATGGTGACGTTCTGATGCTGCTTCCAGATGTCCTTCTAGATATAGTTTCGGATATGATCCAGATATGGTGACGTTCTGATGCTGCTTCCAGATGTCCTTCTAGATATAGTTTCAGATATGATCCAGATATGGTGACGTTCTGATGCTGCTTCCAGATTTCCTTCTAGATATAGTTTCGGATATGATCCAGAGATGGTGACGTTCTGATACTGCTTCCAGATTTCCTTCTAGATATAGTTTCGGATATGATCCAGAGATGGTGACGTTCTGATGCTGCTTCCAGATTTCCTTCCAGATATAGTTTCAGATGTAAACCAGATATGGTGACGTTCTGATACTGCTTCCAGAAGCCCCTTTTTTGATGTTTCCCTCTCCGACGATGAGTGTGAGGTGATAGTCTCTTATGGTTCCCTCTCCAACGGTGTGTGAGGTAGTAATCCCTTTTTCAGATGTTTCCCTCTCCGACGATGAGTGTGAGGTGATAGTCTCCTATGGTTCCCTCTCCGACGGTGTGTGAGGTAGTAAGTCCTTTTCAGATGTTTCCCTCTCCGACGATGAGTGTGAGGTGATAGTCTCTTATGTTTCCCTCTCCGACGGTGTGTGAGGTGACAACTCCTTTTCAGATATTTCCCTCTCCGACGTTGAGTGAGGTGATCATTCCTTTCAGATTATAATAGTCTATGGTTCTCTTCCCGATATTGCAAAGATGGTAATTCCCGCCAAGATTTCTCTCAACGAGCGTTGTTGAAGTTAAAATCACCCAAAGGTTCTCTTACCATTCATGCTAAGGCAGTAACCATACCTGGTTCATTCATCAGCGTTTGAAGCTCCAGACTCAGCTCCTGTAACCAGTCAGGACACATCTATACCAAGCATCTAAAATCAGCTCCTGCAACGTGTCAGGTACTCATTTCTATTTTGCAGGTATGCAGGTTCTAGCTAAAGAATCTCCTACGTAATCAGCATCCAGATGGCATCTATAAGCCCATCATCCTGTCCAGCTATCTCCTAAATGGCATTTATAAGCCCATTCCCCCATCACACTGCCAACATGTGAGCGCAAATTTCTGGGCACTCTAGTGTTCAATCATCTTCCACCTTCGGATTACGAAAGGCACGTCAGCCAATCTGCATCCTCAGGTCTAAGAAGATTGAACAGGGGCAACTGTTGTACCCCAAAATTTGCCCTCCCATATTCTTCAAGAAATTGCCAAGCCAAGTCACAAAATTCCCCAAGGGTTATGCAGTTTAACTGTCTCATATACAGTTAAAACTAGGCTTTGTGTTCTGATCAAAGAAAGGGAGTTTTCAAGGACCCAATCAAGTCTCATATGCTTACAAAGATGGTCAAGTATCCTCATATCAAATTTCAAGGCATTCAGCTCAAAATTGCACAGTCAAAACCCTAGATTGCACTACAGTCAACTGTAGGGGCAAAATGGTCATTTGACAGTCAAAAGTTCAAATTTTTGGTCAACATATCATTTTGAAGCCATAAACATCATTTGATCAATGCTTGATCATGATTCTCAAAATTTGGCTCAGAAAATCATCAAGATGCAAAAGTTACTATATTTGGATAGTTGAAAAAAGTCAACTGAAATTGACCAGGGCATAACTTTCACATGGATTATCAGAAAAATTCCATCCAAAGCTCATTTTGAAGAGAAAGACATTTCCTACAACTCATCTTCATACTTCAAGTCCAAGAAATGCACTCACAAAAAGTTATCAATTTCAACATTATAGGTCATTTTCAAAAGTCAACAAAAAGGGACTTTAAGTCAAAGGCCATAACTTGAGATTGGTAAATCAAACTGACATGGGACCAAAGGCATTGGTTAGAGGACTCAAAGACCTTTCCAAAATGTCCAAGAACATGTGAAAAGCTTAAAAATTGAGCAAGTTATGCCTTGTGGAAGTTGGGAAATTTTTGGGAATTTTGGAAAGTCAACATTGATGCAAATGATCCAAAAATGCTAATGGGCCCATTTTTCTTCCAAGTTTCTTCATGCCAAGCCTATGCACGACCATTAAGCCCAAGGGGAAGTATTTTCTCATTTTTTTAATTATTTATTTGAATTTATATTAATATTAATTCATTTAAATTATTTAAATATGTAGAAAATATAAACTTGACCTAAAAAAATCTTTTTATGCACATTCTAGACTCAAGATTTTGTGCACATGCTAATTGGGAAAGAATTGGACTAATTGAGCTTAATTGATACAAAATACATGAGAAAAAGATTGAAAAAAGATCCTTAACAAATCAAATCTCCAATTCATAAAAGCAATGGATTTTGATCCAATTTTCTTAACCTAATTACTCACTACATATGCAGGATGAGAAACCTAATGGGAAGAGACTGAAAAGCTGCGCAAGAAGCTCTCTACAAAACTTGAAAATTGCCATAAAACTCAAGAACTGAATTCAGTGTTCTAGGTGGTTTTAAGCCCTAATACTCATTCCAAAAGCTTGCTCGTGGACTCCTGATCATATTCCAATCAATATCAATCACCAAAACACCCTGAATCGGTATCATGAACTCAAACAGTTTCAAGAAAAATGCATGATCGTGTACCATGTTTAAGGCATTTTCATTGTTTTTTATTGATGCATTCATACTAATAAACATATTCTGAAGCTAACCATGTGATCCAATTTTGTTTTCGTGCCGTATATGGATGTTTGCCATTGTTAATTTTTAGGGTTCATAAAGCTTAGAATTAGGGCTTTTCAATTGAAGAAAAATTAGCTTTCCAGACTTAGACCATTCAAACCGGCACACTCCAACGAACAAGAATCAGTCATCGCGATTAATTTATGGGGCCTCAGGGCCTAGTCGTTATTTTCTCGTATGCCACTTTCTACAACGGTGTAAAAACCATTGCCTAATACTTTTGTTTTTTTCAGGCAAAACGAAGCCATGGGGAAGATGATGAAGTGGCGTATACTGGTTGGATAATTTGAATTTTTCGCGCTTAACCACTAACGCGTTTGTGTTTTCTTTTTGTTATTTACTTATTGTAATATGATAATTGAAGCGTGGTAGCTCAGCTGGCAAGTGGACGTGTTTGTGACCTTCATGACCTGGGTTCGAACCCCAGGTCTCATGCTATTTCAATATTGTTTTTCATTCACAATTCCCATGCAGCTTCAGCGTAATGGTTTACCATAGGCCATCATAATCCAAGCAGCCACGCGTCCTGGCAGGTCCATCAAAGGGCTCAGATCAAAGAACGTGCTGTGCCCAAGTCAACACGCTAGCACATGAGTTGGCAAAAGTCAATGGATCCACTGCTTATTGGGCCTGATTTGTTGAACAATACCTCCTAAATTGGGGCCTGAACCCCCCCTTGGTTTGCCTTCTCTTTCTTTTTATTTTTTAATTGTTATTTTATTTTCTAATTTAATTAATTAATTTTTTTTTTATAAAATATAAAAATATCATAAAAATCAGAAAAAGGCAAAAATATAATATATATTTATTTTAATTATTTTTCATAAAAAAACTTGCATGTTAATTAGTTAATTTAAATTAAGGCTTATTGTTAATTCTTTTCATCATAAAAACACAAAAATGTAGAATTTAGGTTTGATGAATTTTATTCCTTTTTAAATTTTCCTTTTTTCTATCACAATATTATTTATTTATTTATTTATTTATTTATAATTAAATGCACATAAATTAATTTAGGGTTTAATTTAGGTTAATGTAACATTTTCATGATAACTAAAAAATATTAGAATTAGGGTTCGACACTTTGTTTTAATTGTAATTAATTCTCTTTTTTCCTATTAAATCTCAAAAAACACAAAAATACTAAAAAACATTTTCTTTTAAATTTTAATTTTTAATTCTTCATTAATTTTAATTTTTGCAAAAGGGTCCAACGCCCACATTGTTAATTATTTAATCTGCGTATTTATTTTATTTCGTTTATTATAATTATGTAATTCTCCCAAAGCTTTGTAATTTAAACTTTTCGCACTTTTATTTGCTTCTTTATTTTCCGTCAAATCGGGTCCGGTTTAATTTTGGCGATGTGGACCCGCGCCTTTGTAATAGCCTTAGATTTATTTTCCCGCAAATATTTTTAACTGTTAAATATGCATGCAAGAATGAATGTCTAAATAAAATCAAGCGTAGATCACAATGAATATGACAAGACAAATACAAATGAAAACGACACACAAATTCGCACAGACCACCCCTAGGGTACGCCTCACTATTGCCTTTCGAAAGGTGGTCGTCGAGTAGAGGATGTCTTAGTAAGTCCTCATGATCCGGGAACCTGGCATGAGGGTAGCTTCTAAGGTGTCTTCCCATTGCTCTGGTGATCACCATGTCCCGAACCTCGAATTGACCCGAACACCTCCAACGGTGGTGCTACCTACCTCTCAATGGTGGGATGGCACTACTTTTAAGGACATTTACACAGACGAATTCCTTAGGGTAGGTAGGTTCTCAAGGATACTTGCTCTAATCTTCAAAACAAACTGAAATCTTTTCACACCAACACATTTTCAAAAGCTTTCAAAGCAAATTTTTCAAACACTCTGATGTACGAGTCGAACTGAAATTTTTCAAAGAAACTTTTTAAACCCACAATTGAAAAGCAAGCAAACATTTTTGAAAACACAATGAGCAAGTATCTAAGAGCCCATGGATAACCATGGATAGAAAGGGTGCTAACACCTTCCCTTTCTATAACCTACCTCCCGAACCGAGATCAATCTCTATAAGGAATTTTTCTGTGCTTTTGTCCTTTCCATTTGGAGAAAATAAAAGACGGTGGCGACTCTTGCTTCCGCGACATTTCGCGAACCAGCGTTAAACAGTCAGTTCCAGATCCACCGATCACAACCGGCTTCTGGTTTGCTAGCAGGATATTTGGGTATAATTATTAGAATGTTTAGAGATATTCCCATAATGTTTGAGAGTTGGAAGAATGTTCCAGCAGATACAAAAACAAAGTTTTATGAATCAAAGATAAAGGTATTATTAATAAAAAATTACATATTTTTTAAATTAACTTCATGGTGATTATTATTTCCTTTGTCAACTAATATATTTTATGTTTAGCGCCATTTTCTTGTGGATGATGGGCGTGACAAAGATTTTGTACTTGCTTCTGCTGCAAGGAAATGGAAGGATGCTCGACATACATTATTTCACGAATTTTATAGATGGGATCTCCCTTTGGAGGAAAATCTTCAAAATTATCCAAAATGCAGAGGCATTCCTGAAAATGATTGGGCTGTTTATGTTCAATATAGGCGGAAAGAAAAAACACAGGTAACATTAGTGTTTTTATTTGTTAGATTTCTCTGGTTTGTATGTTATCCCTATCTATAATGCATGTTTTTATTTGTTACAAATGTAGAAAATATCCCAAAAAAATTCCCAAAATAGAGCAAAATTGAAGGCTCCGCATACACTCGGATCTAAGTCGCTTGCAAGGAAGAAACATGAGTTGGTATGTCTAAATCTATATGTTGTTGATCGTTTGCTTGATAGTACAAACAATTTATATTAGTTTTTATTTGCAGGAAATGAGAGATGGACGAACATACAGCAGAGGAGAAATGTATGCAGTTTCTCATAAAAAGCCTAACGGGTCATTTATCAATGAAGATGCATACAATAATAATGTAAGTACAAGTTAATTCTTTTGAAATACTGGAAAAAAAACGGTAATAGTAATAGAACCATCCTAAATAAAACTCACCACTGGAATTTATATATATAATATGGAGAAAGAGCCCGATATATGCTTGGATTCCACTTGATGACATTGTAAATGCCAATCGTGAAAATAGATAGTAACCATAGGATGATTATGGGAGGAAACATGAAAGCAATCGCGTGGGAGCCACGGTGTTGCAAAATAAAGAGACCAACCAGTAGAACACAAGAAATAAGAGGCATCATACCTGCATAGATTAGAAGCGTAAGTTGTAATGGAAAAATCACCTATGCTGCATTTGACATATATTTGAAACATTGAAAACTGTGGGGTAACTTTAGTGGGAAATTTCAGAATAAATATCCTAGAGTGATTTTGTTTATACTGAAGAATGGTGGATAGCAAGCTTTACTGAACTTCTTGTAAACAATTCTCCATGTCACATTTGCAATAGTTTGTGCCACCTCCTAGTTTGTGCCAACTTCTTTTTACGTATATATGGAAGTCCATGATTTGATCAAGAGGTTCTCCCCCAATATATTATTCTTGTTATATAAACAATAGCTCAATTTTTTCTTTTTCATGTGCAGAAAAAATTACAAGCTGCAATTAAGGATTCTGTGTCTGAAAATGAGGCATTTCAGAAAGTATTTGGAAAAGAAAAGCATGGATATGTTCGTAGTATGGGACTTGGAGTTACACCATCTCAAATTAATAGATCTACGAGATCGACATCTTCTTCTGCAGAAAGTGAACAAATAAAGGAAATGCAAGAAGAAATTAATGCACTTAAAGAAAAGAATTCAAAAATTGATGAATTAACACAGGCAATCATATTCTTAACGCAAAGGGACAAGGCGAGGACAAAGGAAATTGAACTCTTAATGCAAATGCAGAATTTTAGTGGAAGACAGGTATATTATTTTGACGCATTTAAAGTTAAATTTTATGAGTATTATTTTAAAGATTATTATTTTAATACCTTTTTTTAGGGATTGGAATCACCCGCTGATGGTAGACGTTCATCTGAGTCTAGCTACCGTATTGGAGATAATGGAACTTTAGGGGGGACAAATTAGACTTTGCTATGATCGAGATAATTAGATTGTGAACTTTCTCATGTATTTTTGGCATAATGATACTTATTATTATAAGATTAGGAATTGATATATTTTGGGTTTTTTGTACTACTTGACATGATTATGGAACTCGCATTTTACATGATTATGGAACACACATTTTTTTGGATATTATAATGCTTATTTGATGTTAAATATTTTTTATTGAAATTATTTTTACTATATTACAAAGTGATAGAAAATAAAACAAAAAATAATACTATAAATAAATATATTAAAGAAGAAATAATTTAAAGAAAAAAAAACTATATTTAAAATTTTTTACATAGATAATAATTTAAATAAAAAATATATATAATAGAAAAATAAAAAAAAATCAAGACATAAACAAAAGTCATGGCGACAGTACCGAACCGTCGTAATCAACAATTAAAAATAATCAACAAAAGTCATGACGGTATCGAACCGTCGCCATAAACAATTTAATCAATTTCAAAAGATATTCACGACAGTATCGAACCGTCGCCATCAATAATTAAAAGAAACTCAAAAGATAGTCACGACGGTATCAACCCGTCGTAAACTAGAACGACAGTTTTTGTAACCGTCGCGAAATAGGTTGGGGACACACACTTCTGCGATGGTAAAGCAACCGTCGTGGAAAGCAAATTGCAACAGTTTTAACCGTCGTAATCTACAAAAATACATGTCGCAATCTGCCAATTTTCTTGTAGTGATACGCCCTAAAGTCCAGGTCATTCCAGAAACTGTTAGCCTTACCAATCAGAAACTTGGCCAAGAAACCCTTAACTTTGCTTCTAGTCACCCAGTTGTCCATTACCTCCTTGTGGGTCAAGGGCAAAGCTGCAGCAATCTCCTCAAGCCTAAGAGTCTTTTCCCAACCAGTGTAGGGAGTCTGATCCAAGATAGGGATACCAAGCAAATCAGAGAACTCTTCCAGGGTAGGGACCAGCTGGAAGTCTTGAAAGGTGAAGCACTGGTACAGAGGGTCATAAAACTGGGTCAGGACACTCATCAGCTGTTGGTCCCACTTTGCCGTGACTAAACTGAGAAGAGAACCATGCCTCTGGATGAAGGAAGTAGTATTTGGAATTCTGCTAACCAACTCTTCAAGTAACTCAGGTGGGTGAACAAAGTTGAACCGGATAGTGTTCCTTCGCATAGGCATCATGATGTCCTACAAAATAGAGTAAAGGTGAAACCCTCTTGTCTTTGAAATGGTCAGTCCTTATGCAGGATGCATGCAATGTTTATGATGGCATGATGTTATGATAAAGCACACCACAAATATTCACAAAGGCAAACATGATAAGGCACACAAGTCACACAAGACAAGCCCTTAGAGTTTAGGCCAGCATGGGGTCTAGGTATTACCCTCTTTCAGTTTGTTGGTTAAGACCTGTCCTATCAGAAGTAACCGGGTTCTAGAGGATCCCAATATCACTAACTACCCTCAATCGGTCATAACTCCAGCATCGCAATCTTTTCTTGCGGCCAGAACCATCACGAGAGTTTAGCCTCAATGGGCGTAGCATACTGCTACCGTTCTATGGCCAAGTTGGGTCAAATTAGGGTTCTAAGGTCGGTTGGTGCTTAATGACTCCTCAGAAGACCCATATTCTCCTCGTTGCGACACAAGGGATATCGGTACAGACCAAGGTGCCACACCAACGTAGCCACTGCTTCACCCGTGTCGGTCTACGCCGGACAGGTCCCTCACAGCTTATGCTACCTAATAGGGTATCCCCAGATCCGGGTTAGGATCTATGAAACTCCAAGACAATGCCCATAATAATAAAGCAAACAAAACACAACAATTGAAAACACAAGTATGAGTTATCCTAAGGTACACCTCACTTTATAATATTCCCCAGCAGAGTCGCCATTTCTATGATCGGTGGATCTGGAACTGACTGTTTAAAGCTGGTTCGCGAAATGTCGCGGTAAGCAAGAGTCGCCACCGTCTTTTATTTTCTCCAACATGGACAGGACAAAAGCACAGCAAAATTCCTTATGAGATAGTTTCTCGGTTCGGGAGGTAGATTTATAGAAAGGGAAGGTGTTAGCACCCTTTCTATCCGTGGTTATCCACGGGCTCTTAGATACTTGCTCATTTGTGTTTTCAAAAGTGTTTGCTTTTCAATTGTGAGTGGGTTTGAAAAAGTTTCGTTTAAAGATTTCAGATCGACTCTTGTATCAGTCCTCAAGAGTGTTTGAAAAATTGTTTTGAAAGCTTTTTGAAAGGTGTCGGTGTGAAAAGAGTTTTTGATTTGTTTTTTAGAGCAAGTATCTATGAGTCATCTACCTACCCTAAGGAATTAGGCTGTGTAGAAGTCCTTAAGGTAGTGCCATCCCACCATTGAGAGGTAGGTAGCACCACCGTTGGAGGTGTTCGGGTCAATTCGTTTTTTAGGGACAGTGTGGTCACCAGAGCAACAGTAGGACACCTTAGAAGCTACCCTTATGCCATTGATCCTTTTTTAATTCGAGGCAACTTTTCCGAGGCAACTTGTTTTGAGGCATATGGATCAACGGACATAAGGACTTACTAAGACGTCCTATACTCGACGACCACGTTTCGAGGGCAAGGCAACAGTGAGGCGTACCCTAAGAGTGGTGTGTGAATTTGTGTGTTATTTTCATGTTAATATTTGTCTTTGATCATGCATTTGGTGAGCTATGCATTGTTTTTAATTTAGGCCATTCATTCTTTCATGCAAAGTTTAGAATTTAAAAGTGCGGAAATTAAAGTGCGGAAAGTAAAATCCTACGCTATTACAAGGCGCGGGTCTATACATCGCCAAATTAACAAAGACCTGTTTTTAATAAAATGCGGAAAGTAAAACCTAGTTACTATTGCAAGGCTTGAGCAATTACATAATATTCGAAAAGAAAAATAAAATAAGAATAAATGCGCGAAAAGGAATTAGAATCGAATGTTCGAGGGCGTTGGACCCTTTTTGAAATTAAATTAAAATTAGGACTAATTAGTTATTTAATTAAGAAAATAAATGTTTTTATGTTTTTTTGTATTTATGAAATAAAGAAATTAAAATTGAAGAGAAACCCTAATTCTAAGTATTTTTAATTATAAAAGAAAAAGTTAAAGTTTAAAACCTAATTTACACTAATTATTTTACATATTTATTTACAAAGATATTTAATAATTAATAGTAATAATAATGAGAAAATTATTTATTTAAAGAAAAAAAGAAAAGATAAAAAAGTTAGAAACCCTAATTTCTACATATTTTAGTTATTTTTTTAAGAAAAAATGTTAAAATTGAAAAAAAAACCTAATTTATTAAACTAAGTTATTATTTAAAGTTTATTTACAAAAATATTTACTAACTAAATTAATTGACATATTTTAATTTCTGATATTTTTATTATGAAAATTAATTTTATGGTGAAAAGAAATAATTAAAACATTAAAAGAATTTAAAGAAAAAAATCAAATGAAAAGCAAAAATAATGCAAACCATGGGGGGGTATCAGGCCCTTGCTGGAGGTTTTTGAAGCATTTAGGCCCACTGAATCAAGGCCCTCTTTTGACTTTTTGTGGTTGCGTGTGTGTTCATTGACTAGCGTGCATGGTAGACGTCCCCTTATAGCCTTCAGATTGAAACTCATGGGCGCGTGGCAGGCATGGATGTGGAGTTGTATGGTAGGACGTTGATGGCATGCTGCATAGAAACATATTAAAGAAAAAATTATGGAATAAGTGGGGGGACCTGGGAATCGAACCCAGGTCCCAGCGTTTACCAAGTGAATGTTCAACCATCTGAGCCATGCGCGCACGTTGTATATGGAATGAACAAAGAACATAATATATGAAAACAAAGATAATCACGCTGAAACAACAAAAACGCGCTAAACTTTTGAATGGTCCAATCACACTCAGACACGCTAGCCTTCTTCTTCCTTTTGTACCTGCAATATAAGCAGTTAACGGGGGTTTTAAACCCCCACTAAACACCACCTGCAAAAATAGCGAATAGCTCATGGGTCAACATAAAAAGGGCGCGAGGTATTGGATGGACTCGTCTCGTTGTCACGAACTCAATGGTACCAGTTTGAAGGGCTAATTTTTCCATATGAAGGAACCCCTAATTCAAAGCTTCTGAAACCCTAAAATGCATTAATGGTGGATCACGATACAGGCATTGTTAGTTCAATCAAAGGGTACCAATAGCTTCAGAATATCCATATTAGTGTTAATCAATAATTAAAATGCATGAACAATGTCTGAAAATTAAAACACGATTATGAAAATATTTATGAAAAGTGAGACTTCACTCTACCAATTCTTGAGGTCTGGAGATTGGTTCTTGATTGCAATCCCTTCCTAGATGTCTTGGCAAGGTTTTGGAATGCTTTTCAAGCCTTGAATTGTACTCTAGATATGAAAACAGTTTTCAAATTTTAGGTGAAAGTTTGCAACTTGGTTATGCAATTCTGAGCAGCCTTTCGTGTGTCTTAGGATTAGGTTAACTTGTGCATAAGTAAGTGAATAGAATTAGGTCAAGAAAACCAGCCCAAAGTCCACCCATTTATGATTTTGATATTTGATTTCCAATCATATAAAATCCAATCTTTTTCAATCTTTTTGCCATGAAACTCTTGCCAAATTGGGATGATTTTGCCTTGTTAATTGATGCACGAAATATTTAGCTCATAATGGAAGATTTTGCTGCACAAAAAGATTTAAAACCATTGTTTAGTATTTTTCTCATAATTAAATTTAATTAAATGAATTAATAAGATTAAAAATTCAATTAATTATTTAAAAATAAGAAAATAACTCCCTTTTAGCTTAATGGGTCGTGCATGGCCTTTGGGTAATGATTCATGGAAGAATTTGTGGCCCATTAGCATTTTTGAAGCCTTTTGTGCAAAGTTGACTTTTCAAAATTCCCAAAAATTTTCCCAACTTCTACAAGGCATATCTTGCTCACTTTTTAAGTTATGAACATGTTCTTGGACATTTTGAAAAGGTCTTGAAGTCCTATAACCAATGCCTTTGGTCTCATGTCATTTTGATTTACCAATCTCAAGTTATGGTCTTTGACTTAAAGTGCCTTTTTGTTGACTTTTGAAAATGACTTATAATGTTGAAATTGATAACTTTTTTTGAGAGCATTTCTTGGACTTGAAGTGTGAATATGAGTTGTAGGAAATGTCATTCTCTTAAAAATGAGCTTTGGATGGAATTTTTCTGATAAACCATGAAGAAGTTATGCCTTGGTCAATTTGCAGTTGACTTTTTCAACTGTCCAAAAATAGAAACTTTTGCATCTTGAGACTTTTTGAGCCATGCCTTGAGAAATCATGATCAAGAATTGATCAAATGATGTTTGTGGCTTCAAAATAAGATGTTGACCAAATTTTTTGACTTTTGACTGTCAAATGACCATTTTGCCCCTGCAGTTGACTGTGAAGCATTTAGGGTTTTGACTGTGCAATTTGATGTTGTGAGTCTTGAAACTTTGCATATGGATGCTTGACAATGTGTATGAGCATATGGGACTTGATTGGACCCTTGGAAATTTCAATTTCTTTGCCAGAAACCAAAACCCTAATTTTGACTGTGTTAGGAGGCAACTGGACTGTGCAACCCTTGAGAGATTTTGAACCATGATCTTGACAAATTTTGAAGAATATGGGAGGGAAAATTTTGGGGTACAACACCCCCTCCCCCCTCTAGATCTGATGTCGTAGTCTAACACGTAATTTCTTTGATATTCAATATTTTATCCTTTCATATAAATAAACTCGTCCTCCATTAAAAACAATTAAGAAATACTAATTTCACCACCTTTTTCGTTTTGTTTTTTACCTCTTCAAATAGTATAAGTTTGAATATACACCTTAAGTTAACGACAACAAATTATGGTGGGTACTCTGATTTATCCCACCATAATACTATAATTAATGGGTCCTTCGATGAAATTTTGAACAAGAGTTCCAGATCACAATAATAAAAATTATGATATATATATATATATATATATATATATATATATATATATATATATATATATATATATATGTGTGTGTGTGTGTGTGTGTGTGTGTGTGTGTGTGTGTGTGTGTGTGTGTGTGTGTGTGCGTGTGTGTGTGTATGTGTGCGTGTGTGTGTGTGTGTATGTGTGTGTGTTTGTGTGTGTATGTGTGTGTGTAAGACCACACTTGAATTTCAACACCATCCCACTAGTGAAGGTTTCCACATTCTATAAAAGGATCCAACTTTCGCTCCCTACCAAAGTGAACTAAGCCTTGATACCACTTGTTAGGTCATGAGATAAGCATACACATTAGGACAAGAGCAACCACATACGTAAGGTATACATCACATATTCACTCAAAATCTTTAAGCATTAGGTATATGAGTCCTCTCACTTATAAAGTTCTTAACCTTCACTTTTCCAAGCAATTTGAGACTTTTAACTTATACTTGTATCACAATAATTTTTCCTTCAAGTGTGAGTCCACCCACTTATATGCTCCTACTCAAGCCGAAGCTTTCATCCAAATATACTTGTAACATTGTTGACACCCTCACCACATCATGAACACTTTAGTTGGATATGTCACTCAACTACCACCTTATCAGGAAGACTTTTGATATAAGTGTTGGATTTTCTGCCTTAATTGCAGTCTGCCCCTAGTCGCCTTAATTGCAGCACTTTGGCTTGCCTCATTGCAGCCTCTAACACCTCTTTTGTGTTGGCTTTGAATGGGTGGATTTAGTCCCATGTTACTTAGAGCTATGGCATATGTTGAGTTTATAAGTGGGGACCATTCTTACCTTACAAGCCGATTTTGTAGGGATGAGTTAGGTCTAACCCAAATTATGAGATGGTATTAGAGCCTATCCTAGATTCATTGTTGGGCTTCCCGCATCGTCCATGCTTCAGGCTCATTGAAACCCAATCGTGAGGGGGTGTGTTAGAATTTCCGCCTTAATTATGGTCTGCCCCTAGTCGCCTTGATTGCGATTCTTTTTTCAAAACCCTAGTCGCCTTAATTGCAGTTGTTTTTCAAAGCCCTACCCGCCTTAATTGCGCGGGGTTTAGGTTTAGAAGTACTACTCACCATAGGATATTGTTCATTTGTGACATTGTTTATCGTTGGAAGTAATGTTCATATGCACTACTGCTCATCGCTGGAATCACTGTTCATAACAGAAATTATTGTTCATTAACACCACTGTTCATCATCGAAACACTGTTCATCGCAATGTTGTTCTCTTTAAAATAAACTAAATTGAATGTTGCAGGCCTCTTTACGACTATTTTGGTGGTTCTTTTTTATTCTATAGAGTCAAACACATTCGCATGGGATCCATCAATATGAAAAAAAAGGAGAATTGGTCCAACTTAACAAATACAAAGTAGAGAGGACGAGGTCCCTCCTTAGTAAGTTATAGAAACCAATAGGTACCTCCTGTGATGGTACATTCAGGTACATTTCCGTTTTCACTTCCTCTTGGTAAGTCTCAATTTTATTTTGAATTTAATGCCTCAGATAAACCCTTTAACCAATACTAGATACTGGATTGCGGAGCCACTAAACACATGACACCTTTACCCACACACTTTTCTACTTATTCACCATGTCCTAGCAACAAAAAATGTCCATTGGAGATGGTACCCTTAGAATTCTAGCTGGGCAAGGAGATAACCAAATAAGCCCATATATAATCCTTCAAAATGTTCTTCATATTCCCAAGTTGTCCACTAGCCTAATATCCATACAAAAACTCACAAGCCGACCTATCATGTAATGTTGTTTTTTTACAATAATGCTTGTGTTTTCAGGATTAGAATTCAGGAAGAACAATTTGAAATGATAAAGAATGGAATGACCTTTATTAATTGGATAACCAAAATATTCCTCTAAACCTATTCAACAACAACAAATCCTTTTATTCAAAAACAACTAAAATCAACAGAGAGAAGGTCCTTCTCTATCATTTTCGCCTTGGTCATCCATTATTTAGAGTCATAAAACAATTATTTCCTTCATTATTTAAAAGTTTAAATGAGGATAGTCTTTATTGTGAGGTGTGTCAACTTCCTAAACCCAAGTGTGTCTCTTTTCTAGTCAGTAATAAAATAAGTACTTTTTCATTTTACTTAATTCATACTGATGTTTGGGGTCCTTCGAATGTTCCAAATATATCAGGTGCTCATTGGTTTGTAACATTTATTGATGATTGCACTCGAGTTACTTGAGTCTACTTGTTAAAACAAAAATTGCAAGTTTGTTATGTGTTTCTTCACTTCTTCTTTATTGCTAAAAATCAGTTTGGTGTGAGCATTAAGAGAATTAGACCCGATAATGCCAAAAATTATTTTAACCACATTCTTAATTCTTTCTATAAAAAAGAAGGTATTATTCATGAGTCTTCTTATGTTAAAACCCCTCAACAATATGGGACTTCAGAGAGAAATAATGGGCATTTGTTAGACCAAGCACATGTTATGATATTCCAAAATAAAGTCCCTAAGAAATATTAGGGTGGGGTAGTCTTAACTGCATCACATCTCACTAATTGTTTACCCTATACTGTCTTCGCCTCAAAAACTTATATGGAAGTCTTATCCTTATTCTATCATGATGTGTCTACTTCAAGTAATCTGACCCCTAGAATATTTGGGTGTACGTAGTTTGTCCATATCCATAGTGATGGTAGAGGGAAACTTGATCCTAGAGCGTTAAAATGTGTCCTTATAGGATACTCTTCTACCCAAAAGGGTTACAAATGATATCATCCACCATCTCAAAAATAATTTGTCTTTCAAGAGGTCACCTTCCTTGAACAAGAAAGTTACTTCCTTCAAACTCATCTTCAGAGGGAGAATATAAGTAAGGAAGATGAGTCTTTTCTGAAGAAGTGAAAAACACAAGAAGGGGGGGGGGGGGGAGGGGGGGGGGTTGAATTGTAAAAATGAAAATCAATGCAATGAACAAGATATTTTTATCCTGGTTCGTTTGATCTCAAACTACTCCAGTCCACCCGTCAAGGTGATTTCGCCTCTCTCCAACGAGGTCTTAATCCACTATATTCAACTGAATATTACAAACTGCTTTAACAATTGCTAAAGCCTTCTTGATGCAAACCACAACTCGGTTTGTCAAGGAAACACTTTCTTACAAAGAAGATAAATCTAGGTGAATGTTTTCTACAAAACTGTATCACAACTGTGATGTATACACAACTTAAGCTTATGAAACTAGATTGCTAAACAATGATTGAGTAAGAAGATATGTAGAGTTCAGCAAACGGAGAGAAGGAAGATTATGATTAGCTTTTAGGCGTGTAAAATGTTGGAGAGCATTAGCCAATTCAATCTTCATAGTCTTGTTTATATAGCACTGAGATTCTTGAACGTTGGAGCAATATTCTTGATTCAATGCTAATAACAAACTTTCCTTATTGAGCAGATCTTGTCTGGAATGAGGCCGTTGGTAATAATTTCCTTTCAATGCACAGTACCGTTGCTTACTTAATGCATGTTCTGGATTGACTCATTCTGACTCTGCTTAACTGCTGATGAACTGTTGTTTTTCTTTATCAGAGTGTTGAGCGCAGTTCTATTCATCAAGCTTCAGCATACACGTGAGTTGATCTTCTGATTCTGGTATTCTGATATAGCAACTTCTGATGCTGATGTCAAGAATCAATATTCCGATGCTGATTTAAGTGTGCTCTTGCTTATACCTATCAGAGTTTCTGCAAAGCAGAACGTAATATTTTTAGGTAGCAAATAGTTCATACACGAATCATATAAATAATATATCTTTTCATTTTGTTATCATCAAAACTTAAACATAGGGTAGTAGATTCAAACTTTGTTCTAACAATCTCCCCCTTTTTGATGATGACAAAAACTAGATATTTTTAAATTAAAAATAACGTGAAAAGGTATCAGAGGTAACCAAATGATAAGATGTATCAGAGTAAGAGGTTATTAAAGATAAGGGATAAGAGTTGAGAGATACTCCCCCTGAATTTATTACTTCCCTTTTTGCCTTTTCTTTAAACATCAGAGTATCAGAGTCTTTGACTATCAGAAGCTTTAGATCAGCATATCAGAGCAGAGCTTCAGATCAGCGTATCAGAGCTTTTCTTGTCAGAGCTTTGCTTTGGGTCAGAGTATTAGAGCGGGTAAGAGCTTTAGTCTTCAAAGTATCATGGAGCTTTCTTGTACCTGTAGACTTAAGCAAAACAGAAAACATATTCAAGTATATCAGAGTTAGAATGTTCGAGAATTTCTGTCTTAGTAATCCTTTATTATTTAAAATATCATTCTTGTTCTCCCCCTTTTTGTCAGCAATCAAAAAGTGTAAGTGATGTGCTAAAACATTTAAGGCAGAAAAACTTGTCATATTATAAAGTTCAGAATCAGACAAAATAGTACAACAGATAATCAAAGAAAACATGAAAATGACATGAATGAAAAACTAAGGTTGGGGAGGAAGGCGTGTGAACAGGTTCTCCAGCATGGCTTTGATCTGATCAGCAGTCTCATTCTGCTTATGTACCATGCTGACAACAGTGTCAATCTTGCTATCCTGCACGTCCATCCTTTCTTTCATCTTCTGGTCATTTTCATCCATCCTCTGCTGCAGACGCATGTCATTCAGCTTCAGCTCTTCCAGAGTCTGCCTGTCCAAGGCAGCTTGAGAAACATCAGAAGCAGGGAGCTTCTGAGAGCTTTCTGCAACATCTTCTGCTTGACTTGCTTCAGCTTGAATGGTCTTGTCTTCTTCTGGTTGCACCTTTGAAGCTAGCTGCTGGGCACCCCATGGGTGAAAATCCTTCTTGCTATGACGCCCACGTTAGCACATCTCTCAGCCATATCAATACAACGGACGCCACCACCACTGTAACCGATTAACCTTGCTATGTGATCCTCAGTGATCACAATCTTCTTCCCCATAATGTAGTAGGTGACTTGATACGTTGAAGTCGTCGCATAAATCCAGAACTCCTTGACTAACATAGGGAATGTTGGTCCAACCAACCTGTCAAAATACCTTTCCCATTTCTGTGCCCTAACTTCTTCTGTTAAGTCAAAACCGTTTTCCTTCAGACTTCCAAAATCAATGATCAATTCAGATAACACTTCAAGATTCTTCACAGGAGTGAGGAGTGTTCTGAATGGAACTTGATACTGTTCAGATGATGCTTTCTTCTGAGAACCTGCAGAAGCACTGCTGGAGGTTGCCATGTTCACACTTAGGGATTTTGAGAAAAACTGAGAAAAAGGTTTGAGAGAGATGAACACAGAAAAATGCAGAGAATGCTTGAGAAATAGTGAGAAACTGTAAAAGATTAAAATGAGAGGTTAACGTGTTTAAATAGGGTTCCGAATATTTTGAAATTGTAAACGTTTTTAAGAAAGAGAAATAAAATCATGATTACGTTTTAAACACATGATTACTTTCATTTAATGCTTGCTGATTTTGGGGGATTTGAGAAAGATACTTAAAAACGGTTACCAGACATGTGTCTCAATGCACCCAATCAGCGTTTTGCCTTCTCAGAAGCGTGCACGCGTTCTGCTTCAGAGATTTGCTGATGATTGGATGACACTTGTTTGATGTAGTGATCAGCACGTCTGTCTTTGAGCTTAGACTCTCAGATCTTTAGACTTGCATCTGATACAATCTGCATGTTCTATCTTTCTGAAAAGAGATTGATCAGAAGTTCACAGTAAAACAAATACATTCTGAAGATAAATATATGGAATTAAAACATTTTCACTCTGGGCAGATTTTCATGCTGAGATGTTTCAGAATGAAAATAAACCTATCTTCAGAAAGGGGTTTAGTGAAGATATCAGCCCATTGATGGTCTGTATCTATAAATTTTAAATTCAAAATTCCTTTCTGAATATAGTCTCTAATGAAGTGATGTTTTATTTCTATATGCTTAGCTCTAGAATGTAAAATAGGATTCTTACTTAAGCAAATAGCAGAAGTATTATCAAAGAGTATAGGAATGTTACTCTCAAAAATCTGGAAGTCTTCAAGCTGACTTTTCATCCAGAGCATTTGTGTCCTACATCCTGCTGCTGCTATGTACTCAACTGTTAGAACAATGTTTGAATCTAGTACCCTATATTTAAGTTTTGATGATAACAAAGTGAAAAGATATAGTAGTTAAATATTTTATGATTGAATTATATGCTGCCTAAAATTACTATGCTCTGACTTGCAGATATGCTGATTAAAATAAGCAAGATCACGTTTTCAGCATCAGAATATGAGTTTGCACATCAGCATCAGAAGTTGCTGAATCAGAACGTCAAGATCAGATGATCAACGCTTGCACATGCTGAAGCTTGATGAACAGAACTGCGCGTAAAACACTCTGATACAGAAACAAATTAGTTCATCAGCAGCGAAGCAGAATCAGAATGAGCCAAGCCAGATCGTGCATTGAAGAAGCAACGGTACTGTGCATTGAAAGCTAATCAATACCAACGGCATCATTCTAGACAAGATCTGCTCAAAAAGGAAAGCTTGTTAATAGCATTGAATCAAGAATATTTGCTTCAACGTTCATCTTCTCAAAGTGCTATATAAACCAAGCTTTGAAGATTATCACGGCTAATGCTTCCAAACTCTCTACACGCACAAAGCTGAACAATAATCTTCACTCTACAAGTTTTGCTAAACCAACAAACTCTGATACTTTATTAGCGTTTAGCATCCTAGTATTCTAAGCTTCATTTGTGTAAACATCACAGTTGTGATATAGTTTTGTAGAAACATTCATACACATTTGCTTATACCTTTGTAAGAAAGTGTTGCCTTGACAAACCGGATTGTGGTTTGAATCAAGAAGGTTTTAGCAGTTGCTAAAGCAGATTTGTATTCAGTTGAATATAGTGAATTAAGACCTCGTTGGAGAGAGGCGAAATCACCTTGAACGGGTGGACTGGAGTAGTTTGAGATCAAACGAACCAGGATAAAAATACCTTGTCATTTGCTTTAAGATTCCAGTTTTACAATTCAACCCCCCCCCCCCCCCCCTTCTTGTGTTTTTCACCCCTTCAATTGGCATCAGAGCGCCTGGTTCTGAGCTAAAACACCTAACCGTGTCAGTACAAGATCCAGCGTCAGAAAAACACAATGGCAGGAAACAACTCTCATTTCAGCAATGACACCAATGAGGACAGAGACAGATTCAGCGGCAAACCTCCAGTCTTTGATGGAGAAAACTTTGACTACTGGAAAGACAGAATTGAAAGCTTCTTTCTAGCACATGATGCTGATCTGTGGGATATGGTGACAGATGGATACACGCACCCTGTTAATGCAACTGGTCAGAAGATTGATAGAAAATCAATGACTGATCAACAAAAGCGTGATTTCAAGAATCACCATAAGGCCAGAACCATCCTCCTCAGTGCTATCTCCTATACTGAGTATGAGAAGATCTCCAACAGAGACACAGCTAAGAACATCTTTGATTCTCTCAGAATGACGCATGAGGGCAACGTTCAAGTCAAAGAAACAAAAGCTCTGGCGCTCATTCAGAAGTATGAGGCGTTTAAAATGGAAGAATCTGAATCCATTGAAACTATGTTCTCCAGATTCCAGATTCTGGTAGCTGGTCTCAAAGTTCTGGACAAGGGATACTCTACTGCTGACCATGTCAAGAAGATAATCAGAAGTTTACCCAAGCAGTGGAGGCCTATGGTTACTGCTCTGAAGCTGGCGAAAGATCTCAACAAAATCACTCTGGAGGAACTTATAAGCTCCCTCAGAAGTCATGAGATAGAGCTGGAAGCTGACGAGCCTCAGAAGCAAGGTAAGCCTATAGCTTTAAAATCTAACAGAAAATCTGAATCTAAAGTTTTGCAGGCAGTTGAAGAAACATCTGATGGATCCTCATCAGAAGAAGACGAGCTTTCTCTTCTCTCCAGAAGAGTAAATCAACTGTGGAAGCAAAGACAAAGGAAGTTCAGGAATCCCAGAAGATCTGATCAGAACGAGTCTTCTTCCAGACACAGAAGGACAGATTCTTCCTCTGGATACAGAAGATCTGAAGGCTCCTCAGGTAGCAAGAAGCCAAATACAAAAGACATCATCTGCTACGAGTGCAATGAGCAAGGACACTACAAGAGTGATTGTCCAAAGCTTCAGAGGGAAAAGCCCAAAAAGAGGTTTGGAAGAGAGAAGAAGAAAAGTCTCATGGCCACATGGGATGACTCTGACTCGTCTGAAGCTGACTCAGAATCAGATGATGAAAGGGCGAACATAGCGCTTATGGCTAACATTCCAGATGACAGTGAAGCTTCTGAATCAGACTCAGAATCAGACACAGAAGAGGTATTCCCTAACTTCGCTGTTAATTTTACAAAGGCTGAACTTGCTGAAAGCCTAAATGAAATTCTGGAACGTTATCAGCAGATTAGAGCTAAATTCAGAGACCTGAAAAGGACTCTTGAATCTGACTCTAATAAGTCTGAGAGTCTCAAATTGGAAAACTCTGAGCTGAGAGATAAAATTTTAAAATTAGAAAACTCTTTACAAAACTCTCAGAAGGAACCAATTGCTGAAACTCCCAGCAACGCTGATGAGATCATTAAGGAGTATGATCATAGTTTCCAGAAGTTCCTTGCTAAAAGCATAGATAGAAGCAGAATGGCTTCAATGATCTATGGAGTTAGCAGAAACGGCAGGAAAGGAATAGGATACCCAGGTAAGGTTCCTACACCTAAAAATGTCATGGATTTAGTTATTAAACACACTCCTCTAAATTCACACTTTGTGTATGGTCACACACATGACATCAAATATACTAGTAGCAATCACTTTGTGAAACCAAAATTCAACCAGAGTTTTGGTAAAACTAACAAATCAGGACCCAAGAAGATCTGGGTACCTAAGGATAAAATAATACATGTTGCAGATATCTTTAGCAGCAAGTCAGAAACACCAGTCATGGTACCTGGACTCTGGCTGCTCACGTCACATGACGGGAAGAAGGCATATGTTCCAAAGCCTGGAACTTAAGCCTGGAGGCCACGTTGGCTTTGGAGGCAATCAGAGGGGAAAGATAATTGGCTCTGGAACTGTAGGTAACGGAAATCTTCCCTCTATTAATAATGTTCTGCTTGTTGATGGATTGATGCATAACCTGTTATCCATAAGTCAATTAAGTGATAACGGTTATGATATAATCTTTAATCAAAAATCATGTAAAGCTGTTAGTCAGAAAGATGGGACTATCCTATTTAATGGTAAGAGGAAAAACAACATTTACAAAATCAAACTTTCTGAACTTAAGAGTCAGAACGTAAAATGTCTTCTGTCTGTTAACAACGAGCAATGGATCTGGCACAGAAGATTGGGACATGTTAGTATGAGAAGAATATCTCAGATTAACAAACTCAATCTGGTCAGAGGACTTCCAAATTTGAAGTTCAATTCAGATGCTCTGTGTGAAGCATGTCAGAAAGGCAAATTTGCAAAACCCTCTTTTAAATCCAAAAATGTTGTTTCTACCTCTAAGCCATTAGAACTTCTGCACATTGACTTATTTGGACCAGTTAAAACTGCTTCTGTCAGTGGCAAGAAGTATGGGTTAGTAATCGTAGATGACTATAGCAGATGGACATGGGTAAAGTTCTTAAGACACAAGGACGAGTCACACTCTGTGTTTGTTACCTTCTGTAACCAAGTTCAGAATGAAAAAGATCTTAGAATCGTTAAAGTCAGAAGTGATCATGGTGGAGAATTTGAAAATAAAGATTTTGAGTCATTCTTTAATGACAAAGGCATTCTGCATGATTTCTCTTGTCCTAGAACTCCCCAACAAAATGGAGTTGTAGAACGAAAGAACAGAACATTGCAAGAAATGGCCAGAACCATGATCAACGAGACAAACGTTGCTAAGACTTTCTGGGCAGAGGCAATAAACACAGCGTGCTACATTCAGAATAGAATCTCAATAAGACCTATTCTGGAAAAGACTCCATATGAATTGTGGAAGAACAGAAAGCCCAACATTTCGAATTTTCATCCATTTGGATGTACTTGCTATATGTTAAATACTAAGAATTATTTGAACAAGTTTGATTCTAAGGCACAGAAGTGTATTATGTTAGGATACTCTGAACGCTCAAGAGGGTACAGAGTATACAATACAGAAACACAGATTGTGGAAGAATCAATCAGTGTTCGTTTTGATGACAAGCTTGACTCTGAAAAGTCAAAGCAGAATGAAAATCTTGCAGGTATAGAAATTGAATTTGCAGGTTCTGAAGACAGGTCATCAGAAGCTCTCAACACAGACACTCCTTCAACGTCTGAAAGAAGCAATGCTAGAAATCCTACAACTGCTGCTGAACATCCTCAGAAGAGATTACCCAGAAGCAGTTTGGATCACCCAGAAGAGACTATCCTAGGAAGAAAGGAAGATCCAATCAGAACAAGAGCAAGCTTCAGAAACTCTGAAGAAACTCTGATGGGACTTGTGTCTCTGATTGAACCTTCTTCTATTGATGAAGCACTTCTGGACAATGACTGGATTCTGGCAATGCAAGAAGAGCTGAATCAATTCACCAGAAACGACGTATGGGATCTCGTTCCAAGACCAAAAGGATTCAACGTCATTGGAACAAGATGGGTGTTCAGAAACAAGCTTAATGAACAAGGTGAAGTCGTCAGAAACAAGGCACGACTGGTTGCACAAGGTTATAGTCAGCAAGAGGGGATAGACTATACAGAAACCTTTGCCCCAGTCGCCAGGTTAGAATCTATCAGACTTTTAATCTCATTTGCTGTTAATAGAGGCATCACTCTGTATCAGATGGATGTCAAAAGTGCATTCTTAAATGGTTATATAGAAGAAGAAGTGTATGTTCACCAACCCCCAGGTTTTGAAAATACAAAACATCCAGAACATGTTTTCAAACTGAAAAAGTCACTGTATGGTCTGAAACAAGCTCCCAGAGCTTGGTATGAAAGGCTAAGTAACTTTCTGCTTGAAAATGAGTTCACCAGAGGGAAAGTGGACACCACTCTATTCTGTAAAATAGTTAAGAGTGACATTTTAGTCTGTCAAATTTATGTTGATGATATAATCTTTGGATCTACTAATCCTTCTCTTGGAAGAAAATTTGCTAAGTGTATGCAGGCAGAATTTGAGATGAGCCTCATGGGGGAACTGAAGTTCTTTCTAGGAATTCAGATCAATCAAACTCCAGAGGGAACTTACATTCATCAGAGCAAATACATCAGAGATCTTCTGAAGAAATTTGACCTCTCAGAATGTAAGCCATCAAAGATTCCAATGCATCCCACGTGCATTCTGGAAAGAGAAGAGGTAAGCAAAAGCGTAGAACAGAAAGTCTACAGAGGTATGATTGGTTCTCTCCTTTATCTGACTGCTTCAAGACCTGATATTTTATTCAGCGTATGTATTTGTGCTAGATTCCAATCAGATCCTAGAGAATCTCACTTAACAGCTGTTAAGCGAATTTTCAAGTATCTGAAAGGTACTACTAATCTGGGTTTGTTTTATAGAAAATCTAGTGATTACAGTTTAGTAGGCTACTGCGACGCTGATTTTGCTGGAGACAGAGTGGAACGAAAAAGTACTTCTGGAAGCTGCCAGTTTCTGGGAGAAAATCTGATCTCGTGGTCCAGCAAAAGGCAATCAACTATTGCTCTGTCAACAGCAGAAGCTGAGTACATAGCAGCAGCTGGATGTAGCACACAGATGCTCTGGATGAAAAGTCAGCTTGAAGACTTCCAGATTTTTGAGAGTAACATTCCTATTCTTTGTGATAATACTTCTGCTATTTGCTTAAGTAAGAATCCTATTTTACATTCTAGAGCTAAGCATATAGAAATAAAACATCATTTCATTAGGGACTATATTCAGAAAGGTATTTTAAACTTGAAATTTATAGATACAGACCATCAATGGGCTGATATCTTTACAAAACCCCTTTCAGAAGATAGGTTTAATTTCATTCTGAAACATCTCAGCATGAAAGTATGCCCAGAATGAAAATGCTTTAATTCCATATTCTTATCTTTCAGAATGTATTTATATTACTGTGAACTTCTGATCAATCTTCCTTCAGAAAGTTAGGACATGCAGATTGTATCAGAGGCAAGTCTAAAGATCTGAGAGTCTAATCTCAAATACAGACGTGCTGATCACTACATCAAACAAGTGTCATCCAATCATCAGCAAATCCCTGAAGCAGAACGCGTGCACGTTTCTGAGAAGGCAAAGCGCTGATTGGGTGCATTGAGACACATGTCTGGTAACCGTTTTTAAGTATCTTTCTCAAATCCCCCAAAATCAGCAAGCATTAAATGCAAAAGTAATCACGCTTGTTAATGGCAATCATTATTTTTTTTCTCTCTCTTAAAAACGTTTTATTTTTCAAAATAATTTTTGAAAATTCTATTTAAGCACATTACTCTTCATTCTTAATCTTTACGCTTTCTCATAATCTCTTAAGAATTTTTCTGCATATCTCCTTCAAAAACCCTAGCTTTTCTCAAATCACTCTCAAGCTTTTTGTGTGAGAACAATGGCATCCTCCAGCATTTCTGCAGGAAATCAGAAGAAAGAAACCTCTGAGCAATATCAAGCGCCTACCAGAACTCTTCTCACACCGGTCAAGAATCTTGAGGTTCTCTCTGAATTAATCATCGATTTCGAAAGTTTGAAGGATAATGGATTTGACCTAACTGCGGAAGTCAAAGCTCAAAAGTGGGAGAGGTACTTTGATAGATTGGTTGGACCAACCTTCCCAGAGCTTGTCAAAGAATTTTGGATTCACGCCAAGATTGATAAACATCTAGTCATCTCTTCTGTTATGGGAAAGAAGATAGTAATTTCTGAAGACCTCATTGCTAGGTTAATAGGTCAAAGTGGTGGTGGAGTCCGTTGTGTGGACATGGCTGATAGGTGCCCTGATATAGGTGTGGTAGCAAACTGCATTTTCACTCTTGGCTTTCCCAGCAGCAAAATCAAGGATCTGAAGGATCACTGCAGAGTGTGGGCCAAGATTGTTCTAGGCTGTTTCAATCACAGGAAGCCAACAAGCTCTCCTGACTATATAAACGTGGATCAGCAATTTCTGATCTACTTTATTGATCAGAGGGTGAAGATCAATTTGGCACACTTCCTGTTCAATCATCTGAAGACTAGTGTGAAAGAGACTAGAGAAGAAGAAAGGACCAAAAGGGACTGGATACCGTTTGGGAGGCTCATATCAGATATTCTGACAGAGAATAAGCTGATAGATTATCTGAGCGAAGCTAAAGTACTGGGCAATTTTGAACCAACTGTTGGAAAACCGCTGAATGCTAAAAACCTGAAAAAGATGAAGCTGATAGACAATATCAGGAAGGAACCCAGAGCTTCTTCAACTGCTGACATCTCCAGAAGAAGAGTGCCTCTGAGTGATTTCCCAAGATTTTCTGAAACTGAACCTGATATGTTTATCAAGTACCCAGATTCTTACAAGGAAGAAGATGCAGGTTCAAAGCTGAAGATCAAAGATCTGAGTCAAGTTCAACCTGAAGTGACTCAGAAGAAGTCAAAGAAGAGGAAAGCAGAAGGATCATCTCACCAGACTCCAAAGAAACGAGGTAATTCATCTGCTGCTCCTATTTCAATTTCCTCTACTATTCCAACATCTGTTGCTCCGCCTCAAACCTCTCACAGAATTTCCATTCCAATCCCCACTATTGATGAAACCATACCAGAAGACCCTTCTGAGGCCTTACAACTCAGAAGAACCAGAATTAAAATCCCAATCAAAATTACCAAACAACAACCAACTGTTTCCACAACACCAGCACTTGATAGAGTGCTAGCTGACATTGAGCGTGAACATGCTTCTGTTCAACCTCACTCTGAACCATCAAAAATTCCTCCTCCACAACCTGAACCAGAAATTCAACCACAACCAGAACCACAACCAGAATCAGAACCACAATCACAACAACCTATCACAGAAGAACCTCTGATCCCTGAGCAATCAGAAGTTCCACCTCCTCAACCAGAAAATAATCCTCCCTCACCTCAAACAGAGTTTCATCGCTATGAAACCCCATCTCCTCATCATTCTGATCCCCACTCACCTCAACCTTCACCGCTGGCAATACAGTTGCCATGTGGAACCACCATTGTCAGACCCCAGTTACCATCATCAGAGGAATCAACACCTCCAAAAACTCCAACCACTCCAATAGACATATCCTCTGACTCTGATAACCATCCACCAAAACAAACAGCACCTCAGCACACCTCTGAAAACCAATCATCTGAAAACCCCAGCAGAACATTCATTGACTTAACAAGTCTTGAACGTCTTGCTGATTTAAGACACAAATTGGCCATTCCCAAACCAAAGCAACTAGATGTTGGCTCTGGTATTTTGGACTTTGAAACAGGTATGCTGCAGTGGATTGCTTCTCTGAAGCAAGTCTGTCCCGGGATGATCGACCCAGCTGCTTCTGATCAGCTCTGGTCACAGTTCAGAGTATGGGTTCGTTCTGAAGCACTCAAGCTGCAGGACGTCAACTATGAGCAGGCTCAACAGAACTTTAGCAAGCTGCTGAAGGAAGTTGAGAGTCAGCTGCCTCAAGAAGTTGTGCTCCCTCTGGACTCTGAATCGTGGTCTGAGAAAGAGCAAGCTGCACAGGTGCAACCTTCAGAAGAAGACAAGACTCTTCAAGAAGAAAATCCAGCAGAAGATGTAGCTGAAAGTTCTGAGAAGCCTCCTCCTGCTGAAAGTTCTCAAGCCGCCTTGGACAGGCAGGCTCTGGAAGAATTAAGGCTGAATGACTTGCGTCTACAGCAGCGGATGGAAGAGAATGATCAGAAGATGGAAGCAAGAATGAATGTCCAGGACAGCAAGATTGATACTGTTGTCACCATGGTTCAGAAGCAGAATGCAACTTCTGAAAAGATTCAAGCAATGCTGGAAAGCCTGTTCTCACGCATGCCCCCACAACCTTGAAATTTTTTATGCATGACATTCTCTATATTTTTCTTCATTTTCTGATGTACTTTTGACTATGTTTTGACCGTGCTTGTGTAATGTTCTTTGCTATGAACTATTTTTAATATAATTTGTTTTTCTGATCTAAATTGTTTTAGCACATCACTAACACTTTTTGATTGCTGACAAAAAGGGGGAGAACAAGAATGATATTTAAAATCCATAACGGCTAACTAGACAGAAACTCTCAAACATTCTAACTCTATTACTTGAAATGTTTTTCTGTTTTGTTGTTAAGTCTACAGGCACAAGGAAGCTCCGAAGACTAAGAACTAGAAGCTCTGATCAAAATATAAAAGCTCATGTTGCTCTGATCAAATATGAAGTTCTGATATATGAAGATCTGATCGACCTAACACTCTGATCCGAAGCAAAGCTCTGACAGGAAAAGCTCTGAAGCTCTGCTTTCTGATAAGTCAAAGACTTATAATCTGATGCTCAAAGATAGAAAAAGATCTGACTCTGAAGAACACACATATCAAAGGGAAGTAACAAACTCAGGGGGAGTATCTCTTAACTCTGACTTCTCCGTACTTCTTATTCTGATACATAGATCTGATAACTTTTCACGTTATTTTTCATTTAAAATATCTAGTTTTTGTCATCATCAAAAAGGGGGAGATTGTTAGAACAATGTTTGAATCTAGTACCCTATATTTAAGTTTTGATGATAACAAAGTGAAAAGATATAGTAGTTAAATATTTTATGATTGAATTATATGCTGCCTAAAATTACTATGCTCTGACTTGCAGATATGCTGATTAAAATAAGCAAGATCACGTTTTCAGCATCAGAATATGAGTTTGCACATCAGCATCAGAAGTTGCTGAATCAGAACGTCAAGATCAGATGATCAACGCTTGCACATGCTGAAGCTTGATGAACAGAACTGCGCGTAAAACACTCTGATACAGAAACAAATTAGTTCATCAGCAGCGAAGCAGAATCAGAATGAGCCAAGCCAGATCGTGCATTGAAGAAGCAACGGTACTGTGCATTGAAAGCTAATCAATACCAACGGCATCATTCTAGACAAGATCTGCTCAAAAAGGAAAGCTTGTTAATAGCATTGAATCAAGAATATTTGCTTCAACGTTCATCTTCTCAAAGTGCTATATAAACCAAGCTTTGAAGATTATCACGGCTAATGCTTCCAAACTCTCTACACGCACAAAGCTGAACAATAATCTTCACTCTACAAGTTTTGCTAAACCAACAAACTCTGATACTTTATTAGCGTTTAGCATCCTAGTATTCTAAGCTTCATTTGTGTAAACATCACAGTTGTGATATAGTTTTGTAGAAACATTCATACACATTTGCTTATACCTTTGTAAGAAAGTGTTGCCTTGACAAACCGGATTGTGGTTTGAATCAAGAAGGTTTTAGCAGTTGCTAAAGCAGATTTGTATTCAGTTGAATATAGTGAATTAAGACCTCGTTGGAGAGAGGCGAAATCACCTTGAACGGGTGGACTGGAGTAGTTTGAGATCAAACGAACCAGGATAAAAATACCTTGTCATTTGCTTTAAGATTCCAGTTTTACAATTCAACCCCCCCCCCCCCCCCCCTTCTTGTGTTTTTCACCCCTTCATCAACTTCTGCTGTTGATAGCGCAATTGTTGATTGCCTTTTGCTGGACCAAGAGATCAGATTTTCTCCCAGAAACTGCCAGCTTCCAGAAGTACTTTTACGCTCCACTCTGTCTCCAGCAAAGTCAGCATCGCAGTAGCCTACTAAACTGTAATCACTAGATTTTCTATAAAACAAACCCAGATTAGTATTACCTTTCAGATACTTGAAAATTCACTTAACAGCTGTTAAGTGAGATTCTCTAGGATCTGATTGGAATCTAGCACAAATACAAACGCTGAATAATATATCAGGTCTTGAAGCAGTCAGATAAAGGAGAGAACCAATCATACCTCTGTAGACTTTCTGTTCTACATTTTTGCTTACCTCTTCTCTTTCCAGAATGCACGTGGGATGCATTGGAATCTTTGATGGCTTACATTCTGAGAGGTCAAATTTCTTCAGAAGATCTCTGATGTATTTGCTCTGATGAATGTAAGTTCCCTCTGGAGTTTGATTGATCTGAATTCCTAGAAAGAATTTTAGTTCCCCCATGAGGCTCATCTCAAATTCTGCCTGCGTACACTTAGCAAATTTTCTTCCAAGAGAAGGATTAGTAGAACCAAAAATAATATCATCAACGTAAATTTGACAGACTAAGATGTCATTCTTAACTGATTTACAGAATAAGGTAGTGTCCACCTTCCCTCTGGTGAATTCATTTTCTAACAGAAAGTTACTTAGCCTTTCATACCAAGCTCTGGGAGCTTGTTTCAGACCATATAGTGACTTCTTTAGTTTGAAAACATGTTCTGGATGTTTTTTATTTTCAAAACCAGGGGGTTGGTGCACATAAACCTCTTCTTCTATATAACCGTTTAAGAATGCACTCTTGACATCCATCTGATACAGAGTGATGCCTCTATTAACAGCAAATGAAATCAAAAGTCTGATAGATTCTAACCTGGCGACTGGGGCAAAGGTTTCTGTATAGTCTATCCCCTCTTGCTGACTATAACCTTGTGCAACCAGTCGTGCCTTGTTTCTGATGACTTCACCTTGTTCATTTAGCTTATTTCTGAACACCCATCTTGTTCCAATGACATTGAATCCTTTTGGTCTGGGAACAAGATCCCATACGTCATTTCTGGTGAATTGATTCAGCTCTTCTTGCATTGCCAGAATCCAGTCATTATCCAGAAGTGCTTCATCAATAGAAGAAGGTTCAATCAGAGACACAAGTCCCATGAGGGTTTCTTCAGAGTTTCTGAAGCTTGCTCTTGTTCTGATTGGATCTTCCTTTCTTCCTAAGATAGTCTCTTCTGGGTGATCCAAGTTGCTTCTGGGTAATCTCTTCTGAGGTTGATCAGCAGCTGTTGTAGGATTGCTAGCAGTGCTCCTTTCAAACGTTGAAGGAGTGTCTGTGTTGAGAGCTTCTGATGACTTGTCTTCAGAACCTGTAAATTCAATTTCCATACCTGCAAGAACTTCATTCTGCTTTTACTTTTTAGAGTCAAGCTTATCATCAAAACGAACACTGATTGATTCTTCCACAATCTGTGTTTCTGTATTGTATACTCTGTATCCTCTTGAGCGTTCAGAGTATCCTAACATAATACACTTCTGTGCTTTAGAGTCAAACTTGTTCAAATAATTCTTTGTATTTAACATAAAGCAAGTACATCCAAATGGATGAAAATATGAAATGTTGGGCTTTCTGTTCTTCCATAATTCATATGGAGTCTTTTCCAGAATAAGTCTTATTGAGATTCTATTCTGAATGTAGCACGCTGTGTTTATTGCCTCTGCCCAGAAGATCTTAGCAACGTTTGTCTCATTGATCATGGTTCTGGCCATTTCTTGCAATGTTCTGTTCTTTCGTTCTGCAACTCCATTTTGTTGGGGAGTTCTAGGACAAGAGAAATCATGCAGAATGCCTCTGTCATTAAAGAATGACTCAAAATCTTTGTTTTCAAATTCTCCACGATGATCACTTCTGACTTTAACGATTCTAAGATCCTTTTCATTCTGAACTTGGTTACAGAAGGTAACAAACATAGAGTGTGACTCATCCTTGTGTCTTAAGAACTTTACCCATGTCCATCTGCTATAGTCATCTACGATTACTAACCCATACTTCTTGCCACTGACTGAAGCAGTTTTAACTGGTCCAAATAAGTCAATGTGCAGAAGTTCTAATGGCTTAGAGGTAGAAACAACATTTTTAGACTTAAAAGAAGGTTTTGCAAACTTGCCTTTTTGACATGCTTCACACAGAGCATCTGAATTGAACTTCAAATTAGGAAGTCCTCTGACCAGATTGAGTTTGTTAATTTGAGATATTCTTCTCATACTAACATGCCCCAATCTTCTGTGCCAGATCCACTGCTCGTTGTTAACAGACAGAAGGCACTTTACATTCTGACTTTTTAGTTCAGAAAGTTTGATTTTGTAAATGTTGTTTTTCCTCTTACCATTAAACAGGATAGTCCCATCTTTCTGACTAACAGCTTTACATTATTTTTGATTAAAGATTATATCATAACCGTTATCACTTAATTGACTTATGGATAACAGATTATGCATTAATCCATCTACTAGCAGAACATTATTAATAGAGGGAAGATTTCCATTACCTACAGTTCCAGAGCCAATTATCTTTCCCCTCTGATTGCCTCCAAAGCCAACGTGGCCTCCAGGCTTAAGTTCCAGGCTTTGGAACATATGCCTTCTTCCCGTCATGTGTCGCGAGCAGCCAGAGTCCAGGTACCATGACTGGTGTTTCTGACTTGCTGCTAAAGATATCTGCAACATGTATTATTTTATCCTTAGGTACCCAGATTTTCTTGGGTCCTGATTTGTTAGTTTTACCAAAACTCTGGTTGAATTTTGGTTTCACAGAGTACTTACTGCTAGTGTATTTGATATCATGTGTGTGACCATACACAAAATGTGAATTCAGAGGAGTGTGTTTAATGGTTAAGTCCATGACATTCTTTGGTGTAGGAACCTTACCTTGGTATCCTATTCCTTTCCTGCCGTTTCTGCTAACTCCATAGATCATTGAAGCCATTTTGCTTCTATCTATGCTTTTAGCAAGGAACTTCTGGAAACTGAGATCATACTCCTTGATGATCTCATCAGTGTTGCTGGGAGTTTCAGAAATTGGTTCCTTCTGAGAGTTTTGTAAAGTGTTTTCTAATTTTGAAATCTTATTTCTCAGCTCAGAATTCTCCGATTTGAGACTCTCAGTCTTATTAGAGTCAGATTCAAGATTCCTTTTCAGGTCTCTGAATTTAACTCTAATTTGTTGATACCTTTCCAGAATTTCATTAAGGCTTTCAGCAAGTTCAGCCTTGGTAAAATTAACAGCAAATTTAGGAAATACCTCTTCAGTATCTGATTCTGAGTCTGATTCAGAAGCTTCACTATCTTCTGAGATGTTAGCCATGAGAGCTATGTTTGCCCTCTCATCATCTGATTCTGAGTCAGCTTCAGACGAGTCAGAGTCATCCCATGTAGCCATGAGATTTTTCTTCTTTTCTCTTCCAAATTTCTTTTTGGGCTTTTCCCTCTGAAGCTTTGGACAGTCACTCTTGTAGTGTCCTTGCTCATTGCACTCATAGCAGATGATGTCCTTGGTGTTTGGCTTTTTGCTACTTGAGGAGCCTTCAGATCTTCTGTATCCAGAGGAGGAATATGTCCTTCTGTATCTGGAAGAGGACTCGTTCTGATCAGATCTTCTGGGATTCCTGAACTTCCTTTGTCTTTGCTTCCACAGTTGATTTACTCTTCTGGAGAGGAGGGAGAGTTCGTCTTCTTCTGATGAGGATCCATCAGATGTTTCTTCAACTGCCTGCAAAACTTTAGACTCAGATTTTTTGTTAGATTTCAATGCTAAAGGCTTACCTTGCTTCTGAGGCTCGTCAGCTTCTAGCTCTATCTCATGACTTTTGAGGGAGCTGATAAGTTGCTCCAGAGTGATTTTGTTGAGATCTTTTGCTAGCTTCAGAGCTGTAACCATTGGTCTCCACTGCTTGGGTAAACTTCTGATGATTTTCTTGACATGGTCAGCAGTAGAGTATCCTTTGTCCAGAACCTTGAGACCAGCTACCAGAATCTGGAATCTTGAGAACATTGTTTCAATGGATTCAGATTCTTCCATTTTGAACGCCTCGTACTTCTGAATGAGCGCCAGAGCTTTAGTTTCTTTGACTTGAACGTTGCCCTCATGCGTCATTCTGAGTGAGTCAAAAATGTTCTTTGCTGTGTCTCTGTTGGAGATCTTTTCATATTCAGTATAGGAGATGGCGCTGAGAAGGATGGTTCTGGCCTTGTGGTGATTCTTGAAGTCACGCTTTTGTTGGTCAGACATTGTTTTTCTCTCAATCTTCTGACCGCTTGCATTCACAGGGTGCGTGTATCCATCTGTCACCATATCCCACAGATCAGCATCATGTGCCAGAAAGAAGCTTTCAATTCTATCTTTCCAGTAATCAAAGTTTTCTTCATCAAAGACTGGAGGTTTGCCGCTGAATCTGTCTCTGTCCTCATGGTTGTCATTGCTGGTGTGAGAATAGTTTCCTGCCATTGTGTTTTTCTGACGCTGGATCTTGTACTGACACGGTTAAGTGTTTTAGCTCAGAACCAGGCGCTCTGATGCCAATTGAAGAAGTGAAAAACACAAGAAGGGGGGGGGGGGTTGAATTGTAAAACTGAAAATCAATGCAATGAACAAGATATTTTTATCCTGGTTCGTTTGATCTCAAACTACTCCAGTCCACCCGTCAAGGTGATTTCGCCTCTCTCCAACGAGGTCTTAATCCACTATATTCAACTGAATATTACAAACTGCTTTAACAACTTCTAAAGCCTTCTTGATGCAAACCACAACTCGGTTTGTCAAGGAAACACTTTCTTACAAAGAAGATAAATCTAGGTGAATGTTTTCTACAAAACTGTATCACAACTGTGATGTATACACAACTTAAGCTTATGAAACTAGATTGCTAAACAATGATTGAGTAAGAAGATATGTAGAGTTCAGCAAACGGAGAGAAGGAAGATTATGATTAGCTTTTAGGCGTATAAAATGTTGGAGAGCATTAGCCAATTCAATCTTCATAGTCTTGTTTATATAGCACTGAGATTCTTGAACGTTGGAGCAATATTCTTGATTCAATGCTAATAACAAACTTTCCTTATTGAGCAGATCTTGTCTGGAATGAGGCCGTTGGTAATAATTTGCTTTCAATGCACAGTATCGTTGCTTACTTAATGCATGTTCTGGCTTGGCTCATTCTGACTCTGCTTAACTGTTGATGAACTATTGTTTTTCTTTATCAGAGTGTTGAGCGCAGTTCTGTTCATCAAGCTTCAGCATACACGTGAGTTGATCTTCTGATTCTGGTATTCTGATATAGCAACTTCTGATGCTGATGTCAAGAATCAATATTCTGATGCTGATTTAAGTGTGCTCTTGCTTATACCTATCAGAGTTTCTGCAAAGCAGAACGTAATATTTTTAGGTAGCAAATAGTTCATACACGAATCATATAAATAATATATCTTTTCATTTTGTTATCATCAAAACTTAAACATGGGGTAGTAGATTCAAACTTTGTTCTAACATTTTCTACTTCTTAACCTTAATTTCAACGCAGAAGTTGAGACTGAAACTAATGGTAACAATGTTGAGACTTAACTTGATTCTGGAAAAAATGGAAATGTTGGAACCGATGTAAGATATGGAAAGAATTTAGTATATACAAGAAAGAAGAACATTCCTGAATCTACTCATATCTAAGAATTCAGCCCGATATTACATGAGGTAACTTCTACCGATCCTTCAAGCACTAGGGATTCAATTTTTGAATTTTATCATGAACAATAAACAAAATCCAACTCAATACTACCATCACACTACAAGGATTTTGATCTTCCAATTACCCTTAGAAAAATATCAGAAAGTGTACTAAAAAGCCATTTTACCCTATATCCAACTACCTAAGTTTGGAACATTTTTCACCCGCCCACAAATCATTTCTCACAAATCTAAAAACTAGTTTCATACCCCAAATTTTCCCTACCCTTATATATTTTCATATGGTTTATTGCATTGCATTTGTATACTCACCATTAGGTCATATTCATTGCTTCACTCATGGGATAAAGGTTCCTAGGGTTTCTCCTGTCTCAAGATTATCCATCAATTAAGATATTGAGCTTCTCAAGTCAATTTGTATGGGACCTCATGTTCATGGGCTTCTTATTTATTCAAGTTCATTGGCTCCTTGGATTTCTTAGGAATCTCTAAGAAATTAGGGTTTGATCTTCAGTCACCATCTCCTAAGTTCTTCAATAAAAAATTAGGGTTTTGGCCCCTTTCAAGTTGTGAGCTTCATTTTCATCAAGAATTGGTTTCTATGATCAATTAATGGCCCAATGTATCAAGTATGTCCATTTAATTCATCACAAGATTGCTCAAAGCATTTCATTGGATGATTGGTGAAATTTTGACCTAGTTGACTGAAAAGTCAACTTTTTGACAAAGGCATTTCCTGAAATTTTTCTTGAGCAACTTGGTTTTCAGTGACTTGTATATGTCTTAAGGTGTTCTCATATGGATTCTGGACCCTTGGTTGGCATTGTTTGAAGTTCAATTGCTTAAACTTGATTATCTAGTCATTTGAGCAAAAGTCAACTATTAACCAAGTGGACTTTTGGTCAAAGTTGAAGTTAATGATCATGTTTCAACATCATGTGGCCTATGGTTGAAGAAATTCAATAGAAAGATGTATTTTGGAGTTAACTTGTTCATGAAGGTATCTTGGTGAAATTGGAAAATTTTCCAAGTTTGGAAAGTCATAAGGCTAAACTTCAAAATTTCATAACTTCTTCATTTATTATTGAAATTTTGCAAACTTTACATGGTTGGAAAGAGAAAAATAAGATCTACAACATTGTTAATGTCTTCTCATGTCCAAAAAGTGGATATTTTGAGAGTTATGGAGCAAAGAATTATTGGTCTGTTTTGAAGATTATAAGTCATTTCTCAAAATTCCAGATTTTCGTGGCCAGCTTTGGTGACTTTAATAGATCCATATGAAAAAACTTCCGACATAAGTTATTTTAGCACATATGCAACTTTGAGATCTATCACCAAAAACCTCATTCTTGCCTTCTCTCTCTCTCTCTCTCTCTCTCTCTCTCTCTCTCTCTCTCTCTCTTCAAGCAAGTCTTTTTCTGAAATTTCTTCAACACAAAGCTCTTTATTTGAGCTCAAGGAGGAAGATCAAGGAACAATCTTTGGGTTTTTTCTTCATTAGGAAGCACAAGAAGGCAGTAGACTCTTTCTTCACTAGGTAACTTCATTAAACCATATACCTTTGCAGGTTGCATCTGGAAATTGTATAATATTTCTCTTGTGTTGCTACTGATTCCCTCTCTTAAGGGAATTTATTTGTGTTTGTGTTTACATAAAGTTATTTAGATCTAAAAAATATGTGAAAAAGTGATTTTATGCTCCCTTCTAGCCTAGATCTCTCTCTCATCTCTCAACCTTTTCAAAAACTTCTGGAGTCAAAGTTGTAGATTTTGTTGAGATCTACAACTTTGGTGTTTACACTTTTTAATTCATCAAGAATTGAGAGAGAAATCTGAGATTGAAAGTCAGCATATATTCTAGAAGATAAATGATTTTTTATTTTTTTAGTCAACTTCTCGTCCATATTTCTCCCTCATCTCTCAACCATTTTAAAAACTTCTTTAACCAAAGTTGTAGGTCTTTCTGAGATCTACAATTTTGGTGTTTAAACTTTTCAATTTCATCGAGAAACGAAGGAGATAATTGGATTAGAAGCTAGCTGGAAAATCATAATTTTTTCACGTATTTGGCAATAATTTTGTTCTTTTAGTGGCTCGATTTCCAATACATCCAATCATTGGCAGCGCATATGATTGGTTGACGATGTCTCTATGAGACCCAGCACTGATTTCCATGGGAAACTTTGACTATTTATTTTATTTATTTCTTATCATTTTGTTTATTTTATAATTTATTTCTTTTGTCTTCTTTAATTTATTTTAAATATTTTTATTAATAAAAAATTATAAAAAAATCATGAATGAATTTTAAAATGTCTATTTTATTATTCTAACTTTTTCCATATTAATTAAATAAAATGGTTTAAAGTGTTTTTAATTGTTTTATTTTACATGGATTTGGTATAAAATTAATTATGACTTTTTTAGGAACCATAAAAAATCACAAAAAATATTTTCATGTTCCTTTGTGTTTTCTTGATTTTTTGATGGTCTTAAATCTCATTTATTTTAAATTTTGTTTGGTTTTCAAATTTTGAGAAGTGATTTAATGGTTTTTGAGGTCTTATTGCTTCTTTATGAAGTTTCAATATAATTCACTCACTTCCATTGATCTCAAAATTCCATAAAAATATGTTTAAGCTCATTTAGGATGTTCAAATCATGTTTCTAATTTTTTTTTGAATTTTAATTCTGATTTTTGTATTGTTTACAATTTTATTTTGTTTAATGGTCATTTAAGCCTAGTTTTGAGCTAGTATTGATCTTTCAATTTAATTTTGATATTTACATGAACTTTTAAGTTGATCAAGGATTGGTTTATGACTTGTAAGAGACTTTAGCTCATTTAATCATTCTTGTTTGGATTTTATATCCTATTTTTCTATTTTTTGTGGAATATTGAAGTGAGCATGTCCCTTTGGCCTAGTGTAATTTAGTCAAGCTTCATTCCAAAACTTATGGATATAATTTAAAGCCAATCTTTGGGTATGTTATGATCATTTGAGTGCTTTAAAGATATGTCAATATGTTTTCATTTTTTGTAAATTATATGTTGATCATTTGGTCTTTACCTTGAGCATAAAGTTTGCGTGGTTCGTAAAATCCTAATTTGATTGCATTTGATATTTGAATCACGTTCTTGTACAATTTTTGGTTGTAATTAATGCTTGGAGGTATGATAAGCTCAAGGATAGTCTTCTAAATAATTGAGAGGCATTTGACTTCAATTGATCATTTTGACCTTTCTCTTTGTATATGATTCACTTAGTCCTTCTTTTGCTTGTTTTGTGAGGTATATGGAATGCATTTATGCAAACTTTGAGAATTTGATTCTCATTTCTCTACTTCATTCTCATGACATGTTTAGGGTCTTAAGTTCAAAATTGTTGAACCATTTACGAACTCTAACTTGTGTTTATTTATGTGCCTAAAAATCATCTAAAGTGATCAAGGTTAAAAGTGTGTTTTGATGCATTATTTTGTCTAAAACCTTTGATCTATAATGAATGAACTTTGTGTCTTTGCTACTATCCTATTGAGTTTGTATTCCTCTCATCATGATAATTCTTTCTATGATCATTGCTTACTTGCGCCTTTGTTTCATTTGCTCAAGAGCACTCTTTTGCTTATCATTTATCTCTTCTTCTTTCTTGTAAGAATAATATGTTCCCTTAGGACTTTCATCTCATCTTGTTTAAGGTGAATCAACTAGACCTTAGGTTTTTATCCATGCATGCTAACTTAGGTAGAAGTTTTCCTTTCAAACCTTAACATTAGGACCATCATTGTATGATAACATTAGGATCTTGTTAGTCTCCCTTAGAATTTTTCATTCCACTTTTGCATACTCTTTAAAACTAAAGCTTCTTTTTGTTTATCAAAACTTCAAAAAACTTAATAAATAAATGATGAGAATCACACTTCCCTTAAGAGATGGAAATGATAAGCGGGTTTCTTCTCAATCTTACCATTCTTTCATTCTTAGTCTTTTGTATGATTCAAATCACCAAACTCTTTTTCAAGGTAAAAAAACACAAACCAATTCAAAATTCTTTTTGCCACTTGGCTTTTATTTTAAAAATTACTTTCGTAAACGAATGTGTTTTAGCGATTCCAACACGAAGCGAACTCAACGACTTAAGCCTCTTCAAACGAGCACCCAACAAGTCAATATTTCGACGTTTGAAATTTGTAACGCATTACTCTCATAAAAAACACACAATAAATAAAAAACATTTTTTAGAAGAACTACGAGTGCCTTGATCCCCATTGCATGGTCGGTGGTACGCAAGCACAAAGGTTCGCAACTGCGGTAGGTACAACTAATAAAAACTTTATTTTTGTATATACTTTGCATGCATTCCCTTTTAGAATTAAGCTTTAGGCTTAGATTTTTATACACCCTTAGATTAGAAAAAACTTGAGTGGATCCCGTGGAGTACCACAGACGTGAGGGGTGCTAATACCTTCCCCTTGTGTAATCGAATTTCTTACCCTTTCTTTTGGTCGTGAGACCATGCTCTTTCCTTTTCTTTAGGTTTATTCGGTGTTTCCTTTCCCTTTTGTGGGATAATTAACATTGATGGAGACTCTTCTATCTTTTTGCTTATCGTCCGCGCTTCGGTGAAAAATCCCATATGTGACAACTATAAAAATACCTAACTCTTTATCTAAGGATTTGTTTGATAGGAAATGGAAACATGCCATGAACTTGGAGATGGAGGCACTGAATAAGAACAATACTTGGGAATTGGTTTCTCTTCCAAATGGAAAGAAACTTGTAGGGTGTAGATGTGTATACAGTGTAAAATACATGGATGATGGATCTATTGAGAGGTATAAAGCAAGATTGATTGCCAAAGGATTCACCCAAGCTTATGGAGTTGATTACTCAGAGAAATTTGCTCTGAGTGCTAAAACGAGTACTGTAAGGGTGATATTATCTTTATCAGCTAATTACAATTAAAATTTACTTTAACTCGATGTGAAAAATGCCCTCCTTCATGGAGAACTTGATGAAGAGATCTACATGGATGTACGCTTTGGATACTATGAACTTACTACCACCAACATCGTGTGAAAATTAAAAAAGACTTTATATGGACTAAAACAATCACCACGATCATGGTTTAGAAGATTCACTAAATTTATGATATGTTTGAGCTTTAAACAAAGTCAAGGAGCAACAATTGTTAGGCGAACACTTAGCAAATGAGTTTGAGATTACGAATTTGGGAAAGTTGAAGTACTTTTTGGGAATTGAAGTTGTCCACTCTAAGAAAAGAATCTTCATGTCTCAACAAAAATACATTAACGATCTTCTACAAGAGACAGATAAGACAACATGCAAGCCTGCAAGTACACCAATTGATCCAAGTGTAAAGTTTGGGAACGTAAAATAAAATATTTCGATTGATAAGGGAATGTATCAAAGATTAGTCGGAAAACTTATATACCTATCACAGACTAGACTATATGTTGCTTTTGTTGTAAGCCTAGTGTTGGCTCCTAAATTCAATACCCTTGTTTTATTAATATCAGCCATTAAAGCTGAAGGATGTTTTCGACCAGCTGGGTCTGTCGAAATGCCCATCGAAAGGTGGCAATGTACTTAGAGGATTTCTTCCAAGGGAGAAGTTGGTTGCCTTCGACGTCGAAGGTGTTTCTCGTCGAAGATGCTTCTCGACGAAGGTGTTCGATGGTTCAGAGTGGAACGGTTTGAAATTCAAGCGTTTGGAGGGAAAACGGTTTCCAGCGGTTACCAAGTGCAACGTGCAAAGATCTGGAGCGTCGAACGCTGAGAACGTGCCAAGTGGAGTCATCTCGAAGCAGTGTAACTGCCCGACGGTTACTTAGGATGTTTTAGTATAAATAGTAGTAGGTCATGCAGTTTCTCGTGTGTGTTCACAATTATATACAAAGTCACTCATATAGATTCGAGTACCCAGCGTGTGAGAAAGAATTGTTGAGAATGTATGTGTGAAACACCACTTTTATTAATCAAAGTCATTTACTTTTCCAGAAACTTTACTTGCTTTCTTCTTTACTTTTCCTGTCGAAGCCCTTTATTTCAAGCCTTCATTTATTTTATCAAGCCCATTTCTTCATGCAATTTACTTAAAGCCTCTTTATTTTCCTATCATTTAACCATTATCCAACTTAATCAAAACCTCAAAATCAACCATGTCTTAGGATCAATCTGATCGATCCTGCGAGTAACCAAATAAGTAACCATTTGGAGGATCAGCGGTTGTTTACCAATAACAACGGTAAACAAATTGGCACACCTGGTGGGACTGTGTGTTGATTTTTGAAGTTTAACCTTTTTAAACATAATCTCATCTTTTTCGAGGAGTGTTGCATGTTATTGAGAAGTGGTAGAATATACACTAACGATACCAATACTGTCAGAAGAAGGGAAGAGATGGCGAATCCGCCAAACAATAACGAAATCCCATAAACAAATGTGGGAGCAACGGTTATCCCGACCGTAAGTGAAGCGATAACCGCTGGTTCAACACCAGCAGTAACGGTCACAACAACGGGGCCATTACCTCCGTTCACAGGCCCCAGAGTGCCTTTGGGAACTCCCCCACCAAGGGGAAATTTAGGCACAAGGCCTTACGTTCCCCCAGGATTTATGACAGGCGGTCATAATCGAGAACCACTCTATGGCATGCCAACTTCTGACTTGGCTAGCCTGACGAATGCTGCGTCCACTTTTTCAGACCCTTTAGTGAGTGCCTCTTCGCCACTCCAAGGTTCTGGAGTAGGTATGGCGAATAGAAATAGGACCCAACTCTTAGGAGGAACGTCCCAAGTAGCACATGGCCTTACAAATGCCTCGACAGCAGTCTTGAGGCAACAAATGGACGAAAGCAACCATGATATGGTTCAAATGTTGGCACAAACTTTAAGTACAGTGCTGAACCCTCTAATACAAAACACTACTCAATCGAATCAGCAGATGACAGCGCAAATGACGCGTTTGGCTGATTTCTTTGGAGTACCCCAACCTATTCGACAACCCCAAAGGGCGCAAATAAGGGGAAACCAGTGTGTATTCTTAGAGGAAGAAACCACTATCAACCAAGTCCAACAGCCTGTCGAAGAAAAACTTAGGGCACGATTGGAGCAACCTGTCGAGGAACCTAGGGTAATAACCCCAGAGGTAAGGTTAGTTAACAGAAACCAAAATGCTGATGTTGTACCCCAAAATTTGCCCTCCCATATTCTCCAAGATTTGTCAAGTCAAAGTCACAAAATTCCCCAAGGGTTATGCAGTTCAACTGTCTCCTATACAGTCAAAACTAGGGTTTGGATTCTGATCAAGAAAAGGAAGTTTTCAAAGACCCAATCAAGTCTCACATGCTTACAAATATGGTCAAGTATCCTCATATCAAGTTTCAAGGCATTCAGCTCAAAATTGCACAGTCAAAATCCTAGATTGCACTACAGTCAACTGTAGGGGCAAAATGGTCATTTGGCAGTCAAAAGTTCAAATTTTTGGTCAACATATCATTTTGAAGCCACAAACATCATTTGATCAATACTTGATCATGATTCTCAAAATTTGGCTCAGAAATCATCAAAGATGCAAAAGTTACTATATTTGGATAGCTGAAAAAGTCAACTGAAATTGACCAGGGCATAACTTTCACATGGATTATCAGAAAAATTCCATCCAAAGCTCATTTTGAAGAGAAAGACATTTCCTACAACTCATCTTCATACTTCAAGTCCAAGAAATGCTCTCACAAAAAGTTATCAATTTCAACATTATAGGTCATTTTCAAAAGTCAACAAAAAGGGACTTTAAGTCAAAGGCCATAACTTGAGATTGGTAAATCAAAATGACATGGGACCAAAGGCATTGGTTAGAGGACTCAACGACCTTTCCAAAATGTCCAAGAACATGTGGAAAGCTTAAAAATTGAGCAAGTTATGCCTTGTGGAAGTTGGGAAATTTTTGGGAATTTTGGAAAGTCAACATTGATGCAAATGACCCAAAAATGCTAATGGGCCCATTTTTCTTCCAAGTTTCTTCATGCCAAGCCTATGCACGACCATTAAGCCCAAGGGGAAGTATTTTCTCATTTTTTAATTATTTATTTGAATTTATATTAATATTAATTCATTTAAATTATTTAAATATGTAGAAAATATAAACTTGACCTAAAAAAATCTTTTTGTGCACATTCTACTCTCAATATTTCGTGCTTGTTCAATTATGGAAAGAATTGGTGTGATTGGAGCTAATTGACACAAAGAACCATATGAAAAAGATTCAAAAAGATTTTATAAAATCAAATATTGAAACTATTGAATTCAAAAGATTTTGTACAATTTTCTTAACCTAATATGCTCACTATATGATCAGGAATCAAAACCTAAAGCAATGAGGATGAAAGCTGCGCATAAGAGGCTAGGACAAACTTGAAAAATTGCTTGAAAAAACTCAAAACTGAAATCAACTCTAGAGGTCGATTCAAGCCCTAACCTTGATCCCATTAGCTTCCTTGGGTAATTCTGAACGTGTGCCAATCACAAACAACAAGCAAAGCTCCAGGAATTGGTAGATAAAGCTCAGACTGCATCTCAAAATTTTTGGAATCGTACATCATGATTCATACATTCTTTGCCATTTTTATTTATTGATTCATGTTTATTGTGAGTTTTTGAAGCTAACTAACACCTTTAATTGCGTTTTTCTGTGCTATACGAGATTACACCATGACTGAATATTAGGGTTTCGTGAGCTTCAAATTAGGGGTTCTTACTACAAGCAAAATTAGACCATCCCAGTACCACCATCGTAATCAGCTCATCAAGACGAAGAGAGATTGACCTTCGCGATCAATTTATATACATCCAGCATCTAATCGTTATTTTCTTGTAGGTTGGCTACAGCAACGCGTTAAAACCGTTGCTTTATGCTTGTGTTTCAGAAAAAAAAATAATAACACGAAGAAGACGATCACGTGGAAGGCAATGGTTGGTGCGTTCAAAAATGCGCACGCTGAACCATAATTGCCTTGGTTTTGTTTTTTTATTATTTATGTGATATAATATGACAACGTGCGCGTAGTGGCTCAGATGGTGAACGTTGTTTGCATTAACCTTCATGACCTGGGTTCAAGTCCCAGGTCTGTACACTTTCAAATGTTATTTTTCTATACATCATTCCATGCAGCGCTCACAGTGAAAAACACCATGTTCCCTCACCATCAAGCAGCCACGTGTCCCATGAGATCAAGCCAAGGATTCAGAATTAAAGAACACCATAAGGACAAGTCAACCAACGCATATGTGGCCTAGGAAAGTCAACAAATTCCATGCTTGTTGGGCCTGATTTGCTGAAACAAAACCTCACAAATTGGGACTACACCCCCACCCTGGTTTGCCTTTACTATTTAATTTTTTTTTTTTACTTATTTCTTATTCTTGTTTTAATTATTATTTTTATTTTAATTACTGTTTATTTAATTAATTACTTTTTTTAACAAAATACAAAAACATCATAAAAAAATTCAGAAAAGACAAAATTTAATAATTATTTTATTTTAATTATTTTTGTAACTAAATGCATGTAAATAAACTTAGTTTTAATTAGGTTATAATTTTAATCCTTTTAATAACTAAAATCCAAAAATAGAATTAGGTTTAATTTTTTATTCCTTTTAATTTCCTCCCTTTTCTTTACAATAATATTGCTTATTTTATTTATTTTCATAAATTATATTTTTGCATGTAAATTAACTTAGATTTAAATTAGGTTAAAACTTAATATTTTTTACAATAAACTTAAAAAACATTAGAACTAGGGTTTAGCGTTTCATTTTAATTTCAATAAAATTCTTTTTCTTTTAAATCTTAAAAAACATAAAATACCAAAAAAAAACATGTTCTTTTAATTTTTAATTGTAATTCTAATTAATTAATTCATTAACTTTAGATTTTTTGCAAAAGGGTCCAACGCCCATTGTTTTAATTGTTTAATTTCGCGCATTTATTTTATGTCGTTTCTTTTAATTCATTATGTACATGTCCCAAAGCCTTGTAACAATTTAACTTTTCGTACCTTTATTTTTCTTGCTTTATTTATTTTCCGTCAAATCGGGTCCGGTTTAATTTTGGCGATGTGGACCCGCGCCATTTGTAATAGCCTTAGATTTATTTTTCTCGCAAATATTTAACTGTTAAAAAAGCATGCAAGAATGAATGTCTTAATTAAAATCAAGCGTAGAACACTTTAAACATGACAAGACAAATATCAACGAAACTGACACACAAATTCGCACACACCACCCCTAGGGTACGCCTCACTGTTGCCTTTCGAAAGGTGATCGTCGAGTAGAGGACGTCTTAGTAAGTCCTCGTGATCCGGGAACCTGGCATGAGGGTAGCTTCTAAGGTGTCTTCCCATTGCTCTGGTGATCACCACGTCCCTAAAACTCGAATTGACCCGAACACCTCCAACGGTGGTGCTACCTACCTCTCAATGGTGGGATGGCACTACTTTAAAGGACATCTACACAGACGAATTCCTTAGGGTAGGTAGGTTCTCAAGGATACTTGCTCTAATCTCAAAACAAACTCAAAAAGACTTTTCACACCGACACTTGTCAAAAGCTTTCAAAGCAAACTTTTCAAACACTCTGACGTATGAGTCGAACTGAAATTTTTCAAAGAAACTTTTTAAACCCACATTGAAAAGCAAACAAACAATTTTGAAAACACAAATGAGCAAGTATCTAAGAGCCCATGGATAACCATGGATAGAAAGGGTGCTAATACCTTCCCTTTCTATAACCTACCTCCCGGACCGAGAGCAATCTCTTTAAGGAATTTTTCTGTGCTTTTGTCCTTTCCATTTGGAGAAAATAAAAGACGGTGGCGACTCTTGCTTCCGCGACATTTCGCGAACCAGCGTTAAACAGTCAGTTCCAGATCCACCGATCACAGAACTGGCGACTCTGCTGGGGAGACTTAACTTAAAGTGAGGTGTACCTTAGGGTTAGTTCATAACTGTGTTTTCAATTGCTTTCCTTGTTTGCTTTAAATTGTGGGACTGTCTTGGGAGTTCTATAGATCCTAACCCGGATCTGGGGATACCTTCTTAGAAAGTAGCAACAAGGCTGTGAGGGAACTGTGCGGGGTATACCGACATGGTTGAAACAGTCTGCTACGTTGATGTGGCACTTTGGTGTGTACCGGTAACCCTTGAGTTCAGTCAAGGAGAGTACGGGGCCTCCACGTGGTGTCATGAAGCATCAACAGACCTTAGGAACCTTAATTGAACTATCTTGGCCTCTTTAGGGTAGTGAGATAACTGACTTTGGTGCAGTCCGAGGTTGGTTGATACTCGATACTACGCTCAATTGAGGGTTGCTTTCCTGGAATATTTCGGTCGCCAGTTCAGTGGCTAAATCGAAACGATGAACAATGAAAGCAGTCCCGTGATATTGGGAACCTTAGAACCCGGTTACTTTGATTAGGACAGGTTGAACCCACCAACTTCAAGAGGGTAATACCCAGACTTCATGCTGGCCTAAACTCTAAGGGTTTCTCTTGTGTGACTTGCGTGCCTTCGTACTTGACTACTTGCATGCTTGTTATCTGACCCTTGACGTCTTGCAGGTTTTGTTCATAGCCCTTTATTAGGACTTATAACAGGGTGTACTAACCACTTGCAGGTTCTGTTTATAGTCCTTAATTGGGACTCATGACAGGTTTTACTTAGGTTTCTTGCGGGTTTTGTTCATGGTCCTTAATTGGGACTTATAACAGGGTGTACTAACTACTTGCAGGTCCTGTTTATAGTCCTTAATCAGGACTCATAACAAGTTTATCAAGTTTCTTGCAGGTTTCGGTTTATAGTCCTTAGTTGGGACTCATAACAGGGTTACTCACATTACCCCATGCATAGCATAACATCATACCATTGCATGCATCCTGCATACATCCTAACCCATTTCAAGGGTCTCAAGGGCTTGTGATGCAGGTCATGATGAATCAAACATCCAGCAAGGGGCAAAGAGGATTTATTTTCCTCTAGCTAAGGTTGTCAGGGGCTATGACCCACTGGATATGGTGAGCCTTTGACCCTTGAAGAAGGACTCTCAACAACATGAAGTTCCTTCAATCAAGTTACCGGTTCTCAACTCTAACAATTTCTCTGTTTATCCCGCGAGGTCCTTGAAAACATTACATGCATGTCATACATCTCATTGCATTGCAGGTATCCCTTGACAGGTTGCTTACCCTTCCTCGCTGTTTATTTCAGCCGATCGCCATGAATCCTGAATCATCAGCCGAGCAGACTATCAAGGACCTCCAGGCTCAGAACGCCCAGTTCCAAGAGCTGATCATGAATTTGACCCAGGGGCAACAAGACCTGAAGGCTCTGCTTTTGAAGAAGGACAAGAAAAAGAAGAGGACTGTTTTGTTCAGCCCTAGACGCAGATCTGGGAATACACCGCAGACTGAAACTGAGAGGACTACCCCATCTGTGAGGGAAAGCAGTCACCATGAGAGGGAGGTGCCCAGTCCAGTGGTCTCTGACAATGAAACAGATTTCGACGACGAACAGTACCCTCCGGCTGAGGACAAGTACAAACAGTTGGAGGATAGGTTGAAGGCTATGGAGGTTCAACAGGTACCTGGGCTGGATTTAGGAGATCTGGGTTTGTCAACTGGTGTGGTTATTCCTCGGAAGTTCAAAGCACCATCCTTTACTAAGTATGACGGGGCGTCTTGCCCCAAGCTGCATCTAAGGTCCTATGTTCGGAAGATTCAGCCATATACGGTGGACAAGAATTTATGGATCCACTTCTTCCAGGAGAGTCTTTCAGGGACTCATCTCGAATGGTTCTATCAGCTGGATGGGACCAAAGTTCGTAACTGGGAGGAGTTGGCTACTGCTTTCTATAAGCAGTATCAATATAATGCCGACCTTGCCCCTACGCGTACCCAACTCCAGGGTATGTCGTTAGGATCAAGTGAAGGTTTTAAAGAATATGTGCAGAAATGGAGGGATCTTGCTGGAAGGGTACAACCACCTCTGACTGATCGGGAACTTGTGGACATGTTCTTGGGGACTTTGTCTGGTCCATTTTATAACCACCTGATTGGGAATTCATCTGCTGGATTCACAGATCTTATCTTGACTGGAGAGCGAATAGAAGCTGGTATCCGGTCTGGGAAAATTCAAGAGGCTGCACCTGCCGATAAAAAGCCTCATCATGGAAAGAAAGAATCCAATGCCGTGCACGGTAAAAAGAGCCGTCATGAGGCAGGGGCAATCCAAATCTCCAATCCCGGACCTGCTCAACAAGGACAGGGGCAGCAGCGCAAGGAGAAACGACAGTATACCAAACTCAACATGTCGCTGGATCAAGCACTGCAACAAATGTTGAAGGCAGGGCTGATCACCTTAAGGGCTCCTCTTCGGAATCCGAACACTTCTGCACCCAACTATCATCCCAACGATAGGTGCGCATATCATTCAGATAGCCCGGGGCATACTACAGACAATTGCTGGCCTCTCAAGAATAAGATTCAAGATATGATCGACGCTGGAGAGATTCAGTTTGAAGTGCCAGAGACTCCGAACATAATCACTGCTCCGTTGCCTAATCGTTGAAGCCTTTTGTTTATTTGAATTTTTGAGCTGTACTTTTCTTCGCTTATACAAACAATTAATGTCATAGCAAACTCTTTTATTCTATTAATGCATTGCATATGTCTGTTTTGGAAATTAATACAATTATTTTCATTATGTTCAAACATCTTTTCATATTTTTTCTGATGTCAACTCTGGATCTAAAATTCTAAGCCTCTTGAGGGAGGATGACGAAAACGATACCACGATGTACAGTATGCTTTTGAACAAACCCCGCTGATGAGGTACAGGCATTGTTTCAATCCCTAAACACTGGAGTTATAAGGATGATAATCCCTCGTCAACCCCTCTGAGCCAAAGAAGTAGGAGTTTTTCTTTTCGAAATTTAAAACCCTTAATCATAACCTGGGGCAGGGTAGTCTCTCAGTTGATCCAAGTGCATAACGAATGGCACCAAAAAGGTCCTTACAAAACAAAGAAAAACCGTGATGGTTCCGAATAATCAATAAAGAAAGGCAGTCATTATCTCAAAAAATAAAAAAGCCCATTAAGTCAAAACCTATGAAGGAGACTTACGAAACTGGGGCATCCCGCTGACTGTAATTCCAAAAAAGGAAACAGTTCAGGCAAAAAAATAAAAATAAAGGGATAACAAAAATCAGACAAGAAAGAGGCCTTACCAACCCTCAACAAGAAAGGAATGACTGCCTATTCAAAATAAGTTATCAGTATCCGAATCATCACCGGAAAATCAGAGCAAAGACTCGAACAAAGGTCTAACGTATGATCAATTGAGTTTAGGTTTGGAGAACATCACGAAGAACGGGTGGGTACAAATAAAATTTGAGCCTTTATCCTTTGTTTCTTAAACCGTGAACCAAGCCACGTTATAACCCTTAAAAGTCCTAGCTGAAGCACGGGTTATTTCGAAAGCATACTGTTACGAAAGGTATCCTGACTCCTGAAGGCCTACGGCAAATACGGAGTTGACATCACGTTTTACAAACATTCACATGTTTTATGAAAAATAATGCATTTTCAAAAATCTTCGAGACAGACATAAGCTTTGCGTTTTTAACATAACTTTGTTTGCATATGACTTTTTGTTTAAACAGCATAAAAATTTGCACGATGAAAGTCTAATGAACAGAAGTACCTCCAATCAAGGGGCAGACATGAGCATTGTCCATTATCTGGGGCAGTCCAATCAAGATTCGGAGAATCTCTCAAAAGGCCAACCAGCCTGGGGCAAATCTCCACCTGAGTCACTTAGGGGCATTTCAACAACAAATCTCGCCTGATCAAACATCTTCTGGTGACAAAACACTTCTAAACAGGGGCAACTCCCCACATTCCCTGAACGTGGACATAGTCGGAAAAATACTACGCACAATCAAAGACCCGCTAGGTTGACATACCTAGGCAAAAATTAGGGCTTCCCGGCGAACCAAAACGGTCCAGACAAAAGTTAGGGATTAAGGCGTACGACTATGTCCTGCCATCTGTCTACCAGAAGAAGGTTCGTCCATCAACAACTATCCGCATCCCACAAGTGCCTCCCCCATAGAAGCAGGGGCAATAAAGAGTGGTCTAAGCAATCTGATTGTTCTATCCTTCAAGGTATTAGGGTAGGTTCCGTAAAGGAATCACTTTCCCCACAGATCAAAACTCCCCCAGAGAGTCCAATCCAGTCTCCCCAGGAAAGGTGGAATTCATCCCCCCAAGCAATAAGCTTACCCCCTCGCGGAATACGAACGCGTCGTCCGGCTTGATTTAAAGAGTTATTTCCTTAACAGGATATAACTGGGTTATCCTCAGCCAAAAGCCACGGAAAGAGCATCGTCGACAGAATCTTCTTATCCCCAGCGAAGTCCATTCATACTTCCAATACAGCAAGGTATCCTCAGCGAGTCATCCTCAACAATGCAGCAAAAGCATCTCCCCACAGAGTATTTCTTCCCAGCATGGTCGCTAGAATATCTTTTTCTCCCCGCAGAATCCTCCATTCGCCAAGTTTATTCCCCAACGGAGTTATCTTCGTCTATTGGAATTCTTGCAACTATTCTTCAACATCAGCCCAGGATACGACTTCCCGGCACCCGTCAAGGATTTATTTTCTTAGACAAACATACATTCATAAAACGTCACATACATCATTATAGCATGCATATGCATCATACTACACGAATCTCATTGATTTTGAAGACATACAGTTCATGCATCATGATTTTGCATCCAATTATGTCTCGCCTTTTCAGGAAAAAGATCAATACAAAAGTGACTACTATCAACTAATCGCAATTCATTCTTGATATAGTTTCAGATATGATCCAGATATGGTGACGTTCTGATGCTGCTTCCAGAATTCCTTCTAGGTATAGTTTCAGATATGATCCAGAGATGGTGACGTTCTGATGCTGCTTCCAGATTTCCTTCTAGATATAGTTTCAGATATGATCCAGATATGGTGACGTTCTGATACTGCTTCCAGATTTCCTTCTAGATATAGTTTCAGATATGATCCAGATATGGTGACGTTCTGATACTGCTTCCAGATTTCCTTCTTGATATAGTTTCAGATATGATCCAGATATGGTGACGTTCTGATGCTGCTTCCAGATTCCCTTCTTGATATAGTTTCAGATATGATCCAGATATGGTGACGTTCTGATACTGCTTCCAGATTTCCTTCTTGATATAGTTTCTGATATGATCCAGATATGGTGACGTTCTGATGCTGCTTCCAGATTTCCTTCAGATATAGTTTCAGATGTAAACCAGATATGGTGACGTTCTGATACTGCTTCCAGAAGTCCTTTTTAGATGTTTCCCTCTCCGACGATGAGTGTGAGGTGATATTCTCCTATGGTTCCCTCTCCGACGGTGTGTGAGGTAGTAATCCCTTTTTTAGATGTTTCCCTCTCCGACGATGAGTGTGAGGTGATATTCTCCTATGGTTCCCTCTCCGACGGTGTGTGAGGTAGTAATTCCTTTTTCAGATGTTTCCCTCTCCGACGATGAGTGTGAGGTGATATTCTCCTATGGTTCCCTCTCCGACGGTGTGTGAGGTAGTAATCCCTTTTTCAGATGTTTCCCTCTCCGACGTTGAGTGAGGTGATCATTCCTTTCAGATTATAATAGCCTATGGTTCTCTTCCCGATATTGCAAAGATGGTAATTCCCGCCAAGATTTCTCTCAACGAGCGTTGTTGAAGTTAAAATCACCCAAAGGTTCTCTTACCATTCATGCTAAGGCAGTAACCATACCTGGTTCATTCATCAGCGTTTGAAGCTCCAGACTCAGCTCCTGTAACCAGTCAGGACACATCTATACCAAGCATCTAAAATCAGCTCCTGCAGCGTGTCAGGTACTCATTTTTCTTTTGCAGGTATGCAGGTACTCGCTAAGGAATCTCCTATGCGATCAACATCCAGATGGCATCTATAAGCCCATCACCCTATCCAGCAATCTCCAAATGGCATCTATAAGCCTATTCCACCATCACTGCCACTATGTGAGCGCAAATTTCTGGGCACTCTAGTGTCCAATCATCTTTTACCATCGGATTACGAAAGGCACGCCAGCCATTCTGCATCCTCAGGTCTAAGAAGATTGAACAGGGGCAACTGTTGTACCCCAAAATTTGCCCTCCCATATTCTCCAAGATTTGTCAAGTCAAAGTCACAAAATTCCCCAAGGGTTATGCAGTTCAACTGTCTCCTATACAGTCAAAACTAGGGTTTGGATTCTGATCAAGAAAAGGAAGTTTTCAAAGACCCAATCAAGTCTCACATGCTTACAAATATGGTCAAGTATCCTCATATCAAGTTTCAAGGCATTCAGCTCAAAATTGCACAGTCAAAACCCTAGATTGCACTACAGTCAACTGTAGGGGCAAAATGGTCATTTGGCAGTCAAAAGTTCAAATTTTTGGTCAACATATCATTTTGAAGCCACAAACATCATTTGATCAATACTTGATCATGATTCTCAAAATTTGGCTCAGAAATCATCAAAGATGCAAAAGTTACTATATTTGGATAGCTGAAAAAGTCAACTGAAATTGACCAGGGCATAACTTTCACATGGATTATCAGAAAAATTCCATCCAAAGCTCATTTTGAAGAGAAAGACATTTCCTACAACTCATCTTCATACTTCAAGTCCAAGAAATGCTCTCACAAAAAGTTATCAATTTCAACATTATAGGTCATTTTCAAAAGTCAACAAAAAGGGACTTTAAGTCAAAGGCCATAACTTGAGATTGGTAAATCAAAATGACATGGGACCAAAGGCATTGGTTAGAGGACTCAAAGACCTTTCCAAAATGTCCAAGAACATGTGGAAAGCTTAAAAATTGAGCAAGTTATGCCTTGTGGAAGTTGGGAAATTTTTGGGAATTTTGGAAAGTCAACATTGATGCAAATGATCCAAAAATGCTAATGGGCCCATTTTTCTTCCAAGTTTCTTCATGCCAAGCCTATGCACGACCATTAAGCCCAAGGGGAAGTATTTTCTCATTTTTTAATTATTTATTTGAATTTATATTAATATTAATTCATTTAAATTATTTAAATATGTAGAAAATATAAACTTGACCTAAAAAAATCTTTTTGTGCACATTCTACTCTCAATATTTCGTGCTTGTTCAATTATGGAAAGAATTGGTGTGATTGGAGCTAATTGACACAAAGAACCATATGAAAAAGATTCAAAAAGATTTTATAAAATCAAATATTGAAACTATTGAATTCAAAAGATTTTGTACAATTTTCTTAACCTAATATGCTCACTATATGATCAGGAATCAAAACCTAAAGCAATGAGGATGAAAGCTGCGCATAAGAGGCTAGGACAAACTTGAAAAATTGCTTGAAAAAACTCAAAACTGAAATCAACTCTAGAGGTCGATTCAAGCCCTAACCTTGATCCCATTAGCTTCCTTGGGTAATTCTGAACGTGTGCCAATCACAAACAACAAGCAAAGCTCCAGGAATTGGTAGATAAAGCTCAGACTGCATCTCAAAATTTTTGGAATCGTACATCATGATTCATACATTCTTTGCCATTTTTATTTATTGATTCATGTTTATTGTGAGTTTTTGAAGCTAACTAACACCTTTAATTGCGTTTTTCTGTGCTATACGAGATTACACCATGACTGAATATTAGGGTTTCGTGAGCTTCAAATTAGGGGTTCTTACTACAAGCAAAATTAGACCATCCCAGTACCACCATCGTAATCAGCTCATCAAGACGAAGAGAGATTGACCTTCGCGATCAATTTATATACATCCAGCATCTAATCGTTATTTTCTTGTAGGTTGGCTACAGCAACGCGTTAAAACCGTTGCTTTATGCTTGTGTTTCAGAAAAAAAAATAATAACACGAAGAAGACGATCACGTGGAAGGCAATGGTTGGTGCGTTCAAAAATGCGCGCGCTGAACCATAATTGCCTTGGTTTTGTTTTTTTATTATTTATGTGATATAATATGACAACGTGCGCGTAGTGGCTCAGATGGTGAACGTTGTTTGCATTAACCTTCATGACCTGGGTTCAAGTCCCAGGTCTGTACACTTTCAAATGTTATTTTTCTATACATCATTCCATGCAGCGCTCACAGTGAAAAACACCATGTTCCCTCACCATCAAGCAGCCACGTGTCCCATGAGATCAAGCCAAGGATTCAGAATTAAAGAACACCATAAGGACAAGTCAACCAACGCATATGTGGCCTAGGAAAGTCAACAAATTCCATGCTTGTTGGGCCTGATTTGCTGAAACAAAACCTCACAAATTGGGACTACACCCCCACCCTGGTTTGCCTTTACTATTTAATTTTTTTTTTTTACTTATTTCTTATTCTTGTTTTAATTATTATTTTTATTTTAATTACTGTTTATTTAATTAATTACTTTTTTTAACAAAATACAAAAACATCATAAAAAAATTCAGAAAAGACAAAATTTAATAATTATTTTATTTTAATTATTTTTGTAACTAAATGCATGTAAATAAACTTAGTTTTAATTAGGTTATAATTTTAATCCTTTTAATAACTAAAATCCAAAAATAGAATTAGGTTTAATTTTTTATTCCTTTTAATTTCCTCCCTTTTCTTTACAATAATATTGCTTATTTTATTTATTTTCATAAATTAAATTTTTGCATGTAAATTAACTTAGATTTAAATTAGGTTAAAACTTAATATTTTTTACAATAAACTTAAAAAACATTAGAACTAGGGTTTAGCGTTTCATTTTAATTTCAATAAAATTCTTTTTCTTTTAAATCTTAAAAAACATAAAATACCAAAAAAAAACATGTTCTTTTAATTTTTAATTGTAATTCTAATTAATTAATTCATTAACTTTAGATTTTTTGCAAAAGGGTCCAACGCCCATTGTTTTAATTGTTTAATTTCGCGCATTTATTTTATGTCGTTTCTTTTAATTCATTATGTACATGTCCCAAAGCCTTGTAACAATTTAACTTTTCGTACCTTTATTTTTCTTGCTTTATTTATTTTCCGTCAAATCGGGTCCGGTTTAATTTTGGCGATGTGGACCCGCGCCATTTGTAATAGCCTTAGATTTATTTTTCTCGCAAATATTTAACTGTTAAAAAAGCATGCAAGAATGAATGTCTTAATTAAAATCAAGCGTAGAACACTTTAAACATGACAAGACAAATATCAACGAAACTGACACACAAATTCGCACACACCACCCCTAGGGTACGCCTCACTGTTGCCTTTCGAAAGGTGATCGTCGAGTAGAGGACGTCTTAGTAAGTCCTCATGATCCGGGAACCTGGCATGAGGGTAGCTTCTAAGGTGTCTTCCCATTGCTCTGGTGATCACCATGTCCCTAAAACTCGAATTGACCCGAACACCTCCAACGGTGGTGCTACCTACCTCTCAATGGTGGGATGGCACTACTTTAAAGGACATCTACACAGACGAATTCCTTAGGGTAGGTAGGTTCTCAAGGATACTTGCTCTAATCTCAAAACAAACTCAAAAAGACTTTTCACACCGACACTTGTCAAAAGCTTTCAAAGCAAACTTTTCAAACACTCTGACGTATGAGTCGAACTGAAATTTTTCAAAGAAACTTTTTAAACCCACATTGAAAAGCAAACAAACAATTTTGAAAACACAAATGAGCAAGTATCTAAGAGCCCATGGATAACCATGGATAGAAAGGGTGCTAATACCTTCCCTTTCTATAACCTACCTCCCGGACCGAGAGCAATCTCTTTAAGGAATTTTTCTGTGCTTTTGTCCTTTCCATTTGGAGAAAATAAAAGACGGTGGCGACTCTTGCTTCCGCGACATTTCGCGAACCAGCGTTAAACAGTCAGTTCCAGATCCACCGATCACAGCTGACGAAGTAGTTCAGCATATCCAATACCAAAACATGGGTCTGGAAAATAATCTGGCAACCATGATCGAAAGGATCATGACTCAAAATGGGATGAACATGGGCTTTCGAAGGCCCAACTTTACATCCCCGCTGTCAGAATACGTGTTACAAACAGACTTACCTCCTAGATGTAAAGTCCCCAAATTCACTAAGTTCTCTGGGGACACGACAGAATCTACTGTCGAACATGTGGCGAGATACTTGATCGAAGCAGGAGATATTTCGAACAACGAAAACCTGAGGATTAAGTACTTCCCAAGTTCTTTAATAAAGAACGCTTTTACTTGGTTTACAACTCTCCCCCCCAATTCGATCCATCATTGGACCCAGTTGGAAAGATTGTTTCACGAGTAATTCTACATGGGGCAAACCAAGATAAGCCTGAAAGAATTGGCCAGTGTAAAGAGACGTTTCACTGAACCTATAGACGAATATCTAAATAGGTTTAGGTTGCTCAAGGCAAGATGTTTTACACAAGTGCCAGAACATGAGTTAGTCGAAATAGCCGCAGGCGGTTTAGATTATTCCATTAGGAAGAAGTTAGACACTCAATACTTGAGAGACATGGCCCAACTGGCCGATAGAGTTCGACAGGTAGAACGCCTCAAAGCTGAAAAAGCAAAGGCAACGAAAACTCATAAGAGAGAGAGGATAGCGTATGTTGAGATGGATGACGAAGATCCAGAATCCTTCGACGATACTATAACTGTCGAAGAAGGAGAAGTCGATTTAGCGGAACTAAAACAAGGGCCACCATACTCTTGCAAACTATTAGTCCCCTCAAGTGGGAAAAATCCCATTGGTCCAGAAAGGACCAACGATAGGTTCCCCAAAAAGACTTATAGTTTTGATATTACAAAATGTGATGAGATCTTTGACTTGCTTGTAAAAGATGGCCAAATGATAGTACCCCCAGGGGTAAAAGTGCCTCCTCTTGATCAAAGAAAGAAGCGAGGCTTTTGTAAATATCATAATTTTCTGGGCCATAAAACGTCTCAATGTTTTCTTTTCAGGAATCTTGTGCAAGACGCTATCGAAGAAGGGAGGTTGAAGTTTGCTGACAAGACCCTCATGGCTGTGGATTCTAATCTGTTGCAGGCTGAAGCCCACTATGCTGAACCTTCAGAGGTGAACATGATCGAGGCATCCAGAAGCCAGTCGAAGAGGCCAGGAATCACAATGGTCGAAGTCTCAAAGGACCATGTCAACATGCCAATCTTTGGCAGTTTTTCTGGGAATTTATCCAGGAAGACAATTGAAGCGGTTCAGAAAGCGGTCGAAAGCCCCAAGCTGGAGACAATTGGAGCCCAAAAATCTGGACCAAAACCCAGTTCTCACTTGGCCACAGTTCAAGGCCAGAAAGAGGATTTGGAGATTCAAATGAAGCAGTTGACTCTTGCCAACAAAGATACCATGAATGTCAACATGGTCGAAGTCTCTGACCCAAAAGCATCAGAGGGGGCCATGAGGCAAGAACAAGCTAACAAGACTGCTTTCCCTCGGGAAAATGAAAATCTGGCAGATTTCCTGCAAAGATGCCAGAAGAAGAAGTCAGAAGTGATGCTGTGTCCAAGATGCAGTTCGATCTTTGACAAAAAAAGCTGCTGAACATATTCAAGGCGTAAGAGCAGCAAATAAGAGAAGGGAACATGTTGATCTTCGACATGACCCCAGAAGAGCCTCCCAAAGAGGTTCAAACCAAGAAAAGAGGCCATTGACTTTCAGGCCTCCAACTAATGTGCCAGTAGATACATGGTACAAAACATCTGGTCGAAAGAGGCCAAGTGAAGAGAGATGGCACTCTTTCGATGTGCCAAGGGGTTCATCTTTAACACAAAAGAAAGAGCCTCAAGTTGCTGCCCCTAAAGTTACACAGGTGTCAAGCAACTACAAAGGGAAAAATCCCATGTCTCGATCTCAGTGGAGGAGATACCAGAGGCGACGAAAAGCTGAGAGGGAGGCTGCCAATGAACCAAAGGCAGAAACCAGTTCAAATGTTCCTCTAAGGAAGCAAAGGAAACCTCTGGAAAGAGAGCCAGTAACCAACAGGCTAGTTTGGCCTAACCAAGGTGAAATTGAAGACGAAGATGGTTCTGAGTCTGATGATACTTTGGACATCATGGTGAACATAGTTTCAGTGCTGCCCAGAGAGTTCAACCGACAGGTGGAGGTCGAAACAAGTGATTGGGAAGTGGAGCAAGAAATGGCCAAACATAGGCCAATGTGCTATTTCGTCATGGACAATGGCACTACTGAGGAACAAAATGGGTTCTTCGAACCACCTACAGAGGCGATGAAAAATCACCTCAAGCCTTTATTTATAAGGGCTAAACTCGAAGAAACTACAGTGAATAAAATCTTGGTGGATTGTGGGGCAACCATCAACATTATTCCTCACTTTATGCTAAGGAAAATAGGCAAAAGGGATGAGGACATTAAGCCTCACAACATGGTCCTGTCGAACTATGAGGGCGGCATAGGGACCACTATGGGAGTGATCCAATTGGATATCAAGGTAGGATCTATCCTTCGACCAACAATGTTTATGGTCATATCGGCCAAACCTAACTATAATCTTTTGTTGGGCCGTGAATGGATTCATGGTGTTGGAGCTGTGCCATCATCAATGCACCAGAGGTTGCTGCTATGGCATCCAGATGGGATGGTCGAAAACATAGAAGCAGATCAAAGCTACTACCTGGGCGAAGTGAATCACCTAGGGTTGGCAGATTTCGACAAGAACTTGGCTCACATAGGGCCATGTCCAACACCTGACTTCGACTTGGCGCCAGCGCCAAATACTTTTTATTCCCTATACCTGCACCCTGAGCATGGTTTTCAATGGGACAGAGAAGACTTGTCCCACATAGACTTCAGTGGGTTAACTGATATCCAACCAACTGGTTGGGGAAGTGAATTCAGTGATAATGACTGAGTCACAATCATTGAAGCGAATTTCGGCTTATGTAGCCGAAACAAAGATGATAACGGCTCTCGAAGCCGAAGTAAAGTACATGGCCACACAGGCCAATGATCAACAGTTATCTGCTGCAGGTCCGGGAAAGGATTTCGATCCAGAACCTCCTGATATCATGCCAGAAGGAATGCAGGAACAGAGGCTCGACGCCATCTATGACGATGAGCCTTTGGGCTTCGAAAAGGACCCCTTGGCGAACAACATTAAAATGTTAGCGCAAGATCCTTTAGAAGAAATCAACTTAGGTGAAGGGTCAGAGAAAAAGCCAACTTACATCAGTGCCAAAATTGACCCAGAACTTAGGTTGGAAGTAATCCAATTGTTGAAAGAGTTCAAGGACTATTTTGCATGGGATTACGACGAAATGCCTGGTCTCGACAGAGGATTGGTAGAACTTAAGTTGCCAATCAAACCTGGGAAGAAGCCAATCAAGCAAAGTCCAAGACGCTTCGCTCCAGAAATACTGTCAAAGATCAAAACGGAAGTCGAAAGACTGCTGAAGTGCAAATTCATACGCGTCACGAGGTATGTCGAATGGATTGCAAACATTGTGCCAGTAATTAAGAAAAATGGTACATTGAGGGTGTGCATAGATTTCAGAGATTTGAATGCTGCTACACCCAAAGATGAATATCCTATGCCTGTGGCGGAAATGCTAGTCGATTCTGCCGCTGGCTATGAATACCTGAGCATGCTCGATGGTTATTCAGGATATAATCAAATATTCATTGCTGAAGAGGATGTGTCGAAAACAGCTTTTCGATGCCCTGGGGCTCTAGGAACTTACGAATGGGTAGTGATGCCTTTTGGCCTAAAGAACGTTGGGGCAACATACCAGCGAGCAATGAATTCTATCTTCCATGATTTTATGAACACTTTTATGCAAGTATATATTGATGACATTGTTATAAAATCTGTTTCCAAGAAGAATCATATTGACCACCTTCGACAATCATTCGAAAGAATGAGAGAACATGGTATGAAGATGAACCCTTTGAAGTGTGCATTCTGTGTGAAAGCTGGAGATTTCTTGGGCTTCGTTGTCCACAAGAAAGGAATCGAAATCAACCAGAACAAGACGAATGCTATTCTGGAAGCGAAAGCGCCATCGAATAAGAAGGAACTGCAATCTCTGTTAGGCAAGATAAATTTCTTAAGGAGATTTATATCTAACCTAAGTGGGAAAGCTCAAGCCTTTTCACCCTTACTTCGACTGAATAAAGAGGGATTCGAATGGGGGCAAGAGCAACAAGAAGCCTTCGACAAAATCAAAGGGTACCTCACCAAGCCACCTATTTTGGTGCCTCCTTGTAGCAATAGGAGTATGAGATTGTACATAGCTGCATCCGACAAAACTTTGGGAAGCATGTTAGCCCAAGAAGATGAGAATGGAGTCGAAAGACCCATTTACTATCTTAGTAGAGTTTTGAACGATGCAGAAACTAGATATAGCGAAGTTGAAAAATTGTGTCTATGTCTGTATTTCTCTTGTACAAAACTCAAGCAATATATAAAACCAGTTGATGTGTATGTTTCGTCTCATTTTGATGTTTTCAAGTACATGTTGTCGAAACCCATCTTGCACAGTCGAATTGGCAAGTGGGCATTAGCATTAACTGAATACTCCTTAACCTTTATGCCTCTTAAGGCAGTAAAAGGACAAGTGGTTGCAGACTTTATAGTCGACCACTCAATTCAAGTTGAGGATATTAATTATGTGGAGATAGAACCTTGGAAATTCTACTTCGATGGTTCCAGCCATAAAGATGGAACAGGAGTAGGAGTCTTGATCATTTCTCCAGAAAAAATTCCAACAACATTCAAGTACAAGATATCAGGTTCTTGTTCGAACAATGAGGCCGAGTATGAAGCTCTAATTACTGGCCTTGAAATATTGTTGGAATTGGGGGAAACTCGAGTCGAAATAATGGGAGACTCAGAGTTAGTCATTAAGCAAGTCACAAAAGAATATAAATGCATAAGAGAAAATCTCATTATGTACTTTGTGATAGCAAATCGTTTATTGAAAAAATTTGAAATGGTCAATATTCGACACATACCCAGATTGGAAAATCAAATAGCCAACGACTTGGCACAAATTGCATCTGGGTACAAGATTTCAAAAACGAGATTACAAAGAGCAATCGAAGTTCGAGAAAAGATAAAAGCAACTTGTCTATCACCAACAGACTTGGAATCGACAAGACTAGGATATGCTGATCAAAGTAACTTCGAAATTCCGTTCATATATAATTTGTTAGAGCAAGATTGGAGGAAGCCCATTGTGGATTATCTTCAAAATCCAGTAGCTTCGACAGAACGAAAAACAAAGTACAGGGCGTTGAGTTATGTACTCATGGGTAATGAGTTATTTAAAAAGACGCCTGAAGGGGTATTGCTAAAATGCTTAAGTGAAACTGAGGCATACATAGCCCTTTCGACTACGCACGCTGGAGCATGTGGGGCTCACCAAGTAGGCCATAAGATGAAATGGTTGTTGTTTCGACAAGGACTGTACTGGCCCACCATGTTGAAAGATTGTGTCGAGTTCGCTAAAGGTTGCCAAGAATGTCAAGTCCATACAGGCATCCAACATGTACCAGCAAGCGAACTTCACTCGATAGTGAAACCTTGGCCCTTTAAAGGATGGGCGTTGGACCTCATTGGAGAGATTCGACCAGCATCATCAAAGAGCCAGAAGTATATATTGGTAGGCATTGATTATTTTACTAAGTGGATCGAAGCTATCCCTTTAGTCAATGTAGACCAAGAAAATGTCATTGAATTTATTCAAAAGAACATTATCTTTAGATATGGAATCCCTGAGACTATAACTACTGATCAAGGATCAGTTTTTACCGGTCGAAAGATGCAGGAATTCGCTCAGGAAACAGGTTTTAAACTCCTAACATCAACGCCTTATTATGCGCAGGCAAATGGTCAAGTCGAAGCAGCGAAAAAAGTAGTGATTGGCTTGATAAAAAAGCATGTTGGGAAGAAGCCAAAAAATTGGCATAAGACGTTAGACCAGATTTTGTGGGCCTGTCGAACGTCCCCAAAAGAAGCCATAGGTACAACACCATATAGGCTAACTTTTGGCCATGACGCAGTGTTGCCAGCAGAAATTTGTCTTCAATCTGCAAGGGTTCAGAAACATTACGATATTCCCTCTGAAATTTATTGGGATATGATGTTAGACGAACTAGTGGAGTTAGACGAAGAAAGATTGCGCGCTCTTGACCTACTCAGGCTTCAGAAGAAAAGAGTAGAAGACTCTTATAATAAAAAGGTGAAACCTAAGGCATTTTCGCCTGGGGAACTAGTCTGGAAGGTGATTCTTCCCATGGATCGAAGGGATCGAAGCATGGGAAAATGGTCACCCAAATGGGAAGGACCATTCAGAGTTATCCAGACTTTTTCTGGTGGAGCTTATGAAGTCGAAGAGCTAGGTGAAGATAAAAGGCTCTTGAGAGTAAATGGTAAATATTTGAAAAAGTATAAACCTATACTCCAAGAGATAAAAATAAATAACAAGTAACGATTAAATTAACCATAAATAAGCCAAAATGGAAAAATTTTATTAGCCAAAATGGCAATATTGTCGAATACATATTACAATATATGGTTAAAGGGCTGAATCAATCAGAAGGGGATGGAATCCTTGAGTCGAAGGTATTTAGTTTGCTGTAACTCCAATCTTTTGTTGCACAAGGCATTCGCCTGCGCAAGCTTGGCAATTTGATCGTCGAAGGCTTGAGCTTTCTCAGCAAATTCTAGGCCTTGTATGATTTCAGCTTGACTTTCGGTGTCTGGAACAGTCGAGAGAAGTTCCTCCTTGCGCTTAGTATTGGCATTCATCTTAGCCTCTAATTCTTCGATTTGCGCCTTGATGGAAGCATTCTCTCGATCGATGGCATCAACTTCTTCTTGTTTAGATGCTTTTTGCTTCGACAACTCCGCAATTCGAGAAGTTGTCTCTGCTACAGCAGTCCATGCAGAAGAGCTTTTGCCATACAACACTTCAAGCTGGCTATTAAAGCCCATTTGTCGCCGATAATCTGCTGAGACTTGATCAATAATGGAGTGTAACTCCATGATAAAGCCTGAAACTTCCGGAGGCACAGCTAGCAAGTCTACGGCATTCAAAACAGCCGCCAAATATGATGGAGCAGTAGGGTCCCCCTCCAAAGCTTTCATCAAGTCCTTCTTGAAAAACTGAGCCTTAACCTTCGTCAAAGCCTCATCGAGAGGAGAAGTTTCAGTGGACTTCCCCGACAGAGTAGGAACCTCCTGACTAGCATCAGACGAACTTCCCTTGCTCTCGATGATGGCGTTCAGATAGCCAACAGGATCAGTTTGCTTCAAGAGTTCTAAGTCTTCTTTCGACCTATGCTTTGTTGAGGTGACAGCCTTTGCAACAGCGTTGTCTTGGGTTTGAGGCTGTTGAGTAGCATTTGCCTCGACTTGACTCTCTTCGACTCGGACTACGGCAGTACCAGCGTCATCATGGTTCCCTTCGCCAGCGTCACCTTGATCCTCTTCGCCAGCGTCACCGCGGTCCCCTTCGTCACGATTTTCTTCCGACAGATCCACCACCTGAATCTCTTTTGGTCGTTGCTCTTCTGTTTGTGGATCTTCTGTTGGTTGTTCTGCTGTCTCAGCATTGGCTTCATTTATTTCAGTATTGGCTTCATCGTTCGCCAAGTCTTTTTCTTGTGGCCTGCTGAGTTCAGCAGAATCCAATGTTTCAGAAGTCCTTGGCGCTGAGCTTTCAGTGGTGTCCTGAAAAGAGAAGAAGAAGAATCTTCTAAATTCGAAAGAGACATAATCGAACGTGGGTATCGACACCTGAGTTACAAAGGGATCAAAGAGATTACCTGCAAAGGAGCTTCAGCCCCAGGGCTGGAATTGTCGCTTTCGACAGGTTTATTGAGAAGAACATTTAGTTCCTCCTCCGTTGGCTCTTCAATGATTACTGGAGGTGGCCTGGGCTTTCTCCCAGCAACCTTTATCCTGATTGTTCGAGCCTCAGGAAGAGGAACGTCCTTCTTCAGCTTTCGTCTTTTAAGAGGAGCAGAGGGAGAATCATCTTCTTCGTCACTCCCAGATTCGACCGTCAGTGCTGGCCGTTTCTTGGGTGAAGGTGCCTAAAAAACCAATTGGAGTTCGATTTAGAAGTTGCATCGAAAGTCAGAAAGTTAAAGCCAGAAGAAAATAATAAAAGTCTGGTTACCGATGCAGAAGGCTTTTTCGAAGGGCCTTCCCCCTGTTGGTTTGTTGTGGTCTTCGCCGGCGCTATAGTCTTCGCCGGTGGTGGAGGTTTTGTTAAGGGGCCTCCTCCCTGTTGGCCTTCTGTAGCCTTCTTGGCTGCAGGCTTTCGAACAACTGAAAGTAGACGAAATAATTAACGGGATACCAGTCGAAAGGGAAAGACAAAGTAATTTGGAAGGATGAACTTACATTTCTTTATTCTGTCCAAGACAAGGACAAAAGACTTCTGAAGCTCGTCCACGAAGTCCTTCTCGTCGAAAAACTCCTTAGTGTAGTAACTTTTCCACCACTCCTCGAAGGATGGTGAGCAGAGAAAGTTAAGCTGATAGTCAAACAACGAAAGAACTGTTCGACCAGCATATCTGCCGATATGCTTAGTGGCAGCGTCTTCAGTGTAGTCGTTGCTGAAGTATAACATAGACTTCTCCCTGGGAAAAATTGGAGAAGGTAGTGTTTGAATAATACCAAACTGGCGAGACACCAGGTTTGGTTGATACGCGATTAGACTCAAGTGAGTCTTGGAGCTCTTGAATCGCAGGGGCATTATTCTTGGTGTGAGAAATGCCTCCCACACTGTTGTATGTTCGTCGACCTGAGGACCACTCGACGCCCTAGGATGTGGCCTTGTGAACCACTCTGGGCCAACCTTTCGTCGAGCAAACGGAGCCATGGTCGAAGCAAACTCTTTCCTTTTAGCAAACATCAAGACGAAGTTTGTAAAAGTTTGTTGAAGCTCCAGCCCATCTTCCGTTGGAGTCAACAGAGCCAATCTGGTGCCTTCGACGCGTCTATTTGCTATTTCTGGAGCCTGCTCATTTATTTGAGTCTTCTGAGGCAAGAAAGACTCGAAGGTGGCATTGAGCCACAGCTGAAGCAGCCAAAAAGGTCCAGCAAGCAGCAGACTGGCTCCGTTCTCGATGATCTTTAGAAGAGTCGCTCCGTTGCTAATCGACTCGTACAGACTCGCCAAAATCAATTCTGCCAAACAGATATTTTGGCCATGGTGGAGTTGAGTGGCGAGAGTGACCATCTTCTTGGTCACCTGTAGAGACTTAGTGCAAAACACAAAGCGTGTCAGCCATAAGGCTAGAAACGCGATATGTTCTACGTCCGACACAGCGTCCGTCGACTTATCATGGTAGTGATTGATGAAGGTGGTGTAGGTTGGTTTTGTGGCAGAGAATCCAATCTGATCCTCCGACATTTCCTCCGGGTCGAAGTAGTCCCCAGTGGGTCGAAGGCCAGTGATGGCGGCCACGTCGAAGAGCGTGGGAGTCAGCATTCCACAGGGAAGATGGAAGGTGAAATGGGTGTAATCCCAGAAGAGTAAAGAAGCTATCAACATCTCTGGGGAATAGTTAAGACCTGTCTTCGACAGCATAACCAGGTCGAATATCCCCATGTCTTTCCAGATCGAAGCCTGGCGTTTCTCCATTTTTTCCAGCCAAGCACTATAATCAGGAGTGAGGCTAGGGCCAGACCTGAAAGCCCTAACACCTCTATTGAAGAAACGGAGGTCGATTTTCTCCTTAGCAGGATCTTCATTATCCTCTGCATCTTTCTTGGAGCATCCAACCGGTTTGAGTCTCTCAAGTACCAGAAAGTAACTTTTGATCTTCATGGCTTCAGCAATGCTTGGGTATAATGGGCCAGACATGGCAAAGATTTGGTTGGAATATCCAACCGGAATCATGAGGTGGCGTGAATAAGCATCACGTACAGCAATGTCCAAAGGCTCAGGGACCCTTCGTTGGCCCGTGGGAGTCACTACGGGAGCGGTGGAGAAAATCCTAGGTTTGACATTTCCAGAGGGAGTGTTGGTGCTAGGAGCGTTGGAAGAACCAGATGCCATTGTTGATACTAAATTTGAAGATGAAGTGGAGAACAGGTGGTTTGCAAAGGTTGCAAGAGTTTGTGTGCAATAAGGGATATCTGAAAGCAAGGTAGCGTGAAAAAGTCCCACAATGGGTACTTACCGCTATTTATAGTAGTTGGGGAAATCCCCAAATTCGAGGACATTAAATGCCATTTAATATTGCAGAATGTAGTGGGACACGTGGCGTCTCCCTGTTGTTGTAGCCGTTCTGCAGAAATGAAAGGGTGCAGCGTGCGCCCTCGTTTTTGGGAAATGTCATGATGACAATTTGTGAAAAGACGTTTGGCACGCTGCACGCCGTACTGAAGTGACGTCTTAGGTACAGATGAAATGATGGCTTTTCCTTGGGATTGTCAGTGGTTGGTAGAAGACAAAAAAAAGGGTGCACAATTTAATTTGTGACTAAGAATGAAAAGACAGGTGTCGAATGGCATTTCAAAGAATGCCTTTTTCTTTCAGAGTCGAAATAAGGCATTCTTGGGGGGCAATTTGTTGGCTCCTAAATTCGACACCCTTGTTTTATTAATATCAGCCATTAAAGCTGAAGGATGTTTTCGACCAGCTGGATCTGTCGAAATGCCCATCGAAAGGTGGCAATGTACTTAGAGGATTTCTTCCAAGGGAGAAGTTGGTTGCCTTCGACGTCGAAGGTGTTTCTCGTCGAAGATGCTTCTCGACGAAGGTGTTCGATGGTTCAGAGTGGAACGGTTTGAAATTCAAGCGTTTGGAGGGAAAACGGTTTCCAGCGGTTACCAAGTGCAACGTGCAAAGATCTGGAGCGTCGAACGCTGAGAACGTGCCAAGTGGAGTCATCTCGAAGCAGTGTAACTGCCCGACGGTTACTTGGGATGTTTTAGTATAAATAGTAGTAGGTCACGCAGTTTCTCGTGTGTGTTCACAATTATATACAAAGTCACTCATATAGATTCGAGTACCCAGCGTGTGAGAAAGAATTGTTGAGAATGTATGTGTGAAACACCACTTTTATTAATCAAAGTCATTTACTTTTCCAGAAACTTTACTTGCTTTCTTCTTTACTTTTCCTGTCGAAGCCCTTTATTTCAAGCCTTCATTTATTTTATCAAGCCCATTTCTTCATGCAATTTACTTAAAGCCTCTTTATTTTCTTGTCATTTAACCATTATCCAACTTAATCAAAACCTCAAAATCAACCATGTCTTATGATCAATCTGATCGATCCTGCGAGTAACCAAATAAGTAACCATTTGGAGGATCAGCGGTTGTTTACCAATAACAACGGTAAACACCTAGTCAGCCAATTCATGCACCAAACGTAGGAGATTCACTTACAAGCTTTGCTCAGAATCATGCAATATTTAAAATGAACTTTAGGTAGAGGAATTTTGTTTGAATGAAACGGAAGTGTGAGTCTTGAAGCATATAATGATGATGATTATGCAGGGTCGGTTGTGGATTGAAGATCAACTACATGATATTGTACTTTTTTGGGTAGTAATCTTGTAACTTGGAAGAGTAAAAAATAAAGTGTTGTATCTAGATCTAGTGCTGAAGCAGAATTCAGAGCAATGACACAAGGGATGTGTGAGCTATTTTGGCTGAAAATGATATTTGAAGACTCGAAGATAAAGAGTGATGCCAATGAGACTTTATTGTGATAATAAATCTGCTATTAGCATAATCCGTAATCTAGTGCAACATGATAGAATCAAACATATTGAAGTTGACAAACACTTCATCAAAGAAAAGTTAGATAGTAGTCTTATTTGCACTTCATATATTTCTTCTCAAGACAACGATGCATATCTTCTAATTAAGGGGTTGAATAACAATAACTTTGAAAAGATTGCCTCCAAGTTGGGAATGATAGATATTCATTCATCAACTTGAGAAAGAGTGTTGTAAATATGTTATTTTTACTACCGTTAGTATTCAGGCTTTTAGTCCATTAGTTAGGCCTATTAGATTAGAACAGTCTTATATAAAGAGACTATTGCTTGTAATTTGTACATACTTAAAATATATTATTCAATTTCAAACAATAAAGAATTAGTCCTTTAATTGAATTATCAACTCTGATACTACTTATTGAGGAAACGCGATAGCAACAACAAGGCATGACCATAAGAGATGAGTGTGTATCTGCGTAATTTCTTTGATATTCAATATTTCCTCCTTTCATAAAATGTTTTTAAGACTAAAGGCAAATAAACTTGTCCTCCATTCAAAAAACTGAAAAATACTAATTTCACCACCTTGTTCGTTTTGTTTTTTATCTCTTCAAATAGTATAAGTTTGAATATACACCTTAAGTTAACGACAACAAAATTCCAATCATTTATCTTCTCTTGAGGGTAGGGACTTATCCAACCAACTTATTTAAGACCGACATTGACTTGCACCTTATTTTGCTCCAAGCTTTTGGATACCTGACAACAAAAATCTTGAATTAAGATTCACCATGGATGTGGAAGGAAGAACAGACAATGCCAATGATAACTCTCTCACTCTCAACATCGAACATGATCAAGAAAAGGATATCCCAAATGATAGTTATGACCTTTCTACTGCCCATACTATTGACCGAGGTATTGTTTGTTTTATTCTCTGCTAAATTCTGATTTATGTAATAAACTAGTTTGTTTTTCACATGATGTTTAATTTGCAGATTCATGGCAACAAGTGGGATTGATGTTGGTGACGGGGTTCAACTGCGGTTGGATATTCAGTTTCTCGAACCTGATTATGGTTCCACTTGGTTGGACTTGGGGTGTTGTATTGCTTTTTGCTGTTGGATTATACACAGCTTATGCTAATTGGCTCTTAGCAGCATTTCATTTCATTGATGAACGTAGATTCATCAGATACAGAGATCTCATGGGATTTGTTTATGGTTTGTTTTCTTTTCTTTTCATTAGTTATATGTTAAAAATTGCTATTTAAACACAATTTTGAGACAAATATGAGGACACACATGTAACTTTTGTCATTAACTATTTTGAGTTATTTTTATTGACACTAAAATGCAAGTTTTGTGATAGGAAAATAGAACAAAAGAGTAGCAAGACTCTACCCAAGTCAAAATCCCGCATAAAAAAATGTCTAGAGACAATTAAAAAAAAAAATCAAAACCACTCAAAAGTATTATTGACCCAAACAAACCATAGAGTTCACTATAAGCAACTAAAGAAAGAAAAATAGCAATTCAGGGACATTCCAATATACCATTTCTGTTTTAGAGCGATGCTCATATCTTTTAGATCCTTCACATTTTCATATTTTGTTATGTAAATAGTAAAATTCTAAAAAAGCGATAAAATATAACAATTAATGCAATTCCACATGTTTCTAGAGAGAGAAACTCTCTCCTCTCTTTAAAAATTTAGCGTGTCTTTTCCTTCTCTCTTTTAGGGTTTGGAAGCGCTTATCTTTTCTCCTCTCTAGTCATTATGGTTAACTCCAATTCTCTATTGGTTTGCTCTCCTTGCATAGGAGCTTATTTGTTCTACTTTTTCTACTCTTCAATGGTGTTTGTGTCAGCCCCTGCTTCGGTACCCATGGACAAGTAGAGGAACATCCCTGTCTAAGGAGGAAGAAGAGGGTACTACTGTAGAAGTTGAAGAAGTCCATGTCGAGGAAATCTTTCAACGAACCTTAGCGGCGAAACTGTGTACTGACAACAGTTTCAATTCGAGAGCTTTCACCGATGGTGGGAGCCTGGAAACTCAAGAATCTGGTGGAATCTCAAGAACTAAGTAAAAATCTGTTTTTGTTTCTCTTCGCGACAAAGAGGGATATGGAGGGGGTTCTGCGCAATGGGCCTTGGAGCTTCGATCGAAATCTTTTGGTTCTTGCTCGTGTCTCCGATGAAGAACAACCGTCAGATCTCAATATTCATTTTGGAGTCTTCTGGGTCAGGATTTATGAGGTCCCACTTATGCTAAGATCAGAGGCAATGGCGAGGAAATTAGGTGGGATCCTTGGGGTTTTTGAAGAGATGGATCAGAAAGAAGCTCATAAAAATGGTAGGTTTTTGAGAATCAAAGTGACAATACATCTCAAGCAACCGTTGAAGAGAGGTACGATTGTGAGATTCAAAGACAAGAACCTCTGTGTTCACTTTAAATATGAAATACTTCCGACTTTCTGTTTCATCTGTGGAAGAGTGCGGCACCAACTATAGCATTGTGACGCAGTGGGGGTCTAAGTGAAAAGGATTTTGAAGAGCTTGAGGAACAAGGTCTATCCTTTGGGGTGTGGTTGTAAGCGTCGCCGCTACCGAGGGTTCCAAATGATAAGAATAAGAAAGATTCCACATACAGTTCATGCAACAAAAGCCTGTTTAACACTCCTTCTGGCCAGAGCAGGTGTGAAGCTAAAGGAAAAGGAAAATAGATTGATGAAGGGGAAGTTGATCAGGAAAAAGGCAAAAAACCAGAGGAGGTTCCTGCTATGCCGCCACCATCAGTTTTGGCTAATGCATCTGGGGGTAATTTGTTGGAGATAGAAGCGGTGGCGGAATCGTTTGGGGCAGTTGATATCTCTAACACGGGGAGCGGGAAAGATCTTTCATCTAAGGCTCAAGAGGGGAAATGAAAGAAGTGGACCAGGAAGAAACCAATCAGGAAATCTCCCTTCAGTCAGGAAGAGAAGATTGATATGGAGGTGGGGAAACGACACATTGTTGACGTTATGGTTGTAGATGGTACTGTTGGAGGGTGGGGGAATGGCAAAAAAAAAGTTGAAAGGCCATGATGTTTCACATTCTTCTCATGAAAACGAACCAGAGGCGGTGTTGGAAAGCCAACACCACCTACAACAATGAAGATCCTTAGTTGGAACTGCACAGAGTTGTCAATAGTGGACGCTCCGGCCGCTATAGCGGCGCACCGTAGCGGTGCGGCACCCCCCGCGCGCTATTTAGGGTGCGGTAGCGGAGATGAAAAAGCGGCCGTTTCAGCCGCGTTCCCGGGTAGCGGGAAGTTCCCGGGCGGAGCGGCTCCGGTTCTCTTTTTTTAAAAAAATAATTTTCTGGGCCAAATTACTTAAATGCCTCTGTTTTAAAACAATTTTTGTTTTCTTTCTCCCTCATTCGCTGTATTTTATCGTGCCCTAGTTCTTCAACTCTCCTTCTACGATTCTGCCGCCATCTCCCTGCAACTCTCCTTCTTCAATTCTTCCTCCATCTCCTTCTGCCATCTCTCAGGTAATTTCTTCTAATTCTTCAACTTATTCTACTTCAACTTATTCTACTTCTTTTCTTTCTACTTCTTTTCTTTCTACCTTCTACTTCTTCTATTTTTGTTTTGTTGTAAACACCGTTTCTTTCTATTTTGAAGAAGTTGAAGATGAAGAATTGGAGGCATATGAAGAAAATGAAGAATTGGAGGAATATTTTGATGATGCTACATGATTTCTATGTTTGCTTGAATTTTCATATGATAGTACTAAGTTTGAATTTGAATCTTTATGTTTTGAATCTTGATTAAGCATTGTTCTTGGTTTGACATTAGATTTTATAAATATTTTATGAGTGTTGTAAAATTAGTTTAGTATTACATGATATATGTTTTATAGATTATTATATAATTATTAGTATACAAAAAGCTATCCCGCTATTCGAGATCCCGCTATTCCCACTTTTCCCATTCCTGGGGGTCGACCGCTCCGCTCTGCTATCTGGAATTAATAACTCTGGAACTACAGGGGATTAAGAGATCCTCGTACAGTTCGAGCCTTGTTAAGCCTCATTCGTATTGAAAATTTTGTGGTTGTGTTTTTAATGGAATATAGACTTAAGTAGGAGGAGGTTCAATCTATTAGAGTTAGGTGTGGTTTTGATAATTGTTCCAGTTTGGATATAGCTGGAGGTTTAATGTTGCTTTGGAATGAGAGTGTTAACATCACTATTACTTCTTACTCTCTCAACCATATTAGGAGTTCTGTGGCAGATGATAGTGATAGTCAGGGTGGTTCCTTAATTGGATTTATGGATACTCAAAAGAGCATAACAAGAGAAAGACTTGGATGCTTCTTCAAGATTTAGAGTCTCGAGGAGGGGATAGATCTTTGTGTTTGGAGATCTCAATGTTGTTCTTTATGACCATGAGAAATCTGGAGGGAATTTATGAACTTCTAGTCAATTCATGTGGGGGAGACAATCTTTGGACAATTATGGTTTGGTTGATTTGGGATTCGTGGGGTATCCGTTTACATGGACGAATGAGAGATGAGGGAGTGAGAATATTCAAGGTCGTTTGGATAGAGCTTTAGCTTCGAACAACTTTATCAATAGGTTCTCTCCGGTGGAGGTTAGCCATTTGTCTAAATGTCGGTCTGATCATGTTGTCATTAGAATTTTTCTTGAAGCGGACACATGCAACTCTAGCAGGAAAAAATAACATTTTTTCAAGTTTGAGGAGGTTTGGAGTAAATATCCAAGATGTGAAGGCTTTGTGCAGCAGCTATGGAACAATGGCAATAACATTAGCGGGAATAAGAGGGTTGCGATGAAAGAATTAGATGATTTGTTTAAGGAGTACAAAATTGGATTGGTTAACAAAGAAATAAGGAGAATTGGAGACCCCTTGAAGGATGATAACTTTTGGGATGCGAGTGAGGATTCTATTAACTCCTACAAGGCGCTGGAAAGTCAAAGAAATAACCTTCTCCGGGTGGAGGAAGTTATATAGAGACAAAAAAGTAGAGTGTTTTGGCTTAAGCATGGCGATCGAAACACAAAATTCTTCCATAAGAAAGCTGATCAAAGGAGGAAAGTCAATGCCATCAAGAAATTAAAGGATGCTAGCGGTGTTTGGTGGAGAGAGGAATATCATTGTGAAAGGTTGTTGGTAAACTATTTCTCTAAGATTTTCTCCTCCTCATCCCCCATTAATATCCAAGAGGTGTATTCTGTTGTCCATGGGAAACTCAACCAGACCATGTTCAGTAGTGTGAGAGTAAGTTTACCCTTCTAGAGGTGGAAGAAGCGCTGCACCAAATGAACCCCCTTAAAGCCCTAGGTCCCGACGGTCTCCCATCACTTTTGTTTCAAAAATTATGGCTTATTACTTAGAAATAGCCTTCCTTAGAAATAGCCTTCAACTCTCCTTCTACTTCTTGCACATAGAATCCAATCCCTTCCTTAGAAATAGCCTTTAACACGATTCTCTAATTTACTTGGCTATTACACATGGATAAATCTCCTTGAATAATATGCTTGTTCCCTTGCACTTCCCACTTCAAGCATAAGTTTCCAAAATTTGCTTGTATGTTGCCTACACTTGCTAATCAGTCCATGCCTAACACCATCTCTAAACTATTAAGTTCCATGATAAAAAAATGTTGTTGGAACTTAACATCTTGGATGTTGAATTCCAACTTTTCACATACCCCCTGATTCTTCAGCTTTTCTCTATTCCTCATCTCAATGACATAAGTAGATGTCTCAGTTACTGCTAAACTGAGATTGGTTTCCAATTTAGAAGCTATGAAATTGCTTGTAGCTCCTGAGTCTATCAATGTCAACACCCTTCTGCCTCCTATGTCAGCCCACACCTTAAAAGACTTGTTGGAAGTGAATCCTTCTTTAATCTGCAAAGACAGTTGTAAAGTCTTTAACTTCTCTACTGTTTCACCCTCTTCCTTCTGCTCTGTCCCCAGTCTTCTCCTTCCTCCTCTTCACTGCTTGCTTCACATAATTTCAGTTTCATGTGCTTGAACTTACACACATGTTCCCTATTCCATTTATCCCCACACTTGAAACACAATCCCTTCTTACTTCTTTCCTCCAATTCGGCAGGGTTAAGTCTTCTTCCTTTGGACTTATCAGTAGTCACTAAACCAATTTTCTCATTCTCCTTCTTAAACCCACTGTACTCACCAGGATCCTTGAACCTCGTGGTACCTCCCTTATCCCTCCAACCACTTCCTCTCTTCCAAACCACTTCATTTTTTTCTTCAATGAGTAAAGCCCTGGCCATTAATTCAGCTAAGTCATGCCTCTCATATAATTTTAATGCTGCTTGAATTTCCTCCTTCAAGCCATTTAAAAAAATTGACTCCAACATCACCCTTTCTTCCCTACAAAGAGGTGCTACAAGTCATTCAAACTTGTTCCTGTACTCCATCACAGTACCCTTTTTCCTCAAACTCAACAGTGGTCTCAATGGGTTATGCAGTAACCCAGGTTGGAATCTTCTAAGGACTGCTATTTTGAACCCTTCCCACGTTCTCAATGGTGTTTGCTCCTCCCACCATTGAATCCAGTTCAAAGCCTTCTCTTCTAGCGCCAAAACCATTGTATCCACCTTGTCTTGCACACGTGTTTCATTCAACCTAAAATAACGTTCCATTCGTACTAACCACCCATACACATTCTCCACTTTGAAAATCAGAATCGCATACTAGGTCGCTCTCTTTAAGACGTTTCGCGGCACTGCTCAAAATTATGCAAAGCAGTCAAACTATCGCGCCGCCTCCAAGATAAAACAGCCCAGTTCTATACTGTATGATTACTACTTGCATGATAGATAATCGGTCTAGAAATACACCCTCTGATGGTACAAGACCATTCAAATATGGTATCAACACCACTCGTAGTATCTGGTACCAAGACCAGTCATAATAATTTCTTAAACAAAAAGAAACTCAAATAATTCTCCAAAGAGAAATTAATAATGGTCATTTGACCACTCATAATAATTTCTCCAACAAAGAGAAATTCAAATATTTCTCTAAAGAGAATCCAAAAGATTAAACTTGAAAATTTCTCAACTCAAATGAGGAGAAATTAACATAATTCTCTAAAGAGAATTCAAGAAAATACTCGGAAAATTCAACGAGTAGGAAGAAAGGGGAAGAAGATGGCGCTTCGACAATTCGAGAGACGCAGAGTTATGAGAGTGAGGAAGGAAAAACTAATAGAATAGTTTTTGGTGTAATTTAGAATGAAACATGTGCACTCCTTATATAGTGAAGTAAGATAGTTAATATTTCTCACATGAGCAATGTGAGACTAAATGGTTTTTTCAACCAAAAAAATATTCTAACAATGTGGGACTTGAGAAATTTTTAAATTCAACATATTGAAACATGGACATGTTCTAACAATCCCCCACTTGAATTTAAAAAATTGATTTTAGAAGTAACGTCAAACGTTTCTAAGATTGTGCATAAACAAAGGTGTCTACGACTTGAACCTTTGCATAGCAAGTATGATTCCAATTCAACAAGAGTGACACAAATGTCTTGAACTCTATCTCAGACATCAAACCCGCACACAATCTTTTCTTATGGTGTATTCTAATAGCCCGTGCTTTAATGGCCCTGCACGTGTATCCCAGTTTAATGAAGGCTCTAGGAATTCTGCCTCGAAATTCCATAGGAACCGGCCTAAGTTCCACAATCACATAGGTGAGTCTATCAAGAGTACTCCTGTAGCCTAGGTACTCCCTCATACAGAGTATAGATCTCATTAAGAGTTTCCATTATCTCATCCTCTTATTACTTCAGGATTCATGCTTTACTTGCATGATCATCTCATATTACTCATAACTTGTTATTACCCATTGAACCTATTTCTTGGGATCTCCAGTCATTTAGGTCGGGTTACCATCATGAGCAACTCATTTTCCTATAGGCATTAGTCCCATCTTATATGATGTATTATAGACTTTCTCTCTAGCTAATCCTTTCGTCAAAGGATCTGCTAAATTTTCATCAGTGCGTACATGATCCACTCTTACAGCTCCTTTAGAGATACAATCTCTAACAGTGCTGTGCTTTCTTCTTATTTGACATCTTTTACCATTATAATAACGGTTCTCAATTTTTGCAATAGTCGCGGTACTATCGCAGTGGATCAACATAACTGACATATGTTTTTCCCATAAGGGAATCTCAGTTAGCAAGCATCTTAACCAACTTGCTTCTTCACTAGCAGTCGCTAATGCTATATTCTCATGATAGTATATTTCTTTGATTTCCAAGATACAACTCCTCTAGCTATGTTGAATACATAGCCACTAGTTGCTTTGGAATCATTTGATAAGGTATTCCAATCTGCATCATTGTATCCTTCAGGTACAACAGGAAATCTCTGTTAATGTAAACTGAGATTCATGGTCCTTTTAAGGTACCGTATGACTCGCTCAATAGCTTATCAATGTTCATTACTCGGTCTACTAGTAAACTTGCATAACAATCCCTACGACATATGCAATGTCAGGTTTAGTACAATCAATGGAATACCTAAGACTTCCAATGATGCTCGTATGTTCTGTTTGTCTAACACTTTCACCAGTGTTCTTAAACAGCTTCACGCTTGGATCATTTGGTGTGCTCACAGGTTTACTGTCAAAGTAATTATATTTCTTTAAGATCTTTTTCACATATTGTGATTGATCCAAAGAAATTTCTTGCTCGGATTTTGTGATCTTGATACCAAGAATCACACTCACTTCTCCGAGGTCTTTCATATCAAAGTTGTTGCACAACAATGATTTCATATCATTAATGGTCTGGCTGTTTGATCCAAATATGAGTAGATACTCTACATATAGACATATGATAATGCAAATACAATTCTCAAATTTGTAATAAACGTATTTGTCACTTTCATTCACTTTGTACACATTCGATATCATTAAGTTATCAAACTTTACATGTCATTGCTTTGGAGCTTGTTTTAGCCCACACAAAGACTTATCTAACTTACAGACCTTGTTTTCTTATCCATAGATCACAAACCCTTCCGGTTGTTTCATATAGATTTCTTCTTCTAAGTCAATGTTTAAAAAAGTTGTTTTAACATTCATTTGGTGTACTATTAAGTTATAAATAGCAGCTATTGAAATAAGTACCCTAATGGATGTAATTCTAGTGACAGGAGAAAAGGTGTCGAAGAAATCTATATTTTTCTCTTTGTCTAAAACTTTTGGCAACAAGGCAAACCTTGTATTTATCAATAGTTCCATCAGGTTTTAGTTTCCTTTTCAAGATCTATTTACAACCGATTAGTTTGCAACCAGGAGGCAAGTTTACTAAGTGTCAGGTCTTGTTAGATTCTAGAGATTCTATCTCATCATTGATAGCTTCTTGCCATAACTAAACATCCAGAGATGACAAGGCTTCTTGAAGATTCATTGGATCTTCTCCTATATTATAAGCCGCATAATCAGGCCTATAGTCTTTAGCAACTCTTACTTGTTTACTTCATTGAAGTTTTGTTTCTACATTGTCGTTGCTTTCTGTGCTTCTTATCACAGGAATGTGACTCGATTGTGTGCCCCCACTATTTCTCAATTTGAAAGGAAATTTGTCTTCATAGAATTCAACATCAGTTGATTCTATGATCACTTTTGCCTTTAGGTCATAAAACATATATGCTTTACTGTTTGCTGCATACCGAATGAAAACACATTCATATGCTCTACTAGCGAGTTTAACTCGTTTCGGATCCGGAATTCTGACATAAGTCAGACAATCCCAAGTTCTCAAATAAGACAAGTTTGATTGTCTTTTCTTTAATATCTCATAAGGAGAGATCTTACATTTTGACTTGGGGACTCTATTCAGGACATAGCAAACAGTCAATAAAATTTCCCCCACCAATGAGGAGCAGCATCAGAATTCATCATAATTGCAACTGTTCAGTAAAAGTTCTATTCTTTCTTTCTATTTTACCATTCATTGCAAGATAGTATGGTGCAGTTGTTTCATGTACAATTCCATGTATAAAATTCATTAATAAACTAGACTCGTACAGTTTCATTTTCAAATTCTTTACAAAAAATTTAAACATATAAACTTCATTCTTCGTAATGGCGTATAAATCTACCCCAATAGACTGACTAAACCATGTCTTATTAAAAGAAAACCAGAAATAATATTCTTTCTAATCTTAGGAACATGCATAACGTTCCTTAAGATTAAAGTCTTTTTGAAGGTGAAATTTAGCTACATGTCTACAATTCCAGCAACATTCATGGTCTGGCCATCTCCCAACAATACTTTCTTATCTTTAGTATTCATGTATGTTTAAACATAACACGATCATAACAGACACAATGAGAGACGCATGTGTCTATCCACCAACCAATATATCCATCAACCATGTTGATTTCAATGACCATAGCAATAAATTGCCCATTAGTCAGGTTGACCCATGCATTAGGGACAACACCAAGAAGTTCAAGCTTACTTCTACATTTCTTAGTCATATGACTTGATTTTCCATAGTTAAAACAAAGAGAAACCAACGTCATTTCTTTTAGGTGATGGTTGTTGCCTAGTTGGAGCTATTGGGATCATAAAAGGATTCTCATTCTTAATTCGGTTCACAATAGTGGTTCTGATTCTTTAATCATTTGCCAAATAGCTTCAGAACTACACCGATTTCATTTTGTTGTTTGAAACAACCAAGACTTTTTCTTTTTGATATTGTCTCTAAGATTTCCTTTTTGTTTTTTTTTAAACATTCAAACTATAGGGTAGTTTGTCAATAATAAAACCAATTTGAAATTGTTCATTTAAACACATACCTTTTGTGATGACCTTTTAAGCAATCTTTTGAAGTTCGTAATATTGAGCCTCCATCGACCTTACATCTTTGCATTTGATACTTGAAGTAGCGGCTAACAACATACTTATTTGCTTCAGCTTCTACGTCATACTTCTTTTTCTGAGTCTTTCAATCTTGTTTTGCAGTATCACATCAACTGTAATTACAAAATATGATTTTGTAGAGATTTTCATTCTCTTTCTATAAGGTGATTTCTTTACTATACTGTAAATCATTCACTTTAATCTGTGCAGCAAATTCAACTTCAACACTATTAAGCGTTCCTCTAAATCTCCAGATTTACTACTGTTAGTTTGTTCGATTGATCCAGAAGGAGCAACAGAGTGTCATCGATCAAAACGTTAACAACTTTTTTTCAACATTAAGAACTTCATCTTTTGTTGCCAACGTTTGAAGTGACTTCTCTCAAACATGACCGATTTCTCAACGACAATATCCGCAAAAGAACTAATAATTTCTTCGATAGCCGTGGCAGTGTGAAACGTCTTAAAATTGTTGGTTTTTGGATTTTAAAACATTTGCCACCGAAGAAATTACCAGGTTGAGTCGCGGACTAGGTCGCTCTCTTTAAGACGTTTCGCGACACTACTCAAAATTATGCAAAGCAGTCAAACTACCGCGCCGCCTCCAGGATAAAACAGCCCAATTCTATACTGTACGATTACTACTTGCATGATAGATAATCGGTCTAGAAATACACCCTCTGATGGTACAAGACCATTCAAATATGGTATCAACACCACTTGTAGTATCTAGTACCAAGACCAGTCATTATAATTTCTTAAACAAAAAGAAACTCAAATAATTCTCCAAAGAGAAATTAATAATGGTCATTTGACCACTCATAATAATTTATCCAACAAAGAGAAATTAAATAATTCTCTAAAGAGAATCCAAAAGATTAAACTTGAAAATTTCTCAACTCAAATGAGGAGAAATTAACATAATTCTCTAAAGAGAATTCAAGAAAATACTCGGAAAATTCAACGAGTAGGAAGAAAGGGGAAGAAGATGGCACTTCGACAATTCGAGAGACGCAGAGTTATGAGAGTGAGGAAGGAAAAACTAATAGAATAGTTTTGGTGTAATTTGGAATGAAACATGTGCACTCCTTATATAGTGAAGTAAGATAGTTAATATTTCTCACATGAGCAATGTGAGACTAAATGGTTTTTTCAACCAAAAACATATTCTAACAATGTGGGACTTGAGAAATTTTTAAATTCAACATATTGAAACATGGGCATGTTCCAACAATTCAACCTAAAATAACGTTCCATTCGTACTAACCACCCATACGCATTCTCCACTTTGAAAATCAGAATCTCTAATCGTCTCATACTTCCTCCCAAACCCAAACGGTGACTACCATTGTTATGTGTTGGGTGACGTCGTGATCCTGATGAGTCGGCGCTTCGGTCACTCCACTCGTCTTCCTCGTGGTTACGATTACGCCCTTGACGACAGCGAGGTTGTGTTTTAACAATAAGTTGACGAACTTAATCCAATGATATCTAGGGATGTGAGTGTATTTCTACCATCATCTGTTGCATTTGTTCCATTGTTGCTTTCATCACGCTCGTTTTCTATTCTACGAGTTCGATTATATTATCCATAATACTTCGTGTCGTCACAACCATTAACTGATGAAGATTTAACCAAGGCTCTGATACCAATTGATAGGATCCAATGAGTCTAGGAATAGAAATCACAACACAAAATTCAAAAGAAATAAAAGTAATATTATATTATTTAGGAAATAAGATTAGAGATCAAACAGGATCTAACCATGTATACAATATACTATGAAAGAGATAAAGAAATATTGTAAATTAAAACAGGATAAGCATTCTGAGCTGCTTAACACTCCTATGCACTCACTGCAATTTGAATAATTTTCCATAATTCCCATGATTTGCTACCTATAAATAAGATTTAGAGCCTTATTCTCTCGCTATCACTTGACATATCTATTGCATTTAATTACAAGAATCAACGGTATTTGTTGCATTCAATTAGATGAATCAGTAATATCTACTACATTCAATATTTCAATTAGATGAATTAGTCATATCTACTGCATTTAATTAGATGAATTAGTTATATCGCCCTGATCTTGTGCTTCTCTCCCTATATTTCTAAGCTTTCTGGAATAAGCTATGTCGTATCTATCATTGTCTTGATCCCTAAATGCAAGAATCCCTCCACTCCCATGGAGATCTGCCTGAGTAGTCTCCGTAATGTTGTGATAAAGTTGGTGACGAAGACTATCGCGAATAGAATCAAGCATATTCTATCAGCTATTATTGACGAAGAGCAAAGTGCCTTCGTTAAAGGCCACCTCATAACGGATAATGCCTTGATTGTTATGGAAGTCTTCCATTGGTTGAAAAAAAAGACTAAAGTAAAACACAGTTATATATCTCCTAAACTCGACATGTCTAAAGCCTACGACCGAATTGAATGGCCTTTTGTGTTGGGGGTTCTTTCTTCGACAGATTTTCCACCTTTCATGGTTGCTCTCATCCACAAGTGTATCTCTATTGTGTCGTATAAAGTTCTGGTGAATGGGGGCAGCCGAGCAGGAGTTTCATTCCAGAGAGAGTACTCTGACAAGGGGACTCTCTCTCACCATACTTATTCATTTTGCGTGCTGATGTTTTTAAAGAAGGAGGTGCTTGATAAGAAAATCCATGGGATCCAGATTTCTAGAACAACCCCAAGGATTTCTCACCTTCTTTTTGTAGATGATAGCTTGCTCTTTGCAAGGGCAAACGCACAGGAAGCTGATTGTATCTTAGGAGTCTTGCAGCAATACCAACTTGCCTCAGGTCAACTGGTAAACTTTGATAAATCTGAAGTGGTTTTTAGTCAAAATGTTCTTGATGATGTTAAAGATTTAATCCATTCTCGGATGCGGGTAAAGACTACAATAAGTCACTCTAAGTATCTTGGGTTACCGGTTGTGTTCGGGAGATCTAAAAAGGAGGTTTTTGATTTGGTTATTGAGAGCGTTTGGAAGAAAGTCAAAGGATGGAAGGCTAAATTTTTGTCAAGAGCGGGGAAGGAGGTCTTAAAAAAAGCTGTAGTGCAAGCAATTCCGAGCTCTACATCATGAGTTGCTTTAAACTCCCTGAGGCTATTTGTCATGAGATTGAAGCGATGATTGCAAAATTCTGGTAGGGTTCTAAAAACAGTGAGAGAAAGGTGCATTGGCTTAGTTGGGATAAAATGGCAAGAGCTAAATGTGAAAGGGGAATGGGGTTTTGTGGCATAAGCGAGTTTAATATTAGTCTGTTGGGGAAGCATTACTGGCGTCTGCTGAATGGTGAAAATACTCTCTTGGGGAAGATTTTCAAAAAGTTGTTACTATCCGCGAAGCTCTATTGAGGAGAGTACAACTGATTATGCTCCAAGTTATTCTTGGAGGAGTGTGTTAAGTGCTAGGGCCTTAATCCAGAAATGATCCTGTTGGAGGATCGGGAATGGTGAGAGCGTCTCGATTTGCAAGGATAGATGGGTTCCTGACAATGCTGGCTTTAGAATTATCGGAGAAGTATGTGATCTGGCTGAAAATTCCTTAGTCAGTTCGCTTATTGACGAGGATCTTGGTCATTGGAAGCGTGATCTCATCTTTTCCAGTTTCGATGAGGCTGAAGCAAAGCTCATTGTTAGCATTCCTTTCTCTAGGCAGAATCCTGTTGATAAAATCATTTGGCACTTGGAGAAGAATGGTGAATACTCGGTTCGATCAGCCTATCACTTATGCTTGCATGAGAAGTTTAACAAATCTCCAGGACCTTCGAGGGCCCCTGATTTGAAGCTTTGGAAGGAAATCTGGAAGGCGCCAGTTAGTCCCAGAATTCACAACTTTCTTTAGAGAGCTTCCAAGAATATTCTGCCAACAAAGGATAATCTGATTAAAAAGGGGATAAGGCTTGATGTTGGTGTGATTTCTGCCAATCTAACACTGAATCGGTACAACATCGTTTCCTTGACTGTAAGTTTGCGAAACAAGTCTTCTTCTCATCTATTCTGAGTTTCAGAACTCCTCATTCCTTGGATTTCAATGATTGGCTATTTAGTGTGCTTACATGTGGTGACAAACTTAGTGTTCAGCTGGTCTGTACGTTGACATATAAGGTGTGGCTTGCTCGCAACCTCCAGCTGTATTAACACAAGTTGTCGAATCCCATTCAGGTAGCGGAAGAGGCTCTTAATTGTGTTTTGGAATTGAATGCTTGGAATCCTGATTCTGGCCCGTTGCAAAGGCGTCGTGATACGCAAGAGGATTATTGCCCAGAAAATATTAACATTTTGCAGGTGGATGCGAGAGTCTTTGATGATGGATCTGTGGCGTATGGTTGTGCTGTAAAGGACCCGGACGACAATGTTATGTTGGCTGCTAGCAGGAAAGAAATGATTTCAGTGGCTCCTATGGTGGCTGAAATTCAAGCTTTGAGATGGGGGCTGTCTTTGGCTATTGATCTCCATATGGACAGGATTGTGGTTCAGTCTGACTGTCTCAATGCAGTTGACTGTATCAATTTAGTTAGCAGCTTTGTCGTCATTGATCATATTGCTGCGAATTGTAGGTTTTTGACAAATTCTGTTTTTCTAGTGTGATATTCATTAGCAGATCATGTAATTTGGAGGCTCATAATTTAGTTGGGTTAGAAAAGCTTATGGGATCTAGAACTAAGAAAAAGTATCATATTTAACAACCATTAACATAAGCTTAGTACATACATGAAAGCCAAAATATGCTAATAAGAATTCAACCATGGACAGAAGAATGCAATGTACAAGACTAAACTTCAACACTTCTAATCAACACCATGTACTACGCCAATGGAAAGAAATGTACAAACCTTGAGCCCATAAAATAGAATATAAAACATCAAAATCAAATCAATTTGTGCTTTATATCCAAAAACCTAATCTGAAACTGCAAGATTGGTCTAAATTTACACACCAAGCCACAAAGCATGAAAGAGACAATATTTATAAACACAGTTCATTTTTAATGAACAACCAACTCAGTCATCTCCACTTGACATCAAATATAGTGAAACAAGAGCAGTAAGATAACAATCCACATTCATCACATTTTTCTCCTCATTAATTTCTCCCAATTAATTTATGAAGGAAAGAAGATGTATCACCTAACATGGATTTCTCAGTTTTTGACCCTTCTACTTGGAAACATGGGTTTCATCCTCCTTGGAGGCAAAGCACTTAAGGTAACAACAAAAATCTACAAATATAAATTATTGAGTCAATTATGAGAGAATGATTGTTTTTGCCTTTACATGACAGGAGATAAACTCAGAATTTGATGATTCTCCCTTAAGACTTCAATACTACATAGCGATCACAGGAGCAGCATATCTCATATTTTCCTTCTCCATTCCAACATTATCTTCAATGAGAAACTGGCTAGGAGTTTCCGCAGTTGTCACCCTCGCTTATATAGTATTTCTTCTCATTGTTGCAGTCAAAGATGGTAAATCGAACCCCAACAAAGATTTCACTGTTAGTGGAAGCACAGTGAACAAGGTGTTCAATAGCTTTGGTGCTATTTCTGCCATCATTGTTTCCAACACTAGTGGCATGCTTCCTGAAATACAGTCAACTTTACGTAAACCAGCAGTGAAGAACATGAGAAAAGCATTGTTCTCACTATATACACTGGGAGCCTTGTTCTATTATGGTGTTACTGTAATTGGATATTGGGCTTATGGATCAATGGTATCTTCATATCTTCCTGAAAATTTGAGTGGACCAAGATGGATCAATGTCATTGTTAATGTCGTTGTTTTTCTACAATCCGTAGTTTCTCAACATGTAAGTATTTTACATACAATCATCCAATTATATCTTATGATAACTATTTATTGAGATGCAAATTGAAGAAATTAATGTTTGAAAATGTAGATATTTGTGGCACCGATTCACGAGGCTTTGGACACTAGATTTCTCGAAATCGGCAAGGGTATGCATTCGGGAAAGAATTTTAGACGTTTGTTTCTACTACGCGTCTGCTTCTATACCGCAAACACCTTCGTTGCTGCTGCATTTCCTTTTATGGGAGACTTTGTAAACTTGCTTGGCTCATTTTCACTTGTTCCTCTCACTTTCATGTTCCCAAGCATGCTCTTTCTTAAGGTTATTATCTTTGTCCTTTCTATAACTCTCTAGAATATTATTGTTATTATTATACATGACTAATTTGTTTATGACTTTGTTTTAAATTAAGATAAAGGGAAATGGAGCAAGAATAGAGAAGAAGGCATGGCATTGGATCAACATTATATTTTCATTTTTACTTACAATAGCAACAACAATTTCAGCTCTTCGGTTCATAATTGGCAACATCCAAAAGTATCAGTTCTTTGCCGATGCATGATTGTGGATTGCTAATTTCATCAAATATGTGCATTAGTTTTAGTAAGAAATACTAGGGGTGTAATCGATTTGGTTTGAAATGGTTTTTGGTCAAAAATTTATCAGAGCCGATGATATCTTTACCGGTTTGGTTTGTTTTGGTTTTGTTTGGTTTGATTTTTAGTGTTTTTTTTTTTAAATGGAACCAAACCAAACAAATTGTTTTGGTTCGATTTGGTTTGATTTGGTTGATCGGTTTTTAACACTTTTTTCTAAACATTATATTCAACAGTGTACTATTTGCTATCATATTTTTTTGTTGTTGTATATTTTATGTTATTATTTTTTCAAATAATATATTTTATATAATATATTTCACACTATACTTTTCAAACAACTTACCCGTTGTTCTTTATCCATATGAAGTATTGACATAATTTTCATACGTCATGAAATAAGTTCACTATCAAATACAAAAGTTCGCACTTGACATGAAAAAGTTGGGAAGAGATTTGAAAGCTTAACAAATAAAACACAACAGTAAAAACAAAAGGTTTCAATACACATAAGTTAACATGTTTCACACCTCAAACACACATCAAAACTATTTTATAACAAGACTAGAAGTATTGTGAAGCACGATACCTTTGAAACAAAGTATAATAGGATTTTTCAAGGCAAGAAACCCACAAGGATAGAAAAGAATGAAAAACACGAAGAACAACAAGGATTGGTTATAACTGATATTCTTTACTTTCTCTTCAAACAAGATTACAAGTACACAAGAATAACAAATAACCCTTTCATCTTAAATTAGGATTTGCAGTATACAATGATGAGAGACCAGTATGCTATTTATAATAAACCTAGCATACTAAACTAATGGGTTTTTCCCAAATACCCATTACAAGCTAACTTAGGGTACAAGCTAATTTAAAAAATTGAACATAACAAACAGGCCCGATTCGAAATACTAACAACCCTAGCATTTCAACACCTACATACTAGAACGTATTTTGACTACAGTATGTAGGTCTTCGACACCAGCATGTGAACATACTTCGACAATATGCATAAATTCTGTCGAACCAGAAGCCACTCTTTGACCCAATATCTCATAAATCTCCACCTTGGAACAAACTCTATTATCAGAGAAGCAACTAGGTTTCTTCATGCAGCTTTATCAACTGCATACAGTGGAAAAACTTGCAACTTGGCAATGTTTCTTTTTCCGTTAACGCAGTGTCCATAGCCACCACTCCCTTCAACGCTTCCAAACAACCCTACTGAACCAGTAGGGCTTTCATCTTCAAGCACCACAGACCGAAATCGTTCACTCCGGTGAACTTTTCAATCTCATACTTTGTTGAAGGCATCTTCTCTACGCTCACCGCACCAATTTGTTGTGAAGCACAATACCTTTGAAACAAAGTATAACAGGGTTCTTCAAGGCAAGAAATCCACAAGGATAAAAAAGAATGAAAAATACGAAGAACAACAAGGATTGGTTATAACTGTTATTCTTTACTTTCTCTTCAAACAAGATTACAAGTACACAAGAATAACAAATAACCCTCTCACCCTAAATTATGATTTGTAGTATACAATGATGAGAAACTAGTATGCTATTTATAATAAACCTAATATACTATACTAATGGGATTTTTCCTAAATACCCATTACAAGCTAACTTAGGGTATAAGCTAACTTAAACAATTGGACATAACAAATAGACCTAATTTAAAATACTAACAACCATAGTATTTCAACAGCCACATACTAGAACACACTTCGACTACAATATGTAGGTCTTCAACACCAGCATGTGAACATACTTCGACGACATGCATAAATTCTGTCGAACCAGAAGCTACTCTTTTATCCAATAGTGTTTGATCCAATATCTCATAAGAAGGACATTCGTTGAAGAAGAAACATAATAGGTAATAAAAAGATGAAAACTAACAAATAGAAGTTGAACACGAATAAGGAAACTATAACCTATAAGAATGACAGTGGCGAGGAAAACAATGGTGACAGACAACTAGAGTAGCGGTTTAGTGAGAACAAGTTTTTATGGCTTATGGTTTCTATTTTTTATGTTTGGAGTTTGGTTTTGGTTATATATATTTGGTTCAAAGAAAGGAAGCGTAAAAAGAGATGGAGAAGTGTTGGACCGATACAAAGTTTGTGCTTAATAATGAGCTAAATAAAAGATTAAGTAGGTATTTATAGTTATCAGTTCGGTTCATCATTTTGGCGGTTCTTAAAACTAAAATCGAGAACCAAACCAAACCACATCGGTTTTAATCAAGTTGGTTCGGTTTTTAAACCGAACCAAAAATACTCGGTTTTTTTTATTTGGTTTGGTTTGAATTGTCGATTTAATTGATTTTTTTTTTTAATCCGCTTACACCCCTTGGAAATAGAATTGACCTCACATTTAAATTTGGTGGGGGAACCATTACAATTGAACAATGTAAAATTAATTAATGTATCGTTGACCTCTATAATTATAACTTCTATAGAATTGCACATGATTGTGTGGTTGTTTTGATAATGACAATGTTCAATTTAAATCAATATTTTAATATATGGGAACAAAGAACAATGACAATTAAACAAGTGGCCTCAAGCAATAAAAATAATAGTAGGCAAGATCACAAAAAAATTATTTACCAGTAGGATCAAATAATTTATGTCCAGGGGAGATAGCATTTCTCCGATTCAGTATACTCCAAAAATCATTATAAAAGATTACAAATGACTTGCAAAAAAACAGTCTTCCAAGTTCCCAAAAATAAACCATATTTTCTACCTAAGTATTTTCCAATCTCTCAAACTTTCAATATAAGAATAACAAAAACTCAAGGTTTTTTTTTGTGTTTATCATTCCCAATGATAACCCCAAAAGGCTGCCAAATCCCTAAAATATAACTCTAAAAATTTTACACTTTTCTTTTGTCATACCCCAAATTTTCCCTACTCCAAATTATATTTATCTGGCTCATTTCATCTGCATATATTAGTCCTATAATATTAATTCATTTATCATCCAATTCTTCTACATCTTTTAGGTCAAGGTTCAAGGGGTGGTTTAAGTCTTAGTTGCTTTAGGATTTAAACATAAGGGTTTTTTGCATTGTATTCAATGATCGCCTACAATTTTCATTTTTTTACACTGATCTTGGAGTGTTTATTTCATATTGTTATCCAGATTACTTGTGGTGAGGAGAATACTTTATCAAACTCAGTGTTGGTTACTAGAGGAAGATCGCATATGAAGAAAAACAACGAAATCAGTGTGAGATGTTTAAAATATGGAAAGATTGGACATATAAAGTATAAGTGTCATGATGGACAATACTACAAATAACACTTTTTATGATGAAGCTTACACCTCGAACAATAAAAAAAATGAGGGTATATGTCCTGGGAGCGTTGTGTTTTATTTTATTTTTAAAATAAACAACATTTTCCCTCAGTTTTTAAGAAAACCGAGAGAATATAGTTATTGCATTTTATATATTTTTTCAATTGTTTAGTTAGTATTTCTCACTTGGCGCGTTTACAAATTCCATATTTTTCTTTGTTAATTTTTTTATTAGTATTTACCTCGGCTACATGGTCCAACTGAAAGGTAATATATTTTACATTAACAATTTTAAAATACTATTTTCAAAATTCTATTTTAATTTTTTATTTGATATATTCAAACTTCTCAATTTTTGTCAAAAACCGACGTGATATATCGTTTAAATGAATTTCCAGAATATGGTGTTATTGTGTTATTTATAATTTATATTTTTAATTAATATTATCACATCGGTTTTTATGTAAAATTGATGTGATATTTATTTTGCATAAAATGCTTTAGACTACAATCTAGTTTCTAACTTTTCATTTACCTATCAACGCTCAAACCTCATTTTGTCACTCTCATTTTGCAAAAAACTCTAGGCGACTTTCAAGATGTTATTCATCAAAACTCTTCAGACGGATATTCATCAAACATCATTTCGTCAACATATATTCATTTTTGCAGCTGGTTTATTCTTCACTGAAACTGTTTTTATATTCATTGAAATATTCTCTTGATCATTTTGTTTAGGGTTTTTGCGTTAGTTTGTCTATTGATCATTTTGTTTCTATGACTTTCCATTTGTTTTTACTGAAATATTTCAGTTTGATTCAGGTTAGTCTCTTGATAGTAATGGTTGGTTCGGTAAGACCTCCCATACAATATATGTTGTAACCTCTGTTAATACAAAATGTAAAAGAAAAATTAGAGGTGCCACGATGTATACCAAAGTGAAAAAAGCCCACAAAACTGGTATTTGCTACCCAGTTAGAGTTGATATAGAAACCGTCAAGGCTCATGGTATAGGTTGATGATTTTATGGGTTACATTGTGTTACAAAGTAGAAGTAAAGTGAGTATTTTGTTAGATAGTTGGCACGATGTTGATGATGACTTGAAAGACGCCATATATGAGGATATTACACTATTTATTTTGAATTTTATGCATTTATTGTGTATATATCATCATTTATTTTTCGTTTAATACTAATAACATCTCTATTGTGTAAATATATGATATGTTCATTGTTAGTTCAAATGATAAGAACCTGAAAAAGAAATTGCTTACATATTCTAGTGAGTGTTGGAGGGGCTTTAAGACACAACCCACCCATGATTATATTAAACATGCAGAAGATAAAGAACTGCCTCCATACGAGGTGTATTCATTTATTGATCAAGTAGTTTTGGAGAAACTTGTAGAGTCTTGCACCAATATTGGCTTCTTAGCGAAGACCCAACAAGAAAAGTAAAATCAAGCTAGGAATATCTATCCACATAGGTTGTCTCGTGGAGGATATCTAAGACTTGAAAAGATGATGATTAAAGAAAAAAAGAAAACAAAAGGAGGAAGAGATGGAATGTTCTATAAGTCTTGATCACTTTCCATCTCCACCATTACTCCATGAGCAATTGAAGAGGGAACCTCAAAGAAAAAAGACGAAGAGTTCACATCAAATGTTGCTCGCAATATGGCTCAAAAGATTGTAAGTAGATACTTTTTTAACAATATTTATTTTAGTTAAATCAATTTAGTAAAGATTGTTAGACGATGAGACAGGTCTAGAAGGGGATTGAATAGATCCTTTATTTAAAAATTTCATTTTAAAAATTTGTTTTGAAATAATGCGAAAGCTTCCCAAATCAAAATCGTCTAAACGATTCGTTATTGAAAAGATCAGATATGCTAAACCGTATAGAGGTCTTATGATGAGAAATGAATCAATACTATTACTTACTAATCAATCACTTAAAAAATATCAATGAGTACTTACTACTTCCAATAAATTGTTTAAGATAAAACTTGACAAAATCACTAATTTGTGTGTTAGTCAATTTATCAAACACTTGGTGTGCAAAAACACAACAAGTTCAACTTTACTTAATTGTAGTGATGAATTTTCCTTGATAATAATCAAAGTGATTGATATGATTATTGTAAACTACGTTTGAATCACTAAAATCAAGGTAAAATGAATTGAACAATCAATATCACACAAATTATAACAAACGAAAATAAAAGAATAGGGAAAGAGAAACAACACACGATTTGTTAAGGCAGTTCCCCTTGTTGTCCTCGCGTAGGGTGCATTATTCCTCAATTACAAAATCTAGAATTGAGATATATGATATTAAGTTGCAAAGTGTTACAAGAGAAGCAATAGTCTTCACTACATACAAACTAATTGTTGATAAGGAAACTATTTGTTTCTCCCCCCTTGGTTCAAACCAAACCAAGTATGGCAAACTCTTCGAACAAACCTCCAGTTACCGCTACTTGATTGCATGAACTCCTCGTTCTACAAATCTTTCACTCGGCTGATTTCGATCTCAAGACATTTGACCCTAAATCTTTCTTCACAATCCTCCAGTTACCGCTACTTGATTGAGTAAACCCACTATTTCTAAACCCTTTCACTCGGCTGAATTCAATGAAGTAAAGACTTGTGCAAAACCCCCCGCACCAACATGAATCTTGGAGGACAAAACCCTAATTGTTTTATTCAAGAAAAACCCACTCAATTCTCAACCCAAATCTAAAATCAATCTTTAATTTGAACGTTATCACCACAACTCTTCACATTAATCAACAAAAATTGTCATGTGTAATTGTTGATGAATGCAAGGAGAGGATGAAGATGAAGAGAAATTGGTGTATATCTTTTAATATTTCTTGTTAACCCAAATGATGACAACAAACTAATATTAATATGTTTCAAATCGACAAGCCAAAATGTAGCTGAAAAATAGAGAATTTTAGTGATGCATTGACTCATACAGGTTGGGGGGTCGACCTGATTGAACCCGAGCTTGATGAGATGATTTGAAAATAGGCGATGCATTGAATGCACCAGGGCATGCGTTGATGCAACCTGAAGGAATTTCACTCCCAGTGTGAGTCGACCAGAAGAGTCTAGGCGAGCAGTCTCGAGCCAGGTGCAAAGTCCTTGATCAGTCCACGAGTCGACTAACTAATTGTATGAGTCGACGCAAACAGTTGAAGTGGCCAAAATTTCTTTAATTCAAGGAGTTTCATGCCATCCATTTCCAAGATCAAGTTCACCAAAGAGCCAACCAATATTAGGAGCACAAATGCAAGATGTGAAGAATGTTTTGACATTATTAAAACAAGAGTAGAGGTACCTTGCCCTCACATACTCCCCATTTTTTATGATGGAAAAACCTAAGCCAATAACTCAGCCAAATTTTACCACATGTCCTCCCCCTGAATTCGTGCCTTCCTTATGATCACATGCTCAACATAATCTGCAACACAATCTGCTTTAATGTCTACTTAATGCATAACCTTTTCCCCCTTTGACAACATCAAAAAGAGAAAAGCACAAGGTCAAGTGTAATAGAAACATATGCAGTTATATGATCATCATAAACTTTGCAACTAATAAACACTAACAACTATTAACATAAAATGAAGCTAGTGCGAAACATATAATAGTGGACATAAATAAGCAAACATTAAGTTCATTACACAGCAAATAAGTGTAACAATAAAAACAACGAACACAAAGTAAGTTCTTAGGAAAATAAAATAACCAATAGCATAAGCAAGACATGTAAACAATGAAACTCACAAAATTCACTATAAAGCACCAAATATAGACCAAGAAGTGCTTCAGTATGCGTCGACAGTTGTAACTCACGAGTCAACACACAGAGTCCAAATTTCAATTTTCAAAATTTTCATGTTATTTAATGCCATTCATACAAAAAATAGAAAGCCTACACATACATCAATTATGTCAAGGATGAAAAATACATATTACAAAGCAAGTTTAATATTTACACATGATCAAGAGTGATAGAATAGATAGGAACGATATCACCTCCATGGACGATTGAAGATGAATTCCCTCACTAACGCATGCATTATACATAGTAGATTATGAAGGAATATACAATCATAAAATAAAGAGCATGCAACTTAGTCAAGTTGCAACCTATCCGAGATATCGAGAACACCAAGTTCCCTACGGATGTGGAAGAAAGGTTCTGTCGTGAGTTGTTTTGTAAAAATATCGGTAAGTTGATTTTTTCTATCAACGTGCTCGAGTACAACATCACCTTTTTCTACACGACCCCTAAGGAAATGATGTCTAATCTTAATATGTTTTATGCTTGAATGAAAAACCGGATTCTTGGTTAGGTTAATGGCACTTGTATTGTCACAAAAAATAGGAATATATTCAAGTTTAACATTAAAGTCGAGCAATTGTTGTTTGAGCCACAAAGTTTGGGTACAACAATTACCGGTTGCAATATATTCTGCCTCGACAATTGATAATGCGACATAAACTTGCTTTTTTCTATGCTAACTTACTAAGGAGTTTGAAAAGAAATGACAAGTCTCACTAGTGATCTTCCTATCTGATTTTCAACCGGAAAAGTCGGAGTCGTAATAGACAACCAAAGAACAATCACTACCCTTGAAGAACCAAAGTCCATACTTTAACGTACCACAAAGGTACCTAAGTATGCACTTTATGGCTTTTAAATGTGATTCCTTGGGACATGATTGAAACCTAGCACACATGCAAACACCAAACATAATATCCGGACGGGATGCAATAAGATAGAGAAGGGAACCAATCATACCTCTATACATTTTTATATCGAAGGGCTTACCATTTTCATCTTGGTCCAAATTCACATCCATAAGCATTGGAGTGTCGATTACTTTGGATTTTTCCATATCAAAGAGCTTGAGTAGCTTATTGCAATACTTCATTTGGCTTGCAGAAGTCCCTTCATTTAGTTGCTTGATTTGAAGACTGAGTGTAGCGGTAGAAATGTTCAAGACTAAGCCATTGGATTTACTAGACTTTATACAAATCAAAATAAAAAATCGCCACCGCGCTTTATTGTTTCCAAAGGAATGGGAAAAGAGAGAATAACCCAAAAAGAAGGGGAAAGATTCAAGGTAAGGGGGTTGGTTATGCAAAGGGAGGGTATTAGCACCCTAAACATCTACGGTACTCCACAGGAACCTCTTTGAAAAATATGTATATTTTGGCTATAAAAATGTGTTGTATATAAAATGGATGGTGGAGGTGAGAAAATAAATATATATTTTTTATGATTTTTGCACCCGCCGCGGTTGCGAACCTTTAGTGCCTACGTACCAACTTTCGTGCAATAGAGGATCAGGGTACACATAGTTCCTCTTTTAAAAATTTGAAACACAAGTGTGTTGGTTGATTATATGGGATAAGACATCATCGTCATTGTCCGTGTGGAAAACATACTTACTACCCACAATCATGAGAAAGGAGAATTTGCATCATCTCAAAGTGGAGGATGTGGCATGGATTTTAAAATCAACAATGCCTCACTCAACACCCAAGTGGAAAATATCTCTCTTCACTACATATTGTAGAAGTATAGTTGTTTGCATCACTACAAGGATTGACGTTTACACCTTCCTCGACACAGTCAGCCCTCAAAAGGTCATTTCCAGCAAACAAATCTTCGTCTGAAGAGAAATACTCATCCGCAGAGGTATACTCTTCCTCTGACTCTTCTCCCATCAAACAAAATTCAACCATATCAATCTCGTGATAATCATCTCTCTGACCTGTGATCTTGATAGTTCCATTGTCTAACAGCAATTGAACACCCTCTTTCACAATAGAACATCCTCGGGGGTCTCGACAACAAACTATGCAAGATCCATATTGGTGTTCCACCTGACCAGCAGTGCGGCAGAAGGTAGCATGCAATTGCACGAGATCCTCATTCAAATGATCCACATCAAAAATTCTGAATTCACCCGGACATCCAGAAAACATATTCACTTCCTCTTCATATTCTGCCCTAGGTCTGATTATATGGATTAAACCTTCATCCATCATCTCCTGTAAATCAGCCTTTATCTTCTCGCAACCCTGTATGTTTATACTGCAAATATCACAACCGGCATGGTCATGCGTATAATAACTTAATTCACAGAAGTCTGCATGCATTTTCACCAAATCCCCTCTAACCAGATTAATGTCAAAAATATGGAAGTCACCTGGACAATTGACCACCATATTCATAACATTCACTCCCCCATGCTTGGGTAGAGGATTTACTTTTACATTAGGTCCCATGTCTTTGAAAGATAAAATTCCGGACTTCACCAACCTTTGCACTTCAGTCCTCAAAGGATAACAATTTTCAACAATATGCCATGGTGCTCCTTGATGAAAGGCACACATCTGGTCTGCTTTGTAATACCAATGCAATGGTGATGGCACTACTGGAGGTGGTCGTGTCTGGACCAACTTCTTCTGAATCAATGCTGGTAGTAGCTCTGCATAACTCATGGGAATAGGGTCATAGTTCTCCCTTCTCTGATTATTCCATTGGTTCCCCTGCTGGGACTGTCTCTGATAAGCAACGGTAGTTAGAGCGGCATTCATAATAGGAGTCACTGAAGCAACTTGCTGGTGACGCTGATAATTCCTTCTAGGAGCATTTACTCTCCTCTCTTGTATAACAACATTTGTATCCCCATCTTTCTTCTTTGTGAACCCATAAGCTGGCTTTTTCACACCTCTGGATCCTTCAGTCTTTGTTAAACGACCTTTTCTTACTACCTCTTCTAGGCGGACACCCATTCCTACCATCTCTGTAAAATCACTTGGGGAACTTGCTACCATTCTTTCGTAGTAGAAAGCGCCTAGCGTCTTCAGAAATTTTTTAGTCATTTCCTTCTCCTCCATGGGAGGAATCACTTGTGTAGATACTTCGCGCCATCTCTGCGCGTACTCTTTGAACGATTCTCTGTCTTTCTGAACCATGGTCCTAAGCTGGTCATGATCGGGCGCCATGTCCATATTGTACTTGTATTATTTTATGAATGCTTCTCCCAAATCATTAAAGGTATGGATGTTGGCGCTGTCTAAACTCATGTACCATTTCAACGCTGCACCGGTCAGACTATCCTGGAAAAAGTGAATCAGCAGACGCTGATCATCGGTGTGGGTAGACATTCTTCTCACATACATCACCAAGTGATCACGAGGGCAAGTGTTGCCCTTGTACTTCTCAAACTCCGGGACCTTGAACTTAGCAGGCACTTTAACATTCGAGACCAAACACAGCTCATTCACATTCTGCCCAAATAACTCTTTTCCCCTAAGAGCCTTCATCTCTCTTTGCATTCTATCAAACTGTTCTTGGAAATCATCCATTCTATCATAAAGACCCAAATCTTCACTCGACGGAGGGAAAGGACGACACACATATTCAAACAGAACCAAATTCACCGAAGGAGGTGCAGCAGGAACAGTATGCACCACATGAGGTGCTGGAGTAACAACATTTGGAACCACTGGAGAATCTTGGGGGCCCAAATTGAAACCTTAAGGTGCAAAATTCTCTGGCATTCCCCATGGATAACCCTGAGGCATACGGTTTTGAACAACAGTCAGAGTAGCGGATACATGAACAACAGGGACTTCAGTATTTATCCTTGTTGGTTGAAGTTGAACACTCGGTGGATGATTCTGAGCAACCACCAGAGCTTCCATCAGAGTAGTCAAATTTGCCAAGCCAACCTTCAAAGCAGAAACTTCTTCGCGCAGCTCGCGATTCTCTTGTTCCAAATTATCCATCTTCTTTCTGAAGTTAGCTCGAGTATTGTAGTGATGAGTCAACTTGCTGAACAAAGTAAAACGCTGGGTAAGGCACCTGGATATGCATAGTAAATGCAAGAAATATGTGATATGATGCATGATATGAAATTTGATTATTTTTACTTTATCATTTAATATTTCAAGGGATTTAACGTTTATAGACATATTGCAAACATCAAAATAATAACGCATTTGAAATGCTGGAAAATTTTATTATAATAATTTCAAAATGGATTACAAGTTTCAATGATCCCAAGTACAAGATGAAAATACAATCTAAAAATACTGAGAGAAAGAAACTGATGGAGATCAATCCGTCCGCTGGCGCTTTCCTGTGAACCTGGCAATCTGAGCTCTCAACCTCTGGTTTTCTTCTACATGCCTGATGGCAACCTCCTTCCAATTATCTGAAGTAGGGAGTGAGCAATCAGCACCTGCTTGAGGCTTAGTAGAAAATAAATCCCCTTGCCTCTCCATATACTCTACCGCTCGACTCTCAAGGATCTCGATAAAATCATCTTTCTCTTTTAAATCTGCTCTGTAGGAACTCTCTAAAGTCTGGAACTTGTTCTTCCAAGCATCTCTTTCCTGTTGCATCCTGACCAAAGCAAGCTGCAGCTCCTCTAGATAATCTAACAAAGGAGGAGTGGTCTTCACAAATAGATCAGGCATGGGTGTCTCCCGAGTATACGACATCTTCAACTGGATAGCTCTCGATCAGACCCACTGAAGATATGGCTCCAAAGAAATAGCACCCCTAGGTCCCAAATCTTTCCTACTCTTCTTATGAATATGACGCTAGGCCTTCACAATATGCTCCATAGCTTCCCTGTGGTCTTCTCCTTCCTTCAGAAAGAAACTACTCAGATGAATACTATTCAGTTTATCCCTCATCAGATAACCAAGATGTCGCCGTGCAAGAATAGAGTTATAGTTAATTCCTCCCTTTGTACCAAGAAGAGGTACATTGGGGAAACTACCACAACTGTCAATAATCTCCACATCCTGGTAAGCTCGATGATACCAATCAATATCCGAGTGAGTAAGTGCCATGATCTTAGGAGCCCAACGGTGTTCCTTCTTGACATCCCAAAAAGCATCAGACTGAGGCATATGAGAGATGAACCACCGGTACAACAAAGGCGTGCAACAGATAATCATTCCCCCATGATGATAATTCCGAAGATGAACAGAGTAATAAGCATCACCCAACAGTGTAGGAACTGGGTTTTCAATCATGAAAATCCTGATAGCGTTAATGTCGACAAACTTGTCCACATTAGGAAATAAGAACAACCCGTAAGCAAGTAGAGGAAAGATGGCCTCAAAAGCAACTGTACTTTTCATTCTGGAAAAGTAACGAGCTTTTTCCAATAAGAATTGAGCTGGTAATCCTCTAATCCCTCCTTTAGTAGTCATATGTGCTTCGACCTCAGACTTCCCCAGATGAATCAAAGCAGCAATCTCATGTGGTTTTGGCTCGCCCTCCAAACCAGTAAAAGGAACACGATCGGTAACAGGTAAATCTAATAGATAAGAATACTCCTTCAGTGTAGGCATCAACTGATAATCGGGAAAAGTAAAGCAGTGATACATCGGATCATAGAACTGGACAAAGGTCGAGAGAATACCCTCCTTCATCTTCAGCTTCATGAAAGGAATAATGGATCCATACTTCTTCCAAAATTCTGCAGAACACTCGATCTCTGGAATTAGACTGACCAACTCATCTATCTTGGGATCCTTAAAACTGTATTTCCTGGTCTTTCTCTTTCCAGAATCCATGGTTAACAGTACCTGAGATATTCACAAATAGTCAACCTTTATATCCCTTGAAATATTGCTTTTCTTCAAAAGATGCTTATGAGTGCATGGATGCATGATGCAGCAATCACACACAAAATCACACATATAGGGTTCATAGGTTCAACGTCACGAGTATGAGGTCGAAGGTACTACCCATAAGGTGTTGGTCTAAAAAGTTATCACCTGCCGAACAAGGTTCTAGAGGTTCCCAAAGTCTACATCCTTCCTTCGGATATTACCAACTTCCTGATTAACTCGGTAATTAGTAATATTCTCAAGAAAGACTCGTCCGAGCGTAGTATCGTATGACAACTATTTCCGGATTACTCCATCATAGCTTCTGCACTACACCTAAAAGGCCAAGATGGGTTTGGTATTCTACATTCCTCAATTTCAGCAGGCTCCCAAGTCAAAAGCAGTACGTCTTCCCGATTACTCGGTAAACAACACTACAGTCAAAGGGGCCTCCACTGAGTGGGGGATCTCATGCCTCCTTTTTTGGGATTACTCCCTCAAAATTAACATGACTATATCGTCCGTCCTATCTTAAAGTTTGCCCAAGTCTGGGTATAGGACTTATGAGTAATCACCAAGCACCCTGAAAACCAGGAAAATCCAGACAAACATATATACAAAATATAACACATAAACAACAATAGCACATATAAAGATATAAACAAATATAGGCTTAACCGACTTAGGGATGGACCAGCAAGAGGTTAATCTTTCCCCAGTGAAGTTGCCATTTTTATGTAGCGGTAGAAATGTTCAAGACTAAGCCATTGGATTGACTAGACTTTATACAAATCAAAATAAAAAATCGCCACCACGCTTTATTGTTTCCAAAGAAATGGGAAAAGAGCGAATAACCCAAAAAGAGGGGGAAAGATTCAAGGTAAGGGGATTGGTTATGAAAAGGGAAGGTATTAGCACCCAAAACATCTACGGTACTCCGCAGGAACCTCTTTGAAAAATCTGTATATTTTGGCTATAAAAATGTGTTATATATAGAATGGATGGTGGAGGTGAGAAAAGAAATATATATTTTTTATAATTTTTTCACCCACCGCGGTTGCGAACCTTTAGTGCCTACGTACCACCTTTCGTGCAATAGGGGATCAGGGTACACGTAGTTCCTCTTTTAAAAATTTGAAACACAAGTGTGTTGGTTGATTTTATGGGATAAGACATCATCGTCATTGTTCGTGTGGAAAACATACTTACTACCCACAATCATGAGAAAGGAGAATTTGCATCATCTCAAAGTGGAGGATATGGCTTGGATTTTAAAATCAACAATGCCTCACTCAACACCCAAGTGGAAAATATCTCTCTTCACTACATATTGTAGAAGTATAGTTATTTGCATCACTACAAGGATTGACAAGAGTCTAATCTTTTGAGAAAAGTTTTAAAGATAAAAGCCAAAGTGGCAAAATGATTTGAAATGAGATTGGTTGACTTTTAGTCTTCTCACAAAAATGTCAAGGTATTATTAAGTTGATTGGAGTTTATTTATGAAATGATTTTGAAAATGCATGGACATAAGTCCAAGTTTATTATGAAAGTGGTTTATGTTTCAAAACAAGAAGAGTTTTCAAAAGGAGGGAGAAGATGTTTGAAATTAAAGAAGATGGGAGGAGAAGAAGAGGCTATCCTAAAGCATAAGGTAAAAGCTAAGGATAAGGACCATCTAACCAACAAGAAGCCAAAACTTGACATTATGAGCCAAGATAGAATTCCCATTCTTTGGATTGAAACCAAGCAAGCAAAGATACTAGACCTCTTCAAGTGTATTAAGTCTTCACAAAAATTGGGCAGAGTAACGGCTGTATGCGGGTGAATTCCAGATTATAAACAGTGAGTGTAATCACAAAAACCTGCACACAAAAACAAACAAGCAAACCAATGTCTTGAGGTAAAACTCAGGAGCTCCAGACAAAATAATCAGAAAAGATCACAAGGTATCCAAGATAGGCCAAGGTTTCTAATCCTAAGTCCAAGAAAAAGTCCACTGCTCCATCATGCCAAGGATAGTAACCAAATAGTCCAAGTACCATTAAGAGTTTTTTAGGGTTTAAGTTGGTTATTAAGTATCTTAGGAAAAGGAAAAAGAAAAGCTCAAGTGAGCAAAGTAAAAATGACAAGGAAATAAATGCTCAAATGAGCAAAGATGAAAATGGCATGAAATGTAAAATGCTAAAAAATAAATAGTACATAAAGCATAAAAGAATAAAAGCATAAAATAAAATAAGTCAATAATTAGTGGTTAGTTGGATGACCATCTTGAAACTTGCATTTGGAACTCATTAGAGGATTGGTAGAACCAAAGCTTCCACACAACAAGTTGCATTTGCTTTTTGTCAAGTATATCATCCATTTGGAATTCTCACAAGTAACATTTAATGATCAACGGTGTTTAAGTAATCCGCGTTGACCAAAGGTGTTGTAGATCCATTAAAGGATTGGTAGAACCAAAGCCTCCATACAACGAATCTCAAGGTTTTTGGATCAAAGAGATCAAATTAACATACCTTGGCTTGCAATCATAAGTTTGGGCCACAAATGATCATTTATTCGAATTGGGACAAAATTTAGCACTATGTTAAGCAATCGTAAGTGGACTTATATAGAAGTCGCACCTATTTTGAGGCCGGTCAATAGCAATCTATGCACCATTTGTTTTGAGACATGATATAGAGATTGTTGTATCCCAAAATTTACCCTCCCATATTTCTCAAAATATTTCAAGAAAAATTCACAAGTCCAACCCGGCGCGTCATATTCAGGTATTCTTTCGCCAAGATATCTCTGATAACGTATTCTCAAATTCAGGTTCGGCTCAAGAGTCAATTCTTTAAAGAAGGTATCCGAATGTGTGAGTTTTCTCGAAGAAATATGGTGAAAAAGTGTGCTGAAAGTGCAGTTTTTACGCGCTAAAAAATTCATAACTTGAAGATCGTGGCTCGTTTTGAACCCGTTCCGGTGGCCAAAATTCCGTCTTGATATTATCTACGTTTTCATCTCTCATGGCTGGAAGCCAATTTCGATCAGAAGGTCTTCAAAAATGTGGATTTATCAAGTATTTTCATACAGAAAATTTGTGACAGAAGTTTATTTGCGTCATGTTCAGAAAATCATAACTTGGTCGATTTTCATCGTATCGAGCTGGTTCCGGCGGCAAAATTTCACAAATTGAGTTGGCTACATTTTCACAGAAGGTATTGAGTTCAAAAGGTATTCAAAATGCCTTCGTTTTTTGCTCAGAGTGCGTGACACGCTGAAAATCCTGAATGCTGAATATTATTTCATCTGAGCTGAAACTTCGAAAATTCATAACTTGGTCAATTTTTATCGGATTGGACTCATATTTTTACACAAAGTCACTGACTCATAGATCTACAACTTTGCTTCAAAAGTCGAGATCGGATTATGCTCCGATCAATACCATTTTTTTATTGAAGAACGTGCCAGAGTCGACACTGGAGCCCAAAATAAGTTTGTCTGAGCTGAAACTTCAAAAATTCATAACTAATTCACCGTTTATCCGATTGAGCCGATTTTCGGACAGGAGTTAGTTACCGATGTCGGCTACATTTTGTTTTCACATTTCAACTTCAAAAATTGCACTTAAGTCCATGCGATTTAGCCTGGAAAGTGACGAACTCAAGTGAACATTGGAGGCCCAATTGCACATTCAAAGCCCATTTTCTTTACCCTAATTTCCATTATATAATCACCTTTCTTTTCACACAAACCAGAGAGGAGAAAAAGAGAGAAAAAAAACTTTGCCACAACACTGTTAGAATATCAAATTCTTTCAAGAACCCTAAAACCTTGAAATCCTTATTACAAATCCCTCTCTCACTACAAACAAGCCATCTCAGTTACAAACCAACATCTCATTACTTCTTCAGTAAGGGTAAGACTGACTTGATCTCCATGATCAAAAGGGCATAAAAGCATTCATGTCACTACTTTTCCAGTAAGGGTAAGGTTGATTTGATCTCCATGATCAAAAGGGTATAATCATTCATACATGCCATATTGTGCCTAAACATTAAATTTCTTCATATATTGACTTTATTCGCATTTTATGATTTTATTTAATGGGTTCATGAGATTCAACACTGCAGATTTAGACAGGATCCCATGCAGGTTCGTTAAGGAACGTTGAGGCCAAAAGCCAAAAGCCAAAAGGCAAAAGCCAAATGGCCAAAAGAACAACTTATGCATGACACCAATACATGGCGAGACAGACATCCTGAGAAGATTAAGGAACGTTGAGGCCAGAACACAAAAGCCAACAGCCAGAACACAAATGGCCATGAAACCCAATCCAATGACCAAAGAATGCAGACCACGGTACTCAGGAGTCAATGAACACGCACGTGATGCCAGAAAGTCAAACAAGGCTTTTTGTCTAATGAGCCAGATTTCTCACAAAAAACCTCCCTTTGGGTCTGAATACCCCCCATAGTTTGCACATTTTTATTTTTTTATTTGATTTTCCTTTTTATTCTTTTAATTGTTTTCAATTGTTTTCTTTAATTTCATAATTTAATTTTCATAAGATAAAAAAATCAGAAACTAAAATATATTTAATTATTATTATTTCACTATTAATTTATTTTGTAAATAAACTTTAATAATTAATTTAGTAAATTAGGTTTTAAAACTTTAATCTTTTTCTCAATAAATTAAAATATGTAGAAATTAGGTTTTTTAACTTTTTATCACTTTTCTTAATAAATAATTTTTTCTTATTATCATTATTATTAATTACTAATTTATTTTGTAAATAAACATGTACATTAAATATTTAGTAAATTAGGTTAAACTTTAATATTTTTCTTTAATAATTAAAAACAACTTAGAATTAGGGTTTCTCTTGAATTTTAATTTTCTTTATTTCATAAATACAAAAACCATAAAAAAAAACATTTCTTTTCTTTAATTTAATAATTAATTAACTTTTCATTCAATTTAATTCCAAAAGGGTCCAACGCCATCGAACGTTCTATTTTCTATTCTTTTCGCGCATTTATTCTTATTTTTCTTGCAAATATTATGTAACTGTTCAAGACATGTAATAGTAACTAGGTTTTACTTTCCGCATTTTATTAAAAATGGGTCTTTGTAATTTGACGATGTATAGACCCGCGCCTTGTAATAGCGTAGGATTTATCTTTCCGCATTTAAATTTCCGCACTTTTAAATTATAATTGCATGAAAGAATGTATGGCCTAAATTAAAAACAAGCGTAGATCACCATGATGCATGTACAAGATAAAACATAACTGAAAACAATACACAAATTCACACACCACTCTTAGGGTACGCCTCACTGTTGCCTTGCCCTCGAAACGTGGTCGTCGAGTATAGGACGTTTTAGTAAGTCCTTATGTCCATAACATGATCCTGTTGCCTCGAAACGGTTGCCTCGGAATTAAAAAGGATCAATGGCATAAGGGTAGCTTCTAAGGTGTCCTGCTGTTGCTCTGGTGACCACACTGTCCCTACAAACGAATTGACCCGAACACCTCCAACGGTGGTGCTACCTATCTCTCAATGGTGGGATGGCACTACCTTAAGGACATTTACACAGCCTAATTCCTTAGGGTAGGTAGATGACTCATAGATACTTGCTCTAATTCAAAACAAATCAAAAACTCTTTTCACACCGACACTTTGCAAAAAAGCTTTCAAAACAATTTTTCAAACACTCTTGAGGACTGATACAAGAGTCAATCTGAAATCTTTAAACGAAACTTTTTCAAAACCCACTCAAAATTGAAAAGCAAACAAACATTTTGAAAACATAAGAGAAAGTACCTAAGAGCCCATGGATAACCATGGATAGAAAGGGTGATAACACCTTCCCTTTCTATAAATCTACCTCCCGAACCGAGAAACTATCTCATAAGGAATTTTGCTGTGCTTTTGTCCTGTCCATGTTGGAGAAAATAAAAGACGGTGGCGACTCTTGCTTACCGCGACATTTTGCGAACCAGCGTTAAACAGTCAGTTCCAGATCCACCGATCACATAACTGGCGACTCTGCTGGAGATATCTTATAAAGTGAGGTGTGCCTTAGGACTAAGATCACTTGTGTTTTCAATTGTTGTGCTTGTTTGCTTTATTATTGTGGGCTGCATCAGAGTTACATAGATCCTAACCCGGATCTGGGGATACCCTGTTAGGTAGCATAAGCTGTGAGGGACCTGTCCGGCGTAGACCGACATGGGTGAAGCAGTGGCTACATTGGTGTGGCACCTTGGTCTGTACCGATATCCCTTGTGTCGTAACGAGGATAATATGGGTCTTCTGAGGAGTCATTAAGCACCAACCGACCTTAGAACCTTAAATGACCCAACTTGGCCAATAGAACAGTAGCAGTATGCTACGCCCATTGAGGCTAAACTCTCGTGATGGTTCTGGCTGCAAGAAAAGATTGCGATGCTGGAGTTATGACCGATTGAGGGTAGTCAGTGATATTGGGATCCTCTAGAACCCGGTTACTATTTTCTAGGACAGGTCTTAACCAACGAAACTGAAAGAGGGTAGTACCTAAACTTCATGCTGGCCTAAAATTTAAGGGCTCTCTTGTGTGACTTGTGTGCTTTCAAACTTGACTACTTGCATACTTGTTATCTGACACTTGAGTTTCTTGCAGATTTTGTTTACAGTCCTTAATCTGGACTCATAACAGGGTTTACCCACATTACCCCATGCATAGCATAACATCATACCATTGCATGCATCTTGCATAAAGACTAACCCGTTTCAAGGATCTCAAGGGCTTGTGATGCAGGTCATGATGAATCAAAGTGTCTAGCAAGGGGCAAAGGGGATTTATTTTCCTCTAGCCAAGGTTGTCAGGGGCTATGACCCACTCGATATGGTGAGCCTTGACTCTTGAAGAAGGATTCTCAACAACATGAAGTTCCTTCAATCAAGCTACCGGATCCCAACTCTAACAATTTTCTTGTTTATCCCGCGAGATCCTTGAAAACATCGCATGCATATCATACATATCGTTGCATTACAGGTACTCTTTTTGACAGGTCACTTACCTTCTTCGCTGTTTATTTCAGCAATGGCTTCCCAACAAGATAACCAGGGTCTTCATGCTCAAGAGACCTAGTTCAGGGAAATCTTTTTAGGCCTATCCAAGGGGCAAGAAGAGTTAAGGACACTCCTCATGGGGAATTTGGCCCAGAAAGGTCCCGAAGATGACAAAGACGAACGGCTGAAACGTCTGCAAGCGGAGATAGATACAATGAAAACCCAGATGCTGGGGCAAAGGGCTCTCATCCAAGGCTTAGCTCGGGAGCAAGAAGAATTGAGGACCCTGATCAGTCAGCTTCATCAAGACATGAAGCAACCAGTCCAAGTCAGGGACCGGGTCTTTGATCAGCTTCCAAGAGGAAAAGAATCTGGTATGGTGAAGAATAGAACTCTCCAAATTGCTACCACTTCACAAGCCAAGCATCAACCTCGCCCAGAGCAACAGGTTGATCAGAATAAGCCAAGCAGGTCCAAGAGGCAGTTCACCCAGCTTAACATGCCGTTGTTTCAAGCTTTACAACACCTGTTGAGACTGAATCTGATTACACTAAGAGCTCCTCCCCGGAATCCCAACATCTCTGCTCCTAACTATCATCCCAACAAAAGGTGTGCGTACCACTCTGATAGTCCCGGACATGACACTGCCGACTACTGGGCGCTGAAAAACAAGGTCCAAGACCTAATTAATGAAGGAGCAGTGGATTTCACCCAAGTGGGTCAGGCTGAGTTCTTCTACTATCCCTACAGGATGCATCATTTGAAGTAACAAGTCCTGAGATGAAAAACTTTTGTCCATTAGAATGTTCAAGTTGTAACTTTCTGTTGACTGTTCAAACATTTATTCATGTCAAACGCTGTTATTTCATTAATGCATCGCATATGTCTGTTTTGAATCAATATTCGCATTCGCTATATTCAAACTGCTTTCATTTTTTGATGTCAACCCTTGATCTAAAATTCTAAGCCTCTTGAGGGAGGATGACGAAAACGATACCACGATCTTTACAGTATGCTTTTGAACAGACCCCGCTGATGAGGTACAGGCATTGTTTCAATTACCAAACACTGGAGTTATAAGGAAGATAATCCCTCGTCAACCCCTCTGAGCCAAAGAAGTAGGAGTTTTTCTTTTCGAAAATTAAAACCCTTTATCATAACCTGGGGCAGGGTAGTTCTCTCAGTTGATCCAAGTGCATAACAAATGGCACCAAAGAGGTCCTTACAAAAAAAAAGAAGACAGTGATGATTCCGAATAATCATAAGGATAGGCAGTCATTATATCTCAAAAATAAAAACCCAATAAGTCAAAACCTATGAAGGAGACTTACAAAACTGGGGCATCCCGCTGACTGTAATCACAAAAGAAACAGTTCAGGCAAAATTTAGGGATAATGAAATCAAAAAGAAAGAGGTCCAACAAATCCTCAACAAAAGGAAAGGACTGCCTATTCAAAATAAACTGTTAATATCCGAACCATCATGGGAATATTAGGACAAAGACTCGAACAAGGTCTAACGCACGATCAGCTGAGTTTAGGTTTGAAGAACATCACGAAGAATGGGTGGGTACAAATAAATTTTGAGCCTTTATCCTTTGTTTCTTAAACCGTGAACCAGGCCACGTTATAACCCTTAAAAGTCCTAGCTGAAGCATGGGTTAGTTCGAAAGCATACTGTTACAAAGGTATCCTGACTCCTTAAGGTTTACAGTAAAATAACGAGTTGACATCTCAGTTTACAAAAAAATTCATTTGTTTTTATGAAAAAACGCATTTTCAAAAACTTCAAGACAAACATAAGCTTTGCATTCTTGATATAACACTGTTTGCATATGACTATTTGTTCGAACAGCAGAGAAATTCACACGACGAATATCTAAGTGAACAAAAGTACTTCCAACCAAGGGGCAGACATGATCATGGTCCATTATTTGGGGCAGTTAAGTCAAGATTCGGAGAATCTCTCAAAAGGCCAACCAGCCTGGGGCAAATCTCCATCTAGATCACTGGGGGCATTGGACGATCAAACGAAGATCTTCTGGCGGTATGGCAACACAATGCTTCTGACAGGGGCAACTCCCTATATTCTGAGAACATGGACATAGTCGGAAAAAAATACGGCGCATAATCAAAGACCCGCTAGGTTGACACACCTAGGTAAAAATAAGGGCTTCCCGGCGAACCAAAAGGGTTCGGGCAAAAATAAGGGATGAAAATGAAAAATCCGTACACCCGGCAAGTCGAAAACCTGAAAAGGCGGCTTGGGCAAAAATGGGTATCCCGGTGGACTGAAAACCCGAAAGGGCGGTCCAGGCAAAAGTTAGGGATCAAAGCGTACGACTATGTCCTGTCATCTCGTCACTTGCCTACCAGAAGAAGATTTGTCAATCGACAGTCATCAAACACCTTCATAGGTACCTTCTTCTCCAACAGAAACTGGGGCAATAATGAGTTGTCTAAATGATCTGGTTGCTCTGTCCACCGAAGTGCCAAGGTAAGTTCAGCTGAAGAATGCGGCCAAGATACCTTCACTCCCTGCAGAGCGAACGCGTCTCCCCGGTTTTATTCAAAGGTTATTTCTCCACCAGAGCTTATAACTGGGTTATCCTCAACTAAAAGCCACGGAAAGATCGTCCTCGGCGAAGGCTTCCTATCCCCAGCGGAGCTCATCAAAACTTCCATCATAACATATCAATGGTATCCCCAGCGGAGTTATCATCAACCTCAGCGAAGTACCTCTCTTTCCCCACAGAGTTACCTCCCCGCAGAGTAATCTATTCTCCAAGTTTATTCCCCAACGGAGTCATCTTCTCCTACCGGTTTATTCTTGCAATCATCATCCCCTAGCGGAAACGAAGAACTCTACTCTTCAACGTCAGCCCAGGATTCAAACTTCCCGGCATTCGTCAAGGATTTATTTTCCTAGACAAAAATATATTCATAAACATCACATCGTCATACATCATGAAACATGCATATGCGCATCATATCATACAATCTCATTTATGTCAAGAACATCACTTCTTGATCCATATCATGCATTGCATATGACTGACCTTTACCTTTCAGGAAGGATACAGTTAAATGATCAGCTATGTCGAAGTAGACAAATTCAGTCCAAAAAGACAAATTCAGTCAAAGAAGACAAGTCCAGTTAAAATTACTTCCACCCGTCGTTATAGACACTCGTCGTCATAGACACTCGTCGCTATAGACACTCGTCGTTATAGACACTCGTCGTTATAGACACTCGTCGTTATAGACACTCGTCGTTATAGACACTCGTCGTTATAGACACTCGTCGTTATAGACACTCGTCGTTATAGACACTCGTCGTTATAAACACTCGTCGTTATAGACACTCGTCGTCATAGACACTCGTCGTTATAGACACTCGTCGTTATAGACACTCGTTGTTATAACCACTCGTCGTTATAGACACCCGTCGTTAAAGACCACCCGTCCATGGAAATAACCTGTCAGTAGAGACAACTCATCAACCTTTCTGAATTCCAGACTCGATTCCTGTATCCTGCCAGGGCACGTCTGAAGAGTTCGAAGATCCGATTCCTGTATCTTGCCAGGGTGTATCTGTTGACGACTAACATTACCAGACTCGATTCCTGTATCCTGCCAGGGCACGTCTGAAGAGTTTAAAGATTCGATTCCTGTATCCAGTCAGGGCACATCTACGTAAAGGATTTGAAGATCAACTCCTGTAACAGGCCAGATAATTATTTTTCTTTCTCAGGTACACAAGTTCTCGCTAAGGAATCTCTTACGCGATCAACACCTAGATGGCATCTGTAAGCCCATCCACATACCAACAGTCTCCAAATGGCATCTATAAGCCCATTCCCGACAAGGTACTGTCACACTTCCAGATGGTATCTATAAGACCATCCTCCTATCCAGCATCTCTCCAAATGGCATCTGTAAGCCCATTCCCACTATCACACTGCTGATACTCTACTATGTGAGTGCAAATTTCTGGGCACTCTAGTGTTCAATCATCTTCCACCTTCAGATTACGAAAGGCACGCCAGCCAATCTACATATTCAGGTTTAAGAAGATTGAACAGGGGCAACTGTTGTATCCCAAAATTTGCCCTCCCATATTTCTCAAAATATTTCAAGAAAAATTCACAAGTCCAACCCGGCGTGTCATATTCAGGTATTCTTTCGCCAAGATATCTCTGATAACGTATTCTCAAATTCAGGTTCGGCTCAAGAGTCAATTCTTTAAAGAAGGTATCCGAATGTGTGAGTTTTCTCGAAGAAATATGGTGAAAAAGTGTGCTGAAAGTGCAGTTTTTACGCGCTAAAAAATTCATAACTTGAAGATCGTGGCTCGTTTTGAACCCGTTCCGGTGGCCAAAATTCCGTCTTGACATTATCTACGTTTTCATCTCTCATGGCTGGAAGCCAATTTCGATCAGAAGGTCTTCAAAAATGTGGATTTATCAAGTATTTTCATACAGAAAATTTGTGACAGAAGTTTATTTGCGTCATGTTCAGAAAATCATAACTTGGTCGATTTTCATCGTATCGAGCTGGTTCCGGCGCCAAAATTTCACAAATTGAGTTGGCTACATTTTCACAGAAGGTATTGAGTTCAAACGGTATTCAAAAGGCCTTCGTTTTTTGCTCAGAGTGCGTGACACGCTGAAAATCCTGAATGCTGAATATTATTTCATCTGAGCTGAAACTTCGAAAATTCATAACTCGGTCAATTTTTATCGGATTGGACTCATATTTTTACACAAGGTCACTGACTCATAGATCTACAACTTTGCTTCAAAAGTCGAGACCGGATTATGCTCCGATCAATACCAGTTTTTTATTGAAGAACGTGTCAGAGTCGACACTGGTGCCCAAAATAAGTTTGTCTGAGCTGAAACTTCAAAAATTCATAACTAATTCACCGTTTATCCGATTGAGCCGATTTTCGGACAGGAGTTAGTTATCGATGTCGGCTACATTTTGTTTTCACATTTCAACTTCAAAAATTGCACTTAAGTCCATGCGATTTAGCCTGGAAAGTGACGAACTCAAGTGAACATTGGAGGCCCAATTGCACATTCAAAGCCCATTTTCTTTACCCTAATTTCCATTATATAATCACCTTTCTTTTCACACAAACCAGAGAGGAGAAAAAGAGAGAGAAAAAACCTTGCCACAACACTGTTAGAATATCAAATTCTTTCAAGAACCCTAAAACCTTGAAATCCTTATTACAAATCCCTCTCTCACTACAAACAAGTCATCTCAGTTACAAACCAACATCTCATTACTTCTTCAGTAAGGGTAAGACTGGCTTGATCTCCATGATCAAAAGGGCATAAAAGCATTCATGTCACTACTTTTCCAGTAAGGGTAAGGTTGATTTGATCTCCATGATCAAAAGGGTATAATCATTCATACATGCCATATTGTGCCTAAACATTAAATTTCTTCATATATTGACTTTATTCGCATTTTATGATTTTATTTAATGGGTTCATGAGATTCAACACTGCAGATTTAGACAGGATCCCATGCAGGTTCGTTAAGGAACATTGAGGCCAAAAGCCAAAAGTCAAAAGCCAAAAGCCAAATTGCCAAAAGAACAACTTATGCATGACACCAATACATGGCGAGACAGACATCCTGAGAAGATTAAGGAACGTTGAGGCCAGAACACAAAAGCCAACAGCCAGAACACAAATGGCCATGAAACCCAATCCAATGACCAAAGAATGCAGACCACGGTACTCAGGAGTCAATGAACATGCACGTGATGCCAGAAAGTCAAACAAGGCTTTTTGTCTAATGGGCCAGATTTCTCACAAAATACCTCCCTTTGAGTCTGAATACCCCCCATAGTTTGCACATTTTTATTTTTTTATTTGATTTTCCTTTTTATTCTTTTAATTGTTTTCAATTGTTTTCTTTAATTTCATAAATTAATTTTCATAAGATAAAAAAATCAGAAACTAAAATATATTTAATTATTATTATTTCACTATTAATTTATTTTGTAAATAAACTTTAATAATTAGTTTAGTAAATTAGGTTTTAAAACTTTAATCTTTTTCTCAATAAATTAAAATATGTAGAAATTAGGTTTTTTAACTTTTTATCACTTTTCTTAATAAATAATTTTTTCTTATTATCATTATTATTAATTACTAATTTATTTTGTAAATAAACATGTACATTAAATATTTAGTAAATTAGGTTAAACTTTAATATTTTTCTTTAATAATTAAAAACAACTTAGAATTAGGGTTTCTCTTGAATTTTAATTTTCTTTATTTCATAAATACAAAAACCATAAAAAAAAACATTTCTTTTCTTTAATTTAATAATTAATTAACTTTTCATTCAATTTAATTCCAAAAGGGTCCAACGCCCTCGAACATTCTATTTTCTATTCTTTTCGCGCATTTATTCTTATTTTTCTTGCAAATATTATGTAACTGTTCAAGCCATGTAATAGTAACTAGGTTTTACTTTCCGCATTTTATTAAAAATGGGTCTTTGTAATTTGGCGATGTATAGACCCGCGCCTTGTAATAGCGTAGGATTTATCTTTCCGCATTTAAATTTCCGCACTTTTAAATTATAATTGCATGAAAGAATGTATGGCCTAAATTAAAAACAAGCGTAGATCACCATGATGCATGTACAAGATAAAACATAACTGAAAACAATACACAAATTCACACACCACTCTTAGGGTACGCCTCACTGTTGCCTTGCCCTCGAAACGTGGTCGTCGAGTATAGGACGTTTTAGTAAGTCCTTATGTCCATAACATGATCCTGTTGCCTCGAAACGGTTGCCTCGAAATTAAAAAGGATCAATGGCATAAGGGTAGCTTCTAAGGTGTCCTGCTGTTGCTCTGGTGACCACACTGTCCCTACAAACGAATTGACCCGAACACCTCCAACGGTGGTGCTACCTATCTCTCAATGGTGGGATGGCACTACCTTAAGGACATTTACACAGCCTAATTCCTTAGGGTAGGTAGATGACTCATAGATACTTGCTCTAATTCAAAACAAATCAAAAACTCTTTTCACACCGACACTTTGCAAAAAAGCTTTCAAAACAATTTTGAAAACACTCTTGAGGACTGATACAAGAGTCGATCTGAAATCTTTAAACGAAACTTTTTCAAAACCCACTCAAAATTGAAAAGCAAATAAACATTTTGAAAACACAAATGAGCAAGTATCTAAGAGCCCATGGATAACCATGGATAGAAAGGGTGCTAACACCTTCGCTTTCTATAAATCTACCTCCCGAACCGAGAGAAAATCTCATAAGGAATTTTTCTGTGCTTTTGTCCTGTCCATGTTGGAGAAAATAAAAGACGGTGGCGACTCTTGCTTCCGCGACATTTCGCGAACCAACGTTAAACAGTCAGTTCCAGATCCACTGATCACAAAGATCATGCTCCAACAACATTTAGTGCAATGAGAAGGGGATGAGATAAAGAGGATTTAGGGTAAAAAGAAAAACCACATTTGAATTAATATTTAATCAAACTATCAGTAAAATTATTCATCCATTTTTTGTGGAGTTAAACTCAACACCATGGATCCAATGATGTTAATAAAGCCATGACCAAAAAATCAACCCAAGACAGCCAGAAAATATTCACAAAATGATATAACATTTAATATATATATTAAAGGATTAAAAATGTTAAAAAAAACTAGAAAATAATGAGGAAAATATCAATTATGTTCAAATTAATCAAGAAATGAAAAATAAGACCATAGAAAAATCAGAAATGGATCCAAATATTTTTATAAAATTTTTAGTAATTTTTAAAAGTCATAAACTATTTTTAAACCATTTAAAATTTCTAAAACAAACATAAAATAGATCAAAAATAATAAACCTCAACACAAAATTCCATAAAATTTTCAGAAAGTCAAAAAATATGCAAGATAATATTTATGAATTTTTTCAGAATTAAAAAATGTTAGAAAGTATTTTTTAAGTAATTAAAAGAAATAAAATAATACAAAAAATATAAAAAATATCAAATTTTAAAATAAAAATGCAAAAAAAATTCATGTGATCAGAAATAATTCAAAGTATTTTTTGTGAATTTTTCATAATTTTTGGATAAAAAATAAAAGAGTTATGAATTTTTGAAAATTTAATCAAATAAAATATAAAATCAGAAAATAAAATAAAACCAAAAAGATGTGGACCATCAGATCAAAGTCAAAACGTGTTAGTAAGCTAATCCAATGGACCAGACGCGCTGGGCTTGATATGGACCTTAGTGAAACACACATGTGATCAGAAAAAGGGCAACCAATGAAATTAAAACGCTTGGCACGCTATCATTGGATGAGACGAGACATGTCATCGTCTTCAACTGCCAGAAACCCTACAATGGGGATTTTGTGAGATCCTTCAAATGGAAAAATTAGGATCCCTGGCTAGCATCATTGAGCTCGTCTCTTCAAGACGATTCTAACACAACCATCGCGCCAAATTTATGTAAGGTATGGAGAGAGATATGAATCAAAATACAGAAAATAGCGAGCACCTTCAATTTGAGATTTCTCTCTCAATTCTCAATGGATTTAAAAATTGTAAGCAGCATTAGAATCAGACAAAGGAGTAGAACAGATTAGTGTTTGATTTGGATCCAATTGGTGGAGAATTCTACCTTTTCAAAGTTCAAGTAAGAAGCTCTGAAACTGGACTTCTGTAGCTTGGATTATGGGTCGTTTTGATTGGTTTAAGTGCTGGAGAGTTTGTATGAAGTTCAAGGATGATGAATGCGCAAAGAATTTTGGAAAAGGAAGCTTAAATTTCAAAAACTGATTTCAACAAAAGTGGGTTCGTGTGAAGTTTTGGAAGGGTGTTCTTGGCTCTCTAAGCTTGGGAAATTGAATGGGGGATGACCCTCTATTTATAGGGAAGCAAATGGGATCAAAAGGAATAGCAAATGATGCGTTTTGGAGGGAATTCGTATGGGTCTGCATCATGAAGAAAGTGTGACTCAAACTTGATCAAAACTCAGCCAAATCGTGCGTTTCATGATGTTAATCACTTCTGGCGAGTTGATAAACATGATTAGAAAAGAAAATGCATGGAAATCCTGTGAGTAGAAGCCAAAACAAAGATTTCAAAATTCTGACTTTGTGCAAAATTCAGTTTCAAACTACCAAATTAAAATCTATGGCATTTCCACCTCAAGGGGTCTTAGGGCATAATTCTTGATGCTTTAGAAAGATGAGGTAACAAGCTTTGCAATGGAAAAAGAATGAAATCAAATGGATGCTTGAGCTGAAAGTTATATGGAGTCAAAGTTGAAGAAAAAGAGTTGACTTTCCATACTTAGAAATATTTTAACTTCTTCTTTAAAAATGACCTATAATCTCTTGCATCCAAACATGACCTTCCACTTAGAATTTGCTCTTGACCAAAAAAGATGGAATTAAGTAGAACTCTTGAATGACACTTTGCAATTTTAACCACTCAAAATATCCAAAAATTGAGCAAGTTATGACTTATTGAAGTTGGCTAAGAATCATGAAATGACCTATAATCTCTTGCATTCTTAAGGCAACTTCCATTAATTTTATTACTTTGCACATAAAAGAAGGCATGAAGTACACATCCTTAAGGTCATCATGAAAAAATAATGGGATCAAGGTGATAAAAATTGACCAAGTTATGATCATTTGAAATCTCATATGAAAAATGAGGGATTCATCTGGATGACTTGTAGTCTTTCTTCTTCACTAAGTTTCTTCCACATGAAAAATCCTTGGAACTTTTGAAGTGATTTGTTGGTAACTCTTTGAAGAGAAGAATGTTTTTGTAATCACTCAAAAATACCAAAAGATGAGCAAGATATTCCCCTCTGAAGTCCAAAACCCTAGCCTCTAGATCAAGAGAATGCTTGGTGGAACTTTGCCAAGTTTGAACAAACTTTTTATGCCAATATTCTTCCTTTGTGAATAGAATTTGTTTAAGATGATGATGAGGACTCATGGCCACCAAAACTACTTCCATACCAACTTCAAAACAACTTCAATGGTGAGGTTTGAATCTCTCAAGCTTTTGACTAGGGCATGGAAATAAACTCATGAACCCATGATGCAACTTGCTAAACCTCATTGCCTTTACCTACATTATTAACAAGTAAGACAAACCAATATTGTATTTGTTAATTTAGAGAGCAAATAAAAGCAAAATATCCATGATCACCAAAGAAAACAATTCAAGGTTCTTGGTAACTCCTCAAAGAGCAAGGCTAAAGATAGGGAGAACAACCAAAAGCCCTAATGTGATTTTGTGGTGATTGAAACAATATGGTATGATGAAGGGATCTTAGGGGCAAAAATTTGGGTACAACAACTGCCCTTATTTAAGTTTCTTCTATCCGGAGATACAAAGGTTAAAAATCTTCGTGTCGACGTGATCGAAGATACTTAAATACAAAACAAGCCCTATTTTTGGCCCCGAAGATGCCATGCAAACATTTATGCATATGAATGGCACAAAAGAGACGCAAAGTAGAATTAGGGAGGCAACATGAAATGTAGAAACAAAAGAGAAATCCCACCAGGAAAATAAATCAATGGTAAACCACAAGAAAAGAATCAGAGAGGAGGATAACAAGCATCGACGTTCACTGCCGATGTACTACCAACGTTTACTGAAGGTAGAAAGAGAAAATATATCAAACCACCGCCGTTCACTGACGATGAACTATCAACGTTCGCTGAAGATAGCAAAAAGATAAGAAACACCAACGTTCACTGCCGATGTACTACCAACGTTCACTGAAGGTAGAAAGAGAAAATATATCATACCACTACCGTTCACTGACGATGAACTATCAACGTTCACTGAAGATAGCAAAAAGATAAGAAACACCAATGTTCACTGCCGATGTACTACCAACATTCACTGAAGGTAGAAAGAGAAAATATATCATACCACCGCCGTTCACTGACGATGAACTATCAATGTTCACTGAAGATAGCAAAAAGATAACAAACACCGACGTTCACTGTTGATGTACTACCAACGTTCACTGAAGGTAGAAAGAGAAAATATATCAAACCACCGCCGTTGATTGACGATGAACTATCAACGTTCACTGAAGATAGCAAAAAGATAAGAAACACCAACGTTCACTGCCGATGTACTACCAACGTTCACTGAAGGTAGAAAGAGAAAATATATCATACCACCGCCGTTCCCTGACGATGAACTATCAACGTTCACTAAAGATAGCAAAAAGATAAGAAACACCAACGTTCACTTCCGATGTACTACCAACATTCACTGAAGGTAGAAAGAGAAAATATATCATACCACCGCTGTTCACTGATGATGAACTATCAACATTCACTGAAGATAGAAAAAAGATAACAAACACCGACGTTCACTGCCGATGTACTACCAACATTCACTGAAGGTAGAAAGAGAAAATATATCATACCACCGCCGTTCACTGACGATGAACTATCAACGTTCACTAAAGATAGCAAAGAGATAACAAACACCGACGTTCACTGCCGATGTACTACCAACGTTCACTGAAGGTAGAAAGAGAAAATATATCAAGTTTCCCCAAGATTCTGGTGTTTTGCCAAGAATGGGTCTCAACTTCTTCTTTAACCAAGGAAAAATTCCTGGAAAGGGTAATACGCAATTTGTCTCAAATAAAGAGACTTACACTTATTGTCAAGGGGATTTGCAAAGAGAAATGACTTTCTAGGGATAGAAATATGACTTCCTGGGGACATGCCACGATATTCATGCTGAGGAGATAAAGTCTTCCTGTGCAAAATAAATGCACAAACCAAAACTCAAAGTTTTCAGAGATCCATAATAAATGATGTCGTCATGTAGCCACAAATCCAATTCAGAAATCAACTAGAACAAGATGGCCAATGCAGATACATCTTTTGAGAAATAAACTCAAGAGGGAAAACCAAATTCAACTAAGCAAAGAGCGCTGCAGGAAAAGGTTAGAACACAATATCAATGAACGATGATTTTTAGCAATGCATGATGTATGTATGAATGTATGAGTGCTATTGTACATATGCTGGTAAAAAGGATACATAATCAGTGCAAACAAACAAAACCTCCTCAGGTACTAGCAACATTGGGCTAAACTTTAACTAGAAAGATCAATCCAAGAAAGGTAAAAGCAACTGCAGAAACCAAACCTATTTGATTGCTTTAACTTCATTGAGGAGAAACATAATCCAGACGTAGCCAAATCAAACAAGTATCGGGATAAAATATCCTTCTTCTGGTTTCATCGGAGAAAACAGTTTTCCAAAAGCAACATGCCTACTGGAGATTGCGAGACCAGCCTCAAATAAAGCAGACTGACGTCGGCACAACTAAACCTCATTGGGGAATTCAAGCCTACCTCCCTGGAGAAAAAACCGCGGATTGAAAATTTTCACCATGAACACTCATTCCAACAAGAGATGCCCTGGGATAACTTTCCTGGGAAATCAAGAAATCGACATTAATGCCAAAACTGCAAAAAAGCGACATCCCCGCACACCAAGGAAATAAAACCTTTCATAATATGAGGAAAGACTTCGCCGGGGAAACTGGGACTGAGGCTTCTGACCATGCAAACCCAAAATCAAAAGCGAACCAAGACTTGACTGGGGAAAATGGGATCACAAACCCAATTGTACCTTACACCCACTGATATCATCTTTAACTATTTGAGAAACACACAAAGATTGCGTACCTACCAGCAAAATGACTTGAGAAAACTTTCAAGAAAGAAGTAAATCCTCCTAAAATAGACGAAGTTTGTTCATTCTTGGGACCACCATTCTTGTTGTCATTGTTTCATCACAAATCCCAAAGTAAATTGAATTGTAAAGATCTCTCTTTTTTTTGAAAAGTCAATTTTGCTTCTTTTAATCTTTTTGCTTTAACAGTTATTATGAGTAATAAATGAAGTCTTTGCAAGCTAAATAAAAATAAGAACACAAAGAATTGGGCAAAAGATCGAATTTCATTAATAGAATGGTAGTCTGCGAATGGCGAGACTCCATGGATGATTACAAAGTTTGGGAAATGGTAATACATAATGGAAAAGATACATTGAGATACAATGACCACTATCCCCCCTAACAAATTTTGAAATCCTGGGCAGCAGCTTCCGTTGAAGTATGGTGAGGATCCGAGAAGATTGTTTCTTAAACGATCAAGTCTCGTCTGACGTAGTTACTTGCCAAGAAAAATCCATAACTTTTTCCTAAGCCGCCCTTGTAAGTTTTCAACTTAGCGGGAAATTTATTCTATTTATGTCTCTAATTTTTGCCTAGACCACCCTTTCGGGTTTTCGGCCTACCGAGACGCTCCTTTTTGCCTAAGCCGCCCTTTCGGGTTTTCAACTTAGCGAGCTGTTCTTTTATTTCTTTAGGCGAAGTATTTCTTGACTGCGTCAGCATTCATGGGACGTGGGAACTCCTCGCCATCCATAGTTTCAAGAATTAATGCACCACCAGAGAAGGATTTCTTGACAACATACGGGCCTTCGAAATTGGGAGTCCACTTGCCCCTAGAATAAGTGTTGAAATACATGATCTTCCTGAGCACGAGGTCGCCTTCTCTGAATTCACGAGGTTTGACCTTTTATCAAAAGCTTTCTTCATTCTTTTCTGATATAACTACCCATGACATAAAGCTGTCATCCTCTTCTCCTCAATCAAATTCAATTGGTCAAACCTGCTCTGGAATCATTCAGCCTCTGTCAACTTGGCTTCCATTATCACACGCAACGAGGGAATCTCCACCTCGACAAGGAGTACAACTTCCATTCCATACACTAGGGAAAACGGTGTTGCTCCTGTTGAAGTGCGAACAGATGTTCGATATCCATGCAGAGAAAAAGGGAGCATTTCATGCCAAACCTTATAAGTAACAACCATTTTCTGGATAATTCTCTTGATATTCTTATTAGCAGCTTCAACAGCCCCATTCATCTTTGGCCTATATGGAGATGAATTATGATGGACAATCTTGAATTCTTCGTACAGTTCAGTCATCATCTTATTATTCAAATTCGAGCCATTGTCAGTGATGATTATGCTCGGCACACCATACTGGTATATAAGATTGTTTCTGATGAAACGCACAACCACCTGTTTGATAAAATTGGCATAAGAAGCAGCCTCTACCCATTTGGTAAAGTTGTCAACTGCTACCAAGATAAAATGATGTATGTTCGAAGCTTTGGGTTTTATCATTCCGATCATGTCAATTCCCCACATAGAGAAAGGCCACGGGGAGGAAATCACATTGAGAAGTGTCAGAGGTACATGGATCTTATCTGCGTAAATCTGGCATTTATGACACTTCTTTGCAAATTTGTAACAATCAGATTCCACTGTCAACCAATAATAACCTGCCCTTAGCATATTTTTAGCCATTGAATATCCATTAGCATGAGTGCCAAATGAACCTTCATGGATCTCATGCATCAACATGTCTGCTTCGTGTCTATCCACACATATGAGCAAGACCATGTCAAAACTTCTATTGTATAACACATTTTCACTGAGGAAGAAACTGCCTGCCAATCTTCTGAATGTCTTTCTATCTTTCCTCGACGCACCAATGGGGTATTCTTGAGTCTGAAGAAAATGCTTGATATCATGATACCAATGTTTTTCATCTGCCACCTCCTCTGTTGCAAACACATGAGCGGTCCTATCTAGCCGTCGAACTGTAATTCGGGGTATATCATTCCAAGCATTTACTTGGTACATGGAAGCCAGAGTTGCCAGAGCATCTGCCATTTGATTTTCATCCCTAGGAATGTGATGGAATTCAACTTTATTGAAGAAGGGTAGTAATCTTCTAGCATAATCTTTGTAAGGGATCAAGCCAGGGTGACGAGTGTCCCATTCTCCTTTAATCTGATTTATTACCAAAGCTGAATCACCATAAACATTTAGAATCTTGATTCTGAGATCAATAGCTTCTACAAGACCCATGATGCAAGCCTCATATTCCGCCATATTATTAGTGCAATCAAATGTTAACCTTGCAGTAAAAGGAATGTGCGATCCATGAGGAGTAACAATCACAACACCAATTCCTTTACCATAAGCATTCACAGCTCCATCAAATACCATACTCCAACGAGATTTAGGGCCGGGGCCCTCCTCAGGCAATGGTTCATCACAATCTTTCACTTTCAAGAACATCACATCTTCATCGGGGAATTCATATTCTGCAGACTGATGATCTTCCACCGGCTGGTGAGCAAGGTAATCTGCCAACACACTACTTTTGATAGCTTTTTGAGTGCGGTACTCGATATCATATTCAGATAACAACATCTGCCAGTGGGAAATTTTCCCAGTAAGAGCAGGCTTTTCAAAAATATACTTGATTGGATCCATTTTGGAGATCAACCAAGTAGTATTATTCAACATATACTGCCGCAAATGCTTTGCCGCCCAGGCCAAAGCACAACATGTCTTTTCTAGTATAGAATACCGCGACTCACAATCAGTGAATTTTTTGCTGAGATAATAAATGGCGAACTCTTTCTTTTCCGTTTCATCCTACTGTCCCAGAATACAACCCATGGATTTATCTAACACTTTTAGATACATAATCAATGGTCTTCCTTCTACAGGAGGGAGTAAGATAGGAGGTTCAAGCAGATACTCTTTAATACTTTCAAATGCCCTTTGGCAGTCATCCATCCACACAAGACCTTGATCTTTCTTTAACAACTTAAAGATCGGTTCACATGTTGCAATCATATGGGAAATAAATCTGGAGATATAATTCAAACGCCCGAGGAAACCCCTGACTTGCTTTTCAGTTCTTGGTGCTGGCATTTCTTGAATTGCTTTGACTTTGTCAGGGTCAACTTCAATTCCTTTCTGGCTGATAATAAAACCCAACAATTTCCCCGATCTAACTCCGAGGGTGCATTTATTTGGGTTCAGGCGGAGATGATACTTCCTCAAACGCTGAAACAACTTCAACAGATCTTCTATATGCCCTTCTTCAGTTTAGGATTTGGCAATCATATCATCAACATATACTTCGATTTATTTGTGCATCAGATCATGGAATAGGGCCGTCATGGCCCTCTGGTACGTTGCACCAGCGTTCTTCAACCCGAAGGGCATCACTCTGTAATAGAATGTTCCCCAGGGTGTGATAAACGTTGTTTTTTCCATGTCCCCTGGAACCATTCTTATTTGATTATACCCGGAAAATCCGTCCATGAATGAGAATACCTTGAATTTTTCTGTGCTATCCACTAACATGTCAATGTGAGGCAATGGAAAATCATCTTTTGGACTAGCTTTATTTAGATCTCTGTAATCTACGCACATGCAGACTTTTCCGTCTTTTTTCGGTACTGGGACAATATTCGCAATCCATTAATGATACACTTAAGTCACAAGAAAACCAACATTAATTTGCTTTAGGACCTCCTCTTTGATCTTTACTGCCATATCTGGGTGAGTTCTTCTCAACTTTTGTTTAACTGGCGGACACTCTGACTTCAACGACAAACGATGCTTGATAATGTCTATATATAGACCAGGCATATCTTGATAAGACCAAGCAAAAATATCCACATATTCTTTCAACAGCTCAATCAACCCGCTCTTTACATGAGGATGCAATGATGCTCCAATCTTGACTTCCTTCGGATCTTCTTCTGAACCAAAATTAACAACTTCCAAAGGCTCCTTATATGGCTGAATGGTATTTTCCTCGTGCTCAAGCAACCGTGAGACCTCTTCTGGAATCTCATCATAATCTTCTTCTTCATCCCCGAACACAGGACATTCAAAGTTGGGAGAGGGTGCAAGGTCATTGTATTCAACAGGTTTTTTAATTAATTCTGCACATGTGATTTATGATTGTTTTTAGAAACTGACACATATAACAAGTGATCATGCAGATTAATTTTCAGTTATTAATTATTTTGAAAGGTTTTTTTTATTATTACCATTTCCCAGGAAAAAGCAGAAAATAAAAGACATAATTTTGGAAGCAAAGACAACTTTTATTAATGATCTTAACAGTTATAGCAAACAGATAAGCCCTACAACACCAATACTTCCACCTTGGGCAAAGTGAAAGCTTTTGAAAAGAAAGAAGCAGATGCACAAAACAAATTACTTTGAAACATGTATGCAAGAAGGAACATCAATGGTGACCCAGTTCTGAACTCAGACTCCATGCGTCACATAATTCGGTACTTCCTGCTCTGCTTCATCCTCTTCAACAACATTAATTCCAAAACCAATTGGATGGAGGTAGCCTCTACTACAGAAAACATCCCGATAACTGTTCACATAAGACTTTGACTTCAAATTTTCACCTTTGCCATTCCTCTAAGAGAAACCCAAACCAGTTCTGTTCTTGTTCACAGGTGGATCCACAAGTCGTCCCCAAACTGCATTTTGACCATTACGCACAACCTGCTGCGCATCCTTCAGGGAAACCACATAATTCTCATTCTTCCTTATGTTGTCAATGGATAAGGCTTGGAACTGGGTTCCAACAGCAGCCTCATCCGCTTCTACAATACTGAAAGAGGATAGATGGGATATCAACAATGCCTGCTCCCCATTTATGATCACTACCTTCCCTTCGCGCACAAACTTTAGCTTCTGATGCAAAGTTGAAGTGGAAGCCCCTGCTTCGTGTATCCACGGTCGTCCTAGCAAACAACTATACGCGGGAATAATGTCCATTACCTGGAAAGTTATCAAGAACAAGTGTGGTCCTATATGGATGGGTAAGTCCACTTCACCGATGACAGATTTCCTCGACCCATCAAAATCCTTCACAATGATGCCACTCGGGCGCATAAGTGTTCCCTGATACTTTAACTTCATGAGAGTACTTCTCGGTATAACATTCAATGCGGATCCGTTATCAATTAGCACATTGGATAGCGAATCATTCTTGTAGTTCATAGATATGTAGAAGGCCAGGTTATGATTCCTCCCTTCATCTGGTAACTCATCATCACAGAAACTTAAGTTGTTACATGATATATTGTTTCCAATTACGTTGCTGAATTGATCTAACGACATGTCATTCTCTACAAAAGCTTGGTCTAGTACTCTCATCAGTGATTCTCTATGAGCGGAGGAATTCATCAATAAATCCAGGATGGATATCTTTGAAGGAGTCTGCAATAGCTGGTCTACAACTTTGTAGTCGCTCATATTAATTATCTTCAAGATATCATCCACTTCTTTCTCTAATGTGGCTCCATTAGACTCTCCTGCAGCCTTCTTAGACTCATTATTCTCAGCAATTTTCTTTCCAGCAACAACGTCTCTCTGAATAACCGGTGCAAACACACGACCACTACGGGTCACCCTGCTATGATCAACTATATTTCCAACGTCTGGCATTGGCTGGATGGGAACTTCCACCCCATCTTCTAAGATTGTAGTGTTGTATTTGTAAGGCACAACCTTATCTGATTTATAGGGAACAGGTCTGGGCAGACTAATTACCAATGGGGTAACAACTGGTTTTCTATGGTACTCCACCTCAAGATGAGCGGGTGCACCAAAACAAGGTACAATGATGTTTACACCTTCCTTGACACAGTCAGCCCTCAAAAGGTCATTTCCAGCAAACAAATCTTCGTCTGAAGAGAAATACTCATCTGCAGAGGCATACTCTTCCTCTGACTCTTCTCCCATCAAACAAACTTCAACCATATCAATCTCGTGATAATCATCTCTCTGACCTATGATCTTGATAGTTCCATTGTCTAACAGCAATTGAACACCCTCTTTCATAATAGAACATCCTCGGGGGTCTCGACAACAAACTATGAAAGATCCATATTGGTGTTCCACCTGACATGCAGTACGACAGAAGGCAGCATGCAACTGCACGAGATCCTCATTCAAATGATCCACATCAAAATTTTTGAATTCACCCAGACATCCAGAAACCATATTCACTTCCTCTTCATATTCTGCCTTAGGCCTGATTATATGGATTAAACCTTCATCCATCATCTCCTGTAAATCAACCTTTATCTTCTCGTAACCCTGTATGTTTGTACTGGAAATAGCACAACCGACGTGGTCATGTGTATAATAACTAAATTCACAAAGGTCTGTGTGCATTTTCACCAAATCCCCTCTAACCATATTAATGTCAAAAATCTGGAAGTCACCTGGACAACCGGCCACCATATTCACAGCATTCACTCCCCCGTGCTTGGGTAGAGGATTTTCTTTTACATTAGGTCCCATGTCTTTGAAAGATAAAATTCCGGACTTCACCAACCTTTGAACTTCAGTCCTCAAAGGATAACAATTTTCAACACTATGCCCTGGTGCTCCCTGATGAAAGGCTCACGTCTGGTCTTCTTTGTAATACCAAGGAAATGGTGATGGCACTGTTGAAGGTGGTCATGTCTGGACCAACTTCTTCTGAATCAATGCTGGTAGTAGCTCTGCATAACTCATGGGAATAGGGTCATAGTTCTCCCTTCTTTGATTATTCCCTTGGTTCCCCTGCTGGGACTATCTCTGATAAGCAACGGTAGTTGGAGCGACATTCATAACAGGAGTCACTGAGGCAACTTGCTGGTGACGCTGATAATTCCTTCTAGGAGCATTTACTCTCCTCTCTTGTATAACAGCATTTGTATCCCCCTCTTTCTTCTTTGTGAACCCATAAGCTTGCTTTTTCACACCTCCAGATCCTCCAGTCTTCATTAAACGGCCTTCTCTTACTGCCTCTTCTAGGCGGACACCCATTCCTACCATCTCTATAAAATCACTTGGGGCACTTGCTACCATTCTTTCGTAGTAGAAAGCGCCTAGCGTCTTCAGAAATTTTTTAGTCATTTCCTTCTCCTCCATGGGAGGAATCACTTGTGCAGCTACTTCGCGCCATCTCTGCGTGTACTCTTTGAACGATTCTCTGTCTTTCTAAACCATGGCCCTAAGCTGGTCACGATCGGGATCCATGTCCATATTGTATTTGTATTGTTTTATGAATGCTTCTCCCAAATCATTAAAGGTATGGATGTTGGCACTGTCTAAACTCATGTACCATTTCAACGCTGCACCGGTCATACTATCCTGGAAAAAGTGAATCAGCAGACGCTGATCAACGATGTGGGTAGACATTCTCCTCACATACATCACCAAGTGAGCACGAGGGCAAGTGTTGCCCTTGTACTTCTCAAACTCCGGGACCTTGAACTTAGCAGACACTTTAACATTCGGGACCAAACACAACTCATTCACATTCTGCCCAAATAACTCTTTTCCCCTAAGAGCCTTTATATCTATTTGCATTCTATCAAACTATTTTTGGAAATCATCTATTATGTCATAAAGACCCAAATCTTCATTCGGCGGAGGGAAAGGACGACACACATCTTCAAACGGAACCAAATTCACCGAAAGAGGTGCAGCAGGAACAGTATGCACCACATGAGGTGCTGGAGTAACAACATTTGGAACCACTGGAGCATCTTGGGGGCCCAAATTGAAACCTTCAGGTGCAAAATTCTCTGGAATTCCCCACGGATAACCCTGAGGCATACGGTTTTGAACAACAGTCGGAGTAGCGGATACATGAGCAGCAGGGACTTCATTATTTGCCCTTGTTGGTTGAAGTTGAACACTCGGTGGTTGATTCTGAGCAACCACCAGAGCTTCCATCAGAGTAGTCAAATTGGCCAAGCCAACTGTTGTACCCCAAAATTTGCCCTCCCATATTCTTCAAAGTTTGTCAAGAATCATCTTCAAATGGTTCAAGACTTCTCAAGGGTTGCACAGTCAAACATCTTCTAAGCCAGTCAAAATTAGGGTTTTGGTTCCTTCAATGAATTTGAGGTTTTCAATGGCTCAATCAAGTCCCATAGGCCTATACACATTGCCAAGCATCTACATGTCAAGTTTCAAGATTCACAGCATCAAATTGCACAGTCAAAAGCTTCATTTGGTTCACAATCAACTGCAGGGGTAAAATGGTCATTTGGCCGTCAAAAGTCATAATTTTTGGCCAACATCTTGTTTTGAGCTCACAATCATCATTTGATCAAGTCTTGATCATGATTCCACAAGCATGGCTCAAAAATCATCAAAGATGCAAAAGTTGTTATTTTTGGACAATTGAAAAGTCAACTGTAACTTGACTAGGGAATAACTTTCTCATGGTTCATCAGAAAAATCCCATCCAATTCTCATTTTGAAGGGGATGACATTTCCTACAACTCATCTTCACATTCCAAGTCCAAGAAATTCTCTCACAAAAAGTTATCAATTTCTACATTATAGGTCAATTTCAAAAGTCAACAAAAAGGCACTTTAAGTCAAAGACCATAACTTGAGATTGGTAAATCCAAATGACATGGGACCAAAGGCATTGGTTAGAGGACTTCAAGACCTTTCCAAAATGTCCAAGAACATGTTCATATGATCAAAATTGAGCAAGATATGCATTGGAGAAGTTGGGAAATGTTTGTGAACTTGCAAAAGTCAACTTTGCTCAAAACACATCATTTTTGCTAATGGGCCTCAAATTCCTTCTTGAATCTTTACCCAAAGCATATGCACGACCCATTGAGCTTAAATTGATTTATTTTCTTATTTTTAATTAATTAATTGAATTTTTATTAATATTAATTCATTTAATTGATTTAAAATGTAGGAAAATATGAAGATATGGTTTTTAAATCTTTTCATGAAGCAAATATGACCAATATGAGCTGGAGATTTCGTGTGCCAATCAAAGAGACAAGAATATCCAATTTTAGCAAGTTTTGGCAATCAAAAAGATGCAAAAATATTTGATTGAAAATCAAATATACAAACATGAATGCCATGGATTTTTGGACCAAGATTTACCCTAATTCTATTCCCATATATGCAAGGAAGCCAAACCTAATTCGAGACACGTGAAAAACTGCTGCAGAAGCCATATGCAATATTGAAAAAAGTGGAAAAAACTCAAAACCGTTTTCAGTGTTCTAGGGCGAATTAAGGACTTTTGTGGATCCAAAGACATTGTTGGGAGCTTCCTGAACGATTTGCAATCAGTTTCCAGTTTCATAGCTCAAGAAATCTCCATAAACAGTCCCACAGTTTGTCAATCTTTTTCCTAATCGTAATTCATTATTCACGCATCATTAACAAGAATTTTTGTGTGCTTTGCATTGCTAGAACCTTTCTGAAGCTAATGGTACAGGTGAATTGCCTTATGATGCCCAGAATCTGAAACCACCATTGATGAAATTTAGGATTTCGAAGCTCTCAAATTGGGGCTTTACAGCCCAAGAACAATTAAGACTTCTTATGCCTATGGTTGTAATCCTGAGACCCAGACGAATCTAACAAGACTATCGCGCCCTATTTATTTAGCCTGTAGGCCTAGTCGTTATTTTTCGCCGTCCTATATTGTGGGGGTTAAAAACCCCCGCTATCTCTTTATTTTGTTTCAGGAAAATGGAGAAGACGATGAGTTGGTGGCAGGCTATTGGTTAATTCAAATATACGCGTGCGGTTTGGTTTGTACAGCACACGTGATTGTTTGTATATATTATTTTCAGTAATCATTATACTAACAAATGCAGGCAAGTGGTTCAATGGTAAATGTGCTGGCATGTGACTATTGGGACCTGGGTTCGATTCCCAGGTCCCCCAAAATCTCTATATTGTTTTGCTTAATGTATTCATGTGCAGCGCTTGCCAAGGAGTCTACCGTGCATATCAAATACCCAGATGCCATGTGTCCTTCAACAGCAATCCAATGGCTATGAAGCGCTGAACACCATGTTCCCCAGTCAAAGCCAGCGTAGACGATTCAAGGAAGTCAAATGTGGCCTGATTCTTAATGGGCCAGAATTTCTAAACTCACCTCCACATGGGTCCATCAACCCCCCTGGTTTACTATTCTCTCTTTTTATTTTCTTTTCCTTTTAATTCTTTTAATTATTATATTTATTATTATTAACTAACAAATTGTTTTTATAATAAATTCAGATAATCAAAAGATGTAAATATTTTTATTATTTATTATTTTTACTATTAATTATTATTTTTGTAAATAAATTATAATTAATTAATTTAGTTGTTTAATTAGGACTATTTTAATCTTTTTCATAATAAATAAAATCAATTTAGAATTAGGATTTTTCTTTTGACTTTTAATTTCTTTTATTTTATTTTTATTAAAGACTTAAAAAACACAAAAAAAAACTTTTCTTTTAATTAATTAATTAATTAGGTTTAGGTTTAATATTTGATTAATTGCAAAAAAAGGACAAACTACTTTCTTTATTTCTCAAAAGGGTCAAAACCCTAAGACGTTCCCGATTTAATTTTTATTCGCGTGATCATTATTGATGTAACTGTTTCCGGATGTAATAGTTAATTAGGGTTTTACCGCTTTATTTATTTTCTCGCATTTATTTTCAAAACGGGTTATGTTTTTGGCGATGTATAGACCCGCGCCTTGTAATAGCGTAGATTCAACTTTCCGCAATTTATTTTCCGCACTCTTAACTGTTAAAAAATGCATGAAAGACTTGTATGAAAAATAAAATCAAAGCGTAGCTCACCAATAACATGTAAAAGATAATCTTAACTGAAAAACAACACACATGCACATGCCACTCCTAGGGTACGCCTCACTGGTTGCCTCGACGTGGTCATCAAGTATAGTGTGTTTTAGAGGTCACCCTCCTGTCTAAAGATCCAGTTGCCTCGAAACGGTTGCCTCGGATAAAAAGGATCTAGGACATTAGGGTTACCACTAAGGCGTCCTACCATTGCTTTGGTGACCACATTGTCCCTATAATCGAATTGACCCGAATAACTCCAACGATGGTGCTACCTACCTCTCAATGGTGGGATAGCACTATCTAAAGGACTCTTACACAACTTAATTCCTTAGAGTAGGTAGATTTCTCCTGGGTACTTGCTCTCTCAAACAAACAAAAAACATCTTTTTCACACCCGCACTTTCAAAAGGTTTTCAAACAAACACTTCATACACTCTTGAGGACTGATACAAGAGTTACCTAGAAGTTTTTCAAACGAAACTTTTTCAAAACCCACATACACTTGAAAAGCAAACAATTTTTGAAAACATAAGAGCAAGTACCTAAGAGCCCGTGGATAACCACAGATAGAAAGGGTGCTAACACCTTCCCTTTCTATAAATCTACCTCCCGAACCGAGAGACCTCTCAAAGAAGGAATTTTTCTGTGCTTTTGTCCTTTCCATGTTGGAGAACATAAAAGACGGTGGCGACTCTTGCTTACCGCGACATTTCGCGAACCAGCTTTAAAACAGTCAGTTCTATTTCCACCGATCACACCAACCTTCAAAGCAGAAACTTCTTTGTGCAGCTTGCAATTTTCCTGTTCTAAATTATCCATCTTCTTTCTGAAGTTAGCCCGAGTGTTGTAGTGATGAGTCAGCTTATTGAACGAAGTAAAAAGATGGGTAAGGCACCTGGATATGCATAGTAAATGCAAGAAATATGTGATATGATGCATGATATGCAATATGATTATTTTTACTTTATCATTTAATATTTCAAGGGATTTAACGTTTATAGACATATTGCAAACATCAAAATAATAACGCATTTGAAATGGTGAAAACTTTTATTATAATAATTTCAAAATGGATTACAAGTTTCAATGATACCAAGTACAAGATGAAAATACAATCTAAAAATCCTGAGAGAAAGAAACTGATGGAGATCAATCCGTTCGCTGGCGCTTCCCTGTGAGCCTGGCAATCTGAGCTCTCAACCTCTGGTTTTCTTCTACATGCCTGATGGCAACCTCCTTCCAATTATCTGAAGCAGGGACTGAGCAATCAACACCTGCTTAAGGCTTAGGAGAAAATTAATCCCCTTGCCTCTCCATAGACTCTACCGCTCGACTCTCAAGGATCTCGATCAAATCATCTTTCTCCTTCTAATCTGCTATGTAGGAACTCTCTAAAGTCTGGAACTTGTTCTTCCAAGCATCTCTTTCCTGTTGCATCCTGACCAAAGCAAGTTGCAACTCCTATAGATCATCTAACAAAGGAGGAGTGGTCTTCACAAATAGATTAGGCATGGGTGTCTCTCGAGTATACGACATCTTCAACTGGATGGCTCTCGATCGGACCCACTGAAGATATGGCTCCAAAGAAACAACACCCCTAGGTCCCAAATCTTTCCTACTCTTCTTATGAATATGACGCCAAGCCTTCACAATCTGCTCCCTAGATTCCCTGTGGTCTTCTCCTTCCTTCAGAAAGAAACTGCTCAGATGAATACTATTCTGTTTATCCCTCATCGGATAACCAAGTTGTCGCCGTGCAAGAACAGGGTTATAGTTAATTCCTCCCTTTGTACCAAGAAGAGGTACATTGGGGAAACTACCACAACTGTTAATAATCTCCACATCCCGGTAAGCTCGATGATACCAATCAATATCCGAGTGAGTAAGTGCCATGATCTTAGGAGCCTAACGGGGTTCCTTCTTGACATCCCAAAAAGCATCAGACTGAGGCATATGAGAGATGAACCACCGGTACAACAAAGGCGTGCAACAGATAATCATTCCCCCATGATAAGAATTCTGAAGATGAACAGAGTAATAAGCATCACCCAACAATGTAGGAACTGGGTTTCCAATCATGAAAATCCTGATAGCGTTAATGTCGACAAACTTGTCCACATTAGGAAATAAGAACAATCCGTAAGCAAGTAGAGAAAAGATGGCCTCAAAAGCAATTGTACTCTTCATTCTGGCAAAGGAACGAGCTTTTTCCAATAAGAACTGAGTTGGTAATCCTCTAATCCCTCCTTTAGTAGTCATATGTGCTTCCACCTCAGACTTCCCCCGATGAATCAAAACAGCAATCTCATGTGGTTTTGGCTCGCCCTCCAAACTAGTAAAAGGAACACAATCGGTAACAGGTAAATCCAATAAATAAGAATACTCCTCCAGTGTAGGTATCAACTGATAATCGGGAAAAGTAAAGCAGTGATACATAAGATCATAGAACTGAACCAAGGTCGAGAGAATACCCTCCTTCATCTTCAGCTTCATGAGAGGAATAATGGATCCATACTTCTTCCGAAAGTCTGCAGAACACTCAACCTCTGGAATTAGACTGACCAACTCATCTATCTTGGGATCCTAGAAACTGTATTTCCCGGTCTTTCTCTTTCCAGAATCCATGGTTAACAGTACCTGAGATATTCATAAATAGTCAACCTTTAAATCCCTTGAAATATTGTTTTTCTTCAAAAGATGCTTATGAGTGCATGGATGCATGATGCATCAATCACACACAAAATCACACATATAGGGTTCATAGGTTCAACGTCACAAGCATGAGGTCGAAGGTACTACCCATAAGGTGTTGGTCTAAAAAGTTATCACCTACCGAACAAGGTTCTAGAGGTTCCCAGAGTCTACATCCTTCCTTCGGATATTACCAACTTCCTGATTAACTCGGTAATTAGTAATATTCTCAAGAAAGACTCGTCCGAGCGTAGTATCACGTGACAACTATTTCCAGATTACTCTGTCATAGCTTTCGCACTACACCTAAAAGGCCAAGATGGGTTTGGTATTCTACGGTCCTCAGTTTCAGCAGGCTCCCAGGTCGAAAGCAGTACATCTTCCCGATTACTCGGTAAAAGACACTACAGTCAAAGGGGCCTCCACTGAGTGGGAGATCTCATGCCTCCTTTTTTGGGATTACTCCCTCAAAGTTAACATGACTATACCGTCCGTCCTATCTTAAAGTTTTCCCAAGTCCGGGTATAGGACTTATGAGTAATCACCAAGCACCCTGAAAACCAGGAAAATCCAGACAAACATATATACAAAATATAACACATAAACAAAAATAGCACATATACAAATATAAACAAAGATAGGCTTAACCCACTTAGGGATGGACCAGCAAGAGGTCAATCTTTCCCCAGTGAAGTTGTCATTTTTATGTAGCGGTAGAAATGTTCAAGACTAAGCCTTTGGATTGACTAGAATTTATACAAATCAAAATAAAAAATCGCCATCGCGCTTTATTATTTCCAAAGGAATGGGAAAAGAGCGAATAACCCAAAAAGAGGGGGAAAGATTCAAGGTAAAGGGGGGTTGGTTATGCAAAGGGAAGGTATTAGCACCTAAAACATCTACGGTACTCTGCAGGAACCTCTTTGAAAAATCTGTATATTTTGGCTATAAAAATGTGTTGTATATAAAATGGATGGTGGAGGTGAGAAAAGAAATATATATTTTTTATTATTTTTGCACCCGCCGAGGTTACGAACCTTTAGTGCCTACGTACCACCTTTCGTGCAATAGGGGATCAGGGTACACATAGTTCCTCTTTTAAAAATTTGAAACACAAGTGTGTTGGTTGATTTTATGGGATAAGACATCATCGTCATTGTCCATGTGGAAAACATACTTACTACCCACAAACATGAGAAAAGAGAATTTGCATCATCTCAAAGTGGAGGATATGACTTGGATTTTAAAATCAATAATGCCTCACTCAACACCCAAGTGGAAAATATCTCTCTTCACTACATATTGTAGAAGTATAGTTGTTTGCATCACTACAAGGATTGACAAGAGTCTAATCTTTTGAGAAAAGTTTTAAAGATAAAAGCCAAAGTGGCAAAATGGTTTGAAATGAGATTGGTTGACTTTTAGTCTTCTCACAAAATTGTCAAGGTATTATTAAGTTGATTGGAGTTTTTTTATGAAAATGATTTTAAAAATGCATGGACATAAGTCCAAGTTTATTATGAAAGTGGTTTATGTTTCAAAACAAGAAGAGATTTCAAAAGGAGGGAGAAGATGTTTGAAATTAAAGAAGATGGGAGGAGAAGAAGAGGCTATCCTAAAGCATAAGGTAAAATCTAAGGATAAGGACCATCTAACCAAGAAGAAGCCAAAACTTGAAATTATGAGCCAAGATATAATTCCCATTCTTTGGATTGAAAACAATTAAGCAAAGATACTAGACCTCTTCAAGTGTACTAAGTCTTCACAAAAATTGGGCAGAGTAACGGCTGTATGCGGGTGAATTCCAGATTACAAACATAGAATGTAATCACAAAAACCTGTACACAAAAACAAACAAGCAACCCAATGTCTTGAGGTAAACCTCAAGAGCTCCATACAAAATAATCAGATAAGATCACAAGGAATCTTAGATAGGCCAAGATTTCTAATCCTAAGTCCAAGAAAAAGTCCATTGCTCCATCATGCCAAGGATAGTAACCAAATAGTCCAAGTACCATTAAGAGTTTTTTAGGGTTTAAGTTGGTTATTAAGTATCTTAGGAAAAGGAAAAAGAAAAGCTCAAGTGAGCAAAGTAAAAATGACAATAAAATAAATGCTCAAATGAGCAAAGATGAAAATGGCATGAAATGTAAAATGCTAAAAAATAAATAGTACATAAAGCATAAAAGAATAAAAGCATAAAATAAAACAAGTCAATATTTAGTGGTTAGTTGGATGACCATCTTGAAACTTGCATTTGGAACTCATTAGAGGATTGGTAGAACCAAAGCCTCCACACAACAAGTTGCATTTGCTTTTTGTCAAGTATATCATCCATTTTAAATTCTCACAAGTAACATTTAATGATCAACGATGTTTAAGTGATCCGCATTGACCAAAGGTGTTGTAGATCCATTAGAGGATTGGTAGAACCAAAGCCTCCACACAATGAATCTCAAGGTTATTGGATCAAAGAGATCAAATTAATATACTTGGGCTTGCAATCATAAGTTTGGGCCACGAATGATCATTTATTCGAATCGGGACAAAATTTAGCGCTATGTTAAGCAATCGTAAGTGGACTTATATAGAACTCGCACCTATTTTGAGGCCGGTCAATAACAATCTATGCACCATTTGTTTTGAGACATGATATAGAGATCATGCTCCAATAACATTTAGTGCAATGAGAAGAGGATGAGATGAAGGGGATTTAGGGTAAAAAGAAAAACCACATTTGAATTAATATTTAATCAAACTATCATTAAAATCATTCATCCATTTTTTGTGGAGTTAAACTCAAGACCATGGACCCAATGATGTTAATAAAGCCATGACCAAAAAATCAACCCAAGACGGCCAGAAAATATTCACCAAATGATATAACATTTAATATATATATTAAAGGATTAAAAATGTTAAAAAAAACTAGAAAATAATGAGGAAAATATCAATTATATTCAAATTAATAAAGAAATGAAAAATAAGACCATAGAAAAATCAGAAATGGATCCAAATATTTTTATAAAATTTTTAGTAATTTTTAAAAGTCAAAAACTATTTTTAAACCATTTAAAATTGCTAAAACAAACATAAAATAGATCAAAAATAGTAAACCTCAACACAATTCTATAAATTTTGAGAAAGTCAAAAAATATGCAAAATAATATTTATGAGTTTTTTCAGAATTAAAAAATGTTAGAAAGTATTTTTTTAAGTAATTAAAAGAAAGCAAATAATACAAAAAATATAAAAAATATCAAATGTTAAAATAAAAATGCAAAAAAATATTCATGAGATCAGAAATAATTCAAAGTATTGTTTGTGAATTTTCATGAATTTTATATAAAAAATAAAAGAGTTGTGAATTTTTGAAAATTTAATCAAATAAAATATAAAATCAAAAAATAAAATAAAACCAAAATGATGTGGACCATCAGATCAAAGTCAAAACGCGTTAGTAAGCTAATCCAATGGACCAGATGCGTTGTGCTTGATATGGACCTTAGTGAAACACACATGTGATCAGAAAAAGGGCAACCAATGAAATTAAAACGCTTGGCCCGCTATCATTGGCTGAGACGAGACATGCCATCGTCTTCAACCTCCAGACACCCTGCAATGGGGATTTTGTGAGATCCTTCAAATGGAAAAATTAGGATCCCTGGCTAGCATCATTGAACTCGTCTCTTCAAGACGATTCTAACACAACCATCGCGCCAAATTTATGTAAGATATAGAGAGAGATATGAATCAAAACACAAAAAAATAGCGAGCACCATCAATTTGAGATTTCTCTCAATTCTCAATGGATTTAAAAATTGTAAGCAGCATTAGAATCAGACAAAGGAGTAGAACAGATTAGTGTTTAATTTTGATCCAATTGGTGGAGAATTCTACCTTTTCGAAGTTCAAGTAAGAAGCTCTGAAATTGGACATCTGTAGCTTGGATTATGGGTCGTTTTGATTGGTTTAAATGCTGGAGAGTTTGTATGAAGTTCAAGGATGATGAATGCGCAAAGAATTTTGAAAAAGGAAGCTTAAATTTCAAATACTGATTTCAACAAAAGTGGGTTCGTGTGAAGTTTTGGCAGGGTGTTCTTGGCTCTCTAAGCTTGGGAAATTGAATGGGGGGATGACCCTCTATTTATAGGGAAGCAAGTGGGATCAAAAGGTATAGCAAATGATGCGTTTTGGAGGGAATTCATGTGGGTCCGCATCATGAAGAAAGTGTGACTCAAACTTGATCAAAACTCAGCCAAATCGTGTGTTTCATGATGTTAATCACTTCTGGAAAGTTGCTAAACATGATTAGAAATGAAAACGCGTGGAAATCCTGTGATTAGAAGCCAAAACAAAGATTTCAAAATTCTGACTTTGTGCAAAATTCAGTTTCAAACTACCAAATTCAAATCTATGGCATTTCCACCTCAATGAGTCTTAGGGCATAATTCTTGATGCTTTGGAAAGATGATGTAACAAGATTTGCAATGGAAAAAGAATGGAATCAAATGGATGCTTGAGCTGAAAGTTATATGGAGTCAAAGTTGAAGAAAAAGAGTTGAATTTCCATGCTTAGAAATATTTTAACTCCTTCTTTAAAAATGACCTATAATCTCTTGCATCCAAACATGGCCTTCCACTTAGAATTTGCTCTTGACCAAAAAATATGAAATGAAGTAGACCTCTTGAATGACACTTTGAAATTTGAACCACTCAAAATCTACAAAAATTGAGCAAGTTATGACTTATTGAAGTTGGCCAAGAATCATGAAATGACCTATAATCTCTTGCATTCTTAAGGCAACTTCCATTCATTTTATTACTTTGCACATAAAAGAAGGCATGAAGTACACATCATTAAGGTCATCATGAAAAATGAATGGGCTCAAGGTAATAAAAATTAACCAAGTTATGATCATTTGAAATCTCATATGAAAAATGAGGGATTCATCTGGATGACTTGTAGTCTTTCTTCTTCACTAAGTTTCTTCCACATGAAAACTCCTTGTAACTTTTGAAGTGATTTATTGGTAACTCTTTGAAGAGAAGAATGTTTTTAAAATCACTCAAAAATACCAAAAGATGAGCAAGATATGCCCCTCTGAAGTCCAAAACCCTAGCCTCTAAATCAAGAGAATGCTTGGTGGAACTTTGCCAAGTTTGAACAAACTTTTTGTGCCAATATTCTTCCTTTGTGAATAGAATTTGTTGAGGATGATGATGATGACTCATGGCCACCAAAACTACTTCCATACTAACTTTAAAACAACTTCAATGATGAGGTTTGAATCTCTCAAGCTTTTGACTAGGGCATGGAAATAAACTCATGAACCCATGATGCAACTTGCTAAACCTCATTGCCTTTACCTACATTATTAACAAGTAAGACAAACCAGTATTGTATTTGTTAATTTAGAGAGAAAATCAAAGCAAAATATCCATGATCACCAAAGAAAACAAGTCAAGGTGCTTGGTAACTCCTCAAAGAGCAAGGCTAAAGATAGGGAGAAGAACCAAAAGCCCTAATGTGATTTTGTGGTGATTGAAACAATATGGTATGATGAAGGGATCTTAGGGGCAAAAATTGGGGTACAACATTGAGGAAGTAGTTTAAATCCCCTATCATTCTCATTTCAAATTCTCCCTGCATTAGCTTAGAGAACTCCTTGACCAAAGTCATGTTAGTGGATCCAAATATAATGCCATCTACATAAACTTGAACTAAAATAGAGTGTTTTCCTTGACGCTTAATAAAAAGGGTTGTATCAATCTTTCCTCGTGAGAATCCTTGATCTAGTAAGAATTTGCTAAGACGTTTGTACCAAGCCCTAGGGGCTTGTTTAAGACCGTACAAAGCACGTTTAAGTTTGTAAACATAGTCAGGAAACTCAAAATTTTGAAAACCAGGAGGTTGAGATACATATACCTCTTCATTAATGTAGCCATTGAGAAAAACACTCTTAACATCCATTTGAAATAATATGAAATTTTGTGAACATGAATATGCAAGCAAAAGGCGTATAGCCTCGAGTCGGGCAACCGTAGCATAAGTTTCCTCATAATTGATGCCTTACTCTTGGTTATACCCTTGAGAAACAAGAGGAGCCTTATTGCAAGTTATTATTCCGTTTTTGTTTAGTTTGTTTCTAAACACCCATTTAGTACCAATTACTCGATGGTCTCGCGCAGGAGGATTAATGTCCCAAACCTCATTTCCTTAAAATGATTTAGTTCCTCTTGTATAGCTAAAAACCAATGTTCATCGAGTAAGGCGTTGTTGTATCCCAAAATTTTCCCTCCCATTCTATTCAAGGCATGCTCATTGAGGTCCCCAATTGCTCAAGGTTGACCAAGAATTGACCATACAAATTTTCCTCCTAAACAATGGATTTCCATATAGGGTTTCATTTCTCACAAAGAATTTTGGTTTGTAAAAGCTCCAAATGATTTCTATGGTACCCTATACGCCTCAACATAATGGCATAGCTGAAAGAAAGAAAAGAAGTGTACGGAACATGATGAGGTGTATGTCGAAAGATAAGAATATGTCTAAGAGATTTTGGGTTGAAGCAGCTTCGACAACATTATGTATTCTAATTAGATGCCCAACGAACCAGTGTTAGCTGGGAATTTCGATCACACAAGTTTTGAATAATTGACACTATGATTGAAGAAAGAATAGTTCGAAAGAAAGTGTGAGGAGGCTTTTATGAAGTCTTCGATTGATGAAGAGCTAGTAAAGAGCTTCACTATGTTGAACTGTTATCAAAGGGTTTGTTTTTGAACTATTGAAATATAAGCTATTTGAAGCATTACAAGGAAAGACATTTCGACTGTCATGTTGATTGAATTGGCACTTCAAAAAGAAGAAGATTTTGAATTCAAAAGCTTTGATCTTATCCAGAGAAACATGTGGAAGTCTAATGGTTCGAAGGACATGTAACCTTCAAACATGGTATGATTTCATAGAAGGACCGTTAGGGTCGAATCAGCCAAACATGAGTCATCTTAGAGTTTTTGGATCAATGTGTTTCAGGCATGTACCTGAACAGGCGAGGAAGTAGTAGGATGATCGAAGTGAAGTCTTGGTGCTCATAGGTTATCATTCAATTGGTGCATACAAGCTGTATTCACCAATCGAAGATAAACTAGTGATCAGTAAATATGGTGTTGTAAACGAAAGCAAAGGGTGGGATTGGAGTCGAAGTTCAGTTCGACAAGAAGACGAACAAAACGAAGCTTCGACACAGTCAAAACTGTCACAACTATGTTCTAAGAAGATGGACAGAACAAAGCTTCGATAAGTCAAAATGAACAAGTTGATACTTCGACTGGTTGAATTGAAGAACCGCATGTGTAGAAGGAAAGAAGATCCACAAGAACACAAACTGTTCAACTAGGCTGATTGGATATGAGAGCAATTGATGCAGATGGTGACTTAATCGAAGAAGCCATGAAGATGAAGCCTTGAGCAATTCGAATTGGTGTGAAGCCATGAAATAAGAACTTAGAGCCATCGAAAAGAACAAAACTTGGGAGCTTGTCGAAAGAACCAACAAAAAAAACCAATTGATGTGAAATGGGGGTACAAGTCGAAACGAAAACCTAATGGGATGAAGCTTGTTGGGCTTGGACTAATTAGCTTGAGGTCCAAATTCGAGCAAGACACCAACCATAACATGTCTAGGTTCATTATGTTTCAAGAATGGAAATAAAATTATCAAAATGGCAACTTTTCAAATCTCTTGATTTTTCTTTCAAATCGATGGTTAATGGCTGATTCATGCCATATTTGTTCACCACTACACCCCTATATAAATACAAGAGAAAATCAGAAGCAGAGGACACGCACACATTGCCTGAAAAAGCCACACAAAATTCACAAAATTTCCATAAGTTGTCCTTGCAAGCATCCTCAGTCCAAACCAAGCCCACTACTCACTCCCTGAGAGTGCCAGGAGTGTTTCCCAGGCCTTAAGCAGTTCCAACAAGCGGGAAAGCTCCCTCACCCGATCTCACCGTTTAGTAAAAATTCCTCGATCTCAAACTCATAGAATACATGATTTAAATTTATATTGATCATATTTACATATTTCTGCTGATGTTTATGTTTGATCGAACGTGTTACATGTGAGAAAAGATGCAGGGATGAGATCGTGCCATTATTAGGGCATGATCTGAGATTTCCTTCGAATCTCTGGAATTAGGCTGTTTTAAGCCAAACTGAGATTGGATTTGAGATCAAGGGAGTTAAATCAAAGGGAAGAGACCTGGGTTTGATACCCAGATCGTGCGTTTTGTTTTTTCTAACAATTGTCGTGCAGATCCAATGCTTGCAGATTCCACGCGTACACCATACACCACATGATCATAACCAATGGATCCCCATTTGATCCAGATCTGAAGGCTTCAGACGAGTTCCTCACCATGCACCCTCAATAGATTCCCTCACTGGATCCAATTGCAGATCTAGGCACCTCTTACTTGAGCCCAATGAATGTCAACTTGCACCCCAGTATTCTGTTTGCTATCCTGGCCCATTTACTCTTTTTGTTTTGTTTTATTATTTATTTTTCTTTAGTTGTTTTTTTTATTTAATCAGTAAGATAATTACAAAAATCACAAAAATTAGGTTTAGTTTTTTTTCTTCTTTCTAATTAAAATTAATTTTTTTAATTAATTAATTAATTACTTTAACTTTCTTTATTTATTTTAATATTAAATAGACTTAGACTAACTCATGTTCTTTTCATAATAAAAATACCAAAAAAATATAAATTTTTATTTCCTTTTAGTTTCATTTTAGATCACTTTTTTTTATTAATCTTACTTAAACATTTTCCCAAATTAAAATAAAACACAAAAAAATATTTCCTTTCACTTAGGATTTAGATGTTATTTTCAATTCGTGCGTATTTATTGCTTTCGTTATTATTTTCATATTAATGTATCTGCTTATGGGATGTAATAGATTTTATAACTAGAACTTTACTTTACTGCTTTATTTCCCCCAAGTTTTTGGACATGTAATTAATCCCACTCCCTGAAGCCTTGTAATAGTTTAGGATTTATATTTCCGCACTTTTAATTTCTGCAAACTATTAACTGTTATATGTATGCCTAATAGTATTGTATGACAAGGATAACAAACAAACGCCAGCAAGCCTAACACAAGACAAAAATAACTGAATACAATACACTCTCACATATACACCTATAAGGTATCCCACTTTGGTTGCCTTTGAATAACAGTCACAACTCTCGAAACGTGAGAGGCTTTAGTGGCTACCCTCTAGTTTAAAAGATAAAAAATGACCCTCTCGATGTTGCCTCGGTATGGTCTTAAAACCCTAGGGTAGTTACTAAAATTTCTTGCCCTGTTGCCTTTGTGACTGTATAAATATCCCTTCGAATGTCCCTCAAACATCCAACGACTAGGGCTACCTACTCACTAATAGTAGGATAACACTGTCTAAAGGAAAAGAGGAAACGAATAACCCTTTCGAGTGAAAGTAGATAGTTCCTAGATGCTATGCTCAAACAATTTTTACACTTACACAAAACCTCTTTCAAAATCATTTTCAAACACTTTGTATACGTTCTCTAATATTCTGAGAAACATTACAAAGTTTTTCGTACTAAGGCACTTTCAAAAATGCTTTTCAAAACACACAAAGCACAAGGTATTTCAAAATGAGCTAAGTATCTAAGATCCTATAGATAACTACGAATGGAAAAGGTGCTAACACCTTCCCTTTCCATAATCTACCCCCCTTACTCAGAAAACTCTTGAAAGGTCTTTTTCTGTTCTTTTCACCATTTCCTTTGTTGGATAAAAGAAAAGTAGGTGGCGACTCTTGCTTACCGCAAAATTTGTGAATACAAATGCAAAACCAGTACAACTGTCAGTTCTGCCACCGTATCACAGAACTGGCGACTCTACTGGAGATACACTTAAAAATGGGGTTACCTTAGAGCTAGATCGTATTTAAAATGCTTTCCTTTTTTGATTTGTGTGCTTTACCTTTCGGGTTTATGTTTGGGTTATTGTTAAAGATCCCATACCAAGATCTGGGGAACTTTTAGGTAAGCAACAATAGATCATAGAGACTGTACGGTATAGACCGATATGGTTGAAGCGATGGCTGAGTTAGTGTGACACATTTGTTGGTACCTGTATCCCTTGTGTTAAATTGAGGAGAATACGGGGCCGCTGTGTGGTGTCATAAATCACTAACGGGTCTTAGAACCTTAGTTGAACAAACTTGGACATTAGAAAAGTAGTGAGATAGCCAACCTCGGTATAAAGCTGAGGATTGGTTGATACTCGATACTACACTCATTGAGATCGGACTTTCGGGATATTTCGGCTGCGAGAAAAGATTGTCTGAGCTGAAACAATGCCTGATAAAGAAAGATCAGTGATATTGAGACTCTTTAGAACCCGTTTACTTTTCTAGGACAGGTTGAACCAACTAAACTTCAAGGGGGTACTTACCTACAAACTCCATGCATGCCTAAACCTAAGGCTACTTGCGGGACTTGTTTGCTTCCATTATCTAACAACTTGAACTCCTTGCAGGGTTTGTTTATTTTAATTATCTAACGACGTGAGTTCCTTGCAGGACTTGTTTATATTCATTATCCAATAACCTAGATTTCCTGCAAGACTTACTTGTCTTTGTCACATTACACTTTTGCTTGGTGCATAACATACACATCATAACATCATACCATAGCATGTCGTTAACCATTTCAAGGATCTCAAGGGCCTGTGATGCAGGTTATCATGAACTAGACGCCTAGCAAGGGGAAGAAGGATTTATTTTCCTCTAGCCAATGTCGTCAAAGCATGATGTCTTGAGTCAGAGGCTATGACCCACTCGATATGGTGAGCTTGATTCTCGTAGAAGGACATTCAACGATATGAAGTTCTTCAATCAAAGTTGCAATCAAAATTCAAACATTTTCTTGTGTTTACCCCGCGAGATTCTTGAAAACATCGCATAAACATGGCATACATATCATTACAGGTATTTCAAGGATAGGTTTCTTATCTTTTTGTTGTTTATTTCAGCAAAAAGAAATGGCTCTCGAACAAAATATTAAAGACCTTCAAGCCCAAAATGCTCAATTCCAGCAGATGTTCCTGGCTCTGGCTAAGGGACAAGAGGACTTGAAGGCTCTCATTCTCAAAGACAAGAAGAAAAAGGCCAAGAAACCAGTGGGTGTCCTGAATATGGGAAGGAGACTCAAAGGTCTGGCCAAGGTAGCTCTAGAATTCGCAACTCCATCAAATGAGGGAGACAATCAAGAAGAGAAGCCAAAAGAAGAAGACCACAACCCAGAGACCGATGATGAAGAGGATAATTATGGGGAAGAACAATATCCTCTCGCTGATGAAAAATAACAAGCAGTTGGAGGATCGTCTCAACGCCATGGAAATTCATAGGGTACCTGGTCTAGATTTTGAAGAATTAGGGTTGGTTTCTAGAGTGGTCATCCCACCAAAGTTCAAGGTTCCAGCGTTTGCTAAATATGACAGGGTTTCATGTCCTAAACTGCATCTGAGGTCTTATGTCAGGAAGATCCAACCTCACAATGCTGATAGGAATTTGTGGGTTCATTTCTTCCAAGAAAGTTTATCGGGGACTCAATTGGAATGGTTCTATCAGCTGGGGGGAACCGACATCCGCACCTGGGAGGATATGGCTGCTGCTTTCTACAAGTAGTACCAATACAATGTTGACCTCGCTCCAACCCGTACACAACTTCAAAGCATGTCTATGGGTTCTGGTGAGGGCTTCAAAGATTATGCCCAGAAGTGGAGAGATCTTGCAGGAAGGGTCCATCCCCCTCTGTCTGATAGAGAGCTGGTAGATATGTTATTGGGTACTTTGTCTGGTCCATTTTTCAACCACTTGATTAGAAGCTCTTCAGATGGATTCATCGAGATGATATTGACAGGTGAAAGAGTAGAAGCTGGAATCATAAGTGGGAAAATTCAGTTGGTTGCGTCTTCAAATGCTGTGAAAAAGCCGATCAATGGGAAGAAAGAGGCTAATGTTGTGTACAGCCAAAAGGGTCGTGGTAAAGGAGATCATCATCAAGCTGTGGGGGCAGTTATGATTTCTAATCCTACACCAGTGCGACAACAATAACAGGGTAATAAGCGAAGGCAAGACGAGCCCAAGAGACAGTTTACGAAAATCAACATTCCGATGTCTCAAGCATTGCAACACATGTTGAGGACGAATCTGATTACGTTGGTAGAACCTCATACAAACCCCAAAACTTCTTCTCCTAACTACAATCCCGGTGTAAGGTGTGCCTATCATTCTGGCAGTCGTGGGCATGATACTAACGATTGTCAGGCGTTAAAATACAAGATTCAGAGTATGATTGACGCCAAGGAGATTAAATTCGACCCTCCCGAGACTCCCAATGTGATCAGCGCTCCCATGCTGAATCATGGACAAGATTAAGAGCGTTTATTTCATTTGAATTCTCAAATTGTAATTTCTTTTGATTGTTAGAACACCTATTTTGTGTCAAACTTTGTTATTCCATTAATTCATTGCATATGTTTGTCTTGAATTAATCCATTCGTTTTCACTATACCGAAACTATGCTTTTACTTCATTTTTGTGATATTCAACTTTCGATTGAAAGCCGTAAGACTTTAGAGGGAGGATGGTGAAAAAGATACCCTAATCTCTACAATATGCTTTTGAACAGACCTTGCTGACAATGTACAGGCGTTGTTTCAAATCCTAAACAATGGAGTTATAAGGAAGATAATCCCTAGTCAACCCCTTTGAGCCTAAGAAGTAGGAGTTTTCTTTTTCACACAAATTGAAACCTTTAATCATAACCTGGGGCAGGGTAGTTTCTTAGTTAATTCAATGGTGCATTCAATCACAAACTTTCCCTTTGTACATGACGAGTAGTGTTGGAGTTATCCTTCCAAAACAAAAGATGGTGATGGTTCCACATAATCGTTAAAATAAGCAGTCATTATTTTTCAAAAGAAAAGCTCGCTAAGTCAAAACCTATGAAGGAGACTTAAGAAAAAACTGGGGTATCTCGCTGACTGTAATCACAAAAGAAACAGTTCAGGAAAAAGGTAGGGATAATAAAATAAAAAAAAGAGGTCGCTACAAATCCTCAACAAAAAGAAAAAAAATGACTGTCTCTTCAAAATAAACTTTCAGTATCCGAACCATCACCAGAATATCAGGGCCAAGATTCTAGAATTCAATTGGGATCTAAACGCACAGTTAACTGAGTATAGGACTGAAGAACATCACGGAGAACGGGTGGGTACAAATAAATTTCGAGCCTTTATTCTTTGCTTCTTAAACCGTGAACCAAGCCACATTACAACCCCTAAAAGTCCTAGCTGAAGCATGGGTTAGTTCGAAAGCATATTGTTACAAAAAGGTATCCTGACTCCTGTAAGGTTTACTATAAATCCTGAGTTGATATCACATTCTTGCAAATTTTGTTTTACTAAAAAATGAATTTTCAAAAACTTCAAGACAAACATAAGCTTGGCATTTTTAATACCAATGTTTGCATATAACTAATTCTTCAACAACAGATAAATTCGCACGACGAATATTCAATGAACGAAAATCCTCTCAATGAACAAAATCACCTCAGATGGAAATACATTTCCACTAACAGGCCTTTCATAATCAAGAGACATAACATGGTGTCTAAACTGATATGGGGGAAGTCGAGTCAAGATTCAAGGAATCCCTCAAAAGCGTCGAATAGCCAGAGGCAGACCTCCATCTAAATCACTTGGGGAATTAAACAGGAAGGGCCACGTGCAATCAAGAAAACATTTTCTGGTAGTGCTGCAACACTTACTACTATGGACATTGACAATTTTCCACACCCTGTGAACATGGACATAGTCAGAAAATACTACGCATGAAAAAAAGACCCGCTAGGTTGACTGGCCTAGGCAAAAGTAAGGACATCCCGACGAACCAAAGGAGTTCGGAAAAAATTAGAGATATATAAATAAAAACTGTACATCCGGTAAGTCAAAAACCTGAAAAGGCGGCTTGGGCAAAAAAGGGTATTCCGATGGACTGAAAATCTAAAAGGACAGTCCAGGAAAAAGTTAGGGATTAAAGCATACGACTATGTCCCGTCATCTCGTCACTTGTCTATCAGTAGAAGGCTTATCACCCTGATCAACATTTACTCAAGACTCTAGGAGTTGGGATAACATTCAAATCATCCACAAAATCCCCACAGAGTAACCAACCCTAGGGGACTATCTTCGCAGAGTTCGTCATCAGTAAGGATACATTCCCCAGTAGGTATGAATACAGAGACGTCCTCCCGAAAAGTCACTGTCATATCTTCAGTATATAACCTAACAATTTCAGACATTCTGACATCTTCTTAATAGATCAAAAGCTTCAATCATCTCCACAACGTCTGAAAGAATTCCTCAGCATGGTTCATAAATTTCTTGGGTTCCCCAATAGGGCTCCACAAAAATCGCCAGGCAGTCTACGGAGTTTCCTTTCCCCAACAGAACTTCATAAAATCCCCAAGCGGTTTGCGGAGTTTCCTTTCCCCAATAGAGTTTATTTCTCTAGAAAAATAAATCCATCTCCCAACAGTTCAACTTCAACAAATAATGAAAACTTACATTCTTCATCCCCAGGAACAATCAGGGATTTATTTCCCCAGTTCAACAACACTGCAATAGAACAACTGATATGTTCATACATTGCATTCATACATCATTTTACAAGCGTCATAGAATATGTAGCACAAATCCATACATCACAATCTCATTTATTTTAAGAACATCATTACCCAATGCACTTCATGGATCATGATTTTGTATACAACTAATTCTTTACCTTTTCAAGAAAGATCAATAGAAGAATATCATCAACAATTTTCAAAGTTCCAGATTAAATTCCTGAAACCAGACAGGGCAACTATCTGTGAGCATTTGATTGTAGATCAATTCCCGAAACAAGACGTGGTGACTATCTACAACACCAGGTTAACGATTAATTCCTAAAACCAAACAGGGCAACTATCTCAACAACCAGAAAGAGAAGGTTCCGGATTAATTCCTAAAACCAGACAGGGAAACTATCTGTGAACGACTGATTATAGATCAATTCCCGAAACAAGACGGGGCGACTATCTACAAGACCAAGTTAGAGATTAATTCCTGAAACCAGACAGGGCAACTATCTCAACGACCAACAAAAGCAAGTTCCAGATTAATTCCTGAAACAAGACAGGGAAACTACCTGTAAAAAACTGACTGTGGATCAATTCCCGAAACAAGACGGGGCGACTATCTACAAGACCAGGCCATAGATTAATTCCCGAAACCAGACAGGGAAACTATCTCAACAAGCAACAAAAAATAGTTCCATATTAATTCCTGAAACCAGACAGGGAAACTACCTGCGAACAACTGATTATGGAACAATTCCTGAAACAAGACGGGGCCACTATCTACACGACCAAATGAAGCAGCCCTACCCAGGCTCCTTCTTATATATTTCCAGATGCAACTTTACACTGGCTCATCCTAAAACAATCTTACACGGATTCCTTCTCTCAATTTTCAGATGCAACTTCACACAGACTCATCTTGAAGCAATCTTACACGGGTTCCTTCTCATGATCTCCAGATGCAGCTTTACACAGGCTCGTCCTGAAACAATCTTACACGGATTCCTTCTCGCAATTTTCAGATGCAGCTTCACACGGGCTCATCCTGAAGCAATCTTACACGGATTCCTTCTCACAATTTCAAAATGCAACTTTACACAGGCTCATCCTAAAGCAATCTTACACGGGTTCCTTCTCATAATCTCCAGATGCAGCTTTACACGGGCTCATCTTGAAACAATCTTACACAGATTCCTTCCCACAATTTTCAGATGCAGCTTCACACGGGCTCATCCTAAAGCAATCTTACATGGATTCCTTCTCCTCCTGAAATGCAGATTTACACGGGCTCTTCCTGAAGCAATCTTACACGGGTTCCCTCTAATAACCTTTCAGATGCAACTTTACACGGGCTAATCCTGAAGTAATCTTACACATATTCCTTCTCCTCCTGAAATTCAGCTTTAAACGGGCTTATCCTGAAGCAATCTTACACAGATTCCTTCTCCTCCTGAAATGCAGCTTTACACGGGCTCTTCCTGAAGTAATCTTACACGGGTTCCCTCTAATAACCTCTCAGATGCAGCTTCACACGGGCTCATCCTGAAGCAATCTTACACAAGTTCCTACTATGACATTTCTAGATGTAGTCTAACATGGGCTCATCCTAAAGAAATCTTACACAAGTTCCTACTAAGACATTTCCAGGCGTAGTCTAACACAGGCTCATCCTGAAGCAGCCTTACACGGTTGTCTTCTAATACATTTTTGGACGTGGATTGACACAGGCTCTTTCCAGCATTTCATTCAGATAAAACTAGACGCAGGTTCATTCTGATACGCCTATCAACAGTTACTTTGGATGGCATCTATAAGCCCATATCCGACGACTCTCCTTCATCTTATCTAAATGGCATTTGTAAGCCCATTCCTGATATCATCAACCAACGATGTTACTTTATGCGAGTGCAAATTTATGGGCACTCTAGTGTTCAATCATCTTCCACCTTCAGATCACGAAATGCAGACAATCCAATCTAAATCTTCAGGTTTAAGAATATTGAACAGGGGCAGCTGTTGTACCCCAAAATTTGCCCTCACATTCTATTCAAGGCATGCTCATTGAGGTACCTAATTGCTCAAGGTTGACCAAGAATTCACCAGGAAAATTCTCCTCCTAAGCAATGGATTTCCATCTAGGGTTTCATTTCTCACAAAGAATTTTGGTTTGCAAAAGCTTCAAATGATTTCCATGGCACCCTATATGCCTCAACATAATGGCATAGCTGAAAGAAAGAAAAGAAGTGTACGGAACATGACGAGGTGTATGTCGAAAGCTAAGAATATGTCTAAGAGATTTTAGGCTGAAGCAGCTTCAACAACAATTTTCATTCTAATTAGATGCCCAACGAAGCAGTGTTAGCTGGGAATTTCGATTACACAAGTTTTGAATAATTAACATTATGATCAAAGAAATAATAGTTCGAAAGAAAGTGTGAGGAGGCTTTTATGAAGTTTTTGATTGATGAAGAGCTAACAAAGAGCTTCACTATGTTGAACTGTTATCGAAGGGTTCGTTTTCAAACTATTAAAATATAATATATTCGAAGCATTACAAGGAAAGACATTTCGACTGTCATTTTGGTTGAATTGGCGCTTCGAAAAGAAGAAGATTTTGAATTCAAAAGCTTTGATCTTATCCAAAGAAACACGTGGAAGTCTAATGGTTCGAAGTACATGAAACCTTCAAACATGCCATGATTTCATAGAAGGACCGTTAGGGTCGAATCAGCCAAATATAAGTCATCTTAGAGTTTTTGGATCAATGTGTTTCAAGCATGTACCTGAACAGGCGAGGAAGAAGTTGGATGATCGAAGTGAAGTCTTGGTGCTCAAAGGTTATCATTAGATTGGTGCATACAAGTTGTATTCACCAATCAAAGATAAACTAGTGATCAGTAAAGATGGTCTTGTAGACGGAAGCAAAGGGTGGGATTGGAGTCGAAGTTCAGTTTGACAAGAAGAAGAACAAAATGAAGCTTCGACATAGTCACAACAGTCACAACTATGTTCGAAGAAGATGAACATAACTAAGCTTCAACAAGTCAAAATGAACAAGTCGATACTTCGACTGGTCGAATTGAAGAACCGCCTTTACATAAGAAAAGAAGATCCATAAGAACAAGAACTGTTCGACTAGGCTGATTGGATATGAGAGCAATCGATGCAGATGGTGACTTAATCGAAGAAGCCATGATGGTGAAGCTTTAAGAAATTTAAATTGGTGTGAAGCCATGAAAGAAGAACTTAGAGCCATCGAAAAGAACAAAACTCGAGAGCTTATCGAAAGAACCAACAAAAAAACCAATTAATGTGAAATGGGGCTACAAGTCAAAATGAAAACCTAATGGGATGAAGCTTATTGGGCTTGGACTGATTAGCTTGAGGCCCAAATTCGAGCAAGACACCAACCATAACATGTCTAGGTTCATTATGTTTCAAGAAGGGCAAGAAAATCATCAAAATGGTAACTTTTCAAATCTCTTGATTTTGCTTTCAAAGCCATGGTTAATGGCTGATTCATGCCATATTTGTTCACCACTACACCCCTATATAAATACAAGACCAAATCAGAAGCAGAGAACACGTACACATTGCCTGAAAAAGCCACACAAAATTCAAAAAATTTCCATAAGTTGTCCTTGCAAGCATCATCAGTCCAAACCAAGCCCACTACTCACTCCCTGAAAGTCCCATGAGTGTTTCCCAGACCTTAAGAAGTTCTAACATGAATGAAAGCTCCCTCACCCGATCTCACCATTCGATAAATATTCCTCGATCTCAAACTCATAGAATACACGATTTAAATTCATATTGATCATATTTACATATTGCTGCTGATGTTTATGTTTGATCGAACGTGTTACATGTGAGCAAAGATGCAGGGATGAGATCGTGCCATTGTTAGGGCACGATTTGAGATTTCCTTCGAATCTCTGGAATTAGGAATTTTTAAGCCAAACTGAGATTGGATTTTAGATCAAGGGATTCAAATCAAAGGGAAGAGACCTAGGTTCGATACCCAGGTCGTGCATTTTATTTTTTCTAATAATTGTCATGCAGATCCAATGCTTGCAGATTCCACGCGTACACCATACACCACATGATCATAACCAATGGATCCCCATCTGATCCAGATCTGAAGGCTTCAAAAGTGTGCCTCACCATGCACCCTCAATGGATTACCTCACTGGATCCAATTTCAGATTTTGGCTTCTCATACTTGGGCCCAATGAATGTCAATTTGCACCCCCTATTTCTGTTTGCTATCCTGGCCCATTTACTCTTTTTGTTTTGTTTTATAATTTATTTTCCTTTAGTTATTTTTGTATTTAATAAATAAGATAATTAAAAAAATCACAAAAATTAGGTTTAGTTTTTTTCTCTTTCCAATTAAAATTAATTTTGTTAATTATTTAATTAATTACTTTAACTTTTTTTTATTTAATTTAAAATTAAATAGACTTAGACTAACTCATGTGCTTTTCATAATAAAAATACCAAAAAAATATAAATTTTTATTTCCTTAGAGTTTCATTTTAGATCACTTTTCTTTATTAATCTTACTTAACCATTTTCCCAAATTAAAATAAAACACAAAAAAAGATTTCTTTTCACTTAGGATTTAGACGTTATTTTCAATTCGCGCGCGTTTATTGCTTTTGTTATCATTTTCATATTGATGTATCTGCTTATGGGATGTAATAGATTTTATAACTAGGACTTTACTTTACTGCTTTATTTCCCCCAAGTTTTTGGACATGTAATTAATCCCCCTCCCTGAAGCCTTGTAATAGTTTAGGATTTACATTTCCGCACTTTTAATGTCTGCAAACTATTAACTGTTAGATGTATGCCTAATAGGATTGTATGGCAATAATAACAAACAAACGCTAGCAAACCTAACACAAGACAAAAATAACTGAATACAACATATTCTCACATATACACCTCTAAGGTATCCCACTTTGGTTACCTTTGAAAAACAGTCACAACTCTCGAAACGTGAGAGGCTTTAGTGGCTACCCTCTGGTTTAAAAGATCAAAAATGACCCTCTCAATGTTGCCTCAGTATGATCTTAAGAACCTAGGGTAGTTACTAAAATTTCTTGCCCAGTTGCCTTTGTGACTGTATAAACGTCCCTTCAAATGTCCCTCAAACATCCAACGACTAGGGCTACCTACTCACTAATAGTAGGATAGCACTGTCTAAAGGAAAAGAGGAAATGAACAACCCTTTCGAGTAAAAGTAGATAGTTCCTAGATGTTATGCTCAGACAATTTTTACACTTACACAAAACCTCTTCCAAAATCATTTTCAAATACTTTGTGTACGTTCTCTACTATTCCGAGAAACATTACAAAGTTCGTCGTACTAATGCGCTTTCAAAAATGCTTTTCAAAACACACAAAGCACAAGGTATTTCAAAATGAGCTAAGCATCTAAGAGCCCATAGATAACTACAGATGGAAAGGATGTTAACACTTTCCATTTCCATAATCTACCCTCCTTTTTCATAAAACTCTCGAAAGGTCTTTTTTCTGTTCTTTTCACCCTTTCCTTTGTTGGATAAAAGAAAAGTCTATGGCGATTCTTTCTTACCGTAACATTTGCGAATACAAATGAAAAACCAGTACAATAGTCGGTTCTTCCACCGTATCACATGCGTCTTTGGAGTTTTTAGGCTCAATTCAAGAGACAAAAGTAAAATGATAACAAAAGTTACTTATCTTAGACCGTGTGGTAACTCCCTTTGAGATATCTTCTAGAATGTTATCGATGGGATGATCCTTAGAGGTTTTCCATTCCAAAGGAAGGTCAATTTTGTTACTTGGATGATCTTCCTCTCTTTCTTCGGCTACTTGATCCATCTTCTCCTCAACCTTTATAGTTTTAGAGTCACTTTCTTTAGAATCTTTTAGTACGCTTTCCGAAGATACACTTGCACCATCAAAAGTAACACCTTTTCCGACCGGTTTCGGATAAGATTCATCAAAGGAAACATGCACAAATTCTTCAATGATATGTAACCTTTTATTGTATACTCTATATGTTTTTCTTGATTGAGAGTATCCGAGAAAGATACCTTCATCGGCTTTTGAGTCAAACTTACCAAGATTCTCTTTACCATTATTTAACACAAAGCACTTACATCCAAAAACATGGAAATGTGAAATATTTGGCTTCCTATCTTTTAAAAGTTCATAGGGAGTTTTGTTAAGAATAAGACATATTAGAATCCTATTCAAAACATAACATGCCATATTTATGGCATCAGCTAAAAAATATTTAGGAAGTCCATGTTCATTGATCATAGTTCTTCCAAGTTCTTCTAAAATATAGTTTTTACGTTCCACCACTCCATTTAGTTGTAGAGTTCGTGGGGAAGAAAAATTATGATCAATACCATATTTTTCACAAAATTCTTTAAATAGGTGGTTTTCAAATTCACCTTCGTGATTGCTTAGGATAGTGACAATGCTAGTGTTCAATTTGTTTTGAGAGATCTTGGTAAACTTTTCAAATGCCGAAAAAGTGTCACTTTTACTAGCTAAGAAAATAGTCCAACAAAATCTAGAGTAGTAGTCTACAATGACAAAACCGTAGTAGTTTCCACCTATACTTTTTATTCTAGATGGTCCAAAAAGGTCCATATGAAGAAGTTCAAGGGGTCTTAACGTAGAGACAATGTTTTTAGATTTAAACGAGATCCTTGTTTGCTTCCCCATTTGACTCACATCATATAAGTGATCTTTAGAAAATTTTATTTTAGGTAGACCGGCTACTAAATCTTTTGAAACTACTTTATTTAGCAATTCAAAGTTGACATGTGCTAAACGTGTATGCCAAAGCAAATAGTCTTCACTCATGGAGACTAGGAATTTAGTATCGGTCAATGATACTTCATTCAAGTCAAGCATGTATACATTATTTACCCTCAAGCCCTTAAACACGTCATCTTTCTTATCATCATTTTCAATTATGCAACAATCTTTTGAAAAGGAGACTTTGTCTCATTTGTCGCATAATTGACTAATGCTAATAAGACTGTGTTTAAGACCTTTAACTAAAAGGACATCATAGATAGTAGTAGAAGAGGGATTAGCTACACTACATTTTCCGAGTATAGCTCCCTTGTTATTGTCACCATAGGTTACAAATCCTTTCTTTTTAGCCACAAAGTAAAAAAATAAGGACATGTCACCCGTCATATGCCTTGAGCATCCACTACCGAGAAACTATCTTCTCTCCATAGTCTCAAGACATTCCACCTACAAATTTAAACAAGAGAAATAGGTACCCAATTTTTATTGGGTCCTTGTGTGTGAGTGATACCGGGGTTGCATTTGGGCACCCATTTGAAAAGGCCTCGAGGAACAAAAAATCTCCTAAAGCGGCATTTACCAATATTATGACCCTTCTTGCAATAATATAGACAATTCAAGGTTTGGGGAGAATTACTTTTGCTAGATGGATCCCTTATCTCATATGTGTATTTTGATAAGTATTATTCATGCTACTTCTAAAATTTGATTAACCAATAGCAGTAATTTAAGGTTGTAAAGCCTTGTCTAATTATAGCTTTAAGAGTTTTAACCTCTCTTTGCCAAATATGACAAGTTTCACATCCGGCCCATGTAAACCAAAAACCCTTGTCATTTTCTCTTTTTCCTTTGATAGCTTCTACCGTAGATTCCTTAAGAGTTTCCAATTCCTTTTCCAAATCGGAAACCTTTTTCTCAAGGTATGAAAAAAATTATTTGAGGTCAATCGTTTAAAAGCTTCCTTAGCCTAATTATGTAGAGTATCAAAAGATTTTTGAAATTAAATGTAATACATTTCATCAACATGATCATATTTAGAATGACTTACATTCTTTTTCTTCTTTTGATGAGCCATAAGACAAAGGTTGACCATTTCTTCTTCATCACTAGAGTCGCTTTTGCTTGAATCTTCACTACCGTTCTCCCATGCAATATATGTTCTCCTAGATTTATTTGATCTCTTTTGATATTTGTCTTTTCCTTTGTCTTTTTTTAGCAATAGGCAATCCAGTTTATAGTGACTGGGTTTTCCATAATTGTAACGTGATTGTTTTGACTTAGATTTCTTACTTTTGTCTTTCTTTGAGGGTTTATATTAATGTCTATAGGTGACGAGATTCTTATCTGAATGTTAGACTTCATTCTTTCAGAGATACCTATGATACTTTCTCGCGAATAGCCCCATATCTTCATTCGAACTTCCATCATCATCACTTGAATCACTTCAACACGAATCATTGGTGGATGACTATGAGCTTAAAGCCTTTAACACGATATACTTCTTTTCCATGTCCCTTGATTTTTCTTTCTTTTCCTTCTTTTCATGTTTGTTGAGATTTATGAGCTCTTGCTCATGTTCTTGAAGCTTACCAAACAATCTTGTAACATCAAGTGTCATTAGATCATTAGCTTCCTTAATCTCCATGACCTTAGGTTTCCATTCCCTATTAAGACATCTCAAAATTTTGTTAGTAGCAACAACATTGGAAGTGGTATGACCAAGTGTATGTAAGCGATTGATTATATGAGTAAATCTCTTTTGCATGTCCGCAATGGTTTCACCATGCTTCATGTGAAAGAGATCAAACTCTTGAGTTAAACTATTGATTCTATCTAATTTGACATCATTATTTCCCTCATGGACAACTTGTAATGCATCCCACACTGTCTTAACAGTAGCATAATGGGAGACTCTAAAATACTCATCAACACCTAAATATGATATGAGCGTATTTTAAGCTTTCCAATCATAGATATAAATTTTCTCATCATCCTCTTTCCATAGTGCTTCCAATTTAGGTATGGTGGCACCAGCTGCATCGATCATGGTTATTGCAATAGGACCATTCTCGATGACTTTCCATATTTTTCTATCAACAGGGTTGATATGCACCCACATTCAATCTTTCTAATAACTATAATTTTCACCGGTAAAAATAGGTGCTCTATTGTACGTCCCTTTTGCATCATCCTCCATTTTCTAAAAATTTATATGCAAAGCACTAGATAAACTGGCGGTCGTGATACCCCTTGTTAGACGATGATACAGATCTAGAAGGGGAGGGAGGGGGTTGAATATATCCTTTATTTAAAAATTGCGCTTTTAAAATTTGCTTTGAAATTAAGCAAAAGCTTCCCGAATCAAAATCATCTAAACGATTCATTATTGAAAAGATCAGATATGCGAAACTGTATGGAGATATTATGATGAGAAATGAATAAATACTACTACTTACTAATCAATCACTTAAAAAATATTAATGAGTACTTACTACTTCCAATGAACTGTTTAAGATAAAACTTGGCAAAATCACTAATTTATGTGTTAGTCAATTTATCAAACACTTGGTGTGCAAAAACACAATAAGTTCAATTTCACTTAATTCTAGTGATGAATTTTCCTTGATAACAATCAAAGTGATTGATGTGATTATTGTAAACTAAGTTTGAATCACTACAATCACGGTAAAATGAATTGAACAATCAATATCACACAAATTATAACAAACGAAAATAAAATAATAGGGAAAGAGAAACAACACACGATTTGTTAAGGAAATTCACCTTGTCATCCCCGCGTAGGGTACATTCACCCTTAATTCTAAAATCTATAATTGAGATATATGATATTAAGTTGCAAAGTATTATGAGAGAAGCAATAATATTCACTACATACAAACCAATTCTTGATGATGAAACTATTTCCTTCTCCCCCTTTGGTTCAAACTAAACCAAGTATGCCAAGCTCTTCGAATAAACCTCCGGTTACCGCTATTTGATTTCACGAACTCCTTGTTCTACAAATCTTTCACTCGGCTGATTTTGACCGCAAGAAATTTGACCCAAAATATTTCTTCACAATCTTCCGGTTACCGCTACTTGATTGAGAAAACCCATCGTTTCTCAACCCCTTCACTCGGTTGAATTCAATGAAGCAAAGACTTGAGAAAAAACCCCCGCACCAACAGGAATCATTGAGGACAAAACCCTAACGGTTTTATTCAAGAAAAAACCCTCTCAATTCTCAACCGAAATCTGAAATCAATCTTCAATTTGAACATTATCACCATAGCTCTGCACTTTAGTTAACAAAAAATTTTATGTGTATTTTTTGGTGAATGCAAGGAGATGATGAAGATGAAGAGAAATTGGTGTATATCTTTCACTTTTTATTGTTAACCCAAATGAGCACCACAAACCAATATTAATATGTTTCAAAATCAGCAAGCCCAAAACATTGAAGAAAAACATATAATTTTAGCGATGCATCAACTCATACAGGTTGGGGGGGTCGACCTGAGCGAACCTGAGCTTGATGAGATGATTTGAAAATAAGTGATGCATCGACTGAACCAGGGAATGCATCGACGTAACCTGAAGGAATTTCACTCCCAGTATGACTCGACCAGAAGAGTCAATGCTAGTAGTCTCGAGCCAGGTGCAAAGTCCTTGATCAGTTTATGAGTTGATTCACCAATTATGTGAGTCAACGCAAATAGTTGAAGTGGGAAAAACTGCTTTAATTCAAGGAGTTTCATGCCATCCATTTCCAGGATCAAGTTCACCAAAGATCCAACCAATATTAGGAGCAAAAATGTAAGATGCGAAGAATATTTTGACATCATTAAAACAAGAGTAGAGGTACCTTTCCCTCACAAAGATGAAATTGCATATGCAATGTAGGATGATCTGGTTGAACAAACCAAAGTCGACCTCTTCACTTTACAAGATCGTCATGACATATTGGTAGATGTAATTGGAACCGGGGAGCATATTGGGATTGTATGTGGTCTTGGAAGAGGTGTTGGCTATTTTATTAGACCATCTAAATCATCTAGAGAGAAAACCCATAAGGAGAGATTGAAGAGATTGTTGTTGTTGAGTGGAAAGGAAAGGGAGAAGTGGAAGGAGGAATATGATAGGAAGTTAGAGGAGGAGAGGGAAAGGTGGAGGGAGGAGCAGGAAAGATCTTGGAGGATGAGAGAGAGAGGTTGTTGCAAATAGTGTAGGAGAGGGTCTGATAAATGCTAAAAGAAGAGTTATATTCACTTAGAAATGCAGCATTTTTCCAATTAATTAAACACTTGTGATGTAAAATACACACTTTGATTATAAAATGATACTTCTAAAAGTGTATGGTTGACCATTGCAGGAAATTTTCAATATAATAAAGAAAAAAATCAAAAAGAAAACATGTCCTATTTCGCTAAGTGAAACTTGTAGCAAAAAGTTTAGTAAGCAAACATCAGCGAAGTGGAGACATAAGCAAATTAACCCAGTTTCGCTAGCATCAGCGAAGGAAAGTTTGCTTAGAGACCTTTGGCGGTTCCTAAAAGGCGATTTAAATTTGAAACTTAAGCAAGAATAAAGAACAATTCACTTAGCAAACTTCTCCTCGCTTAGCAAACTCAGGCTGTCAGAACTACTATAAAATGGACAAAATGCAGTGCATAGGGGTCATTCATTCCATATTGTAATAGCATAGTGTGATATTATTAGAAATAGTTTGTAATAGATAGTTAGGGGAGGGAATCAAAGAATCAAGCTGGATACACATCAAGAATTGAGAGATCATTGTTGATGCTCATTCATCTTCGATTCTTCCTTTTTGTACAAGCTACCATGATAATGGCTAGATAAACTCCTTCTCTTGCTAGCATTGGAATGAATCTACCATAACCGTATGTATATTTACTAATTATGCTTTTAATATAAACTTGTTTCTATTCTTAGCTTCACCCCAATAAGTAACATAATCTCACCCTCGTCATCCAACTTCTTTTGAAGTTGACCCGGAACGTGTCGAAATGCTATCGAATTGAAAATTTTCAAATGAATTAAGCTTGATTTAAATCCAAATGAAACCTCTTATGGAGTCACCTTATCAAACTTCTTTATAGGGAACCTATTCAACGAATAAGCGGATGTAGAAATGGCTTCACCCTATAGCTTCTTTGGCAAGTCTTTTCCCTTTAACATGCTTTAAATCATGTTCATTATCAACGCAACACCATTATGCTATGGTGTATAGGGTGGCATAACCTTAAGCATTATCCCCTCTTCATCACAATACTTCCCAAACTCATTCGAGGTATATTCACATCCATCCGTTTTGAGAATTTTAAGTTTGTGACCACTTTTCTGCTTAACCAAGGAATTGAACCTTTTAAACACATCAAATACCCCGTCCTTTCTATTGATTAGGTATGTCCATAGTTTCCTACTAAAATCATCGATAAAGTGATATAGTACCTATTGCCACCATACGAGTCGACTTGCATTGGCCCACAAACATTGAAGTACACCACCTCAAGGTGATGTTTGATCCTATGATCTGCATCCTTGCTAAAACTACTCTTGTGCTACTTCCCTTGCACACACTCTTCACATATCTCATCTGGAACATTGATTTTTGGCAACCCAGTTACCATATCATCCCTTTGTAACGCGTCGAGGTCTCGAAAATTGAGATGCCCAAGACGGTAGTGCCACATCCACTCTTCTTGACTTGCCTCTGTAGCAAGAAACCTATGCTCCATCACTTTCAATTCTATATTTAAAGTCCTATTGGCAGCCATAGGCACTGGACTAAAACCTTGTTTCGGTCTAAAACGTGCAAAATCTTGTTTTCTGTGCGAATCATGTAATTCTTCTCAATTAATTGGCCAATGCTTAAGAGATTACATTTGATTCCTAGAATGTATAGCACATCTTCGATCAAGAAATGACCAACATCCCTCCTCATGATCAAAACATCACTAACCCCATCGGCCACTAAAGTGGTATTGTCCATGAATTTTACATGATTCTTCGTGGCTTGACTGATTTTGACAAACCAATCCTTTCTACTCGTCAAATGCATTGAAAAACCAAAATCCAAGTACCACTCATCACTGCTTGGACTCCATCTCGAACCGTTACCATTAATTTTTGCTCCGAACACGTTTCTGCAACATTCCTCGAACTACTACAGTTGTTACCACTACTACAGAAAACCCCTTTCACAACGGTTAAAAAGGTATATTATAACGCGGGTCATACCGTTGTTAAGTAGGGTGTGATTGTATGTTTTATGTTTCTATCACGGTCTAGAAACCGTTATTGAATGACAGGACACGCGCCACTTATCAAAACGCTTAAACTTATAAGCTGTTGTGATATATACACTTAGGTATTGGGTTCGAAACCCGTCAGCAGCAAATTATGTAAAACACAAATGACCTTTTATCACGGTTACAATAGATAACCGTTGTGAAAAGTACCCAGATTTTGTTATATAATATGTAGATTGCTTGTTTTCCATACACCTCACTAAATAAATACAAGCTTCCAAATTGATGAAGAAGTCTATAATCTGGAAATTAAACTGTTCTTGAAAACTAACTTAAACAAACCATTGTTTTTTCTGATTGCATGCGTTTGTTTACTATGGAAAATGGTAAACAGCCTCTAGTCTTCCCAAAGCCTAAAAACTAAGGGTTACTTATAGGATCGACTAGTTGATCCTAAGACATGTGCTAATGTATCTAAGTATAACTTGTTTAATCGACGTAAGACTTTGCTTTTTGAGAAATAGTGTTCTCTGAAGGATATAACAAGTATGAGTTTCCACAATGTAATGTTTTGACCGACTGAAGGCGACTCGTGACCGATAGTAGGTTACGACTTGTTTAAATGAAATAAATGTTGAGTAACTCTTTAGTAAATTCTAGTATAGAGATAGAACGAGTTTCAAAAGTGTAAATGATAATATAAAAGGATTGTTCAAAAGAAAATGAAACCAAAGCAAAAGATTCAAAAGGAATAACTGAAAAGAAAGGAATTATCATTGACATAAAGATGGTGATTCACGTACATTCACACCTATGAAACCCTCTGCTTCCTTACGCTTGGAATGTGGAGTTTGTTAAGTGATTTTAGTACAAAGTGAACACCCTGAATCCTACACTGGACTCTTTTATTTATAGTAGTTACAAATCTAACTGCCTACGTACTAGAACACGCTATACACTTGACACGTATTTGGCCTAAGGTAACTTCTTATCTATACTTTCACCACGTACTTGGTGCTTGATTTAGAAAACTATCTTGCAACTGGTGGTATTTTCAAATTTCAAAATTATCCCGCTCCAGTGCTCACTTCGACGCCATTCTTTAGAGTAGATAGATGATCCAAACTTTTCTAAGTCTCAGATTTCGATTTGGTCGACAAGACCAAACTTCAACTGATGTCAACTTGGTCGACAAGACCAAACTTTGAATAGCTTGTTTGTCAATTGTGTCGACTTTCCGTTGTCAACTATTTCTCATTCTTGAGCTTGATTTCCTTACAACCTTTATTTGTAGGATACCTTCTCCTTAACTTGTGGGATTATCCTCATTAACTATGCAATATATACCTTAAATATTTTTTAAGGTAACAAAATTCCCCCCAGAGATGCCATTTTCGAATTTTGGCTAACATAAGACAATGTCATCTTTGAAATGTCGACCATTCTTTCAATAACTCAATCGCTTTCACTTCTCCCTTGGTTGGCGTAACTATTCCCCTTTTACTCATGACATCATGCCATCATGATAACGTATCACACCTTCTCCTTGAGACGTGCAGCTATCAATTCTCCATCATTTCTTTTTCTTAATTGGAGACGTGGCCCACCATCTCTGTACCCCCTCTCACCACGTGTCCAAAAATTACGTGACACGAATTTGAGGAGTTTGGAAAAAGAATTTTTAATTGTTTTTCTTGATTATTTTCTTTTCCTTTTTACTTAGGGTTTTCTTTCTATAAAACCCATTTCATCTCTTTTTGACTCTTCTCTTCAACCTGACTCAACGCATTCTGTCTTCACAATTTTTTTTCAATCTTCTTCTTCTTCAAGTTTTTCTGTCTTTTCCAATGGCAAAATCCATAGAAAGATTCCTTTTTCTGCAACACTTCCACATCCACTCCTTATTGATGGGAAGGAGTATGTTCCTGAGCCACCTTTTTCAAAAGATAAAACAAAGATATGACAATCACATGTATTAATCCCTTTCTCTCTAGATGACAAACCTCTGGCATTTCTAGGTCCTCTTCCTGAAGAACGTAAACCAAATATTTCTATGGATAGACATGCATCATTCCCAACCAGTTACCTTACTAAACCACTTGTTTCTCTTGAACAACCTTTGTCACTACACTATGTAGATAGAAACTTTAGGACTGCTCCTCCCAAAAATTTCCCTAAGTTTCATGCCTGGATGGCACGTTTAGAAGCAAAAAAACTTGATCAATGGCAAAATTTAGGCATCTACACCCTTTTACGAATCTCTTACTGTGGTCCTCCTTATTCCTGCGGTATGCTGCTAGCTGTAATCCAATTTTCGGAGGGCTCGACCAATACCTTTCATACGAAGTGTGGCATAATTACTCCCACACTTTTAGACATTACTGCCATTACTGGATTAAAACCGACTGGTCGAGTATTCAATCATGGGGATGCAGACCCCATATCTTTGAAGTTTGATGTAGGTGATTCTGGTAAACCGACGTATAATAACTTCATCGACTATCATACCAAGACCTTAGGCCCTGTGACTCCTGAAGAGCATGTAGTGTTTCTGACCTTATGGTTGTCTCGCTTTGTTTTTTGTTCAATGTCTATGCAGATAGCCAAACAATTTTCATATTTGGCTACTTTGTTACATCAAGGTCGTGACATTGCTTTGGGCCAACTGATATTGGCTTCTCTTTATGAGTCATTATCTGATGTCATTTCTCAGATCAAAAATTTCAACCCAGCCAACTCCAAGAAGAAGAACGTTTTGGCCCATGGCCCTTTTTGGCTCTTACAATTGTGGTTCAACGCCACTTTGTCTAAAGATATTAAGCCATATGGGATAAGAAGAGTGGCGTGTCCTCCAGCTGAACGTCACGTTGTTTGGAAACGCCTAATTCCTATGACCCCTGGTGATAAAACTTCACCAAGCGTCGATGTATTTCGACTCTTGTTGCATGTTAACTCGTGTCAATTTTGAACCTTTAATGGCTCCTTTCTGTAATAGACCTGATGGCCCTGAGTGGTTTACTAGAGCTTTTACTCCTCCAAGAAATGTAGATAAGATTAATTCTTTAGCTATCTGGAGGCGTTTTTTGGTTCCTCGGTTTCTGTCAACTGTAATTGTTGGTACCACTCCAGGTTTCTTACCAACCTAATTTAGTGGCTCGACAATTTGGGCTCTGTCAGTTTATCCCCAAATCTATATTTCTCTCCTTTGAGTTTCTTTTTAACATCACCAACGATGAACCTTATGATGTCTTCATAGAAGACGTTGAGAATTTTTGGGAAAAGAGGCCTAAGCTTGGTTCTATCCCTTTTTAGCCTGCATTTTACTGTACCAAGGAATTTGAAACTTGGTTGAAGTTATGTCTTACTACATATGTTGGTGCCCCTAAGGCAAAGCTAGTTGAACTAACCGAAGCTTTTACCAATTTCTATGCGAAGGCAACCAAATGTAAGACTACTCATGCCAAACAAATTCAAGCTTTCCAGCAGTATTTCCGAGTTGTGTATCGACCTAATGATCTTTGTCGGACCATTTTTGAGGCAGCCAAAGAATTAAAGGAGAAGGTAACCGACAGGATCCTAAAACTTAAAATTCCTGGTTATGCGAAAGATAAGTATCTTTACGCCCTTCATTTTGAAAAAAATAAATTTCCTCCTTTGCCATCTAGCCCTTTGGCTTTGGCCTTTGGCCCACCTATTCTTGACTGGTGGTATAGCCCTTGGTCAGATATTGAAAACTCTTATAAGAAAAAGGCCGAGAGAGTGGTACTGACGAAGAATTATCTACCAACTACTCAGGGCCTCTTCATATTGATCCCCAATATGTTAGAGTACGCTCTACCATGCAAGCTGGTAACAATTTTTTTGGAAAGCTTGCCCCCTTACTCTTTTGAATCTTGTTACTTATTTGATTATTCTTTCCTTACATCCATTTAAATAGACCAAGGGGGGCGCTCCTGTCGACCAGGCTGGTCCTTTGACAAAAAAGGTTCAAGTTTGACCTTTGAGGATTTCTTGTTTGTTTGTTTTTTAGCATCATACACTTAGCCAATTTTCAAACTTCGTAGGTTACTCCTGATAAATCTCCCTCTGATGATGACACAATCTCGACTTTTCTTAAGAAACCCAATTCTTCAGTACATATGTTTGTACGCTATTTCTTCAACTTTCCTTATGGTTTGAACGGTTGCTAACACTTCATCTATGTGCAGAGTCAAAACCGTTCGACGGATTTGACTGCTCCCTCCACCAAATCCAAAAGGTCCAAGAAGGACAAGCATTATTCTACTATGGGGACAAAGGTATCTTTGTCGGCTTAGCTACCTTTATTTTTTTTAATAACTTATATTTCCTTCTATTTTCTTCATCCATCTCCTAATACTCATTCCCCTCATCATTTCCACAAATCCAAAGGCCACAAAAGGATGAAAGATTCTCCTGCCAAGAGTGGAGTAGCAAAGAAGAAAAATAAAATCAAGGCGCCTTTGGCCAATGATGTTGATGCTATCCCTGATCCGGATACTGATACCATAATGGTTGACACAATAATTATCGACCCACTTCCTCCCTCCAAGATTGTTGGAGCTTCAGGGCCAACTGGGACCATTGTTGTTGCCCCTGTTGAAGAGAATTTAAATGTCAATCTTCACTTCTCGGCACATGTAGTCACCTATCCCACTCTCATTCAACTCGTTAGATTCATCTTACTAATATATTTTCTCTTTTTAGGCTGATATTTCTGATCGACATCCCCAAAGTATGGCCGAATACAGCCCACCGTCAATGGATTCTTCTCCTTATAATCAAGGAACTCTTATCTTCGAAGCTGGTGAGTTCATCGATCTGACTCTTTAGGCTACTCGTAGTGATTCTGACTCAATCACTAGTCCTGCCACGCATAGGGATTCTAGCTCGACTAGTTCTGATTCTAGTCTTTCAGATTCCTTGCAGAGTTCAGGGGCGAAAAAATATGCCACCACCTCTGAAACTGTGCCCCCAAAAAATGTTGATTCGCCTACATTACCAAAGAAAGTTATGATAAAACCTTCTGCTGCTCTGGAGGCAATGGCTAGACTATGCAGCTTAATAAGCTCTCGTGAACTTTATTCTGACTCTGACCAATCTCAACTTCATGGTGGCAAACTGGGACTTGAGGCAACAAAGGCCAAGATCTTGATGGATAAGATTTGTACTTATGCATTGAATTCATTTGCCTCATTTTCTTCTTACTGAGCCAATTATTAGTCCAGAGATTTTGGACGCGCTTGCTCAGTTGAAAAAGCTCAATATTTCAAAAGTCACTTGAACCATGATGACTGCGTTTGAGAAATTATTTGTTCCTATGCTCTACAACACTGAGAATATCAGAAAAAACGAGCAATTGGTCGAGTCAAAGGAGACTTTTGTAAAGGAGAGTTGGGAGGTGGTGGTAAAAGCCAACAAAGAGGTCACCAAGATGTTGGAAATGATTGAGGAGAGGAAAGAAGAGTTGATTCCTAAACAGCAAAGGGCTGCTGAAATACGCCTTCAGATTGCTGCTTTACATAAAGAATTGGAATCTATTATTGAGCGGGAGGGAGAAATCATTGACAAGATTATCAAAACGACTCAAGAACTAGCTGACCAGACTGCATTAGATGTTGTGGCTATAGGTGAAGAGATCTATTCTGTCGAAGCAGAGATAAAGAGACTTAAAGCTGAAGTAGAGGATATTGAATCCCGGGCCGTACAATTCAATGCTGAACTGCAAGCACTCCAAGCCAAATTTCAGCATTTCTAATCATTGTACCAGTCTTAGGATTTTTTATGTAATATTTGAACAATGGCCTTGAGCCACCTTTTATAGTAACTCTTTTATTTATTTATTGCACGCACTATATATGCCTTTTAGTTGGTTTCAAACACAATTTTCTCCAACTTATTTACTTGACATATGTTTATTCTGTCGAAATTTTGACCTCTTGAAGAATAGGCCTATACTTCTTCAAGTACTTCCCGTTAACCCTTAAGATTCACTTCGATATTTTCTACTATTCCATCTTCCCACCAGGTCACCAGACGCAGGTGCATCAAAGATGGCATAGCCCCTACGCCATGTAGCCATTCTCTTCCCACCAGAAGGTTGTATCTTGGTTTGGCGTTGATTACCATAAATATAGTTGGCCTGGTAATGGCGCCGACAATCATGTCTACTTGGATTACACCCATGGTGCCTCCATTTTTATCCCCGTAGTCTGATAAGACCACGTTGTGAGATCTTATATCGGTGTCATACTTTCTAATTTTCTTCAGCAGGTGGTGTGGCATAATATTTACCGTATCACCATAATTTATCAACACTTTGTTGATAGATATCCCTTCAACCTTAGCTCAGATTAAAAGAGGTTTTAGATGGCTTTTCATAGTCATACTTGGTTTTTCAAAAAATGCATCTTGGTTCTCTATAAAACCATTATTCATCATAAAATAACATGTAGGCTTATGTAAAGCCATTTCTTCAACGTCGACATCTGCCAAATCTTCTACTTCATTGAGATAATCATATTCAGCTGGCAAGATTGACACCATATTAACTAAGATGTTCAGACTCTAATCAGAATCTGACTTGAAGTCATCAGTGACTTCCTCTGAGCATTTGACATTTGGTCGACTGATGAACTCTCTTACCCATTCCATTACAATGGTATCAACTTTCACCATGCATTTCTTTCTAACACCTGTTTTATTTACAACATTATGCTCAACAGCTTCCTTAACAGCTTTCCTTTCGGCCTTCCTTCGATGCTGGAAACACCTATGTGATATAGTGGCAGAACTGAGTGTTTTTACTGGTTTGTGTTTTGCGCTTTTTGTTCGCAAAATGTCGCGGTAAGCAAGAGTCGCCACCGACTTTTATTTCATCCAATCATGGAAAAGGAAAAAGAACAGAAAAAACCTTTTTTTCGAGATATTTTGAGTACGGGGGGTAGATTATAGAAAGGGAAGGTATTAGGACCCTTTCTATCCGTAGTTATCTATGGGCTCTTAGGTACTTGCTCATTTTTCAAATTTCTTGTGTGTGTTTGTCTTGAAAATGTTTTACTTCGTGATAACTCTTGTATCAGTCCTCAAGGGTGTGACGAGTTTTGTTTTGAAAATTTGTTTTGAAAGGTGTTTGTGTGAAAAGTTTTAATTGAGCAAGTACTTAAGATTCTACCTACTCGAAAAAAGATTGTTTGTTCTCGTTTCCTTTAGACAGCGCTATCCTACTATTAAGGAGTAGGTAGCCCCGTCGTTGGAGTTTGTAAGGGACATTCAAAAGGGACATGTACAATCATTAAAGCAACAAGTTGAAACCTTTAGTAGTAACTGTTGTACCCCAAAATTTTCCCTCCCATATTTTTCAAAGATTTGGCAAGATCAATCTCCAGATGGTTCAAAATCTCTCCAGGGTTGCACAGTCCAATTGCCTCCTAACACAGTCAAAATTAGGGTTTTGGTTCTTGCAAAGAAATTGAGGTTTTCAAGGTTCCAATCAAGTCCCATATGCCTATATACATTGTCAAGCATCCATATGTCAAGTTTCAAGACTCACAGCATCAAGTTGCACAGTCAAAAGCCCTAAATGCTTCACACTCAACTACAGGGGCAAAATGGTCATTTGACAGTCAAAAGTCAAAATTTTTGGTCAACATCTTATTTTGAAGCCACAATCATCATTTTATCAATTCTTGATCATGATTTCACAAGCATGGCTCAAAAAGTCTCAAGATGTCAAAAGTTTCTATTTTTGGATAGCTGAAAAGTCAACTGCAGATTGACCAAGGCATAACTTCTTCACGGTTTATCAGAAAAATCCCATCCAATGCTCATTTTGAAGGGGATGACATTTCCTACAACTCATCTTCACACTCCAAGTCCAAGAAATTCTCTCACAAAAAGTTATCAATTTCAACATTATAGGTCATTTTCAAAAGTCAACAAAAAGGCACTTTAAGTCAAAGACCATAACTTGAGATTGGTAAATCAAAATGACATGGGACCAAATACATTGGTTAGAAGACTTCAAGACCATTCCAAAATTTCCAAGAACATGTTCATAGCTTCAAAATTGAGCAAGATATGCATTGGATAAATTGGGAAATTTTTGGGAACTTTCAAAAGTCAACTTTGCCTAAAACACTTCAATTTTGCTAATGGGCCTCAAATTCTTACTTGAATCATTACCCAAGGCCTATGAACGACCCATTGAACTTAAAATGATTTATTTTCTTATTTTTAATTAATTAATTGAATTTATATTAATATTAATTCATTTAATTGGTCTTAATTGTAGGAAAATTCAAAGATATGCTTTTTTAGATCTTTTTGTGAGACAAATAAGGCTAGGGCAAGTTGGCAACTCGTGTGCATCTCAAAGGCATCAAAATATCCATGATTGGCAAGGTTTCATGAAAGAAAAGATTGAAAAAAGATTTGATTGCCAATCATATATTCAAACATGAATGCAATGGATTTATGGGCTTAATTCTAACCTAATTCTGTTCCAATACAAATGCAAGAGCTAACCCTAAAGCTAGACACGAAAAAGCTGCCATAGAAAGACATAATCAAATTGCAAAAATTGAAGAAATACTTGAAAACTGAAATTAGTATTCCAAGCAAATTCAAACCCTTTTCGTATTTCAAACACCTTGCTGGGAGTTTCCTGAACGCATTGCAATCAAGAACGAGTCCTAAAGCTCAAAGAACGCGCAAGAACAAGCCCTACGGTTTGCATTATTTTCCAGAACTACATATCATCATTCATGCGTTTTAACCATTTTTCTTGATTGGTTTATGTTGTTAGGAACATTCTGAAGCTAATGGAATAATCTAATTGCATTATAACGCTCTGAATCATGATTTGCCATTAACACGTTTTAGGGTTTCCAAGCTTTTAAATTAGGGCTTTCTTATTAAGGTAAAATTAGACCTCAAAACCTGTATGGACAAATTCGTCAGGCCAAGACGAAATCAACCAAACCCTCGCGCTCAATTTATGTGATATGTGCTGCTAATCGCTATTATTAGGACTTTTGGTTTGTGGGGGTTTAAAACCCCCGCTATCTTGTTTATATTTGTAGATGAAACGAAGAAGACAACAGGCGTGGCAATATGTGACTGGTTGATTCAAATGAGTGGCGCGCTTTTTCTGAATTCCAGCATAATTATCACTTTTCATATATAATACTTGTTTATCAATATGCATACAAACGCGCTTCATGGTTCAGATGGTGGGAGACGTGGCTGGAAAATACTGGGACCTGGGTTCGATTCCCAGGTCCCCCATATAATTGTTGATTTTTGTTTTAACATGTTCCAATGCAGTGCCTCTCAAACGTTCCACCATAAGCCTCACGCGTTAGCTTGCCAAGTGGCCTTGATGAACAATCTGAAGGCCAAGAGATGGAGTCCATGGTGTGCTCCAGTCAAACAGCACGCACGTGATTCCTGAAAGTCAACCAGGCTTGGTCTTCTTGGGCCAGAATTGCTCAAAACAAACCTCCACATGGGCCATCACACCCCCTTTGGTTTGCATATTTAATTTTATTTTCTTTTCTTTTGTTTTCTTTTAATTGTTTTAATTGTTTTTTATTAATTAACTACAAAATAATTTTTTCCAAATAAAAATCAGAAATCATAAAATTGTAAATATATTTAATTATTTATTAATTTCACCATTAACCTATTTTTGTAAATAAATATTAACAATTAATTTAGTTTAATTTAGGTTTTAATTTTAATCCTTTTTCTTAACAAATAAAAATTGCATAGAATTAGGTTTTGACATTTTTAATCATATTTTATTAATCATCATTATTACTATTTATTAATTATTATTTTTGTAAATAAACATGTAAATTAATTAATTAGCTTAAATTAGGATTAACTTTAACATTTTCTTAATAATTAAAATAAACTTAGAACTAGGGTTTTCTCTTAATTTTAATTTCTTTATTTTCATAAAATACAAAAAAACACAAAAATATCTTTCTTGTAAATAATTAATTAAATTGATAATTAGGTTTAATGTTAATTTTAAGCAAAGGACAAACCTCTTAATCTCCCAAAAGGGTCCAAAACCCTTGGACGTTCCAATTTAATTCTTTCGCGCACGTTATTTTTATTTGATTATTATGTAACTGCTTCCAAGGATGTAATAGTAATTAGGTTTATCGCTTTTCTTTACTTTCCGCATCTTTATCAAAAACGGGTCTTTGTATTTTGGCGATGTATAGACCCGCGCCTTGTAATAGCGTAGCTTTTATCTTTCAGTATTTTATTTTTCCGCACTCCTAACTGCTAAATTGCATGAAAGAATGTATGATAATTAAAAACAACTCGTAGCTCACAATTGCATGATCAAAGATAAATGTTAACCTGAAAACAACACACAATGCACATGCCACTTCTAGGGTACGCCTCACTCGTTGCCTCGAAAGTGGTCGTCAAGTATAGGGTGTTTTAGCGATCGCCCTTATGTCTAAGATCCAGTTGCCTCGAAACGGTTGCCTCGGATTAAAAAGGATCTAGGACATTAGGGTTACTTCTAAGGTGTCCTACTATTGCTTCGGTGACCACACTGTCCCTACAATCGAATTGACCCGAACACCTCCAACGGTGGTGCTACCTACCTCTCAATGGTGGGATGGCACTACCTTAAGGACTTTTACACAGTCTAATTCCTTAGGGTAGGTAGATGACTCATGGGTACTTGCTCTCTTCAAAAACAAATCAAAAATCTTTTCACACTGACACTTTCAAAAGCTTTCAAAACAAATTTTTCAAACACTCTTGAGGACAGATACAAGAGTCACTCAGAAATCTTTCAATGAAACTTTTTCAAACCCACTCACATTTGAAAAGCAAACATATTTTGAAAACATAAGAGCAAGTACCTAAGAGCCCGTGGATAACCACCGATAGAAAGGGTGCTAACACCTTCCCTTTCTATAAATCTACCTCCCGAACCGAGAGACATTCTCAATAAGGAATTTTGCTGTGCTTTTGTCCTTTCCATGTTGGAGAACATAGAAGACGGTGGCGACTCTTGCTTACCGCGACATACGCGAACCAGCTTTAAACAGTTAGTTCTATTTCCACCGATCACAGAACTGGCGACTCTGCTGGGGAGTGATGCTTAAAGTGAGGTGTACCTTAGGATAGATCATACTTATGTTTTCAATTGAATGTTTTGTTTGCTTTATTATTATGGGCATTGTCTTGGAGTTTCATAGATCCTAACCCGGATCTGGGGATACCCTTTTAGGTAGCATAAGCTGTGAGGGACCTATCTGGTATAGACCGACACGGGTGAAGCAGTGGCTACGTTGGTGTGGCACCTTGGTCTGTACCGATATCCCTTGTGTTGCAACAAGGAGAATATGGGTCTTCTGAGGAGTCATTAAGCACCAACCGACCTTAGAACCCTAATTTGACCCAACTTGGCCATAGAACAGTAGCAGTATGCTACACCCATTGAGGCTAAACTCTCGCGATGGTTCTGGCCGCAAGAAAAGATTGCGATGCTGGAGTTATGACCGATTGAGGATAGTCAGTGATATTGGGATCCTCTAGAACCCGGTTACTTTTGATAGGACAAGTCTTAACCAACAAACTGAAAGAGGGCAGTACCTGAACTTCATGCTGGCCTAAACTCTAAGGGTTGTCTTGTGTGACTTGTGTGCCTTATCATGTTTGCCTTTGTGAATGTTTGTGGTGTGCTTTATCATGACATCATACCATCATAGACATTGCATGCATCCTGCATAAGAACTGACCCATTTCAAAGACAAGAGGGTTTCATCTTTGCTCTGTTTTGTAGGACATCATGATGCCTATGCGAAGGAACACTATCCGGTTCAACTTTGTTCACCCACCTGAGTTGCTTGAATAATTGGTTAGCAGAATTCCAAACACTACTTCCTTCATCCAGAGGCATGGTTCTCTTCTCGGCTTAGTCACTGCAAAGTGGGACCAATAACTGATGAGTTTCTTGACCCAGTTTTATGATCCCTTGTACAATTGCTTCACCTTTCAAGACTTCCAGCTGGTCCCTACCCTGGAAGAATTCTCTGATTTTCTTGGTATCCCTATCTTGGATCAGAATCCCTTCACTGGTTGGGAAAAGACTTTTAGGCTTGAGGAGATTGCTGCAGCCCTTCCCTTGACCCACAAAGAGGTAATGGACAACTGGGTGACTAGAAGCAGAGTTAAGGGCTTCTTGGCCAAGTTTCTGATTGGTAAAGCTAACAGTTTCTGGAATGACTTAGACTTCAGGGCGTATGAAGACATTCTGGCTCTCTTAATCTATGGTCTGGTTCTGTTTCCAAACCCGGATAACTTCATTAACGTCATTGCCATAAGGATCTTCATGTCTCGGAACCCCGTGCCCACTCTCTTGGGTGATATCCTGCAACAACTCTATGCTCGTACTGCCCGAAGACGAGGAACTCTGTGGTGTTGTACTCCTTTTTTAGTGAGGTGGTTTATTTCTCACCTCCCTAAGTTCGTGCTGAAGAACAAAGAAGGAAGAGGCTGGGCTCATAGGTTAATGTCTCTCACTGATAATGACATCATTTGGACTCTCAGAGGTTTGGATGAGGTAGTTGTTATTGATCGTTGCGGAGAATATCCTAATGTTCCTTTGATTGGTACCCAAGGAGGAATCTCTTATAATCCATGTCTAGCTCCAGTTTGGAAGAGCCAGAAGAGCAGGGCCTCATGAGATGTTGATGCCTCACATCAGTTTTGAGTTTCAGGTAGATAGTGACGAGCTGCGTCGTAGATTCATCAAGGCTTGGGACAGAATTCACAAAGCTGACCCACATGAGTTAGGACTGAAGACTTCTCTACCTATGGAATCCTACTACAGATGGGTCCGCATCCGTGCTCAGAAGTTAGGTATGCCATACGAAGCGGTCAGACCCATCATTCTTGAATATCCTGATAAAGACGGGGTTCCTCCAACTGTTCTCCCTCCTCAGATACCTACTGATGTTGATACACTAAAGAGGTCTTGGGCACAACTGCAAGCAGAACGGGATTCTTATTGGGAAAAGTTCAACGAGCAGGAATTGAAAATCCAGAAGCTGACAAAGCAATTGGAGAATGAGCGAGCTTTGAATGACTACATCCGTGCTGAGAAAAAGAGACCCTGGGATCAATGATGAGCTTTGGATGTTCTTTTACAGTTTTTTATTTCCCTTTTCAGTATTTCCATTTTATGTAACGCCTAAGGGCAATCTGTTGAACAATTTAAATTCCAAAGTTTAAATCTAATAAAGTGCGCTTCCTTTTTGTTTACAAAGTTGAATCCCGATTGTCTTTGAAAACATAAATCATACGCATTCCATTCATCATATGCATCACAGGTGCTCTTCTTTTCAGGTTGCTTAATGTTCTTCGCTGTTTATTTCAGTAGTCATCATGAATCCTGAATCATCTACTGAGCAATCCATCAAGGCCCTCCAGGCTCAGAACGCCCAGTTCCAAGAGTTGATCATGAGTTTAGCCCAAGGTCAAGAGGAATTGAAGGCTCTGCTGGTAAAGAAGAAGAAGAAGAGAACTGTACTATTCAACACTGGCCGGAGGTTTGGCAATACACTGCAAAATGAGGTTGATCAAGCTGGTTCTTCTGTAGGGAAAGGCAGTCCCCAAGGGTGAAGGGTTCCTAGTCCTGTGGTCTCTGACAACGAGACAGATTTCAATGAAGAGTAGTACCCTCCCGTTGAAGACAGGTACAAGTAGTTAGAGGATCGTCTGAGTGCCATGGAAATTCAACAGGTGCCTGGGTTGGATTTTGGAGACCTGGGTTTATCTTCTGGGGTGGTGATCCCACATAAGTTCAAGGCACCCTCTTTCGCGAAGTATGACGGGGCTTCCTGCCCTAAGCTACATCTCAGATCTTATGTGCGGAAGATCCAACCGTATACTATGGACAAGAATTTATGGATCCATTTCTTCCAGGAGAGCCTTTCAGGGGCTCAACTCGAGTGGTTCTATCAGCTGGATGGAGCCAATATTCGTAACTGGGAGGACTTGGCTACTGCTTTTTATAAGCAGTATCAGTACAATGCCGACCTCGCTCCTACACGTACCCAACTCCAGGGTATGTCGCTAGGATCGGGAGAAGGTTTTAAGGAGTACGCACAGAAGTGGAGGGACCTGGCTGGCAGGGTGCAGCCACCGTTGACTGACCGTGAACTCGTGGACATGTTCTTGGGGATCCTGTCTGGGCCATTCTTCAACCACCTGATCGGTAATTCTTCTACAGGGTTTACAGACCTCATTCTGACTGGTGAGAGGATAGAAGCTGGTATGAAATCGGGGAAGATACAGAAAGGTGCGTCCTCAAGTTCTGAAAAGAAACCTTTCAAGAAAGAAGCCAGTGCTGTGTATGGTCCCAAGAGACAAAATAAACCAGAACGCCGCCAAGCTGTCAACGCGGTGGTGATTTCAAAGCCTGCAGCCGCTCCTCGGCAACCTAACCAACCAAGGGGTGAGAGACCCAGAAGAGAATACACTCGGCTTAGTATGACCTTGTCTCAGATCTTGCCGCAACTGCTATCAACCAACATGGTAACTGTCAAAGAAGCTCCGAAGGTGGTAAACACAACCTCTCCGAAGTACAATCCCAACGCCCGCTGTGCTTATCACTCTGATAGCCCGGGGCATTCTACTGATGATTGTTGGGCCCTAAGGAATAAGGTCCAGGACCTTATCGATGCCAAGGAAATACAGTTTGAGGCGCCCGAAAGGCCCAACGTTGTGACTGCTCCTATGCCCCAGCATGGAGTAAATGCTATTGAGAAAGATCTATATATAGGCTCTGTGGATGAGATTGTTACTCCTTTATTGACTGTCAAGAGGAACTTGTTGCTAGCCGGTTTATTTCTGGGTTGTAGCAAGGGTTGCCTCCTATGTGTTATTTCACCTACTGGTTGTCCGTTGCTGAAGTCAGGCGTCCAAAACCTGATGGATAGCAAAGAGATCTTGTTCAAGAAGACCATTGTTCCTATTGTTCCTACTAAAGAAGTATCCATTGTCACCATTTTCAACAATCGTACCAAGGCTCCCCCGAGGAAGCCAGTCAAAATCACGTCTGTTGCACCCATCATCATTACTGTTCCGGGGCCCCTCCCCTATAAATCTGACAAGGCTGTCCCATGGCATTATGGGGCAGATGTTTATGTGCTCGGAGTGAAGCAGGAGTTCAACACTAGTACCGGTATCAGTAACATCACCGGTCCCGCTAAAGTTACTCGCAGTGGTAGGCTCTTCTCGCCTGACATTGCGCCACCAGTCATCCGAAGACCTCTTATCATCACGCCTACAAGTGCGCCTGTTTCCCCCCCTGATCAAGTTGCTACCCCTGCTGCCGAGTCATCTGACACTCGGGGCAAAGGGATTGCTGATATGCCTGCCCAGATGGAGGCACCGAAGACTGTTAATGTTGAAGCCTCCCATCAAGAGATGGAGGAAATTCTCAAGATTATCAACAAAAGTGATTTCAACGTCGTTGAGCAGCTGGGGCACCCCCCTCTAAAATCTCTATGCTATCACTGTTGTTGTGCTCAGAGGCCCATGCCAAGGCCCTGATTTAATTTCTGAAGACGGCTCATGTGCCACAAGAAACGTCAGCTGATCAATTTATTGATTGTGTGGCCAACTTGACCGCTGATAATGGGTTGGGTTTCTCTGACGCCAACCTGACCGCTAAGGGAAAGAACCATAATGATGCCCTGCATGTCTCCATTGAATGCAGAGGCACTACTCTTGCACACGTGTTGGTAGACACCGGTTCTTCACTGAACGTATTGCCCAAGAAGGCCTTAGACAGGTTGGATTGTGAGGGTTTGGAGTTGAAGCCTAGTAACATCGTTGTCCGAGCCTTTGACGGGTCGAAGAGGATGGTACATGGTGAAGTAGATATTCCGATTCGGGTTGGTTCTCAAGTCTTTGATTCAACGTTCTATGTGATGGATATCCGACCATCCTATTCTTGTTTGCTGGGTCGTCCTTGGATCCACAAGGCTGGGGCTGTGACCTTCACTCTACACCAAAAGCTTAAATACCCTGTCAAAGGGAAGATTGTTACAGTGCAAGGGGAGGAAGAGTACATGGTCAGTCATCTTAACTCGTTCCGGTATATAGAGATGGACGGGAAGTTCATTGAAACCCCCTTTCAACATTTTGAAGAGGTGCCTCCAACATTGGCGTCAGCAGAGACAGTGATTGAAGAAGACTCTCCTTTGAAGATGGCTTCCTTGAAGGACACCCGAGCTGTGATTGAGAAAGGTGAATGTGCAAACTGGGGCAGGCTCCCTGATTTTACCCCAAAGACTGACAAGTTTGGGCTGGGTTTCACTGCAGAGGCTTAGAGGGCTGTACGTAAAGCAAGGATTGGAAGACTTCCCGTATTCATCACCAACCCGGGAGTGAATTCTATTGAAGGCGATGCGGAGGAATCTGAGTTTGACAGCTGGATCTACCCGACGACCGACGGTGGACTGAACGATTGGACTGCTAAAGACTACATACCTGTTACTTTTGTTACTCAGTAATGAATTCCTTTGTTTTTTAAATTTGTAACGAACAATAATGTGAAACTTTATGGCCCGGTGTCTTACCCGGGGCACCGTGGCTTCATTTGTGAGGGCTTATTACTTGTCATTTTCATATATCATGAATAAAAACATTGGACATTTTTCGCATCTCAAATCTTGTGCTCCCTTTCTTTCTTTCTTTATATATTGCAAAACAGCTATATTTACACACACTCACCTATACAGGTTTCAATCCACTCTGGATCTCACTGGTAACGACCCTGCTACTGCCAGTTATGACTTCGAAAATCCGATCAACTTAGCCGAAGACGAAGGTGAAGATGATTGCGAAGTACCTGGTGAGCTTGCAAGACTGTTACTCCAGGAAGAGAGGTCCATTCAGCCGCATGAAGAGTCAGTGGAAACGGTAAATCTGGGTACTGAGACAGACAGAAAGGAAGTCAAGATTGGTGCCAATCTGGAGCTCAGCGTGAAACAGCGGTTGATTCAGATGTTGCATAATTATATGGAAATATTTGCCTGGTCTTACGGAGACATGCCTGGGTTGGATACTTACATTGTGGTTCATCACCTACCTACCAAGGAAGACTGCCCTCCGGTTAAACAAAAGGTCCGCCGCATGCGTCCAGAGATGTCCGAGAAAATCAAAGTTGAGGTTATGAAACAGTTTAATGCCGGGTTTCTAGCAGTAACTTCTTACCCTCAGTGGGTTGCCAACGTGGTTCCGGTGCCGAAGAAGGATGGCAAGGTCCGAATGTGTGTTGATTACAGGGATTTGAACAGGGCGAGCCCCAAGGATGATTTCCCTTTGCCTCACATCGACGTTCTGGTTGACAATACTTCTCAGCAGAAGGTGTTCTCCTTCATGGACGGTTTCTCCGGATATAACCAAATCAAGATGGCTCCTGAAGATAGGGAAAAGACTACCTTTGTTACTCAGTGGGGCACCTTTTGTTACAAGGTCATGCCATTCGGGTTGAAAAATGCTGGGGCAACCTACCAACGTGCCATGGTCGCTTTATTTCATGACATGATCCATCATGAGATAGAAGTATATGGCGACGATATGATTGCAAGGTCTCAAACTGAGGAGGAACACCTTGACCATCTACAGAAGCTGTTTGACCGTTTGAAGTTGTACAAGCTGAGGTTGAACCCGAACAAGTGCACCTTCGGGGTAAGATCTGGAAAACTACTAGGCTTCGTCGTAAGCGACAAGGGTATTCAAGTGGACCCTGCCAAAGTGAAAGCCATACAAGAGATGCCAGCTCCCAAGACAGAGAAAGAAGTCAGAGGCTTTCTAGGACGACTGAACTATATTGCCCGATTCATCTCGCATCTAACTGCTACATATGAACCAATCTTCAAGCTACTGAAGAAAGATCAAGTAGTTACGTTGGAATGATGAATGTCAGGCCGCTTTCGACAAAATCAAAGAGTATCTCCAAGAACCACCCATTCTTATGCCACCGGTTGAAGGGAGACCTCTGATACTATACTTGACAGTACTTGACAGCTCAATGGGGTGTGTGCTGGAGCAGCATGACGAGTCTGGCCGAAAAGAGCACGCCATTTATTACCTTAGCAAAAAGTTTACCGACTGTGAGACCCGATACTCACTGCTCGAGAAAACTTGCTGCGCTTTGGTATGGGCTGCTTGCCGGCTGAGACAGTATATGCTGACTCACACTACTCTGTTGATTTCAAAAATGGATCCAATAAAGTACATATTCGAAAAGCCTGCTCTGTCTGGAAGAATAGCAAGATGGCAGATGATCTTGACGGAATATGACATCCAGTACACGACTCAGAAGGCAATCAAGGGAAGTGTGTTGGCAGACCATTTGGCACACCAGGCAGTGGATGATTACCAGTCAATGAACTTTGAATTCCCAGACGAGAACATCATGGTAGTGACTGATTGTGAAGTACCTGGACCGGATAAAGGACCCGAGGAAGGATCCCGATGGTCTATGCACTTTGACGGAGCCTCCAACGCTTTGGGTAACGGTATCGGCGCTGTGATCATATCCCCAAAAGGCACTCATACTCCACTCACTGCCCGGCTATGTTTCAACTGCACCAACAACATGGCGGAGTATGAGGCGTGTATCATGGGTCTTCAAGCTGCAATTGACCTAAGGATCAAGTTTCTGAGTGTCTTCGGAGATTCCGCTCTCGTGATCAATCAGATCAAAGGCGAGTGGGATACGAAACACCCAAACCTTATTCCTTACAAAGAATGTGTGTTGACATTGATCCCCCATTTCACGGAAATAACTTTTGAACACTTCCCAAGAGAGGAGAATCAGTTGGCGGACGCGTTGGCTACGATATCTTCTATGTTCAAGGTCAAATGGGATAACGAAGCTCCCCGGATCATCATTTGGAAGGTAGATGAACCTGCATATTATTGTGATCTCGAGGCTGAAGAGGTAACTGAAAAACTCTGGTATCATGAAGTGAAGAGGTACTTGGAAGCTCAAGAATACCCCGAGGGTGCATCTGTCAATGACAAGAAATTCCTGAGAAGGTTCACTGCAAAGTTCTTCCTCAGCAACGGCATTCTCTACAAGCGAAACCATGATTCAACCTTACTGCGTTGTGTGGATAAGACTGAAGCAGAAAGGATCATGGCAGAGCTACATGAAGGTACCTTTGGAACACATTCCAGTGGACACACCATGGCAAAGAAAATCCTTCGGGCAGGATATTTCTGGTCCACAATGGAAGCCGACTGTTACCAACATTCTCAGACATGTCATAAGTTCCAGATCTATGCAGATAAGGTGCACGTTCCTCCAGTTCCTCTGAACGTCTTGACAGCACCTTGGCCTTTTGCAATGTGGGGCATTGATATGATCGGCGAGATTAGACCTACAGCTTCCAACGGGCATCGCTTCATCCTGGTAGCGATTGATTACTTTACAAAGTGGGTTGAAGCAGCTTCCTACGCTACCGTAACCAAGAACGTCGTGGCACAGTTTATTCGGCACAACCTGATCTGTCGATACGGTGTACCTGAGAGGATCATTACGGACAATGGTACCAATCTTAACAATAAGATGATCACTGAGCTCTGCGAGCAATTCAAGATACAGCACCACAACTCTTCTCCCTACCGGCCGAAGATGAATGGGGTTGTAGAAGCATCTAATAAGAATATCAAAAAGATTGTGCAGAAGATGACAGTGACCTATAAAGACTGGCACGAGATGTTACCGTTTTCTCTTCATGGGTACCGTACCTCAGCAAGAACGTCAACCGGGGCAACTCCCTTTTCCTTAGTCTATGGCATGGAGGCAGTCTTGCCTATTGAAGTCCAGATACCCTCTCTCCGGATAATGAAGGATGCAGGCTTGAGCGAAGATGACTGGATCCAGACTCGACTTGATCAGTTAAACCTAATTGACGAAAAGAGACTCGCTGCTATTTGTCATGGTCAAACGTATCAAAAACGGATGATCAGGGCATTTAACAAGAAAGTCAGACCACAAGAGTATCAAGTTGGGGACCTGGTAATCAAGCGCATCATTCTTCCTGAAAGTGATCCCAGGGGCAAATGGACCCCTACATACGAAGGGCCATTTGTGGTTAAACATGTCTTCTCAGAAGGAGCCATGATTCTAACCACCATGGATGGTGACGACCTTCCTCACCCTGCCAATGCAGACATAGTAAAAAGATACTACGCATGAATAAAAGACCCGCTAGGTTGACACACCTAGGAAAAAATAAGGGCTTCTCGACGAACCAAAAGGGTTCGGGTAAAAATAAGGGATGTAATGAAAAAAATCTGTACACCCGGCAAGTCGAAAACCTGAAAAGGCGGCTTGGGCAAAAAATGGGTATCCCGGTGGACTGAAAACCCGAAAGGGCGGTCCAGGCAAAAGTTAGGGATAAGCGTAATACTATGTCTCATTGGATCACCTTGCATCCAGAATCCGGTAACAAATATCAGGCTCAGACGGCATCGATCAGTCAGCTTCATCTTTAACTAAGCAGCCAAGTGATGAGACGCTTGAAGACATAAAGGCGATAGCAGAGTTGGAACCCAGTGGGATTATTCCTTTCACATAGCTGTTTTGTTTTCCTTTTCACAAAATTGTATAAACTCTGTTTTTCGGCGGCGTTCTCTTACTAGGACGTCAGCCTCTTGTACATAAACGCATATTTACAGGCAAATTCAAAAAAAAAAATCAATACAAATTCACTTTTCAGATAAATTGCCAGTTATTTTCCTTTTTCTGTTTTGTCTTGCGAAGAACGTTCAATGTTCAGTTTTTGATATATGCATTTGACACTAATTGCTAACTCATAAATATTTGCATACGAAACAAAGGACTAATTACAGGTGACATCAGAAACAGGGTCAATAATGAGTTGTCTAAGCGATCTAATTGCTCTGTCCACCAAGGTACCCAGGTAAGTTCGGCTGAAGAATGTAACCCAGATACCTTCACTCCCCGCAGAGTAAGACAAAGATTCAACAATTCTCCCCAAGCAGAGTTAGTCCCCCAGCAGCCCCAAAAAGGCACGGTATCCCTAGCAAGTCAGTGATACTTTCCCCCAAGCAGAGTTAGTCTACTGTCAGCCTCAAGGAAGTTGGATTATCCCCCAGAAGATCTCAATATTCTCCAAACGGAGTATACAAACATTCCTAACAAGCATCCCCAGCAGTCTTAATATTCCTCGACGGAAGTATAAGATTGTTCCCCGGTGGAATACCAGACACCCCAGTGGAGCCATTCCCCAGTACGGTTCAAAAGTCTCCCCAGGAAAGTTGAATCAATCTCCCCAGTAGGAAGCTTATCCCCAGTAGATTCTGGAAGCTTATCACCTGCAGAGTACGAACGCCTTTTCCCGGCTTTATTCAGAAGATTACTCCTCACCAGAGCTTATAACTGGGTTATCCTCATCCAATTGCCACAGGAAAGATCGTCCCCGGCGAAATTCTTCCTATCCCCCAGCGGAGTTCATCAAATCTTCCAAAACTCATCAATGGTATCCCCAGCGGAGTTATCATCAAATCTCGGCAAAGTATCTCTTCCCACAGAGTATTCCCCGCAGAGTAACCTCTTCATCAAGTTTATTCCTCAACGGAGTCATCTTCTCCTACCGGTTTATCCTCGCAACCATCATCCCCAGCGGAAACGAAGAACTCTCCTCTTCAATATCAGCCCAGGATTTGACTTCCCGGCATCCGTCAAGGATTTATTTTCCTAGACAAAAATACATTCATAAACATCACATCTTCATACATTATAGCATGCACATACGCATCGCGAACATACAATCTCATTTATTTTGAGAATATCACGCATTTCATACATCATGACATTGCATACAACTAACGTTTTGTCTTTTCAGGACAAAGGTCAATACAAAGATGATTACTATCAACTGTCGCAATTCCAGATTCGATACCTGTATCTAGCCAGGGCATATCTGTGAGCGATTAATTGTGGATTCGACACCTGTATCCAGCCAGGGCATATCTGCATAAAGAAATTCCGGACTCGATTCCTGCATCCTGCTAGGGCACGTCTGAAGAGTTTGAAGATTCGATTCCTGTATCCGGCCAGGGCATATCTGTTGACGACTAATTCCGGACTTGATTCCTGTATCCTGCCAGGGCACGTCTGAAGAGTTTGAAGATTCGATTCCTGTATCCGGCCAGGGCATATCTGTTGACGACTAATTCCAGACTCGATTCCTGTATCCTGCCAGGGCACGTCTGAAGAGTTTGAAGATTCGATTCCTGTATCCGTCCAGGGAATATCTGTTGACGACTAATTCCATACTCGATTCCTATATCCTGCCAGGGCACGTCTGAAGAGTTTGAAGATTCGATTCCTGTATCAAGCCAGAGCATATCTGTTGACGACTAATTCTGGACTCGATTCCTGTATCCTGCCAGGGCACGTCTGAAGAGTTTGAATATTCGATTCCTGTATCCGGCCAGGGCATATCTGTTGACGACTAATTCTAGACTCGATTCCTGTATCTTGCCAGGGCACGTCTGAAGAGTTTGAAGATTCGATTCCTGTATCTGGCCAGGGTATATCTGCTGACGACTAATTCCAGACTCGATTCCTGTATCCTGCCAGGGCATGTCTGAAGAGTTTTAAGATCAACCCATGTAACAGGCCAGGTAATTATCTTTCTTTCTCATGTACGCAAGTTCTCGCTAAGGAATCCCTTACGCGATCGACACCTAGATGGCATCTATAAGCCCATCCACTTACCAACAGTTCCAAATGGCATCTATAAGCCCATTCCCGACAAGATTCTGTTACAGCTCCAGATGGCATCTATAAGCCCATCCTCCTATCCATCATCTCTCTAAATGGAATCTGTAAGCCCATTCCCGCCATCACACTGCTAACACTCTACTATGTGAGTGCAAATTTCTGGGCACTCTAGTGTTCAATCATCTTCCACCTTCGGATCACGAAAGGCATGCAAGCCAATCTACATCCTCAGGTCTAAGAAGATTGAACAGGGGCAACTGTTATACCCCAAAATTTGCCCTCCCATATTTTTCAAAGATTTGGCAAGATCAATCTCCAGATGGTTCAAAATCTCTCCAGGGTTACACAGTCCAATTGCCTCCTAACATAGACAAAATTAGGGTTTTGGTTCTTGCAAAGAAATTGAGGTTTTCAAGGGTCCAATCAAGTCCCATATGCCTATATACATTGTCAAGCATCCATATGTCAAGTTTCAAGACTCACAGCATCAAGTTGCACAGTCAAAAGCCCTAAATGCTTCACAGTCAACTGCATGGGCAAAATGGTCATTTGACAGTCAAAAGTTAAAATTTTTGGTCAACATCTTATTTTGAAGCCACAATCATCATTTGATCAATTCTTGAACATGATTTCACAAGCATGGCTCAAAAAGTCTCAAGATGTCAAAAGTTTATATTTTTGGATAGCTGAAAAGTCAACTGCAGATTGACCAAGGCATAACTTCTTCATGGTTTATCAGAAAAATCCCGTCCAATTCTCATTTTGAAGGGGATGACATTTCCTACAACTAATCTTCACACTCCAAGTCCAAGAAATTCTCTCACAAAAAGTTATCAATTTCAACATTATAGGTCATTTTCAAAAGTCAACAAAAAGGCACTTTAAGTCAAAGACCATAACTTGAGATTGGTAAATCAAAATGACATGGGACCAAAGGCATTGGTTATAAGACTTCAAGACCTTTCCAAAATGTCCAAGAACATGTTCATAGCTTCAAAATTGAGCAAGATATGCATTGGAGAAGTTGGGAAATTTTTGGGAACTTTCAAAAGTCAACTTTGCCTAAAACACTTCAATTTTGCTAATGGGCCTCAAATTCTTTCTTGAATCATTACCCAAGGCCTATGCACGACCCATTGAACTTAAAATGATTTATTTTCTTATTTTTAATTAATTAATTGAATTTATATTAATATTAATTCATTTAATTGGTCTTAATTGTAGGAAAATTCAAAGATATGCTTTTTTAGATCTTTTTGTGAGACAAATAAGGCTAGGGCAAGCTGGCAACTCGTGTGCATCTCAAAGGCATCAAAATATCCATGATTGGCAAGGTTTCATGAAATAAAAGATTGAAAAAAGATTTGATTGCCAATCATATATTCAAACATGAATGCAATGGATTTATGGGCTTAATTCTAACCTAATTCTGTTCCAATACAAATGCAAGAGCTAACCCTAAAGCTAGACACGAAAAATCTGCGATAGAAAGCCATAATCAAATTGCAAAAATTGAAGAAATACTTGAAAACTGAAATCAGTATTCCAAGCAAATTCAAACCCTTTTCGTATTTCCAACACCTTGCTGGGAGTTTCCTGAACGCATTGCAATCAAGAACGAGTCCTAAAGCTCAAAGAACGCGCAAGAACAAGCCCTACGGTTTGCATTATTTTCCAGAACTACATATCATCATTCATGCGTTTTTAACCATTTTTCTTGATTGGTTTGTGTTGTTAGGAACATTCTGAAGCTAATGGAATAATCTAATTGCATTATAACGCTCTGAATCATGATTTGCCATTAACACGTTTTAGGGTTTCCAAGCTTTTAAATTAGGGCTTTCTTATTAAGGTAAAATTAGACCTCAAAACCTGTATGGACAAATTCGTCAGGCCAAGACGAAATCAACCAAACCCTCGCGCTCAATTTATGTGATCTGTGCTGCTAATCGCTATTATTGGGACTTTTGGTTTGTGGGGGTTTAAAACCCCCGCTATCTTGTTTATATTTGTAGATGAAACGAAGAAGACAACAGGCGTGGCAATATGTGACTGGTTGATTCAAATGAGTGGCGCGCTTTTTCTGAATTCCAGCATAATTATCACTTTTCATATATAATACTTGTTTATCAATATGCATACAAACGCGATTCATGGTTCAGATGGTGGGAGACGTGGCTGGCAAATACTGGGACCTGGGTTCGATTCCCAGGTCCCCCATATAATTGTTGATTTTTGTTTTAACATGTTCCAATGCAGTGCCTCTCAAACGTTCCACCATAAGCCTCATGCGTTAGCTTGCCAAGTGGCCTTGATGAACAATCTGAAGGCCAAGAGATGGAGTCCATGGTGTGCTCCAGTCAAACAGCACGCACGTGATTCCTGAAAGTCAACCAGGCTTGGTCTTCTTGGGCCAGAATTGCTCAAAACAAACCTCCACATGGGCCATCACACCCCCTTTGGTTTGCATATTTAATTTTATTTTCTTTTCTTTTGTTTTCTTTTAATTGTTTTAATTGATTTTTATTAATTCACTACAAAATAATTTTTTCCAAATAATAATCAGAAATCATAAAATTGTAAATATATTTAATTATTTATTAATTTCACCATTAACCTATTTTTGTAAATAAATATTAACAATTAATTTAGTTTAATTTAGGTTTTAATTTTAATCCTTTTTCTTAACAAATAAAAATTGCATAGAATTAGGTTTTGACATTTTTAATCATATTTTATTAATCATCATTATTACTATTTATTAATTATTATTTTTGTAAATAAACATGTAAATTAATTAATTAGCTTAAATTAGGATTAACTTTAACATTTTCTTAATAATTAAAATAAACTTAGAACTAGGGTTTTCTCTTAATTTTAATTTCTTTATTTTCATAAAATACAAAAAAACACAAAAATATCTTTCTTGTAAATAATTAATTAAATTGATAATTAGGTTTAATGTTAATTTTAAGCAAAGGACAAAACTCTTAATCTCCCAAAAGGGTCCAAAACCATTGGACGTTCCAATTTAATTCTTTCGCGCACGTTATTTTTATTTGATTATTATGTAACTGCTTCCAAGGATGTAATAGTAATTAGGTTTATCGTTTTTCTTTACTTTCCGCATCTTTATCAAAAACGGGTCTTTGTATTTTGGCGATGTATAGACCCGCGCCTTGTAATAGCGTAGCTTTTATCTTTCAGTATTTTATTTTTCCGCACTCCTAACTGCTAAATTGCGTGAAAGAATGTATGATAATTAAAAACAACTCGTAGCTCACAATTGCATGATCAAAGATAAATGTTAACCTGAAAACAACACACAATGCACATGCCACTTCTAGGGTACGCCTCACTCGTTGCCTCGAAAGTGGTCGTCAAGTATAGGGTGTTTTAGCGGTCGCCCTTATGTCTAAGATCCAGTTGCCTCGAAACGGTTGCCTCGGATTAAAAAGGATCTAGGACATTAGGGTTACTTCTAAGGTGTCCTACTATTGCTTCGGTGACCACACTGTCCCTACAATCGAATTGACCCGAACACCTCCAACGGTGGTGCTACCTATCTCTCAATGGTGGGATGGCACTACCTTAAGGACTTTTACACAGCCTAATTCCTTAGGGTAGGTAGATGACTCATGGGTACTCGCTCTCTTCAAAAACAAATCAAAAATCTTTTCACACTGACACTTTCAAAAGCTTTCAAAATAAATTTTTCAAACACTCTTGAGGACAGATACAAGAGTCACTCAGAAATCTTTCAATGAAACTTTTTCAAACCCACTCACATTTGAAAAGCAAACATATTTTGAAAACATAAGAGCAAGTACCTAAGAGCCCGTGGATAACCACAGATAGAAAGGGTGCTAACACCTTCCCTTTCTATAAATCTACCTCCCGAACCGAAAGACATTCTCAATAAGGAATTTTGCTGTGCTTTTGTCCTTTCCATGTTGGAGAACATAAAAGACGGTGGCGACTCTTGCTTACCGCGACATACGCGAACCAGCTTTAAACAGTCAGTTCTATTTCCACCGATCACAGTAACCCTAAAGTCTTAAAGATCCTTTCGAGGAAACATTTCCGAGGCAACATTTGAACGGGACAGTTGATCTTTTAGACAGGAGGGCGACCACTAAAATTTCCTATGCTTAATGATTGTTTACCGAAGGCAACCGAAGTGAGGTAAACCCTAGGAGTGAATATGTGCATATGAGTTATTTCAGTTATTTAATCTTTGCACATTAGGTGATCTACCGTTTTAATTTTTTTCAAGCATCTTTCCATACAATCCTATTATCATACATCTAACAGTTAAAGATTGCGGAAATGAAAAGTACGAGAAAAATAAACCTAACTATTACAAGGCTTCGGGGAGGGGGATTAATTACATAACCAAAAATCGGGGAAAAGCGATAAATAAAAACCCTAGTTTTAACTATTACAAACCAATAAGCAGTTACATAATAATGAAAAAGAAATAATTAAACGCGTGGCGAATTAAATACGTGGATAGGTAACCTAAAACCCTAATTGAGGGAGAAAAGATTTTTTTATGGATTTATTTGAGAAGAACACAATTTAATTACAAATTAATTAAATCCTAATTTCTAACTATCTTTAATTATGAAAGAAACTAAATTAACCTAATTTACTAATTAAATCAAAGAAATAAATATTTATGAGAAAAATGATTTTGGTGTACTTTTGAGGAAAATTAGCTAAGTTATGTACAAATAAAATCCTAAGTCTAATTACTTTTAATTATATAAAAAAAGATTAAATTACCCTAAATTAATTAAACTAATTAATAAAAATATTTATTAAAAAAAGATTTTTGTGATTTTGATTTGTTAATTTAATAAAAAATAATTTTTGTGTTGATTAAAAGAGAAAAAGAAAGTAACTAGAGAAAAGAAATTAAAAAAAGTAACCAAATGGGCCTGTGTTGACTTGCTGAAAGGGGGTGAGAATCTAAACTTTTCAGGCCCAACAAGCTAAGCCCGGGTTGACCATGCTGGATTAGGTGTGGCATTGACTTGAAGGCGCACCATGGTCTTTCAAGGTTGACCGTACATCTGGTTGCAAGATGGATCTACTGGTTGATTATTGGAGGCACATGGTAGACACTGGACAGTGATGCGCACAAGATCTGCAAGAGAATTGTAAGAAATAAACAAAATGCAGGAGGCAGGGCTCGTACCCCTGACCTCCTGCACACGCGTCTGGGAAACATCACCTTGTACCACTGGGACATTGTTTCATTTGTTAATATCAATAACAAAAATAAAATATATTGAAAAACAAAATCAATTGCTATAACACGTGCGTAAATTCAAACCAGCCAGTGGTGCTTTGCCACGTATCATCTTCTTCTCTGTCTGTCGTATTAGGCTGAATACTTTTACCTACGGACAGGACTCCATAGCTAAAACCCTGTCACCTTCAAAAATGCAACAAACATGATATAATTTTCATCGGAGGCCATGAATCAACTGGGCTTGAAGCCCTGATCATCATGGTACCCATATCCTTCCTAATTTGGCCTGTACTAAGAAACCCCAAAACTAAGCTTGGAACCCTAATCATGGAATCTTGCCTTTCCTGCACTTAAAATTCAATTAAATGACATAGAGGGCTTCGAATCCTTATGACAAACAAGAATGTAGGGTTAATTCTCACTGAAAACGCATGCATATATGAAATAAAAAACCAAAAACTGTGGGACAAAACGGGTCTTATAGCTTACAATTTTGAACCTTTCAGGCCTTGGAGATGATGGGAATAGCTTCTGGGAACGTCAAGGAAGGGATTGGTAGTCTTGAAATGCTTTGAAACGCCTTGTAGATTGAAAACCGATTCACACTTTTGTCCAAATTTTTGAGTTTTCTTCATGGATTTTCACGGCTGCAAACCTTGTGTTTATGATTTGGAATTGTTGTATACATATAGTAGAGCATATTAGGTCAATAAAATTGCATCATATCTTTGAGAATTATGAAAATTTGATTTGATTTGATTCATGTATGATATCTTTCCAAAACAAGCTTCAATCCAATCTTTTCCAATCCTAATGAGTCTTGCACAAATTGATCATCATGCTAGCTGTACATAGACTCCAAATGTGCACAAAAATCCCAAGATTTGATTTTCTTTTATTATTTTACCATTTAATTTGATTTATTTTGATTTAAATGAATAAAAAATCAAAATAAATGATAAAAATAATAAAATAATAGGTGGAAAAGCTCAGGGGTCGTGGGTACTATTAGAAACATGTTTCAAACAAGAAAACATGGACCCCTTTGGGAAAAAATGCAAATTTGATCAATGTTGACTTTTGACAATTTTCCAAAAATTGCCAACTTTGACAATGCACAACTCTCTCAATTTTGACCCTAGGAGTGTGTTCTTTGACTTTTTAGAAATCTTAGGATGTCCCCTAAACAACCCTTTTGGTTTCATCTTAATTGGATCTTCCATGGTCATGTATGAAGCTTTGACCCAAAAGGTGTTTTTGTTGACTTTTCAAAAGGACCTATAATGTAAAAATTCATATCTTTTGATGAGTGCATATTTTGAACTTGTGGGCTGAAGATGAATTGTAGGCAATTGCATCATCTTCAAAATGATCCTTGGATGGAAACTTTCTGATAAAGTATGAAGAAGTTATGCTTGGCAAATTTGGGTTGACTTTTCCTACAAAACCCTAATTTAGCAACTTTTAGGTTTTGATGAATTTGGAGCATTCCTTGAGGAATCATGATCAACCCTTGATCAAATGATGGAAGTAATTTCAAAATGTTTATGTTGACCAAAAATCTTGAGGTTTGACTGTATGTGGGCCACAATTGACTTTTGACCCAATACAGCCGATTCTCAAGCATTTGAGCAGTTGACTGAGCAAACTTCTTTGTGCAAGGCATGAAACTTGACATGGATGATCTTGGGAACGTATTAGTACCTTGGGAAGCGTTTGAGTCCTTTGTGGTTCATGCATCTTGATGAAAAGGGAAACCCTAATTTGAGGTATACTACCTTAGGAGAGAGTTTGTCTGGTCAACTCTTGGACTTCCTTGAGCAACTTGGGGACCTCAATTGACATTTGTTGAGTAAAATGGGAGGGAAAAGTTTTGGGTACAACAACCTCCATTGAGTCCTAGTCATGGCATTCTTACCCATGTAGTTCTCAGAGACATGACTCTTTTTCTCAGACCTGAACTCGCGCCTATAATGGACAATCGACTTTCCTTTATCTCTAGCATGACAACACTTTTATGTGTCTCCATTTTTCCTTGAGGCTTAATCCATGTGCCTCTAGGGGCACTGATAGATGGAACGAAACTCCTTGGTTTGGATTGGAAGTTTCTCACAACATTTCTTGAAGTCTCCTCTTTCCTATGATGGAACCTTTGTTAAGTGTCAACTTTTCCAGAAAATTCATATCAATTATTGACACTTTGAGAAATTTTATTTTACTTTTGATTAGGTTAAATATTTATTTTAAGTCATTTTGCATGAGTTCAAAGAATTGTGAATGTTTAATTTGTTTGTTAGTGTTTCAACAAATTTGTGCAGAAAAGATGGCAAAAAGGGAGAATTTTAGCTTGCTAAGCAAAAGAAACAAAAGTGTTGATTCTGCAAAGGATCGCCCGGCGACAGGATGCCTCACCCGACGAAAATGGTGAAAAATAGAAGCTTCAATTATGTATTGCTTAGCTCTTGGGTCGCCTGGCAAAAGCAGGATCGTCAGGCGAAGCGTTCTTGTTGTCGGGCGCCGAAAGATACTCTTTTGGGGTTTTAACACGCCCAGCTGGTCACGTGTGGCATTATGCCAGAATTTCCCGGTGATGCTTTATGGTCGCCCGACGATGGAGCGCAGATAGGCTATACTTTTGGCTACTTTTTGCCACCTTTTATGGAAACTTTCCACCAACTTTTGTCTTGTGGAGGGAAAATTCTGATTTTGTATATAGAAACCTTTTGTTCTATGGATCATAAGATTACAAGATAGAAAATACTTTTTGTTCTTATCTCTTGAGAGGAGAAAGGGAAGAACACTCTTGCATCTTGAATCAAGGAGACTTGAGTATTGATGTTCATCAACATCCATTGTTTATTCATTGAGTAAGGTATCATGACAATGAGTAGATAAACAATTTTTGTGTCAAGGTTAGAAGTAGTCAACGTAGACTTAATGTATTTCTTTTAATAATTTTGTATATGAACTTGGTTGAAGACTAATACATGTTGAATATCTTTGTATCATTGTTATTTTTATGGTTTGGTTCATTATTGAGAAGTAAGTTCCAAGCTTGACCTAAAATATTCATCTACTAATAAACAAGCTCTAGACATAGATTTGTGAGTTAGTATTCACTTGTGTTGTACCCCAAAATTTGCCCTCTCATTTTATCAACATTTCTCATCACAAGACTCTTGGAACTCAAGATCAAGCTAGGGTTTGCTCTGCTCAAGACATCTCCTTGCACTGATGACCTAAATTAGGGTTTGAGTTTGCACAGGGATTTTTGGACCTTCAACGCCCAAAGTGACTTTCATACTTCATGTTGGACTCATAAGTTTTCCCATACCAAGTTTCAAGCCTTGAATCAAATTTTTGCCCAGTCAATTGGACAGTTGACCTAAAAATCAGCTGTATTGGGGAAAAAAGTCAACTGTGGCCAATTTACAGTCAAACCTCATGCATTTTGACCCACATCAACATTATGAACTAATATGAACCATTTGATCAAGTTTGGACCACTATACCACAAGAAATTTGATCAGATCACCAAAAGGGTAAAATGGTCATTTTTAGGGTTTTGATTGTACAAAGGCAATTTCTGACTTTTTAACCTAGCCAATGGCAAATTAGGCTCAACCATGGACTCAAAGACTCAATGACCCCATCTTGACTTATTCAACAAGTTCAAAAGATCTCAAATGCATGGGATTGACAGATGAATTTTTCAGTCAACTGATCAAAATTTGACTGTACACTAAAAAGTCAAACTTTGACTTTTTGGTCAAAATCAAGTGCCAAGGGTAATTTTTCATCAAGATGTGTCAAATTATGAGACTTGTTCATCAAGAAACCCAAAATTGCAAATTAGGGTTTGAAATTGAAAATTTTCATAACTTAGAATTTTTCTAAGTTATGAAATTTTCTTAATTTTTCCTAACTTTGCCCCACATTTTCACCATGATGCAAATGGATTAAAACAAAATCTCCAACATGAAAGTTGTAGTCCTCCACAAAGTCTACAACTTTGATTCACAAAGTTTTCTCAAAAGAAGCTTGGATCTCAAGTTATGTGTTTTGGAACAAGGGTCCCTAAAACTTTTAACTTAGTGAAATTTTACCCTAGTTTAGGCAGGATTTTGACCTATCTTCTTGGCCATTTTTCACATAGTTACACTTGGAATCTCAAGTTGCATTTCAAAGATAGATTATAGGGCATGTTTCAAGATTTCCAAATTGTCCAAGAAACACGATTTGAGCTAGAAACACGATTGCTTGAGCCTCAAAACACCCCATAGCCAGAAATCACATTCCTTTGGCAAAACAGGGCAGGTTCTGCAACTTGAGTTCCATAGCTCATTTGGCTCGTGAGTTTTGCCAAAAGTTGCTTCAAACATCTTCCATTCAACTCACTCAAGCTATCTCATACCTCAAACACCAACTGTAACTCCATTTACAGTGTTCACCATTTTCATTTTGAGCTTGTGCAGGTTGAGTTCTATAGGCTGATTCAAGGACATTCAAGGCAAGCTAGCTATTGGAAAAGGTAAGGTGAAGTTCAGGCAAGCTACCAGACACCTCAAACCTTGTTGAAAAGCACTACATTTCCCTACACGAATCCAACTAAAACATGTTTTTCTCCACTTTCTATCTCTCTATTTAGGAACATTTAGCCTTAGGTTTGTGAATAAAAAATGTAGTGTTCATTGCCATGAAGTTGTACATATGCTCAGTTTTCATTTATATTAAGTGTGCTAGGAGAATTTCATCCATGAACATACTGAAAAAACTAGGTCAGATTTTAGGGCCAGAGAAATTCTCTCTGGTCTTTGAGAATTAGGATTAGTTTTTTATATGGTTGGAATCGTCTTGAAATTCTCTACAAGTTTGATGTTGTGAGTTTTTGCAATAGAGCTCATATGCAGGATGTCCCAAGTTTGAACAGGCGCGCGTGTTTTTTCAAATCTGGAGGTTGAAGACGAAGCTGGCTTGGGCTAGGCTTGGCCTGACTTGCTTTTAACACCTCCCATTTTTATTTTTGCACCCCCTGGCCCAATTTCTTGTATTTTTACATTTTTGCATTTTTGTTTTCATTTCTGATTTTGTTTATTTATTTCCAAATATAAAAAATGCTTAAAAATATTTTCATAAATTTTTTACATTTATTTGGCATTTTATTTTAAGTTTTCTAACCTAAAAAACAATTTAAATACTTTTATTTCATTTATTCAAGCTTGAAAATAAATATGTAAATTATAATTTTATTTTTTTATATTTTTTATTCATAATAAAAATATTTTCCTAAATACATTTTATTTTTGAAGTTTTTTTATTATATATTGTACATATTTAATTTGATTAATACACGCACGCACGCACGCACGCACGCACGCACGCACGCACACACACACATACACACACACACACACACACACACACACACACACACACACACACACACACACACACACACACACACACACACACACACACACACACACACACACACACACACACACACACACACACACACACACACACACACACACACACACACACACACACACACACACACACACACACACAATAGCTTAGAATTAAATTTAATTTGGATGTAATAGTAAATTAGGGTTTATATTTCTTGTCAAATATCCCGTATTCAAAATTGTACCCCCATCCCCATAATCATGTTGTAATAGCTTAGAATTTTAATTCTCGCACTTTACGCTTTCAATTATGCCATGATTAGAGAATTAGGATTTGTATGCAAAAATCCAAATCAACAAATAGTTTGACCTAATCAAAGACAAAATTGCATGAAAATCAAACACAATGCACACTTGCACCCCTAGGGTTACAATCCACTTGTTGCCTTCAAAAATGGGCCATGATATGCATGTTGAGTACTTTGGCAAAACAAAAGATCATAGTCCTTCGATGATGCTATCTTGGTTGCCTAAAAAAATGATCAAGTCCCTCAAAAAAATTGCCAAAGATGCCTAACACAATTGCTATCATGGTCTATACGATGACCCGCGCCTGTCCCGTTTAACATCCTAACACAAGGTTGTTCACCAAATACAATGGTGAAACAACACTGTCAAAAGGGTTAAAAACATTAGGAAGGATCTTTGAGTAAAATAGGGTAGATAGCTCTTAGTTACTTGATCAAAAGCTTACAAAAACATCCTTTCTATTTTCAAACACACTTCATAACACAATTTCAAAACATTATCCGAATCAAACTTTCAAACATTGAAATCTTTTCAAAAGGAAAAAACACCTTTGTATACATTCAAACAAGAATCATTACAAAGGTTACCACAACGATGGTCTCTTTTCAAAACATCTTTCAAAACCACACACAAAGCACCATTTCAAACAATTGGAAAAGCAAAGCAAGTGATCTAAACAAGTAACTAAGAGCCCATGGATAACCATGGATGAAAAGGGTGCTTGCACCTTCCCTTTTCATAATCTACTCCCCGAACCCAAGAAAACATCTCAAAGGTCTTTCCTGTGCTTTTTGACCTTTCCTTAGGATAAAATAAAAAGTCGGTGGCGACTCTTGCTAAACCGAAACATTTGCGAACACAAACGCAAAACCTCAAGTCAGTTCTCCCACCGTATCACAGAAATGGCGACTCTGCTGGGGAAAACTTTGAAAGTTGAGTAACCTTAGGGTTTAGATCACCTTTGCATGCTTATCTTGATTGCTTTGATTGCTTTACATTTGGTTCTCTTGTTTGGGTTTTGAATCCTCCATCCGGATTTTTGGGAAACATTCATAGGTAAATAGCAATACGTTGTGGAAACTGTGCGGGGTACACCGACATGGTTGAAGCAATAACTATATTAGTGCGACATATTTGTGAGTACCGGTAGCCTTTGAGTCAATCAAAGAGAATACGGGGCCGCTGAGTGATGTCATGAAGCACTAATGAACTCTTAGAACCTTACTTGACCATCTTCGGCTTTTTTTAGGGGTAGTGAGATGACCGGCTTTGGTACAGTCCGAAGTTGGTAGATACTCGATACTACACTCATTGAGGGTTATTTTCTTGGAATATTTTGGTCTCCAGTTAAGTGGCTAAACCAAAACAATGAATACAAAATAATCCAGTGATATTGAGCTCCTTAGAACTCGGTTACTATTTATAGGACAGGTTGAGCCAACTAACTTCAAGAGGGTACTTACCTATGAAACCTCATGCAAGCCTGAAACTAGGATCTTGTGTGATTTGCTTGTACATATGTTTGTGCATACATCATGAACATCATAAAGCATCATATGCATCCACTAACCATTTCAAGGGTTTGGATCTTCATCTTTGTTCTTATTTTGTAGGTCATGGAATCTCTTTGCAGGAAAACAATTCAAGTCAACCTTATGAGAATCCCTCCTCAACTTAAGGAGCTTACTTCCAATATTCCAGAGAATTCTCCTTTCAGTGAAAGAAATGGTAGACTTCTCAACTTGGTCAACTCCAACATTGAAGAAGACATGGTGAAAGTTCTCTTCCAGTTCTTTGACCCCCTACACCATTGCTTTACATTTCCTGATTACCAACTAGTACCTACTTTGGAGGAATTTTCTCAACTTCTGAGTATTCCTATTCTTCACCAACTACCCTACAACGGTACGGAAAAAGAGCCAAATCCTGAAGATGTTGCTCAAGCATTACACTTGCAACCATCTGATATCAAAGGTCATTGGGAAACCAGAAGTGGTGTCAAGGGTTTCTTGGCAAAATTTCTGTTTGAGAAGGCACAAGACTGCTGGAATTCTTTGGATCTACAAGCTTTTGAGGAGATTGTAGCACTTCTCATCTATGGGTTGGTCTTGTTCCCAAACCCTGATCAGCTTAAAGATGTGAATGCTGTCAAGAGCTTTATATCTCAGAATCCTGTACCTACATTGCTTGGGGATATCCTACACTCATTTCACACATGAACAATGAGGAAAAGAGGTGTTCTCATGTGTTGTACTCCTCTTCTAGCAAGGTGGTTTATTTCTCACCTTCCCCAAACAGTTTTGAAGAATGAGCAGGGTTTAAGGTGGTCACAACGATTGATGACCCTCACACATTCTGATGTTCATTGGTGTTCTCGGTCCAGAGAAAATGTCATCATCATTGATCATTGTGGGGAATTCCCTAATGTCCCACTACTTGGCATTAGGGGAGGCATTACCTATAACCCTTGTTTAGCTCTAAGACAGTTTGGATATGCTCGAAGGGATGGCCCTCACAACATGCTGATTCCTGACTTGGTTTTTGACTTTAACAATGACGCTCAAGGACTTCGACAAAGGTTTATCCGAGCTTGGAGGATGCCCAACAAAGTGGATAGTAAGACACTGGGACACAATAATTCCATCCCCCTTGAGCCTTATCTCAAGTGGGTACGAACCCGCGCCCAGAGTCTTATGATGCCTTACCCTCATATTCTCCCCGTGATCAAATAGCCTGTTATGGAAGGAGAGGTTCCATACACCCTCCTACATCCTGACATGCCAACATCATTGGAAGAATTACAAAGGAGTTGGATACAACTCAAGGAAGAACGGAATACTTTTGAAGCCAGCTTCTATGCCAGTGAGAAGAAGGTTTTGGAACTTACCCGCCGAATTCACGAAGAGGAGACTCTCAACACTTACATCGCACCAAAAAGGATGCGCAATGTCTTTTTACATTAAGAATTTTGTAATATTTTGCCCATGGGGCATTTATGTACTAACAAATTTCTTCTTATTAATATGACGTGTGTTCGTTTTTTTTGCAACAAATTTGAATTTCTGAATCCTTGAATGCATTACATGAATAACATATCATTCATCATATGCATAAACAGGTCTTCATGCCAGGTTTCCTTATCTTTCTGCTGTTTATTTCAGCAAGATGGATTTGGAGCAGACGGTTAAAGATCTGCAAGCACAGAATTCGCAATTCCAACAACTCCTCATGACCTTAGCAAAGGGTCAAGAGGATCTTAAAGCACTGTTGGAGAAAGAGAAAGACAAAGAGAAAAAGAAGAAAAGGACTGGTGTGGCCACTATGGGAAGAAGGTTTGAAAGCCAGGCTAGAAAGGTCCTCGAGTTCCCCTCGACGTTTGATGAAGGGGTTAGTAAAGGTAAAGGAGTTGCAATGCCCTCCGAGTCTGAAGCTGAAGAGGAAGAGGAAGAAGAGGAGGAGGTTTACTCTGAACAGCAATATCCTCCTGCGGATGATAAATATAAAAATATGGAAGAGCGATTAGCGGCTATGGAGTTTCAAAGGGTACCTGGGTTAGATTTTGAAGAATTGGGGTTGGTTGCTGGGATCGTCATTCCTCCTAAGTTCAAAGTACCTACATTTGCTAAATATGACGGTTTGTCCTGTCTGAAGATGCATCTGAGATCCTACGTCAGAAAGATCCAACCTCACTCTTCTGATAAGGATCTATGGGTCCACTTTTTTCAAGATAGTTTGTCGGATACACAATTGGACTGGTTCTATCAACTTGAGAGATCTGATGTTCATAACTGGGAGGACTTAGCTGCTGCTTTCTACCGACAATACCAATACAATATGGATTTAGCGCCTACTCGTACTCAACTACAGAGTATGGGTATGGCCTCTAATAAGGGATTTAAGGAGTATGCCCAGAAGTGGCAAGATTTGGCTGGAAGGGTGCAGTCACCGTTGTCGGATAGAGAGCTGGTTGACATGTTTCTGGGGACCCTGTCTAGTCCATTCTTTAATCATTTAATCGGGAGCTCATATGCAAGGTTCACCGAATTAATACTGACAGGTGAGAGGGTCGAGGCTGGCATTAAGAGTGGTAAAATTCAGAAGGATGCAACTGCTTCCACTACTGTTAAGAAGACCTTCCCAGCCAAGAAAGAAGCTTCTGCTGTTTATTCCCAGAGAAATCAAGGAAGGACGGAGCGCCGACCAAGGGTGGGGGCTGTGATGATTCAGAACTCTTCAACCGATCAACCTCGCAGCAATTAACCAAGAGCTAATCAGCAAAGGGTAGAAATGCCATAACGACAATTCACCCGAATCAATATGACACCGACTCAGGTCCTCCCTCATCTGTTAAAGTTGAACCTTACCAACTTGAAAGAAGCACCGAAAAACCCAAATACCTCTTCTCCTTATTATCATTTCAATGCAAAATATGCATATCACTCGGACAGTGTAGGGCATGATACCAACAACTGTTGGGCTCTTAAAAACAAGATCCAAGACCTAATAGACGCCAAGGAAGTAGAGTTTGATGCTTCCGAAAAACCCAACGTGATATTCGCTCTTATGTCAAAACATGGTATTAATGTCCATGCCATTGTGAAAGATCTTCATGTTACCACTATAAATGACCTTTTGACTCCGTTACCAATGATTAAAGTGAATTTGATGAAAGCCGGGATCTTCCCAGGCTGTGGAAAATACTGTTACTTTTGTTCAAACTTGCAAACTGACTGCCCACTGTTGAAATCAGGCATCCAACGCCTGATGGATACCCAAGAGATCCTATTTCAAAAGACTCTTATTGATACTATCACTCATGTTACTCCTGCTACCTTTGTTACTTCAATCAATGACATTGCTATAATAACCATCTCAGACAATCTTTCCAAGACCTACAAAAGGCCAGTTAAGATTACGCCTGATCCTAAGTTTGTACCGTTGAAAATTACCATGCCGGGGCCTGTCCCCTATAAGTCCAACAAAATGATACCATGGAATTATGGAGGAGAAATCTTCTACCATGGTGTCAAACAGATCGAATCAGTCCAAGAAAATTTCGAGGAAGAAACTCTTGATGTGGGAAATATTGCGGGTACGAGTAAGATAACTCGTAGTGGAAGAATCTTCTCTCCGGAGATTGCTCCTCCACGGGCAGTCTTCAGACCCTCAAGTGCTTCTGTGCCTGTCAAGATATCTGTGCAAGGTCCAGTGATTGAAGAAATTGTTACTCCTAAAGTTGAACCCTCTGCTGTTATTACTGGTAAAGGTAAGGGAATCGAAGAAGCGCCCGTCAGGACGAGGGCTCAGACTTTGGTTATTCCTGAGACCACCCAAAAGGAGATGGAAGAAATCTTAAAGATAATCAAGAAGAGTGACTATGATGTCGTAGAGCAGCTGGGGCAAACCCCTTCGAAAATCACTATGCTAGCTCTGCTGCTTTGCTCCGAGGCGCACGCCAAGGCCTTGATCAAATTTCTGAAAACAGCACACGTGCCTCAAGAAACTTCTGTAGACCAGTTTCAAGAGTGCGTGGCTAGCCTTACAGCCGATAATGGTCTTGGTTTTTCCGATGCTGATTTGACCCAGTGATACGGTGGGAGAACTGACTTGAGGTTTTGCATTTGTGTTCGCAAATGTTTCAGTTTAGCAAGAGTCGCCACCGACTTTTTATTTTATCCTAAGGAAAGGTCAAAAAGCATAGGAAAGACCTTTGAGATATTTTCTTGGGTTCGGGGAGTAGATTATAGAAAGGGAAGGTATTAACACCCTTTCTATCCATGGTTATCCATGGGCTCTTAGTTACTTGTTTAGATCACTTGCTTTGCTTTTCAATTGTTTGAAATGGTGCTTTATGTGTGGTTTTGAAAAATGTTTTGAAAAGAGGCCATCGTTGTGGCAACCTTTATAATGATTCTTGTTTGAATGTATACAAAGGTGTTTTTGTCTTTTGAAAAGTTTCCAATGTTTGAAAGTAGGGTTTTGAAATTGTGTTGTGAAGTGTGTTTGAAAATAGCAAGGATGTTTTTGCAAGCTTTTGATCAAGTAACTTAAGAGCCATCTACCCTATTTTACTCAAAGATCTTTCTTATGTTTTTAACCCTTTTAACAGTGTTTCTTCACCATTGTATTTGGTGAACAAACTTGTGTTAGGATGTTAAACGGGACAGGCGCGGGTCATCGTATGGACCATGATAGCAATTGTGTCAAGTATTTTTGGCAATTTTCCTTAAGGGACTTGATCATTTTGTTTAGGCAACTCAGATAGCGTCATCGAGGGACTATGATCTTTTGTTTTGTTTTTGTTTTGCCAAAGTACTTAACATGCATACCATGGCCCATTTTTGAAGGCAACAAGTGGATTGTAACCCTAGGGGTTCAAGTGTGCATTGTGTTTGTTTTTCATGCATTTTTGTCTTTGATTAGGTCAAACTATTTGTTGGTTTTGATTTTGCATACAAGCCCTAATTCTCTAATCATGCCATAATTGAAAGCATTAAGTGCGTAAAAATAAATCTAAGCTATTACAACTTTGATATAGGGAGGGGGGTACAATTTTGAATAGGGGATTATTTTGCAAGAAATATAAAACCCTAATTACTATTACATCCAAATTGAATATCAAATGCAATCAAAATTTAAATGTACAATATTTAAACAAAATGAACAAATATTAAATAAAAATGTATTATGCAAAAAAAAGTTTTTTATGTATGCAAAGTATTTTTAAATGTAAAGAAATGCAAAGAAATATGTAAAAATAAAAAAAGATTAATTTTTGATAAAGGGGTAAACCCTAATTTTCTTTAAAGAAAATAATATTACATTATTTATACACAAAAATATATTAATATGTACAAAATAAAAATATATTATAAAAAATGTTTTTTGATATAAAATGACAATAAAAATAAAAGTGTATATTTTTTATATTTTTAATCTATGTTTTTTTTTAATAAAATAAAGTATATATGTATATATATGTATTAAATATATTAAGGGTGTATAAAATAAAATAAAATATTTACAAAAATAAAATATATTCAAGAAAATATTTTCAATGTGAATAAAAAATAAGAAATGAAAATAAAAGTATTATTAACATTATTTTCAAGTTTTAATAAATAATATAAAGAATTTAAAGATTTTAATGTTAGAAATAATTAAAATAAATACCAAATAAATGTAAAAAATTATGAAAATATTTTTTAGGCATTTTTTATGTTTGGAAATAAAATAATAAAGTCAGAAATGAAATAAAAATGCAAAAATAATAAAAATACAAAAAAATGGGCCAGGGGGTGTGAAACTGAAAATGGGGGGGTGCTAAAAGTAGGAAGTAGCCAGGCCCAGCCCAGCTACTTCATCTTCAACCTTCGTCCAACAGAAACACGCGCGTGGGTAGTTCAAACTCGTATCTCCTGTTTCAGTGCTTAAAAACAAAAACTTGTAACATAAAAATTGTAGAGCATAATCACACGATTCCAACCATATAAAAAACTTGATCTAACTCTCAAAGACCAGAGAGAATTTCTCTGGCCCTAATTTCTAACCTAGTTTTTTCAGAAAGTTCATGGATGAAATTCTCTTAGCACGTTTAATATAAATGAAAACTGAGCATATGTATGGTTTCAGGGCAATGAGTACTACATCTCTCATTCACAAACCTAAGGCTAAATATTCCTAAATAGAGAGATAGAAGTTCATGAAATACCTGTTTCAGTTGAGTTCGAGTTGGACAATGCAACAACTTTCAATGAGGCCTGAGGTTCTTTTGAGCTTGCTTGATGTTCCCTGGATCTTTCCCAATGCTTAGTTTGCTTTGAAATGGCCTGAATCAACCTCTAGAAGTCAACCTGCATAAGCTTGAAACAGAAATGGTGAACACTGTAAATGGAGTTACAGTTGACAATGGAGGTTTGGGACAACTTGAGTGAGTTGAATGGAAGGTGTTTGAAGTGGAATGGAGCAAAACGCACGAGTGAAATGTGATTTGGCTTGTGATTTGCAGGTCCTGCCCTGTTTTGCAAGAAAATGTGGTTTTTATGCACAAGGGGGTTTGAGAGGTGAAAGGCTCGTGTTTCTGGCTTACAAGGATATGAAAAACTTGTTTGAAAACTTTGCTTGAGTTCAATATATCAGATGTGTGAGTTATTGACTTTTGGCACAATGACTTGTTTTGAAAGAAAAGTTTGAAGTGAAATAAGATAGGCATGTACAGGCTATCTCCAAGCATGCACAAGTTCCTTGTACCTTTGCCTGAGTTTATGGAACTTGTTTGCTGCAAGGAAAGAAGTCCAAGGCTCAATAAAATGCAATTTGACATAAAGTTGCCTTTATGAAAATGGAAGTGCCATCTTTATGCCCAAAATGGAATTATTCAATGTGTCAAGCTCTAATGATCAGAATAAAACCAATATCCAATGTATTTGCATTCAATTTTTGAGTGTAAATTGGTTTAGAGGCCTGTAATTAAGTACAAAGCTATCTTGGTCAGATTTTGCAAGTTGTATGAACATGTATTGGCCATGGTTTCAAAGTGAGTTTTTGCCAACTTCAAGCATTTGATTCTCCCTAACCACAAAGGTGTTTGAGGAGTTCTTGGACAATTTGGAAATCTTGCAACATGTACTATAATCCATATTTGAAATGAAACTTGAGACTACAAGTGGAACTATGTGAAAAATGTCCAAGAAGATGGGTCAAAATCCTGCCTAAACTAGGGCAAAATTTCTCTAAATTAAAAATTTTAGGGACCCTTGGTCCAAAATTCATAAATTGAGATCCAAGCTTATTTTGAGAAAACTTTGTGAATCAAAGTTGTAGACTTTGTGATGGACTAAAACTTTCATGTTGTAAGTTTTATTTGAATCCATTTGCATCTTGGTGAAAATGTGGGACAAAGTTAGGAAAAATTAAGAAAATTTCATAACTTAGAAAATTTCTAAGTTATGAAAATTTTCAATTTCAAACCCTAATTTGCAATTTTGGGTTTCTTGATGAACAAGTTTCATAATTTGACATGTCTTGATGAAAATCACCCTTGGCACTTGATTTTCACCAAAAAGTCAAAGTTTGACTTTTCAGTGTATAGTCAAATTTTGATCAGTTGACTGAAAAATTCATCTGTCAATCCTATGCATTTGAGATCTTTTGAACTTGATGAGTAGGTCAAGATAATGTCATTGAGTCCTTGAGTCCATGATTGAACTTGATTTGCCATTGGCTAGGTCAAACAACCAAAAATTGCCTTTGTACAGTTAAAACCCTAGAAATGACCATTTTGCCCTTTTGGTGATCTGATCAAATTTCTTGTGGAATTGTGATACAAATTTGATCAAATGGTTCATATGAGTTCATAATGTTGATGTGGGTCAATATTCATGAGGTTTGACTGCCAATTGGCCACATATGACTTTTTCCCCAATACAGCTGATTTCTAGGTCAACTGTCCAATTGACTGGGCAAAAAATTGATTCAAGGCTTGAAACTTGGTATGGACAAACTTGTGAGTCCTGTAACACCCCTACTAATAAACCCCGAATTAAACGATATAATTAAAATCAGAGAAAATAAAAATTTTGCACAGAGGAGTGTCACAACATCAATTCACATATTCAAGAAAAACGGACATGACATATTCGTCACTTTAATCATTTAATCACATAATACATTCATGGCATATACTTTCTTTTTCGTGCAAACGCAACGGATTCATAATAACTTCATCTCCAAAGGAGGAATCAAAATATAAAATTCAAGGCATTAAGCCATATGGTTCATACACCAAACATGTTATCAAGTCATAATACACATACATCAATATATAATCAAAACAATGGATTATATACAAGTATAATCCATCTACAAAATATACGAGTTCGAATGCGGACACCTAACTCCCAAGTGTTACAACCAGAGCATCGACTCGATAAACCAAAATAAAACGGATTACAATCCAAATGCATCCGCTAAGCTAGTGCCTCGCACTACCGTCTTCGGTACCTGAACAATGCCGAAGCAAGCATTTTCCAACAGAAGGGTAAGAATTCTAACAAACATAAAGTATGTAATTTAAAGCAAATGAAAGCACTAAATAAATAGGAATTCTTACACCTTTTCCAATTCTTGCATAAACAACATAATATATTCATTTAATCCAATTCACATATTCAACAACTCAAAGAAATGAAACACAATCAATTCATTTACCAATTAGCACATAATGCATAATATTCAACAACACATAAACTCAACAAAATGTGTATGTGCGACTCGACACAACGACACAACTCATGCATGTGGTACCAATCATCCATTATCCTCGGACTTGCCGATGTCTATCCCTCAGACGGATAATCACAAAAGCCCATTCCCTAAGCTTTCAAACCCCCACTCTGAGTTTGGGACGAGCCACTAGCCTCCACGAGACTAACAAACGTCGCCTCTTGACACGACTTATGATGCGGTGTGCAATTTAACAACAACAATATGCAAACCAAGACAATCCCAATCTCAATTACAAGCATACATCACCATAATTCAACCCTATGAATTATTCCACAAAACTTGCACACAAACATCAAATTCAAAATCATCTCAACAATATCACACAACATCAAAATATTTATAAAACAAACACATCATTTCCGAAATCGGAAATTAACCAAATATCTCGAAAATATAACACACCTATAATTTAATTCATCTCCGGTCGTACTCAAAATATGAAGTTTTATCGGTAAACCGTAACCGGTTATATAATTAATCACACTGTTAATTATAATATATATTAATTTATATTAACTATAAAACATAATAATTTATTTATACTAAATATATAATAGTAGTAGAAACTTATTTGTTTTGGAAACAGAGGCAACAGGTGGAAAGTATATCAGTACAAGAATTTTTTATTTTTTTTTATTTTTTTCCACTTCTTTTCCAAGGCACTACATTTCAGTATCTATTCATATCAGTTCCTTCAAATTTTCTAGAAACAGGAATACTAACAGACCCATTTCTAACTCCCTATAAACCTAAATCTCTACACAAATATACAATCAAATGCTATAAAACACATACAAAATATTTAGAGGAAGTCTAACCCTTACCGATTATCCTCCAGAACGAGCTAATCGGTCGATTTTCCAGAATTTCTCCTCTCCTCTTCAACCCTAGCTTTTCCTCTATTTTTTTCACTTCTCCTCCTCTACTTCTCTCTTTCTCACTTTTCTGGTTTTCTATTTTTCTTTTCTAACTCACTACCACCACTATTTATTATAATAAATAAACTAATATATTACTTATTTATAATATATTATATAACAAATCTACTTATAAGTTATATATAATAAAACTAATGTACTTACTTTTATATATATATATATATATATATATATATATATATATATATATATATATATATATATATATATATATATATATATATATATATATATATATATATATATATATATATATATATATATATATATATATATATATATATATATATATATATATATATATATATATATATATATATATATATATATATATATATATATATATATATATATATATATTATATAACAAATCTACTGATAAGTTATATATTAACGTTAATATATTTAATAAAAACTAATATTTTATTAAACTAATTTAATGTAACTAAATAAATATTATTATAAATCCATTTTCACCAATAAATCAAATAATACATATAATAAAATATTTACACACTAAATATAATATTATCTTACAAAAATAATTATTTTTCGGTAAAACAAATAAACCCAATTAATCACATACCGGACCGAATTACCGATTAAATAATTATCATTTTATTCAAAATAAACATCAACCGGTCATTTTTAGGAAATAATAATATAAATAATATTAATTAAAACGGGGTGTTACAAGTCCAACATGAAGTATGAAAGTCAATTTGGGCATTGAAGGTCCAAAAATCCTTGTGCAAACTCAAACCCTAATTTAGGTCAACAGTGCAAGAAGGTATTTTGAGCAGAGCAAACCATAGCTTGGTCTTGAGTTCCAAGAGTCTTTTGATGAGAACTGTTGATAAAATGAGAGGGAAAATTTTGGGGTACAACAGTTGCCCCTGTTCAATCTTCTTGAACCTGAAGAGTTAGATTGGCAAGTTTGCCTTTCGTGACTCGAAGGTAAAAGAGGATTGGACACTAGAGTGCCCGTAAATTTGCACTCGTCAAAATATTGTTGAGGGAATGGGCTTAAAGATGCCATTTGAAGATGGTAGAATCTTGCTGGAGATGGGATTAAAGATGCCATCCAAGAATGTTTGTTGAACTTCAATGTTGTAGGTCAGAAGAATGAGCATCAAATGGTATTCGTGTCTGGAATGCATTTGAACTGTATCTGGAGACTGAGTTTGTATGAGCAAAAGAATGACGTCCGTGTCTGGAGCGTATCTGAGTTGTAACTGTATTTGATCTTTGAATGAATATCAGAATGACTGCTGTGTTTGGAGTGTATCTGTATTCTGAATGGGTAACAGAGAAACATCTGGGTATGGAGCAACTGGGTGCTGGGGATAAGTTCTGAATGAGTGACAGAATGGCAACCGTGTCTGGAGCGTATCTGGACTGTATCCGAAATTGGGATCTATATGAGTAGCAGAATGACTTCCGTGTCTGGAGTGTATCTGAGACTGTAACTGGGATCTAAATAAGTGACAGAATGACTTCCGTGGCGACTACACTAGGAGAGTCAAACTTCTGGTGTAAGGACCAGAATGGCATCCGTGTTTGGAGCGTATCTGAACTTGTAGTTGATAGTTGAATCTGAATGAGAGAAAGAATGGCCGCCGTGTCTGGAGCGTATCTAGCCTGTATCGGATTGCTGAACTCTGAATGAGTAGTAGAATGACCGCCGTGTCTGGGGTGTATCTGTACTGTATCTTGATTTGAAATTTTGTATGAGTAAATAGAATGACCGCCGTGTCTGGGGTGTATCCATACTGTATCTGAATAATTGTTAATGATAACCTTTTAATTTTATCCTGAAAAGGGTAAAATGTTAGCTAAAACACAAAGTTATGTTGCACGATATGTATGATGCAATGAAATGTGTTTCATTAATGTTTATGATATATGAATGTAATGGATGTGCATGTAAGCTGAGTAGCTATCTTGCTGAGGAAAATAAATCCTTGATAACTGGAGATAAAGAAATTTTTGACTGCTGCCGGAGAAAATAAATTCCTGACCGATGATGAGGATTCAAAAAAATCTTTGATTGTTGAAGATGAGAAATCCTTGCTGACTGCTTGGGGATTAAAGATCTTTGATTGTTGAGAATGAGAAATCCTGGGACCACTGCTGGGGATTGAAAATCCTCGGTGACTGGTGGGGATTAACAAGAGCTTTGACAACCTCTGCAGGGAATGAGAATCCTTCATGACTTTCCTGAGAAATATGGAAAACTCTGACAATCTCTACTGGGGAATTAAAACCTAGGAGGCTTCTGCTGGAGAAATGAGACCAAGAATCTTCGATCTGCTGGGAGATAACTCTGTGGGGAGAATGTTTACTCGGCCGGTGAAATCAGGAGATTTGGGTTGTATGCCAAACTACTGGGGAATCATCCTAGTCGGGGATAAGACAAGAAGTTAACTGTTATCAGCTTGGTTCTTAGACTTTTAAGATAACCTGCTGGGGAAATAGGTTTAGAATATTCTGGCTCTGCTGGGGATATGTATTTCAGGGTTTTTGGGCTCCACTGGGGATCTTGAAATTTAACTCCGCTGGGGACACCTACTCTAAGGCTTTAGCTTTGTTGAGGATCTGGATGATGTACTGTAGGGGATTTCTTCTAGAATAGAACAAAGATAATCTTCCTACACCTTCAACCTACCAGTAATTATTCTTTCTTAATTTCGTTTTATTTGTAAGCAGTGATTATATTCAAATGCATATGCCTATTTAACAAAACTTTGGACGTTTTCAAATAAAACATAAGTGTAAAAAGAAAGAAAGGCAAGCAAATTTCTGCACTTTGAAGTATCTTTGTATTAACTTTTGTAAGTATCTTTGTACAAAGGAAGCAGACATCCTAGTAAGAGAATGTTGTTATAAAAATTGAAAAATTTTATACAAAAAGAAAGATGGCTATGTGTAACAATTCCATGGGATTCCCATTCTGCTATAGCCTTCACAACTCTGAGTATCTTATCCATTCGCTGCTTCGTCCGCCGATGATTTGATTGATCAGAAGCTTGGAGCTTGTTGGTGAAGAGATTGTTCTTAAAGTGATCCGACGAGACATAGTCATACGCTTTAATTCCCTAACTTTAGCCTGGACCGCCCTTGCGGGTTTTCGATCCACCGGGAAACCCTTTTTTGTCCAAGTCGCCCTTTCGGGTTTTCAACTTGCCGGGTGTACAGATTTTTTGTTTATCCCTAATATTTGCCTGAACCACCCTTTCGGGTTTTCGATTCACCGGGATGCCCATTTTTGCCCAAGTCGCCCTTTCGGGTTTTCAACTTGTCGGGTCGTTTTATGCGTAGTATCTTTTGACTATGTCTGCGTTTGGAGGGTGCGGCAGGTCGTCACCGTCCATAGTGGTCAGAATCATTGCCCCACCAGAAAAGATGCTCTTGATCACAAATGGTCCTTTGTAAGTAGGAGTCCACTTGCCCCTGGGATCACTTTGCGGCAAGATGATCCGCTTGATTACAAGATCTCCAACTTGATATACTTGACGCCTTACTTTCTTGTTGAAAGCCTTGATCATCCGTTTTTGGTACGTCTGACCATGAAAAATAGCAGTAAGTCGTTTTTCGTCGATCAAGTTAAGTTGATCAAGCCGGGTCTGAATCCAATCGTCTTCACTCAAACCGGCATCCTTCATAATCCTCAAGGAAGGAATCTGAACTTCCATAGGTAAAACAACTTCCATGCCATAAACCAAAGAGAATGGGGTTGCCCCTGTTGAAGTATGTGCCGTGGTACGATATCCATGCAGAGCAAACGGTAACATCTCATGCCAGTCCTTGTAGGTGACTGTCATCTTTTGAATGATCTTCTTGATATTTTTGTTCGCGGCTTCAACAACACCGTTCATCTTCGGCCGATAGGGAGATGAATTGTGATGATAAATCTTGAACTGCTCGCACAGAGCGGTGATCATAGTGTTGTTCAAATTTGTACCGTTATCTGTGATGATCCTGTCGGGGATACCATACCGGCATATGAGGTTCTGCTTGATGAAGCGGGAAACCACATTCTTTGTAACAGATGCGTAGGAAGCTGCTTCGAACCACTTGGTAAAATAATCAATAGCCACCAGGATGAAGCGATGTCCATTGGATGCCGTAGGCTTGATTTCTCCAATCATGTCAATGCCCCACATTCCGAATGGCCAAGGAGCTGTCAAAGCGTTGAGAGGAACGGGAGGAATATGTACCTTGTCGGTGTAGACTTGGCATTTGTGGCAAGTACGGGAATGTTGATGACAATCAGCTTCCATGGTAGACCAGTAGTAGCCTACCCTTAGAATCTTCTTAGCCATCATATGTCCGCTCAAGTGGGTGCCAAATGTGCCACTATGTATTTCGGTCATCATCAACTCTGCTTCAACCTTGTCCACGCAACGAAATAGAACACAATCATGATTGCGTTTATAAAGGATGCCATTGCTTAGGAAGAACTTGGCAGCAAATCTCCTTAAGAACTTTTTGTCATTGACTGAAGCTCCTTCAGGATATTCTCTAGTCTGGAGATACCTTTTGATTTCATGAAACCAGGGTTGTTCCACTACTTCTTTGGTATTAATCTCATGACAGTGCACAGGTTCGTCCATTCGCTCGATGGTGATTTGGGGAGCCTCGTTATCCCAGTTGAGTTTAAACATGGAAGACATTGTAGCCAGAGCATCGGCTAGCTGATTCTCTTCTTGCGGGAAATGCTCGAAAGTAATTTGCTCGAAATGAGGAAACAATGTCAAGACATGTTCTTTGTATGGGATAAGATTAGGATGTTTAGTATCCCACTCTCCTTTGATTTGACTGATAACCAAAGCCGAGTCCCCAAATACGACCAAAGATTTGATTCCCAAGTCTATTGCAGCCTTGAGACCAAAGATGCAAGCTTCATATTCAGCCATGCTGTTGGTACAACTGAAGCAAAATCGGGAAGTGAAGGGCGTATGGCAACCTTCCGGAGAAATGAGTACCGCACTGATACCGTTGCCAAGTGCATTTGAAGCACCATCAAAGTACAGGGTCCATCGGGATCCTTGTTCAGGTCCGTCATACGGTCTGTTACCTTCAATGTTGTCCAATGTCATGATGTCCTCGTCAGGGAAGTCGAATATCATAGATTGGTAATCTTAGACAGCTTGATGAGCTAGATGGTCAGCTAGTACACTCCCCTTTATAGATTTTTGGGTAGTATACTGGATATCATATTCAGTCAGGATCATTTTCCATCTAGCGATTCTTCCAGATAAAGCAGGCTTCTCGAAGATATACTTGATCGGATCCATTTTGGAGATCAGCAAAGTGGTATGAGTCAACATATACTGCCTTAGCCGACGAGCAGCCCATACCAAAGCGCAGCAAGTTTTCTAGAGCAGTGAGTAGCGGGTCTCACAGTCGGTAAACTTTTTGCTAAGGTAATAAATGGCATGCTCTTTTCAGCCAGACTCGTCATGTTGGCCCAGTACGCACCCCATTGAGTTATCCAAAACAGTCAGCTACATGATTAACGTCCTTCCTTCAACGGGTGGTAGCAAAATAGGAGGTTCCAGTAGATACTCCTTGATCTTATCAAAAGCAACTTGACAATCATTGTTCAATTCAACTACCTGATCTTTCTTCAACAGTTTGAAAATTGGCTCACAGGTAGATGTCAGGTGAGAGATGAACCTTGCGATATAGTTTAAGCGTCCCAAGAATCCTCTAACCTCCTTTTCAGTGCGGGGGCAGGCATTTCTTGTATAGCCTTTACTTTAGCTGGATCAACCTCAATGCCCTTGTTGCTGACAATAAATCCCAAAAGTTTACCAGAACTAACTCCAAAAGTGCACTTGCTTGGGTTCAGTCTGAGCTTATACTCCTTCAACCTGGAAAACAGCTTTTGCAGATGATCAAGGTGTTCTTCTTATGTCTGTGATCGGGATATCATGTCGTCTATGTAGACTTCGATCTCATGATGTATCATATCATGAAACAAAGCTACCATGGCGTTGATAGGTTGCCCCGACATTCTTCAGTTCGAATGGCATCACTTTGTAGCAGAAGGTACCCCATTGCGTGACAAAAGTAGTTTTCTCCATGTCTTCGGGGGCCATTTTGATCTGGTTGTATCCCGAGAATCCATCCATGAAGGAAAATACCTTGTGTTGAGCTGTGTTGTCAACCAAGATATCGATATGTGGTAGTGGAAAATCATCTTTAGGGCTAGCCCTATTTAAGTCCCGATAGTCCACACACATTCTTACTTTGCCGTCCTTCTTAGGTACGGGTACAATGTTAGCAACCCATTGTGGATAGGAAGTAACAGCCAGAAAGCCAGCGTTGAATTGCTTCATTACCTCAGCTTTGATCTTCTCAGACATGTCGGGTCTCATTCGGCGGACCTTTTGTTTGATCGGTGGACAGTCTTCTCTTGTAGGGAGACGGTGAACCACGATATCTGTGTCTAATCCCGACATGTCTTCATAGGACCAAGCAAAGATCTCAACATATTTGTTCAACAACTGCACTAAGCACTCTTTGACACTTGGTTCCAGATTGGCACCCACTTTTACCTCTTTCTTGTCTTCCTCTGTTCCCAAGTTGATGGTTTCTAGCAACTCTTCATGGGGCAGAATAGCCCTCTCTTCTTGTTGCAAAAGTCTGGCTAACTCTCCCGGCACTTCACAGTCTTCGTCAACTTCGTACTCAACATGATTGATCAAATCCTCAGAGTTACCGAAGGCTAAAGCAAAATAGTCACCCATGGAATCCGGAGTGGATGGGTACCTGCATTTGTGAGTGTGGGTGTGTGTAAGGGATAGCCATCCTTAAACAAAACAAAATGCAAAAGGAAAGAAAATGAACACGACAGTTTATAGATGAAAACGTCCAATGATTCATTAAAACATGGCATATGATAATGAAGAAAATCAAGCCCTTACAAATGGACCTATATGCCCCGGGAAAGGCATAAGGTGAAAATAGTGTACGAATTGTTTAGTTATTACAGACCAAAATAGGAAATTGTTCAAAGATAAATTACTGGTTGATGAAGGTGATGGGAATAAAGTCCTTCGCTTCCCAATTGCTTAATCCCCCTTCGACGGTTGGAAAGATCCAATCTTCAAAGTTGTCTTCTTCAACATCATCTTCTAAGGAATTAATTCCATGGTGAGTGATTTTTACGGGTGGTCCTCCAGCCTTGGAGCGACGCATAGCTTTCTGGCCAGCAGTAGTAAAACCTAGTCCGAACTTGTCCGTCTTATGGGGAAAATCAGGCAGTTTCCCCCACACTGTACTCCTTCCTTCTCTGATTACAACTTCTGCATCCTTGAGAGATGCCATCCTAAACACAGGCTTGGAAACGATAGACACATCTGTCATTGTCTTCGCAACTGCGACCTCAGGAGAAACTTCCTCAAAATGTTGGAAAGGCGTTTCTATGAATTCGCCATCCAACTCCACATAGCGGAACGAGTTGAGGTGACTTATCATGTACTCTTCCTCGCCGTGCACCGTTATAATATTACCCTGAACAGGATACTTTAGCATCTGGTGTAAAGAGGAGGTAACTTCCCCAACATAGTGGATCCACGACCTTCCTAATAAGCACGAATATGAAGGACATATGTCCATCACATAAAAGGTAGAGTTGAAGGTCTCGGTGCCCACTTTTATAGGAATGTCCACTTCCCCATGGACCATCCTCTTAGAACCGTCGAAGGTTCTAACAACGATGTTACTGGGTTTGAGGGTCAATCCTTCGCAGTCCAATCTGTTAACGCTTTCTTTGGCAACACATTCAAGGATGAACTGGTATCAACTAAGACATGGGCAAGGGTGGTTCCCCTACATTCAACTGAGACGTGTAGCGCGTCGTTGTGCTTCCTTACCTTGGAGGTCAAATCAGCATCGAAAAAACCAAGACCATTATCAGCAGTGAGGCTAGCCACGCACTCTTGAAACTGGTCAGCCGAAGTTTCTTGAGGCACGTGTGCCGTCTTTAAAAATTTGATCAGGGCCTTAGCGTGGGCCTCAGAGCAGAGTAGAAGAGCCAACATGGAGATCTTGGAAGGGGTCTGCCCTAGCTATTCCACAACGTTGTAGTCACTCTTTTTGATTATTTTTAAGATTTCTTCCATCTCTTTCTGGGTGGTTTCGGGGATTACCACAGTCTGAGCCTTCATCCTGACAGGCGCTTCTAGTATCCCCTTACCCTTATCAGTAGTAGCATCAGAGGGTCTAACTTCAGGTACATCAATTTCTTTAATTATCGGGCCTTGCACAAATGGCTTAACAGGCACAGAAGCTTTCAAGGGTCCGAAGACTGCTCGAGGGGGAGCAATCTCCAGAGAAAAAATCCGTCCGCTGCGAGTTATCTTGCTTGTTCCCACAATGTTCCCTATATAAGGGGTTTCATCATCAGAGTTCTCTTGGACTGATTCAATCTATTTGATACCATGATAGAAGATTTCTCCTCTGTAGCTCCATGGTATCGTCTTGTTAGATTGGTATGGGACAGGCCCCGGCATGGTGATTTTTAACGGCACAAACTTAGGATCAGGCGTAATCTTGACAGGCCTTTTGCAAGTCTTGGGAAGATTGTCGGAGATGGTTATTATTACAATGTCATTGGTTGAAGTAGCAAAAGTAGCAGGAATAACAAGAGTGAAGGTATCAACAGGAGTCTTTTGGAAGAGTATCTCTTGGGTATCCATCAGGCGTTGGATACCTGATTTCAACATTGGGAAGTCAACTCGCACGTTTAAACAAAAGTAACAATCTTTTCCACAGCCTGGGAATATCTCGACTTTCATCAAATTCTCTTTAATCACTGGTAACGGAGTCAAAAGGTCAGCAACATTGGTAACATGAAGGTCTTCCATAACGGCACGAACATTATGACCGTGCTTGGGCATTGGGGCAGAAATCACATTCAGCTTTTCGGGCGCATCGAATTCTACTTCCTTGGCGTCAATCAAGTCTTGGATTTTGTTCTTAAGAGCCCAACAATTGTTGGTATCATGCCCTACACTGTCAGAGTGGTAAGCACACTTTGCATTGGAGTGGTAATATGGAGAAGAGGTATTAGGGTTCTTTGGCGCTTCCTTCAAATTGTAAGATTCAGCTTTAGTAAATGAGGGAGTACTTGAGTTGGCGTCATGTTGATTCGGGTGAACTGCCGTTGTGGCCTTTCTACCCGTTGCTGATTAGATCTTGGCTGATTGCTGCGAGGTTGATCATTTGAAGAGTTTTGAATCATCACAACCCCTATCGTTGGTCGGCGCTCTCCCCTTCCTTGATTTTTCTGAGAATAAACAGCAGAAGCTTCCTTCTTAGCTGGGAAGGTCTTCTTAACAGTAGCGGACACGGAGGCATCTTTCTGAATCTTACCACTTTTAATGCCGGCCTTGACCCTTTCGCCAGTCAGAATTAATTCGGTAAATCTCGCAGAGGAATTCCCGATTAGATGATTGAAGAAAGGGCCAGACAGGGTCCCTAAAAACATGTCAACCAGCTCTCTATTCGACAATGGTGGTTGTACCCTTCCAGCCAGATCACGCCACTTCTGGGCATACTCTTTAAATCCCTCATTAGAAGTCATTCCCATACTTTGTAGCTGAGTACGAGTGGGAACCAAATCATCATTGTATTGGTATTGACGGTAGAAAGCAGCAGCTGAGTCTTCCCAATTATGAACCTCCGACCTCTCAAGTTGATAGAACCAGTCCAATTGTGTGCCTGACAAACTGTCTTGAAAAAAGTGTACCCAGAGGTCTTTATCAGATGAGTGGGGTTGGATCTTTCTGACATAGGATCTCAGATGCATCTTTGGGCAGGACAGACCGTCATACTTATCAAATGTTGGTACTTTGAACTTGGGAGGAATGACGATCCCAGCGACCAACCCTAGTTCTTCAAAATCTAAACCAGGTACCCTTTGCAATTCCATAGCTGCCAACCGATCCTCAAGATTTTTAAATTTAATATCCGCCGGGGGATATTGCTGTTCGAAGTAATCTTCGTCTTCTTCCTCTTCCTCTTCTTCAACTTCAACTTCAGATTCAGAAGGCATCGCAGTTCCTTTTCCTTTACCAGCCCGTTCATCAGACGTTGAGGGGAACTCGAGAACTTTTCTAGCATTGCTTTCAAACCTTCTTCCAAAAGTGGCTACTCTGGGCCTTTTCTTCTTTTTCTCTTTATTTTTCTCCAACAGTGCTTTAAGGTCCTCTTGACCCTTTGCTAAAGGTATGAGGAGTTGCTGGAATTGCGAATTATGTGCTTGCAGATCCTTAACCGTCTGCTCCAAATCCATCTTGCTGAAATAAACAGCAGAAAGATAAGGAAACCTGGTGTGAAGACTTGTTTATGCATATGATGAATGGTATGTTATTCATGTAATGCATTCAAGGATTCAGAAATTCAAATTTGTTGCAAAAAAGAACACACGTCATATTAAGAAGAAATTTGTTAGTACATAAGTGCCCCATGGGAAAAATATTACAAAATTCTTAATGTAAAAAAGCATTGCGCATCCTCTTTGGCGCGATGTAAGTGTTGAGAGTTTCCTCCTCATGAAGTCGGCGGGTAAGCTCCAAAACCTTCTTCTCACTGGCATAGAAGCTGGCCTCAAAAGTATTACGTTCTTCTTTGAGTTGGATCCAACTCTTTTGTAATTCTTCCAGTGATGTTGGCATGTCTGTATGTAGGAGGGTGTATGGAACCGCTTCTTCCATAACAGGCTCTTTGATCACGGGGAGAATGTGAGGGTATGGCATCATAAGATTCTGGGCGCGGGTTCGTACCCACTTGAGATAAGGCTCAAGGGGGATGGAATTCTTGTGCCCCAGTGTCTTACTATCCACCTTGTTGGGCATCCTCCAAGCTCTGATGAATCTTTGTCGAAGTCCTTGCGCATCATTGTCAAAGTCAAAAACCAAGTCAGGAATCAGCACGTCATGAGGGCCATCCCTCCGAGCATATCCAAACTGCCTTAGAGCTAAACAAGGGTTATAAGTAATGCCTCCCCTAATGCCAAGTAGTGGGGCATTAGGGAATTCCCCACAACGATTAATGATGATGACATTATCTCTGGACCGAGAACACCAATGAACATTAGAATGTGTGAGGGTCATCAATCGTTGTGACCACCTTAAACCCTGCTCATTCTTCAAAACTGATTGTGGAAGGTGAGAAATAAACCACCTTGCTAGGAGAGGAGTACAACACATGAGAACACCTCTTTTCCTCATTGTTCGTGTGTAAAATGAGTGTAGGATGTCCCCAAGCAATGTAGGTACAGGATTCCAGGATATGAAAATCTTGACAGCATTCACATCTATAAGTTGATCAGGGTTTGGGAACAAGACCAACCCATAGATGAGAAGTGCTACAATCTCTTCAAAGGCTTGTAGATCTAGAGAGTTCCAGCAGTCTTGTGCCTTTTCAAATAGAAACTTTGCCAAGAAACCCTTGACACCACTTATGGTTTCCCAATGACCCTTGATATAAAATGGTTGCAAGTGTAATGCTTGAGCAACATCTTCAGGCTTTGGTTCTTTTTTCGTACCGTTGTAGGGTAGTTGATGAAGAATGGGAATTCTCAGGAGTTGAGAAAATTCCTCCAAAGTAGGTACTAGTTGGTAATCAGGGAATGTGAAACAGTGGTGTAGGGGGTCAAATAACTGGAAGAGAACTTTCACCATGTCTTCTTCAATGTTGGAGTTGACCAAGTTGAGAAGTCTACCATGTCTTTCATTGAAGAGAGAATTTTCTGGAATCCTAGAAGTAAGCTCCTTGAGTTGAGGAGGGATTCTCACAAGGTTGACTTGAATTGTTTTCCTGCGAAGAGATTCCATGACCTACAAAATAAGAACAAAGATGAAGATCCAAACCCTTGAAATGGTTAGTGGATGCATATGATGCTTTATGATGTTCATGATGTATGCACAAACACATGTACAAGCAAGTCACACAAAACCCTAGTTTTAGGCTTGCATGAGGTTTCATAGGTAAATACCCTCTTGAGTTTAGTTGGCTCAACCTGTCCTATAAATAGTAACCGGGTTCTAAGGAGCTCAATATCACTGGATTATTTTCTATGTTCATTGTTTTTGTTTAGCCACTTAACTGGCGACCAAAATATTCCAAGAAAACAACCCTCAATGAGTGTAGTATCGAGTATCTACCAACTTCGGACTGTACCAAAGCCGGTCATCTCACTACCCCTAATAAAAGGCCAAGATGGTCAAGTAAGGTTCTAAGAGTTCATTAGTGCTTCATGACATCACTCAGCGGCCCCGTATTCTCTTTGATTGACTCAAAGGCTACCGGTACTCACAAACATGTCACACTAATATAGCTATTGCTTCAACCATGTCGGTATACCCCGCACAATTTCCACAATGTATTTATATTTACCTATGAATGTTTCCCAAATCCGGGTGGAGGATTTAAATAAAATAAAATATTTACAAAAATAAAATATATTCAAGAAAATATTTTCAATGTGAATAAAAAATAAGAAATGAAAATAAAAGTATTATTTACATTATTTTCAAGTTTTAATAAATAATATAAAGTATTTAAAGATTTTAATGTTAGAAATAATTAAAATAAATACCAAATAAATGTAAAAAATTATGAAAATATTTTTTAGGCATTTTTTATGTTTGGAAATAAAATAATAAAGTCAGAAATGAAATAAAAATGCAAAAATAATAAAAATACAAAGAAATGAGTCAGTGGGTGTGAAACTGAAACTGGGGGGTGCTAAAAGTAGGAAGTAGTCAGGCCCAGCTCAGCTACTTCATCTTCAACCTTCGTCCAACAGAAACACGCACGTGGCTAGTTCAAACTCGTATCTCCTGTTTCAGTGCTTAAAAACAAAAACTTGTAACATGAAAATTGTAGAGCATAATCACACGATTCCAACCATATAAAAAACTTGATCTAACTCTCAAAGACCAGAGAGAATTTCTCTGGCCCTAATTTCTAACCTAGTTTTTTCAGAAAGTTCATGGATGAAATTCTCTTAGCACGTTTAATATAAATGAAAACTGAGCATATGTATGGTTTCAGGGCAATGAGTACTACATCTTTCATTCACAAACCTAAGGCTAAATATTCCTAAATAGAGAGATAGAAGTTCATGAAATACCTGTTTCAGTTGAGTTCGAGTTGGACAATGCAGCAACTTTCAATGAGGTCTGAGGTTCTTTTGAGCTGCTTGACGTTCCCTGGATCTTTCCCAATGCTTAGTTTGCTTTGAAATGGCCTGAATCAACCTCTAGAAGTCAACCTGCATAAGCTTGAAACAGAAATGGTGAACACTGTAAATGGAGTTACAGTTGACAATGGAGGTTTGGGACAGCTTGAGTGAGTTGAATGGAAGGTGTTTGAAGTGGAATGGAGCAAAACGCACGAGTGAAATGTGATTTGGCTTGTGATTTGCAGGTCCTGCCCTGTTTTGCAAGTAAATGTGGTTTTTGTGCATAAGGGGGTTTGAGAGGTTAAAGGCTCGTTGTTGTACCCCAAAATTTTCCCTCCCATATTCTTCAAAGTTTTGACAAGCATCATCTCAATTTGCTCAAGTCTACTCAAGGGTTGCATAGTCAAACCATCCTCCTAAGCCAGTCAAAATTAGGGTTTTGGTTCTTGCAAGGAAGTTGAGGTTTTCAAGGGCTCAATCAAGACCCATGTGCCTATAAACATTGTCAAACATCTACATGCCAAGTTTCAAGGCTCACAGGGTCAAGTTGCACAGTCAAAAACCCTAGTTGCTCCACAATCAACTGTAGGGGTAAAATGGTCATTTGGCAGTCAAAAGTCAAAAATTTTGGTCAACATCTTATTTTGAAGCCACAATCATCATTTGATCAAGTATTGATCATGATTCCACAAGCATGGCTCAAAAATCATCAAGGTGTCAAAAGTTTCTATTTTTGGACAGCTAAAAAGTCAACTGTAACTTGACCAAGGCATAACTTTTTCATGGTTCATCATAAAAATCCCATCCAATGCTCATCTTGAAGGGGAGGACATTTCCTACAACTCATCTTCACATTCCAAGTCCAAGAAATGCTCTCACAAAAAGTTATCAATTTCAACATTATAGGTCATTTTCAAAAGTCAACAAAAAGGCATTTTAAGTCAAAGACCATAACTTGAGATTGGTAAATCCAAATGACATGGGACCAAAGGCATTGGTTAAAGGACTTCAAGACCTTTCCAAAATGTCCAAGAACATGTTCATATGATCAAAATTGAGCAAGATATGCATTGGAGAAGTTGGGAAATTTTTGTGAAATGGCAAAAGTCAACTATCCTTGAAACTTCAATTTTTGACAAAAGGGGCCACTTTCTTCCACTTGATTCAGCCTTGTCATGCCACCCACGTGTCCCATGATTAATTTCAAGACCAAACATTTATTTTTTCATTTTTATTTAATTTTTATGGATTTAATTCATTTTAATTCATAATAATTCAAATAAAAATCTAAAAATTAATTGAATGACATCTTTGAGGTTTGAATGGCTTTCATGTGTCATATTCCACATACAAAATTCGTGCCAAGCTCAATTATGCATAAAATTCAAAATTTGAACAAACTTGGAAAGTCCTTTAATGGTGGTTATGAAGAATCTCAAAACTTAATTGCAATGGATCATTGGCTCATAATGTGACCTAATTTCATTCACATGTACATATGCAAGCCTTCCCAACCTCATTCACGACCTGAACACTGCAGAAACACCCCAACCATATTCAAAAAATCAAGCAAAAGAGTCAAAACTGATCTTGATACTCCAGGCCTTTTCAAAGCGATTTAAGGACTCTACTACATTGCTAGCATTGCCAGGAACACGTTTCAATTAAAAGCAATCCAACAAAGCTCAAGAACACGTGCTACACAGACCCACGGTTTGTCAATTTTTTTAATAATCACATACATTGATTCATGCACATTTGATACGTTTTGTTGAGTGTTTTGTGTTCACAGGACCTATACGAAGCTAATGGTGTGGTTCAATTGTCTTGAAACACTCTGAAACCGAAACCACCATGGATAAGATTTAGGGTTTTCAAGCTTTTGAATTAGGGGTTTCTCATATAGGAAAAATTAGGCTTGGAAAGACCCATGGTTGAACTCAGAAGGACAAGACGAACTCAAAACTACCCTCGCGCTCAATTTATCTTGCACCCATTTCTATTCGCTATTTTTGATAGTTGCAGTTTGTGGGGGTTTAAAACCCCCGCTATTTGATTTTATGTTGCAGGGAAAATGAAGAAAACGAAGGACGTGGACGCATATGTTTGGTCCATTCAAATAATTATGTGCGCGTTTTGCTTTCCAGCATAGGCATTGGTTTTCGCATATTATAATTAATTGTTATTATTATATCAAATGCAATGCAGTGGCCTAGTGGTTGGTGAGGTGTTTGTTCATCTTTGGGACCTGGGTTCGATTCCCAGGTCCCCCAAAAGCTTGTTTCCCTTTTTCTTAATATATTCAGGTGCAGGTTTCTAAAGGTGGCACACCATATGCCCTCACGCTTCAGTATGCCAAATGGCCACTACACCAATCTGATGGCCATGAGAGGATGACCATGATGATCCTTGGTCAATGTACGTGCAGGCAACTCCCCAAAGTCAAACAGGCTTGGCAACCAATGGGCCTGAAATTGTTGCCTAACACCTCCAATCTGGCCCAAACCCCCCTTGGTTCATTCTTTTTCTTTTTGTTTTATATTTTCTAATTTAGTTATTAATTCTTTTTTTTTAATTATCATTATTACCACCAAAATTAACATAATTAATATTTTTCATAAAAAATCAAAAAAAAAAACTAATATTATTATTATTTGTTAACTTATTTTGTAAATAAATTCTAACATTAATTAACTTAGTTGTTTAATTAGGTTTAATTTTAATCTTTTCACAATAAATAAAATTAATTTAGAATTAGGTCTTTCTTTTGACAATTTTTATTTCCTTTTATTTTATTTTCATTAAAAATATAAAAAAAAACACAAAAACATTTTTTCTTTAGTTAATTAATTAATTAGTTTAGGGTTAATATTTAATTAAATGCAAAATTCAATTTCTTTATTTCTAAAAAGGGTCAAAACCCTTGAGACGTTCCCGATTCAATCTTCTTTCGCGCTTTAATTTCTTTTGGTTATATTTATGTATCTGTACAGAATCTGTAATAGTTAATTAGGATTTTATCGCCTTATTTAAATTCTCGCACTTTATTTTCCAAAACGGGTTTTTGTTTTTGGCGATGTATAGACCCGCGCCTTGTAATAGCTAGATTTACATTCCTGCAATTTATTTTCCGCACTCCTAACTGTTAAAAAATGCATGAAAGAATGTATGAAAAATAAAATCAATCCGTAGCTCACAAATAACATGTACCAGATAAACATAACATGAAAACAACACACAAGCACATGCCACCCCTAGGGTATGCCTCACTGGATGCCTCGAACTTGGTCATCAAGTATAGGGTGTCTTAGAGGTCTCCCTTCTGTCTAAAAGATCCAGTCGCCTTGAAACGGTTTCCTCGGATAAAAAGGATCTAGGACATTAGGGTTACTTCTAAGGTGTCCTACCATTGCTTCGGTGACCATATTGTCCCGATAATCGAATTGACCCGAATACCTCCAACGATGGTGCTACCTACCCCTCAATGGTGGGATAGCACTATCTAAAGGACTCTTACACAGCTTAATTCCTTAGAGTAGGTAGATTCTCCTGGGTACTTGCTCTTTTCAAAACAAACAAAAACATCTTTTCACACCTACACTTTCAAAAGTTTTCAAACAAATTTTTCATACACTCTTGAGGACAGATACAAGAGTTACTTAGAAATTTTTCAAACGAAACTTTTTCAAAACCCACACACACTTGAAAAGCAAACAATTTTTGAAAACTCAAGAGCAAGTACCTAAGAGCCCATGGATAACCATGGATAGAAAGGGTGCTAACACCTTCCCTTTCTATAATCTACCTCCCGAACCGAGAGAAATCTCAAAGAAGGAATTTTGCTGTGCTTTTGTCCTTTCCGTGTTGGAGAACATAAAAGACGATGGCGACTCTTGCTTACCGCGACATTTCGCGAAACCAGCTAAAAAACAGTCAGTTCTATTTCCACCGATCACAGAACTGGCGACTCTGCTGGGGATATTGTAAAGTGAGGTGTACCTTAGGAATAGTTCATCATCATGTTTTCAATTGCTTTCCTTGCTTGATTTAATATTGTGGGCCTGTTTTGGGAGTTTCATAGATCCTAACCCGGATCTGGGGGATACCTTTTAGAAAGTAGCAACAAACTGTGAGGGAACTGTGCGGGGTATACCGACACGGTTGAAGCAGTTTGCTACGTTGATGTGGCACTTTGGTGAGTACCGGTAACCCTTGAGTCAAGTCAAGGAGAGTACGGGGCCGCCGCGTGGTGTCGTGAAGCATCAACTGACCTTAGGAACCTTACTTGAACTATCCTGGCCTCTTTAGGGGTAGTCAGATGACTGACTTTGGTGCAGTCCAAAGTTGGTTGATACTCGATACTACACTCATTGAGGGTTGTTTTCTTGGAATATTTTGATCGCCAGTTCAGTGGCTAAATCAAAACAATGAACATAGAAAACAACCCTATGATATTGAGCTCCTTAGAACCCGGTTACTTTTGATAGGACAGGTTTTGAGCCCACCAACTTTAAGAGGGTAGTACCCCAAACTTCATGCTGGCCTAAACTCTAAGGGTTCTCTGTGTGACTTGTGTGCCTTCATACTTGAACTACTTGCATACTTGTTATCTAACAACACGAGTTCCTTGCAGGTTTTGTTTACAGTCCTTAATTGGGACTCATTACAGGGCCTACTTACATCACTCCATGCATATCATAACATCATACCATTGCATACATCCTACATAAGGACTAACCCATTTCAAGGATCTCAAGGGCTTGTGATGCAGGTCATGATGAACCAATAGCAAGGGGCAAAGGGGATTTATTTTCCTCTAGCCAGGTTGATGACTTGAGTCAGGGGCTATGACCCACTCGATATGGTGAGCTTTGACTCTTGAAGAAGGACCCTCAACAACAGGAAGTTCCTTCAATCAAGCAACTGGATTCAAATTCTAACAATTTTCTTGTTTACCCCGCGAGATCCTTGAAAACATTGCATGCATACATACATGTCATTGCATCACAGGTACCCTTGTTACAGGTCACTTACCTTCTTCGCTGTTTATTTCAGCAATGGCTTCCCAACAAGATAACCAGGGTCTTCATGCTCAAGAGACTTAGTTCAGGGAGATCTTCCTAAGCCTATCCAAGGGGCAGGAAGAGTTGAGGACACTCCTCATGGGGAATTTGGCCAAGAAAAGTCCCGAAGATGATAAGGACGAACGGTTGAAACGTCTGCAAGCTGATGTAGATACAATGAGAACCCAGATGCTGGGGCAAATGGCTCTCATCCAAGGCTTAGATCGGGAGCAAGAAGAGTTGAGGACCATGATCAGTCAGCTTCATCAAGACAGATACAACATGAAGCAACCAGTCCAAGTCAGGGACCAGGTCATTGATCAGCTTCCAAGAGGACAAGAGTCTGGTATGGTGAAGAATAGACCTCTCCAAATTGCTACCACTTCACAGGTCCAACCACAACCTCGCCCAGAGCAACAGGTTGATCAGAGTAAGCCAAACAAGCCCAGGAGGCAATTCACCCAGATCAACGTGTCGCTGTTTCAAGCTTTACAACACCTATTGAGATTGAATCTGATTACACTAAGGGCTCCTCCCCGGAATCCCAACATCTCTGCTCCTAACTATCATCCCAACAAAAGATGTGCATACCACTCTGATAGTGCTGGACATGACACTGCCGACTGCTGGGCTCTGAAGAACAAGGTCCAGGACTTGATTAATGAAGGAGCAGTGGATTTCACCCAAGAGGGTCAGGCTGAGTTCTTCTACCATCCCTGTAGGATTCACCATTTGAAGTGACAAGTCCTGAGACGAGAAGACTTTTTGTCCATTAGAATTTTCAAGTTTTAATTTTCTTTTGATTCTTCAAACAATTATTGTCATGGCAAACTTTATTACTTTATCAATGCATCGCATATGTCTGTTTTGAATCAATATATTCGCATTCGCTATATTCAAACTGCTTTCATTTTTGTGATGTTCAAACTCTCGATTAATAATTCTAAGCCTCTTGAGGGAGGATGACGAAAACGATACCACAATCTACAGTATGCTTTTGAATAGACCCCGCTGATGAGGTACAAGCATTGTTTCAAATCCTAAACACTGGAGTTATAAGGAAGATAATCCCTCGTCAACCCCTTTGAGCCAAAGAAGTTGGAGTTTTTCTTTTCAAAAATTAAAACCCTTAATCATAACCTGGGGCAGGGTAGTCTTCTCAGTTGATCCAGGTGCACAACGAATGACATCAAAGGAGTCCTTCTAAAATAAAAGACAGTGATGGTTCCCTATAATCGTCAAGACAGGCAGTCATTACCAAAAAAAAAAACTAAAGCCCAATAAGTCAAAACTTATGAAGGAGACTTACAATAAAACTAGGGCATCCCGCTGACTGTAATCCTAAAAGAAACAGTTCAGGAAAAAACAGGGATAACACAATCAAAAAGAAAGAGGTCCAACAAACCCTCGACAAAAGGAAATGACTGCATATTCAAAATAAACTGTCAATATCCGAACCATCACTGGTATATCAGGACAAAGACTCAAACAAGGTCTAACGCACGGTCAGCTGAGCTTAGGTTTGAAGAACATCACGAAGAACGGGTGGGTACAAATAATTTGAGCCTTTATCCTTTGTTTCTTAAACCGTGAACCAGGCCACGTTATAACCCTCAAAAGTCCTAGCTGAAGCATGGGTTAGTTCGAAAGCATATTGTTACGAAAGGTATCCTGACTCCTTAAGGCTTGTGGTAAAATAACGAGTTGACATCACAGTTTACAAAAAATTCACTTGTTTTTATGAAAAAATACATTTTCAAAACTTCAAGACAGACATAAGCTTTGCACTTTTAATATAACATTGCTTGCATATGACTATTCGTTTGAACAACATAGAAGTTCGCACGGCGAATGTCTAATGAACAAAAGCACCTCCAATAAAGGGGCATGGCATGATCATTGTCCATCATCTGGGGCAGTTAAGTCAAGATTCGGAGAATCTCTCAAAAGGCCAACCAGCTTGGGGCAAATCTCCATCTGGATCACTTGGGGCATTGGACAGGAATTCTAGCAACGAATCTTGCACAATCAAACATCTTCTGGTAGCATGGCAACACAGCACTACTGACAGGGGCACCTCCCTACATCCGGAGAGCGTAGACATAGTCAAAAAATACTGCGCATAATCAAAGACCCGCTAGGTTAACACACCTAGGCAAAAATAAGGGATGAAAAATAAAAAAATTGTACACCCGGCAAGTCGAAAACCTGAAAAGGCGGCTTGGGCAAAAATGGGTATCCCGGTGGACTGAAAACCCGAAAGGGTGGTCCAGGCAAAAAAACTAGGGATCAAAGCGTACGACTATGTCCGGCATCTCGTCACTTGCCTACCAGAAGAAGACTTGTCAAAAGGCAATTATCAAGCACCTCTACAGGTACCTTCTCCCACAGAAGTTGGGGCAATCAGAGCCTGATGGAACATGGATAATACTTGAATTCAATAAGAATAATTGTGCAGTAGGACCGGCTTCTGGTTTGCTAGCAGGATATTTGGGTATAATTATTAGAATGTTTAGAGATATTCCCATAATGTTTGAGAGTTGGAAGAATGTTCCAGCAGATACAAAAACAAAGTTTTATGAATCAAAGATAAAGGTATTATTATTAAACAATTACATATTTTTTAAATTAACTTCATGGTGATTATTATTTCCTTTGTCAACTAATATATTTTTATGTTTAGCGCCATTTTCTTGTGGATGATGGGCGTGACAAAGATTTTGTACTTGCTTCTGCTGCAAGGAAATGGAAGGATGCTCGACATACATTGTTTCACGAATTTTATAGATGGGATCTCCCTTTGGAGGAAAATCTTCAAAATTATCCAAAATGCAGAGGCATTCCTGAAAATGACTGGGCTGTTTATGTTCAATATAGGCGGAAAGAAAAAACACAGGTAACATTAGTGTTTTTATTTGTTAGATTTCTCTGGTTTGTATGTTATCCCTATCTATAATGCATGTTTTTATTTGTTACAAATGTAGAAAATATCCCAAAAAAATTCCCAAAATAGAGCAAAATTGAAGGCTCCACATACACTCGGATCTAAGTCGCTTGCAAGGAAGAAACATGAGTTGGTATGTCTAAATCTATATGTTGTTGATCGTTTGCTTGATAGTACAAACAATTTATATTAGTTTTTATTTGCAGGAAATGAGAGATGGACGAACATACAGCAGAGGAGAAATGTATGCAGTTTCTCATAAAAAGCCTAACGGGTCATTTATCAATGAAGATGCATACAACAATAATGTAAGTACAAGTTAATTCTTTTGAAATACTGGGGAAAAAAACGGTAATAGTAATAGAACCATCCCAAATAAAACTCACCACTGGAATTTATATATATAATATGGAGAAAGAGCCCGATATATGCTTGGATTCCACTTGATGACATTGTAAATGCCAATCGTGAAAATAGATAGTAACCATAGGATGATTATGGGAGGAAACATGAAAGCAATCGCATGGGAGCCACGGTGTTGCAAAATAAAGAGACCAACCAGTAGAACACAGGAAATAAGAGGCATCATACCTGCATAGATTAGAAGCGTAAGTTGTAATGGAAAAATCACCTATGCTGCATTTGACATATATTTGAAACATTGAAAACTGTGGGGTAACTTTAGTGGGAAATTTCAGAATAAATATCCTAGAGTGATTTTGTTTATACTGAAGAATGGTGGATAGCAAGCTTTACTGAACTTCTTGTAAACAATTCTCCATGTCACATTTGCAATAGTTTGTGCCACCTCCTAGTTTGTGCCAACTTCTTTTTACGTATATATGGAAGTCCATGATTTGATCAAGAGGTTCTCCCCCAATATATTATTCTTGTTATATAAACAATAGCTCAATTTTTTCTTTTTCATGTGCAGAAAAAATTACAAGCTGCAATTAAGGATTCTGTGTCTGAAAATGAGGCATTTCAGAAAGTATTTGGAAAAGAAAAGCATGGATATGTTCGTAGTATGGGACTTGGAGTTACACCATCTCAAATTAATAGATCTACGAGATCGACATCTTCTTCTGCAGAAAGTGAACAAATAAAGGAAATGCAAGAAGAAATTAATGCACTTAAAGAAAAGAATTCAAAAATTGATGAATTAACACAGGCAATCATATTCTTAACGCAAAAGGACAAGGCGAGGACAAAGGAAATTGAACTCTTAATGCAAATGCAGAATTTTAGTGGAAGACAGGTATATTATTTTGACGCATTTAAAGTTAAATTTTATGAGTATTATTTTAAAGATTATTATTTTAATACCTTTTTTTAGGGATTGGAATCACCCGCTGATGGTAGACGTTCATCTGAGTCTAGCTACCGTATTGGAGATAATGGAACTTCAGGGGGGACAAATTAGACTTTGCTATGATCGAGATAATTAGATTGTGAACTTTCTCATGTATTTTTGGCATAATGATACTTATTATTATAAGATTAGGAATTGATATATTTTGGGTTTTTTGTACTACTTGACATGATTATGGAACTCGCATTTTACATGATTATGGAACACACATTTTTTTGGATATTATAATGCTTATTTGATGTTAAATATTTTTTATTGAAATTATTTTTACTATATTACAAAGTGATAGAAAATAAAACAAAAAATAATACTATAAATAAATATATTAAAGAAGAAATAATTTAAAGAAAAAAATAACACAAAAAAAACTATATTTAAAATTTTTTACATAGATAATAATTTAAATAAAAAATATATATAATAGAAAAAAAAATCAAGACATAAACAAAAGTCATGGCGACAGTACCGAACCGTCGTAATCAACAATTAAAAATAATCAACAAAAGTCATGACGGTATCGAACCGTCGCCATAAACAATTTAATCAATTTCAAAAGATATTCACGACAGTATCGAACCGTCGCCATCAATAATTAAAAGAAACTCAAAAGATAGTCACGACGGTATCAACCCGTCGTAAACTTGAACGACAGTTTTTGTAACCGTCGCGAAATAGGTTAGGGACACACACTTCTGCGACGGTAAAGCAACCGTCGTGGAAAGCAAATTGCGAAGGTTTTAACCATCGTAATCTACAAAAATACCTGTCGCAATCTGCCAATTTTCTTGTAGTGTAAGCGGTCTAGCTACTCAGTCCTCCAGGTATAAGGTAGTTTCAGCTGAAGAACGTAACCCAGTTACCTCCACTCCCCAAGAGTAAGACAGAATCAACAATACTCTCCCCAGGAAGAGTTGGTCTCCCATCAGCCCCGAAAAGGCACAGTATCTCCAACAAGTCAGCAACACTCTCCCCAAGAAGAGTTAGTCTACTGTCAGCCTTAAGGAAGTTGGGTATCCCCAGAAGATCTCAACATTCCCCAGCGGAGTATACAGATGTTCCTCTACAAGCATCCCCGGCAGTCTTAATCTGAGATTGTTCCCCGACGGAATACCAGACATCCCGGTGGAGCCACTTCCCCAGTGCGGTCCAAAAGTTTCCCCAGGAGAGTTGCATCATCCTCCCCAGTAGATTCTGGAAGCTTATCCCCAGTAGATTCTGGAAGCTTATCACCTGCAGAGTACGAACGCATCTCCCCGGCTTTATTCAAAGTTATTCCTCACCAAGAGCTTATAACTGGGTTATCCTTAGCTAATTACCACGGAAAGATCGCCCTCGGCGAAGTCCTTCCTATCCCTAGCGGAGTTCATCAAATTCTCCAACAAAACTTATCAATGGTATCCCCAGCGAAGTTACCATCAAAACCTCAGCGAAGTATCTCTTCCCACAAAGAAATTCCCCGCAGAGTAATCTCTTCATCAAGTTTATTCCCCAACGGAGTCATCTTCTCCTACCGGTTTATTCTTGCAACCATCATCCCCAGCGGAAGCGAAGAACTCCACTCTTCAAACATCAGCCCAGGATTCAACAAACTCCCGGCATTCGTCAAGGATTTATTTTCCTAGACGAAAATACATTCATAGACATATCACATCTCGTACATCCTGCTTACATACATGATAAAGTGCATACGCATCATATCACACAATGTTGAGAACATCATGACATCATGCATTTCATACATCATGATATTGCATACAACTGATGTTTTGCCTTTTCAGGAAAAAGTTCAGTACAAAGATGATTACTATCAACTGTCACAATTCTGGATTCGATACCTGTATCTAGCTAGGGCATATCTGTGAGCGAGTAGTTCCAGATTCGATTCTTGTATCTAGCCAGGGCACGTCTGTGAATGATTGTTTGTAGGTTCGATACCTGTATCCAGTCAGGGCACGTCTGTAAGCAACCTTTTGAAGTTCCAGATTCGATTCCTGTATCTAGCCAGGGCACGTCTGTGAATGATTGTTTGTAGATTCGATACCTGTATCCAGCCAGGGCACGTCTGTAAGCAACCTTTTGAAGTTCCAGATTCGATTCATGTATCTAGCCAGGGCACGTCTGTGAATGATTGTTTGTAGATTCGATACCTGTATCCAGCCAGGGCACGTCTATAAGAAACCTTTTGAAGTTCCAGATTCGATTCCTGTATCTAGCCAGGGCACGTCTGTGAATGATTGTTTGTAGATTCGATACCTGTATCCAGTCAGGGCACGTCTGTAAGCAACCTTTTGAAGTTCTAGATTCGATTCCTGTATCTAGCCAGGGCACGTCTGTGAAGGATTGTGTAGATTCGATACCTGTATCCAGCCAGGGCACGTCTGTAAGCAACCTTTTGAAGTTCCAGATTCGATTCCTGTATCTAGCCAGGGCACGTCTGTGAATGATTGTTTGTAGATTCGATACCTGTATCCATCTAGGGCACGTCTGTAAGCAACCTTTTGAAGTTCCAGATTCGATTCTTGTATCTAGCCAGGGCACGTCTGTGAATGATTGTTTGTAGATTCGATACCTGTATCCAGCCAGGGCACGTCTGTAAGCAACCTTTTGAAGTTCCATATTCGATTCCTGTATCTAGCCAGGGCACGTCTGTGAAGGATTGTGTAGATTCGATACCTGTATCCCGCCAGGGCACGTCTGTAAGCAACCTTTTGAAGTTCCAGATTCGATTCCTGTATCTAGCCAGGGCACGTCTGTGAATGATTGTTTGTAGATTCGATACCTGTATCCATCCAGGGCACGTCTGTAAGCAACCTTTTGAAGTTCCGGATTCGATTCCTGTATCTAGCCAGGGCACTTCTGTGAGCGATTGTTTGTAGATTCGATACCAGTATCTAGCCAGGGTATATCTACATGAAGAGTCTGAAGATCAACACCTGCAACAGGCCAGGAGATTATCTTTCTCAGGTACGCAAGTTCTCGCTAAGGAATCTCTTACGCGATCGACACCCCGATGGCATCTTTAAGCCCATCTCCACAACTATCAGTCACACTTCCAAATGGCATCTATAAGCCCATTCCCGACAAGGTTCTGCCACACTTCCAAATGGCATCTATTAGCCCATTCCCGACAAGGTTCTGTCACACTTCCAAATGTCATCTATAAGCCCATTCCCGACAAGGTTCTGCCACACTTCCAAATGCCATCTATAAGCCCATTCCCGACAAGGTTCTGTCACACTTCCAAATGGCATCTATAAGCCCATTCCCGACAAGGTTCTGTCACACTTCCAAATGGCATCTATAAGCCCATTCCCGACAAGGTTCTGTCACACTTCCAAATGGCATCTATAATCCCATTCCCGACAAGGTTCTGTCACACTTCCAAATGGCATCTATAAGCCCATTCCCGACAAGGTTCTATCACACTTCGGAATGGCATCTATAAGCCCATTCCCGACAAGGTCCTGTCACATCTCCAAATGGCATCTTTAAGCCCATCCTCCTATCCACCATCTCTCCAAATGGCATCTGTAAGCCCATTCCCGACATCACACTGCTGATACTCCATTATGCGAGTGCAAATTTCTGGGCACTCTAGTGTTCAATCATCTTCCACCTTCGGATCACGAAAGGCACGCAAGCCAATCTACATCCTCAGGTCTAAGAAGATTGAACAGGGGCAACTGTTGTACCCCAAAATTTTCCCTTCCATATTCTTCAAAGTTTTGACAAGCATCATCTCAATTTGCTCAAGTCTACTCAAGGGTTGCACAGTCAAACCATCCTCCTAAGCCAGTCAAAATTAGGGTTTTGGTTCTTGCAAGGAAGTTGAGGTTTTCAAGGGCTCAATCAAGTCCCATGTGCCTATAAACATTGTCAAACATCTACATGCCAAGTTTCAAGGCTCACAGGGTCAAGTTGCACAGTCAAAAACCCTAGTTGCTCCACAATCAACTGTAGGGGTAAAATGGTCATTTGGCAGTCAAAAGTCAAAAAATTTGGTCAACATCTTATTTTAAAGCCACAATCATCATTTGATCAAGTATTGGTCATGATTCCACAAGCATGGCTCAAAAATCATCAAGGTGTCAAAAGTTTCTATTTTTGTACAGCTGAAAAGTCAACTGTAACTTAACCAAGGCATAACTTTTTCATGGTTCATCATAAAAATCCCATCCAATGCTCATTTTGAAGGGGAGGACATTTCCTACAACTCACCTTCACATTCCAAGTCCAAGAAATGCTCTCACAAAAAGTTATCAATTTCAACATTATAGGTCATTTTCAAAAGTCAACAAAAAGGCATTTTAAGTCAAAGACCATAACTTGAGATTGGTAAATCCAAATGACATGGGACCAAAGGCATTGGTTAAAGGACTTCTAGAACTTTCCAAAATGTCCAAGAACATGTTCATATGATCAAAATTGAGCAAGATATGCATTGGAGAAGTTGGGAAATTTTTGTGAAATGACAAAAGTCAACTATCCTTGAAACTTCAATTTTTGACAAAAGGTCCCACTTTCTTCCACTTGATTCAGCCTTGTCATGCCACCCACGTGTCCCATGATTAATTTCAAGACCAAACATTTATTTTTTTCATTTTTATTTAATTTTTATGGATTTAATTCATAATAATTCAAATAAAAATCTAGAAATTAATTGAATGACATCTTTGAGGTTAGAATGGCTTTCATGTGTCATATTCCACATACCAAATTCGTGCCAAGCTCAATTATGCATAAAATTCAAAATTTGAACAAACTTGGAAAGTCCTTTAATGGTGGTTATGAAGAATCTCAAAACTTAATTGCAATGGATCATTGGCTCATAATGTGACCTAATTTCATTCACATGTACATATGCAAGCCTTCCCAACCTTATTCACGACCTGAACACTGCAGAAACACCCCAACCATATTCAAAAAATCAAGCAAAAAAGTCAAAACTGATCTTGATACTCCAGGCCTTTTCAAAGCGATTTAAGGACTCTAATACATTGCTAGCATTGCCAGGAACATGTTTCAATTAAAAGCAAGCCTCAAAGCTCAAGAACACGTGCTACACAGACCCACAGTTTGTCAATTTTTTTTTATAATCACATACATTGATTCATGCACATTTGATACGTTTTGTTGAGTGTTTTATGTTCACAGGACCTATACGAAGCTAATGGTGTGGTTCAATTGTCTTGAAACACTCTGAAACTGAAACCACCATGGATAAGATTTAGGGTTTTCAAGCTTTTGAATTAGGGGTTTCTCATATAGGAAAAATTAGGCTTGGAAAGACCCATGGTTGAACTCAGAAGGACAAGACGAACTCAAAACTACCCTCGCGCTCAATTTATCTTGCACGCATTTCTATTCGCTATTTTTGATAGTTGCAGTTTGTGGGGGTTTAAAACCCCCGCTATTTGATTTTATGTTGCAGGGAAAATGAAGAAGACGAAGGACGTGGACGCATATGTTTGGTCCATTCAAATAATTATGCGCGCGTTTTGCTTTCCAGCATAGGCATTGGTTTTCGCATATTATAATTAATTGTTATTATTATATCAAATGAAATGCAGTGGCCTAGTGGTTGGTGAGGTGTTTGTTCATCATTGGGACCTGGGTTCGATTCCCAGGTCCCCCAAAAGCTTGTTTCCCTTTTTCTTAATATATTCAGGTGCAGGTTTCTAAAGGTGGCACACCATATGCCCTCACGCTTCAGTATGCCAAATGGCCACTACACCAATCTGATGGCCATGAGAGGATGACCATGATGATCCTTGGTCAATGTACGTGCAGGCAACTCCCCAAAGTCAAACAGGCTTGGCAACCAATGGGCCTGAAATTGCTGCCTAACACCTCCAATCTGGCCCAAACCCCCCTTGGTTCATTCTTTTTCTTTTTGTTTTATATTTTCTAATTTAGTTATTAATTATTTTTTTTAATTATCATTATTACCACCAAAATTAACATAATTAATATTTTTCATAAAAAATCAAAAAAAAAAACTAATATTATTATTATTATTTGTTAACTTATTTTGTAAATAAATTCTAACATTAATTAACTTAGTTGTTTAATTAGGTTTAATTTTAATCTTTTCACAATAAATAAAATTAATTTAGAATTAGGTCTTTCTTTTGACAATTTTTATTTCCTCTTATTTTATTTTCATTAAAAATATAAAAAAACACAAAAACATTTTTTCTTTAATTAATTAATTAATTAGTTTAGGGTTAATATTTAATTAAATGCAAAATTCAATTTCTTTATTTCTAAAAAGGGTCAAAACCCTTGAGACGTTCCCGATTCAATCTTCTTTCGCGCTTTAATTTCTTTTGATTATATTTATGTATCTGTACAGAGTATGTAATAGTTAATTAGGATTTTATCACCTTATTTAAATTCTCGCACTTTATTTTCCAAAACGGGTTTTTGTTTTTGGCGATGTATAGACCCGCGCCTTGTAATAGCTAGATTTACATTCCTGCAATTTATTTTCCGCACTCCTAACTGTTAAAAAATGCATGAAAGAATGTATGAAAAATAAAATCAATCCGTAGCTCACAAATAACATGTACCAGATAAACATAACATGAAAACACAACACAAGCACATGCCACCCCTAGGGTACGCCTCACTGGTTGCCTCGAACGTGGTCATCAAGTATAGGGTGTCTTAGAGGTCGCCCTTCTGTCTAAAAGATCCAGTCGCCTCGAAACGGTTGCCTCGGATAAAAAGGATCTAGGACATTAGGGTTACTTATAAGGTGTCCTACCATTGCTTCGGTGACCACACTGTCCCGATAATCGAATTGACCCGAATACCTCCAACGATGGTGCTACCTACCCCTCAATAGTGGGATAGCACTATCCAAAGGACTCTTACACAGCTTAATTCCTTAGAGTAGGTAGATTCTCCTGGGTACTTGCTCTTTTCAAAACAAACAAAAACATCTTTTCACACCTACACTTTCAAAAGTTTTCAAACAAATTTTTCATACACTCTTGAGGACAGATACAAGAGTTACTTAGAAATTTTTCAAACGAAACTTTTTCAAAACCCACACACACTTGAAAAGCAAACAATTTTTGAAAACATAAGAGCAAGTACCTAAGAGCCCATGGATAACCATGGATAGAAAGGGTGCTAACACCTTCCCTTTCTATAATCTACCTCCCGAACCGAGAGAGATATCAAAGAAGGAATTTTGCTGTGCTTTTGTCCTTTCCGTGTTGGAGAACATAAAAGATGGTGGCGACTCTTGCTTACCGCGACATTTCGCGAAACCAGCTAAAAAACAGTCAGTTATATTTCCACTGATCACACTCGTGTTTCTGGCTTACAAGGATATGAAAAACTTTTTTGAAAACTTTGCTTGAGTTCAATATATCAGATGTGTGAGTTATTGACTTTTGGCACAATGACTTGTTTTGAAAGAAAAGTTTGAAGTGAAATGAGATAGGCCTGTACAGGCTATCTCCAAGCATGCACAAGTTCCTTGTACCTTTGCCTGAGTTTATGGAACTTGTTTGCTGCAAGGAAAGAAGTCCAAGGCTCAAGAAAATGCAATTTGACATAAAGTTGCCTTTATGAAAATGGAAGTGCCATCTTTATGCCCGAAATGGAATTATTCAATGTGCCAAGCTCTAATGATCAGAATAACACTAATGTCAAATGTATTTGCATTCAATTTTTGAGTGTAAATTGGTTTAGAGGCCTGTAATTAAGTACAAAGCTATCTTGGTCAGATTTTGCAAGTTGTATGAACATTTATTGGCCATGGTTTCAAAGTGAGTTTTTGCCAACTTCAAGCATTCGATTCTCCCTAACCACAAAGGTGTTTGAGGAGTTCTTGGACAATTTGGAAAGCTTGCAACATGTACTATAATCTATCTTTGAAATGCAACTTGAGACTCCTAGTGGAACTATGTTAAAAATGGCCAAGAAGATGGGTCAAAATCCTGCCTAAATAGAGCAAAATTTCTCTAAATTAAAAGTTTTAGGGACCCTTGTTCCAAAAATCATAACTTGAGATCCAAGCTTCTTTTGAGAAAACTTTGTGAATCAAAGTTGTAGACTTTGTGATGGACTACAACTTTCATGCTTTAAGTTTTGTTTGAATCCATTTGCATCTTGGTGAAAATGTGGGACAAAGTTAGGAAAAAGTAAGAAAATTTCATAACTTAGAAAATTTCTAAGTTATGAAATTTTTCAATTTCAAACCCTAATTTGCAATTTTGGGTTTCTTGATGAAAAAGTTTCATAATTTGACATGTCTTGATGAAAAATGACCCTTGGCACTTGATTTTGACCAAAAAGTCAAAGTTTGACTTTTTAGTGTATAGTCAAATTTTGATCAGTTGACTGAAAAATTCATCTGTCAATCCTATGCATTTGAGATCTTTTGAACTTGTTGAGTAGGTCAAGATAATGTCATTGAGTCCTTGAGTCCATGATTGAACTTGATTTGCCATTGGCTAGGTCAAACAGCCAAAAATTGCCTTTGTACATTCAAAACCCTAGAAATGACTATTTGACCCTTTTGGTGATCTGATCAAATTTCTTGTGGAATTGTGATCCAAACTTGATCAAATGGTTCATATGAGTTCATAATGTTGATGTGGGTCAATATTCATGAGGTTTGACTGCCAATTGGCCACAGTTGACTTTTTCCCTAATATAGTTGATTTCTAGGTCAATTGTCCAATTGACTGGGCAAAAAATTGATTCAAGGCTTAAAACTTGGTATGGACAAACTTGTGAGTCCAACATGAAGTATAAAAGTCAATTTGGGCATTGAAGGTCCAAAAATCCTTGTGCAAACTCAAACCCTAATTTAGGTCAACAGCGCAAGAAGGTGTTTTGAGCAGAGCAAACCCTAGCTTGGTCTTGAGTTCCAAGAGTCTTGTGATGAGAAATGTTGATAAAATGAGAGGGAAAATTTTGGGGTACAACAGACCCCTAAGGGAAGAAAGCATAACGATGCGTTGCACGTCTCGGTAGAGTGCAGAGGGATTACACTTGCTCATATCCTGGTTGATACCGGTTCATCTTTGAATGTCCTACCAAAGAAAGCATTAGACAGGCTAGACTGTGAAGGTTTGACTTTAAAACCCAGTAACATCATTGTTAGAGCCTTCGACGGTTCTAAGCGGATGGTTCACGGAGAGGTGGACATCCCAATCAAAGTGGGTACATAAATTTTCAACTCTACTTTTTATGTGATGGACATCCGTCCTTCATATTCATGTTTGTTGGGAAGGCCATGGATCCACAATGCTGGGGCGGTCACTTCTTCTCTACACCAGATGCTAAAGTACCCGGTCCAGGGTAAGATCATAACAGTTCATGGTGAGGAAGAATATATGATAAGTCACCTTAACTCTTTCCGCTATGTGGAGTTAGACGGCGAATTCATTGAAACACCTTTCCAGAACTTTGAAGAGGTTACTCCTGAGGTCGCAGTAGCAAAGGCAATAATTGATGTGCCTATCATTACCAAGCCGGTGCCCCGGATGGCATCCCTCAAAGATGCGGAGGCTGTAATCAAGGAGGGAGGAAGTACAATGTGGGGTCAGCTGTCAGACTTTCCTCACAAGACAAACAAGTTCGGATTGGGTTTCACTACTGCTAGCCAGAAAGTTGTGCGTCGCTCCCGGGCTGGAGGACCACCTTTAAAGATCACTCACCATGGGGTTCATGCTTTAGGAGATGATGAAGAAGGAGGCAACTTTGAAGATTGGATCTTTCCAACCATTGAAGAAGGATTAAGCAACTGGGAGGGGAAAGACTTCGTTCCCATCACTTTCATCAATCAGTAATTTATCTTTGAACAATTTCCCGTTGGTCTGTAATAATTAAATAATTCGTACACTCTTTTTGCCTTGTGCCTTTCCCGGGGCATATAGGTCCATTTGTAAGGGCTTGATTTCTTCATTATCATATGCCATTTTTGATGAATCTTTGGACGTTTTCATCTATAAACTGTTGTGTTCATTTTCTTTCCTTTTACATTTTGTTTTGTTTGAAGGATGGCTATCCCTTACACACACCCACACTCACAAAATGCAGGTACCCATCCATTCCGGATTCCATGGGTGACTATTCTGCTTTGGCCTTCGGTGATTCTGAAGATTTGGTCAATCATGCCGAGTACGAAGGTGATGAAGACTGTGAAGTGCCTGGAGAGTTAGCTAGACTTTTGCAACAAGAGGAAAGGGCTATTCTGCCCCATGAAGAATTGTTGGAGGCTATCAATTTGGGAACAGAGGAAGACAAGAAAGAGGTTAAAGTGGGTGCCAACCTGGAGCCAAGTGTCAAAGAGCGTCTAGTTCAGTTGTTGAATGAATATGTCGAGATCTTCGCCTGGTCCTACGAAGACATGCCGGGACTGGATACAGATATTATGGTTCACTGTCTCCCTACAAGAGAAGACTGTCCACCAATAAAAAAAAAGTCCGTCGAATGAGGCCCGACATGTCCGAAAAGATCAAAGCTGAAGCGATGAAGCAATTCAATGTTGGCTTTCTGGCTGTTACTTCCTATCCACAATGGGTTTCTAACATTGTGCTCGTGCCTAAGAAGGACGACAAAGTCAGAATGTGTGTGGACTACCGAGACCTAAATAGGGCTAGCCCTAAAGATGATTTTCCACTACCACACATCAACATCTTGGTTGACAACACAGCTTAACACAAGGTATTTTCCTTCATGGATGGATTCTCGGGATACAACCAGATCAAAATGGCCCCCGAAGACATGGAGAAGACTACTTTTGTTACGCAGTGGGGTACCTTCTGCTACAAAGTGATGCCATTCGGACTGAAGAATGCTGGGGCAACCTATCAACGAGCCATGGTAGCTTTGTTTCATGACATGATACATCATGAGATTGAAGTCTACGTAGACGACATGATAACCCGTTCACATACAGAAGAAGAGCACCTCGACCATCTGCAAAAGGTGTTTGTCAGACTAAAGGAATATAAGCTCAGACTGAATCCTAGCAAGTGCACTTTCGGAGTCAGGTCCGGTAAACTTTTGGGATTTATCTTCAGCAACAAAGGAATTGAAGTTGATCCTGCCAAGGTCAAAGCTATATAAGAAATGCCTGCCCCCCGCACTGAGAAGGAGGTTAGAGGTTTCTTGGGACGCTTGAACTATATTGCAAGGTTTATCTCTCACCTAACATCTACCTGTGAGCCAATCTTCAAGCTGTTAAAGAAATATCAGGTGGTTGAATGGAACAATGATTGTCAAGTTGCTTTTGATAAGATCAAGGAGTATTTGCTGGAGCCTCATATCTTGATGCCACCCGTCGAAGGAAGGCCTTTAATCATGTATCTGACTGTTTTGGATAATTCAATGGGGTGCGTACTGGGCCAACATGACGAGTCTGGCCGAAAAGAGCATGCCATTTATTACCTTATCAAAAATTTTACCGACTGTGAGACTCGCTACTCACTGCTCGAGAAAACTTGTCGCGCTTTGGTATGGGCTGCTCGTCGGCTAAGGCAGTATATGTTGACACATACCCCTTTGTTGATTTCTAAAATGGATCCGATTAAGTATATCTTCGAGAAGCCTGCTTTATCTGGAAGAATCGCTAGATGGAAGATGATCCTGACTGAATATGATATCCAGTATACAACCCAAAAAGCTATTAAAGGGAGTGTACTAGCTGACCATCTAGCTCATCAAGCCGTTGAAGATTACCAATCTATGAGATTCGACTTCCCTGACGAGGACATTATGACATTGGACAACATTGAAGGTAACGGACCGTATGACGGACCTGAACAAGGATCCTGATGGACCCTGTACTTTGATGGTGCTTCAAATGCACTTGGCAACGGTATCAGCGCGATACTTATTTCTCCAGAAGGTCGCCATACACCTTTCACTGCTAGACTCTACTTCAGCTGCACCAACAACATGGCCGAATATGAAGCTTGTATCTTTGGTCTCAAGGCTGCTATTGACTTGGGAATCAAATCTTTGGTCGTATTTGGGGACTCAGCTTTGGTTATCAGTCAAATCAAAGGAGAGTGGGATACTAAACATCCTAATCTTATCCCATACAAAGAACATGTCCTGACATTGTTACCTCATTTCGAGCATATTACCTTCGAGCACTTTCTGCGAGAAGAAAATCAGCTAGCGGATGCTCTAGCTACAATGTATTCCATGTTTAAACTCAACTGGGATAATGAGGCTCCCCAAATCACCATCGAATGGATGGACGAACCCGCACACTGTCATGAGATTAATACCGAAGAAGTAATGGAACAACCTTGGTTTCATTAAATCAAAAGGTATCTCCAGACTCGAGAATACCCTGAAGGAGCTTCAGTCAACGACAAAAAGTTCTTAAGGAGATTTGCTGCCAAGTTCTTCCTAAGTAATGGTATCCTATATAAGCGCAATCATGATTGTGTTCTACTCCGTTGTGTGGACAAAGTTGAAGCTGAGTTGATCATGACTGAAATACATAGTGGCACCTTTGGCACCCACTTGAGCGGACATGCGATGGCTAAGAAGATTCTAAGGGCAGGCTACTACTGGTCTACCATGGAAGCTGACTGTCATCAATACGCTCGTACTTGTCACAAATGCCAAGTCTACGCTGACAAGGTACATATTCCTCCAGTTCCTCTCAACGTTCTAACAGCTCCTTGGCCATTCGTGATGTGGGGAATCGACATGATTGGAGAGATCAAGCCTACGGCATCCAACGGACATCGCTTCATCCTGGTGGCTATTGATTACTTTACCAAATGGGTCAAAGCAGCTTCCTTCGCCTCAGTTACAAAGAATGTGGTTGCCCGCTTCATTAAGTAGAATCTCATATGCCAGTATGGTATCTCCGACAGGATCATCACGGACAATGGTACAAACCTAAATAACACTGTGATCACCGCTCTATGTGAGCAGTTCAAGATTCAACATCACAATTCATCTCCCTATCGGCCAAAGATGAACGGTGCTATTGAAGCTGCGAACAAAAATATCAAGAAGATCATTCAAAAGATGACAGTCACCTACAAAGACTGGCATGAGATGTTACCATTTTCTCTGCACGGATATTGTACCACGGGGCGTACTTCAACTGGGGCAACCCCCTTTTCTTTGGTATATGGCATGGAGGCTGTTTTACCTATGGAAGTTCAGATTCCTTCCTTGAGGATTATGAAGGATGTTGGTTTAAGTGAAGACGATTGGATTCAGACCTGGGTTGATCAACTTAATTTGATCGACGAGAAGCGACTTACTGTTGTTTGTCATGGTCTGACGTACCAAAAACGGATGATCAAGGCTTTCAACAAGAAAGTCAGGCGTCAGGTATATCAAGTCGGAGATCTTGTAATCAAGCGGATCATCTTGCCGCAAAGTGATCCCATGGGCAAGTGGACTCCTACTTACGAAGGACCATTTATGATCAAGAACATCTTTTCTGGTGGGGCAATGATTCTGACCACCATGGACGGCGACGACTTTCCGCACCCTGCGAACGCATACATAGTCAAAAGATACTACGCATAAAATGACCCGACAAGTTGAAAACCCGAAAGGGCGACTTGGGCAAAAATGGGTATCCCGGTGAATCGAAAACCCGAAAGGGCGGTTCAGGCAAAAATTAGGGATAAATAAAAAAAATCTGTACACCCGGAAAATTGAAAACCCGAAAGGGCGACTTGGGAAAAAAAGGGTTTCCCGGTGGACTGAAAACCCGAAAGGGCGGTCTAGGCAAAAGTTAGGGAATTAAAGCGTATGACTATGTCTCGTCGGATCACTTTAAGAACAATCTCTTCACGGACGAGCTCCAAGCTTCTAATCTATCCAACCGTCTGCGGACGAAGCAACAAATGGACAAGATACTCAGAGTTGTGAAGGCTATAGAAGAATGGGAACCCCATGGAATTGTTTCACATAGCCATCTTTCTTTGTATAAAATTTTTCTTAATTTTACGACAACATTCTCTTACTAGGATGACTATCTCCTTTGTACAAAAATACTTACAAAGTTAATACAAAGACACTTCAAAGTGCATAAATTTGCTTGCCTTTTCTTTCTTTTTACAATTATGTTTTATTTGAAAACATCCAATGATTTTTTAAATGAGCATATGCATTTGAATATAATCACTGCTTATAAATAAAACAAAATGAGAAAGGATAATTACTGATAGGTCGAAAGTATAGGAAAACGTCTTTAGGCTATTCCATAAGAAATCCCCTACAGTATGTCATTCAGATCCTCAACAAAGCTAAAACCTTGGAGTATATATATCCCCAGTGGAGTTAAGTTTCAAAGTTCCCATCAGAGTTAAGTCTCTAAACTCTTGATCCCCAGTGGAGCCCGAAAACTTTGAACTACAGATCTCCAGTGAAGATGAAACTTTCTTCCCCAACGGATTCCCAAACTCCAAATCTTAAACCCCGGTGGAATACTATCCAACTTCCTCCGATTAACCAGCAGAGTTCTCCACAAAACAAGGAATCCCAAGTAGATTGGCATACAACACAAGCTCCTGATTTCCCTGGCAGAATAAACACTCTCCCCAGAGTTATTTCCCGACAGAACGAAGATGCTAGTTCCCGTTTCTCCATTTGAAGCCTCCCAGGTTTTAATTCCTCAGTAGAGGTCGTCGGATTTTTCCTTATTTCCCCAGGAAAGTCATGAAGGATTATCACATCCCCACAGAAGTTGTCAAAGTTTTGATAATCCCCGCAGGTTGCCAAGGATTTTCTATCCCCAACAATAATCAGCAAGGTTCTCTCATCTTCAACAATCAAAGATTTTTGGAATCCCCAGCATCGGTCAAGGATTTACTTTCCCCGGCAGCAGTCAAAGATTTCATTATCTCTGGCTATCAAGGATTTATGTTCCTCAGCAAGGCAGCTAATCAGTTTACATGCACATCCATTACATTCATATATCATAAACATTGATGGAACACATTTTATTGCATCATACATACCATGCAACATAACTTTGTGCTTTAGCTAACATTCTACCCTTTTCAGGATGAGATTAAAAAGCTATCGTTAATAACTATTCAGAGATTTCAGATACAGTACGGATACACCCCAGACGCGGCGGTAATTCTATTACTCATTCAGGCTTCAGCAATTAGATACAGACTAGATACGCTCCGGACACAGCGGCCATTCTATTTCTCATTCAGATTCAGCTATCAAACTCAAGTTCAAATACACTCCAGACACGGAAGTCATTCTGTCACTTGTCCGGATCCCAGTTACAGTACGGATATACTTCAGACACGGAAGTCATTCTGCTACTCATATAGATCTCAACTTCAGATACAGTCCAGATACGCTCCAGACACGGTTGCCATTATGTCACTCATTCGGAATTTATCCCCAGCACATAGATGTTTCATACATAGATGTTTCTTTGTTACCCATTCAAAATACAGATACACTCCAGACACGGCAGTCATTCTGATACTCATTCAAGAATCAAATACAGTTACAGCTCGGATACGCTCTAGACACAGACGCCATTCCCTTGCTCATACAAACCCAGTCTCCAGATACAACTCAGATACGTTCCAAATACGGATACCATTCTGATGTTCATTCTACTGATTTTCAACAAACAAGTTTTGGATGGCATCTCTAAGCCCATCTCCAGCAAGATTCTACCATTTCCAAATGGCATCTTTAAGCCCATTCCCTCAGCTACATTTTTACGAGTGCAAATTTACGGGCACTCTAGTGTCTAATCCTCTTTTACCTTCGAGTCACTAAAGGCAAACTTGCCAATCTAACTCTTCAGGTTCAAGAAGATTGAACAGGGGCAACTGTTGTACCCCAAAATTTTCCCTCTCATTTTATCAACATTTCTCATCACAAGACTCTTGGAACTCAAGATCAAGCTAGGGTTTGCTCTACTTAAGACATCTCCTTGCACTGATGACCTAAATTAGGGTTTGAGTTTGCATAGGGATTTTTGGACCTTCAATTCCCAAAGTGACTTTCATACTTCATGTTGGACTCATAAGTTTGCCCATACCAAGTTTCAATCCTTGAATCAAATTTTTGCCCAGTCAATTGGACAGTTGACCTAGAAATCAGCTGTTTTGGGGAAAAAAGTCAACTGTGGCCAATTTAGAGTCAAACCTCATGAATTTTGACCCACATCAACATTATGAACTCATATGAACCATTTGATCAAGTTTGGACCACAATACCACAAGAAATTTGATCAGATCACCAAAAGGGCAAAATGGTCATTTTTAGGGCTTTGACTGTACAAAGGCAATTTCTGACTTTTTGACCTAGCCAATGGCAAATTAGGCTAACCATGGACTCAAAGACTCAATGACCCCATCTTGACTTATTCAACAAGTTCAAAAGATCTCAAATGCATGGGATTGACAGATGAATTTTTCAGTCAACTGATCAAAATTTGACTGTACACTGAAAAGTCAAACTTTGACTTTTTGGTCAAAATCAAGTGCCAAGGGTCATTTTCATCAAGATGTGTCAAATTATGAGACTTGTTCATCAAGAAACCCAAAATTGCAAATTAGGGTTTGAAATTGAAAATTTTCATAACTTAGAATTTTTATAAGTTATGAAATTTTCTTAATTTTTCCTAACTTTGCCCCACATTTTCACCATGATGAAAATGGATTAAAACAAAACCTCCAACATGAAAGTTGTAGTCCTCCACAAAGTCTACAACTTTGATTCACAAAGTTTTCTCAAAAGAAGCTTGGATCTCAAGTTATGAGTTTTGGAACAAGGGTCCCTAAAACTTTTAACTTAGTGTAATTTTGCCCTAGTTTAGGCAGGATTTTGACCTATCATCTTGGCCATTTTTCACATAGTTCCACTTGTAATCTCAAGTTTCATTTCAAAGATGGATTATAGGGCATGTTGCAAGCTTTCCAAATTGTCCAATAACTCCTCAAACACATTTGTGGTTAGGGAGAATCAAAGGCTTGAAGTTGGCAAAAACTCACTTTTCCTCCATGGCAAATTCATGTTCATACAAGTTGCATTTTCAAGTCAGCATGCCTTATACTAGTTTGCAGGCCTCTAAACCACTTCACACTCCATAATTTAATGCAAATCCATCAGTCTAAGCTTTTGTTTTGATCATTTGGACATTGTACACAAAACTAAGCCCTAAGTAGAAAAAGGCAAATTTCCATTTTTGCTTAAGTATGCTTTATGTCAAACCAATAATCCTTGAGCATTGGTCCAATATCTCTTGCAGCAAAACAAATCCATAAATCAGAGGGGCCAAGAGCAATGTATGCAAGCATATTTGATAGTCTGTACAGGCCTGTAACTTCACTTCCACTTTCTTACTTCAAAAACAAGAAATTTGTCCAAATCCTTAGAACTTGAAAACCAGCAAAGATCAACTTACACAAAGTTTTTGAACATCTCTCTCACATCCCTTTGAGCTAGAAACACGATTGCTTGATCCTCAAAACACCCCATAGCCAGAAATCACATTCCTTTGGCAAAACAGGGCAGGTTCTGCAACTTGAGTTCCATAGCTCATTTGGCTCGTGCGTATTTCCCCAAGTTGCTTCAAACATCTTCCATTCAACTCACTCAAGCTATCCCATACCTCAAACACCAACTGTAACTCCATTTACAGTGTTCACCATTTTCATTTTGAGCTTGTGCAGGTTGAGTTCTATAGGTTAATTCAAGGACATTCAAGGCAAGCTAGCTATTGGAGAAGGTCAAGTGAAGTTCAGGCAAGCTACGAGACACCTCAAACCTTGTTGAAAAGCACTACATTTCCCTACACGAATCCAACTGAAATAGGTTTTTCTCCACTTTCTATCTCTCTATTTAGAAACATTTAGCCTTAGGTTTGTGAATAAAAAATGTAGTGTTCATTGCCATGAAGTTGTACATATGCTCAGTTTTCATTTATATTAAGTGTGCTACGAGAATTTCATCCATGAACATACTAAAAAAACTAGGTCAAATTTTAGGGCCAGAGAAATTCTCTCTGGTCTTTGAGAGTTAGGATTAGTTTTTTATATGGTTGGAATCGTCTTGAAATTCTCTACAAGTTTGATGTTGTGAGTTTTTGCAATAGAGCTCATATGCAGGATGTCCCAAGTTTGTACAGGCGCGCGCGTTTTTTCAAATCTGGATGTCGAAGACGAAGCTGGCTTGGGCTGGGCTTGGGCTGGCTTGCTTTTAACACCTCCCATTTTTATTTTTGCACCCCCTGGCCCAATTTCTTGTATTTTTACATTTTTGCATTTTTGTTTTCATTTCTGATTTTGTTTATTTATTTCCAAATATAAAAAATGCTTAAAAATATTTTCATAAATTTTTTACATTTATTTGGCATTTTATTTTAAGTTTTCTAACCTAAAAAACAATTTAAATACTTTTATTTCATTTATTCAAGCTTGAAAATAAATATGTAAATTATAATTTTATTTTTTTTATATTTTTTATTCATACTAAAAATATTTTCTTATATACATTTTATTTTTGTACTTTTTTATTTTATATTGTACATGTTTAATTTGATATATATATATATATATATATATATATATATATATATATATATATATATATATATATATATATATATATATATATATATATATATATATATATATATATATATATATATATATATATATATATATATATATATATATATATACTTTTTATTTTATTAAAATACTCTAGAATAAAAAATATAAAATATTACATTTTTATTTTTTATACTAAAAAAATACTTTTTCTAAGTATATTTCGTTTTGTATATATTAATATATTTTATTGTATATAAATAATATAACATTTTATTTTCTTAAAGAAATTAGGGTTTTACCCCTAAACAAGTAAAATAAATCTTTTATTTATTTCTTTATTTTTTACATTAAATAATTTTACATACATAAACAAACAAAAACCCTTTTTTGCATATTTCATTTCCTTTGATATATTTATTTATTTTGTTTATTTAAATATTATTCATTTATTATTCATGCAATTAAATTCAATTTGGATGTAATAGTAAATTAGGGTTTATATTTCTTGTCAAATATCCCCTATTCAAAATTGTACCCCCATCCCCATAATCATGTTGTAATAGCTTAGAATTTTAATTCTCGCACTTTACGCTTTCAATTATGCCATGATTAGAGAATTAGGGTTTGTATGCAAAAATCCAAATCAACAAATAGTTTGACCTAATCAAAGACAAAAATGCATGAAAATCAAACACAATGCACACTTGCACCCCTAGGGTTACAATCCACTTGTTGCCTTCAAAAATGGGCCATGATATGCATGTTGAGTACTTTGGCAAAAAAAAAAAAGATCATAGTCCCTCGATGACGCTATCTTGGTTGCCTAAACAAAAATGATCAAGTCCCTCAAAAAAATTGCCAAAGATACCTAACACAATTGCTATCATGGTCTATACGATGACCCGCGCCTGTCCCGTTTAACATCCTAACACAAGGTTGTTCACCAAATACAATGGTGAAACAACACTGTCAAAAGGGTTAAAAACATTAGGAAGGATCTTTGAGTAAAATAGGGTAGATAGCTCTTAGTTACTTGATCAAAAGCTTGCAAAAACATCCTTGCTATTTTCAAACACACTTCACAACACAATTTCAAAACATTATCTGAATCAAACTTTCAAACATTGAAATATTTTCAAAAGACAAAAACACCTTTGTATACATTCAAACAAGAATCATTACAAAGGTTGCCACAACGATGGCCTCTTTTCAAAACATCTTTCAAAACCACACACAAAGCACCATTTCAAACAATTGGAAAAGCAAAGTAAGTGATCTAAACAAGTAACTAAGAGCCCATGGATAACCATGGATGAAAAGGGTGCTTGCACCTTCCCTTTTCATAATCTACTCCCCGAACCCAAGAAAACATCTCAAAGGTCTTTCCTGTGCTTTTTGACCTTTCCTTAGGATAAAATAAAAAGTCGGTGGCGACTCTTGCTAAACCGAAACATTTGCGAACACAAACGCAAAACCTCAAGTCAGTTCTCCCACTGTATCACAACTTGTATCAAGCTTTAAAGATTATCATGTTAATAGTTATGTTGAGAGATCATTGAATGATTAACATGATAACACTCACAATATTGCTTAGACATGAGAAATATTGAGAGGATACGTGAATGTATTGATCATTGATTAGTTCATATGCAAGGTTAATCGAATAAATGTGGAATAGGTTGTTGAAACCTAATATTGACATCCTTTTTATCAACACAAACATTTTCAAACAACAATCTCTCTATTATCCAAATCTCTATCTTGTGCATGAAACTTAATCTTTGGTAACTAAAAGCAAACATTAAAAATTTGTTTATGATTCAAACACTTAAAGTCACTCTAACTATAGAACGAAATTAATATCACACTAAGCCCTGAGGAAAACGATAATATAAATACTTTTGTTGAAAATACTACAAATAACCTTTCGTTAGAGAATTTGTCTTTGGTTTTCTCTAGGTGTAGCCTATGAAAGTTGTCAGCTGCAATTTTGTCAGTAAGAACACCACATCTAGGGAATAAACAAGCTTGTGAGCCCTTGTTCTTGCATCAGTACAAAAAATCTAACAGATCTTCTTCAGGCTTGGGGTACACTTCAGCCAAGCCTATGTCACGACTTTCATCAGTTCCTTCGACCATATTTGCATCTGCAAATTCAACGATTTCTACCATATGGATATCGATAGGGTCTACGAACAACACTTCTTCTTGTTGGAGAGGATCAACATTAATTTTCATTTTTCGGTTAGCAAACTTCAATCTCCCCTCCTGCAGTGATTTCTGTACAAGATCCCTAAAAAGAAAATATTGAGAGGTTGTATGACCAAGATAATTATGATATTTGCAAAAACCTCTTTTTTGTCGTTGTTCTAATGATGGTAACTTAGCACCTGGAGGTACTAAAATCTGACCATCTTTGACTAGCAAATCAAAAATTTCTTCACATTTAGTGACATCAAAAGTATAAGTTTTTGTCGGAAATTTTGGATTATTCTCGACAGGATTTTTTCCTTTAGAGGGGAATAATAATTTACATTCATAAGAAGGTCCTGGGTTCATCTCAGCCACATTGACCTCTACCTCATTTGGTGAAATATAATCAGCTTCATAAATAGGATATGTATCATCAAAGTTTACAAAGGCCACACTTTCTTTTTTAGACTTGGTATGTCTGAGTTTTTCTAATCTTAGACTTTCAAGATGTCGAACTCTATCAGATAACTACGACATACTTTTTACAAAGGTTGGGTCTATTTTCTTCTTAATGGAATAGTCCAAACCCCCAGCTTCCATTTGAACAAGTTCATGTTCAGGCACCTGCATAAAGCACCTTGCCTTTAACGCACGAAACCTATTTAAATAATCATCAATACTTTCAGCAAACCTTCTTTTTATGTTTGATAATTCTACCAAACTAATTTTTGAATGTCCCTCATAAAATTATTCATGAAATTTTTTTTCCAATTTAGTCCATGACTCAATCGAATTTGGGGGTAATGTAATAAACCATGTGAATGTTACCTTCGTAAGGGATGAAGGAAAATTCTTTACCCTTAGATTTTCATTATTTGTCATATCCTCTGACTCAGTTAGATATCTAGCAATGTGTTCCAATGTCGACTCACCTGATTCACCCCTAAACTTTGTGTATTTAGGAATTTTCCATCCTCTAGGTAATTCAGTCTACAAAATGTATTCAGACAAAGGGGAATAATATGTTGGCCTCTGCAGTGTGGTATTCATACCATTCCTAGCCATAATTCTTTCAACAATAGTTATTAGGTTATTTTCTATCGCTAAATCCTCTTATCGATATTGATCAACAATCTAATCAACATCTTGTTGTTGATTAACCAATATCATCGGATGGCATTCTACCACTCTTGGTTCGACAACTTGATTTTGCTGTACTTGTGGTCTAGGCATTTGCCCCTAGTAGACTGTTTTGTCTTCCACTTCCCCCATTTCCACTTGGGCAGGGAAAACTTGTCTAACAACAGGTGGTACCTGTCGAACAGGCACTTGGGGTGCCCTCGGGAATTACACAAGCGTGTCAATTGAGTGACTACTTTCCTATTTGTTTCAACAGAGTGTCTATTAGCCTCAACTGACTCCTGCATTACATGGTTAATCACATAACCCATTTGATTGGTTAATAAATTTACCAACTCATGGTTACTATCATCCATTTGCTTCCTCAAAATGCTACCGATGTATTAGTTAAAGGCGACACTGGTGGAGGAGGCCCCACTCTATTTTGGTTATTCCAATTTAAGGAGTTTCTTCCCGGTGCAGACCCTTGCAACGGGGAATTCATATTTTGAGTGTTATCAACCAATAATGTTGGGTTAGATGTCGACTGATATCCTGGCATTAAGGAATACGACATTCCATAAAGAGGATTTGTAGTGCCGAAACGAGGTATATTACTAACAGTCATGGACATCACTGGTCTTGGACTCACCGGAGGAGCCTGAGAAATTGGCACTGAAATTGCACCTACAGTCGACATTGTTGCAGTTGTGTTTTCCAACGATTGAAAAGACACGACTTGAGACACTATTGTGTCTGTGGTAGTTATTTTTCTTTGTGGCACTACATCCACATTAGGGTTTGTAGGATTAGTCATCCTTGGTGTATGTTGCTTAACTTGTGGTCTATCGTACTTTTAGGTTAGATTCTCACTTCTATGTTTCATACATTATACCCAAAAATAAAACTTGAAAAACACTACACTAGCACTCTTCCCACTGGGCGTGCCAATTTGTTTACTGTGAAAATGGTAAACAACCGCTAGTCTTCTCAAAGCCTAAAAACTAAGGGTTACTTACAGGATCGACTAGTTAATCCTAAGACATATGCTGATGTATCTAAGTATAACTTGTTCAACCAACGTAGGACTTTGCTTTTTGAGAAAAGGTTTTCTCTGAAGGATAGAACAAGTATGAGTTTCCACAATGTAATGTTTTGACCGACTGAAGGTGACTCGTGACTGACAGTAGGTTACGACTTGTTTAAATGAAATAAATATTGAGTGACTCTTTAGTAAATTCTAGTATAGAGATAGAATGAGTTTCAAAAGCGTAAATGATGATATAAAAGGATTGTTCAAAAGTAAATAAAATCAAAGAAAAAGATTCAAAAGAAACAACTGAAAAGAAAGGAATTTGCATTAACATAAAGATGGTGATTCACGTGCATTCACACCTTTGAAGCCCTCTGCTTCCTTACGCTTGGAATGTGGAGTTTGTTAAGTGATTCTAGTACAAAGTGAACACCCTGAATCCTACACTGGACTCTTTTATTTATAGTAGTTACAAATCTAACTGCCTACGTACTAGAACATGCTATACATTTGACACGTATTTGGCCTTAGGTAACTGCTTATCTATACTTTCACCACGTACTTGGCGTTTGATTTAGAAAACTATCTTGCAACTGCTGGTATTTTCAAATTTCAAAATTATCCCACTCCAGCGCTCACTTCGACGCCATTCTTTAGAGTAGATAGATGATCCAAACTTTTCTAAGTCTCAGATTTCAATTTGGTCGACAAGACCAAACTTCGACTGATGTCAACTTGGTCGACAAGACCAAACTTTGACTAGCTTGTTTGTCAATTGTGTCGACTTTCCGCTGTCAACTACTTCTCATTCTTGAGCTTGATTTCCTTACAACCTTTATTTGTAGGATACGTTCTCCTTAACTCGTGGGATTATCCTCATTAACTGTGTAATAAATACCTTAAAGATTTTTTAAGGTAACAACATCTCATCGTGCATTTCATGATCTTTTACATATATATTATGATTTATTGGTCTAACTCCTTCGATACATCGCTAACTTCGAATATAGTTAAATTTCCATAACAACAAGACATTGGATAATCTTCCTCATCATTATCACTTATCATTGTAATTTTTATAATCGTAATTTTTATAATTATAAATGCTTATGAAGAGGCAGATTATCAAATAAATTGTAGTTAATGAAATTTAATTATAATTGAATATAACAATGCATATAAGGAGCCAAATCATTATACCATAATCTATATGTAAAAGAGCATGAAATGAATGATGAGACACATGCAATTCGAAAACAATGATTGATATAAGTTGGTTTTCAAATACAACTTAATTTGCAGATCATAAGTATCTATGTCAATTTAAATGAATGTATTTTAACTGAGCGTTAGTGAAACAAATAATCTACATAGAACATAATAAACTCAAACAACATCATACAACATAACCAGATATTATAAATTTGTGAGTAATGAAAAAGATATATTATAAATTGGCAGGACATGTCTTTTATTGAAACTAATCATGGAACAATAATCAATATGAAGTTCATCTAGTTTGTGAAGCAATGAGGAAGAAATTTAAGGAGGAAGAAGTTTACACAGCAACTTCATACTTAAATTTCTTTTCATTGTGTCTCAAACTAGATGAAATTTGTTTCTGCTGTTGTCTTTTCATTTACTAAAATGTTTTGTTCTTGTTGAGTCATACAATAACCGTGAAAGTTATCAACATGTGAAACCGCAAACTTATTTGTCAACATGGTATAGAAATCTTCTTGTTTGTGAAGTTATGAAGAAGAAGTGCAAGGTGGATGAAGTTTCCATCATAGCTTCACGCTTCTTGTACTTTTTCCATAGCTACACAAACAATATGTACCATAGACAAAGTAGTGAAGACGAATATGAAAAAATAAGAACAATCAACAAAAACAACATGCAACAAACGAGATAATGGCAAATATGGAAGAAGAAGAATACATTAACGTATGAAGCACAAGATTCACGACTAATGGCGAAGAAGAAGAGAAAAAATAAGTGCTAGGGTTTCACTGTGAAGGAAACTGTGCTACTGTCAATAAGTGAGAGTTAATTCGCTTATAAACGGGTAAACTATTTCAAAAATAGTTTCTCCACAAGACTTAATTTGGTTCACCAAATGCGTAATCCGTGTTACGTAATCGTTTATCGTCTTCTTCTCTTCCATTAGAGTCAACTCGAACTGTCTCTTGTGAGTTTGTAACCTCACCACCTTTGCTTTATTAGACCTTGCATAAGCTTTTTCTAATATCTCCCAAGCTTGCTTCGCCGAATCACAATCGTCAACTTTTTCAAAGTGGTCACCATCGACACAAGAATGAATCAAGAAGAGTGTCTTGTAATCATTATTCTTATCTTCCTTGAATGCAGCCTTCTGAGCATCTGTAGCTTCTTCCCCAAGTGAAGTAACTTCATTCTTGATCACCTCAAGAACGTCTTGATACCCAAATAAAACCTTCATTTATTTTGACCACTTGTCATAATTCTTTGAATAAATAATTGGTAGGTTGGTGGGAACTCTATCATTAGAAATGATATTCATCTTTGCAGCAGATTATGGATCAGAACCAATGCTCTTGATGCCAAAGGTTGAAACAAACACAAGCTCTAGTGGTGAATTATGGAGAATTTGTGTTAATTGGAGAAGATAGAGTGAAAGGATAGGATAAAATGAGAGAGAGAGAGAGAGAGAGAGAGAGAGAGAGAGAGAGAGAGAGAGAGAGAGAGAGAGAGAGAGAGAGAGAGAGAGAGAGAGAGAGAGAGAGAGAGAGAGAGAAGGGAGAAAACATTGCATTTATTGCATTAACCAAACATTACAACACACAAGGATATTTATACAAGGCAATACAAAACAATTGAGAAACAAAACAACTTAAAAATAAGCCAAAACCCTCAAACTCGTGGAGAGAGAGAGAGAGAGAGAGAGAGAGAGAGAGAGAGAGAGAGAGAGAGAGAGAGAGAGAGAGAGAGAGAGAGAGAGAGAGAGAGAGAGAGAACATTGGATTTATTGCATTAACCAAACATTACAATAGACAAGGGTATTTATACAATGCAATACAAAACAATTGAGAAACAAAACAACTTAAAAATAAGCCAAAAACCCCAAAACACGAGTTTGTAACCGGTTACGCTAAACTCCATAACCGGTTACACCTACACAAAACAGAAATAACAGAAGTAAATTGGTCAGCTGTAACCGATTACGTCAAAATCTGTAACTGATTACAGACACGATAATTTTAATTTCTAATTTTCAGAAGTGCTTTTTTTTTTAAGCTGAAATCTCCAATATGCTCTCAAAAACTTATACCATACATTTGAATTATTATGTAACTCCAATCTAAATTACTAGTGATTCATAATACTTCATCGTTTTACAATCTATTACATTTGTTCTTCAACGAGCTTATATACAACGATAGTTAGTTACCTGGCTCTAACTTTCTTTAACGAACTCGCAAACTCTTGACCAAAGGTAAAACAAAGTTACACAACTCACTCTTGCAAAACGTGCTTGATATTAATTTTTTTTTTGTGGACACAACCTGCTGTTCTTCGTCAAAATTGAATAACAATATTCTTTTATCATTTAAAAACAAATGAAGCCGATTCGATTGACTATGATACATAAAAAACAACTTACAATTTCAGAAAAGTATAAAAATAAATAAGAATGATTTATATATTTTTTAAAACAACTCCAGCCGACTGTATTGACTATTCAGCAAATTATAAATCACAATATAATAATAATAATAACCTCCTTAGAGTTAGATGAAGCTATATATATATTGCAGTAAGCTTAACTCCAAAATGAAATAAGTAAGAGAAGAAAGAAACAAAAAAAAAAAAAGCAGAATGCTAGCGATAATCTGTTCCAGTTTTGTGTTTCTTTTTCTTGTAATAAAATTGTATTCCTATTGTTCAGAAACCAAAAACTCACCTCCAAGATTACCTTTAATAGGAAATCTTCATCAACTTGGTTCATTCCCCCACCGTTCTTTTTACGCTCTAGCCAAAAAATATGGTCCTTTCATGCAAATGTATTTTGGTAAAGTTCCTATTCTTGTCATCTCATCAGCTGAAGCAGCACGTGAGATAACCAAAACTCATGATCATGTCTTTGCAAACAGACCCCCCAAGATTAATTACGACATTCTTTTGTATAATTTCAGAGATGTTTCATCTGCTCCATATGGAGAGTATTGGAGACAGTTAAGAAGCATTTGTATGTTGCATCTTCTCAGTGCCAAAAGGGTTAAATCTCTTCGCACTGTGAGAGAGGAAGAACTTGTTTTTATGATGGATAAAATAAGAGACTATTCTTCTAAATCACTGCCTGTGAATTTAAGCGAATTGATTGCGTCAAAAACTAATGATGTAGTTTGTAGGGCTACTTTGGGAAATAAGTATAGTGGTGAAAGTGGAACAGGATTTGCTAAGTTGATGTTGGATTTCACCGAGTTGCTTGGTACTTTTATGGTTGGGGATTATGTTCCTAGCCTTGATTGGATGACACATCTTTCTGGATATTACTCCAGAGCAAAGAAAGTCGCCAAACAATTTGACGATCTTTTGGAGGGTGTAGTCGAGGAACGTTTCAATAATCCGAAAGGTGATGATGAAGAACAGACTGATTTGGTTGATGTTTTGCTTTGGATCCAAAGGACTGAATCCCTCGGCTTTCCTATCGATAGAACAACCATAAAGGCTTTGTTACTCGTAAGTGTGTAACTAAAATTATCATTATCTATGTATATGTATGTGGTGTTTATTATAAGACAAAGTTTAGTTTTTAGTATAATTGATTTATCTTAATTATATGATACAGGACATGTTTGTTGCGGGTACAGACACCATATCAACTTTGCTAGAGTGGGAAATGTCAGAACTGTTGAAGAATCCACACATGATGAAGAGATTAAAAGAAGAAGCAAGGACAGTGGCTAACGGAAGAGCATACATAACGGAAGACGATTTGAGTAACATGAAATACTTAAAGGCGCTTGTTAAAGAAGCACTACGGATGTATCCTCCAATCCCACTACTAGTCCCTCGAGAATGCAGACAAGATGTGAAAGTAGACGGTTACAACATTAAAGCCGGGACAAGAGTTTTTATCAACGCTTGGGGAATTGCAAGAGATCCACGATATTGGGATCAACCTGATGAGTTCAGGCCAGAGAGATTCTTGGATACTTCGGTGGATGTTAAAGGAATTGATTACCAGTTGATTCCGTTTGGATCGGGGAGAAGAGGTTGTCCTGGACTAGTGTATGCTATGGCTGCTAATGATCTTGTGTTGGCCAACCTTGTGCATCAGTTTGACTGGGAGTTACCTGGTGGTGCTGGGGCCAAGGTCGATATGTCTGAAGCATTTGGTTTTACTGTCCACAGGAAGTTTCCTCTTATGGCATATGCAGCCAGCACTTCCTAATCACAACTCAATCAGGGAGTAGGAACCAATAATCGAGTTTTTCCAATAATTTATGTAGTAACCCTTATCTTCAATATACAGTTCATTTTAAATATAACTTTAATAAATTTCATTTGAGACTCGGTATTAATTAATGCAGTAGTTATAAATAAGTTAGAAGTGCACTATGAATCAAAGCAAATCGACAGAGTATAAAATATAGATATAGAAATTTTTATGAAAATGCCAAAATACCCCATGTTGCATCCTCTAAACAAAACCCGAAATCTCACCAAAATATTAAAATTAAATAGCTGAGAAGAGACAAGAGTCAAAGAAAGCATGTTGCATCCTCTAAACATGAGATGATTGGATGAATTTAGTTTAAGTGGCCCCAAGGGGCTGCTGCCGAACTAGGAATCAAAAAGTGGCCAGATAATTTCACGGTAAGTAAATCACTACATGATACACATCAAAATCCTCTAATCCGAAACTACAACATTAGGAATTTGCATTTGTTTGATCGGGCGAATAAGGTCAAGGAAACTTGTTAATAAGAATTAGTTAAATATGTAGTCAATTATAGTATTTTATTTTTATACACTAAGAGGAACGTGTTTGATATTCACTTTTTTTTTTTAGACAAAGTAAATAAAAAAAACAATAAATTAAGATTGCTTGAATTAAAACTTAAACGCAAATTCATATATTTTCTTTTACCGTCTTTTTTTTTCCGGAAATTGGTTACTCGAATTTTATAGAGAACAATAATAAAAATTGTGACTCTTTATTACATAACTTAACTTGTCTTATATACTATTCACACTTTTAACCGTCAATAGCGGTTATTTCTTTAGAAAACGACATATATTCTCTTACGCGGACTTCGGTCCTCATAATTACTTCCACATGTTTTTGACATTTGAACTGTTTTGAACTATTCTTACTTTTTTAAACGGTCTTTTAAATCTTCTAACAGTTTTCTTCGAAGGCTTTTCTATATTACATTCGAATATAGTATCAAATTGTCTCAGTCATCTATTCTTTGGACCCAATAATATACTAAGTTCTTAATAACTAGTAGTGAATCGAATCTCTCAACTATGTTGAAAACGCTTCGTGTCGAAAATGTAACATCACTATCCCACATTCAGCATTTTCAACTGTTATTACAACTTCCTATCGAATTTCTCAACTGAAATTCAAAGGCTAACAAATGCCTCCCCAAAAATTCTAATTTCGATCATGTTTACCTAATGAAAGAAAATGGTGTTTTTAGTAAACTCTTGACACTGTTCAAAATAGTTTGCACACATCATTGTCATCATGACTACTTTCACCAAACCGCCACGTCAAGAACGTGTGTGTAAAATGACATCATGATTCTGATTTCCTATGCCATCTTGGCTACAAGATTTAACTGCATTTAAAAGAAATTATTTAATTCACTATGCCAAAAATAAGATTAGACAACACATCTTAGGCAGCGATTCTTATCAAAAGCGCTGCTAAAATTCCATTTCGAAAATGCGCGAATTTGGTTGCATACCTTAGACAGCGCTTTCTAAAAAAGCGCTGCCTAGGGGGGTGAAAGTGGTTTGATAAAGTGCTGTTAAAATGGGGTTTTATAAAATGCTTAGAATAAATGTTGCTAAATGGGATAGGTACTGTAGCGCTTTGGAAAAGCGCTGCCTAAAGGGTGGACTTACAAAGCGCTGCCTAAAGGGTGGGCTTACAAAGTGTTTTTTAAAAGCGCTGCCTAAAGGGTGGGCTTACGCAGCGCTTTGTAGAAGCGCTGCCTAAAGGGGGGGGGATTACGCAACGCTTTCTACTAGAAGCGCTGACTAAGGTGGGCTTACGCAGTGCTTTTATAAAGCGTTGTCTAAAGTCCTGTTATAAAAAATAAAAAAAAACATACCTAACACACAAAACATTATTATTTCCAGAACCCCATTCTCATGCCCAACACAGTACGAACCCTCACGCAACGCTTAAGTTCCATTTTTTTCGTTTGATTCTAAACGAAAATCGATTCTATTTGCTTCACATTATTCAAGGTTCTCATCCTTCTTTCGTTCAAGACCGTTTCATCCTTTCTTCCATTCACAACCAAGGTTCTCTTCTCCTCTAGGTATGATTTTTGATATACTTGAAAATGTTGATATATAATGTTGCATTTGGTTTAGTTGATAGTGTTAATAGTGTTGATTTAGTGTTGATAATGTTGCATTATGTTGTGTTTTGTGTGGCATGTGGTTTTTGTATGTAAGGTGTTTGTGAAAATGTCACAATGAGTTTTGTATGTAAGGTGTTTGTATAAATGTCACAATAAGTATTGCATGTATTAATTGAGAGAAAATATGTTCCTATACAATTAATCGAGCTATAAATTTTAGTTTGTGAGGTTGTCGTAATAACACTTATAGGGTTGAAATTGAAAGCACTTCACATAGAGTTGAAATTGAAATTGAAAGAACTCGTATCATTGAAATTTGTTTTATTAGTTTAATATTGTTTTATTAGTAAAATATATGTTAAAAAGAATATACATGATATCCCGGTTACTACATGCGTCAACTAAATTACCTTATGATGCGATCCAGATACAGCTGACATTCTGATACTTACTTCAGATTCCTTCTAGAAACAGTTCAGATGCGATCCAGATACGGCTGACATTCTGATACTTACTCCAGATTACTCCCGAAACAATTCAGTTACGATCTAGAGACGGATAATATTCTGATATTTATTCCAAATTTACTCCCGAAATAGTTCAGATACGATCCAGAGACGGATATTATTCTGATACTTATTCCATATTTTTCTCCTAAATACAATGCAGATATGAATGTCATTCTGCCACTCATTCAGCATACCTTTCAAATACAGTCCAGATACGATCCAGATACGGATGTCATTCTGACGCTCATTCAGTACATCTTTCAGATACGAGTCAGATACGATCTATTTATGGATAATATTCTGATACTCATCCCACTACATCTGCTGTTTCAGTTTAAATCTCTCAATGGTTTATCCTGATTCCTTCCCGTAGACATTTTCTCTGGTTCGGATAAATCGCCCCAAGATTTGTTCTAATTCTTCCCAGACCTCTACTGGTTCAATTTTAACCTCTCAATGGTTTATCTTGATTTCTTTCCGGTAGACTTTTTCTCTGTTTCATACAAATCACTTCAAAGATTTATTTTGATTATTTTCCAGTTGAAGTCAAAATTTAGACTTAGTCTAATTTCTGTCAACAATCACCTTAGGATGGCATCTATAAGCCCATCTCTGACAACTCTCCATCATCCCTCCAAATGGCATCTTTAATCCCATTCCCTACACAATCAATCACCACATCATCGAGTACAAATTTCTGGGCACTTTAGTGTTCAATCATCTTCCACCTTTAAGTCACGAATGGCGGACTCGCCAATCTGACTCTTCAGGTTTAAGAAGATTGAACAGGGGAAGATGTTGTACCCCAAAATTTGCCCTCTCATTTCTCAAGGGATCATCTTTGATCCTCAAGATTGCTTCTATCAAGTTTCAAGTCTCGGATTACAATTTTCCAAGAAAATCATTCACAAGAGCAAAATGGTCAAATGCACACTGAAAAGTTAAAATTTGACTTTTGATCAAAATCAAGTTTCAAAAATCATATTTCATCAAGACATGAAGTTGGTTCATCAAGAAATCAAAAGTAAAAAATTACTTTGAAAAGTCAAATTTCTAAACACTTAGAAAATTTTCCAAGTGTTAAGAAAATATGATAATTACATAACTTTGGGCCAGATTTTCATCATGTGCAAGATGATTCAATCAGAACTTCTGACATGAAAGTTATATATCTCAATGAGATCTAAAACATTGCTGAACAGAACTTCTTCTAGAAATGTTGGGCTTTCAAGTTACAGATCCTTGAAGACACGTTCATGAGGCTAAAACACTTAGTAAATTCTGGGCATTTTTAAGTCAGAATTTGAACAGAACTTCAGGGCTAGTTTTCACACAAACTATAATCATAATTTGAAAAAGTGATTCAAAAAGGGATGGAAGAACATGTTACAAGCTTTCTAGAGAATTCCTTCAGATCATGCTGGAGCAGGGAGAATCAAAGGTCAGAAGTTTGCTTCGTCCAGAACATGACCCTTCGAATCTCACTCTCCAACATTTAGAAGTTCTACTCTTCGATCAGAACATGATCCTTTGAATCTCATTCTTCAATGTATGGAAGTTGTGTTCTTCAATCAGAACATGACCCTTTCAAATCCACCTTCAACATTGGCCTCCTACATGAATTACAAGGCATTGGTTTCCCTTCATTCTAACGACCATAAAGCAAGTGGCCTCCTGCATGAAAGATTCGATTACACCAATGACCCCTCACAAGCTGGCTTTTGGTGCACATGGCATTAACCTTCTGAAAAGTTTCCTTCGATTCAGAAGGAAATGATCTTCATACAAGCTTCGACTGAGTCTTATTTCCCTTTGAAACAACGTCCCTCGATTCAGGAAGTAAAGGCATCTTGTTGGCTTTTCTTCGATTCAGAAAGTCAATAATCTTCTGAAAGCTTCCTTCAATTCAGAGGCAATAACCTTCTGAAAAGTGTCATTTGATTGCACCATTGGCCCCTTACATGTTTTCCTTGAGTTACAAATAAATGACCTCATGCATACACCCTTTCGTTTGGCCATATGACTTTTGGCAGGCAAGCCTTCGATTGGACAAGAGCCACCTTCACACAAAGCTTCGATTGGAGTTTTGGTTTCCTTTGATTCAGCATCTTTCAAACCCAACTCTGGATCCTTCGAAGCAAGTTTGAGCAAATCTCATAGACTTACCCAACTTGTCAGGCTATTTTGCTTCCAAATCTTAACATAATCAGAAGCTTGTACAAAGGATATAAGCTTTGTCTATTGGATAATACTATTCTTGGTTAAAATAGAAAAGACTACATACCTTTTTTTTCATAGAGAGTACTTTTATCACAAAAGCAGCTTCCAACCTGATTCATGTTTGAACGAAAAGCAATGCCAGAAGCATAAGTCCAATCTTCTACCAGCAGGCCCCCACTTGTACTGGAAACGTGGGAACAACAAAAAGGGACTGACTTGTTTCACCCTTAACCAAACCATGGTTTGTCATCATACAAACCTGGTTACTTCAAACATGTTGATTCTTTTCTCTATAAATAGAGAAGCATTTGCAAGCTCAAGGGAGGACTTTTTGGCCAGAGGATGAAATCTTACAATTTCTCAAACACTATAAGTTCTCAATCACTTAAACATTTGTGAAAACATAAACCTAGAATCCAAATACTTGTCCTCTTCAAATCTGAAAGATCCTTGTACCTTGTTACCATTCGAATCCAGCAGGAAGAACCTCATGCTTGTTCTCCTCTTTCGAATCCAGCATCAAAGGCCTAACCTCTGGTCCCTCCCTTTGAATCCAGCAGGAAGAACCTCACGTTTGTTCTCCTCTTTCGAATCTATCATCAAAGACCTAACCTCTGGTCCCTCCCTTCGAATCCAGTAGGAAGAACCTCATGCTTGTTCTCCTCTTTTGAATCCAGCATCAAAGGCCTAACCTCTGGTCCCTCCCTTCGAATCCAACAGTATTCAAGGAAACCACTTTAAGGTCCAGCACACCCTCCAGCCTCCAGCAAGGTAAGTTGTTCCAAACCTTAAGCTTTTCGTTTCTTGTATAACATGTAAGTAAGCTTTTCTTTCGTTTCAAGCATGTACATACCATTGTTCTTTTCGTTTCCACCCTTTTAATATGTTTTCAGAGCTAACCCTTTCGTTTTGCTTCTTGTTTATCTAAACATGCATTAAGTATTAAACTCATTGTAAGGCAATACTAGCATGGCCTTAGGCCATGTTGTTCAAAAGTTCAAACGAAAGAAACAGGAAACAGGAAGTCGGAAACGAAGCTTCTGGCTTCTACACCAATCTCCTGGTCAAACAAAAGAGGAAGCCAGAAGGCACGCCTGCACCAAGTCTAGGCCTAGACGAAAGACACCCTCTCACTGCTTTCAGTCCCCATTCGAAGGAGATAGAAAGGCACGCTCGAACTAAGTCCAGGCCCAGATGAAAGGCATTCCCTCACTGCTTTCAATCCCCAGTCGAAGGAGGCAGAAAAGCAGATTGCATTTTGCATTGGTTCCAAACCCAATCGAAAGTCACAACATGCTGACCCTCCAGGCCCCAATCGAAAGACACGCCTACACTGGTGCTAGCCCCCAATCGAAGGAAGCTAGAAAGTGTAGAATCGAAGGGTCTTCTGCCCCAATCGAAAGACCTTCATTTTTCTTGCTTTTATTTCATTTTTTCCTTTATATTTTCATGCACTTCAATATGGTTGTAATAGTGTAGGATTTTATCTTTCTGCATTTTATTACTTTTGTATGCTTTCTCTTAAAATAGGACATGTGTGGCAAGATAAAAAAAAAAGTAGACAACCCATAATCAAAGACTAAATGCATGCAAATTAAACACACTATTCACACATGCACCCCTAGGGTAATTCCACTTGTTGCCTAAAGTTGGTCATGTTATGCATGTGAGACGTCTTAGCAAAAACAATCAAAATACAAGATCATAGTCCCTCGATGAAGCTTCGAATGTTGCCTTACAAATGATCTTAGTCCCTCAAGATAAATGCTAAGATATCTCACAACATTTCTATCATGATTATACGATGACCCACGCCCGTCCCTTTACATCCAAAGATAAGGCTTCTTACTAAATCAATGGTAAGATATCAACATCTAAAGGAGGAGGAAAAGAACATTAAAGACCCTTGAGTAGGTAGGTTGCTCCTAGTTGTTCACTTTCTCACCATAAAAACATTTCATACACCAAACACTTTCATTTTGAAACATTTTCAAAAGAAAAACGCTTTGTATGAGTTCTTATAGAGACGAGAACCATTACAAAGACACCCTTTTCAAAATCACTTTCAAAAACACATTACACAAACACTTCTTTGAACTATTTTTAAAACAACACTTTGTGCACGTTCTTATAGAGACGAGAATCATTACATGGGCACATTTTCAAAATACTTTTAAAACCACACCACAAGCACATTTTCAAACAAAGAAAGTGATCTAGCAAGCAAATAAGAGCTTGTAGATAACTACGGATGTAAAGGGTGCTAATACCTTCCCTTTTCATAACCTACCCCCCGAACTCAAGAAATAATCTCGAAAGGTCTTTCCTGTTCTTTTCAACCTTTCCTTATTGGATAAAAGAAAAGTCGGCAGCCACTCTTGCTATCCGCAACAATTGTGATCAAACTTAAAACACCCAAGTCAGTTCTCCCACCGTGTTACAGAACTGGCGACTCTGCTGGGGACATCTTAAAAGTGGGGTTACCTTAGGGCTAGATCACCTTTACTTGCTTTTCTTTGTTTGACTTGTTTGCTTTACATTTTGGTTCCTTCTTTGGGCTTGTTTGATCCTCTACCCGGATCCGGGGCACCTTTTAGGTAAGTAGCAATAAGTTGTGGAAACTGTGTGGGGTATACCGACATGGTCTAAGCAATAGCTATGTTAGTGTGACACATTTGTTAGTACTGGTATCCCTTGAGTAGTCAAGGAGAATATGGGGCCGTTGTGTGGTGTCATGAAGCACTAACTGACTTTAGAACCTTTACTTGAACAACTTGGCCTTTAGGAAGTAGTGAGGTAGCCGACTTTGGTGCAGTCCGAAGTTGGTTGATACTCGATACTACGCTCATTGAGGTTAGACTTTTGGGATATTTCGGTTGCCAATAAAGAGGCTTGCGCTGAAATAATGCCCGATGAAGAAAGATCAGTGACATTGAGATCCCCTAGAACCCAATTACTTTATAGGACAGGTTGAGCCAACTAAACTTCAAGAGGGTACTTACCTATAAACTCCATGTAATCCTACACCTAAGGACTTTTCTGCTTTATGTATATATGACTATTTGTACATAACAACTTGCTTGCTTTTCATACTTGTACATAACATCATAACATCATACCATAGCATTTTTAATAACCATTTCAAGGATCTCAAGGGCATATGATGCAGGGTCATGTTGAACCGGACGCCTATCAAGGGGCAAAAGGATTCATTCTCTAATCAAACACCGTCAAAGACCAAAGCACGATAACTTGAGTCAAGGTATATGACCCACTTGACATGGTGAGCTTGATTCTCGTGGAAGGACATCCACTGATACGAAGTTCTCCAATCAAAGTTGTTGATCAAAGTTCAAATTCTAACATCTTCTTGTGTTTACCCCATGAGATCCTTGAAAACATCATATAACATGCATCTATGTCATCATAACAGGTTTTCCCGTATAGGTTTTCTCATCTGCTTACTGTTTATTTCAGTAGAGGTGGCTTTATAGAAAATAGTTAAAGATCTACAAGCTCAAAACTATCAGTTCCAACAAGTGCTCATGAACCTGGCTAAGGGGAAGGAAGATCTGAAAACACTCTTCACCAAAGAGAGCAAGAAGAAGAAAAAGGATGTCATCCTCAACGTGAGAAGAAGGTCCAAGGGGCATTCCCAACTACCTTAAAAAGAAGATGCTTCTTCTAAAGACAGTCAAGAAGAGGAAGTGGGAAGCATTAGAGCTAACATAGCTACTGATGACGAAGACTTTTCTGAGGAGCAGTATCCACCTGCAGATGAAAAATACAAACAACTTGAAGACAGACTAAAAGTTGTGGAGATCCAAGTTGTGCCTGGCTTGGACATAGGAGACATGGGTTTGGTCCCTGGAGTGGTCATCCCCCCAAAGTTCAAAATCCATACCTTTGCCCTGTATGATGGAGTCTCTTGTCCTAAGATGCATCTAAAGTCTTATGTCTGCAAGATTCAACCATATACAACTGATCAGAAGCTCTGGATCCATTTCTTCCAAGAGAGCTTAGCTGGGACGCAACTTGAGTGGTTCTATAATTTATAGAGTTCCCACATTCACACTTGGGAAGATCTAGCTGCTGCTTTTTACAAGCAATACCAATACAATGATGATCTTGCACCAACTCGTGTGTAGTTGCATAACATGACCATGCATTCCAACGAGGGCTTCAAAGAATACGCCCAAAAGTGGAGAGATCTGGCTGGTAGGGTGCAGCCCCCATTAACTGACAGGGAGCTGATTGACATCTTTATGGGAACTTTGACGGGACCTTTCTTCAATCATCTAATTGGAAGCTCCTCAGTCGGGTTCACCGAGATAATATTGACTGGAGAAAGGGTCGAAGCGGGCATCAAAAGTGCAAAATCCAATGGGGTACATCTTCGAGTGTAGGGAAATAACCTTTCATTAGGAAGAAAGAGTCTGATGTTGCGTACGGTCAAAAAGGTCGTAACCAGAGTAACCACGACCAGCACGTGGGGGCAGTTCTGATCTCCAATCCTGCATCGGTGCAACAATGGAAACAGGGGAATCAGCGTAAGAAGGTCGCGCCTAAAATACAATTCAGTAAGATCAACATACCACCGGCTCAAGCGCTACAAAACATGTTGAAAGCAGAGTTGATTACGTTAAAGGCTTCTCTCCGGAACCCCAACACTTTTGCTCCTACCTATCATCCCAATGAAAGGTGTGCACACTATTCTAATAGTCCTGGACATGACACGAACAATTGTTGGGCTCTGAAAAACAAGATCCAAGACATGATTGATGCCAAGGAAATTGAGTTCGACCCTCCAGGGGATCCTAACGTGATCATTGCTCCTATGCTAAATCATTGAGAGCATCCTATTCATTTTGATTTTTCAATTGTAATCTCTTTTGTTCTTCAAACACTTATCCATTAATGTCAAACTTTGTTTCATTAATGCATTGCATATGTTGTCTTGAATTAATCTATTTGTTTTCATTATATTTAAACTATGTTTTTTACTCCCTTTATGATATTCAACTCTTGTTTTAAAAGTTGCAAGCCTTTAGAGGGAGGATGACAAAAACAATGCCTTAATCTCATACAGTATGCTTTTGGGCAGACCTTGCTGACGATGTACAGGAATTCTTTCAATTCCTAAACGCTGAAGTTATAAGGAGGATAATCCCTAGTCAACCCCTTCGAGCCAAAGAAGTAGAAGTTTTCTTTTGTACACAAATTGAAACCTTTAATCAAAACCTGGGGCAGGGTAGTCTCTCAGTTAATTCAAATGCGCATTCAGTCGCAAACTCTCATTTCGTATACAACGAAGGACATCAAAAAAATTCCTATGGAATCAAAAGACGGTGATGGTTCCCTACCAAATAGGTGGTCATTATCTCTAAAAAAGAAAGGCCCATTAAGTCAAAACCTACAAAGGAGACTTGAGAAAAACTTGGGCATCCCGCTAACTGTAATCTCAAAAGCAGTTAGGCAAAACCAGGGATAATAAATCAAAAGAGGTCACTATAAATCCTCAACAACGCGAAAAATATTGCAAAAATGACTGCCTTCCGAAAAACTTAATTTGACTGAACCATTACCAAAATGTCATTAGAGTCCAAACACACAATTAACTGAGTTTAGGACTGAAGAACATCACGAAGAACGGGCGGGTACAAATACACTTTGAGCCTTATCCTTTGTTTCTTAAACCGTGAACCAGACCACGATATAACCTTCCAAAGTCCTAATTAAAGCATGGGTTAGTTCAAAAGCATACTGTTACGAAAGTTATCCTGACTCTTGTAAGGCTTTACTCCAAATCCTGAGTTGAATTTTCTTACAAAAATTCTTTACTTGCTAAAATGCATTTTCAAAACTTCAAGACAAGCATAAATTGTGCATTATTTGAATATCACTGTTTGCATATGGCTAATTGTTTAACAGCGGAGAAAATCACACGATAAATATCCAGTGAACAAAAACTCTATCAATGAACAAAATCACTTCAAATGGGATGACACTTTCATTGACAAATCTCTGATAAGCAAAGAGGCATGACACACCACTGTCCAACCCATCCGGGGCTGTCCAATCAAGATTCCATGAAATCTCTCAAGAAACGCTGAACAACCAGGGATAGATCTCCATTTGAATCGCTTGGGGCATTTGATCATGTACGATCAAACAAACATCTTCCTGGCAGTGCTACAAACACTTGCTACTAGGGGCAGTGACAGGTTTCCCATAAAGTCCTTTTCATAGGATGACCCCCAGTCAAGTCCCCATAAAGTTGGTTCCAAACAACTCCCAGTCAGAGTTTCAATCTCTGGAAAACCTTCTTCCCAGTTGATTTGGTCTTAAGAGGAATCCTAGAGGAGTCCTGCTTAAGGAAAACGCTTTTCCAGCAGATTGGTAACATGGTTTATTCCCCAACAAAATAATACACTCCTCAACAAAATCATTTCCTATTCAAACAACTTTCAGTTACTATGAAGCCTGGACCCGACCAGATATTAGTTTAACTTCTTGACATATTGTAAAACCTGGACCCGACCAGACAAGGGTTTAATTTCCTTTCCCCAGTAGAGTTTTCCTTTACCCCCAGCAAGTTACTGTGAAGCTTGTAACCCGACCAGATATCAGTTCAACTTCATCCTTTCAAGCAAGTTACTGTGAAGCTTGGACCCGACCAAATATCAGTTCAACTTTATTTAAATTCAGTAAGTTATTGCGAAGCCTGGAAACCGACCAGATAACAATTAACTTCAGTAAGTTGTTGCGAAGCCTGAAATTTGAGTAGATAACAATTAACTTCATTTTCTTATAAATTTGTTGTGAAGCCTAGAATCTGACCAGATAAAAATTAAATTCAGTAAGTTACTGTGAAGCCTGGAAACCGACCAGATAACATTTAACTTCAGTAAGTTATTGAAAAGCCTAGAATTCGATCAGATAACAATTAACTTCATTCTCTCATAAATTTGTTGTGAAACCTGGAATCCGACCAGATAACAATTAAATTCAGTAAGTTACTGCGAAGCCTAGAAACCGACTAGATAACAGTTAACTTCAGTAAGTTATTGCGAAGCTTGCAATTCGACCAGATAACAATTAACTTTATTTTCTCAGAAATTTCTTGTGAAGCCTGGAACCCGACCAGATAACAATTAAATTCAGTAAGTTACTGTAAATCCTGGAAACCGACCAGATAACATTTAACTTTAGTAAATTATTGTGAAGCCTGGAATCCGACCAAATAACAATTAAATTCAGTAAGTTACTACGAAGCCTGGAAATCGACCAGATAACAGTTAACTTCAGTAAGTTGTTGCGAAGCCTGGAATTCGACCAGATAACAATTAACTTCATTTTCTCAAAAATTTGTTATGAAGCGTGGAAACTGACCAGATAACAATTAAATTCAGTAAGTTACTATGAAGCCTGGAAGCCGACCAGATAACAGTTTAACTTCACTCTCCCAAGTAATTTTCTACGAAGCCTGGAATGCAACCATATAACAATTAATTTAATCTTCCCCAATAAGTCAACACGAAACCTGGAATACGACCAGATAACAACCAACTTCATTATCCTCAACAAATTGCTGCCAAACCTGGATTTCAACCAGATAACTGTTAACTTTCCTTTCTCTTCCATCAAGAGATAACTTCCCAGTAGAGAAACAGACAACTGAGACTCATAAACTCTTTTCCCCAAGCGGAAATCAACGTCCTCCACAGATTTTTCTTCTTAAGCAAAGTCAACTTCCCCAGCGGAGTTCTCCTCAACCAACAAAAACAGGAATCCCCATCCGAAACGTTCTAAAGACATGGTCTGGAAAGGTGTGCATACTCTTCATCCCCAACGTTCATCCGGGATTCGGCTTCCCAAAACTCCCCAATACTTGTCAAGGATTTATTTTCCAAAACAAAATTACATTCCAACAACATTTCATGCATCATATTTACATACATGATAAATGCATACAACATAATCTCATTTATTTTGAGAAACACCATTACGCCATGCATTTCATCCATCATGACATTTCATACAACTATTTCTTTACCTTTTCAGGAAAAGATCAACAGATAAGTGTCATCAATCTATAAACTTCTCCAAGACAAAATCAAGCTTGGATTTCTTCATCCTTTTGGAGTAGCAATCGTCCAAGATTCCTTCATTATCTACTGAGATCCTCTTCTAGAAACAGTTCAGATGCGATCCAGATACGGCTGGCATTCTGATACTTACTCCAGATTCCTTCTAGAAACAGTTCAGATGCGATCCAGATACGGCTGACATTCTGATACTTACTCCATATTACTCCCGGAACAGTTCAGATACGATCCAGAGACATATATTATTCTGATATTTATTCCAAATTTACTCCCGAAATAGTTCAGATACGATCCAGAGACATATATTATTCTGATACTTATTCCATATTTTTCTCCTAAATACAGTCCAGATACGATTTAGATAAGAATGCCATTCTGCCGCTCATTCAACATGCCTTTCAAATACAGTCCAGATACGATCCAGATACATATGTCATTTTGACGCTCATTCAGTACATCTTTCAGATACGAGTCAGATACAATCCATTTATGGATAATATTCTGATACTCATCCCACTACATCTGTTGTTTCAGTTTAAATCTCTCAATGGTTTATCCTGATTCTTTCCCGTAGACATTTTCTCTGGTTCGGATAAATCTCCCCAAGATTTGTTCTAATTCTTCTCAGACCTCTATTGGTTCAATTTTAACCTCTCAATGGTTTATCTTGATTTCTTTCTGGTAGACTTTTTCTCTGTTTCAGACAAATCACTTCAAAGATTTATTCTGATTATTTTCCAGTTGAAGTCAAAATTTAGACTTAGTCTAATTTTTGTCAACAATCACCTTTGGATGGCATCTATAAGCCCATCTCCGACAACTCTCCATCATCCCTCCAAATGGCATCTTTAAGCCCATTCCCTACACAATCAATCACCACATCATCGAGTGCCAATTTCTGGGCACTTTAGTGTTCAATCATCTTCCACCTTCAAGTCACGAATGGCAGACCCACCAATCTGACTCTTCAGGTTTAAGAAGATTGAACAGGGGCAGCTGTTGTACCCCAAAATTTGCTCTCTCATTTCTCAAGGGATAATCTTGGATCCTCAGGATTTCTTCTGTCATGTTTTAAGTCTCGGATTACAATTTTCTAAGAAAATCATTCACAAGGGCAAACTGGTCAAACGCACACTGAAAAGTTAAACTTTGACTTTTGATCAAAATCAAGTTTCAAAAATCATATTTCATCAAGACATAAAGTTGGTTCATCAAGAAATCAAAAGTCAAAAATTACTTTGAAAAGTCAAATTTCTAAACACTTAGAAAATTATCTAAGTGTTAGGAAAATATGATAATTACATAACTTTGGGCCAGATTTTCATCATGATGCAAGATGAGTCAATCAGAACTTCTGACATGAAAGTTATAGATCTCAATGAGATCTAAAACATTGCTGAATAGAAATTCTCCTAGAAATGCTGGGATTTCAAGTTACAAATCCTTGAAGACACGTCCATGAGGCTAAAACACTTAGTAAATTCTGGGCATTTTTAAGTCAGAATTTGGACAGAACTTCTGGGCCAGTTTTCACACAAAGTATAATCAGAATTTGCAAAGGTGATTCAAAAAGGGATGGCAGAACATGTTGCAAGCTTTCTAGATAATTCCTTCAGATCATTCTGGAGCAGGGAGAACCGAAGGTCAGAAGTTTGCTTCGTCCAGAACATGACCCTTCCAATCTCACTCTTCAACATTCTGAAGTTCTACTCTTCGATCAGAACATGACCCTTCGAATCTCATTCTTCAATGTATGGAAGTTGTGTTCTTCAATCAGAACATGACCCTTTCAAATCCACCTTCAACATTGGCTTCCTACATGAATTACAAGGCATTGGTTTCCCTTCATGCTAACGACCACAAAGCAAGTGGCCTCCTGCATGCAAGCTTCGATTACACCAATGACCCCTCACAAGCTAACTTTTGGTGCACATGGCATTGACCTTCTGAAAATCTTCCTTTGATTTAGAAGGAAGTGATCTTCATACAAGCTTCAACTAAGTCTTGTTTCCCTTTGAAACAACGTCCTTCAATTCAGGAAGTAAAGCCTCCTGTTGGCTTTTCTCCGATTCAGAAAGTCAATAATCTTCTGAAAGCTTCCTTCAATTCAGAAGGCAGTAACCTTCTAAAAAGTGTCCTTCGATTGCACCATTGGCCCCTTACATGTTTGCCTTGAGTCACAAAGTAGTGACTTCCTGCATACACCCTTTCGTTTGGCCATATGACTTCTAGCAGGCAAGCCTTCGATTGGACAAGAGCCACCTTCACACAAAGCTTCGATTGGAGTTTTGGTTTCCTTCGAATCAGCATCTTTCGAACCCAACTCTGGATCCTTTGAAGCAAGTTTGAGCAAATCTCATAGCCTTACCCTACTTGTCAGGCTATTTTGCTTCCAAATCTTTACATAATCAGAAGCTTGTACAAAGGATATAAGCTTTTTCTATTGGATAATACTATTCTTGGTTAAAATAGCAAAGGCTATGTACCTTTTTTTCATAGAGAGTACTTTTATCACAAAAGCAACTTCCAACCTGATTCATGTCTGAACAAAAAGCAGTGCCAGAAGCACAAGTCCAATCTTCTGCCAGCAAGCCCCCACGTGTACTAGAAACGTGGGAACAACGAGTTTTCATGTTGGTACTCATCTAGTTTAGTTTCGTCTAACTGGTTATAATGAGTCGAGTTTCATCTTGTTTTTGTTTCTTACTTCTGGGATTCTTTCAGTTCCTTCATACTATCTATCTTGGGTTGAAACGTGTCTCTTTTATAACTTTAGGGATCTTTCAGTTCCATCTCACTTTCTTCCCTAGGTTTGAGACTAGCAGGTGCCCCTAGAATCACACGCTCTAGCCACTCTGCCCCGCGTACTTTTCTAGAGTTTAGTTTCGCCTATTCTCTGTGGTTTGAGTCTTATCTCACCCCTTTTGTGGTTCGGTTTTATCCTGACACATTTATTCTAAAGTTTAGTTTCATCTATTCTTCTAAGTTTGAGTTTTGTCTCAACTTTATTAAAATCAGCGTTACAGCTTCATTCTGACGCATGTCTTGGGAGGTCCAATTTTCATTAAACCCTCTGTTTGCTAAATCCAATTTCGTTTGGTATCTTCTTAATCTCGTGTCTTCTGGCATTCTTTGTCTTTGGGGGGTTCTGTTTCTTTTTCAAGAGTGTAAATTTTCGGGTTCTTTCGTATTCAATCATCTTCAACTCTGAACGCTCGAAATTTGTCACTTTTCTCACTTATCATGTTAAAGATGATTGAATAGGGGCAGTTGTTGCACCCCAAAATTTACCCTCTTGATTTCAGAATTTTTATTTGGCTTATATTTCATCTGCATATGCATACTGTGATCGGTGGATCTAGAACTGACTGTTTAACGCTGGTTCGCGAAATGTCGCGGAAGCAAGAGTCGCCACCGTCTTTTATTTTCTCCAAATGGAAAGGACAAAAGCACAGAAAAATTTCTTATAGAGATTGCTCTCGGTTCGGGAGGTAGATTATAGAAAGGGAAGGTGTTAGCACCCTTTCTATCCATGGTTATCCATGGGCTCTTAGATACTTGCTCACTTGTGTTTTCAAAAATGGTTTGTTTGCTTTTCAACTGTGGGTTTTAAAAAGTTTCTTTGAAAATTTCAGTTCGACTCTTGTATCGGTCCTCAAGAGTGTTTGAAAAATGCTTTCAAAAGCTTTTTGAAAATGTGTTGGTGTGAAAAGTATTTTTGATTTGTTTTGTTTTGAATTAGAGCAAGTATCCACGAGTCGTCTACCTACCCTAAGGAATTCGTCTGTGTAAATGTCCTTTAAAGTAGTGCCATCCCACCATTGAGAGGTAGGTAGCACCACCGTTGGAGGTGTTCTGGTCAATTCGAGGTTCGGGACATGGTGATCACCAGAGCAATGGGAAGACACCTTAGAAGCTACCCTCATGCCAGGTTCCCGGATCATGAGGACTTACTAAGACATCCTCTACTCGACGATCACCTTTCGAGGCAAGGCAATAGTGAGGCGTACCCTAGGGGTGGTGTGTGATTTGTGTGTTGTTTTCATTTATTTTTGTCTTTTGTCAAAGTGATCTATGCGTTTGTTTTAATTTTATCATTCATTCTTGCATGTCATTATTAATAGTTAAAAATTGCGAGAAATATAAAGTTCCTAAACTATTACAAAGGCGCGGGTCCACATCGCCAAATTAAACCAGGACCCGATTTGACATAAAATAAAGAAATAAAATGCGGGAAATATAAAATGTCCGAGTTACATGGCTTGAGCAATTACATAATATTTGAAAGAAAATAAATGTGCGAAAGAAATAAAAATAGAACGTTCGAGGGCGTTGGACCCTTTAAAGAAATTAAATGAAATTAAAAAGCTAATTAATTATTTAATAAAAGGAAAGAAATGTTTTTTAGTTTTTTTGTATTTATGAAATAAAGAAAATTAAAATTAAAAGAAACTCTAATTCTAAGTTTTTTTAATTATTAATGAAAATGTTAAAGTTTAACCTAATTTACTAAATATTTAATGTACATGTTTATTTACAAAAATATTTAATAATTAATAACAATAATAATAAGAAAAAATTATTTATTAAAAAAATGATGAAAAGTTAAAAACCCTAATTTCTACATATTTTAATTTGTTAAGAAAAAGACTTAAGTTTTAAAACCTAATTTAACTAAATTAATTATTTAACATTTATTTACAAAAATATTTAATAAGTAAATTAATTAACATATTCTTAGTTTTTGATTTTCTGGTTTTATATTATAAAAATTAATTCATGAATTTAAAGAAAACAATTAAAACAATTAAAAGAATGAAAAAGGAAAATCAAATAAAAAATAAAAATGATGCAAACCATGGGGGGTGTCTGGCCCTTTTTGGAGGTGAATTGGAGTGGTTTGACCATTTGTGTTCTGGTTGTTGGCCATTTGTGTTCTGGCCTCATCATGCATAAGTTGTTCTACTTTGGCCATTTGGCTTTTGGCCATTTGTGTTTTGGCCTCAACGTTCCTTAATGAACCTGCATGGGATCTTGTCTAAATCTGCAGTGTTGAATCTCATGAACACATTAAATAAAATCATAAAATAAAAATAAAGCCAATATATGAAGAAATTTAATGTTTAGGCACAATATGACATGTATGAATGATTATACCCTTTTGATCATGGAGATCAAATCAATCTTACCCTTACTGAAAAATTAGTGACCTGAATGCTTTTATGCCTTACCGGAAAATTAGGATCATGGAGATCAAGCCAGCCTTATCCTTACTAAAGAAGTAGTGAGGTATTGGTTTGTAACTGTGATGGCTTGTTTGTAGTGAGAGAGGGATTTGTAATAAGGATTTCAAGGTTTTAGGGTTCTTGAAAGAGTTTGATATTCTAACAGTATTGTGGCAAGGTTTTTTTTCTCTCTTCTTTTCTCCTCTTCTCTGGTTTGTGTGAAAAGAAGGTGATTATATAATGGAAATTAGGGTAAAGCAAATGGGCTTTGAATGTGCAATTAGGCCTCCAATATTCACTTGAATTCGTCACTTTCCAGGCTAAATCGCAGGGACTTAAGTGCATTTTTTGAAGTTGAAATGTGAAAACAAAATGTAGCTGACATCGATAACTAACTCCTGTCCGAAAATCGGCTCAATCGGATAAAAGGTGAATTAGTTATGAATTTTTGAAGTTTCAGCTCAGACAAACTTATTTTGGGCTCCAGTGTCGACTCTGACACGTTCTTCAATAAAAAACTGGTATTGATCGGAGCATAATCCGGTCTCGACTTTTGAAGCAAAGTTGTAGATCTATGAGTCTGTGACCTTGTGTAAAAATATGAGCCCAATCCGATAAAAATTGACCGAGTTATGAATTTTCGAAGTTTCGGCCCAGATGAAATAATATTCAGCATTCAGGATTTTCGGTGTGTCACGCACTCTGAGCAAAAAACGAAGGCCTTTTGAATACCGTTTGAACTCAATACCTTCTGTGAAAATGTAGCCAACTCAATTTGTGAAATTTTGGCGCCGGAACCAGCTCGATACGATGAAAATCGACCAAGTTATGATTTTCTGAACATGACGCAAATAAACTTCTGTCACAAATTTTCTGTATGAAAATACTTGATAAATCCACATTTTTGAAGACCTTATGATCGAAATTGGCTTCCAGCCGTGAGAGATGAAAACGTAGATAATGTCAAGACGGAATTTTGGCCACCGGAACAGGTTCAAAACGAGCCACGATCTTCAAGTTATGAATTTTTTAGCGCGTAAAAACTGCACTTTCAGCACACTTTTTTCACCATATTTCTTCGAGAAAACTCACACATTCGGATACCTTCTTTAAAGAATTGACTCTTGAGCCGAACCTGAATTTGAGAATATGTTATCAGAGATATCTTGGCGAAAGAACACCTGAATATGATGCGCCGGGTTGGACTTGTGAATTTTTCTTGAAATATTTTGAGAAATATGGGAGGGCAAATTTTGGGGTACAACAGTTGCCCCTGTTCAATCTTCTTAAACCTGAGGATGTAGATTGGCTGACGTGCCTTTTGTAATCCGAAGGTGGAAGATGATTGGACACTAGAGTGCCCAGAAATTTGCGCTCACATAGTAGTGTGATGGTGGGAATGGGCTTATAGATGCCATTTGGAGATTGATGGATAGGATGATGGGCTTATAGATGCCATGCTGAGAGGTGATGGATAGGTGGATGGGCTTATAGATGCCATCTGGATGTTGATCTCATAAGAGATTCCTTAGCGAGAACTTGCATACCTGCAAAGAAGAAAATGAGTACCTGACCTGTTACAGGAGCTGGTCTTCAAACTCTTTGTATGAATCTGTACCCTGACTGGTTACAGGAGCTGAATCTGGATCTTCAAAAGGTGATGAATGAACCAGGGATGGTTACTACCTCAACGGGATGGTGAGAGAACCTTGGATGACTTCTACCTCAACAGTAATCGCTGAGAGAATCTGGGGGTGATTACTACCTCCGCAGTAACGGGGAGAGAACCATAAGCGACTTCAACCTCAACAATAATCATTGAGAGAATCTTGGGCGACTTCAACCTCAACAGTAATCATTGAGAGAATCTTGGGCGACTTCAACCTCAACAGTAATCATTGAGAGAATCTTGGGCGACTTCAACCTCAACAGTAATCATTGAGAGAATCTTGGGCGACTTCAACCTCAACAGTAATCATTGAGAGAATCTTGGGCGACTTCAACCTCAACAGTAATCATTGAGAGAATCTTGGGCGACTTCAACCTCAACAGTAATCATTGAGAGAATCTTGGGCGACTTCAACCTCAACAGTAATCATTGAGAGAATCTTGGGCGACTTCAACCTCAACAGTAATCATTGAGAGAATCTTGGATGTCTTCTACTGAGTCTTTATTAGGAAAATCTGTTTGGGGTCGATTTAGCTGGACTAGAGAAGGCCTTTGACTGGATAAGAAACAGAAAATCTTAGGGTCGATTTAACTGAACCGGTCTAGGTCTTGAAATCTTCAACTGGATAAGAAACAGGGAGATCTTAGGGTCGATCTGACTGAACCAGAGAAGGCTTTTGACGGGATAAGAAACAGAAAAATCTTAGGGTCGATTTAACTGAACCGGTCTAGGTCTTGAAATGTAGCTGAGAACTTTAACTGGATCTTTCCTGAAAGGTAAAGGTCAGTCATATGCAATGCATGATATGGATCAAGCAATGATGTTCTCAACATAAATGAGATTTGTAAGATATGATGCATATATGCATGCTATAATGAGGTATGTGATGTTTATGAACGTATGTTTTTCGTCTAGGAAAATAAATCCTTGACGGGTGCCGGGAAGTCACTCTTGGGCTGATATTGAAGAGTAGATTTTTGCCTCCGCTGGGGATGATAGTTGCAAGAATACCGGTGGGAGAAGATAACTTCGTTGGGGAATAAACTTGGCGAATAGATTACTCTGCGGGGAGAAAAGTACTTCTAACGATCTTGCTGGGAAGCAATACTCTGTGGGGAGAGAGGTACTTTGTTGAGTTGTTGATAATAACTTGCTGGGGATACCATTGTTGTGTTGGAAGTGTTGATAGACTTCACTGGGGATAAGAAGACTTCGTTGAGGACGCTCTTTCCGTGGCTTTTGGCTGAGGATAACCCAGTTATATCCTGGTAGGGAAATAACTCTTAGAATAAAGCCGGGGGACGCGTTCGTGCTCTGCGAGGATAAGCTTCCAGAATCTACTGGGGATAAGCTTACTGCTTGGGGAGATGGATTCCAACTTTCCTGGGGAACTAGATTGGACTCTCCTGGGGAGAAGTTTTGAGATGTATTGGAAGTAACTCCACTGAATGTTTGGTATACCGCCGGGGAACAATCTTTAGACCAAGACTGCCGGGGATGCCTGTTAAGAGTGCATATATGCTGCTGGGGAATGTTGAGATCTGCTGGAGGATACCCAACTTCCTTAAGGTTTGATTGTATAGCTTTATTTGGAGAGAGTATTGCTGACTTGCTGGCTCACTCTCTGGGGAATTGAGATATCTGGTTATGTTCTCCAGCTGAACCTACCTTGGTACCTTGGAGGATAGAACAATTAGATTGCTTGGGCAACCCATTATTGCCCCTGTTTCTGAGGTGGGAGAGGAAGACCTGTGAGGTGCTGATAGTTGTTGATGGACAAACTCTTCTTCTGATAGGCCAGTGACAAGATGCCGGGACATAGTCGTACGCTTTTGATCCCTAACTTTTGCCTGGACCGCCCTTTCGGGTTTTCAGTCCACCGGGATACCCATTTTTGCCCAAGCCGCCTTTTCAGGTTTTCGACTTGCCGGGTGTACAGATTTTTCATTTCATCCCTTATTTTTGCCCGAACCCTTTTGGTTCGCCGGGAAGCCCTTGTTTTTGCCTAGGTGTGTCAACCTAGCGGGTCTTTGATTTTGCATAGTATTTTCGACTATGTCCGTGCTTTCAGAATGTAGGGAGTTGCCCCTGTTAGAAGTGTTTTGTCATGCCACCAGAAGATCTTCGTTTGATCGTCCAATGCCCCACGTGACTTAGACGGAGATTTGCCCCAGGCTGGTTGGCCTTTGAGAGATTCTCCGAATCTTGATTGGATTGCCCCAGATGATGGACCATGATCATGTCGTGCCCCTTGATTGGAAGTGCTTTTGTTCACTAGGTATTCATCGTGCGAATTTCCCTGCTGTTCAAACAAATAGTCATATGCAAACAATGTTATATCAAAAATGCAAAGCTTATGTCTGTTTCGAAGTTTTTTTTTTTTTTGAAAATGCATTCTCTTTCATAAAACAAGTGAATGTTTGTAAAACGTGATGTCAACTCCGTATTTTATCGCAAGCCTTAAGGCGTCAGGATACCTTTCATATCAGTATGCTTTCGAACTAACCCATGCTTCAGCTAGGACTTTTAAGGGTTGTAGTGTGGCCTGGTTCACGGTTTAAGAAACAAAGGATAAGGCTCAAAATGTATTTGTACCCACCCGCTCTTCGTGATGTTCTCCAAACCTAAACTCAGTTGATCATACGTTAGACCTTGTTTGAGTCTTTGCTCTGATTTTCCGGTGATGATTCGGATGTTGATAACTTATTTTGAATAGGCAGTCATTCCTTTTTTGTCGAGGGTTTGTAGGACCTCTTTCTTTGTTGTTATCCCTTTCTTTTTTTGCCTGAACTGTTTCCTTTTTGGAATTACAGTCAGCGGGATGCCCCAGTTTTGTAAGTCTCCTTCATGGGTTTTGACTTAATGGTTTTTTCATTTTTTGAGATAATGACTGCCTTTCTTTATTGATTATTCGGAACCATCACTGTCTTTCTTTGTTTTGTAAGGACCTCTTTGGTGCCATTTGTTATGCACTTGGATCAACTGAGAGACTACCCTGCCCCAGGTTACGATTAAGGGTTTTAGATTTCGAAAAGAAAAACTCCTACTTCTTTGGCTCAGAGGGGTTGACGAGGGATTATCTTCCTTATAACTCCAGTGTTTAGGGATTTGAAACAATGCCTGTACTTCATCAGCGGGGTCTGTTCAAAAGCATACTGTAAAGATAGCGGTATCGTTTTCATCATCCTCCCTCAAGAGGCTTAGAATTATTAATTGAGAGTTGATCATCAGAAAAAATATGAAAATAATTTGCGTATAGTGAATACGAATATATTGCTTCAAAACGGACATATGTGATGCATTAATGAAATAACAATGTTTAACAATGAACAAATGTTTGAACAATCAAAAAGAATTACAACTTGAACATTCGAATGAACAAAAGTTTCCTAGTCTCAAGGCTTGTCATTTCAAATGGTGAGTCTTGGAGGGATGATAGAAAAATTCAGCCTGACCATCTTGGGTGAACTCCAATGCCCCTTCATCAATCAGGTCCTGGATCTTGTTCTTCAGAGCCCAACACTCATTTGTATCATGTCCAGGACTGGCAGAGTGGTAGGCACACCTTTTATTGGGATCATAAGTAGGATGTGTTGTGTTGGGATTCTGGGGATGAGCCCTTAATGTGATCAAATTCAATCTCAGCAGGCGTTGTAAAGCTTGAAACAGCGACATGTTAAGCGGGGTGAATTGCCTCCTGGACTTGTCTGGATGAAGCCGGTGAGGTTGATGCTGAATTTGTGACACTGGAGCCCTTTGAGGAGCTCTCCCCTTACCTCCTTGTTTCAAAGGTGGCTGAACGATGACTGGCTCTTTACCCTTAGACGCTTGCCCCAGTTGGTTACTTTGAAGCAGTTGGTTAATGAGAACACCGAGCTCTTCTTGTCTTTGAGCTAAACCTTGAATAGCAGTCCCCTGCCCCAGCATTTGGGCTTTCATTGCATCCATCTCATCTTGCAGGTGTTTCAGCCGTTCGTCCTCAGCGCTGTTCCTGACCAAAGTCTCCATGAGAAGTGTCCTTAGCTCCTCCTGCCCCTTGGATAGATTCAGGAGGATTTCCCCGAACCGAGTTTCTTGAGTAAGAAGGTCCTGGTTATCTTGTTGGGAAGCCATTGCTGAAATAAACAGCGAGAGAGGTAAGTGACCTGCAACAAGGATACCTGTTATGATGTGTATGTATGCATGCAATGTTTTCTAGGACCTCGCGGGATAAACAAGAAGACTGTTAGCATTTGAATTTGTTAGCTTGATTGGAGGAGCCCTATGTTGCTGAGAATCCTTCTTCAAGGGTCAAAAGCTCACCATTCCAGTGGGTCATAGCCCCTGACTACCTTGGCTAGAGGAAAATAAATCCTCTTTGCCCCTTGCTGGGATAGTTGATTCACCATGACCTGCATCACAAGCCCTTGAGATCCTTGAAATGGGTTAGGATGTATGCAATGGTATGATGTTATGGTATGCATGGGGTAATGTGAGTAGCCCTGTTATGAGTCCCAATTAAGGACTGCAAACCAAAACCTGCAAGAAACTTAGTAAACCCTGTCATGAGTCCCAATTAAGGACTATAAATGAAACCTGCAAGAAACTCGGTAGACCTTGTTATGAGTCCTAATTAAGGACTACAAACAAAACCTGCAAGAAGCTCAAGTGTCAGACAACAAGCATGCAAATAGTCAAGTACGAAGGCACACAAGTCACACAAGAGAAACCCTTAGAGTTTAGGCCAGCATGGGGTCTGGGTATTACCCTCTTGAAGTTGGTGGGCTCAACCTGTCGTATTAGAAGTAACCGGGTTCTAAGGGTCCCAATATCACTGGATTGCTTTCATTGTTCATCGTTTCGATTTAGCCACTGAACTGGCGACCGAAATATTCCAGGAAAGCAACCCTCAATTGAGTGTAGTATCGAGTATCAACCAACCTCGGACTGCACCAAAGTCAGTTATCTCACTACCCTAAAGAGGCCAAGATAGTTCAATTAAGGTTCCTAAGGTCTGTTGATGCTTCACGACATCACGCGGAGGCCCCGTACTCTCCTTGACTGAACTCAAGGGTTACCGGTACACACCAAAGTGCCACATCAACGTAGCAGACTGTTTCAACCATGTCGGTATACCCCGCACAGTTCCCTCACAGCTTGTTGCTACTTTCTAAGAAGGTATCCCCAGATCCGGGTTAGGATCTATAGAACTCCCAAGACAGTCCCACAATTTAAAGCAAACAAGGAAAGCAATTGAAAACACAGTTATGAACTAACCCTAAGGTACACCTCACTTTAAGTTAAGTCCCCAGCAGAGTCGCCAGTTCTGTGATCGGTGGATCTGGAACTGACTGTTTAACGCTGGTTCACGAAATGTCGCGGAAGCAAGAGTCGCCACCGTCTTTTATTTTCTCCAAATGGAAAGGACAAAAGCACAGAAAAATTCCTTATAGAGATTGCTCTCGGTTCGGGAGGTAGATTATAGAAAGGGAAGGTGTTAGCACCCTTTCTATCCATGGTTATCCATGGGCTCTTAGATACTTGCTCACTTGTGTTTTCAAAAATGGTTTGTTTGCTTTTCAACTGTGGGTTTTAAAAAGTTTCTTTGAAAATTTCAGTTCGACTCTTGTATCGGTCCTCAAGAGTGTTTGAAAAATGCTTTCGAAAGCTTTTTGAAAATGTGTTGGTGTGAAAAGTATTTTTGATTTGTTTTGTTTTGAATTAGAGCAAGTATCCACGAGTCGTCTACCTACCCTAAGGAATTCGTCTGTGTAAATGTCCTTTAAAGTAGTGCCATCCCACCATTGAGAGGTAGGTAGCACCACCGTTGGAGGTGTTCGGGTCAATTCGAGGTTCGGGACATGGTGATCACCAGAGCAATGGGAAGACACCTTAGAAGCTACCCTCATGCCAGGTTCCCGGATCATGAGGACTTACTAAGACATCCTCTACTCGACGATCACCTTTCGAGACAAGGCAACAGTGAGGCGTACCCTAGGGGTGGTGTGTGATTTGTGTGTCGTTTTCATTTATTTTTGTCTTTTGTCAAAGTGATCTATGCGTTTGTTTTTATTTTATCATTCATTCTTGCATGTCATTATTAATAGTTAAAAATTGCGAGAAATATAAAGTTCCTAAACTATTACAAAGGCGCGGGTCCACATCGCCAAATTAAACCAGGACCCGATTTGACATAAAATAAAGAAATAAAATGCGGGAAATATAAAATGTCCGAGTTACATGGCTTGAGCAATTACATAATATTTGAAAGAAAATAAATGTGCGAAAGAAATAAAAATAGAACGTTCGAGGGCGTTGGACCCTTTAAAGAAATTAAATGAAATTAAAAAGCTAATTAATTATTTAATAAAAGGAAAGAAATGTTTTTTAGTTTTTTTGTATTTATGAAATAAAGAAAATTAAAATTAAAAGAAACTTTAATTCTAAGTTTTTTTAATTATTAATGAAAATGTTAAAGTTTAACCTAATTTACTAAATATTTAATGTACATGTTTATTTACAAAAATATTTAATAATTAATAACAATAATAATAAGAAAAAATTATTTATTAAAAAGATGATGAAAAGTTAAAAACCCTAATTTCTACATATTTTAATTTGTTAAGAAAAAGACTTAAGTTTTAAAACCTAATTTAACTAAATTAATTATTTAACATTTATTTACAAAAATATTTAATAAGTAAATTAATTAACATATTCTTAGTTTTTGATTTTCTGGTTTTATATTATAAAAATTAATTCATGAATTTAAAGAAAACAATTAAAACAATTAAAAGAATGAAAAAGGAAAATCAAATAAAAAATAAAAATGATGCAAACCATGGGGGGTGTCTGGCCCTTTTTGGAGGTGAATTGGAGTGGTTTGACCATTTGTGTTCTGGCTGTTGGCCATTTGTGTTCTGGCCTCATCATGCATAAGTTGTTCTACTTTGGCCATTTGGCTTTTGGCTTTTGGCCATTTGTGTTTTGGCCTCAACGTTCCTTAATGAACCTGCATGGGATCTTGTCTAAATCTGCAGTGTTGAATCTCATGAACACATTAAATAAAATCATAAAATGAAAATAAAGCCAATATATGAAGAAATTTAATGTTTAGGCACAATATGGCATGTATGAATGATTATACCCTTTTGATCATGGAGATCAAATCAATCTTACCCTTACTGGAAAATTAGTGACCTGAATGCTTTTATGCCTTACTGGAAAATTAGGATCATGGAGATCAAGCCAGCCTTATCCTTACTAAAGAAGTAGTGAGGTATTGGTTTGTAACTGTGATGGCTTGTTTGTAGTGAGAGAGGGATTTGTAATAAGGATTTCAAGGTTTTAGGATTCTTGAAAGAGTTTGATATTCTAACAGTGTTGTGGCAATGTTTTTTTTCTCTCTTCTTTTCTCCTCTTCTCTGGTTTGTGTGAAAAGAAGGTGATTATATAATGGAAATTAGGGTAAAGCAAATGGGCTTTGAATGTGCAATTGGGCCTCCAATATTCACTTGAATTCGTCACTTTCCAGGCTAAATCGCAGGGACTTAAGTGCATTTTTTGAAGTTGAAATGTGAAAACAAAATGTAGCTGACATCGATAACTAACTTCTGTCTGAAAATCGGCTCAATCGGATAAACGGTGAATTAGTTATGAATTTTTGAAGTTTCAGCTCAGACAAACTTATTTTGGGCTCCAGTGTCGACTCTGACACGTTCTTCAATAAAAAACTGGTATTGATCGGAGCATAATCCGGTCTCGACTTTTGAAGCAAAGTTGTAGATCTATGAGTCTGTGACCTTGTGTAAAAATATGAGCCCAATCCGATAAAAATTGACCGAGTTATGAATTTTCGAAGTTTCGGCCCAGATGAAATAATATTCAGCATTCAGGATTTTCAGTGTGTCACGCACTCTGAGCAAAAAACGAAGGCCTTTTGAATACCTTTTGAACTCAATACCTTCTGTGAAAATGTAGCCAACTCAATTTGTGAAATTTTGGCGCCGGAACCAGCTCGATACGATGAAAATCGACCAAGTTATGATTTTCTGAACATGACGCAAATAAACTTCTGTCACAAATTTTCTGTATGAAAATACTTGATAAATCCACATTTTTGAAGACCTTATGATCGAAATTGGCTTCCAGCCGTGAGAGATGAAAACGTAGATAATGTCAAGACGGAATTTTGGCCACCGGAACGGGTTCAAAACGAGCCACGATCTTCAAGTTATGAATTTTTTAGCGCGTAAAAACTGCACTTTCAGCACACTTTTTTCACCATATTTCTTCGAGAAAACTCACACATTCGGATACCTTCTTTAAAGAATTGACTCTTGAGCCGAACCTGAATTTGAGAATATGTTATCAGAGATATCTTGGCGAAAGAACACCTGAATATGATGCGCCGGGTTGGACTTGTGAATTTTTCTTGAAATATTTTGAGAAATATGGGAGGGCAAATTTTGGGGTACAACACATACATACATTGGTTCTGTTGCTATAAGATCAAGGTATGCCAGTAAAGCATCGACTATTTATCAGAAGTGTCAAAGGCTTTGTGCAGGAAATTTAATCAGCTGAGGAATGGGTTATCACCATGTTCTATTCCCGTGTATTTTCTCATGTCTTGGGCAAGATAAGGGAACCAGAGGTTTTGATCTGATTCAGAACAGTTCGGGTTAAAAATCTGTTTCGGTGCGTCAACTTTATAATTTTCTAACTACGAGTCAGAGTATTGTTTTGGGCTGAAATTTTATTACCAAGTCCGTGTTGATATTATCTTCATTTTTCGTGTTCGGGCCGAGAACCAATTATGTGCAGAGGGGGGTCAAATAATTTTATTGCTAAGTTTTCAGGTTACTGATCAACGGTGTTTCAGGCGTTCAGAAATCTTTAACTCTGATTTGATATACCATATCAAGGTGGTTCTGTCACCATTTTATCCATCTCGATATCCTCTACAACTTCCGTGTTCTGGCCTAAAGCTAATTCTCAAAGGAAGGTCTCTGAATTCGCAAATCAGACAAGCTGAATAGTGAGAAATACTGATAAATAGTTGGCAGAATCGTGTTTTGCGCGCACTAAAAAATTCATAACTCGAAGCCTGTGGCTCTTTTTGAACCCGTTCCAGTGGACAAAATTCCGTCTCGACGTCATCTATATTTTCATATCTCATGGCCGGAAGCTAATTCTGCTTAGAAAGGCCCAAAAATATGGATTTATCAAGTATTTTCGCACAGGAAAATTGTGGCAAATGTTTATCTGCACCACATCCAAAAAATCATAACTCGGTCTATTTTTATTGTATCGAGCTCGCTCTGGTGGAATTATCTCAAAAATTGAGTTATCTAAATTTTGGTTTCCATTTACAAGAGCAAACGGTACCCTGAAGGCTTCCGTTTTTTGCCCGAAACGTGTGCAACTCACTGAAAATTCTGAAGCTGAGAATTAAAGTTGTATGAGGTAAAATTTCAAAAATTCATAACTAAATCACCTTTTATCCTATTGATCCCATTTTCGGACAAGAGTTTGTTCACGATATCGGCTACATTTTGGTTTCACATTTCAACTTCAAAATTCACACCGAGGTTTCTGCGAATTTACCCGGAATGTGTCGCACTCAAGTTAATTAAAATTATGCATTACTATTTATGGATATTTGAGACCCATTAACCAAATTCACTCACATAAGCCAATACTATATATTCTTTTTACTCCAATTTCTCTCATAACTCACCAATCTCCACAAACAATCTAAACTTTTCTCTCAACTCTCTCAAAGATCAAATCAAGGTTCTACACCTTTTTCATCAAGAACACAACAACAACTTCATCAAGATTCAAAAGTCAAGATCAAGAACAATTATTCTTCGATTGTTGATCCGTTCGTTGCGATCTCTATACCTAAGTCTCCTCTTCACTTCTATCGGTGAGTTTTTTTGAATTAAGCTCTTTTTGAAATAAGTGATTTTTTAGAATAAGTGCTTTTTCTTGGTTTTGTGTTGATTGAGGTTTTAATTGTATAATTGAGGCTTAATTGTTAAGAATTGATTTGAATTGAGGATTTAATATCATTTTATCAAATTGCTTATTGAAATAAGTGATTAATTGAACTTGAGAAGTTGATTTTGGTTGTGACTTGAAATTGACATAGTGTTGTTGTGTTAATTTTTAACCCTAGGTGTAGTTACACTAGTATTTAGGTTGAATTAACTATAGAAAACTAGTTAGCACTAACACTAGTTTGAGATTTTGAACTCTTGATTAGATTAACACTAGTTCCTAATTCTTGATGTAGAATTTGTTAATAGTTTAGGTTAGGTAGATTCTAACGCTAACTTTGATTTAGGTGTTGTAACATAAACTAACAATTAGTGTAGTTTAAGCCTAATCTTTAATTTTCAAGCTTTACTACATGTTTCCAATTATTTTTGGTTGATGATCATTGATATTTTTGTGCATTTGAAATGCATTTTGTGTATAATCTCAAGTTATCAATTCTTGACATAAACTAATCTTTTTGCCAATTGTTGATTGATTGTTTGTTGCTTGCTATTTCAATGAGTTGAGGTAATTTCTAGTGGACTCAAATATCATTGCAAAACACATTTGAAACAAGTTTGATTAAGTTTGATAGAAAATATCTCAATATTTAGTAAATTGGCAAAGTTTGACATAATTGGTGTTTTTGCTCTAACTTTTGATCCGTTTTGAGTTTTTTCGACTTTCTTTAATAAAAACCGACTTTCTCGAGCCATCCGAGGCTCTCAACACAAACGGTTTCTCGATTCGGATAGATTTCAGTCAAATCTGGGAGCAACTGACTTGTGTGCGAAAATCGCATTTTTGAACAAAATTTGACCAAATCGTCCGCATTTTGAGACCGTATGCATGTGCATAGCTTCCAATAATTTTGATAAATCATTCCGGTTGATTTTTAAGCTTGTGCCTTGTGTATCGGTTCACTTTTTCAAATTGTCCATAATTGTGATTCTTGGCCTAAATGTGACTTTTTTGTCTTTATTCATTACTTTTCATAATTTGTGATTGTGCCAATTATGTGATACTTGTAGCATTTATTTGTTTGCTAACATTAGCCTAGTTTAGGCCTAATTCTTTGATTGCTCAAAATTATTGAAATCGAAATGTTAAAGAAACTTGGCATTGGTTGATAATTCATGAGATTATGTGTAAATTGTGGAGTTTATAACTTGATTGAAAAATGTTGTTGAATTATCTCATGAGTTGGAAATTGATGTTGAGAATTTTCTTTAATGTCTTGATATCAATAATATCAATTGTTTCTAACTATTTGGTTGTTGATCATTGTGTTTTTTTGTGCATTTGAAATGCATTTTTGGTATATAATTTCAAGTTGTTTGATTTTTGACATAAACTACTTTTTGCCAATTTGTTGGTTGACACTTGTTGTTTGTCATTTACATGTGTTGAGATAAATTTCAGTAGACTCAAATGACATCATAAAACACATTAGAAACAAGTTTGATTGAGTTTGGTGGAAAATGCCTCAACACTTGAACATTGACAAATTTTTGACATAATTGTTATTTTTGCTCTAACTTTTGATCTGCTTTGAGTTTTTCCGAATTTCTTTATTAAAAACTGAGTTTGTCAAGCCATCTGAAGCTCCATACGCGTATAGTTTTTCGATTCAGACCCTTTTCATCTGACTTTCACTGTTGCGTACTTGTTGCGAAAATCATGGTTCTGGGTGAAATTTGGCCTAATCGATTGCATTTTTGTGATCCGTTTGCATGAATATAAGTCCGATTAATTTTTACAATTCATTTCGAACAATTTTCAAGAGGTTACCGTTTCTTTCGGGTGCGCTTTTCGGTTTATGTACATATTACACCATTATTTGAAAAATACCGTTTTGCACTAATTTTGGTTTGTGATACCATTCCCTCCCAGTTTGTAAATATACTAACTTGTAGCATACCAACTAACTTGGTAGCTTGTACATTTGATGTTGACGTTCAAGAGATTACCGCTTTATGTAAATACTGTGTTTTGTTGATAACGTTAACTTGTACATATGCGTTTTTACCACTTTTTGAGTTTAATTTCTTGAATATTGTGTGGTTGTCCGGAGTATTTCTATTAGCATCTAAATATGGTTCACTTTTTACCATTTGACTATTCATATTCATACTTATATCTGGTCTCATTTCTTTCGCTTCCATGCTAATTTTGGTACTCTTTTCTATACTAATACAATACTGTCCGGAAATGTCATATTGTGTTCAAGCAACTTACTCATTTTGTATTATACATAATCATGCTTACTTGTAATTATTGTTGCTTATAATTTGTATTTCAATTGTGTTCTTATTTGCTAACCATTTTGGTGAGTTGTGCATGCCTTGAGAAGCAAATTCGGACATCGACCGCTTTGGTAACGGATGCGCTTGCTTGTATTTGTTGTGCTATATTTTTGACGCCTTCTCTTGTCGATGCCAGCTTTTGGAGCTTTTATGGAAGATTTCAGATATTTGTTGTAGAGTTTGTTGTATACGGATTTGTTTTATCCATTTGGTACATATTCAGATCATTATTATTGTAAATATTGTAAATACTGCATTTGACCACTTTCTAGAGATCATGTATAGTAGGGACATTTATTGCTTTCTAGAAATCATGTGAAGTAGGAAGTAGGAAATAAAGAGCGTGTACTCAAAGTCGTTGTTTAAAGTCCTGTAGAAGGCACCATTTTCTGTATGCTAATTGTGTTTGTTTAAAATCCTACCTTAGAAGTAGGTATTATGCACATGTGTTTATATTTATGCCCGCATTATATTACAAGTGATAAGTCCTTAAAAAGAGGCGAGTGGGGAGGGTCTGTAATTGACCCCAGCACATTCTAGTCCGTGTCATCCTTAGCTCACGTGATGCATCGATGCTTTAGAGTTGTGCCGATCTTGTACATCAAGTCCGTCAAGTGGGGAAGGGTTTTGCAATCAAACCCCCACGCTTTGTCAGGAGTTTGCATTGGCCGATGCTAATACTCTATGATCATTCATATTGTCTTCTGTCGCCTACCTCGATCTTATATATCTTGGTTAGGTGCTCAGTCGCTTTGGACGTCACATTTTTCTTATTTCATCTGTCTTCCACTTGTTTGCTTCGGGTGATCCGCTCCCCTTGGCTAAAGCATTTCTCTTGATTCCCCCATCCCTTTGAGTCAATATATGATACTCATGGTTGTGTGCTTTTTCCAAATCACTTGTTTGCTTATTTGTTTGCTATACTATGCTCCCTTAGAGTTGCTCGTGTAGGATTAGTCCTCGAGCTAGACATTAGGATAGATATCCATGCATGCTAACATAGGGTAGGAACTTCCCTCTTTCATCCTCAACCTTAGGGTCAATCATTGTATGATAACATTAGGGGTAGTTCTAGGCTAGTCTCCCTTGGTTATTTTTCCTTTGTTTGCATATTGTATCTTAAAACAAAAACTTCTTCTTGGTAAATCATAAAAATGTCTCTAATAAACTTAAATCCTTCTTCAAGGTAAAAAAATACAAACCAATCTTAATTGTTTGTGCGCCTTTTGGCTTTGTTTTAAACCTTGTCAAATTGATGTTTTTCCATCCTTGCCTTGATATTTTGTTATCTTTTCGCCGATGTTTCGCCATCACACATATTTGTTATCCTACTTTGATTCTCAATATCATTGTTAGGTGTGATGTTTTATCATCTGAATTGTGATGCCTTGCCATATTTGCCATGTTACCATGCTATATTTGTAGTCAATGTTTCGCCATCGCATATGTTTTTAGCCAATGTTTCGCCATCTCATATGTTTTTCGACGATGTTTCGCCATCGTATATGTTTGTAGCTGATGTTTCACCATTGCATATGTTTTTCGATGATGTTTCTCCATCTCTTATGTTTGTAGCCGATGTTTCACCATCGCATATGTTTTTCGCTATTGTTTCACCATCGCATATGTTTTCAGCCGATGTTTCTCCATCACATATGTTTGTAGCTGATGTTTTGCCATTGCATATGTTTTTCGTCGATGTTTCGCCATTGCATATGTTTGTTGCCGATGTTTCGCCATCGCGTATGTTTGTCATCCTACTTTGATTTTCAATATCATTGTTAGGTGTAATATTTTATTATCTTGTCGAATATTTTGTTATCATGTTGACTTTTTATTGTCTTATCTGAGTTTGTGTTGCCATATGATGTATTGTCATCCCTTTTTTGTTGCTTTATCATCGTTGTTGATGTTTTGTCATTTCATCTGATGTTTTGCCATCTTGACTGTTGCTTTTGTCTTCTTAATTAAAAAACACAAACCAACCAAAATATATGAGCCGAACTACGGCTGCTCTAATTCCTTAAAAGGGATACGTAGGTCGAGGCTTTTGTGAGGCCTAATCGAGTATATCTTTGTAAATATTCATTTCTTTTCCCCACACTTTCTTTTTCTTTTTTCTTTGCATGCATTCCCTTTTCAACTTTAAGCCTTGGATATAGATTTTACACACCCATAGATTAGAACAACAAGAGTGGATACCGTAGATTACTACGGGCGTGTGAGGTGCTAATACCTTCCTCTTGCGTAACAAACTCCCTTACCCAATCTCTCGGTCACAAGACCGTGATTTCACCTCTTCAGGTTTTCTCGATGTTTACCTTTCCCTTTCGGCAGGATAAAAGACGTTCAATGGCGACTTCATTGATTTTATTATCCGATGACGGTTCGGTCGGTTGTTTCAAACACATAGCTATTTGAAAATGAAATAAAGTAAAAGAGAGACAAAGAGCCCAAAATTTGAATGCAAAACATACAATGTTTTTTTGTTAAATGAAAATATGACATATGAAATGACAACCCTTAACAAATGAACCATTGTGCCCCGGGCAAGACACAAGGTTTAAAGTCATTATTTTAAAAGAAATTACATAACCAAACTTCTTAAACAATAAAACAGAAATAGCTATTACTCCTGACTAAAGGAGATAGAGATGATGTCTTCCGCCTTCCAGTTACTAAGCTCGTTGCCAATGGTAGGAAAAATCTAGTTATTGATATCACAATCACTGTCAGCATCTTCTATAGCATTGACTCCATTATTGCTGACACTGAATGAAGGTCTTCTAGCACGAGCGTGAAGGACAACCCTCTGACCCTCTTTAGTAAAGCCCAAACCAAACTTATCAGATTTATAAGGGATATCAGGAAGCTGACCCCAAATTGTGAAACCACATTCTTCTATAGTAGCTTTGGCATCTTCCAAGGAAGACATCTTGTGCGGAACCCTGGTAGTCTTTGGAATGGTAGAGACATCTTCAATAGCAGCAGGGGAAATCACTTCAAAATCTTGACAGGGAGTCTCGATGAATTCACCGTCCATTTCCATATACAAGAATGAATTCAGATGGTTGACCATGTACTCTTCCTCTCCACACACAGTAACAACCTTTCCTTTCACAGGATACTTTAATTTTTGGTGTAAAGTGGAGGTAACAATGTCTGCCCCATGGATCTAGGGGCGTCCTAATAGACAAGAATAATCGGTCCGGATGTCCATTACATAGAAGGTGGATTCAAAGTTTTGTGAACCCACTTTGATCGGGTGGTCCACTTCTCTATGTACCATTCTTTTAGACCCGTCAAAGGCTCAAACTATAATATCGCTGGGTTTCAGCACAACCCCTTCACAGTCCAGTCTGTCAAGAGCGCCTGTTGTACCCCAAAATTTTCCCTCTCATTTATCAAGATTTTCTCACAAGATCTCTTTGACTCAAGACTGGATTAGGGTTTGACCAGCTCAAGACATCTCATCATGCCCTGATGACCCAAAATTAGGGTTTGGGATTGCACAAGGATTTTTGGACTATAAATGTTTCATATGGCTTTCAAGTATCATTATGGACCCCTAAGATTACTCATGTCAAGTTTCAAGCCTTGAAGCATATTTTTTATCAGTCAGTTGGACAGTTGACCTAAAAATCAACTATATTGGGGCAAAAGTCAACCATGGCCAATTTATAGTCAAACTTCATAATCTTTGATCCACATCAACATTTTGGACTCATATGTATCATTTCATCAAGTTTGGACCACAATTCCTCAAGAAATTTGATCAAATCATCAAAAGGGCAAAATGGTCAAAATTAGGGTTTTGATCGGGAAAGGGCAATTTCTGATTTTTGACCTAGCAAATGACCAATTGGTTTGAAGCATGATTTCAAGGGTCCAATTTTATCATCTTGACCTAATGACATGGTTCAAAACATTGCAATTTCATTGGATTGACAGATGAAATTTGCAGTCAACTGATCAAAAGTCAACTGTATACTAAAAAGTCAAACTTTGACTTTTTGGTCAAAATCAAGTGCCAAAGATCACAATTCATCAAAACATGTCAAAATGTGAAACTTGTTCATCAAGAAATCAAAGATTGAAGATTTTGTTTTGAAATTTGAAATTTTCTTAACTTAGAAATTTTTCTAAGTATAGAAAATTTCTTATTTTTTCTCAACTTTAAGCCAAATTCTCACCATGATACAAGATGATTCAAAGGAAGTTCCCAACATGAAAGTTGTATATAACCATGAAATCTACAACTTTTCTTCACACATTTTCTCCTAAAGATGCTTGGATCTCAAGATATAATTTTGTGAATACATGCTCATGAACTAAAATAACTTAGTGAAATTTTGCCCTAATTTAGGTAGGTTTTTGACCTAACTTCATGGCAACTTTTCAACTAGTTCAAAGAGGAATATTGAAGAGCATTTCAAAGATTAATTATAGATCACATTGCAAGATTTCCAAAATGTCTAAGAACTCCTTTAGATCATTCTTGAGTAGGGAGAATCGAAGAGATGAAGTTGGAAGTTTCTCACTTTAATTTCAAGCCATTTCATGAAGAACAAAATTCAAATACAAACCTAGGCTGCATAACCCTTTCTTTACAGGCCTCAAACTTATTTCTCACTTCATAATTTAATGCTTACACAGTTGATAAAGCCTTAATCCAAGCATAAGAGTCTTTGTTTAAGCTTTAATTCCATAAATGGCACAAAGTTGCCACTTCCATTTTAGAAAAGCACAACTTTTGTATTTATCAACATCTTGAGCATTGCATTTGTTCCTTCTGCATACACAAGTCCTATAAACCAAAAGCAAAGTGTCTAGGACTTGTACAAACTCAAACCAGGCCTGTACAAGCATGTAGAGAGTTGTCTCCTCACTTTTCTTAAAAGGCAAGCAATAGAGCAAAAAGCCTAAAACTCAGAAATCTATTGAGGAAATGGTTTGAAACCTTCTCTATACTTATACACAAACACATTACAACCTAACAAACGATTTCTAAAGGCCAGAAACTCTTCCAAACTCTCTATCACCAAAAACATACCATAACTTGCAGTTTTGTACCAAGCATAGCAATCCAAAAATCCACTCGTGCGTTTCAAGTTCTAATCACCTAAACACTTAACCTACATCATATCTAAGTGTTCCAGACCATCATCCCTTCACTGTAACTCCTCCTTCTCCATCTGCCATATTTTCTTTTCAAGCTTGCAGGTTGACTTGGATAGGGAGATTCAGGCACTTTCAAGACAAGGTAAAGATTGGAACATACTCAGGAAGGTCCAGGCAAGCTAAAGGGATCTTCAGGCCTTCATAAAACTCACTCAAACTCCATTCACGATCTCATCTGAAAGAGGTAAGAACGCTAACTTCTATCTCTTTATACAGGCATCTATTGGTCTCGATTTGTGAAGATAAAATATAGATATCTTTGTGCTAAAACCAACCATGTTCATAGATTTCATTTAGATTCATTGTGCATAGAGAATTTTAGATTTCAAATTTCTGTAAAAATTAGGGTTGAAATTAGGGCCATTGAAATTAGCTTTGATCTTTGACTGTTGCTTTACATGAGTTACATGGTTGAAATCGTGGGAAAGAGTACTACCATTTTCATGTTTGAAGTTTCCATTTTCATAGAGAAATGAGAAAGATACAGAGGTTCAGGCTAGCTTGAGGAAGAAGATGAAGTACATGGCAAGGAAGCATTTTGTGTTATCTATTTTTAATTTCATATGAACTAACAGATGTACAGCCACCCTAGTGGCAAGGTAGCGCGCTGAAAATGCATAGGTCATGGGTTCGAACCTTGGCGCTACCTTTTGCATTTTTCATATTTTTCAGCTTCATTTTTGTCATTTTTGCAACGTGGGCTCAGCAACTGGGCTTCTCTTTTTTTTTCCTAACACTTAACTCTCTTTTTCTTACAGCACCCCTGGCCCATACATTTTTATTATTTATTTTTATTTCCATTTTTTTATTAAATATATTTTCTTAAATATTATAAAATCATAAAAAATATAAAAATGTTAAATATTTCATTTTTGTTTATTTTATTTTATTTTCACATAAAAAATATTTTTATTAAATTATATATTAACTATATTTCTTAAATAAACTTGTAAAATAAAATGGATTTAGATTATTTTTTATTTTATTTTCCTTCATACTTGTAAATACTTATTTTGAAATATAAAAAGACTAAATATTTTCATAAATATTATTTATTATTTTTAAGACAAAAATACACAAAAATAATAGTTAAAGAACTTGATTTTCTTTTAATAAACTAGAATTAGGGTTAACCAATTTTTAAAAAGTAACTTCCTTTTCTTAAATTATTAGGTTTATTTCAAAACTCTTTTTCATATAAAAAAACAAAACAAATTTCTTTTTATTGCATATACATAACATTGCATATTTAATTTATATTGTATATTATTTATTTAAATACTTGTACAAATTCGATTTGGTTGTAATAGATTAAATTAGGTTTATATTATTGCAAATCCTCATTCATAATTTGTATACCCCCTCCCATAAAATATTGTAATAGCGTAGTAATCTTTAAATTATGCAATTTACCGCTTTTATATACCATGCTAGTAATTAGAGTTTGTATGGTGTTGTACCCCAAAATTTTCCCTCTTATTTTATCAATATTTCCCCTCACAAGACTCCTTGAACTCCAGACAGGATTAGGGTTTTGCTCTGCTCAAGGCATCTCCTTGCACTGATGACCTAAATTACGGTTTGAGTTTGCACAAGAATTTTTGGACTTTCAATGCTCAAAATGACTTTCATACTTCATGTTGGACTTATAAGATTGTCCATACCAAGTTTCAAGCCTTGAATCAAATTTTTGCCCAGTCAATTGGACAGTTGACCTAGAAATCAGTTGTATTGGGGAAAAAGTCAACTATGGTCAATTTACAGTCAAACCTCATAAATTTTGATCCACAACAACATTATAAAATAATTTGAACCATTTGATCAAGTTTGGACTACAACTCCTCAAGAAATTTGATCAGATCACCAAAAGGGCAAAATGGTCATTTTTAGGGTTTTGACTGCACAAGGGCAATTTCTGATTTTTAACCTGGCCAATGGCAAATTGGGTTCAAGCATGGATTCAAGGACTCAATGGAATCATCTTGACCTATTCACAAGGTTCAAAAGATCTCAATTGCATTGGATTGACAAATGAATTTTTCAGTCAACTGATCAAAATTTGACTGTACACTGAAAAGTCAAACTTTGACTTTTTGGTCAAAATCAATTTCCAAGGGTCATTTTTCATCAAGATGTGTCAAAACATGAAACTTGTTCATCAAGAAACCCATTTTTGCAAATTAGGGTTTAAGATTGAAAATTTTCATAACTTAGAATTTTTCTAAGTTATGAAATTTTCTTAATTTTTCCTAACTTTGCCCAATATTTTCACCATGATGCATTTGGATTCAAACAAAACTTCCAACATGAACGTTGTAGTCCTCCACAAAGTATACAACTTTGATTCAAAAAGTTTTCTCAAAAGAAGCTTGTATCTCAGGTTATGATTTTTGGAACAAGGGTCCATGAAACTTTTAACTTAGTGAAATTTTGCCCTAGTTTAGGCAGGATTTTGACCCATCTTCATGACCATTTTTCACATAGTTCCACTTGGAATCTCAAATTTCATTTCAAAGATGGATTGTAGATCATGTTGCAAGATTTCCAAAATGTCAAAGAACTCTCCAAACTCATTTGTGGTTAGGGAGAAACGAAGGCTTGAAGTTGGCAAAAACTCACTTTTTATCCATGGCATGTTCATAGTGATACAAGTTGCAAACTCTAATCAGCTTGCTTTGTACTTGATTACAGGCCTCAAAACCATTCCACACTCAATAATTAAATGCAAATCCATTGGTCTAAGGCTTTGTTTTGGTCATTAGAGCATTGCACACAAGATTAATCCCTAAATGGTAAAAGGTACATTACCATTTTTGCCAAAGTATGCTTTATGTCAAAACCACATCTTTGGAGCCTTGAACAAGATCTTGTGCAGCAAATCATATCCACCAAGTTGAGGGGCAAAGGGCATAGTGTGCAAGCTGATAGATAGCCTGTACAGGCTTGTCTTCCATCACTTCTCATGTTTTGCTTCATAACCAAGAAATTTGTCCAATATCACATAAATTACACATCTGAGAAAACCAACTTGTGCAAGCTTTTGAGACAAGTTTCTCACACCCCCTTGAGCCAGAAACACGAGCCTTTGAACCCTCAAACCTCCCATAGCATAAAATTACCTTCCATTGGAAAAACAGGGCAGCATCTACATCTTGAGTTCTATCTCCCAATTTGCTCGTGTGTTTTGTCCCAAACTTGTTCAAACACCTTCCATACAACCTATCCAAGCTATCCCAACCCTTAAACACTAACTGTAACTCCATTTACAAGGTTTGCCATTTTTTATTTCAGCTTGTGCAGGTTGAGTTCTGTAGGCTTGTTCAAGCACATTCAAGGAAAGCTAGGTGTTGTACCCCAAAATTTGCCCTCCCATATTTCCCAAGACATTGCAAGAAAAGTCTCCAAGTTGCTCAAGATTGCTCAAGAGTTGGACAGTCAAATCATCTCATAAGGCAGTCAACCTCAAATTAGGGTTTTGTGTTGCATCAAGGTCCTTACATCCAAATGACCTCAAGTGTTCCCCGATGTCCTAATATGTTCTCAAGTTCATCCATGTCAAATTTCAAGCCTTGCAGAGGAAGTTTGGTCAGTCAATTGCTCAAGAGGTCCAAAATTCGACTGTGCTAGGGCAAAAGTCAACTGTGACCTACAAACAGTCAAACTTCAAGATTTTTTTCAACATTCTCATTTTGAAGGATATTTCATCATTTTATCAAGGGTTGATCATGATTCATCAAGGATTGCTCAAAATTCATCAAGACTCAAAAGTTGCTAAATTAGGGTTTTGTAGGAAAAGTCAACTTAACTTTGACCAAGCATAACTTTCTCATACTTTATGAGAAATGACCCATCCAAATCTCATTTTGAATAGGATTAAATTTCCCACAATCCATCTTCACACACCAAGAACAATAAATGCACTCACAAAAAGTTACAAATTTGGACATTATAGGTCATTTTTGAAAGTCAACAAAAACACCTTTTTTCCAAAGCTTATAACTTGATCATGAAATATCAAAATGAGATGAGACCAAAGGTTTTGGTTAGAGGACATCTCAAGGTTTCTAAAAAGTCCAAGAACACTTCCAGAAGTTCAAAATTGAAGAAGTTATGCATTGTTGAAGTTGGGCATTTTTCCAAAATTGCCAAAAGTCAACTATCCCCAAAACTTCAAATTTTGTCAAATGGGCTCACTTTTTTCCACTTGATTTGATCTTGTCACACTACACACGTGTCCTATCTTCAGTCTCGTGTCCATTTATTGATTTTTCTATTTTATTTGATTTTTATTGAATTAATTCATTTTAAATCAATTTAAATCCAAATAAAATCCAAATATTGATCATTTAGGATCTTTTTGATTGATATAGATCTTAAATATCATCATGGACATAATCAAATCCGAATCAAGCCATATCATGAACAAAATATTGGATTTTTGACCAATTTGGAAGCTTTTCAATGGAGGATCAAATCATATCTTCAAACATCAATGCATAAAGATTCAAAGTCCAAAACTTGACCTAACCCAATGCATTATACATATACAAGGCAGGAGGCACGAATTGGATAGCTAGAGGTTGCATAAACATCAAAATCAAACTTGAAAAAAAAAGTGAAAAAGCTTGAAACTGAAATCAAGTATAGAGGTGTTTCCAAGGCCAAAACTCAACGCTATTCAATTGCTGGACATCCACTGAGTGAGAATCAATCAAAAGAAAGCTCTCCCCCCCCCCCCCCCCCTCAATCGCGTTGTAAGTATCTCTAAAAATCGCTCTGCACTTGAAATTGTAACTCCCTATTTCTGCATCTTTTGAACAAATCGTTGGTATAATCATGCTTATCGTTCAATTTCTAAGATTTCTGCATCATTTGATTGCATTTTCATGAGCCATAGCCCTGTAACCGAATCTAGGGTTTTGGAAGTTTGTTTTTGGGCATTTTCTCTACAGGTAAAATCAACGCCATTAATGGATATAGGCGTACTCAGGATGTCCAGACGAACATGTCCATGGTCTTGGTTGGTATTTTTATAGCCTAGAACTAATTCTATGATGCAGCTATGGATTTAGCTGCGGATGTAAATCCGCAGGAAAAAGAACCAGGTCCAGCGAAGAAGACAAAGACGTGGCCTGTTCCAATTGGGTCATTCATATTTTGCGCTTATTTTTTTATTTTCTGGCATATTGTTTGTTTTCCCAATATAATGATTACTGCTCATTCCACTAACAATTAAGACGCGCTGGCTGAGTGGTATGGGTGTTGATCAATGACTCACGGGACCTGGGTTCGAATCCCAGGTCCCCCAAATGAATTTATTTTATTTTTCAACAGGTAATTCCATGCATTATCCAAGGCGCAGCACATCATACATCATCACCCAGATGCTTGCCAGATGGCCCTAGGCCAGATCTGGTGGTCAGGAATGAAAGTCCACCATATGCTCTAGTCAACAGGCACACGTGGGATCCAGAAAAGTCATGCAGGCCTGCTTGCATTGGGCCACAAACTTGCCAATCTTACCCCCTGATCTAGGCCCAACACCCCTTAGTTATTTCTTTCTTCTTTTTATTTATTTATTTGTTTTGTTTAATTATTTTTTTTATTTAAACTAACCAATTAATCTTTTTCTTAATAAAACCCAAAAAACAAAAAATATGTTTTATTTATTAAAATTAATTTCTGTATTTTTTTTTGTAAATAAATATTAATTGAATTAACTTAGTTTTAATTAGGTATAACTTTTAATATTTTTGCAATAATTAAAATTAATTTAGATAATTAGGCTTTTATTAACATTAATCAAATTATTTTTATTTCTTTAAATATAAAAAATCCAAAAATATCTTTTTTAATTAATTAATTTATTTATTTAATTAACTTAGTATTATTTCATTTTAATTCAAAAATGACAAAAAAAATCTTTTCTTTAAATAACAAAGGGTTAAAACCCTAGAACTCGCACTCGATTTAATTTTCCGCACGCGATCCATTTATCATATTATTGTACTTGTTCCCGGAATGTAATAGCTTAATAGGACTTTAAACATTTTTATGGCTTTATTTATTTTTCGCATTTAAATTTCAAAGGGTTGCTTTTGGCGATGTAAATACCCGACGCCTTGTAATAGTTAGTTTAATTTTCGCAATTTATTTTCCGCAAAACATAACTGTTAGATGTTTGATAATAGGAATGCATGACAAGAATGAATGTTTAACCTAAAATCAACATAGATAACCATTGACATGTACAAAGACAAAATAACTGAAAACAACACACTCGCACATGCGCACTCTTAGGGTACACCTCACTTGGTTGCCTTCGTACGCGGTCATTGAGTATAGGTCACTTTAGAGGTCGCCCTCTTGTCCAAAGATCATAAGTTACCTCGAAACGGTTGCCTCGGATATTGTTGCCTCAAGACAAATGATCTAAGACATTAGGGTTACAACTAAGGCATCCTAACATTGCTTTGGTGACCGTAAGTCCCGTATTCGAATTGACCCTTAAACTCCAACGATGGTGCTACCTACTCATCAATAGTGGGATAACATTGTCTAAAGGATATTAGCACAGATTGATTCCTTTTTTGAGTAGGTAGATGGTTCTTAAGTACTTTCTCCTTTCAAAACAAAACAAACTTTTCGCACTTACACCTTTCAAACAAAACTCTTTTCAAAGCCACAAACACAAAGAAAAGAAATTTTTGAAAACACATTGAGCAAGTACCTAAGAGCCCGTGGATAACCACGGATAGAAAGGGTGCTAACACCTTCCCTTTCTATAATCTACCCCCCGAACCCGAGAAATATCTTGAAAAAGGAATTTTTCTGTGCGTTTTTCCTTTCCTTGTTGGATAAAATAAAAGTCGGTGGCGACTCTTGCTTACCGCAACATTTTGCGAAAACAAACGCAAAACACAAACCAGCATTCCAAAAAACAGTCAATTCTCCTCCCACCGTATCACACTAGGCATTGGAGAAGGTCAGGGGAAGTTCAAGCAAGCTCCCAAACATCTCAGGCCTCATTGAAAAGCTCCACATTGTCAGACACGATCTCAACTGAAACAGGTTTTTATCAACTTCCTATCTCTCTATTTAGGAACAATTAGGCTTAGGTTTGTGAATGAGAAATGTAGTATTCATAGCCATGAAGCTGTACATATGCTCAATTTTCATTTTAGTTAAGCATGCTAAGAGAATTTAGTCCATGAACATCCTGAAAAAAATAGGTTAAGATTTAGGGCCAGAGAAATTCTCTCTGGTCTTTGAGAATTAGGACAAGTTTTTTATATGGTTGGATTCGTCTTGAAAAATGCTACAACTTTGATGTTATGTGTTTTTGCATTAGAGCACGTATGCAGGTTTTCCATGTTTGAAGTCAGGGAGCACGCGTTTGTGAACAAAGGTTGAAGATGAAGTCTGACTTGGGCTGGGCTTTGGTTCTTTTGTTTTTGACACCCCCATTTTGCTGAATGCACCCCCTGGCCCAATTTCTTTACACTTTCATATTTTTGTATTTATTTTCATTTTCTGATTTTTGTTTATATTTTCCAAACATAAAAATATCCAAAAATATTTTCATAAATTTTCACATTTATTTTGTATTTTTATTTTATTTTTTCTAACATAAAAATAATTTAATAGTATATATTTTTATTTATTGAAAACTTGAAAATAATATATAATAATCATTATACTTGTATTTTTATTCTTTATTTTATTTACACTTAAAAAATATTGTTCTAAATATATTTTTGTCTTGTATATATTTTATTTTATTTTTATTATACATAATTAATATAATTAATATACATATACATATTTTTATAAACACTTGAAAATAAAAACATAAAAATATTATACTTTTATTTTTTATTATTATTTATACTTAAAATAATACTTTTTCTAAATATATTTAATTTTTTGTATATACATTATTTTATTTTATTGTATATAAATAATATAGTCAATATATTTACATTCTTAAAAATTAGGGTTTTACCCTTAATCAAAAAATAATCTTTTCATTTATTTCTTTCTTTTTGCATTAAATATTTTTTACATACATAAAAAATAAACATAAACAATTTTGCATATTCATAATATTTGGTATATTTATTTAATTTGTTCATTTAAATATTATTCATTTATTATTTATGCCATTGATTCAATTTGGATGTAATAGTAAAATTAGGGTTTTAATTTCTTGCCAAATAATCCCCATTCAAAATTTTATCCCTCTCCTCATAATCATGTTGTAATAGTGTAGATTTATTTTACGCATTTATGCTTTCAATTATACCATGATTAGAGATTAGGGTTTGTATGCAAAAAACCAAAATCAACAAGTAGCTTGACCTAATACAAAGACAAAAATGCATGAAAATCAAACACAATGCACACTTGCACCCCTAGGGTTTCATCCACTTGTTGCCTTAAAATTGGCCATGTTATGCATGTTGAGTACTTTGGCAAAACAAAAACAAAACAAAAGATCATAGTCCCTCGATGACGCTATCTTGGTTGCCTAAACAAAATGATCTAGTCCCTCAGAAAATTGCTAAAGATACTTGGCAATATTGCTATCATGGTCTATACGATGACCCGCGCCTGTCCCATTTAACATCCTAATACAAGGTTGTTTACCAAATGCAATGGTAAAACAACACTGTCAAAAGGGTTAAAAACATATAGGAAAGATCTTTGAGTAAAATAGGGTAGATAACTCTTAGTTACTTGATCAAAACTTGCAAAACATCCTTGCTATTTTCAAACACACCTCACAACATAATTTCAAAACATTTCCCAAATCAAACTTTCAAAATATTGAAACATCTTTTCAAAAGACAAACACCTTTGTATATATTCAAACAAGAATCATTACAAAGGTTGCCACAACGATGGCCTCTTTTTCAAAGCATTTTCAAAAACCACACACAAAGCACCATTTCAAACAATTGAAAAGCAAAAGCAAGTGATCTAAACAAGTAGCTAAGAGCCCGTGGATAACCATGGATGAAAAGGGTGCTTTCACCTTCCCTTTTCATAATCTACTCCCCGAACCCAAGAAAACATCTCAAAGGTCTTTCCTGTGCTTTTTGACCTTTCCTTTGGATAAAATAAAAAGTCGGTGGCGACTCTTGCTAAACCGAAACATTTGCGAACACAAAACGCAAAACCTCAAGTCAGTTCTCCCACCGTATCAAATATGGCAAGATAAAAATAAATCAAATAGAAAACCCTAATCCAAGACAAAATCAAGCATGAAGATAACACACTTTCACACAAGCACCCTTAGGGTCACTCCACTTGGTTTCCTTACACAAAAATGGCTATATTACGCATGCGAAGTATCTTGGCAAAAATAAACAAGTATAAGATCATAGTCCCTCGATGACGCTATTCAAAGTTGCCTTATAAAATGATCTTAGTCCCTCAAAAAATGCTAAGATACTTTGCAACATTGCTAATCATGGTTATACGATGACCCACGCCCGTCCCGTTTACATCCAAAGATAGGGTTGCTTACCAAATCAATGGTAATACAACAATGTCAAAGGAAAAGAAAATGAACAAGAAAGGCATTTGAGTAGGTAGATTACTTTTAGTTACTTGCTCATTTTCAAAACAACTATCCTTGCTATTTTCAAAAAAAAAAAACACTCAGGTTTCTAAAACATCTCACATTGAAAACATTTTCAAAAAGATAAACATCTTTGTATACATTCTTACGAACGAGAATCATTACAAAGATTGCCTAAACAATGACCTCTTTTACAAAATACTTTCAAAACCACACAAAGCACAATTTCAAAACAAAAGCAAGTGATATAGCAAGTAACTAAGAGCCCATGGAAAACCATGGATGAAAAGGGTGCAAATACCTTCCTTTTTCATAATCTACCCCCCGAACTCAAGAAACAATCTCAAAGGTCTTTCCTGTGCTTTTTCACCTTTCCTTTTGGATAAAAGAAAAGTCGGTGGCGACTCTTGCTAACCGCAACATTTGCGATAAAATGCAAAACCTTCAAGTCAGTTCTCCCACTGTATCACAGAACTGGCGACTCTGCTGGGGAATTATTATAAATGTGGGGTTACATTAGGGCTAGATCACCTTTATTTGCTTTCATTGTTTGACTTGCTTGCTTTACATTATGGTTCTTTGTTTGGATTTGAATCCTCTACCCGGATTTGGGATACATTATAGGTAAATAGCAATATGTTGTGGAAATTGTGCTGGGTATACCGACATGGTCTAAGCAATAGCTATGTTAGTGTGACATATTTGTGGGTACTGGTAGCCTTTGAGTTAATCAAAGAGAATACGGGGCCTCTGAGTGATGTCATGAAGCACTAATGAACTTCTAGAACCCTTTACTTGACCAACTCGACCTTTAGGATGTAGTGAGATGACCGGCTTTGGTGCAGTCTGAAGTTGGTAGATACTCAATACTACACTCCTTGAGGGTTGGTTTCTTGGGATATTTAGGTCGCCGTTAAAGAGGCTTGAGCTGAAACAATGACCAAGGAAATAATCCGATGATATTGATCTCCTTAGAACCCGGTTACTATTACTAGGACAGGTTTAATCCAACTAAACTTTAAGAGGGTACTTACCTATAAAACCCCATCCAATCCTAAACTAAGAACTTGATTGTTTTGCTTGTATATGAATACTTGTACATAACATCATAGACATCATGAACATCACATGCATCCACTAACCATTTCAAGGGTTTTGGAGATTCATCTTTGTTCTTGTTTTGTAGGATATAGATTCATTTCGCAGGAAAACTATCAAAGTCAACCTTGTAAGAATTCCTCCACAACTTAAGGAGCTAGCTTCAAGGATCCCTGAGAACTCTCCATTCACCGAGAGACATTGTCGCCTACTCAACTTGGTCACCCCCAACACAGATGAGGATATAATGAAGGTGCTCTTTCAGTTCTTTGATCCTTTGTACCATTGATTCACATTTCCCGACTATTAGCTTGTTCCTACTTTGGAAGAATTCTCTCAACTCTTGAGGATTCCCATTCTCAATCAACTACCTTTCAACGGTACGGAAAGAGACCCAAAGCCAGAAGATATTGCTCAAGCTCTACACTTGCACTCATCTGATGTCACAAATCATTGGGAAACTAGGAGTGGTGTCAAAGGTTTCTTAGCAAAGTTCTTGTTTGAGAAAGCCCAAAGCTGTTGGAATTCCTTAGACTTGCAAGCCTTTGAGGAAATTGTGGCTCTTCTTATCTATGGGATGGTCTTATTTCCCAATCCTGACCAACTCATAGATGTGAGCACCGTCAAGATCTTCATGTCACGCAACCCGGTGCCTACATTGCTAGGGGATATCCTACACTCTTTTCACACTCGCACAATGAGAAAAAGAGGTGTCCTTATGTGTTGCACTCCTCTCCTGGAAAGATGGTTTATTTCTCATCTTCCCCAATCAGTCTTAAAGAATGAGCAAGGTTCAAGGTGTTCACAAAGGTTAATGACACTCAAACATTCAGATATTCATTGGTGTTCCCGATCCAAAGAGAATGTTATCATTGTTGACCGTTGTGGGGAATTCCCTAATGTCCATCTACTTGGCATTATGGGAGGCATCACCTACAACCCATGCTTAGCTTTAAGACAATTTGGTTACGCCCGAAGGGATGGCCCGCACGAGATGCTGATTCAAGGTTTGGTATTCGACTACGACAACAACGATCAAGGTCTTTGCCAAAGATTCATTCGAGCTTGGAGGATGCTAAACAAGGTGGATAGGAAGACTTTGGGACACAAGAATTCCATCCCTCTTGAGCCTTACCTCAAATGGATACGAACCCACGCTCAAAGTCTTATGATGCCTTATCCTTCCATTCTTCCGGTAACTATTGAGCCTGTTAAGGAGGGAGATGTTCCATACACTATCCTACATCCTGACATGCCCACATCTCTTGAAGACCTACAAAGGGATTGGATACAGCTCAAAGGAGAGAGATACATTCGAAGCCCAATTCTACGCAAACGAGAAGAAGGTTTTGGAACTCACTTGGCTACTTCATAAGGAGTAGACTCTAAATGCCTACATTGCACCAAAGAGGATGCGCACTACTTTTTTATCTTAGAGTTTTGTATTATTTTTCTCAAGGGGCATTGATGTACTCAAACTTTATCTTATTAATATAACGTGTGTTTTTCTTTTTGTCTAAAACGAACTTGAATCTTTGAAATCCTTGAAAACATTGCATATGCACATACCATTCATCATAACATAAACAGGTCTTTCATAACAAGTTTCCTCATCTCTCTACTGTTTATTTTAGTAAGATGGATCTCGAACAAACAATCAAAGATCTCCAAGCTCAGAACACGCAGTTCCAACAGTTGCTCATGACCCTAGCCAAGGGACAAGAAGAGTTGAAGACTATAAAGAGAGGAAAAAGAAATAAAAAAAAGTCATCGGGGTCTTAAACATGGGGAGAAGATTTCAGGGGCAGACTAGAAGAACCTTGAACTTTGCAATAACATCCGGTGAAGGAGAGGGGAAAGGAAAGGAAACAGCGGTCCCGTCAGAATCTAAAGAGGAGGAAGAAGAGGAAGACTACTCTGAGGAACAGTATCCTCCATCTGGTGATAAGTAAAGACATCTTGAAGAGCGTTTGAGCGCTATGGAAATACAAAAGGTGTCGGGCTTACACTTTGAAGAATTGGGACTAGTGTCGGGGGTTGTGATTCCTCCGAAATTCAAAGTGCATTTGTTCGCAAAATATGATGGGGTGTCATGTCCTAAGATGCATCTCCGATCATATGTGAGAAAGATCTAACCATACTCAGCTGATAAAGACTGGTGGGTTCACTTTTTCCAAGATAGTCTATCTGGAACATAACTCGACTGGTTTCACCAACTAGAAAGAGTCAACATCCATAATTGGGAAGATCTTGCCGCAACTTTCTATAAGCAATATCAATGTAATGTTGATTTGGTGCCTACCCGTACTCAACTTCAGAGTATGGCTATGGCTTCCAATGAGGGTTTCAAGGATTACGCGCAGAAATGGAGAGATCTAGCTGGAAGAGTTCAACCCCCTCTGTCTGAGAGGGAATTGGTAGACATGTTCTTAGGCACTTTGTCGGGCCCTTTCTTCAACCATTTGATTGGAAGCTCATCTGCAGGGTTCACCGAGCTAATATTAACCGGAGAGAGGGTGGAAGCTGGCGTGAAAAGTGGAAAGATTCAAAAGGATTCATCTACTTCTACAATTGTGAGGAAGCCTTTTATTGGGAGGAAAGAGGTAGCTGTTGTATATCCGCTAAGAAACCAAGAGAGAGTCGAACGTCGACCAATGGTGGGGACTCTTATGATTCTGAAACCTATGTCTGATCAACAAAGAAGTAATCAATCAAGGGTGGAAAGGCCAGTCAGGCAATTCACCAGAATCAATATGACTCTGTCTCAAGTATTACCTCATCTTCTGAAATCCAATTTGGAAACTTTGAAAGAAGCTCCAAAAAAACCAACACAGCATCCCCTCATTATCACCCCAATGCCCGTTGCGCATATCACTCTGAAAGTCCTGGTCACGATACTAACAACTGTTGGGACTTGAAAAACAAAATACAAGACCTCATTGAAGCAAAAGAAATTGAGTTTGATGCGCCCGAGAAGCCAAACATCATTTCTGCTCCTATGCCCAGATATGGTCACAACACAAATGCTATTGAAGAAGATTTGTTTGTTACCACAGCTGATGAACTCTTGACTCCATTCCCAATCATTAAGATAAACTTGTTGAAAGCCGGTATATTCTCGGGTTATAATGAAGACTGCCACCTCTTCTTATCCTCACCAACTGATTGCCCTTTGTTGAAAACAAGCATTCAGCGCTTGATAGACAACAAAGAGATTCTGTTTGAAAGTACTCTTGTTTCACCTATTCTTGTTGAAGATGTTTCAATCATTACCATCTCCGCCAATTCTTCCAGGGTCTCCAAAAGGCCCGTTAGAATTATATCGTTTCCGAAAAATACTCCTCTGATAATCACAATGCCTGGGCCAGTCCCATATGAATCAGACAAAACTGTGTCGTGGAATTACGGTGGGGACATTTACTACCATGGCATCAAACAAGATGGGCTAGCCACCAAAGAGATAAACTCCGAAGAAGAAGATTCCGACATCAGCAAAATTGCCGGAACTAGTAAAATTACCCGAAGCGGTAGGATCTTTTCTCCAGAAATTGCCCCCCCAAAGGCAGTTTTTGGACCTGTGGCTGCTCCAAAGGTTACTTCCATACCCATAATCATCTCTGCAAGTGCTCCTATTGATGAAGCCGTTACAACCCCCGTTGTCATTCCTACCAACACTCCTACTGCTGAAACTCGAGGAAAAAGTATTCAAGTAGAGCATGTCCGGACGAAGGCTCAACCACTGACTATCCCCAAGACCTCCAAGAAAGAAATGGAGGAGGTCCTAAAAATTATAAAGAGGAGTGACTACGACGTAGTTGAACAGTTGGGGTAAACTCCCTCCAAAATCTCCATGCTGGCATTGCTACTGTGTTTCAAGGCACATGTGAAAGCCTTGGTGAAGTTCCTAAAGACAGCCCATGTGCCTCAAGAGACGTCTGCTGATTAATTTCAAGATTGCGTGGCCAGCTTGACAGCGGATAACGGCCTAGGCTTCTCGGATGCTGATCTAACACCAAGGGGAAGAAAACACAACGAGGCATTACATGTCTCTGTGGAATGTAGAGGAACAACTCTGGCCCATGTCTTGGTTGACACTGGCTCATCTTTGAATGTTTTACCCAAGAAAGCTCTTGACAGACTTGACTGCGAAGGACTGACGTTAAAGCCAAGTAACATAGTAGTAAGGGAATTTGATGGCTCGGAGAGGATGGTACACGGGGAGGTGGATATCCCCATAAAGGTTTGGACTCAAACTTTCAATTCAACCTTTTATGTAATGGACATCCGCCCCTCTTACTCATGTCTGCTAGGATGGCCATGGATCCATAATATTGGCGTTGTCGCCTCTACATTGCACCAGATGCTGAAGTATCTAGTTCAAGGAAAGATTATCATTGTCCACAGAGAGGAAGAATACATGATTATCCATCTCAATTCCTTCAGGTATGTGGAATTGGATGGCGAGTTCATTGAAACTCCTTTTCAACACTTCGAAGAGCTCCCCCAAGAGGTAGTAGTGACTAAGACTATGTTCCAGATTCCCAAGATTACAAGGCCTCCACTCCGGATGTTGTCACTGAAAGATGCTAAAGTAGTGGTGGAAGAAGGTGGATGCACTATCTGGGGACAACTTCCAGATATCCCGTACAAGTCTGATAAGTTTGGCTTAGGTTTCACTTCAAGTGCTCAAAAGGCTGTACGTCGTGCCCGTGCTGGAGGGCCACCCTTGAAGATTAGCAACCGAGATCCGGGTTAGGATCTATAGTAACTCCGGTTCAACCCACAAAGATAAATCATACAAGTCAAGCAATTGAAAACATTATGAACTATTCCTAAGGTACACCCCACTTAAAGTTGTCCCCAGCAGAGTCGCCAGTTCTGTGATACGGTGGGAAGAACTGATTGTTTTTTAGAATGCTGGTTTGCGTTTTGAGTTTGTTTTTGCAAAATGTCGTGGTAAGCAAGAGTCGCCACCGACTTTTATTTTATCCAACAAGGAAAGGAAAAAAAGCACAGAAAAATTCCTTTTTCGAGATGTTTCTCGGGTTCGGGGGGTAGATTATAGAAAGGGAAGGTATCAGCACCCTTTATATCCGTAGTTATCTACGGGCTCTTAGGTACTTGCTCAATTGTTTTCAAAATTATTTTCTTTGTGCTTGTGGGTTTGAAAATTTTTTGTTTGAAACTTTGATTTAACTCTTGCTTTTGTCCTCACGAGTGTAATGAAGTGTTTTGAAAACTTTGTTTGAAAAGTGTAAGTGTGAAGAGTTTTGTTTTGAAAGAGCAAGTATCTGAGAGCTATCTACCTACTCGAAAAAGGGATCGTTCTATGCTAATTTCCTTTAGACAATGATATCCCACTATTGATGAGTAGGTAGCACCGTCGTTGGAGTTTGAGGGTCAATTCAAATTAGGGACTTACGGTCACCAAAGCAATGTTAGGACGCCTTAGCGGTAACCCTAATGTCTTAGATCATTTGTTTGAGGCAACAATATCCGAGGCAACCATTTTGAGGCGACTATGATCTTTTAGACAAGAGGACGACCTCTAAAACGACCTATACTCAATGACCGTGTATGAAGGCAACCAAGCGGGGTGCACCCTAGGAGTGCGCATGTGCGAGTGTGTTGTTTTCAAATTATTTTTATCTTTATACATGTTAAGGGTGATATAATTTGATTTTAAGATTAACATTCAGTCTTGTCATGCAAACCCTATTATCAAACATCTAGCAGTTATAATTTGCGGAAATAAAATGTGGAATTTAAATTACAAGGCGTCGGGTATTTACATCGCCAAAGACAAACCCTTTGAAAAGTAAAATAAAGCGATAAAAATAATTAAACGTCCTATTTAACTATTACAATCCGGAAGCAAGTACATTATTGGATAAAAATAAATAACGCGTGCGGGAAATTGAATTGAATGCGAATTTTAGGGTTTTGACCCTTTTGGTTAAAGAAAATATCTTTTTTTTTGTTTTTGTTGTTTTTATTTAAGGAAAAGAAATTAAACTTAAATTAAATGCCTAAATTAAGTTAATAGATTAATTAAATGAAAAAAAATAAATTATTTTTGGAGTTTTTGATTATTTAGGAAAGAAATTAAAAATGATTAAATTAGTGGTTAATATCTGATTAAATCTAATTAATTAAAATTATTTACAAAATAAATTAAAGTTTTTCTAATTAAAAACCTAATCAATTAATAAATTTATTAAGAAAAATAAAAGTTTAAAATTTGATTGATATAAAAATATTTTTTTGTGATTTTATTTAATAAAAACAGAATTTTGTGATTGGTTAGAAAATTAAATAAATGAAATAAACAATTAAATAAAATAACAAAATGAATAAAAAGAGAGGAGTTGGGCCTGATTTTAGGTGGTGTGGAAAGCAATTCCTTGGCCCATTAGAAGCTGGCCCTTTTGACTTTTTGTGATCCAGTGTGGGCGCATGGACTTGGCTCTTGGTGGACCTCCAGTCATTGGCCACCAGATCTGGCTCTTGGCCATCTGGCGCTTGGATGAATGAGGGAGCATGGTAGGCTGCAGATAGGCGCATGTATTGGAATACCTGAAAACCAAAATTATTGAGAAAGTGGGGGACCTGGGATTCGAACCGAGGTCCCGAAGGAGAATATAAGACTTGCTTGCCAACACACCACGCTGCTTTAGTTGTTAGTATAATGAATATCAATAATAATATAACAAAAACAATTTCAATGCCAGAAAAATAAAAAAGGCGCGCTTGGTTTGAATGGCCCAATGGACGGAGGACACCTCATTGTCCCTGTCCTCAAACCTGTAAAAAAAATACCTGCGGATTTGAATCCGCAGCTAAAAACGCAGGTTGGTCCAAAAATCTCCCTCAGGCCATAAAAATGACTTTCAAGGACATGGTTGTGCTCGCCTCAACCTCCTGGACACAACCATGGCCATCATGTTCCTCAATTTTACCTGAAACAAAAGTCCCTAAAAACAGAAACGAAACCCTAGCCATGGCATTTTGCAAAACAGGTCATGTGAATGAAAATAATGATGCAAAAAGTTTGAAAATGTTCTTGTGATCATGAATATGCCATTAGTTTTCTCAAATGATGCAAGAACAAATCAAATTGAATTCAAGAACAGGGGTCATTTACATGAGGCTTACAACGCGTTTGGAGGCTTTAGGATGCGTGGTTTTGATCCAGGTAGCTTGTGTGAATGGCCAGGAATCGTTTGGAACAAGTCTCGACCTCTGAAAACGCCTCTAACCCTGATTTTGGTCTCTCACTTTTTTGTGATTTTTATCACTTTTGTTCTGCCTCTTCCAACACTTGCCAACCCTTATTTTCGTGTGTTTAGCTTCCTTATGTAATGTGTACTGCATTAGGGTAAGAATCATGGTCCAAATCTCTCCATATCAATGCACATGAATTGGATTTGATTCCATCATTAAAACCTTCCAAATTTGATTTGATTTGTATCTTTTTATGCATACAAGCCTTGATTCGAATTCGACTCACATAAGAGTTGTATTCAAAGCCTAAAGCAACCAAAGAATCATGAATTATCAATGCCTTGGATTTTATATGATTTTATTTGATTTAAAATGAATAAATTCAAATAAAAATCAAATTAAATAATAAAAATGAGATATAGGCACATGGCTGAAGCTAGGGCACGTGGGAAATAATGCAAACTCAAATCAAGTGGAAAAGAATGGGCCCATTTGACAAAATTTGAAGTTTTGGGGATAGTTGACTGTTGGCAATTTTGCAAAAAAAAGTCCAATTTCAACAATGCATAACTTCTTCAATTTTGAACTTTTGGAGGTGTTATTAGACTTTATAGAAAGCTTGATATGTCCTCTAATCTACCCTTTTGGTCTCATCTCATTTTGATATTCCATACTCAAGTTATAAGCTTTGACAAAAAAGGTGTTTTTGTTGACTTTCAAAAATGACTTATAATGTCCAAATTCATAACTTCTTGTGAGTGCATTTTTTGATCTTGGGGTATGAAGATGGATTGTAGGAAATTTCATCCTCTTCAAAATGAGCTTTAGATGGGTCATTTCTCATAAACTATTAGAAAGTTATGCTTGGTCAAAGTTGAGTTGACTTTTCCTATAAAACCCTAATTTAGCAACTTTTGAATCTTGATGAATTTTGAGCAATCATTGATGAATCATGATCAACCCTTGATCAAATGATGAAATATCCTTCAAAATGAGAATGTTGACAAAAAATCTTGAAGTTTGACTGTTTGTAGGTCACAGTTGACTTCTGCCCTAGCACAGTCGATTTTTTGACCTTTGAGCAATTGATTGAGCAAACTTCCTCTGCAAGGCTTGAAATTTGACATGGATGATCTTGAGAACATAGTAGGACATTGGTGAGCATTTGAGGTCACTTTGACTCAAGGATCTTGATGCAACACAAAACCCTAATTTGGGGTAGACTGCCTTAAGAGATAGCTTGTCTGACCAACTCTTGAGCTACCTTGAGCTATTTGGAGATTTTCCTTGCAATGTTTTGAGAAATATGAGAGGAAAAATTTTGGGGTACAACAGTGTCAAATTGTTGTTCTTAGTGTAAAGCTTTTAAGAAAAACTAAGTATTGTAATTGGAAGTGTGTTTTTCTGTTTTTTGTTTTTGTCACTGTGGTGACTGTGGGAAGTGAGAGGGGGATCTCATATCTAGAAGGTTTCTAGGTAGAAGTTGCACAAGGTAGTGATTAGGTGATAAGTTATAAACTAGGTTTGTTTAACTTTAAACTAATACTATCATAGTGAATTTCCTTCCTGGCTTGGTTACCCCCAGAGTAGGTGATGTTGCATTGATCTGGGTTAACAATTGACTATATTATTTTACCTTATGTTCTTTAATTCTGCATAACTTACTGTTTGATAAAAGTTTTCTCTCAACAGATGATGTCTTAAAATTTGTCTTGCCATCTTTTTTTATAGTGCCGAAATTTCTATTCCTTACCATGAAGAGAACATTTGGCACGAAAAACATTCCAAAATGCACGAGTGGATTTCATTTTGAACATGGCACCATGAACTCTATTTTGCAGCTATGACCCGTAACTTGTAATTATGAGAAACTTCACCTGGGACCACCAATACATATGCAAACTTGTTTTTATTTGCAAAAAGCGTCCCATAGTGTGCAAAACGACTTGATTCCATGCTCAGCTTACGCATTTCATGCTCATTTTCATAGGGATTGCAAATCAAAACATCTCAACTCGGTTCACATGTTTAGGATTTGATTTCGCATGTATCGTGACCTCATTGAGTTTCCTATAAATAGAGGATGGTTTTTCCTTCATTTTCAAGTGGTAGGGCCTACCCCTCATTATGGTGAAACTCTGGGTATAAGTCATTGACTCTAGAAACCTTTGTCAAAAAATCTAGAACCTACATGTGAGGGGTTTGAGCAGAAAAACTTAGAACTATCCTTATGTATGAAGCCTTCCCAAATAAGTTATTTTTATGTTTGTCATTATCCCTAAAACTTGTATGGCTTTTTGCTATATGTCGTTATCCCTAAACCCATTTGGGTTTTTGCTATATGTTGTTATCCCTAAACCCATTTGGGTTGTCGCTATATGTCGTTATCCGTAAACCCATTTGGGTTTTCTTGGGTCTATCTTTATCCTAAACATGCATGCATTGCATCCCCATAAAAATTTTTTTAGCATACCTCGAAAACAAAAAAAGTAAAATCTTTTTGCATTCGCATACATGCACATACATTTTCAAAATATGAAACTCATATATCTCCCCCCTTGTCCCTCCTCCAATATCATCCAGCTAGTAGATTCCCTGATACTCGTAAATGAACTCAAAGCATGTCTCAAGAAATCATGGAGGAACTCAAGAAAGGCCAAAAATTATTGAAGGAGAAGGTCAACTAGTTCAAGACTCGAATGAATTTGGTCGTACAAAAACTACTAAGGAGAGAAGGCAACCCTTCATCATACTAACTACAAGCCTACCCAACGCCTCAGATACCATGACCATATGTGATTCCCCGCATCAACAACAACAACAACTACCCTATGATGAGAGCAAGTATGCCCAGTAGAAGAAAGTACAAGGGCTACCCTTTACTTTGACATGTTCAAGAATCTCAAGAAGCTCTCCTAAAGTCGGTGGATCAACAAGGAAGCTCGTCCCTAGGATTATTAGGCTTTTTATTTTCATTTGTAATTTGTTTGTTTCTAAGTTTTATCTGTTGTACATTTGTACTTTTTGATTGGTAATTTCAATAAAATGAGCATGCATATTTTTGGAGTCAATCCATTCGTATTCACTATTTTCTATGCCATCAATTTCCATATCCATAAAAATCAAATGCAACTTTGATTTTCACCTCTTAACAAACTTAGGAAGAGAATGATGTAAACAAAATAACTGAATTTTACTGACATATATTTTTAATAGTAAGACTCGGCTGACGATGTAAGACAGTGTTTCACTCTCCAAATGTAGCGTCCCAGATTTTCATTCAAGAGATGACTCCGAGATTTTTAAAATACTCATTTAAGCATAATTAAAACATTTTGAGATTTACCAAACTTTGTGACAATTCAAATTCATAAGCGGTAAATCACCGAATTTCCAATTCTTTTGAAGGGAAATAAATAAATAATTTAGAATATAAAACAATTAACTTATAAGCTACTGGAATAGTTTTATTTTGAAACCCCTTCTTCCCGCAATCAAGCAAATCATCAATCATTTTGGAACTCCACATTTATACCTAAAATGTTGGTTGTAAGGGTCAAATTCCGTGTCAAAAATAAACTAAACAAGAATTAAAAATTAGACAAATATAGGTAAACATGTCATGTCCAAGAGATTTAAATAACAGAAAAACCCACCAAATCATTAATATCAAGCTGAAACTAAAACAGAATGCACATAGAATAATTTACCAAGATTAGCAACAACCATGACCACATAGAGTTATATGAAAAATATGCATGCTCGTAAACTACATGATCCGGTTAAATCAACTGACAAACAACTATCACTACGCCAAAAAAGACCTACGAAAACGCTTTTTTTGGCCTTTAAAAGCGCTTAAAAGCGCTTTCTAAGGTGGCGCTGCTATAGGTTTTAACAGCGCTTTTTGTTTAATGAAAAGTGCTTTCGTAGGTCTACCTATGACAGCGCTTTTTCTAAAAAGCGCTCTCTTAAGTACCCTTTTGGCAGCGCTTTTTCTAAAAAGCGCTCTCTGAAGTACCCTTTTGGCAGCGCTTTTTCTAAAAAACGCTCTCTTAAGTAGGCTTTTGGCAGCGCTTTTTTATGAAGAAACGCTTTCATTGGTGGCGCTTTTTTCTGGAAAAGAGCTTTCATAGGTTGTCTTTTAGCAACGCTTTTGCCTGTAAAAGCGCTGTCATATGTTTACCTTAGACAACGCTTTTTGTGAAAAAGCGCTTTCATAGGTTACCTAAGGCAGCGTTTTTCTTCAAAAAGCGCTTTCATAGGGTGTTTTTTTTAGAGGTATATTTATATAATTCATATACCTGCATTGTTTGCAGCATATTATTTATATAAACCAGTTGCCATAACCTGTAATTCATAAACCGCGGTAATGCATTGTATACCATTGTAATCCAAAATATATATACACCGTATTTGTACCGCAAAATATATATAAACCATTGATATCAGCATTGTAACTCAAAATCAGTCTTACAAAATCAACCCTAACAACAACTAAACCAGTCCTTATATGATTCTCTTCTCAATAAAATATTGACACAATTCCTCTTTGATTTCTTCCAACTGAAGTTTCATGTAATATGCACATTTGTACTCATCGAAGTACTACATAACAAAACATAATATGCATGATTTAGTTAAAAGTAAAAAATTATATGAAATATCTGAGAAATAATAAAACAAATCCTAAGTTATAAATCCATACCGTGACTGGAATCTCTATTTGATTCAGTTGAATGATTTCTTTGATAAACCGCATAACGAAGTATCCGCAATCTATACCGTTTTACTGTTGAGGACACTACATATAAAAACAAATAAGAATATATAGTTGTATTGTTTTATCAAATAGCATAAATATTATAAGCAAAATAGTGGAAATTAATATACCTGCACTTTGATCCAATTAATGTTGTTTGATTTAGACCGTCGTACCCGAGCTTCTCTTTGACACCGGAATACTTGTATCGCTCTAACAAAATAAAAATATATATTTAGAACAATGTCACAGAAATAATTAAATATATAAACACACACAAATATTTAGAATAATCTCACTTACGTATCAATCATTAACTTCATATCCGGATAATTTGTCCAATCACCGTCAACCGAATTCAGATAATAGACCACTTCTTTTATAGGATCGATAGCAACCAACAACCAGTGACGTCTATAAATTAAAACAACAGTTTAGAAGAAATTTTTCTACGCAAAAATTACAAATATTAAAATGAACTTAGAATGAAAATCTAACCCTATAGGAATAGTATTATACGCCCAAAGATATAAGCTTTCTGTACTGTCAGTTGCCATGAATCTTTCGACTAAGTGCTCTCTTACTGATTCTGGTTCCCTACCAATTGTCGCTCCGCTGACACGGGAGGAAGACACGAAATGGAATCTGTTTGACAATTGATTCCCGCGCATCAATTTGTCTTATAACAGCCTTAAATAAAAACATAATTAATATTAGACTATATTCATTGAAATGTTTAAAAAAGATTTCAGCTAATTACATAATATAAAGATGGGGTTACCGGATGTATGCGTGCATAATACTGACGCCCAATTCTTTATGACGGAAAATCTGTTCCACGTCCTCATGTCCAATTATTTCGGTGCAAGGAAAACCAAAGATACCTTGATCCATATCCATTTGACGAATACCACCATCCATCAAATCTGTTGTTCCCACTATTGTTTCAAGACACTGCCGGTATCGAGGGAAAAATCTAGTAGGCACCCTTTTCTTGGGTGGTACGCCAACGATCTTCTGGCTCACTTGTTGTGACCCTTGAAAAGGTACCTAAAAATCATATAGACTCAGTTAAATTATAAAATTATGCAGTTTTTTATTCGGATCATATAATTAACACTTTAAACGTACCTCTTTTTGTGATACATCAGACTCGTCGTGCTGCAAAATCACTTTACCCTTATATGCGAGTGTTGTAGGAGTCTATAATTACCGTGGAAATAACTGAGGTCAGAAATGACAGTTGAATACTTAAAGATTCATAATTGTTTTCAACATACCTGATCATCTATGAAAATGAGGTCCGATGGCCATGCAACAAAAGATCCTATTACATCTCGCAGCAATGTGGTCTCAGCAACAATGTCGGGTACCGGTAGCAACGCATCCATATCTAAAGCAATGTCAACCGATACTTTCATGTGTCCATCCGGAAGCGGTCTATGGTGAAGTAAATCTCCCGAAGTGTTATGGACTTTTCCCTTGCCAACTAGTCGATAAGTCGGCGACAATAGGTATAGCTGGCAAGATGAAATGCCCTAAACCAATAATAACCGTTAGAAGTGACTAAAAATATTCTATAATAATAACAGATATATATTGAAAATTACCTCGGGAAATTTATGCTGACAGTTGATACTAGCTTTGTCACTAGTTTCTTTCAATTGTGAACTGCTCTTTTCCGCCATATATCTCTCTTTATCCTTCTGCAATTCACGGACTTGAGCTTGTAAATCCTGCAATGTTTGCATCACTTATGCATTGCTAGGATTTCTTCTCCTTGGATGCTTATACAAAGAGGTTGGAGTCACACCATGACCTTTACCCCTCACCCGACCCGGATACTCAGCAATATTTAGTGCTCGACTAAGTACGCTCCTGGTATCCTGATGGTCCTCACCTGGGAATATCGATTGCGACAAGGTCTCCTGTAATTCATTTACATATCGAAAATTATTAGTGGAGATAAAAAATTATTTAAATATTAATAAACATTAATTGATTTAACTAAAGACACAATCTTATACTTACACATTCATCATACACATGTTGAATATCGGGATTAACAACTTGATCCTTGCCCACACGGGCTTCCTTCCACAACAAATGTGCCGGTAGTGATGTTGCGTCACTTTTCGTCTCTTCTAACTACGCATTGACACAAGTCTTAAGATCATCAATTATAACACATTGATAGAATTAATAAGATCGTAGAGTTTATATTTACTTATAATTTTTTCCTCTAAGCGAGCATATCCCAAACGCCCTTTTTGTATGGATATGCGGGTTTTGACGCTCTCTCGCGATTGATAGCACTCACTTTCTTGAAATTCTCGTCTCTTCTTTGGCCTACAAAACCAACCCATTCTTCAGGTGTAATGAAGTTCTCATATTTCTTTGGACGTTCCGGATCCTCTTCAAGAAAATTTCCTTCATCATCTTTAATATACTTGTTTGTTAAAAATATTCTCCACCCTCTGTGTCTTTTTCCAGCCAAACCCATTATATACTTTTTATGGGTATCTTCAATGTTAAAAGACCTCTACAAAAAAACATACGCATAAAGTGTGTTAGTAAAAGAAATTTAAACACATATTATCGTCAAGATAAAGAAAATAACAAAAACCATATATGTACCTTTATCTCAGTCCAAACTTTCTCCTTAGCCTCATCCAACTCTCCTCTTTTCCATCTAGGAGTGGTGATCGGAATGTGTATACGAACAAGCGTACCAATGTAGCTTGTCAACTTTGCAGCATTAGACCAAATTAGTTGGTCATTATCATTCCAATCTACATTATATGTTACTCCTCTATCTCTATCACGGATGATTCCCCTCATAATAGTTATACCTCGTGTAATATCTTTTTCTGAAGTCTTTTCTGAAGTATTTTCTGGAGTATTTTCAGGAGCATTTTCAGGAGCATTTGCATCTTTTGAGTTTTCTTGATTACTAGCCATTTGACCTGTAATAATGAAAAAAAATAAAAACGAAATGACAAATATAAAAATGAAATGACAAATAAAAATGAAATGACAAATTAAATTTTATTGAATGATATAGGCTATAATTATATATACTATTACCCTTTTCACTAAGGCCTCTTTCTTTTCTTGGTAGGAATGTGTTCTACTCATCTCTTAACAACACGGATAGTTGGATTGATCCAAATACCCTCATTATGATCGTTTCTAATACATGATTCATTATCATTTTGATCAGTTATGGTTAAAGATTCAATGTCAACACCAATATCACTTTGATCTCCAATGCTTTCATCAATTACTTTGTTAGATAATAGCACTATAGACCATTTCGTACTTGTCGGATCATTGACATAGAACACTTGTTTAGCTTGAGAGGCTAGAATGAAAGGCTCGTCTTTGTACCCCACCCTATTAAGATCCACTTGCAAAAAACCTGACTTATCCATTCGTATGCCATTATTATTTTCAACCCACTTGCAACCAAATATAGGAATCTGAAACTTCTCGTAATCAAACATCCAAATGCGCTCGATAACCCCAAAATATGACAGATTTGCAAATTTTAGGTTTAAGTCCTTCACACTTGATATATGCATTGCTTCAGCGATCAAGGTGACACCACTATTTTGCATAGTACTTTTGCCATCCTGTTCTTTGGTATAAAATATGTATCCATTAATTGCATATGCGCTATAAGAAAACACAACTAAACTTGGACCGTATGCTAAACACTTCAATCTTTCTGTTACTGAAGCATGATCTGAACGATACTTTGAATAAATATGTTCCTTAAACCATGGTATGAAACTTTGATTGTGCTCTCGTACAATCCAATTCTCATTTCTATTCAGATTTAAACCTCGAAGAACACCCTTGTTAATTTCAACATACGGCTCAACTTCAAGCTCATTATGCAGAACATACAAATGCACTTGATCCCGTTCGACCATTGATACTGTCACAACTTCATTTCCAATTAGCTTCTTACCTTCTTTTTTTTCAACAACATGAGATTTGGGGAGTCCAATTGATTGAACATTTGACAGATATTCAGTACAAAACTCAACCGCTTCTTCAACAATATATCGTTCAGCAATACAACCCTCTGGTCGACTTCGGTTTTTCACATACCCTTTTAATATTTTCATATAACGTTCAGTAGGGTACATCCATCTCATATAAGCTGGTCCGCACAGTTGTGTATCTTTGACAAGATGAACGACAAGATGAACCATTATGTCAAAAAACGAGGGAGGGAAATACATTTCAAGATCACACAAAGTAACAACTATTTCTTTTTGCAATATTGGTAAGATCTCAGGATCGATCACCTTGCTGCAAATTGACTTGAAGAAAAAACACAGTTTAGTTATTGCGCTTCTTACTTTTTCTGGAAGAATAGAACGTATACCTATCGGTAGAAAATGTTCCATTATAACATGGAAATCATGCATCTTTAAACTCTTTAACTTGAGGTCTTGCATAGACACAAGTATTCTAATATCTGATGAGTAGCCTTCTGGAACTTTAACCTCACTTAGGAACTTACACAATATTTTTTTCTCCTTTCTGGATAGAGTGTAAACAGCATGTGGTAGATATGTTCGTGTTCCTTTTTTCAATGGTCCCAATTCAGTTCTTATTCCCATCTCTACCATGTCCTCCCTTGCTTTAAGACCATCCTTAGACTTCCCTTTTATATTGAGTAACGTACCAATAACACTGTCAAATACATTTTCAATATGCATAACATCAAGAAAATGTCTTACGTACAAAGATTTCCAATATGGCAATTCAAAAAAAATCGACCTCTTCTTCCACCCACCTGTAACAACTTTATATGCAAAAGGCTTGCCAAACTGAATACTCACATCTTTCACCTTTTCAAATAATTGATCACCTGTCAATCCAGGCGGAGCTCTACGTTGTTCGCTATCTCCGTTGAACGCTTTTCTCCATCCATGATATTGATGTTTAGAATTTAAGAATCTACGATGACCGAGAAAGACATTCTTCTGACAAAGTTTCAATCGCATCGTATCGGTTCCATCTTCACAGATAGGACACGCTTTTTCACCTTTAATGCTATACCCAGATAGATTTCCGTAGGCTGGAAAATCGTTAATTGTTCCAAACAACATCGCCCTCAAGTTGAAACTTTCTTTCCTATACCCATCATAAACCTCAACACCGTTCTCCCACAAAATCTTCAAATCTTCGATTAAAGGTTCCAAATATACGTCTATGTCATTTCCTGGTTGTTTAGGCCCAGAAATTAACATAGATAACATCATGTACTTACGCTTCATACATAGCCACGGAGGTAGGTTATAAATCATAAGAATCACAGGCCATGTGCTATGCGAGATACTTTGAATACCGTGTGGGTTCATTCCATCAGTAGACAATGCCAAGCGAAGGTTTCTTGCTTCTTTTCCAAATTCAGGATAATCATTATCAATTTCCATCCACTGTGGTGAATCTGCCGGATGTCGAAACTTTCCATCAACAATTCTTTCATCTGCATGCCAAGTTAAGTGTCTTGAATCGGTTTCACTACGATACATCCGTCTAAATCTCGGAATTATAGGAAAATACCATAAGACTTTTGTCGGAGACAACTTTTTCTTATATCGAGGGGCACCGCATTTGGGACACTCATTTAACGATGCATACTCGTTTCGAAACAAATCGCAATCTTTTGGACAAGCATGTATCTTGTCATAGCTCATGCCAATAGAGTACAACATCTTTTTGGCCTCATACGTTCGATTGGGGAGAACATTATCCTCTGGTAGCATATCTTTCATAAGGGCTAATAACTCTGTGAAACTTTTATCCGACCATCCATTGCCCGCCTTTAAGTTGTACAACTTTAATACCGCAGACAATCTTGTGAATTTTGTACAACCATTATACAACGGTTTCTCTGCATCGCTTACCAACCTCTCGAACATTTTGGGACAATCATTAAGATCTTCTTCAAGCGCTTCTGCAATCTCTTCAACTCGATCATAATCGTATGCATCTGTGCCATTGTCGTTTGAAGCATACGTCCTATTATCCCCCGATTCATCATTCCCGTCACTTTTCTCACCATGCATATTCCAACATGTATAACTTCTATCAATTCCATACCGTATTAAATGTGATGCCAACTGAACCGCGTCAACCCGATTCCCATAACAGCAACACAAACAAGGACATGTCATTCGACCGGGGTCTTCAGCGTGCGCAACAGCAAACTTAACGAATTCCGATACCCCGTTCTCGTACTCTTTCGACAATCGATTGGAATACATCCATGTCTTATCCATGGTTTACGGTTTCTGAGTCAATCTGAGCTAAATGATAAATTAAAAAACAAAACCAATACTCAAAACTTGCACTTGCTCTTGCACAACCATATAACAAAATCAATACTCAATACTTTTCACTAAATTCATTTTATTCTATCAACTACTTTAGTACACAAGTATAACACAAGAAACCATAAACAAGAAACTATCATTGCTCAAAATCAATCATAAAAAGCACACAAAAAAAACAATATATTAATAGAGTTAACAATATATATATGGCTACCTTTATTAAATATTTTGTTACGCTCTCTATTATTTCTCTCTTAACTTGTTTTACCAATGCACAACTTATTAATATAAATGATGTTTGATAAAATAAAAAGCACATGAAAATGTGTTGTTTTCTACTAATATTTATTCCATAGAAGTTGTAAAAATAATCTATATTCATAATATGTGAAGTATTAGCCAGTAGCCACACAAATAAGTTGAAAATTAAGATGAGTTGTCAGTTCAAATATGTAACAATTTCTAAGAATTATTAGAAGATAGTCACATCTTTATTCATACAAAACTATTCTAGAAATTAGAATCAAAGCAAGCATAGAACAATTTATTCATACAAAACTATACTAGAAATTGAAATACCTAGAGCTGAGTTGTGTAACTTTGTGTTGTATATTGTTGTGATTTCTGATGCAGCAAACTTTGTGATTTCACCTTGCGTTTCTCCTGTGGCAAGTGGTGGTCGTTGTTCTGATGAAAGAGTATTGATGAACGGAGGCGGAGGTCCTGATGAGGGAGTCCTGAAACTGCCCCCGGTGGTCCTGAACAAGAAGACGGAGGCAGAGGTCCTGATGAACGGAGGCAGAGGTCCTGAACAAGAAGACGATGGCAAGTGGTGATCGTGACGAAAATCTGCTCGTAGATGCTAACGGCGGCAGAGCTCTGGTTTAGGGCTTTGATGATTTCGTGAAGAACAATAGAAAAGTGATGATACGAATTGTTGATAATTATTATAAAACTACCTACGAAAGCGCTTTTAAAAGCGCTTTCTAAAGGTCACCTATAACAGCGCTTTTTAATGTAAAAGCGCTTTCGTAGCATATCCTATAGCAGCGCTTTTAAAAGCGCTTTCTAAAGGCCAGCTTTAGCAGCGCTTTGTAAAAGCGCTTTCTAAGGCTAACCTTTAGCAGCGCTTTTGAAAAGCGCTTTCTTAAGGTACCCTCTGAAAGGCACCCTTTAGCAGCGCTTCTCAAAAAACGCTTTCTAAGGGTGACCTTTAGCAGCGCTTTTGAAAAGCGCTTTTTTAAAGCACCCTTTGAAAGCGCTTTTTTTAAGCGATTTTTTTTTAAAATCTACAGCAGCGCTTTTTCCTAAAAGCGCTTTCGTATGTGTGCTGCTAAAACTTATTTTTGGCGTAGTGTATATAGATCTTTACATGTCACTAACGCAATCACATAGATCTTTACATGCCACTAAGACAACCACATAGAAGTCTTTACTGTCACTAAGACAATCACCCAAAGATCTTTACCCGTCACTAAAACAATCAAATGATGCATATGACATTTCACGCATGATGAAAATAAAAATAGAATAACCCGTGCTCTACTGAGGCAATCACAACATGAACATGTCATGAATATACAAGTCTTTTATTTCAACCAGAACTATAACACTACCGCTGCAACATACAAATTTCCGCACGAATAGGATTTACACTAGTTTCATAATAAGAGATAGACATACCTCATAACCACACACAACTACATATATTTAACAGCAAGTAGCTACACAACAGTAATCATATACCATAATTTCCAACATATCTATATTTCGAGGCAACTAACTACACTAATTTAAGAAAATTGATCACACTTGATTTAGCTATTTTAGACATACTATACTAATTTAAGAAAACTGTCACTTGTTTTATTTAATTTAAAAGAGAATAACAACATGTATACCCATTATATCAGCACAAATTATATTCTGTTTATTTACAATTAAATTTAACTACTGATATGCTACATTTAGTTCTCATTTTCAATTTAAGCAATTCCACTGCATTGGAATATGTATCTTCCAATTACCGGTTATATGCTCATATTAACTAATTGACCGTAAATCTCATGATACTATATATAATTGCAACACTCAAATGCAATAACTACTTATTTTAGTAGCCTAGGGCTGTTCGGTTATTTTGTTTAGTTTGTTCCCCACACACCATGTGTATATCTATAGTTATTTACTGCATCTACTAGTTATAAGCACATACCTATTAACAATAATTTTACGATTATAATTAGTTTCACCTAAACACAAAATAATTAAATAAAATTTGTAACTATTTTTGAATGTGAATTTTCAATTACTTAAATCTCTAAAACACACATATATGTGTACTAGAATTTAACCAAGTCTAGAGATTACATGGGAAAAAGCCCTTATCTTTCTCGCTTTCCTTTAACACTCTTAATTTATGATTTCCAAATTCTCAATCATAAAAGCTTTCTAAAAGAATGAAATAGAACCTCGATAGTTTAGATGATGAAGGTACTATAGGAAATTCACGAATTTCCTACGAAGTTTCATGTGGAAGTATATCTGTAGGAATACCTGCGGATTTTCCTGCGACTTTGTTATATAAAGTTTCCTATGCAACAAGATTCCGCCGATAATCCCCATGTATACCTGCGAATTTCACATTTTGTATAAAACTCCTTTGAACAATACAAAATCTGGAGGTAATTCCGTTGGAAATGTCACCGATTTTGTAGTACTTTTTTATTTAAATCTTAATTTTTAATAAAATAAAAGGTATGCGAATTTTGATATTTATTTATGTAATTTTTCAATTTGTATTTCTCTAAAATTAAAAGCTTGCAATGTAATGCTTCCGAATGACTTCAAAAATTCATGAGAAGTTCTAGCCTTTAATATTTGAACAATATATAAACTTAAGGTAATTTTTTTCTTGCTTCAGCTCAAATTGCTACCCCTCTTGGCAGTGACTTCCAAAGAAATCCAGCAAACAAGAACGGTGGTAAAATTGTTACTCTCTTAGAGTTTCTGGAGTTGGCTAAGGATAAGGCAGTTACCGACATTTTAATTAACATAGAGGTAATCATTATGCATTCTTAAATTTCTTTTGTTACATATGAACTAACGCAGTTGTAGCATGCCAAGCCATTGCAAACATCGTCAAAACCTCATTAGGTCCCGTCGGTCTTGACAAGGTATAAGATTTATTGAAATTGTTACAAATTTCTAGAATATTCTAAATATAATATGTATAATAATGGTAGAATATCTTAGAAACTATAATGTATATGAGTATGGTAGAATAATCTAGAACTATAAGTGTATGTAAAAGATAGAAGAGCTTAAAACTATCATGATACTAACATATCATGAAAACTCTAGAAAAATCTAAAGTAATGTAGAAACATTCACCACCATTGAGAGGTTGGTGACTTGAGCCTATAAATAGGCATTTGGTATCTTGTAATGGTATTGTATATTTAGCTTGATTTAACTAAATTATTTTTCATTTTTATTCTAAATTAAATCACTTTGTAGTTGATATTATGTCGGTATTTTTCTATTTTGCAGGTACCGAATTAATTATGAGAGAAAGAAGAAAAAGGAAGAAAAAGAAGAAAAAGAAGAAAAAAAGGCTACAATAAAAGTCAACAACAAGCCCAAGCCTAAAAGAAGGAGCGTGCAAGTCAACAAGCGTGACGACCGGCAAGGCAAGCTTGACGAACGATATGCATTGACCAAGTAAGTGACGAACGTCACTAATCCTTTTGACGAACGTCACATCCCCTATTATTTTGCCCACGTCCCTAAAAGCTTGCAACGAAAGTGTGTTAACTGCTTCCACCAAGTCAGATACGCGGAGATTCAACAACCCTATAATCTCTCCAACAAATCCTCACGAACAGTTACTCGAGATGTATATAAATAGTAGACATCATTTACTGAAGGAGGTTCACGCGGTTACTGCCCTTTTGTTCTTCGTGCATATTTCACAGAGCTACTACTTTTCAGAATTATTTTTCCTGGGCTATTATTTTCATTAGCAGTTTTATTTTCCCAACCCGTTTTAAGCAATAGATTTCTACACTGGAAATCTATTGCCCAGTAGTTTATTTCAAGACCTCCAGAATTGTTATTTAAGTTTATTATTTTATTTTCGCAATTGTTCCTGTTCTGTATCGAAGCAAAACCTACCAACCTGTGGAGGAGTGCTTCCTTTAGAGTCGGACGAATTTTTATCAGTCTCCAGTCAATTTATTTCCAGGTTTTTATTTTAATAAATTATTATTTGCCTTTAATTCGATAACCATGTTTACATTGTTGTTTGGCTTTTATTATTCCTTGATTGAGTTTTATAATATGCTAAGCTAGATTTCTATACCGGTATGTAAGATAATAAAACTAAGGGAATTTGGTAATACTATTGGTTGTTTAATTGTTGAACTATTTTCTGGACTAAATTACTTTGTTTTTAATGATGAACCATTTTGTTACGAGAGTAAAAAACGAATAGAAGTTAGGTTCAATAAAGCGAGAGCTTGAGGATCTTTAACTGGACGTAGTAACTAGGCATTGGCTTTAAAAACAGCAAGAGCGCTTTAAAGCGAATTAGAGTTTATTTGTTTTCAAAAGAATGTTTCTAACTCTGGCGGGATAGCGAGAGCATACATTAGGACTTAAATTGCATAACCTAAATCAACAACCACGACAATGTGAGACGATGGTTTTTAAACTGATAAATTTCTACTGAGAATTGTTAGAAACTGCAAGTTACCAAATAGGTTACTAATTCCCGAAGCCCGATCATTACATACTGGTTATTTACCCCCTCTGATTATTTAACTAGATTCAAACTTACTTTTAGTTTCCCTAATCTAAACCAAATATTTTTAGCCTTAGATTTACACTGTAACGCTATATAATGATACGTTTGACTTTTGGTCCTTTGGGTTCGATAATCTTTAAAACTACGCGATAAGACTGTGCACTTGCAGTCCAGATCATTTAGACTACCATACCAAGTAGATCAAGTTTTTAGCGCCGTTGCTGGGGAACGAACCCGGGTCACCCGCGTGACAGGCGAGAATACTTACCTTCAAACTTCATAACTACATGGGACGAATTGAAGAAAGTCTTCTTAGCAAGATATTTTCCACCAAGCAAAACTGCAATGCTGAGAGGCCAAATCAACGGATTTACGCAAAAAGACGACGAATCACTTTTCGAAGCTTGGGAGAGATATAAGGACATGTTGAGACTTTGCCCATATTATGGACTTGAACCATGGCTAATCATCCACACCTTCTATGGTGGTCTCCTATATAACACCAAACTATCTCTAGACGCCGCCGCTGGTGGTGCACTAATGGACAAACCCTATAATGAAGCTTATCAACTAATTGAAAATATGGCGCAAAACCATTATCAATGGGGAGGAGAATGAGCCTCCACATGAGGATTGCACGAAGTCAGTGGCATAGACCACGTCAATGCTAAGGTTGACGCCCTGACTCAAAAGATTGAGAGTTTAGCAATAACCCCAACCCCCGTAGCCATCGTGGCCGCTGTAGCTCGAAACTGTAACTTGTGTGGAATACCTAGACATATTGTTTCTGAATGCCAATTTCTAGTTGGGATACCCCCTAACCAGATGAATTATGCTCAAGGAAACCCGTATTCTAACACCTATAACCAAGGTTGGAAGAATCATCATAACTTTTCCTATAAGAATAATAATGCGTTATACGCCCCTCAAGCACCTCCTGGTTTCCAAAAGGCACCTCAAGCACCCCGTAAGTCCAACCTTGAGATAATGATGGAAAACTTTGTTGCTGCTCAAACACAACAAAATAAGGAATTTATAAACCAAAACGTACACACCTCCGAATTAGTAAAACAATTAGCAACCAAAGTAGATGCCTTGGCTACACATAATAAAATGTTAGAAACCCAGATTTCTCAAGTAGCCCAACAACAAGCAACAACTGTCTCTCCAGCTGGGGTGTTTCCTGGTCAACCACAACTTAACCCGAAAGGTCACGCTAATGCCATTACATTAAGAAGTGGGATTGAATTAGACGGACCGGTAGATTCGATAATCTTAACTAAGTCGATGTCTCAAAAAAATGAAAATGAAACCGAAAAGGCAAAAAGCAATGACGAACTGAATAAAAATATTGAGTCAGAAATCATAGTCCGAGACGAAGCTGAAAAGGCAAAACCATACGTACCCTCACCACCATATAAGCCACTTATCCCATTCCCTCAGAGATTAGCCAAATCTAAAACCGAAGGACAATTCAAGAAATTTGTGGAGCTCCTGAAACAATTAAACATAACAATACCATTTACAGAAGCCATAACACAAATGCCATCTTATGCCAAATTTCTTAAAGAAATATTGTCTAATAAAAAGAAACTCCAGGATAATGAGATAGTGATGCTTACTGCGGAATGTAGCGCTATTATCCAGAACAATATTCCACATAAGCTGAAAGACCCTGGTAGTTTCTCCATACCCTATGTGATAGGGAAATTCGTAATAGACAAAGCACTCTTTGATTTAGGAGCTAGTGGGAGCTTGATGCCCCTTTCAATATGTGAAAAGCTGTAACTAGGAGAACTGCGACCAACTAGGATGTCTCTACAACTAGCTGATCAATCTGTGAAATACCCAGTGGGTATGCTAGAAAACATCCCTGTTAGAATAGGTCAATTCTATATTCTCACATATTTCATTATAATGGACATTCAAGAAGACTCAAACATTCCCATCATATTAGGAAGACCGTTCTTAGCCACCGCTGGCGACATCATTGATGTGAAACGAGGGAAATTGACTTTTGAAGTCGGAGAAGAGAAAATTGAATTCATTATTTCTCAATTCCTTAAAGCCCTTGCAATAAGTGACACATGTTATTTTCTTGACATCATCGATGAATGTGTGAAGGAAATAAATTTAGAACCAACAAAGGATATTGAAATCCTAAGAATTCCAATACCGCCTATTTTTTAAGACGATAACTGGCGTGGGGAACGCCAGGACAACCACCTAAGTGAATGCCTAACACTTACTCCTGACCCCATGCCTGACCTCAAGAAACCAGATGTAGAACTTAAAACATTACCAAATGATCTAAGGTACAAATTCTTGGATGAAGAATGTAAATGACCCGTCATAGTCAATGTTGACTTAGGATGAATCGAAACCGAAAAATTACTTATTGTCCTGAGGAAATATCCAACCTCTCTAGGCTATAACATCTCAGATCTAAAAGGAATAAGTCCTTCTATATGTACACATCGCATTATGCTCAAGGAAGACTGCAAAACCTCTAGAGAGCATCAAAGATGAATCAATCCCATTCTAAGCGATGTAGTTAAGAAGGAAATTTGTAAGTTGTTGGAAGCCAGAATCATATATCCTATATCCGACAGTAAGTGGGTCAGTCCTGTACATGTCGTACCTAAGAAAGGAGGAGTCACCGTAGTCACCAACGAAAAAGGCGAATCTGTAGCCCAACGCACTCAAACTGGATGGAGAATGTGCATCGACTATAGGAAGCTAAACAAAGCCACTCACAAGGATCATTTTCCTCTACCTTTCATAGATCAAATGCTCGAGCGTTTGGCCAGACATTCCCATTTATGTTACTTAGATGGTTATTCTGGATTTTTCCAAATCCCTATCCACCCCGATGACCAAGAAAAAACCACATTTACATGCCCCTATGGTACATTTGCTTATAGACGAATGCCTTTCGGACTTTGCAATGCACCTGCAACCTTCCAGAGATGCATGATGACGATCTTTGTCGATTTCCTGGATGGAATGATGGAAGTCTTTATGGACGACTTCTCCGTCTGTGGAGAAAGTTTCTAAGGATGCTTAGCAAACCTTGAAATGGTACTCAAACAATGCGTGAGCGTCAATCTTATTCTAAACTGGGGAAAATGCCATTTCATGGTCCGACAAGGAATTGTACTTGGACACATTGTGTCCGGCAGGGGAATCGAGGTAGATAAGGCAAAAATATAAGTGATAAAAAACCTTCAACCTCCTAAAACTGTTTGAGAAATAAGAAGTTTTCTAGGATACGCCGGTTTTTACTGACGTTTCATCAAAGATTTCTCTAAAATAACCAAGCCACTAACTGAGTTGCTGATGAAGGACGCTGAATTCGTATTTGATGACAAATGTTCCGAAGCGTTTTAAACAAACACTAATCTTTGCACCAATTATGCAGTCTCCAGATTGGAGCGAACAGTTCGAGATAATGTGCGATGCAAGTGATTATGCTGTAGGTGCCGTTCTAGGACAGCAAAAAGAAAAAAGACTCCATGTAATATGCTATGCGAGTAAAACCCTTGACGAAGCCCAAATGAATTATGCTACGACGGAAAAGGAACTTTTAGCAGTTGTGTTTACATTAGATAAATTCCGTTCATACTTGGTGGGAGCCAAAATTATCATCTACACCGATCACGCCGCTATTAGATACCTCTTAACTAAGGAAGATGCCAAACCTAGACTATTGAGATGGGTCCTATTACTACAAGAATTTGATTTGGAAATCAAAGATAAAAAGGGAACCGAAAACGTCGTAGCAGATCATCTTTGTAGGCTTGAAAATCTGAAGACTGAACAAATACCAATTAACGATGATTCCCCATATGAGAGACTTATAGCTCAGTTGGAAAATAATGAGGTTGAACATTATCAAGCCAACTATCCTTTAGAAATAGAGGCCTCAAGTCATGAAACCAATAATTTGGTAAAAGTGGCATTAGCTCACTCCGTTGCACCATGGTATGCTGATTTCATAAATTACCTCGCCGCCGGTGTCCTTCCACCTGAGCTAACGTACCAACAAAAGAAGAAGTTCTTCCACGACCTTAAAAAATACTACTGGGATGGCCCCCTCCTCTTTAAAAGAGGTTCTGATGGGATTTTTCGTCGTTGCGTGCTCGAGGAAGAAATCAAAAGTATTATAGACCACTGTCACACTACACCTTATGGAGGGCATTCAAGTACATCAAAAACCGGTGCGAAAATCCTACAATCTGGTTTCTTTTGGCCTAAACTATGGAAAGATGTGCACATATTTGTTTTAAACCGCGATCGTTGCCAACGCACTGGCAACATCTCCAGACGTAATGAAATGCTTCAGAAAGGTATTCTAGAAGTCGAAATCTTCGATGTATAGGGAATTTACTTCATGGGACCCTTCCCATCTTCTTTTGGTAACAAATACATACTCGTAGCTGTCGATTACGTATCCAAATGGATCGAGGCTATAGCCTCTCTAACAAATGACACACGAGTAGTAATCAAGCTTTTCAAGAACATAATCTTTCCAAGGTTCGGTGTGCCGAGACTCGTCATCAGTGACGGAGGCTCCCACTTCATCTCCAAAATCTTCGAAAAACTCTTGGTGAAACATGGAGTTAAACACCGTGTAGCAACACCATACCACCCACAAACGAGTGGCCAAGTAGAGGTCTCAAACAGAGAAATTAAGAAAATACTTGAGAAAACTGTTGCCACATCTAGAAAAGATTGGCCCTCTAAGTTACACGAAGCGTTGTGGGCATATAGGACAACTTTTAAAACACCCATAGTGACCACACCTTTCAAGTTAGTCTATGGAAAATCATGTCATCTTCCGATGGAACTAGAGCATAAGACTTATTGGGCTATTAAAACCCTAAATTTAAATTACTTTGTCGCCGTAGGAAACAAAATCCTAGATATCAACGAACTAGAAGAGCTTCGACTAGACACTTACGAAAATGCCAAGATCTACAAAGAAAGAATAAAAAATGGCACGATAAGCGCATTTCTAAGAGAGAATTCAACGAGGGAGATGTAGTACTCCTATTTAACTCCCGACTTAAACTTTTTCTCGAAACTATGCTCTAGGTGGTCTGACCCTTTCGAAGTCACTAAGGTTTTCCCAAGTGGCGTCGTAGAAATTAAGAGTAATTCTAGTGACCCATTTATTGTAAATGGACAACGTTTGAAGCATTACCATCATATCAAAAACAAATATTACTCATCCACCCTAAAGCTTCTACAGCCACCGGCTGAACCAAACGACTAATTCATAATTGAAAATATGTCGAGCTTGCGACATAAAACAAAGCGCTTTGTGGGAGACAACCCACAGTTTTATCTTTATATGTTTCTTTAACTTTTCATTTTTTTAAAAATGTTTTATTTATTCTCATCTTTCTTTCCTTATTATTATTTTCTTATTTTTCTTATTTTTTTACTCTAAAAGGCATTTGGCCGATGCTAACTGGATGTTTCTATAATCTACTTACTTTTCAGGTTAATTTACGTTTTTGAGCTAGTGACTAACTCTCGAAATGACAAAAGTAGATTATATGAGTATTACTTTCAGGGGAAAAGATCAAATGAGGAGGTTTGAGGACTTGGTCGATAGAGAGATGACCCACACCATCTATGCTGATGAATGTACTATGACCGCCCTAGGCATTAGAGAAAGTGTCTTATACCTGCTGAACCAGATAGGTTGGGATACATCCCCTATTCGAAGGAGATTCAGTTCATATTGTAGGCTTACCCTAGAGTTCCCGAGTTCTTTGAATTATGTTCCTAACCATGAACTAGGGTTTAACCGTGGCCTGATCCGGTTTAGACTGTTTAGCATTGATTTCTGTTATAACAATAGTGAGTTTGCTAACCTTTTAGGTTTCCCTAGTGGCCCTGATGTCTTTACTGTCGCCCAAGAGGATATCCTCTCCAACCATGAGCTTAATTACTTCTGGGGTAGCATAACTGGTAACAACCATCCTGAGCCTGATTATATGCATTCTGACAGCATCCATAACTCTGCTATAAGATATTTCCACAAAATCCTGTCCCACACCTTGTTTGGAAAAGAGCAAAACATTTCTTTGGTGTCCCGTGATGAGCTTTTCATTTTGTTTTGTGCTTCACAAAACCTTTCTGTCAATGCGGCTACCTTCATGTTATCCAATTTTGTTCGCATTATAGAGATGACTCATACACCTATCCTTATAGGAGGCCTAGTTACAATGATTGCAAATTCTATCAGAATGAGACAACCACTCATAGGATTAAACCCCTATGGAGGAATTCGACCCATGAACATATGTTTCTGTTTCAACACTCACCTTATAGGAAACCTTGGACCACTTCAGTTTGACTTGCTCATTAACCATAACATTGTCCACCAATTTGTTTTACCTAATCCTATAACGAGTGTTCATAACAGAGATAACTGGATTTTTGACTTGGATCCCCCATCTGCCCCTACCTCACCCGAAACACCTCAACCGTATGAAATCTCTGATGATTTTGACCCTAACACTCATCCTCATTATAATGATCTTCCTTCCCCTGTTCGTCATGAAGTTACACCAGATGCTCCTCCCGTGTCTACTGCTGTTACTATTTCGGCTAATGCTGGACCTCCGCCTCCTAATTTTACTACCGCTATTTCTAATTTGGAGACACATATTGAAATTTTACACGGAGAATTCACCACTTTGTGTTCGGAATTTCATGGTTTCATGGATATCATAACAGAACATTTTGATCATCTATATCAGCACTTCTATTCTGTTAATGCACCTCCTAGAGGCCCACGTCATGGCTAGATATACCCTGCTTTTTTTTTTCTGTTCCTTTTTCTTAAGGCAGTGAAGGCACTGTCTATTTAAGTTTGGGGCAGGAAACATTATTGTTTGCCATTACTGTTTTGTTTTCTCGTTTTTGAATACTCTGTTATTTCATTTTTTTCTTTTGTACCAGTTCTTTATCCAATAACATTATTTCTTATTATTCCCATTTTTAATGTTTTTGGTTAATTAACGCTATTGAGATCTTATTACCTTCATTATACCTACTGTTATTATCATATGTATGCTTTAAAGTACAATTATTAATATTATATGTATAAGTATCAGTAGAGGTCCAATGAAATCGCATGCATCCATTGTCGACCGTCTAGCCAGATGTGACGTTTGTCACATTTTTCCTAGCAAACTGTCGACCGTCAAGCTAGACATGACGACCGTCAGCCAGTCCTGCCATGCATGTGACGATCGACAGCTTTGTCTGACTTTCGCCAGCCTTGCCTCCCACGCCTTGCTACGCAAGTGATGACCACCAGCCTTGCCTCCCACGCTCTTAGATCTCGTGACCACATAGTTTGACTACAAGACCACACCGTTTCAATTTTTTTTATCTCCATAACTTCCATCTTCCATTATTTAAACCCCATAATTCTCATTATCTACCACCATTACCACTCATTCATTCCTTATAATTCCTATAACCTCCCACTTTCAAAACCCAAAAAAACCATTCATTGCCCACTCATAATATCCACCTATTTAAACCACTTCTTCTATCATCCTAATATAACCACAATTCACTACCTTCTTTGCACTACACAAACACCTTCCCTTCTCGTCTTTGTCAAATATACCATGGTCGCTCATAGAAATTAACTAAATCGAGGAGAACCCGACACGACTCATCTCGTGTTCCGACAAGGCAAAGCTGGTGAAATCCAACCGGAAAGATACTGAAAGTTTTATCAGCGAGGATTGACACCCTCACGATATGTCGACAACGACTATTTATGCAATTTAGGGTTGTATGACAGTATGTAAGATTTGCTAAACAAAGCAGACCTGGGATTTGAAGTACGATGGGCTTACCCACCTACGAGGCTCTAACTTTGAAGTTCTTACGCTCCTACTTCTACATCACTCCCACCTACACTGATGCATGTCTTTTTGGAGCAACCACATTTCGTATGTTCAACCAGGAATACACGGTGAACCAGGATGCTTTGAGCGACATGTTTCATTTCCCTCGTGGAGACAATGTGCAATACCGAATTCCCCCTGAATTGGATTGGAATAGAATGTCATATGAATTATGGGAGAGAATATCCGGTGAGCATAATGTCGCTCCCGAAGCGCGTTACTCCTCTCACATCGATAATCCAAACATTCGTTACCTTCATCGCACACTGGCCAGCACTATTTTTGGAAGAACCAACAACAACAAGGTCAACACTAAGGAGTTGTATGCTTTCCATTGCACCTCGCGCTAAACCTCCGTCTGAACCCAAGCACCTTCCTGATGGCTCACATTCAAAATCTTGTAACAAGAGACGGGACTGTGCCCTTCTGTATTGGAGGTATCGTCACCGCAATAGCAGTTCACCTGAACCTGGGAGGGAGAGTCCTAAATCTACCCTCTCTGCCAGCAGTGTTCTTGGACATTAACAACTGTCGAGCTGGTCGCCTTATTAAGGTAAGAGAAGCAGGAGGTTATTATCTAATGGTGAGTAATAATGAAGTTTGTAGTGTCATTTTGCCAAATCCAAATACTACGAACTTAACCATTGCAAACAACTGGTTATACAACCTCAACGCCCCCGAGTCTGGTGTCAATGCATAAGCAAACCAAGGCGAAGCCACTAATGATGTTGTCAACGAAATGGAACAAGAATTAGAACATCAAGCACCTCAACCTGACGTTCAACCTCCCGAAGCCCAAGAGCCACAAAATGCCAATCCACCTACCACACTAGATGCCATCTATGCCGCAATATTGCAGCAGAATCAATTGTCTAACCAGCGCTACCAGAGCATCGAGACGTGTCAAGAGGAAATGATGCATCTCATAAAACAGATGCAAAGAGATTAACATGATTACGCTCACTGGAAAGACCAAAGTATGCTAGAATTCACCGCAGGGATGACAGAAGACATGCGGGCTTTGACACTCCGTTTTGAAGGTTTGCATGAAGTTGTTTCCCGTGTGGAGGGTCAAAGATATGAAGCCGAATATTCCAGAAGGGGTGAGCAAGCACGTAGAAGATCTAGACCAAGGATGCATGGTAGATTATGTGGCCTAGGCGAGGAAGAATGAGTATTTAGTTTTTCACTCTCCTTTTCCAATACATTGAGGACATTGTATGATTTAAGTATGGGGGAGGAAGTATTTCCACTTTTTCCAGTAAATTTTTATTTTTATCTTCTCCCTTCTTTTTATGCAATATTTTGTGTTGTTTTTCCGATTCCCTCACTTTATTGAGCCCCAACAAAATTTTTTCCGATTTAATATATAACTTGACTCACTCGACAAGTATGTAGGTTGCTACCTTTTAATTTTTTGAAACTTTCGCATTTGACGAAATCACTACTGTCTTGACACTCTACAACCCCAAAATTTAATAGACTAGTTAAAGTACCTATTATTCTGAAACCCAGAGCTTTAGTTTTGAAGTAATCCTGAGTAGTTTATCTAGCAGTCAACATCATCTTAAACACAAACTACGCAGAAAGTCGATGAATATAAGTGGATGATCTCGGTTATTTATTTAGAAAATGTTACAGGAAATGCACTTATTAAATTGGGCGATCCTCATCCGATCGTTTATCCAACGAATGTAAGCCCTACGAAGTAACATAAAATCCATTGTAGGTGGTTCAGAGGCGTCTGGTACTGAACTTGGTAGGGAAGACTACGGTTTGATCCTCCGCATCATACAAATGGGTAAAAAAAGGAAGGTTGCCACATTATTGTGCCAGAAACCACTGTGCTAAAAAGATCATAACCACTAACCGGCTATTCTGCTATGTACGTGTTAGGATAAAGGGCTTAATGTGATTGCGCTCGAATGAAAATGGGTAAAACAAGACGATTACTTGGGGTGAGCTATAATAGCATCTGCAACCGGTTTACGTAAGACGGGGTTGTCTAGTGCTGTTACCGTAGTGCTGGAGTATAGATTGAGCTTTTGATTCTCTAACAAAAACACCATGCAACCGCATACAAGTTGATTTGTATCATACATTTTCACCTGGCCAATGTTCAGACAAACATCGTACTGAGCACTTGCTTGAGGACAAGCAAAGATTCAAGTGTGGGGGATTTTGATAACACATAAATATATTGCATATTTAGCTTGATTTAACTAAATTATTTTCCATTTTTATTCTAAATTAAATCACTTTGTAGTTGGTATTATGCCGGTATTTTGCTATTTTTCAGGTATCAAATTAATTATGAGAGAAAGAAGAAAAAGGAAGAAAAAGAAGAAAAAGAAGAAAAAGAAGAAAAAAAGGCTACAATAAAAGTCAACAACAAGCCCAAGCCCAAAAGAAGTAGCGTGCAAGTCAACAAGCGTGACGACCGGCAAGGCAAGCTTGACGAACATCATGCATTGACCAAGTAAGTGACGAACGTCACTAATCCTTTTGACGAACGTCACATCCCCTATTATTTTGCCCACGTCCCTAAAAGCTTGCAACGAAAGTGTGTTAACTACTTCCACCAAGTCAGATACGCGGAGATTTAGCAGCCATATAATCTCTCCAACAAATCCTCACGAACAGTTGCTCGAGATGTATATAAATAGTAGACCTCATGCACTGAAGGAGGTTCACGCGGTTACCTTTTGTTCTTCATGCATATTTCACAGAGCTACTACTTTCCAGAATTATTTTTCCTTAGCTATTATTTTCCTTAGCAGTTTTATTTTCCCAACCCGTTTTAAGCAATAGATTTCTACACCGAAAATCTATTGCCCAATAGTTTATTTCAAGACCTCCAGAATTGTTATTTAAGTTTATTATTTTATTTTCGCAATTGTTCCTGTTCCGTATCGAAGCAAAACCTACTAAACTGTGGAGGGGTGCTTCCTTTAGAGCCGGACGAATTTTTATCAGTCTCCAGTCAATTTATTTCCAGGTTTTTATTTTAATAAATTATTATTTGTCTTTAATTAGATAACCATGTTTACTTTGTTGTATGGATTTTATTATTCCGTGATTGAGTTTTATAATATGCTAGGCTAGATTTCTATACCGGTATGTAAGATCATAAAACTGAGGGAATTTGGTAATACTATTGGTTGTTTAATTGTTGAACTATTTTCTGGACTAAATTACTTTGTTTTTAATGATAAACCGTTTTATTACGAGAGTAAAAAACGAATAGAAGTTAGGTTCAATAAAGCGAGAGCTTGAGGATCTTTAACTGGACGTAGTAACTAGGCATTGACCTTAAAAACAACGAGAGCGCTTTAAAGAGAATTAAAGTTTATTTGTTTTCAAAAGAATGTTTCTAACTTCGACGTGATAGTGAGAGCATACGTTAGGACTTAAATTGCATAACCTAAATCAACAACCACGACAGTGTGAGACGAGGGCTTTTAAATTGATAAATTTCTACTGAGAATTGTTAGAAACTGCAAGTTACCAAATAGGTTACTAATTCCCGAAGTCCGATCATTACATACTGGTTGTTTACCCCCTCTGATTATTTAACTAGATTCAAACTTACTTTTAGTTCCCCTAATCTAAACCAAATATTGTTAGCCTTAGATTTACACAGTAATGCTAGATAACGATACGTTTGACTTTTGGTCCTTTGGGTTCGATAATCTTTAAAATTACGCGATAAGACTGTGCACTTGCAGTCCAGATCATTTAGACTACCATACCAAGTAGATCAATCATCCAAGAAATCAATGACATAGCCTTCTTTCTAAACAAATCTCTAAAAATATCTTCTATCAACTATCAACTACACCACTTCTAACAGTGGCACCAGAGTTATGTTTGATCATACATTGGGCGTAGTTAAATTAATACATATCATTTCAAATTCCTCCAAACTACTTCAAAAATTTCCCGTGTACTATTAAACCACTCCAATATTTGTCTAAGACATGGATAACACCACTCAATCATCAACTATATATGTCTCTATTTAAAATGGAAACATTTTTTTCTTCTCAAGATTTATGGGACATAGTAGAAGAAGGATTCATTGTTCCCGCAAATACTTCAGCTCTTAATGCAGCTCAAGAAAATAAGTTGAAGAAAAATAAACAGAAAAGTTCAAAGGCATTGTTCACCTTGCAACAAGCGGTAACTGATGCAATTTTTCCAATAATTATGGGAGCTAAGACTGCCAAAGAAGCGTGGAACACATTGCAGGAGAAGTTTCAACGAAGCGTTAAGGTACGTGCTGTCAAACTTCAATCTCTAAGAAGAGATTTTGAACTATTGAAGATGAAGGAGTCTGAGATAGTTAAAGATTACTATTCTAAATTTAAATAAATAGTTAATCAAATGAGAGCTTTTGGGGAAGACATTCTTGACAAGAAATTTTTAAAAAAAAATTCTAATTACTATGCCCCCAAAGTTTGACCCAATCGTGACAACGATTGAAGAAACCAAAGATCTGTCCACTCTATTAGTGACAAAACTCGTGGGCTCTCTTGAAGCATATGAGCAAAGACTGTATAGGCATAAAGAAGATACACTTGAAAATGTCTTCCAGTCAAAGCTCAAATTTCATCCCTAAAACAAAGAAAATGGAGGAAAGAAAAATTATGGAGAAACTTCAAGAAGAAGAGAAGGTTCTAGGAATTTCATTAAGAACAAAACATATAAAAATCCTCCATGCATTATATGCAAAAGACTGGGCCACGAAGATAAAAATTGTTGGTTCCGTAATATGCCACAATGCAACCATTGCAAGAAGTTTGAGCACGTAGAGAAAAATTGTCGCAACAAAAATATGCATCAAGCTAATATCGCAAAGGAGAATGGTTAAGAACAATGTATGTTCTATGCCACTCAAGACTCAGTCAAAGAAAAAGGAGGAAGTTGGTACTTGGATAGTGGATGTAGCAATCACATGGCCAATGATGAGACTATTTTTAAAAGCATTGACGAGTCTGTCAAAGTCAAAGTTCGACTGGAAAATGGCAGTGTGGTTGAATCAAAAGGAATAGGCACTGTCATGGTAGAGACAGATAAAGGTACGCAACTCATCCATGATGTCTTATTAGACCCCAACTTTAAATAAAATATTCTAAGTATTGGCCAAATGATGGAGAGAGGCTACACACTTCACTTTGAAGGAGGAGTATGCAAAATCTTAGACAACAAAAATAAAAGGGACGAGATAATCCAAGTGAAGATGAATAAGAGCAATAGAAGCTTCCCGCTAAATTTAAAACATGCAACTAACATTTCCATGAAGGTACAAGGTGATGATTCATGGCTCTGACATCGAAGATTTAGCCACTTCAACACACATGCCTTAAAGTTGTTACATGAGAAGAACATGATGAGAGATTTTCCGAGCATAAAGGAGAACAATGAAGTGTGTGAAGGATGTCTCCTTGGTAAGCAACACCGATTTATGTTCTTAACAAGCAGATCATGGAGAGCAAAATATCTATTGGAGCTAATTCATACTGATGTTTGTGGACCGATGAGGACGCCATTGCACGAGAATAACATGTACTACATACTCTTCATTGATGATTTCTCTAGAATGACATGGGTCTATTTCCTAAAAGAAAAATCAGAAGTCTTTGGAGTATTCAAAAAGTTCAAGGCCATTGTTGAAAATCAAAATAGAAAATGGATAAAAGTACTAAGAAGTGATCGCGGCAAAGAATACACCTCCGCGAGTTTGACAGATTTTGTGAGGATGAAGGCATAGAGCGATAACTTACAGTCGCATATTCTCCTCAATAAAATGGTGTATCTAAGAGAAAGAATCGCACAGTTATGGAGATGGTTAGATCGATGCTCAATGAGAAGGGACTTCCTAACATATTCTAGGCTGAAGTAGTCTACACTGTTGCTTACATACTTAACAGATGTCCAACTAAGTCAGCACAAGATAAGACTCCAATTGAAGCTTGGAACGCGAAAAAGCCATCTGCAAAGCACCTAAAAGTCTTTGGATCTATATGCTACATTCATATTCCAGACGTGAAGAGGCACAAGCTTGAAGAGAAAACTATATGAGGTATCTTCCTGGGGTATAACACAATCTCTAAAGGCTACCGTGTCTACAACTTGCAAACTAAAAAGCTCATCATCAGTCAAGATGTTGAAGTTGATGAGAATGCTTCTTGGAATTGTGATGAAGAAAAAGTGGAGAAGAATATCCTTATACCAACTCAAGTATCTCAAGAAGAATATAAGGAAGAAGGCCCAGGTGAACCTTCTTCACCTCCACCACAATAACATGATCAAGAATTATCATCACCAGAGTCTACTCCAAGACGAGTAAGATCTTTGATGGACATATATGAAACATGTAACTTGGTCATACTTGAACCTGGAAGCTTTGAAGAAGCATCAAAGCAAGAAGTATGGGTCAAGGAAATGAAAGAAGAGATAAAGATGATCGAGAAAAACAACACATGGGAGTTAGTAAATCATCCCCATGGAAAAGATATCATTGGCGTTAAGTGAGTCTTTAAGACAAAGCTCAACCCTGATGGCACCATACAGAAACACAAGGCAGGGTTAGTAGATAAGGGTTACTCACAGCAACCTAGGATTGACTACAATGAGACATTTACATCAGTAGCTCGTCTTGATACCATTAGAGCTCTAATAGCTATTGCGGCACAAAGAGGGTGGAGTATCCAGCAACTAGATGTCAAATCAGTCTTCCTCAATGGTGTACTTGAAGAAGAGATCTATGAGGAGCAGCCACAAGGATTCATTTCTGAAAGCGAAGAAAGAAAAGTGTTAAGACTAAGAAAAGCACTTTACGGTTTGAAGCAAGCACCTCGAGTATGGTATAGCAGAATTGAGCAAGGATTCAGGAGGAGCAAGAGTGAGCCTACACTTTACATCAAGTCTCAAGATCAGTACACTCTCTTACTCTCTCTATATGTAGATGACCTTATCTACACGAGAAACAATACCAAGATGATGATGGAGTTCAAAGAAGACATGATGAAGACCTTTGAGATGACCGACCTTGGTTTGATGAGTTACTTCCTCGGTATAGAGGTAAGTCAGAGAAATGAAGGGATATTCATCTCATAAAAGAAATACACAAAAGGCTTACTTAAGAAATTCAATATATACGGTTGCAAACCTGTCGCTACTCAACTCATAACAAATGAGAAACTACAGAAGAATGATGGAACACTAGAAGCTGATGCATCCAAATATCAAAGTCTAATTGGAAGCCTTCTATATTTGACAGCTACACGGCCAGACATAATGTATGCTACAAGTTTTCTATCAAGATTCATGCAAAGCCCAAGTCAAATACACTTTGGAGCAGGAAAAAGAATTTTAAGGTATCTACAAGGAACAAAAGAGTTTGGTATATGGTACACTACCGAAACCAACTCAGGATTACTTGGCTACACCGATAGTGATTGGGCAGGTTTGATAGATGACATGAAGAGCACCTCTGGCTATGCTTTCTCACTAGGATCAGGAATTTTCTCTTGGGCGTCGAAGAAGCAAGCTAGAGTTGCACAATCAACAGCAGAAGTAGAGTATGTGTCTGCTGCTGAAGCAACGAGTCAAGCTATATGGCTTTGCAAGATACTTGAAGACATGGGAGAAAAACAAGACGAGCCTACTAAAATTAATTGTGACAACAAATCAATAATTGCAATGGCGAAAAATCTAGTACATCACAGTAGAACAAAATACATAACAATCAAGTATCACTTTATTAGAGAAGCTGAAGCAACTAAGGAGATCAAACTCGACTACTGCAGAACAGAAGAACAAATTGCAGACATATTCACGAAGGCGTTATCGAGACCGAGATTTGAAGAGCTGCAAACTATATTTGGAGTTACAGAAATTTGCATCAAGGAGAAGTGTTGAAATTGCTACAAATTTCTAGAATATTCTAAATATAATATGTATGGTAATGATAGAATACCTTAGAAACTATAGTGTGTATGAGTATGGTAGAATAGTCTAGAATTATAAATGTATGTAAAAGATAGAAGAATCTAGAACTATCATAATACTAACATATCATGAAAACTCTAGAAAAATCTAAAGTAAATGTAGAAACATTCACCACCATTAAGAGGTTGGTCACTTGAGCCTATAAATAGACATTTAATATCTTGTAATGGATCATCCAAAAAATCAATGACATAACATCTCTTTAAAACTATCTTCTATCAACTACACCACTTCTAACAAGATTTGTGATTCTGATCTTCTTCACTCTCATTTTCGTTCATATTTCCCTTCGTTTCCATTTTTCTTTTAAGATGCTTGGCGATGATATCGGTGGTGTTACTATGTTACTATCACTAACGACGGTGCTACCATACTCAAGATGCTGGAAGTTAAACACCTTGCTTAGGTTAACCTAATTTCAATACTTAATTGATTCCATCTTAATTGATTTAGTGGACTTGAATATAAGAATGATTCGCGGCAGGCTGTTTCACACTTTGTTGTTGTTGTTGTTGTAATCTAGGCAACGCCGGGTCATTATGCCAGTGGTTTTAAGATATTGAATCAGCTTATTTCTGAGATGAATCAGGTTAGACACTACTTTGTGTTATTTGAATATGTTTGATGCGGAGTTAATATAAGTTATTCTGATGGAAGAGTTATTAGGTCGAGTAGTTATGTGTTATGTATGCTACTTGATTATGTTCACGGAGCCCATCTAATAGTTGAATTGTGTTAGTAAGGTAGAAAAATGGGTTGTGGTTTGTTGCTTTTGTGGCCGAGAGGGGGATAGAAAAGTAAGGCAAGGTTTAGTTTGTAAGCTGTGTATAAATCGAACAGATCAAATATTGCCTAACCTAGCAATTAAATATTTTGAGAGGTTCTGTATTTTGTACGTCAGATTTTGCAAAATTTGATTTACGTTTTCTGTTCAGAATTGGTTGCAGTTTTGGAATTTTTGCATTTCACAGTTTCGACTCAATTACGGGTTCTACTAGAGTTTGATTGTGATTCTATCTCGGTGCATATTTTGGTTTTGAATCAAAATTAAAGCGAGTAGACATCATCATACAGCTAAATTGGATGAGTGTTTACCGGTTGAAAAGAAGAAAAATGCAGATTTTGTCCTTGCTAGCAAGGTGTTTGATGAAATGTCCCAACCGGATTCTTTCTTCTTTTTGCTTCAGTTTTGATTTTCTTATGATGTGATATTGTGTTGTCGATGATTATCTTCAAATCGCAACTTGTGAATTGGTTATAATGTTGCCTTTATTTTCATTTTGTAGCTTGCATTTTTATCATTGAAGAAAAACCTTATGATTGGTCACTCACTCTCACTACCTGTTCTACCGTTTGCTGAACCAAGTAATGCCTAATTTCTCCGTATTTGGGTCTTCATAGGGTTCCGATTTAAAATCTTACTTCATTTTTAGCTATATAGTAATGGTTTGTGATCTGCGTATAGGTTTGAGGGATTTTCATTCCATTTACGAAAACAAATCTGCAGTTTTTGTCTGCTTATTGCTTTCTACTTCAGTTCTAAAAGAGTCAAGAGTCTTAATTTTTCTGCATTGGTTAATGACATTTATATGAAGGAATGGATTTAAATTAGAAAAAATTAACATGTTGTTCATAATTATGTGAATAAGTCAGCACTAGAAGGATCACCGGTAAAAGTAGAAGCAACTGATATGATCCATTAATGATAAAGAGTTGCATGATAGACACCGAAGAGAAAGCTAACAGTAAAATAAAGACAAGTGGTATAATCATTGAGCTTAGAACAACACAAAACTTAACCCAAAAGATCCTAACAACCTCATTGAGGTGATCAACGTGGACAATTGACGATTGACAAAGGCCAGGACTCACTTTGTTTCTTGTGTGACTTGAAACTTGAAAAAACCTGAACCAATGCCTAACACCTGAACAACAACTCATAATTTAAAGAAAGAACTAGCAAATTATACATTTTTAGAGCTTGGTAATCGAGTAGTCTGAAATAATTCAAGTAGAATGATATTGCTTAGATGCAATGCTGAAAGAGAGAAAACAAAGGTAAGATGTGCTTAAACCGTATGTCTTGACATCACAATGGAGTTTAATTTACATAGGGTTAATGCAATAAATACAAAATATGTCTCTAGATGAATTTCCATGTGAATCATTGTATCGCATGCCTAGCATACAACCTTCCTCGTTAGCTTAATTGATCAAAGAGTGGTCTGACTTTCTAATGTTTTACCAAACCTAGAGTTCATGTTATATTGGGAATATTATTGGTTTTTGAGAGTTACGTGTGAATATTATGAAAATTGAGACACAAAGACTTGCTATCCATTTCTAAAGTTGAGCCATTAAGTCATGAACATGCAAAAATGTATTTAGGGAAGATAATATTGATGCAAAAATGTCTTTGTTCCTCTACTCATTCTCTTTACTCCTGGTTCGTCGCTTGGTCCGGCGCCACTTCCTCTTCCCCTTCATCCATACAACTTTCTCAACAATTCGCCGAATGCGTTTCCCTACCGATTCACTCTCCAATTCAAGTTAAAGTTGCCTCTAACGTCCCACACACTTCTTCCTTATCTATCGAACCAGACACGGAAGATGATTGGGAAATCTCGAACTTAATTCTGAACAAGCAAAAGCTCTAATTCTCAATCAGGTTTGGAATTCGATTTTCAGAAAATTAAAATTAATTAAGGATAGTGAAAAATAGTGATGATTTGTTGCAGGTTAGGATTGTTCATGAAGGGATGAAGCTTCCTTTGCGTTTGAATGGTCACACTGTTATCACTTTCCATGTTGCTTCTGTTTTTCCCAAGAATGCGGTGGATAAGAATTACCATGCCTATTAATCATGTTAAAACAATTATTGTTTGTATCCATAATGCAAGACTCGTCTAACACGTGAAAAACTTTATCAGTACAACTCATGGCAGGAACAAAAGTTGATGTTGCTCCGAAAACACGCAAAAGAAATTCCTATTCACCGGGAGATTCACATGTAGGTTCCAATAGTAAAGATCATACTGCAAAGATGTTGCTCCATTTACAGGAACCAAATGATTTATGACGTACCAGTACTCATGTCAAAGGCATTGAGCTTCATGTTGGGCTTACTCGGTTGCGTTTGTTCATCAAGAAACCGCCAAGCAGTTCTCATTTAACATGCTTCAGTTGGTCTCCATAGTGCCAAGAGTATTGAAAGAGAATGTTAATAATTCTAGAACTAAATCAAACATTATGAAAACCAAAGGTGGTTCAGCTGTTAATCAAGATGAAAATGGAGATACTAACAAGGAATGTCGACAAGCAATTGTTCATCTGTTGATTTCAGAATCTGTGGCTAAAGGACATGTAATGCTAGCTAAGTCTCTTTGGCTTTATTTGAGAGCTAGCCTGCATTCATGTACGTTAAGTTGTTCTAATAAGAAGCATCTTACTTAAAAATCACAATATCTTAGAATCTTAATGCTTTTTTATTTCGTTTTTGATTTCTTAATGCTTTACCTTAATGCATCGTTGGTTAGTGTTCTCACCTATTTAGAATAATGGGATTAAGATGTCAAGCTCCTTAATTTTCAGCTCTTGCAATGTTCATACACCGTCTCAATTTTTTTTTTATTTCAAAATATATGAGCTGCAGATTTACCTGTGGAATTTGATTCCTGCGGATTATATATTGCGCGGATTTAACTACAGCTTTTGTTTCCAGTGGTTTACCTGTGGCTTTAAATTACCCACCAAGATTTAGCTGAGGACCAGAATCCGCAGGAAACGTATTTCCTGCAGATTTTTATCTCGAATCCACAGGAAAATTTATTTATAGTAGTGAGGCATACACAAGCTGAAGGCTAAGTCTTAAATAAATGTGCTTTATTTTGTGCGGATATGTTTATGTGTTTCTTACTATTTGACATAGGCAGGGATAAAAAGAGCAATGAAGAAGAAGACTGAAAAAAAGAATAAACCGTGTGATTTATTTTCTAGAAAGGAAGTTTATTGGAGAGTTAGTGGAAGTTAATACAAGACTTGTTTTGTGGAACAAATATTTATAATATTAAGAGAGAGAGTTTGACTCCACAGTTTATGGCAAGAAAATAGAAAATGAAAAGAAGAAAAAATGTGCACGTTGAAGTTAGGGCATGAATACTTTAGTCACTAAAACCTCCGGTAAAATAGTTACAATTACAATATTATAATAGTAATTATTATTATTATTTTATCTAACTTTCCTTTAATAATAGTCAATTACTATTACTCACACGTACACACATTTTGGTTCTTCTTCTTACCCTATTTAATATATCATAACAATACAAATATAATTTTATATTATATATAAAATATTTTGAAAAAAAATACACAAATAATCATGTTTTGAAGAAAATTACATAAATAACCATGTTTTAAAAAAAAGTGAATTAAAGAGGATGCTTCACTTAAATTGGCATGTCATATATATTTTTCAAACTTTTTTCAATTACCTGCAGATTTGATATTACCTGCGGACTTACCTGCAGATTTTCCTACGGAATTACCTGTGTGAAAAAAGTCCGCAGGTAAATCGCAAATAAATTCGCAAAAAAAATCAAATCTGCATGAAAATCAACCGATTAATAGAAAAAAATTGAAAAATAATTTAAGAGATGGCTAGGCGTCATCTCACTTGACGTTATCTTTAAAAAAGTTAATGCATGCGCAATCTAAGATGGCTACTACATTATAACGTTTTATAAAATATGATTTTTTGCGTAAATTTATCTGAAATATGATTATTTGTGTTTTTTTTTAAAACATGGTTATTACTAAAAACAATTTCTCATATATATAATCAAATAATTTTTATTTACTAAATCAAAATAAAGTTTATCTATCAAATCTATTTTTTTATTGTTTTAACAAATATAATAGACCAAAAATTAATAGTTAAAATAATTTTATAAAATAGTGACACAAAGACAAACGATTAGAAACTATTTATATTGTAACCACACTAAATAGGTTGTTTAAAATATTTTAACTAAATAAATAAAATTAAAGGTGTCAATTATTTAGTTAAAAAAAATAGAAGATGTTTCACCAAACACCGAAGAAATAAGGAGTTAATTCGTAGTCAACACCTTCGAGTTTGAAGTTAATGTTCTTTTTATTTTTCTAAATAAAAAATCCTTTATCTTAACCAGAGATATAGTGTATTTCAATTACTTCGACGATGCATCTTGCTACAAGAGAATCAGTCCATTTAATCATCTCAGTCAGAGGTTTTAGCCCTTCATCTTCCTCGCGCACAACATCTAACGCCAAGGAAATAGTGAAAATATGAAGCTCACAACAATTAACATGACAGTCACAACCCTTCTGAATCAAAAGTAAATTTTCATAAGGATATTTCTAAAAAAGAGCTCGCTAAGTCAAAAAAGAAAAAACCTAAAGAAAAAAAAATTGACTTAGGAAAAAGTTAGGGCATTTAGATGGACCGCAAATTCAAAAAAATTGGTCCATGCAATAACATGAATTAAATTCAAAAATACTAAAATGATGAAAATACAAAAATATCATTTTATTTTCTACGGTCACAAGTTATTTAAAATACAAAAATACCATTTTATTTTCTACTAAAAATATATATTTTCCCTCTCATTCTCTTATATTAATATTTACAATGTCAAAATACCCTTTGGTCCCAGTACAGATTATTAAAATATATAAATATAAAGGGTATTGTAGTAAATATTACTTTATTATATTTGTCCTTTCCATTATCCATTATACATGACAAAAAAATTGTTCAATCCATTAAAGGTTTGTATTGTATTGTTCTATTCAATACTTATCATTTTACAAATCAAACGCACCCAAAGTGTTTTATTTAAGTTATGATGCATGACATTTTAAGCGGATCATACTCAAATTTTACCTTTAGTTTTTAATTGTTTTTATTCTTGCTTAATTTTTACCAGCATGTAAAGCTATGGAGGGATATAATTTTGTGAAACATAATCTACAAGGTAAAAAGTCAAGGTTCCTTTTCTCAAAAGTAAGTATTATTTGTACTTTTTGACATTCTTTTATTTTTACTAATGTATTACTTGTGCTTTGTGTATATTAATTAATAATTATATGAAAATTATTTGTAGTCGTGAAAACAAATCGATAATTTTTTTTATGGATACTATGTTATGAGACATATGTTAAATATTATCTTCTGATGCATTATCAATTTGTGGCTTAAGATATTAACTTTAGCCATATACATGTAATTTATCACTATTTGTTAAGTTAATGTTATTGTTGTTAGCTTATCATAATTTATATTTTACTCAAATTATAGGTAATTAGTGGTCAAACATCATTCTCACAAGATATAGATGACATCCGATCACGTTGGGAGGATGCCTTCTTATCTTATTAGAATCTCAACAACACTAATTTTTCTTTGTTGTTGTAACCATTGTATAGAAGTTTTGTTGGAAACTCACCAAAGTCTATGATGAATTTCTACCACAATAACAATTTAATTATGAGACAAACAAAAAATAAAGACAAGACAAATAATTTATGCAGAGTTTCACTACTACAAAAAAGGGAAAAGACAATGCTTTTTTTGGCCTTTAACAGCGCTTTAAAGCGCTGCCTAAAGCAGCGCTGCTAAAAGAAAAGACGGCGCTTTTTTTCAACGTAAAAGCGTTGCTTTATATCCACTTTAGACAGTGCTTTTAGAATAGACAGCACTTTTTTATATATCCCTTTAGCAGTGCTTTGTAATTTTTTCCAGACAGGCTTTAGACAGCACTTTCCTTTGAAAGCGTTGTCTATTCCCCCCTTTAGACATTGCTTTCAGACTTTAGGCAGCACTTTTTTAAAATTTTTTTACAGCGCTTTTCTCCTAAAACGCTGTCTATTGTTTACAATTTTTTTAAAAATAAATTATCTATTTTAATCAGAATTTTTATCATATTTGATAACTTCGTTCTAATATTTGGTAGCTTCATTCCAATATTTTGGTCCAGGTTTTCAGAATTATCTTTTATGCTCCATATTCGGTAGCTTCATTCCAATAAAATATATATATATATATATATATATATATATATATATATATATATATATATATATATATATATATATATATATATATATATATATATATATATATATATATATATATATATATATATATATATATAAATTGCACATATATATAAATTGATGATATAAACAACAACAATTACAAAATTTATGATACAAGTTAAAATTCTACAAGTTAAAATGCCTAAAATATTCAAAATTGAATTTACATCTATACATCTTTCTATCTTCGAGAATTCTCATGAAACAACAACAACATGAATATCTTAGCTCTATCTTCTACACATGTACCTATAAACCTGGAAAAAAAACCAAATGATCGAAATTCATAACATGATAATATTAACGTTGCACTTTATTAATTCGAATTTAATTTATACTCAAAACTCGAAAGTTCTCATCAAAGGAAATAAGACAATATACCTTAGCTTATAAAATTCTCAACCCGATAATGAATTGACACAATTCCTCCATAAGTTCATCCAATTGATCTTTTGAGTAATGTGCACAATTGAATTCCTCAAAGTACTACATATAGTATGTGATTTAGTTAAAACAATATGTCATTTTATGAGAAACACAAAATATGAAAATAGTATGTAATTCCTAAGTTAGAAATCCATACCGTGGATGGAATCTCTAATCGATCCAAAAGAATAGTTTCTTTCATAAACCTCAATATAAAATAGCCATAATTTATATCGTTACATTGACGAGGACACTACACATGGAAAGAAAATACGAATATATATCAGGATATACCCCTTAAATTGTTTTATCAAGTATCATCACTAAAGTAAGCAAAATTGAATATCTCTTTGTGAAAATATACCTCCACTCTGATCCATGTAATATTGTTGGCTCTACTTTTTGGTACTTGAATATCTCGTTGGGAGCGAAAAGCAAGTAGAACGCTATAATAAAATATAAACGACTATTTAGAACAATCTCACATATAATCATAAACATAAACACAAATACAAATATGTTAACCATAAACATAAACATAAACATAAACTTGAATATCTCTTTGGGAGCGAAACACTTACGTGTCAATCATCTGTTTCAAATCTGGATATGTTGACCAATCATTGTATAACGAGTCCAGATAATACACAGTTTCTCTCATAAGATTAATCGCAACCAATAACCAGTGTCTACTATAAGATTAAACAAAGATTAAACAATGGCCAAAAATGAAAAATTATAATAGATCAAGTTAGGATGAAAATCTAACCCGTTGCCAATATTATATGACAAAAAGAACAACTTCTCAGTATCTTTACTGACCACGAATAAACCTAGTACATATGATATGACATCATCTGGTCTCATTACAATCAACCCAGAATTGACAGTGTTAGGAGCTAAGAAGCTAAATCTTAAGTATCTTTGGCAATTTGCTTGAGGGGACTATGATAATTTTGTTTAGGCAACTTCGAAAGCGTCATCGAGGGACTATGATCATTTGATTTGTTTTGTTTTGCCAAAGAAACTCAACATGCAACATGGCCCATTTTGGAAGGCAACGAGTGGGATTACCCTAGGGGTGCAAGTATGAATTGTGTATTGATTGTCATGCATTTGTCTTGTATTAGGTTATCTAGCGGTTGATTTTGAATCTTCGCATACAAACCCTAATTACTATACAGTATATAGAAAGCGATAAATTGCGGGAATTTAAAGTCTAAGCTATTACAAATAAGTATCCGGGGATGGGGGTACAAATATTTACAAATGGGGATGAGACTTATCAGGATAGTAGTGTCCAAATAATATTTACAACCAAATTGAATCGTATTCTCAATGTAAAATATAGCAATGTATAAGAATAAAAGCAATGTATCAAGAGTATTTGTGAAAGCGTATGTGATTATTTACAAGTGATGCAAATATGTATTTATTAAGTATTATTATCTTTTTTGTTTTTTGTTAATGTTATATGAACAAAAGTTTTAATTAAAAGAAAAAGAAAAATGTTTTAAGTTTAAGAAAAATTAATGCTTATGTATTTTAGTTTATATACAAAGACTTATTAAACAAAAATTCTAAAAAAAGAAAATTATTTAAGTTAGAAAAAATCCTATTTTTATATACTCTTAAATGTGATAAAAAAAGTATTAATAAACATTTATTTAAAAAAAGGAAATTAATGTATCATTCTTATTTAGAAAAAAATATTAGTATAAGTTATTTATAAAAAATAAAGTGATAGAGAAAATAGTATTAGTTTGAAACAAATGAAAAAAATGGATAAAAGATTAAATGGGCCTAAAAAAAATGTTCTTGGCCCAAAGAAACAAAATAAAAAAAAATGGTAAGAAAAAGGAAGGGGGGTAAGGCGCCAGAAGGTTGGGCTTAAGCAGATGATGGGGCAAAGCCCAAATAGTTTTGACAATTGTTTTAGGGTTTTCAATGTTTTGTTTTATTTCTGGATTAGGGTTACAGGCTTAGAGCGGCGCCATTCCCTTCATCGTCTCTTTCGTTCTCCTTGAGCCATGGTTTCTGAACAAATTTCCTCGCTGCCTATGGCCACCAGACGCCACCGTCCGTCTCTCCTCTCCCCATGGTCGTATCCAGGCGATGTTGTAAGGTAACGATTTCTTCTTCTAACCATATTTAGGGTTTTCGGATTTGCATGATTAATCCTTTCCTTGCTCTGATCTTTATGTTATTATTTGGTGTTATTTGTTTCTGTTTGAGGTGCGTGAAAAGGAAGAGGACGATACCTTTGTTGGAGACAGAGGAATGGACTGGAGGCGCCTTAGGCGGCCGGAGGCGGAGGGAGTATGATGCTGATGAGCTTTGCTGGAAATCTGGTACCTTTGTATCTTTATTCCCTAGTTTAGTGATGATGCTGTAAAAATCTGAAAACGCTTGCCTATTTGCTTCTTTTCCTCTTCTGGTCGCTTACCTCTGTGATGCTTGTTGTTGTGTTTCGAACCTCTGAATTGCTTGCTTCAGTTGCCTTTGATTATGATATCTGAGTTTCTGAGATGCTTCAGTGTTCTTGCTTCTGTCCTTTTTTCCTTTCTTGGCTTTAAGTGAGCTCCTGTCTATGATGATGATGTTTGAATCTGAGTATGTTTAGGTTGTTGTTGACCCTATGATGAGGTTGCTCTGAGGGTGTTGGGATTCTGTATATTTTGTTATTTGGATTGGCTTGGTGGTTGGGACAGGCAGGTTCTTTATTGAAGCTTAGCAGGTAGTTTGGTTTGTGTTGATAGGCTTCAAGGCTCGATGTTTTACAGGCTTTAAGGCTTGTACCTGTTTTTCCTTTCAACAGGTTGAAACAGTTTTGAAACAGGCTTGAGGCTTGTTTTGAAAGGGCTTCTGTTTGAAGTAGGTTAGAGGCAAGCAGGTTTTTGACTGGCTTTGATGCAGTTTGTTTGCTTGACACAGGTTTTGAAAGGGCTTGTGTTTGAAGCAGGTTAGAGGTTTGAGGCTGTTAGTTTTTGAGGCTAGCTGTTTGTTGGCTTAGAACAGGTTGGAGGCGATTTGTGTTATATGTTCAGGCAGGCATGAGGCTTGAAGTTTTTGACACAGTTGTGAGGTTACAAGCTTTGTGTTATTTCTGTTATGTGGTTCTGCCCCTCCTTCTTGTTCTGGTATATCTTTTGTTTTATATATCTATGCCTGCCTGTAAGCCTCTCCACTTCTTCCTCTCTTTCTCTCTCCATAGATAAAAAGCATTTTTTTTATTGCTTTAGACTGTACTTGCTCTGAAAAAGTCTTGGACTTGAAAATGATGAATGTTTGAATATATTGCTTGCATTGTTTCTTTCCTCTGCATTTTGTACTTGTCCCAGATTTTCTGCATTGCTTTGATATTTGTTAACAACCTTTTGACAGTTTGACAGCTTTGTTGACATTTTGAACAATGCAATTTGGTTTTGTTTTGGCATTTTAGTTTGGTTGACATCTCTTGGTAACTTAGTTTGCCATGTACAGTTTGCAATTTGTTGACAGCTTTGCTCGTTTGTTCCATTTGAACTTTGCAACTTTGTATTTGGCATATTCAGTAGCCTTGTGCATTTCATTTTTTTTTTGCAAGTATATTTCTCTTTCCCTCTTTGTGAACCAAGAGTATTTCTTGTGATTTGCAGAGAGGGTGAACAACTGATTCCGGCCAATCACTTTTAATGATGAGTCTTTACTTATCTGCCTGAGAAAATACCTTTAATTCATCTGTGTTTGACTTCCTTCTTTTTTTTTTGCAGGTAAATGTCAATTGAGCAATGGATGCAATTAGAAGATGAAGATTTCAAGACATTTAGGATATAGCTTTATTTCATTTTAATTATTTGTAATAATATTAATGTAAATAACTATAAATTCATTTACAGTATTCAAATAATATCTGTAACAAACAATTCAAAATGAATAAACAAATCTTTTTTGTCAGATTTCTCTTTTAATTCCTCTTCAATTGTTTATTTAATTATTTATATTTCTTGAATTATAATAACTGGACAATATCCAATAATTTTAACTTAGAAATGATAAATAATCAATAAACGTCCGGCATTCCGAATAATCCAAAACATTGCACAGTTAATCAAACAAACGTCCATATGTCCTTTATTTTACTGATTAAACCAAACACTGCAAATTCTCAATTCAAATGCCCCAGCTTTTATCCCAGATGTTGAGACAGAAATTTTGAACAAACGTCAAAACCAAGTGACAGTCAATTAAGACACGGTGGATTCAAATTCTTATGAAAATGTGCGTGCAAACCCTAATGTTGGATTTACTGTCAAAGAAACATCTGCTTGATCAAACCCTGAGCCAAACTCAAACAAACCCTATCAATCTGCTTGAACTATTCCAGAGTCCATGAAAACCCTAATTTGGATAGACTGGTAAGAAAAAGTCTGCTTGACTGATTCTTGAGCCAATCTGAAAAGTCAGGAAAAGCCCGAAGCTGTGATTTCTTGTGGAAAAGAGAGGGCAAATTTTGGGGTACAACAGTTAGTAAAATTGAACCAAGGAATATTATAGAAACCAATGTTAAAAATATTTTTGACTGTAGAAATAAAGGGCGGGAAAATTTGGGGTATGACAGCTGCCCTTATTTAATTACTCTTCGATTGAAGGGTGCGAGAATACGCAGGTCTCACACATTCGAATCGGAGGGTTATTAAATAACGGAAGGCCCCAAAATTTGACCCAAGGTCGGCTAGATAAGGATATACTGTAAAGCATACCCCAGAGAATGAAGAAAGATAGGCAAAGATGATGATGTATCATCTTACCAGAGTTAGAGCAAGAAGTATGACAACACGGATAACTCGCCAATACCTAAAAAAGTGATCATAGATTTTTGCGTATTTACCATGACTTAGGAGGTAAATAACATATGTTTTAAAATTGAGTTACTAATGCTTCGAGACTGACATAGTAAGCTTAACGCAAATTCTATATACTCATTGCAACTTGAGTAAGACAGAGCTTGATAACACATTTCTGCATGGAGACTAACACAATGAATTATATTATAGAGGGACAAATAACATATTGCTGCTTTGAGAGTAACACAATGAGTTGTATCACAAATTTCATATACTTACTACAACCTAGAGAGTAAACAATATGAAGATAGGCTTATGTATTTATCACGACCTAGATGATAAATAACATAACCCTGATAATTCATTTTTGCTTAGAGACTGACACAATGAATTATAGATTTCAAAATTTAAAAATAACATAACCCTAACTTTTTTATTTCAAAATTTCTTTTCCCTCTTCTTTCTTTGGAATTCGTGCGGTTGTTTGGTTGAAGACAAGTGGCCACCGGAGCCACTTGTCTCCATTTGAGAAGATGACAATGATATTTGATTCTCTACGCGCATATACACTATTTTACCGTATGCCTACAGATCTGAACCTCTGGATGCAACTACTTCACATGAGTTGACCTGATCTAAAGGTTGCCATTATTTTTGTTTTAATTTCTCCTTACTATTTTATTTTTATTCATTTTAATCTTTAAAAAATTTCTAGTAAATTCATTTTTCGTCTAAAAATTCTGAAAAAAAAATACAAAAATCATTTACCTCATTTTTGACTTTGGGTAATTTTTATGGAATTTAATTTTAATATTTGATATTTTAAATAATTTTTCACTTATTTAAGTGGTTTTAATTAGTTTTAAAATACTTTTATGCATTAAAAAATTCTTAAAAAAATTTGTGAATACTTCTTAACCTGTTTTTGACTTGATTTGATTTTATTGGATTTTTAGTTTGATATTTAGATACCTCTTTGGTATTCTCATCCATTTAATCCGTTAAACATCAATTTTAATTTCATTTTCTTGTATATATTTAATCTTTTGTAAATATTTCCGATTTTGGTTGCTAGTTTTGAGTCATAATTTATAGTTGTGACTCAATTTGGTTTCGATCTCTTATTGATCTCTTTTTTCCCTTTTGATCAATTTGGATAAGACATTTAAATTTTAAGTTCGTCTAAGCTTATGGATAGTTGATGAATTTTCAACATTTCCAACCTACCTCTAGATGATCCTTTGATCATTCAAGGTACTTGGCATTGGTGAAATTTTGCCATGATGTATCTTCCATTAACTTGGTCTTGATCACCTTTGTTTTTACTTGTGCTACATATTTTAGGAGTATGGTTTCTATTATATCTCTAACATGTACGGTGCATAGATTATTATTGACCGACCTCGTATAATATTGACTTCTACATAAGTCCGTATGGATTGTTTAACATAGCGCTACATTTGTCCCAAATTGAAAAACTAATAATAATCATTAAACCATTGACTTTAATTTGTGCCAATTTAATTTCCACATTTATTATACCATACTTTACTTATCGCTTTTACTTTATGTCATTTATTTTTAGCATTTAGATTTCATGCAACTTGTTTATGATTCCGCATTTTTCCTTTGTCCATTTAGACATATGTTTATGCTTATGCACTTTTTCCTTTGTCCACTTGGACTTTTATTTTGTGCTTAACTCATTAAATAATAAACTTGAATAAAAGACTTAAGGCTCTTCTTGGACTATTGGTTACTATCTTTGGCATATTGGAGTTTCGGATCTCTTGGACTTTGGATTATAGGCCTTGTTACCTCGAGACCTTGGAACCTTTGGAAATTGTATTTCCCTGTTGTTATTTTGTCTGTGTATTGGGAAATTTTTGTGTGCAAGTGTTGTTATTTGGATCTTAAGATATTCATCTTATACATGAGCTAATAATGAAGATTTTCCTTTGGCTTTGGTTCTCTGGTTTGAGATTATTGATTCATCAGATGTTTGGTATTCATCCGAGTATTATGCTTGTGTGTTGCTTTAATCCAAAAGATGAGAATTCTGTGTTGACTTTAGTATGTCCACTATTGGTTTCTTGTTTAGTCAGACCCTTCTTACCTTAGCTATAGTCTCTTAATCTCCTCCCCTTTAATTTTCAAAATCTTCTTTCTTTTTTTCAAGTGATATTTTAGTTTAGTTTGCTACTTCCTTTGTTGTATCTTTGTTGATTGCTTGTGTGATTGCCATGTTCCTCTAGGAGTTTAATTTTGTCTTATTCAAGGTGTGAATTGAATAGACCTTAGGTTCTAAGCCAAGCATGATGACATTAGGTAGCTCATTTAATCCTCACCCATAGGTCTATTTTGCATGTTAACATAAGGTAGTTTTCCCTTTGTTATCCTAATTTTAGGACCATTGTACATGACAACATTAAAACTCGAGTTTCCCTTAGACTTTTTCTATTCCCTTTTGCATATTTAAAACTAAAATTTCTTTTTTCTCATTAAATCTCAAAAACACTTAACAATAAAGAATTGAACCATGTGTCGTGAGCCTTAAGTATTGGGATAGGTATCAGGGAGTGTATTCCCAACCTTGTGCTTCCTTTCAATCATAGTCTTTAATGTGGTTCAAATCTCAAAATTGTTTTGCAAATAAACGGAGAAATAGTATTGTGCCCCTGCATTGGGATCCATTTTCTATTGCTCCAATAAAAAAATACTCAACCAATTCAAATCTTTTTACTTTCGGGTCTTTTCTTTTGAAATTTTTTCCAGTAAGAACATGTTAATTCCTTTCTATGACAAATGCATGAGTCTCCAAAGGTCGAGCTGCAGTAGAATCTGAAATTTAACATCGTTCATTAAAAATACACAACAAACCAAAATTTTTAAGAAGAACCACGGTACTCTGATTTCCTTATTGCACCATGAAGATACGTAGGCACTGAGTTGCCAAATTCGGGCGAGTGCATTAATAAAAACTTTTTTTTGTTTGTAAATAATTCATTCATGGCTTCCCTTAGAAAGTTTAAGCTTTAGATAACACACCTCTTTGATTAGAACAAACATAGTGGATTCCATTGAGTACAACAAATGTTTAGGGTGCTAATATATTCTCTTTGCATAACCGACCCTTGTATCTTGATCTCTATTTTATTTTGGGTTTTATTCGCCCTTTTCCCATTTCCTTTTGGAAACAATAAAGTGCGGTGACGACTTTCACTTTGCGAGTTAAGTTAATCAATGACTTAGTCTCAACTTTTACCGCTACAGTTGGGCCGAAATATCGGTGAAGAAAGAGACACCAGTGAATTCCTTAACTGATCCACATGAGAGGATATCGATAATTAGGCCAACAAATGTTCTACTTTATGGGTAGGTAGGAGGGAAACATGTTTTTGTTGATTTGATTAGAGTTTCTCTGCTGGTGGGGATGAGGACTAGAGGTTTTACTGTAGGAAAAAACAACTCTAAAACCTCCTTGAAGTAAAGTGGTCAAAATGAGAAAAAGTATTCTGATAATCAACATATTTTATATCATTTGCTTTTAAAAATTTTGATTTCTTAGCACCAGAAGCGGTTGATATTTTAGTCTAAAGACATATAAATAACAATATTGTATCTCCTAGATCTAAAAATATAATTTTTAAAAATATTAATTTTATAATCTGTAAAAGAGTAGCGTCACAATTTATTGCTCGTTTATTTTTTATGTAATATAAATTTTATTTTATTAAAATGGAATTAGTATATATATATATATATATATATATATATATATATATATATATATATATATATATATATATATATATATATATATATATATATATATATATATATATATATATATATATATATATATATTCTATTTATATATAATCTTTATTATATTGAAATGGAATGTGTAAAAAAAAGAATTATATTATTTAGGTTTTTAAATATCATATATGATACATATATATTCATATTGGACTAGTGATTCATTATACTTCATCATTTTTCAATCTATTACATTTGTTATTCAAGGAGCTTATATACAACGATAGTTAGTTACCTGGCTCTAACTTTCTTTAACGAACTTGCAAACTCTTGACCTAAGGTAAAACAAGGTTATAATTATATTAGTTATATGTTTTTAAAGTGTATTTACAATATGAGGCAATAGCAAGAACGTGCTTGATATTCATTTTTTTTTGGACACAACACAATCTGTTCTCCGTCAAAATTGAATCACAACATTCTTTTATCTTTAAAAAAAAAAATGAAGCCGATTCGATTGACTATATAACACAGAAAAAACACACACCAATTTCAGAAAACTACAAGGTTTTTATATTTTTAAAAAGAAATTCAGCCGACTGTATTGACTATTCAGCAAACATAAACCACAATATAATAATAATAATAATAATAAGCTCCTTAGAGTTAGATGAAGCTATCTATATATTGCAGTAAGCTTAACTCCAAAATGAAATAAGTAAGAGAAGAAAGAAACAAAAAAAAAGCAGAATGCTAGCGATAATCTGTTCCAGTTTTGTGTTTCTTTTTCTTGTAATAAAATTGTATTCCTATTCTTCAGAAACCAAAAACTCACCTCCAAGATTACCTTTAATAGGAAATCTTCATCAACTTGGTTCATTCCCCCACCGTTCTTTTTACGCTCTAGCCAAAAAATATGGTCCTTTCATGCAAATGTATTTTGGTAAAGTTCCTATTCTTGTCATCTCATCAGCTGAAGCAGCACGTGAGATAACCAAAACTCATGATCATGTCTTTGCAAACAGACCCCCCAAGATTAATTACGACATTCTTTTGTATAATTTCAGAGATGTTTCATCTGCTCCATATGGAGAGTATTGGAGACAGTTAAGAAGCATTTGTATGTTGCATCTTCTCAGTGCCAAAAGGGTTAAATCTCTTCGCACTGTGAGAGAGGAAGAACTTGTTTTTATGATGGATAAAATAAGAGACTATTCTTCTAAATCACTGCCTGTGAATTTAAGCGAATTGATTGCGTCAAAAACTAATGATGTAGTTTGTAGGGCTACTTTGGGAAATAAGTATAGTGGTGAAAGTGGAACAGGATTTGCTAAGTTGATGTTGGATTTCACCGAGTTGCTTGGTACTTTTATGGTTGGGGATTATGTTCCTAGCCTTGATTGGATGACACATCTTTCTGGATATTACTCCAGAGCAAAGAAAGTCGCCAAACAATTTGACGATCTTTTGGAGGGTGTAGTCGAGGAACGTTTCAATAATCCGAAAGGTGATGATGAAGAACAGACTGATTTGGTTGATGTTTTGCTTTGGATCCAAAGGACTGAATCCCTCGGCTTTCCTATCGATAGAACAACCATAAAGGCTTTGTTACTGGTAAGTGTGTAACTAAAATTATCATTATCTATGTATATGTATGTGGTGTTTATTATAAGACAAAGTTTACTTTTTAGTATAATTGATTTATCTTAATTATATGATACAGGACATGTTTGTTGCGGGTACAGACACCATATCAACTTTGCTAGAGTGGGAAATGTCAGAACTGTTGAAGAATCCACACATGATGAAGAGATTAAAAGAAGAAGCAAGGACAGTGGCTAACGGAAGAGCATACATAACGGAAGACGATTTGAGTAACATGAAATACTTAAAGGCACTTGTTAAAGAAGCACTACGGATGTATCCTCCGATCCCACTACTAGTCCCTCGAGAATGCAGACAAGATGTGAAAGTAGACGGTTACAACATTAAAGCCGGGACAAGAGTTTTTATCAACGCTTGGGGAATTGCAAGAGATCCACGATATTGGGATCAACCTGATGAGTTCAGGCCAGAGAGATTCTTGGATACTTCGGTGGATGTTAAAGGAATTGATTACCAGTTGATTCCGTTTGGATCGGGGAGAAGAGGTTGTCCTGGACTAGTGTATGCTATGGCTGCTAATGATCTTGTGTTGGCCAACCTTGTGCATCAGTTTAACTGGGAGTTACCTGGTGGTGCTGGGGCCAAGGTCGATATGTCTGAAGCATTTGGTTTTACTGTCCACAGGAAGTTTCCTCTTATGGCATATGCAGCCAGCACTTTCTAATCACAACTCAATCAGGGAGTAGGAACCAATAATCCAGTTTCAATAATTTATTTATGGCATATAGACTTAGTTTGTTTTAAATATTTCATAATATATAGTTAAACATGGATATGTGACTATATACATGTATGTGTCTATTTGTGTCTGTTTATTTAAATTGAAATAATTACATATGAGACTTGAAATTAATGTATACAATAGTTATAAATCCTGAGATGATTAGATGAATTTAGTTTAAGGGGACTCAAGGGGCTGCTGCCCAAGCTAATTTGAAGTTAAGTAAATCACTATCGATACCCATCAAAATCATCTAACCTGATCCTACAACTTTAGCAATTAGCCTTTGTTTGATCAGGCGAATAAGGTCAAGGAAACTTTACAATTTTTTATTTTTTTACACACTAAAAGAAACGTGAATAACCGAATTGTGGAACAATTAAACAACGCCTAAATTGTCACGTACAAAACTACAAAAATATTTTTTATTCCGTTGGCGAAAGAGAATTTATCTTAACTTCTAATACAAAATAACGAATAATGTCATGAAAACTTATCACTTTATCTATTGATTTTTATTTCACTGAAGGAATAATTGTAAAAGTTATTGGTTCAATCCTCAACAACATTAATTTTTTTATTTTCAAAATTATAAAGTATGTGCCACACACCATTCGGTTTTTCTAAATACCCGATAAAAATACATGTATTTATTTTGGTTATATATATATTAATCGAAAGATAATATTTTAAATTTCAATTTGATTGACCTGTATTATTTTTTTACATAGAAATTTTAAATTTTATGACAGAATCATAATATTTTATCACATACAAAACCTAACTAAATATACATAGAATACCAAATTACATTGTTTATAAAACCAAATATACACATACAAAATGGTACACCAAAAGAACCTATACATATTTGAAAATAGAACCATATAATACTTACAAAACATATAATGACATTTGGAATATAGAAAATCTCTAGCAAGAGAACTTGTACATATTGAATCTATAATGACAAACTTGTTAAATTATAATTTATAGTGTCGGAAAGATTAAATTTGTTTAGATTTAAATAGATTTGATTTAAATCTAGAATAGATTAGATTTGATTTAGTAACAAAACAGATATTTTGGACTTTAGGCTTAGGGTGTAAGCTCAGTTATAAATAGAGGGAGTAACCCATATTTTTTATAAGCAAGTCAAGCAAGCCATTCACAGTATTTTGCAGTTGCAGAGTGAATAATAAAGTTTTCACAGTTTGTGAGCAGAGAGAAACACTACACCAAAAGTAAGTTTTAACAGCGCACCTTAGACAACGCTTTTGTACAAAAGCGCTGTTATAAGTGAATAAAAAAAACACGGAAAACGTATAAAATAATTAGTAAAAGCGCTGCTAAACATACGACCTTAGACAACGCTTTTAAAAAGCGCTGCTAAAGGATTTCTTTAGAAAGCGCTTTATCATAAGCGCTGGTAAAGGGCCACTTTAGACAGCGCTTTAAGAAAGCGCTGTCTAAAGTCTTAAAAAATTAAAAAAAATAATAGAAAAGCGCTGCTAAAGGTCACTATTAGCCAGCGCTTTCCAAAAGCGCTGTTTAAGGGTCATATTAGCCAGCGCTTTTAGAAAGCGCTGTCTAAACCCTTATAAGTCAGAATTAAAAAAATAGAACGTTTGTATTCACAATATCATTATCACACGAAAACAGAAACCCTTTCCCTCGCGAAACCCATTTCGTTCTCTGTCTCAAATCGTCCTCCACCGTTCGCCGTCGTACCGTCCTCCACCGTCTCGCTCCGTTTTCCTCCATCCACACCGGCCGGTTCTCAAGGTATGTTCTTTATTGAAAATGTGTTTAACTCCATTGATGTCCAAACTGAGTTATCATCTTTGAAAATGTGTTAATATCCATTGATGTCCAAATGTGTTTATCTCCGATTGATGTCTAAACTGGGTTATATGTATGCATTTTAATTTTTGAATTCTTGGTAGGGCTTGATATATAACAACAACATTTTTAGCATTTAGCATTTTTAGCATTTTTTGGATTCTTGGTTCTATGTTTTGGAATATAAAAGATGATATATATGATGGTTTTTTTGTTATTTTAATTGGTTTCTGAATTGTTTATCATGTTTATATTTTCCATAAACTAGTATTTTGAACCTAAATATGTATACAACTTGTTTTTGATGATACTTTTGTATTGGTGTAGTAAGGTGAAGATCATCACCGATTCGAAGAATATCAAAGCCGCATCATCCGCCGTCGACACCAATAGCCCCTTTTCTTTCTTTGGTAAGTCAAGTTCAAATTCTATCTGTATCGATCAATTAAAAAACACAATTATTTTTATATAGATATATTTATTTTTAGTCCATGTTATTAACTCTAGAAATAAATTTCTAGAAATAATTCGTTTAATTCAAACAAAAAGAGAATAATCCGTTTATAGTGTTTTTGTTTACTTGAATAAGTAGAAAAAAATGGATAAGAAATAGATGTTTGTCGATCGATTGTCACAAGAGTACGGGAATGGGGTATTGGAATTCGTTAAGTTTGCTGTTGAACACACCAAAGACCCCAGTCGAATGAAGTGTCCTTGCTTGGGTTGTTGTTATGTGGGTCGGGTTAATGCAGATGGATTGAAATCGCATTTACTAATGCGTGGAATTGATAGAAGTTATACATGTTGGATATTTCACGGTGAAAAAAGTAACGACAACGTTGAACCGAGGGAGAAAAGTAGTACGGCCTATGCTTCAGACGACAAGGACACAGATATATACGATTTTGATCGAGTCGAAGAGATTGCAGATGCACTTGAAGAAGATCTTCAGGATTGTCCCAAAATGTTTGAGAGATTGGTAAGCGATGCAGAGAAACCGTTGTATAAAGGATGCACTAAATTCACAAGACTGTCTGTGGTATTAAAGTTGTACAACTTAAAGGCGGGCAATGGATGGTCAGATAAAAGTTTCACAGAGTTATTAGCCCTTATGAGAGATATGCTTCCGGAGGATAATGTTCTTCCTAATCGAACCTATGAGGCCAAAAAAATGTTGTGCTCTATTGGCATGAGCTATGATAAGATACATGCTTGTCTAAATGATTGCGTTTTGTTTCGAAATGAATATGCTTCGTTAAATGAGTGCCCTAAATGCGGTTTGTCTCAATATAAGAAAAAGTTGTCTCCAACAAAAGTCTTATGGTATTTTCCTATAATTCTGAGATTTAGGATAATGTTTCATAGTGAAACCGATGCAAGACACCTAACTTGGCATGCAGATTCACCATAGTGGTCGAAAATTGATAATGATTATCCTGATTTCGGAGAAGAAGCAAGAAACCTTCGGTTGGCTTTATCTACTGATGGAATGAACCCGCATGGTCTTCAAAGTATCTCACATACCACATGGCCTGTGATTCTTATGATTTATAACCTACCTCCATGGCTATGTATGAAGCGTAAGTACATGATGTTATCTATGTTAATATCTGAGCCTAAACAACCAGGGAATGACATAGACGTATACTTGACACCTTTGATCAAATATTTAAATATTTTGTGGGAGAACGGGGTGGAGGTTTATGATGGATATAGGAAACAAAGTTTCAATTTGAGGGCGATATTGTTTGGCACAATTAATGATTTTCCAGCATACGGGAATCTATCTGGGTATAGCATTAAAGGTCAACGTGTGTGTCTTGTTTATGAAGATGGAATTGATACGACGCGTTTGGAACTTTGTTAAAAGAATGTGTTTGTCGGTCATCGTAGATTCTTACATTCTAAACATCACTATCGTGCATGGAGAAAAGCATTCAATGGAGACACCGAACAACGTAAAGCTCCACCTGCATTGTCAAGTGACCAAATTTTTGAAAAGGTGAAAGATGTGTGTACTCAGTTTGGCAAGCCTTTTGCGCATACGATTGTCAAAGGTTGGTGGAAGAAGAGATCGATTTTTTTTGAATTGCCATATTAGAAGTGTCTGTATGTGAGACATTTTCTCGATGTTATGCATATTGAAAAAATGTATTTGAAAGTGTTATTGGTACGTTACTCAATATTAAAGGAAAGTCTAAGGATGACCTTAAAGCAAGGGAGGACATGTTAAAGATGGGAATACGAACTGAACTAGGACCCGTGAAGAAAGGAAGCCGAACATATCTACCACCTGCTGCTTTTACTCTATCTAGAAAGGAGAAAAAGATATTGTGTAAGTTTCTAAGTGAAGTTAAAGTTCCAGAATGATACTCTTCAGATATTAGAAGACTTGTGTCTATGAAAGACCTCAAGTTAAAGAGTTTAAAGACACATGATTACCATGTTATAATGGAGCATTTTCTACCAATAGGTATACGTTCTATTTTGCCAGATAAAGTAAGGAGTGCGATAACTAAGTTGTGTTTTTTCTTTAGGTCAATTTGTAGTAAGGTGATTGATCCTGAGATCTTACCAACATTGCAAAAAGAAATTGTTATTACTTTGTGTGAGCTTGAAATGTATTTTCCTCCCTCATTTTTTGACATAATGGTACATCTAGTTGTTCATCTTGTGAAAGAGACACAGTTGTGCGGCCCAGCTTATATGAGATGGATGTACCCTGCTAAACGTTATATGAAAGTATTAAAAGGGTGCATGAAAAACCGAAGTCGCCCAGAGGGTTGTATTGTTGAGCGATACATTGTTGAATAAGCGGTTGAGTTTTGTACTGAATATTTGTCCAAATTTCAATCCATTGGACTGCCCAAAAGTCATATCTTTGAAAAAAAGGCAGGTAAAAGATTAATTGGAAATAAAATTGTGATAGTATCAAAAGATGAACGGGATCAAGTGCATCTGTATGTTCTGTACAATGACAGTGAGGTTGAGCCATATGTTGAAATGCACAAGGATATACTCCGAGGGTTAAATCAGAATAGAAATGAAAATTGGATAGTATGGGAGCATAATCAAAGTTTTATACCGTGGTTTAAGGATCATATTTTTTCAAAGCTTCATTCAGATCCCGCTTCAATAACAGAAAGGTTGAGATGTTTGGCATATGATCCAAGTTTGCATGTGTTTTCCTATAGCGCATACGCAATTAATGGATACACATTTTATACCAAAGAACAAGATGATAAAAGTACTATGCAAAATAGTGGTGTCACCGTGCTTGCTGAAGCAATGCACATTTCTAGTATGAAGGACCTAAACCCCAAATATGCAAATCTGTCATATTTTGGAGTTATCGAGCATATTTGGGTGTTTGATTACGAGAAGTTTCAGATTCCTATCTTTGGTTGCAAGTGGGTAAGTTGTGATGGCATACGAATGGATATGTCAGGATTTTTGCAAGTGGATCTTCATAGAGAGGGGTACAAAGAAGATCCTTTTAATCTAGCCTCTCAAGCTAAACAAGTGTTCTATGTCACTGACCCGGCGAGTACAAAATGGTCTATAGTGCTTTTTTCTAACAAAGTGGTTGATGATAACGGTGTAGACCAAGGTGGTATTGATGATGAGAATGAGTCATGTATTAGACGGAATGAGTCGTATATTATAAATGATCAAGATGAGAATATAATAGCGAATGAATCATATATCAGAAATGATCATAATGAGGGAATTTGGATAAATCCATCCGTCTGCATTGTTAAGAAGCAAGTAATTCATGTTCCAACCAAGAAAAGAAAGAGATGTTAGTGAAAGAGGTGGGATATTAAAATGTTTATGTTTATGTTTGTGTTTACATTTAAGTTTATGTTTATGTTAATTTTTGGCATTGTCATTTTATATATATTTTTTGACTCGCTTCTGACTCGCTTTTATATTGGGTTTATGTTTATGTTTATTACAGGTTAGATGTCTACTAACGACGATCACCCACGTGATGATTCTGTGCATGATGGAGATAAGGCCGTTAGTAAAACGGAAGTGGAATATAAAAGAGGAATAACAATAATGAAGAGAATAATACGGGATAGAGACCAAGGCATAAAGTATAAAGTGCATTGGAGCCAAGAAGGCCAACTCATTGAGCCTAATGGTTCAACTTTGACAAGTTATCTCGGTTCCGTGGTAAGAAGAGAAATTCCAATCACATGTGAATATTGGAGAGCAAGAGTGTTGGACGACGCTAAAGATAAAATATGGAGTGAGATACAGGTACCATATGTGATGTTAATTGTTTTTAATGACGCACTTTGTTTATGATTTTCGGTTACTTATACTAACGCACTTTGTTTATGATTTTCGTAGAGGTCGTTCATCATTGAGGATACAAGGAGAGATTATATTCTTAAATTGGCCGGGAAAATACATAGAGGGTTTAGAGCTTTCTTGTCAAACAAGTTTCTAAGGGATGCAGATAAATTTTTTGTTGATGCAGAGCTTCTAAGGAAATATGCTGATTTGATTACAGCTGAAGAATGGGAAACTTTTAAATCGAAAATAAGTACCCAAAAATTTGAGAGCTTAAGTGTCGTAAATCGACAACGAGCATCAAGTCCAGCATATCCATACAGAAAAGGCCGTATGGGATATGCACGATTACAACAATCTATTGTAAGTATCTATGAATTGCAAAGTATCTATAATATATACATGCTTATATTTAATCATGTTTTTTGGTTTAATGTGTAGCTAACAAAAGAGAATAGTTCTGAAACATCTCTTCCAGAACACATTTTGTGGAAGGAAGCACGTGTGTGTAAGGATGGAGTTGTTGAAGAAAAAGTTCAATAAATTTTCGAGAGATGTGTAAGTATAACATTATTTATTTAATTACATCATACTTTTATTTATTTAATTACATCATTCTTTTATTAACATATCATTCTTTAATTACAATATTTATATGAATTTCAGGAGAGTCTTTCTCAGTCTATACCTCCAGACGAAGATACTGATTGCAGGAGAATACTCTCACGAGCATTAGATATTCGTGAGTATTCTGGTCGGGTGAGGGGTAAGAGATTTGGGATCACTCCAACATCCTTGGAAAAAAAACAAAGACAAAATCTCCAAGAAACAAAGAACTGCAGGAGAAGTTGGAAAAGTTACAACAAGAAGTCTATGAGTTGAGAAAGGAAAAGGAAATCGATCAAGCTACAGGCTTTAAAGATACTAGTGACAAAGTTAGTATCAATTGTAACTTTGGTCAAAATATTCCCGAGGTAATTATATACCATCTTTATAAATTATAAAACCATGTTTATTAACTATATAACCATGTTTATTAATTATATAACTATATTTATTAAATTATAGGGCATTTCCCGGTGTCAACTCTATTTGTCGACACCGACTTATCAGATGGTTGGCAAGGGAAAAGTTTATAATATCTCGGGAGAAATGCTTCACCATAGACCGCTCCCAGAGTGATTTTTGAAAGTATCGGTCGACGTCGTTTTAGAGGGGGGTGCGTTGTTACCACTACCTGACGATGTGGCGGACGCAACATTGGTGGCATATGCAATAGGATCGTTTGTTGCATGGTCATCAAGCCTCGTTTGTGTAGATAATGAGGTATGCTTAAAATCGTTTACTATTCAAATTTTGTATGGCAATTATACTTACATTTTTGTTTACATGGTAATGTTAGACTCCCACAAAATCCGTTCCAAAAGATAAGGGGATTAGGCGGGATACCGAGTCAATTGCATCATTTGAGGTAACACAATTATATGACATTTATGCTATGAGAAATGATAATTTGTGATTTTATACTTCCACTAACTATTTATATGATAACTAGATTCATGCTAAAGAGACTGCACAACTCAGTAGGGGTAAGGCGCCTGAAATTAGCAACATTTCCACACAAAAAAAGAATGTTTCTAAGAAGACTGTGGCACACAAAAAAACTAATGCTCAGTTCAGGTCGTGCCTTCAGACATATTTAGGAATTACATATATTCCAGATGGTGGTACCCGCCTTATACCTATGAGTGCAAATATCTTTGGTTTTGAATATCTTGAAGCAATTGGTAGAGAGGATACAGAGCAAGTTTTTAGGCATTTGGAATTAGGCCGCGGTGTTATCGGTATATACATCAGGTATACTCCGATCAACTTTGTTTAATTAAATGAACAATTTAATCCCTCATTTCAATGAATATAGTATAATGTTAATCATGTTTTAATTTAAGGTTTATGTATGACAACATTGTGCGCCCATGTGGATCCTAACACAAGATTGTCCACCAAATACAATGGTGGAATAATACTGTTAAAAGGGTTAAAACATAGGAAAGATCTTTGAGTAAATTTAGGGGTAGACAACTCTTAGTTACTTGATCAAACTTGCAAAACACACTTGCCTACTTTCAAAACACACTCCACAACACAACTTTCAAAAACAACTTTCAAAACCTTGAAACATCTTTTCGAAAAGATAAACATCTTTGTAAAACATTCGAGTAAAGAATTGTTACAACGGTTGCCTAGACAAGACATCTTTTTCAAAACATTTTCAAAAACACACACACACACCACCATTTCAAGCAATTGAAAATCAAAGGCAAGTGATCTAAAACAAGTAACTAAGAGCCCATGGATAACCATGGATGAAAAGGGTGCTAATACCTTTCCTTTTCATAATCTACCCCCCGAACCCACGAAAACATCTCAAAGGTTTTTCCTGTGCTTTTTAACCTTTCCTTTAGGATAAAATAAAAAGTCGGTGGCGACTCTTGCTAAACTGGACAAGTGCGAATACAAATGCAAAACCTCAAGTCAGTTCTCCCACTGTAGCACCGAACTGGCGACTTCACTGGGGAGAAATTTAAAAGTGGGGTTACCTTAGGGTTTAGATCACCTTTACATACTTGCTTTGATTACTTTGATTGCTTTACTTTTTGGGTCCTTGTTTGAGTTTGTTGTAAATCCTACACCCGGATTTGGGGGCACCTTTTTAGGTAAATAGCAATAAAACTGTGAGGGAACTGTGCGGGGTATATCGACATGGTTGAAGCAGTAAGCTATGTTAGTGTGACATATTTGTGAGTACCGGTAACCCTTGAGTTCAATCAAGGAGAGTACGGGGCCGCTGAGTGATGTCATGAAACACTAACGAACTCTTAGAACCTTAATTGACCATCTTAGCCTTTTTAGGGGTAGTGAGATGACCGACTTTGGTGCAGTCCAAAGTTGGTAGATACTCGATACTACACTCATTGAGGATTGTTTTCTTGGAATATTTTGGTTGCCAGTTAAGTGGATAAACCAAAATAATGAACACAAAAAATAATCCAATGATATTGAGCTCCTTAGAACCCGGTTTCTATTTTAGGACAGGATGAGTCAACTAACTTCAAGAGGGTACTTACCTACAACCCCCATGCAAGCCTAAACTTAAGGACTTGTTTGCTTTGTGTGAATATGATTACCTGTATATACACTTACTTGCTTCTGCATACATGTACATACCATCATGACATCATACCATAGCATTTTCAATAACCATTTCAAGGATCTCGAGGGTTCTTTTGATGCAGGGTCACGTTGAACCAGACGTCTACCAAGGGGAAAGAGGTTTCTCCTCTAAACAAATGCCATCAAAGATCAAGTGCAACAACTTGAATCAGGGGCTATGACCCACTTGACATGGTGAGCTTGATTCTCGTGGAAAGACATCCACAGGTGCAAAGTTCTCCAATCAAAGATCAAAGTTCAACCTCTAACATTCTCTTGTGTTTACCCCAAGAGATCCTTGAAAACATTGCATACATACCATTGCATAACAGGTTTCTCCCATACAGGTCTCCTTATCTTCCTACTATTTATTTCAGTAAGATGGATATGGAACAAACGGTGAAAGATCTCCAAGCTCAAAACGCTCAATTCCAGCAAATGCTTCTGGCTATGGGTAAAGGGCAAGAGGATCTGACAGCTCTCCTTCTCAAAGACAAGAAGAAGAAGTCCAAGAAGGCAGCGAGCATCCTGAACTTAAGAAGAAGACCTAAGACCCTAGACCTTGCAACTCCATCCAACATAGGGGATAGTCTTGAAGAAGACCACAATTTGGAGATTGATGAAGCTGACTACTCCGAGGAACAATATCCTCTCGCTGATGACAAGTACAAACAGTTGGAGGGTCGCCTCAATGCTATGGAGGTTCAACAAATACCTGGCTTGGATTTAGGAGACATGGGTTTGGTTTCTAGATTGGTCATCCCTCCTAAGTTCAAAGTCCCTACCTTGGCCCCGTATGATGGAGTCTCTTGCCCTAAGATGCATCTAAAGTCTTATGTCCGCAAGATTCAACCATACACAACTGATCCAAAGCATTGGATCCATTTCTTCCAAGAAAGCCTGGTAGGGGCTCAACTCGAGTGGTTCTATCAATTGGAGAGTTCTCGCATCCACACCTGGGAAGATTTAGCTATGGCTTTTTACAAACAGTATCAATACAATGCTGATCTTGCACCAACTCGTGTGCAATTGCAGAACATGACCATGGGATTCGACGAGAGCTTCAAAGGATACGCTCAAAAGTGGAGAGATCTGGCTGGTAGGGTGCAACCTCCTTTAACTGACAGAGAGCTGATTGAAATCTTCATGGGAACTTTGACAGGGCCTTTCTTCAATCACTTAATTGGAAGCTCCTCAGCCGGGTTCACCGAGCTAATACTGACCGGCGAGAGGGTCGAAGCTGGCATCAAGAGTGGAAAGATCCAAGGAACTTCACCCTCGGATACTCAGATAATTCCCTGCAACAGAAAGAAAGAGTCTAATGCTGTGAACAGTCAAAAGAGTCATCATGACCAACACGTAGGAGCAATCTTGATCTCTAATCCTACGCCTGCTCAACAAAGACAGGGGCATCAGCATAAGGAGGTCGCACCTAAGAGACAGTTCACCAACATCAACATGCCGTTGTCTCAAGCACTGCAACACTTGTTGAAGATGAATCTGATTACATTGAGGGCTCCCCTCCGAAACCCGAATACTTCTGCTCCTACCTATCATCCCAATGAAAGGTGTGCATACCACTCCGACAGTCAGGGACATGACACAAACAACTGTTGGCCTCTGAAGAACAAGATCCAAGACATGATTGATGCCAAGGAGATCGAGTTTGACCCTCTGGAGACTCTAGCATAATCACTACTCCTATGCCAAGGCATTGAGATTGTCTTTGTTTCATCTGAACTTTCAAGTTGTAATTTCTTCTGTTATTCAAACAATTATCTGTTGATGTCAAACTCGATTTCATTAATGCATTGCATATGTTTGTCTTGAATTCATCCATTCGTTTTCACTACTCTTATGTTTTCTTTATGATATTTAACTCTTGATAAAAAGCTGCAAGCCTTTAGATGGAGGATGACGAAACAATACCATAATCTCATACAGTATGCTTTTGAACAGACCATGCTGATGATATACAGGAATTTCTTTCAATTCCCAAACACTGGAGTTATAAGGAACATAATCCCTAGTCAACCCCTTCGAGCCAAAGAAGTAGGAGTTTTCTGTTCTAAACAAATCAAAACCTTTGATATAAACCTGGGGCAGGGTAGTCTCTCAGTTAATCCAAAAAAGGTACACATCAAAGTCGCAAACTCTCAGTTCGTAATACAACGAACGACATCAAAAAAGAAAGACATTCCTTTGGAATCAAAAGACAGTGATGGTTCCTTATCTCATAGGCAGTCATTATCAACCAAAAGAGAAAATCCCACTGAGCCAAAACCTACAAAGGAGGCTTAAGAAAGCTGGGGCATCCCGCTGACTGTAATCTCGAAAACAGGAACAGTCAGGCAAAAGTTAGGGATAACAAATCAAAAGATCGAGGTCATTACAAATCCTCAACAACATGAAAAATGTTGCAAAAAAAAGGGGAGATGATGACTGCCCTCCAAATTCAACTTGTGTGAACCATCACCCAAAAGTCGTTCCAAACTCGAATAGAGTTCGACGCACAATTAACTGAGCTTAGGATTGAAGAACATCACGAAGAGCGGGTGGGTACAAATATACTTTGAGCCTTTATCCTTTGTTTCTTAAATCGTGAACCAGGCCACGTTACAACCCTTCAAAAGTCCTAATTGAAGCATGGGTTAGTTCGAAAGCGTACTGTTCAAAAGGTATCCTGACTCCTGTAAGGCTTTGCCCTAAACCTTGTGTTGAATTTGTCTTATAAAAAGTTTTCTGCTAAAAAACGCATTTTTTCAAAACTTCGAGACAGGCATAAACTTTGCATTATTTGAATATCGTTGTTTGCAGATGTTTATTTGTTTGACAGCGAAGAAATTCCTACAGCGAATGTTTGGAGGAACGAAAACTCTCTCAGTGAGTAAAATCACTTCAAAAAGGATGGCACTTCCATTAACAAATCTCCTATAAACAAGGGGGCATAACATGTCACTATCCAATTAACCTGAGGCAGTCCAGTCAAGATTTCAAGAAATCTCTCAATTTGCAGAGTAACCTGGGGCAAGATTCCTTCATCATAACTTGGGGCATTTGAATGTCAATCACCAAGGGCATCAAAATTCCTTCATCACCTGCTGGAAGTTACAACCACCAACAGAATAACGGACAATTGAAGCTCCTAAAAATCTGTTTCTCTCAAGAATGAAGACTCTCATCCTTAAAACCTCAGAAGATTGGTATGCTCCCAGTTTCTGACCGTTAACAGAATGAAGATTCTCATCACCTCAGAAGATTGGTATACTCCCAATTTCTGACCCTTAACAAAATCAAGATCAGATTTGCTTCTAGAAATAGTTCAGATATGACCCAGATTTGGCGACATTCCGATACTTATTCCAGATTCCCTTCTAGAGATAGTTCAGATGTGACCCAGATTTGGCGACATTCCGATACTTATTCCAGATTCCCTTCTAGAGATAGTTCAGATGTGACCCAGATTTAGCGACATTCCGATACTTATTCCAGATTCCCTTCTAGAGATAGTTCAGATGTGACCCAGATTTGGCGACATTCCAATACTTATTCCAGATTCCCTTCTAGAGATAGTTCAGATGTGACCCAGATTTGGCGACATTCCGATACTTATTCCAGATTCCCTTCTAGAGATAGTTCAGATGTGACCCAGATTTGGCGACATTCCGATACTTATTCCAGATTCCCTTCTAGAGATAGTTCAGATGTGACCCAGATTTGGCGATATTCCGATACTTATTCCAGATTCCCTTCTAGAGATAGTTCAGATGTGACCCAGATTTGGCGACATTCCGATACTTATTCCAGATTCCCTTCTAGAGATAGTTCAGATGTGACCCAGATTTGGCGACATTCTGATACTTATTCCAGATTCCCTTGTAGAGATAGTTCAGATGTGACCCAGATTTGGCGATATTCTAATACTTATTCCAGATTTCCCTTCTAGAGATAGTTCAGATGTGACCCAGATTTGGCGACATTCCGATACTTATTCCAGATTCCCTTCTAGAGATAGTTCAGATGTGACCCAGATTTGGCGATATTCCGATACTTATTCCAGATTTCATTCTAGAGATAGTTCAGATGTGACCCAGATTTGGCGACATTCCGTTACTTATCCCAGATCAATACCTGCAGCAATCAAAAGATTCTTGCAATCCCCAGCGGAGCTAAAACTTCCAACTATCAATCCCCAAGTAGAATGAAGACTCCCATTCTTAGTTCCTCATGGAGTATTCAAATATTCTCCAGTGAAGATCCCCTTAAGACAGGAATCCCCAGTAGATTGGCACACAACCCAAGCTCCTGATTCCCCAACAGTGGTCCCAGGACTTCTCATTTCTAACAATCCCCTGTAGCAGTCAAGGATTTACCCTCCTCGGCAGCAGTCAAGATTCTACTATCTCCAGCCATCCAGGATTCATCTATCCTCAGCAAGACAGCTCATCAGCTTACATGCGCATTTATCACATTCATATCATAAACATTGATATAACATACATTGCATCATGCATCATGACATTGCATACAACTAACTCTTTACCTTTTCAGGAAAGATCAGTCAAACAGACAAAGATCATCATCTTCCGAGATTCTTTCTAGAAATAGTTCAGATGTGACCTAGACATGGCGACATTCTGATACTTATTCCAAATTCACCCATAGATAGTTCAGATATGACCCAGACATGGCGACATTCTGATACTTATTCCAGATTCATCCAGATGCAGTTTTACACGGACTCATCATCAGGAAACCCTACACCGGTTCCTTCTCCACTTCAAGACTTCTGAAAACAGTTTACGGGTTCTCCAGACACGGATGTCAACCTATCGCTTGTTCAGATTCTTCAACTTCTGAAAACAGTTTACGGATTCTCCAAACATGGATGTTAATCTATCGCTTGTTCAGACTCAACTTTTGAAAACAGTTCACGGACGCTTCCCAACATGGATGCTGCTCTATTGCTTATTCAACTTCAAGACCTCTGAAAACAGTTTACGGATTCTCCAAACATAGATGTCAATCTATTGCTCATTCAGAACCCCCCAGTTTAGAAATGTTCCAAAACATGGACACCTTTCTGATACTCATGTCTTTCACCTACAACATACATTCCAGATGGCATCTCTAAGCCCATCCTCCTACCAACAACTTCCAGATGGCATCTCTAAGCCCATCCCCCGACAAGATTCTGTCACATCCCTAGATGGCATCTCTAAGCCCATCTCCAAATGGCATCTTTAAGCCCATTCCCTCAAACTACACTTTGACGAGTGCAAATTTTTTTGGGCACTCTAGTGTCCAATCTCCTTTTACCTTCGAGTCGCGAACGGCAAACTTGCCAATCTAACTCTTCAGGTTCAAGAAGATTGAACAGGGGAAACTGTTGTACCCCAAAATTTGCCCTCTCTTTTCCACAAGAAATCACAGCTTCGGGCTTTTCCTGACTTTTCAGATTGGCTCAAGAATCAGTCAAGCAGACTTTTTCTTATCAGTCTATCCAAATTAGGGTTTTCATGGACTCTGGAACAGTTCAAGCAGATTGCTAGGGTTTGTTTGAGTTTGGCTTAGGGTTTGATCAAGCATATGTTTCTTTGACAGAAAATCTAACATTAGGGTTTGCACGCGCATTTTCAGAAGAATTTGAATCCACCGTGTCTTAATTGACTGTCACTTGGTTTTGACGTTTGTTCAAAATTTCTGTCTCAACATCAGGGATAAAAGCTGGGGCATTTGAATTGAGAATTTGCAGTGTTTGGTTTAATCAGTAAAATAAAGAACATATGGACGTTTGTTTGATTAACTGTGCAATGTTTTGGATTATTCGGAATGCCGGACGTTTATTGATTATTTATCATTTCTAAGTTAAAATTATTGGATATTGTCCAGTTATTATAATTCAAGAAATATAAATAATTAAATAAACAATTGAAGAGGAATTAAAAGAGAAATCTGACAAAAAAGATTTGTTTATTCATTTTAAATTGTTTGTCACAGATATTATTTGAATACTGTAAATGAATTTACAGTTATTTACATTAATATTATTACAAATAATTAAAATGAAATAAAGCTATATCCTAAATGTCTTGAAATCTTCATCTTCTAATTGCATCCATTGCTCAATTGACATTTACCTGCAAAAAAAAAGAAGGAAGTCAAACACAGATGAATTAAAGGTATTTTCTCAGGCAGATAAGTAAAGACTCATCATTAAAAGTGATTGGCCGGAATCAGTTGTTCACCCTCTCTGCAAATCTCAAGAAATACTCTTGGTTCACAAAGAGGGAAAGAGAAATATGCTTGCAAAAAAAATATGAAATGCACAAGGCTACTGAATATGCCAAATACAAAGTTGCAAAGTTCAAATGGAACAAACGAGCAAAGCTGTCAACAAATTGCAAACTGTACATGGCAAACTAAGTTACCAAGAGATGTCAACCAAACTGAAATGTCAAAACAAAACCAAATTTCATTGTTCAAAATGTCAACAAAGCTGTCAAACTGTCAAAAGGCTGTTAATAAATATCAAAGCAATGCAGAAAATCTGGGACAAGTACAAAATGCAGAGGAAAGAAACAATGCAAGCAATATATTCAAACATTAATCATTTTCAAGGCCAATACATTTTCATAGCAAGTACAGTCTAAAGCAATAAAAAAATGCTTTTTATCTATGGAGAGAGAAAGAGAGGAAGAAGTGGAGAGGCTTACAGGCAGGCATAGATATATAAAACAAAAGATATACCAGAACAAGAAGGAGGGGGCAGAACCACATAACAGAAATAACACAAAGCTTGTAACCTCACAACTGTGTCAAAAACTTCAAGCCTCATGCCTGCCTGAACATATAACACAAATTGCCTCCAACCTGTTCTAAGCCAACAAACAGCTAGCCTAAAAAACTAACAGCCTCAAGCCTCTAACCTGCTTCAAACACAAGCCCTTTCAAAACCTGTGTCAAGCAAACAAACTGAATCAAAGCCAGTCAAAAACCTGCTTGCCTCTAACCTGCTTCAAACAGAAGCCCTTTCAAAACAAGCCTCAAGCCTGTTTCAAAACTGTTTCAACATGCTGAAAGGAAAAACAGATACAAGCCTTAAAGCCTGTAAAATATCGAGCCTTGAAGCCTATCAACACAAACCAAACTACCTGCTAAGCTTCAATAAAGAACCTGTCTGTCCCAACCACCAAGCCAATCCAAATAACAAAATATACAGAATCCCAACACCCTCAGAGCAACCTCATCATAGGGTCAACAATAACCTAAACATACTCAGATTCAAACATCATCATCATAGACAGGAGCTCACTTAAAGCCAAGAAAGGAAAAAAGGACAGAAGCAAGAACACTGAAGCATCTCAGAAACTCAGATATCATAATCAAAGGCAATTGAAGCAAGCAATTCAGAGGTTTGAAACACAACAACAAGCATCACATAGGTAAGCGACCAGAAGAGGAAAAGAAGCAAATAGGCAAGCGTTTTCAGATTTTTACAGCATCATCACTAAACGAGGGAATAAAGATACAAAGGTACCAGATTTCCAGCAAAGCTCATCAGCATCATACTCCCTCCGCCTCCGGCCGCCTAAGACGCCTCCAGTCCATTCCTCTGTCTCCAACAAAGATATCATCCTCTTCCTTTTCACGCACCTCAAACAGAAACAAATAACACCAAATAATAACATAAAGATCAGAGCAAGGAAATGATTAATCATGCAAATCCGAAAAATCCTAAATATGGTTAGAAGAAGAAATCGTTACCTTACAACATCGACTGGATACGACCATGGGGAGAGGAGAGACGAACGGTGGCGCCTGGTGGCCATAGGCAGCAAGAAAATTTGTTCAGAAACCATGGCTCAAGGAGAACGAAGGAGACGATGAAGGGAATGGCGCCGCTCTAAGCCTGTAACCCTAATCCAGAAATAAAACAAAACATTGAAAACCCTAAAACAATTGTCAAAACTATTTGGGCTTTTCCCCATCATCTGCTTAAGCCCAACCTTCTGGCGCCTTACCCCCCTTCCTTTTTCTTACTATTTTTTTTTTATTTTGTTTCTTTGGGCCAAGAACATTTTTTAGGCCCATTTAATATTTTATCCATTTTTTTCATTTGTTTCAAACTAATACTATTTTCTCTATCACTTTATTTTTTATAAATAACTTATACTAATATTTTTTGCTAAATAAGAATGATACATTAATTTCCTTTTTTTTTAAAAAATGTTTATTAATACTTTTTTATCACATTTAAGAGTAAATAAAAATAGGATTTTTTCTAACTTAAATAATTTTCTTTTTTTAGAATTTTTGTTTAATAAGTCTTTGTATATAAACTAAAATACATAAGCATTCATTTTTCTTAAACTTAAAACATTTTTCTTTTTCTTTTAATTAAAACTTTTGTTCATATAACATTAACAAAAAACAAAAAAGATAATAATACTTAATAAATACATATTTGCATCACTTGTAAATAATCACATACACTTTCACAAATACTCTTGATACATTGCTTTTATTCTTATACATTGCTATATTTTACATTGAGAATACGATTCAATTTGGTTGTAAATATTATTTGGACACTACTATCCTGATAAGTCTTCCCCATTTGTAAATATTTGTACCCCCATCCCCGAATACTTATTTGTAATAGCTTAGACTTTAAATTCCCGCAATTTATCGCTTTCTATATACTGTATAGTAATTAGGGTTTGTATGCGAAGATTCAAAAGCAACCGCTAGATAACCTAATACAAGACAAATGCATGACAATCAATACACAATTCATACTTGCACCCCTAGGGTAATCCCACTCGTTGCCTTCAAAAATGGGCCATGTTGCATGTTGAGTTTCTTTGGCAAAACAAAACAAATCAAATGATCATAGTCCCTCGATGACGCTTTCGAAGTTGCCTAAACAAAATGATCATAGTTCCCTCAAGCAAATTGCCAAAGATACTTGACACTATTGCATCCATGGTCTATACGATGACCCGCGCCCGTCCCGTTAACATCCTAACACAAGATTGTCCACCAAATACAATGGTGGAATAATACTGTTAAAAGGGTTAAAACATAGGAAAGATCTTTGAGTAAATTTAGGGGTAGACAACTCTTAGTTACTTGATCAAACTTGCAAAACACACTTTCCTACTTTCAAAACACACTCCACAACACAACTTTCAAAAACAACTTTCAAAACCTTGAAACATCTTTTCGAAAAGATAAACATCTTTGTAAAACATTCGAGTAAAGAATTGTTACAACTGTTTCCTAGACAAGGCATCTTTTTCAAAACATTTTCAAAAACACACACACACACACCACCATTTCAAGCAATTGAAAATCAAAGGCAAGTGATCTAAAACAAGTAACTAAGAGCCCATGGATAACCATGGATGAAAAGGGTGCTAATACCTTCCCTTTTCATAATCTACCCCCTGAACCAACGAAAACATCTCAAAGGTTTTTCCTGTGCTTTTTAACCTTTCCTTTAGGATAAAATAAAAAGTCGGTGGCGACTCTTGCTAAACCGAACAAGTGCGAATACAAACGCAAAACCTCAAGTCAGTTCTCCCACCGTAGCACACTAACATCTTAACAATAATTTATTTCGCTCATTTAAAAATGTATAATAGTTTATTTCAAATTATTTGTTGTGATACGGTGGGAGAACTGACTTGAGGTTTTGCGTTTGTGTTTGCATTTGTTCGGTTTAGCAAGAGTCGCCACCGACCTTTTATTTTATCCTAAGGAAAGGTCAAAAAGCACAGGAAAGACCTTTGAGATGTTTTCTTGGGTTTGGGGAGTAGATTATGAAAAGGGAAGGTGCAAGCACCCTTTTCATCCATGGTTATCCATGGGCTCTTAGTTACTTGTTTAGATCACTTGCTTTTGCTTTTCAATTGTTTGAAATGGTGCTTTGTGTGTGGTTTTGAAAGATTTTTTGAAAAGAGGCCATCATTGTGGAAACCTTTGTAATGATTCTTGTTTGAATGTATACAAAGGTGTTTTTGTCTTTTGAAAAGATTTCAATGTTTGAAAGTTTGTTTTAGGAAATGTTTTAAAATTGTGTTGTGAAGTGTGTTTGAAAATAACAAGGATGTTTTACAAGCTTTTGATCAAGTAACTAAGAGTTGTCTACCCTATTTTACTCAAAGATCTTTCCTAATGTTTTTAACCCTTTTGACAGTGTTATTTAACCATTGCATTTGGTGAACAACCTTGTGTTAGGATGTTAAACGGGACATGCGTGGGTCATCGTATAGACCATGATAGCAATTGTGTCAAGTATCTTTGGAAAATTTTTTAGGGACTTAATCATTTTGTTTAGACAACCAAGATAGCGTCATCGAGGGACTATGATCTTTTGTTTTGTTTTTGTTTTGTTTTTGTTTTGCCAAAGTACCTAACATGCATATCATGACCCATTTTTGAAGGCAACAAGTGGATTGTAACCCTAGGGGTGCAAGTGTGTATTGTGCTTGATTTTCATGCATATTTGTCTTTGATTAGGTCAAACTACTTGTTGATTTTGGATTTTTTGCATACAAACCCTAATTCTCTAATCATGGCATAATTGAAAGCGTAAAGTGCGAGAATTAAAAGTCTAAGCTATTACAACATGATTATGGGGATGGGGGTACAATCTTTGAATGGGGAGGTATTTGACAAGAAATATAAACCCTAGTTTACTATTACATCCAAATTGAATTCACAACGCATAAATATTAAATGGATAATATTTAAATAAACAAAACTAAATAAATATATCAAATAATATGGATTATGCAAAATGATTTTTTGTTTATTTATGCATGTAAAAATATTTAATATAAAAAATAAAGAAATAAATAAAAGACTTATTTTATTTGGTTAAGGGGTAAAACCCTAATTTTGTTTAAGAAAATAAATATGTTAATTATTTTATTTATATACAATAAAAATAAAATATTATATGTAAAAAAGTAAAAAAGGTATTTATTAAGTATATTTGATAATAAAAATAAAAGTGTAATATTTTATATTTTTATGCTAAAATATCTAATAAAATAAAAGTATATATATATATATATATATATATATATATATATATATATATATATATATATATATATATATATATATATATATATATATATATATATATATATATATATATATATATATATATATATATATATATATATATATATATATATATATATATATATATATATATATATATATATATATATATATATATATATATATATATATATATATATATATATATATATATATATATTATATTAAATACGATAAACTAAAATAAAATATGTACAAAAATAAAGTATATTTAGGAAAATATTTTTAATGTGAATAAGAATAAAGAACAAAAATAAAAGTATAAATTATATATATTTTTCAAGTCTTAATAAATAATATAAAAGTATTTAAATGCTTTTTATGTTAGAAAAATAAAAATAAAATGCAAAATAAATGTGAAAAAATTATGAAAATATTTTTGAGCATTTTTTATATTTGGAAATAAATAAATAAAATCAGAAATGAAAACAAAAATGCAAAAATATAAAAATACAAGAAATTGGGCCAGGGGGTGCAAAAAGGAAAAGAGGGGGTGTCAAGAGTGAGCCAGGCCAAGCCCAGCCCACCACTTCATCTTCAACCTTCAGCTTTTGGATAACGCGCACGTGCCCTGTACAAACTTGGACATCCTGCATACGAGCTCTATTGCAAAAACACATAACACCAAACTTGTAGAGAATTTCAAGACGATTCCAACCATATAAAAAACTAATCCTAACTCTCAAAGACCAGAGAGAATTTCTCTGGCCCTAAAATCTGACCTAGTTTTTTCAGCATGTTAATGGATGAAATTCTCCTAGCACACTTAATATAAATGAAAACTGAGCATATGTACAGATTCATGGCATTGAATACTACATTTTTTATTCACAAACCTAAAGCTAAACGTTCCTAAATAGAGAGATAGGAAGTGGACAAAAACCTGTTTCAATTGAATTCGTATAGGGAAATGTAATGCTTTTCCACAAGTCTTGAGATGTCTGGGAGCTTGCTTGAACTTCACTTGACCTTTTCTAATAGCTAGCTTGCCTTGAATGTCCTTGAATCAGCCTATGGAACTCAACCTGCACAAGCTCAAAGTGAAAATGGCAAACACTGTAAATGGAGTTACAGTTGGTATTTGAGGTTTGGGATAGCTTGGGTGAGTTGAATGGAAGGTGTTTGAAGAAACTTGGGGCAAAACGCACGAGCCAAATGAGCTATGGGACTCAAGTTGCAGAACCTGCCCTGTTTTACCAAAGGAATGTGATTTCTATCTATGGGGTGTTTAGAGGCTCAAGCAATCGTGTTTCTAGCTCAAAGGGGTGTGAGAAAGATGTTCAAACTGTTTGCATAAGTTGGTATTGGCTGGTTTTCAAGTTCTAAAGTTTTGGACAAGTTTCTTGTTTTTGAAGTAAGAATGTGAAAGTGATTGGAACAGGCCTGTACAGGCTATCAAATACCTTGTGAACTCTGCCCTTGGCCCCTCTAATTTGTGGATTTGTTTTGCTGCAAGTGATCTTGGACCAATGCTCAAGGATTGTGTCTTGACATAAAGCATACTTAAGCAAAAATGGAAATTTTCCTTTTTCTACTTAGGGCTTAATTTTGTGTACAATGTCCAAATGACCAAAACAAAAGCTTAGACTGATGGATTTGCATTTAATTATGGAGTGTGAAGTGGTTTAGAGGCCTGCAAACTAGTGTAAGGCATGTTGACTTCAAAATGCAACTTGAGTGAACATGAATATGCCATGGAGGAAAAGTGAGTTTTTTCCAACTTCAAGCCTTCGATTCTCCCTAACCACAAATGTGTTTGAGGAGTTCTTGAACAATTTGGAAATATTGCAACATGCCCTATAATCCATATTTGAAATGAAACTTGAGATTCCAAGTTGAACTATGTGAAAAATGGTCAAGAAGATAGGTCAAAATCCTGCCTAAACTAGGGCAAAATTTCACTAAGTTAAAAGTTTTAGGGACCCTTGTTCCAAAAAATCATAACTTGAGATCCAATATTCTTTTGAGAAAACTTTGTGAATCAAAGTTGTAGACTTTGTGGAGGAATACAACTTTCATGTTGGAGGTTTTGTTTGAATCCAAATGCATCATGGTGAAAATGTTGGGCAAAGTTAGGAAAAATTAAGAAAATTTCATAACTTAGAAAAATTCTAAGTTATGAAAATTTTCAACTTTAAACCCTAATTTGCAATTTTGGGTTTCTTGATGAACAAGTTTCATATTTTGACACATCTTGATAAAAAATGAACCTTGGCTCTTGATTTTGACCAAAAGGTCAAAGTTTGACTTTTCAGTGTATAGTCAAATTTTGATCAATTGACTGAAAAATCCATTTGTCAATCCAATGCAATTGAGGTCTTTTGAACTTGTTGAATAGGTCAAGATGATGTCATTGAGTCCTTGAGTTCATGGTTGATCCTAATTTGCCATTGGCTAGGTCAAAAAAGTCAAAAATTGCCTTTGTACAGTCAAAACCCTAATAATGACCATTTTGCCCTTTTGGTGATCTGATCAAATTTCTTGTGGATTTGTGGTCCAAACTTGATCAAATGGTTCATATGAGTTCATAATGTTGATGTGGGTCAAAATTCATGAGGTTTGACTGTAAATTGGCCACAGTTGACTTTTTCCCCAATACAGCTAATTTCTAGGTCAACTGTCCAATTGACTGGGCAAAAATTTGATTCAAGGCTTGAAACTTAGTATGGGCAAACTTATGAGTCCAACATGAAGTGTGAAAGTCACTTTGGGCATTGTAAGTCAAAAAATCCCTGTGCAAACTCAAACCATAATTTAGGTCATCAGTGTCAGGAGATGTCTTGAGCAAGGCAAACCCTAGCTTGATCTTGAGTTTAAAGAGCCTTGTGATGAGAAAAGTTGATAGAATGAGAGGGAAAATTTTGGGGTACAACAGTTTCCCCTGTTCAATCTTCTTGAACCTGAAGAGTTAGATTGACAAGTTTGCCTTTCGTGACTCAAAGGTAAAAGAGGATTGGACACTAGAGTGCCCGTAAATTTGCACTCGTCAAAAATGTAGCTGAGGGAATAGGCTTAAAGATGACATTTGGAGATGGTAGAATCTTGCTGGAGATGGGCTTAAAGATGCCATCCAAAATTGTTTATTGAAAATTAGGAGAATGAACGTCAGAATGGTATCCGTGTCTGGAACGTATCTGAGTTGTATCTGGAGATTTGATTTGTATGAGCAAATGAATGACGTCCGTGTCTGGAGCATATCCAAGCTGTAACTATATTTGGTTCTTGAATGAATATCAGAATGACTGCCGTGTCTAGAGTGTATCTATATTATATCCGAGATCTGAAATCTGAATAAGCGATAGAAAGACATCCGTGTCTGGAATATCTCTGAGATGGGGAATAGGTTTGAACGAGTGACAGAATGGCAACCATGTCTGGAGAGTATCTGGACTGTATCTGAAGTTTGAGATCTGTATGAGTAGAAGAATGAATTCCATGTCTGGAGTGTATCTGAACTGTAACTGGGACCTGGACAAGTGATAGAATAACTTCCGTGCCTGGAGTGTATTTGAACTTGAATTTGATAGTTGAATCTGAATGAGAAATAGAATGGCTTCCGTGTTTGGAGCATATCTAGTCTGTATCTGATTGCTGAAGTCTGAATGAGTAGCAGAATGACCGCCGTGTTTGGGGTGTATCTGTACTGTATCTGAAATCTTTGAATATTTGTTAAAGATAGCTTTTAATCTTATCCTGAAAAGGGTAAAAATGTTAGCTAAAACACAAAGTTATGTTGTATGATATGTATGATGCAATAAAATGTACTCTATCAATGTTTATGATATATGAATGTAATGTGTGAACATGTAGGCTGATTAGCTGTCTTGCTGAGGAAAATAAATCCTTGATAACCGGAGATAATGAACTCTTTGACTGCTGCTGGGGATTCAAAAATCTTTGATTGTTGAAACTGAGAATGTCCTTTGGACTACTGCTGAGGATTGAAAATCCTTGGTGACTAGTGGGGATTAACAAAAGTTCTGACTACTTGTGTGGGGAATTAAAACCTGGGAGGCTTCAACTTGGAGAAGTGAGAACAAGAATCTTCGTTCTACTGGGAAATAACTTTGTGGGGGAGAAAGCTTATCCTGTTGGGGAAATCAGGAGTTTGGGTCGTAGGCCAATCTACTGGGGAATCCTGTTTTGTTGAGAACTTCGATTGGGATATCTATTTCAAGGTTTTGACTTTGTTGAGGATCTGAAAGACATATTGCAGGGGATTTCTTCCGGGATAGCACAAAGACGTCTTCCTATACTTTCAACCTATCAGTAATTATCCTTTCTTATTCCGTTTTATTTGTAAGTAGTGATTATGTTCAAATGCATATGCTCATTTTAATAAATCATTGGACGTTTTCAAATAAAACATAAGTGTAAAAAGAAAGAAAAAGGAAAACAAATTTCTGCACTTTGAAGTAACTTTGTGTGATACGGTGGGAGAACTGACTGTGGTTTTGCGTTTGTTTTCGCAAATGTTTCGGTTGAGCAAGAGTCGCCACCGACTTTTTATTTTATCCTAAGGAAAGGTTTAAAAAGCACAGCAAAAACCTTTGAGATTTTTCTTGGGTTCGGGGAGTAGATTATAGAAAGGGAAGGTATTAGCACCCTTTCTATCCATGGTTATCCATGGGCTCTTAGGTACTTTCTTAGATCAACTTGCCTTGGTTTTCAATTGTTTGAAATGGTGCTCGGTGTGTGGTTTTGAAAATGTTTTGAAAAGATGCCTTGTATAGGCTACCCTTGTAACAATTCTTTACTCGAATGTTTTACAAAAGGTGTTTTGTCTTTTGAAAAGATGTTTCAAGGTTTTTGAAAGTTTGTTTTGAAAGTGTTTGTGAAGTGTGGTTTGAAATTAGGCAAGTGTTTTCTTTGCAAATTGACAAGTACTTAAGAGTTATCTACCCTAAAGTTTTCTCAAAGATTTTTGTTATGTTTTAAACCTCTTGACAATTTTGTTCCACCATTGCATTTGGTGGACAACCTTTCATTAGGAGGTGAAAGGGACGGGCGCGGGTCATCGTTTAGACCATAATTGCAATAGTGTTAAATGTCTTTGGGCAATTTTTCTTTGAAAGGGATTTGATCATTTTAGGCAACTTTTTGAAAGCGTCATCGAGGGACTTATGATCATTTGATTGTTTGTTTTACCCAAAGAAACCTAACATACAATATGGCCCAATTATTTGAAGGCAACAAAGTGGAATACCCTAGGGGTGCAAGTGTGAGATGTGTTGTCCATTTTCATGCTTGTTTATCTTGAGATTAGGTCAAACTATTTTGTTCGTTTTATTCGCATACAAACCCTAATTCTAGCATGGTATGTTTAGAAAGCATTAAAGTGCGAAATTTAAATTCCTACACTATTACAACACAATAATATGGGGAGGGGGTACAAATGTTTCAAATGGGGGTTATTTAGACAAGAAATTAAACCTAGCTATTACATCATTTTCTTTGAATATTTATAATATAATTAAAGGCATAAATTAAATGGAAATGAAATAAAATATGCAAGAATGCAAAAAAGGTTTTTTTATATGTATGAAAAAAAGTATTATTTATGCTAAATGAATAAAATATAAAAAAAAGTATTTTTTGGAGTATTTTCATATTTAGGTCAAAACCCTAGTTTACAAAATAAAATGCATTATTTATTCAATACACATAATATTTATTATTTACATACAAAATAAAATAAAAATATAGTATATTTGTAAAAATGTATTTTTAATGTTAAATATTAATAAAATAAAATATATATATTTTTGGTATTTTATTCCAAGTGTACTAATGTATAAGTATATTTATTTATATTATTTACAAAATATGTATTATATATACTAATTAATAATATTTAATATTTAATAATAAAAAAAGTATTTTTTTCTATAAAATATTTTCAGAGAGTAGGACAAAATAAAAGTGTATAAAAATGTATTTGCACTATTTTAGTATTTTAAATAAAAAGTATATGTATTTATTTATTTGTGTACAAACTAAAAGAAAAATCAAATAAATACCTAATAAATTCAAAAATGGTGAGAAATTTTTTTTTTTATATTTTTAATATCATGAGAAAAAATAAATGAGTCAATTAAAAAAAGAAAAAGTAAAAAAACATTAAAAATAAACCAAATGGGCTCAGGGGGTTCAGAAGCAATTGTATGGTGCAAAAAGAAAAGTCAACACAAGCCCAGCCCATGAAGACCTTTCTTCAACCTCCAGCCTTCTGTTTGAACAAAAACACGCGCCACTTTCTTCCATTGCAAGGTCCTGATTCCTTGAGTTTTAGCAAAAACTTCCAACATCAAAACTGTTAAGCATCTTCTCACGAATTCACACATATAAAAAACATGTCTTAACTCTCAAAAATGAGAGAGAATTTCTTCTCTCCCAATTCTTAACCTAATTTTTGTTCAAAGTTCAAACATCAAATTCTCTAAGCATACATAATATAAATGAAATCTAATTATATGGGCATGTTCAGGGCAATGATTGTGACATATTCTCTTCACAAACCTAAAGCTAACAATGCCTAATAAGAGAGATACGAATTTAAAAACTTACCTGTTCAGTTGAAGTTCTATATGGCAATGGAGAAGCTTTCAATGCCAGGTGATGATTGGGATAGTTTCCTTGAGGTCCAAGGATGCTATTCCAAGCTTTACTTTGTCTTGAAAGCTTTTGAATCGTGCTAGAGCACTTCAACTGCAAAATGAAAAAGTGAAAATGGTGGAACTTGTTAGAGGGATTACAGGTTGTGTTTCAAGTCTTGGTTAGCTTGCACTGGTGCTAGGGAATGTGTGTGAACTGGTTTGGACAAGAAAACTTGAGAGGAATGAAAGATGGCACTCAAACTGCAGGCCTTGCCCTGTTCTTGCAGTTTGAAGGTGATTCTGGGATTGGGAGTGTATGAGGGATATTAGGGTCGTGTACTAGCTTGGTTGGGATGTCCTGGATCTGTTTTACAAGTTTGCTTAAGTGTTTGTAAGCTGATATGAGAGTTGTCCTACAAAATGCCAAGTTACTTACACTTTAAGCAACAAATGCCCAAGTTCAGTTCTAGGTCAGTAGAGGTCCCCTAATGTGCTGCATAATCTCTCCTTGATCAGAGTGTTTTGCTCATAATCTTGTGCCAATTAGATTTCATTTGTACTTGTGGATTTGCATCATGACATAAAGTGAGACTTTTGCAAAAATGGATATAATGCTTTATCTATAAATGGATTAATCTTCTAGGCAATGCTTGAACACACAAAACATGGTCTTGGCACAAATGTTTGGCATTAAATTTATGAGTGTAATTGAGATAAAAGGCCTGTAATCAAGTGGCATGCTGAGTTTTGAAAATGCATAGTGTTATGAACATGTAACTTGACCTAATCAAAAGTGAGTTTTTGCTATATTGTGAAATTCGATTCTCTCTAACCATGAGGTTGTTTGAGAAGTTCTTGGACATTTTGGAAAGCTTGGAATGTGTACTACAATCCATCTTTGAAATGAAAATTGAAATTCCAAGTGGAAGTGTATGGAAAATGGCCTTGAAGTTGGGTAGAAAACCTTGTCAAAATAGGTTAAAATTTCACTAAGTTAAGAATGGTTTAGTGCCCTTTGTTCAAAAATTTGTAACTTGAGATACAAGCCTCATTTGGGAAAACTTTGTGAATCAAAGTTATAAATTATGCAACAAGCTACAACTTTCATGTTTTGACTTTTGTTTGAATCCCAATGAATCTTGGTGAGAAAGTGGGGCAAAGTTGGGGAAAAATTAAGGTTTTTTATAACTTAGAAAAATTCTAAGTTATGAAAAATTCTCATTTCTAACCCTAATTTGCATTTTTTGATTTCTTGGTGAACAATTTTCATGATTTGGCATGTTTTGATGAAAAATGAATCTTGACTCTTGATTTTGACCAAAAAGTCAAAGTTTGACTTTTCAGTATACAGTCAAAATTGATCAATTGACTGGGAAATTCAACTGTCAATCTTGTGTACTTGGGATCTTTTGAGATTGTTGAGCATGTCAAGATAATTCCATGGGGTCCTTGAGTCCATATGTAAGCTTGGTTTTCCATTGGCTAGGTCAAACAGCCAAAAATTGCCTTTGTGCAGTCAAAACCCTAAAATGACCATTTTGCCCTTTTGGTGATCTGATCCAGTTTCTTGTGGAATTGTGATCCAAACTTGATCAAATGGTTCATAGGAGTTCATAATGTTGATGTGGGTCAATTTTCATGAGGTTTGACTATCAATTGGCCACAATTGACTTTTTCCCCAATACAGTTGATTTCTAGGTCAATTGTCCAATTGACTGGGCAAAACTTGGAATCAAGACTTGAAACTTGATGAGGATAAACTTGGGGGTCCAATATGAAGCCTGAAAGTCATCTTAGGCATTTTAGGTCAAAGCCCCTCTGTGCAAATACAAACCCTAATTTGGGTCAATAGTGCAAGGAGAAGTCTTGAGCAGATGAAACCCTAACTGGATCTTGATCTTCAAGGGCTTTGTGATGAGAAATCAATGAGAAATGAGAGGGCAAATTTTGGGGTACAACAGTTGCCCCTGTTCAATCTTCTTGAATCCGGAGAGTTAGATTGGCAAGTTTGCCTTTCGTGACTCGAAGGTAAAAGGAGATTGGACACTAGAGTTCCCGGAAATTTGCACTCGTCAAAGCAATGGATGCGGGAATGGGCTTAGAGATGCCATCTTGAGGGGTGACATAAACTTGTCGGGGATGGGCTTAAAGATGTCATCTGGAATGAGTATCAGGAAGGCGTCCATGCTTTGGACCATCTTCGAACCGGGGGTCTGAATAAGCAATAGATCGACATCTGTTGTTGGGAGGAATTCGTAAACTGTTTTCAAAGGTTGCATCTGAACAAGCGATAGATTAACATCCGTTGTTGGGAAGAATCCATAGACTGTTTTCAGAGGTCTTGAGAAGAAACTGAACAAGCGATAGGTTAACATCCGTTACTTGGCGAACCCGTAAACTGTTTTCAGAAATCTTGAAGTTGAATAAGCAATAGAGCAGCATCCGTTGTTGGGAAGCGTCCGTAAACTGTTTTCAAAGGTTGCATCTGAACAAGCGATAGATTAACATCCGTTGTTGGGAAGAATCCATAGACTGTTTTCAGAGGTCTTGAGAAGAAACTGAACAAGCGATAGGTTAACATCCGTTACTTGGCGAACCCGTAAACTGTTTTCAGAAATCTTGAAGTTGAATAAGCAATAGAGCAGCATCTGTTGTTGGGAAGCGTCCGTAAACTGTTTTCAAAGGTTGCATCTGAACAAGTGATAGATTAACATCCGTTGTTGGGAAGAATCCATAGACTGTTTTTAGAGGTCTTGAGAAGAAACTGAACAAGCAATAGGTTAACATCCGTTACTTGGCGAACCCGTAAACTGTTTTCAGAAGTCTTGAAGTTGAATAGGAACCGGTGTAGGGTTGTTTGATGATGAGTCCGTGTAAAACTGCATCTGAAACTGTTAAGGATAGCTTTTTATTCTTATCCTGAAAAGGACAAAATGTTATCTAAACACAAAATTATGTTGCATGAAATGTATGATGCAATATATGTTATATCAATGTTTATGATATGAATGTAATGAGTGCGCATGTAAGCTGATGAGCTATCTTGCTGAGGATAAATGAATCTTGGACGGCCGAAGATAAAAGAATTTTGACTGCTGCCGAGAAAATAATTCCTTGGCTGTTGCTGGGGAACCAGGAGCTTGGGTTGTATACCAAGCCTCTGGGGAATTCCTGATGACTTCTATCGGGGAGTACCAATCTAGTAGACTCATACTGGGGATGCAAGACTGAGAATCTTCAGTTCGGCGGGAAGTAATTCTGGCGACTTCACTGGGGAACCCAAGATTTGTTTTCCTAAAACTCCGCGGGGAGAAGGTTCATTAGTCTGGCTTCGCTGGGGATTCTGAAACTTAAACTCTGGGGGGAATTGAATTCCGGGGGACCCTCTGGCTGGGGGATTGTAAAGGTAAGTTACGTTGGGGAATTTTGATGAACTCCGCCGGGGAATTTTGACGAACTCCGCTGGGGATAGGAAGAGTTTTGGAGAGTGCGATCTTCCATGATTGTTAGCTGAGGATAACCCAGTTATAAGCCCTTGTGAGAAATAACTTTGAATAAAACTCGGGAGAGACGTCCGTACTCCGTAGGGGATAAGCTTCCAGAATCTACTAGGGATTTCCTTTGAAGGGGTATCAAGATATCCAATTGTACCTTTGACTTATCAGTAATCCTCTTTCTTGGTTCATAAAGAAATGATTATGTTCAAATGCATATGCCTATTTAACAAAACATTGGACGTTTCTCAAAATAAAACAAACAGTGCAAGAGAAAAGAAAAGGAAATGACACAAACTTCTGGGAAAAGTATTTGTATTGATTTTCTATAAGTATATTTATACAAAGGAGACAATCATCCTAGTAAGAGGATTTTGTCGTAAATATTGAAAGATTTATACAAAATAAAGATGGCTATGTGAAATAATTCCATGGGATTTCATCCTGCTATAGCTTTCATAACTCTGAATATCTGTCCATTCAATGCTTCGTTTGACGATGACTGGATTGATCAGAAGCCTGGGACCGGTTGATGAAGAGATTGTCCTTGAAGTGATCCGACGAGACATAGTCATACGCTTTAATTCCCTAACTTTTGCCTGAATCGCCCTTTCGGGTTTTCGATCCACCGGGAAACCCCTTTTTGCCCAAGCCGCCCTTTCGGGTTTTCAACTTGCCGGGTGTACAGATTTTTTTGTTTTTATCCCTAATTTTTGCCTGAACCGCCCTTTCGGGTTTTCGATCCACCGGGATGCCCATTTTTGCCCAAGCCGCCCTTTCGGGTTTTCAACTTGTCGGGTTATTTTATGCGTATTATCTTTTGACTATATCTGCGTTCGCAGGGTGCGGCAAATCGTCGCCGTCCATGGTGGTCAGGATCATTGCACCACCAGAAAACATGCTCTTGATCACAAATGGTCCTTCATATGTAGGAGTCCATTTGCCCCTGGATCACTTTGCGGCAAGATAATCCGCTTGATTACGAGATCTCCGACTCGGTACACTTGGCGTCTGACTTTCTTATTGAAGGCCTTGATCATCCGTTTTTGATATGTCTGACCATGGCATATAGCAGCGAGTCGCTTTTCGTCGATCAGGTTGAGTTGATCAAGTCGGGTTTGTATCCAATCATTTTCATTCAAACCTGCATCCTTCATAATCCTTAGAGAAAGGATCTGAACTTCCATAGGCAAAACAGCTTCCATGCCATAAACCAAAGAAAATGGGGTTGCCCCAGTTGAAGTACGCATCGTCGTACGGTATCCATGCAGAGCAAACGGCAACATTTCATGCCAGTCTTTGTAAGTGACTGTCATTTTCTGAATGATCTTCTTAATGTTTTTGTTCGCAGCTTCAACAACACCGTTCATCTTCGGCCGATAGGGAGATGAATTGTGATGATAAATCTTGAACTGTTCGCACAAAACGGTGATCATTGTGTTATTCAGATTTGTACCGTTGTCTGTGATGATCCTGTCTGGAACACCATACCGACATATGAGGTTTTGCTTGATAAAGCGGGCAACCACATTTTTAGTAACAGAGGCGAAGGAAGCTGCTTCGACCCATTTGGTGAAATAGTCAATGGCAACCAGGATGAAGCGATGTCTGTTGGAAGCCGTGGGCTTGATCTCTCCAATCATATCAATGCCCCACATTGCAAAGGGCCACGGAGCAGTCAGGACGTTGAGAGGAACCAGAGGGATATGAACTTTGTCAGCATAGACTTGACACTTGTGGCAAGTACGGGAATGTTGATGGCAGTCAGCTTCCATGGTAGACCAGTAATAGCCTGCCCTTAGGATCTTCTTAGCCATTGTATGACCGCTCAAGTGAGTGCCAAATGTGCCGCTGTGTATATCAGTCATGATCAACTCTGCTTCAGCTTTATCTACGCATCGGAGTAATACACAATCATGGCCTCGTTTGTAAAGGATGTCGTTGCTCAGGAAGAACTTAGCAGCGAATTTCCTTAAGAACTTCTTGTCATTTACGGAAGCTCCTTCAGGATAATCTCTAGTCTCGAGATACCTTTTGATTTCATGGAACAAGGGTTGTTCCACTACTTCTTCGGTATTAATCTCGTGACAATGCGCAGGTTCATCCATTCGCTCAATGGTGATTTGGGGAGCCTCGTTATCCCAGTTGAGTTTAAACATGGAGGACATTGTGGCTAGAGCATCTGCTAGCTGATTCTCTTCTCGCGGGAAATGCTCGAAGGTGATTTGCTCGAAATGAGGCAACAATGTCAGGACATGTTCTTTGTATGGGATAAGATTAGGATGCTTGGTATCCCACTCTCCTTTGATTTGACTGATATTCAAAGCCGAGTCCCCAAATACGATCAAAGATTTGATCCCCAAGTCTATAGCAGCCTTGAGACCAAAGATGCAAGCTTCATACTCAGCCATGTTGTTTGTGCAGCTGAAGCAAAGTCGGGCCGTGAAAGGAGTGTGACAACCTTCCGGAGAAATGAGTACTGCGCCGATACCATTTCCAAGTGCATTTGAAGCACCATCAAAGTACAGGGTCCATCGGGATCCCTTTTCGGGTCCGTCATACGGTCCGTTACCTTCAATGTTGTCCAAATTCATGATGTCCTCGTCCGGGAAATCAAATCTCATGGGTTGATAATCTTCGATAGCCTGATGAGCTAGATGGTCAGCTAGTACACTCCCTTTTATAGCTTTTTGGGTGGTGTACTGGATGTCATACTCAGTTAAGATCATTTGCCATCTAGCTATCCTTCCAGATAAAGCGGGCTTTTCGAAGATATACTTGATAGGATCCATTTTGGAAATCAACAAGGTAGTATGAGTCAACATATACTGTCTTAGTCGGCGACCAGCCCATACCAAAGCGCAGCAAGTTTTCTCGAGCAGTGAGTAGCGAGTCTCACAGTCGGTAAACTTTTTGCTAAGGTAATAAATAGCATGCTCTTTTCGACCAGACTCGTCATGCTGGCCCAAAACACACCCCATTGAGTTATCCAAGACGGTCAAGTACATGATCAATGGTCTTCCTTCGACGGGCGGCATCAGAATAGGAGGTTCTAGCAAATACCCCTTGATTCTATCAAAAGCAGCTTGACAATCGTCGTTCCACTCGACTACCTGATCTTTTTTCAAGAGTTTGAAAATTGGTTCACAGGTAGAAGTCAGATGTGAGATGAATCTGGCAATATAGTTTAAGCGCCCCAAGAATCCTCTAACTTCCTTCTCAGTACGGGGAGCAGGCATCTCTTGTATTGCTTTTACTTTTGCGGGATCGACTTCAATGCCTTTGTTGCTTACAATGAATCCCAGGAGTTTACCAGACCTAACTCCAAAAGTGCATTTACTTGGATTCAGCCTGAGCTTGTATTCTTTTAATCTGGCAAACAACTTCTCTAGATGTTCAAGGTGCTCTTCCTCTGTTTGTGACCGAGCTATCATATCGTCTACGTAAACTTCAATCTCATGATGTATCATATCATGAAATAAAGCTACCATGGCGCGTTGATAAGTTGCCCCTGCGTTCTTCAGCCTGAACGACATCACCTTGTAACAGAAAGTGCCCCATTGTGTGACAAAAGTTGTTTTCTCCATATCCTCGGGGGCCATTTTGATTTGATTGTAGCCCGAGAATCCATCCATGAAGGAAAACACTTTATGCTGAGCTGTATTGTCGATCAAGATGTCAATATGAGGTAGCGGGAAATCATCTTTAGGGCTGGCCCTATTCAAATCCCGGTAGTCCACACACATCCTGACTTTGCCATCTCTCTTAGGTACTGGCACAATGTTAGCGACCCATTGGGGATAGGACGTAACAGCCAGAAAGCCAGCATCGAATTGCTTCATTACTTCTGCTTTGATCTTTTCAGACATGTCAGGCCTCATTCGGCGAACTTTTTGCTTGATCGGTGGACAGTCTTCTCTTGTGGGGAGACGGTGAACCACAATGTCCGTGTCTAAACCCGGCATGTCTTCATAAGACCAAGCGAAGATTTCAACATACTCATTCAACAACTGTATCAGGCTTTCCTTGACATTTGGTTTCAAATTGGCACCCACTTGCACCTCCTTCCGGTCTTCCTCGGTCCCTAAGTTGACAGTTTCTAATGGCTCTTCATGCGGTAAGATGGCCCTTTCCTCTTGTTGCAGAAGTCTGGCTAGTTCCCCGGGTACTTCACAACCTTCGTCATCTTCGTACTCGGCTAGATTGACCAGATCTTCAGAGTTATTGAAAGATATAGCAGAATAGTCACCCATGGAATCCAGAGTGGATGGGTACCTGCATTGGTGAGTGTGGGTGTGTGTAAGGGATAGCCATCCTTAAACAAAAATGCAAAAGGAAAGAAAATGAACACAAGCAGTTTATCAAATGAAAAACGTCCAATGAATCATTAAACATGGCATATGGATATGAAAAATAATCAAAACCCTTACAAGTGGACCTACATGCCCCGGGCAAGGCAGGAGGTGAAAAGATAGTGCACGGATTGTTTGAAAGTAAATATTACAGACCAAATAAGAAATGTTTAACAGATAAATTACCGATGAATAAAAGTGATGGGGACAAAGTCTTTTGCCTCCCAGTTGCTCAATCCTCCTTTGACAGTTGGATAAATCCACTCTTCAATGTTGCTCTCCTTGTCTTCATCCTCCAAGGCGTTGATTCCGTAGGGAGAAATTTTGACTGGCGCTCTTTCAATCTTCGAACGACGCATAGCTTTCTGGCCTGCGGCTGTGAACCCTAATCCAAATTTTTCGGTCTTATGTGGAATATCAGGTAACTGCCCCCATGCTGAATTCTTCCCTTCCTTTATTGCGGCTCTTGCATCCTCCAGAGACGCCATCCTGGCCATCTGTCTCGGTGTCTCAGCTGCCAACTTTGCTACTGATATTTCAGGAAGGACTTCTTCGAAATGTTGAAACGGTGTCTCAATGAACTCTCCTTCAACCTCCACATACCGGAAAGAATTTAAGTGGCTAATCATGTACTCTTCTTCGCCATGGACAATAATGATCTTTCCCTTGACAGGATACTTCAACATCTGATGTAAGGAGGAGGTGACTGCCCCAGCATGGTGTATCCAAGGTCTACCCAGCAAGCAAGAGTATGATGGACGGATGTCCATCACATAGAAAGTGGATTTAAACACCTCAGTACCTATCTTGATGGGAATTTCAACCTCTCCATGGACCATTCTCTTCGAACCATCGAAAGCTCTGACAACAATATCGCTCGGCTTCAATTCCAACCCTTCACAATCTAGTCGGTCCAAGGCCTTCTTAGGCAAAACATTCAGCGATGAACCAGTGTCGACCAAGACGTGCGCGAGAGTAGTTCCTCGACACTCGACTGAAATGTGCAAAGCATCATTGTGGTTTCTGCCTTTAGGAGTTAGGTCGGCGTCAGAAAAACCTAATCCATTATCCGCAGTCAGGCTAGCCACGCAATTTTGAAATTGATCCGCAGAGGTTTCCTGGGGCACATGGGCTGCCTTCAGGAATTTTATCAGAGCTTTAGCGTGCGCTTCCGAGCAAAGTAGTAGTGCCAGCATGGAAATCTTGGAGGGGGTTTGCCCCAACTGTTCTACTACATCGTAATCACTTCTTTTGATTATCCTCAAAATCTCATCCATTTCCTTCTTGGAGGTTTCCGGGATAACCAAGGGTTGAGCCCTAGTCCTGACGGGCTCATCTTGGATTCCCTTACCTTTGCCAGCAGCGGTAGGAGAGACAGTACTAGGAACAACAACATCTTCAATCAAAGGAGTTCTAGCAGAAAGTTTTATTGGTGCAGGGACGACCTTGTCAACTGATGAGGGTCCAAAGACTGCTCTTGGAGGGGCAATCTCTGGAGAAAATATTCTCCCGCTCCTGGTGATTTTGCTGGTGCCCGCAATGTTACTAATGCTGGCTTCTTCATCATCCGAACTTTCTTCAATTATTTCGATTTGTTTGATACCATGGTAGTAGACGTCACCGCCATAGTTCCAAGGTATCGACTTCTCAGAAACATAGGGAACAGGCCCTGGAATTGTTATCTTCAAAGGAACAGATTTCGTAGTTGGTGTAATCTTAACAGGCTTTTTGACGGCCTTGGAAAGATTGGCGTGAATGGTTATGATTGAGACATCTTCAGTATGAACTGGAACATCAGAAACTTTTTCAAACAAAATTTGTCGACTATCCATAAGGCCTTGGATGCCTTTCTTCAGTAGCGGACAATCAAACGGCAGAGAATAACAACAATAGCAGTCTTCTTTACATCCCGGGAAGATCCCGGCCCTCAACAGGTTCAACTTAATGGTTAGCAGTGGAGTAGTCAGATCACTGACATCAGCAACATACAAATTTTCTTCAATGGCATTGACATTTCGGCCGTGCTTCGGCATGGGTGCAGATATCATATTAGGCTTCTCTGGAGCGTCAAACTCCACCTCCTTGGCCTCTATCAGGTCTTGGATTTTATGCTTGAGTGCCCAACAATCATTGGTGTCGTGTCCAACACTGTCTGAATGGTAGGCGCATTTAGCATTGGCATGATAATGCGGAGAGGACGTATTCACATTCTTTGGTGCCTCCTTGATGGTGGTGAGATTCAACTTCAATAGATGGGGAAGCACTTGCGCTGGAGTCATATTAATACGGGTGAACTGCCGTTGTGGTCGTTCCACCCGTTGTTGATTTGGTCTGGACTGGTTATAGCGAGGCTGCTCACTTGGAGTGTTTTGAATCATTACGGCCCCCACAGTTGGCCAACGCTCCGCCTTCCCTGCTCTTCTCTGAGAATATACCATAGCTGTTTCTTTCTTAAAAGGCTTCTTCTCAACACTTGCAGCAACACCCTTCTGAATCTTTCCTGACTTGATGCCAGCTTCTATTCTTTCGCCTGTTAAGATCAAATCGGTAAACCCCGCGGAAGAGTTACCAATTAGATGATTGAAAAATGGCCCAGATAAGGTCCCAAGAAACATATCAACGAGTTCACAGTCGATTAAAGGAGGCTGCACCCTGCCAGCCAAATCCCTCCATTTTTGTGCATATTCTTTGAATCCTTCGCCGGTTCCTAACGACATACCCTGAAGTTGGGTACAAGTAGGAGCAAGGTCAGAATTATACTGGTATTGTTTGTAGAAAGCGGTGGCCAAATCTTCCCAATTTCTGACACTGGTTCCTTCTAGCTGATAAAACCACTCTAACTGAGCTCCCGAAAGGCTGTCTTGAAAGAAATGAATCCAGAGGTTTTTATCTGCCGTATAGGGTTGAATCTTTCTCACGTAGGACCTGAGATGCATTTTGGGACAGGACAGCCCATCATACCTCACAAACACTGGCACTTTGAATTTTGGGGGAATCACAATCCCGGCAACCAAGCCCAAGTCTTCAAAATCCAAACCCGATACTCTTTGTAATTCCATGGCGGCCAATCTGTCTTCTAAACCCTTGTATTTATCATCAGCTGGAGGGTATTGCTGGTCAGAATAATCTTCATCCTCTTCAACCTCTTCTTCTTCCGCATCAGACTCAGAAGGTACCGCAGCTCCATCTCTTTTACTGGTCCCTTCATCAGAAGTAGGAGGAAATTCAAGCACTCTTCGAGCTTCTCCGTCAAATCTTCTCCCCAAAGTAGCCACCCCAATCCTCTTTTTCTTCTTTTTCAATGGGTCCTTATTCCCCAATTGAGTCTTGATATCCTCCTGACCCTTAGCCAAGGTCATCAGGAGTTGCTGGAACTGTGCATTCTGAGCTTGTAGGTCTTTGACTGTTTGCTCGAGATCCATCCTACTGAAATAAACAGCAGACAGATAAGGAAACCTGGAGTGAGACCTGCTTATGCACATGATGAATGGTATGCTTATGTATGCAATGCATTCAAGGATTTAGAACATTCAAAATTGTTTCAGACAAAGAAGAACGCACGTCATATTAATAAGAAGAAATTTGTTAGTACATAAATGCCCCATGGGCCAAATATTACAAAATAACTTCTTAAGGCAAAAAGACATTGCGCATCCTCTTTGGTGCGATGTAGGTGTTGAGGGCCTCTTGCTCATGGAGTCGGCGGGTAAGCTCTAGAACCTTCTTTTCACTGGCGTAGAAGCTAGCTTCAAAAGTATTTCGTTCCTCCTTGAGTTAAATCCAACTTTTCTGCATTTCCTCCCACGATGTAGGCATGTCTGGATGTAGGATGGTGTAGGGAACCTCTCCTTCATTGACGGGCTCTTTAATCACTGGGAGCACATGAGGATAAGGCATCATTAGACTTTGGGCTCGGGCTCGTACCCACTTGAGATAGGGCTCAAGAGGGATGGAGTTCTTGTGTCCCAGAGTCTTGCTATCAACCTTGTTGAGTTTTCCCCAAGCTCTAATGAATCTTTGGCGAAGTCCTTGCGCATCATCGTCGAAGTCAAAAACTAGGTTAGGAATCAACATGTCATGAGGGCCATCCCTCCGTGCATATCCAAATTGCCTCAAAGCTAGGAAAGGGTTGTAGGTGATACCTCCCCTAATTCCAAGTAAGGGAACATTAGGAAACTCTCCGCAACGATCGATGATGATGACATTTTCTCTGGACCGAGAACACCAATGCACATCAGAATGAGTAAGAGTCATCAATCGTTGGGACCACCTTGAACCTTGGTCATTCTTCAAGACAGATTGTGGAAGGTGCGAAATAAACCACCTTGCAAGGAGAGGAGTACAGCACATGAGAACACCCCTCTTTCTCATTGTTCGTGTGTAAAATGAGTGAAGGATGTCTCCAAGCAATGTTGGTATTGGGTTTCTGGACAAGAAGATTTTGACGGCGTTGACATCTACCAATTGGTCAGGATTTGGGAACAAGACCAACCCATAGATAAGGAGTGCCACAATCTCTTCAAAGGCTTGTAGGTCCAATGAATTCCAACATTCTTGTGCCTTCTCAAACAAGAATTTTGCTAAGAATCCCTTGACGCCGCTTCTGGTTTCCCAATGCCCCTTGATGTCGGATGGTTGTAGATGTAATGCTCGAGCAACATCTTCCGGCTTTGGTTCCTTTTCCGTACCGTTGAAGGATAGTTGATTAAGGATAGGAATTCTCAGGAGTTGAGAAAACTCCTCCAAAGTGGGTACCAACTGATAATCATGGAAAGTGAAACAGTGGTGAAGAGGGTCAAAGAACTGGAATAGCACTTTCATCATGTCTTCTTCAATGTTGGTGTTGACTAGGCTGAGCAGTCTACCATGTCTTTCACTGAAGGATGAATTTTCCGGAATTCTTGAGGTGAGCTCCTTGAGTTGAGGAGAGATTCTCACGAGGTTGACTTGAATGGTATTTCTGCGAGGAATTTCCATGTCCTACAAAACAAGAACAAAGATGAAGATCCAAAACCCTTGAAATGGTTAGTGAATGCATATGATGTTTTATGATGTTTATGATGTATGCACAAAACATATGTACAAGCGAATCACACCAAACCCTAGTTTCAGGCTTGCATGGTGTTTCATAGGTATGTACCCTCTTGAGTGTAGTTGGCTTAAAAACCTGTCCTATAAATAGTAACCGGGTTCTAAGGAGCTCAATATCATTGGATTGTTTTCATTGTTCATTGTTTTGGTTTAGCCACTTAACTAGCGACCAAAATATTCCAAGAAAACAACCCTCAATGAGTGTAGTATCGAGTATCTACCAACTTCGGACTGCACCAAAGCCGGTCATCTCACTACCCCTAATAAAAGGCCAAGATGGTCAAGTAAGGTTCTAGGTCATTAGTGCTTAGTGACATCACTCAGCGGCCCCGTACTCTCCTTGATTGAACTCAAGGGTTACCGGTACTCACAAATATGTCGCACTAATATAGCTATTGCTTCGACCGTGTCGGTATACCCCGCACAGTTTCCACAACGTATTTCTATCTATGAATGTTTCCCAAAATCCGGGTGTAGGATTGCAAACCCAAACAAAAGAGCCAAGATATAAAGCAATCAAATAAAACAATTAGTCATGCAAGAGGGTGATCTAAGCCCTAAGGTTACTCCACTTTTAAATATATCCCCAACAGAGTCGCCAGTTCTGTGATATGGTGGGAGAACTGACTGTGGTTTTGCGTTTGTTTTCGCAAATGTTTCGGTTGAGCAAGACTCTCCACCGACTTTTTATTTTATCCTAAGGAAAGGTTTAAAAAGCACAGCAAAAACCTTTGAGATTTTTCTTGGGTTCGGGGAGTAGATTATAGAAAGGGAAGGTATTAGCACCCTTTCTATCCATGGTTATCCATGGGCTCTTAGGTACTTGCTTAGATCAACTTGCCTTGGTTTTCAATTGTTTGAAATGGTGCTCGGTGTGTGGTTTTGAAAATGTTTTGAAAAGATGCCTTGTATAGGCTACCCTTGTAACAATTCTTTACTCGAATGTTTTACAAAAGGTGTTTTGTCTTTTGAAAAGATGTTTCAAGGTTTTTGAAAGTTTGTTTTGAAAGTGTTTGTGAAGTGTGGTTTGAAATTAGGCAAGTGTTTTCTTTGCAAATTGACAAGTACTTAAGAGTTATCTACCCTAAAGTTTTCTCAAAGATTTTTGTTATGTTTTAAACCTCTTGACAATTTTGTTCCACCATTGCATTTGGTGGACAACCTTGCATTAGGAGGTGAAAGGGACGGGCGCGGGTCATCGTTTAGACCATAATTGCAATAGTGTTAAATGTCTTTGGGTAATTTTTCTTTGAAAGGGATTTGATCATTTTAGGCAACTTTTTGAAAGCGTCATCGAGGGACTTATGATCATTTGATTGTTTGTTTTACCCAAAGAAACCTAACATACAATATGGCCCAATTATTTGAAGGCAACAAAGTGGAATACCCTAGGGGTGCAAGTGTGAGATGTGTTGTCCATTTTCATGCTTGTTTATCTTGAGATTAGGTCAAACTATTTTGTTCGTTTTATTCGCATACAAACCCTAATTCTAGCATGGTATGTTTAGAAAGCATTAAAGTGCGAAATTTAAATTCCTACACTATTACAACACAATAATATGGGGAGGGGGGTACAAATGTTTCAAATGGGGGTTATTTAGACAAGAAATTAAACCTAGCTATTACATCATTTTCTTTGAATATTTATAATATAATTAAAGGCATAAATTAAATGGAAATGAAATAAAATATGCAAGAATGCAAAAAAGGTTTTTTTATATGTATGAAAAAAAGTATTATTTATGCTAAATAAATAAAATATAAAAAAAAGTATTTTTTGGAGTATTTTCATATTTAGGTCAAAACCCTAGTTTACAAAATAAAATGCATTATTTATTCAATACACATAATATTTATTATTTACATACAAAATAAAATAAAAATATAGTATATTTGTAAAAATGTATTTTTAATGTTAAATATTAATAAAATAAAATATATATATTTTTGGTATTTTATTCCAAGTGTACTAATGTATAAGTATATTTATTTATATAATTTACAAAATATGTATTATATATACTAATTAATAATATTTAATATTTAATAATAAAAAAAGTATTTTTTTCTATAAAATATTTTCAGAGAGTAGAACAAAATAAAAGTGTATAAAAATGTATTTGCACTATTTTAGTATTTTAAATAAAAAGTATATGTATTTATTTATTTATTTGTGTACAAACTAAAAGAAAAATCAAATAAATACCTAATAAATTCAAAAATGGTGATAAAAAATATTTTTATATTTTTAATATCATGAGAAAAAATAAATGAGTCAATTAAAGAAAGAAAAAGTAAAAAAACATTAAAAATAAACCAAATGGGCTCAGGGGGATCAGAAGCAATTGTATGGTGCAAAAAGAAAAGTCAACACAAGCCCAGCCCATGAAGACCTTTCTTCAACCTCCAGCCTTCTGTTTGAACAAAAACACGCGCCACTTTCTTCCATTGCAAGGTCCTGATTCCTTGAGTTTTAGCAAAAACTTCCAACATCAAAACTGTTAAGCATCTTCTCACGAATTCACACATATAAAAAACATGTCTTAACTCTAAAAAATGAGAGAGAATTTCTTCTCTCCCAATTCTTAACCTAATTTTTGTTCAAAGTTCAGACATCAAATTCTCTAAGCATACATAATATAAATGAAATCTAATTATATGGGCATGTTCAGGGCAATGATTGTGACATATTCTCTTCACAAACTTAAAGCTAACAATGCCTAATAAGAGAGATACGAATTCAAAAACTTACCTGTTCAGTTGAAGTTCTATCTGGCAATGGAGAAGCTTTCAATGCCAGGTGATGATTGGGATAGTTTCCTTGAGGTCCAGGGATGCTATTCCAAGCTTTACTTTGTCTTGAAAGCTTTTGAATCGTGCTAGAGCACTTCAACTGCAAAATGAAAAAGTGAAAATGGTGGAACTTGTTAGAGGGATTACAGGTTGTGTTTCAGGTCTTGGTTAGCTTGCACTGGTGCTAGGGAATGTGTGTGAACTGGTTTGGGCAAGAAAACTTGAGAGGAATGAAAGATGGCACTCAAACTGTAGGCCTTGCCCTGTTCTTGCAGTTTGAAGGTGATTCTGGGATTGGGAGTGTATGAGGGATATTAGGGTCGTGTACTAGCTTGGTTGGGATGTCCTGGATCTGTTTTACAAGTTTGCTTAAGTGTTTGTAAGCTGATATGAGAGTTGTCCTACAAAATGCCAAGTTACTTACACTTTAAGCAACAAATGCCCAAGTTCAGTTCTAGGTCAGTAGAGGCCCCCTAATGTGCTGCATAATCTCTCCTTGATCAGAGTGTTTTGCTCATAATCTTGTGCCAATTAGATTTCATTTGTACTTGTGGATTTGCATCATGACATAAAGTGAGACTTTTGCAAAAATGGATATAATCGTTTATCTATAAATGGATTAATCTTCTAGGCAATGCTTGAACACACAAAACATGGTCTTGGCACAAATGTTTGGCATTAAATTTATGAGTGTAATTGAGATAAAAGGCCTGTAATCAAGTGGCATGCTGAGTTTTGAAAATGCATAGTGTTATGAACATGTACCTTGGCCTAATCAAAAGTGAGTTTTTGCTATATTGTGAAATTCGATTCTCTCTAACCATGAAGTTGTTTGAGAAGTTCTTGGACATTTTGGAAAGCTTGGAATGTGTACTACAATCCATATTTGAAATGAAAATTGAAATTCCAAGTGGAAGTGTATGGAAAATGACCTTGAAGTTGGGTAGAAAACCTTGTCAAAATAGGTTAAAATTTCACTAAGTTAAGAATGGTTTAGTGCCCTTATTGAAAAATTTGTAACTTGAGATACAAGCCTCATTTGGGAAAACTTTGTGAATCAAAGTTGTAGATTATGCAACAAGATACAACTTTCATGTTTTGACTTTTGTTTGAATCCCAATGAATCTTGGTGAGAAAGTGGGGCAAAGTTGGGAAAAATTAAGGTTTTTTATAACTTAGAAAAATTCTAAGTTATGAAAAATTCTCATTTCTAACCCTAATTTGCATTTTTTGATTTCTTGGTGAACAAGTTTCATGATTTGGCATGTTTTGATGAAAAATGAATCTTGACTCTTGATTTTGACCAAAAAGTCAAAGTTTGACTTTTCAGTATACAGTCAAAATTGATCAATTGACTGGGAAATTCAACTGTCAATCTTGTGTACTTGGGATCTTTTGAGATTGTTGAGCATGTCAAGATAATTCCATGGGGTCCTTGAGTCCATACGTAAGCTTGGTTTGCCATTGGCTAGGTCAAACAGCCAAAAATTGCCTTTGTGCAGTCAAAACCCTAAAAATGACCATTTTGCCCTTTTGGTGATCTGATCCAGTTTCTTGTGGAATTGTGATCCAAACTTGATCAAATGGTTCATAGGAGTTCATAATGTTGATGTGGGTCAATTTTCATGAGGTTTGACTGTCAATTGGCCACAGTTGACTTTTTCCCCAATACAGTTGATTTCTAGGTCAATTGTCCAATTGACTGGGCAAAACTTGGAATCAAGACTTGAAACTTGATGAGGATAAACTTGGGGGTCCAATATGAAGCCTGAAAGTCATCTTAGGCATTTTAGGTCAAAACCCCTCTGTGCAAACACAAACCCTAATTTGGGTCAACAGTGCAAGGAGAAGTCTTTAGCAGATGAAACCCTAACTGGATCTTGATCTTCAAGGGCTTTGTGATGAGAAATCAATGAGAAATGGGAGGTCAAATTTTGGGGTACAAAACTTTGTATTAACTTTTGTAAGTATCTTTGTACAAAGGAGACAGACATCCTAGTAAGAGAATATTGTCGAAGAATTGAGAAAATTTTTATACAAAGAAAGATGGCTATGTGTAACTGTAATACTCCAAATTTGTCCTACCCCTTTTGCTTTTTGTCTGGTTTATGCATTGTCGCGCTTTTCTCATGTACATATTTCCATTAGCTCATTTAACATTGCATACATTCGCTAACAACATAATTTGGCATGGAATCAATGATATGGTGGAATTAGGGTTTTTATGGCTTTGATGGTCCTCATCTTCACTCAGGCTTGAATTAGTTGGTTTCCGAGTAACTGTGGTTTATGGAACTAGGGTTTGGATTCTTAATCATGGTGAACTTCTCCCCCATCAAGCTATAAGGTTGTCATCCTCATCAAGGGCAGCATCACTAGGGTTTTCACTAAAGGTTTAAGTAAAGACTATATGAACTAAGGTCTAAGTTCAAAGTCATCTTGAATATCTTCTTCAGGGGTCCATGACGTCGTTATTCTAGTGCTCATATAGTCGGGACATGGTACAAGATGTTGATTGTGATCAAGGTGTCATTATTTCAAATGCTTGTTGCTTCACACACAAGTTTGGTTTATATTGAGGAATTGAATTGAATTAGGGATTCATTGAAGTTGTAATTTGATCGGAACTCGTTCATTAAGATTTGAAGAGGATTTGGAGTGAATAAAAGTTCTTAAATATTTGTGTGGGATTTCTTAGAATAAAAAGGCATGTATCAAACTCATTTGTTTCATCCAACAATCAAAGTGTCATCCAAACAGTCATTCAAGAACTCATTAAAGATTCAAGTCTCTCCGTGATTACCTTGCAAAAATATTTTGGATCCATACCATGATTATTTGAATTCATACAAAAGCCATTTCATTATGTGGAAATAAAGTCAACATACATTCCAATGTGTATTCAAATACATACAAGTCCAAATTCCATTACAATTATACATAACATCTATAAATTTTTACCAAAACCTATCCTAATTTTTAATCATTCTTCATGTTTCAAACTTCAAGCTTCCAAAACTTCGTGTTATGCGTCTTTGTTCCAACTTCATATCATCTCCAAACTCATTCAAATCCTCACTTGGTGTTTTCCTTTTACCTTTGCTTCCCAATAGCCCTGATATGAACCAAACCTGCAAAAAATATTGGATAAACTGTCATAAGCATGAACCGCTTACACTACCGCTAGTACACAAACTTGCAACGTCAAGCCAATATCAAACTAATTTAAAAAAAATCCAAACATATTCCATTTATAAGCCACAGCCCGACATTTGACAGAAAAGTGAGTCCATAGAGCATACAAAACCGAATCTCTAAAACAGCAGACCATTTCGCCACATCCAGTTAATTGAGAACGGAATTAAATCAGGAAATCAGAAGAAAAAGGACAGAAGGAATAAATCAGAAAATGGCTGAGATTTAAAAATCAGCAGAAGAAAGTTTGTCAGAAAAATCAGGGGGAAACTGTGGAAAATAGATTTACAGTTCAGCATAGCAATTCACATAACAGAAATTCAAAAGCAAAACTAACTTCTAACTAACAGCTAACCAATCTCTAAACCTCTCCTTAACCATAACAAACTAACAGTAATTCCTAACAGTCCTTTTCTAACTCATTCCTAGTTATAATCCAAAACCATATCCCAACTTCCTAACCGCTTCTAACAGAATTTTAAACATTCCCTAAACCATTTTCTAATCCTAACCTCTATAACTATAACCTAACAACTTTTCCAAACTTCCTAACCAGATTCATAACTAACTTAACCAACCTCTAACCAACTTTCACCATCACCTTTGATCAATAACCAACTCTAACCAACTTCCTGATTGTTTTCTAACCAACTTCCTAACAATATATAACAAAAAAATGACCTCAATCGATTCACTCTCCATAAATCGCCATCATTAAAAAACTCCCCAATCACGCTTAACCTTCATCACCATAAGCAACAGAGGTACGCACAAAAATTACTCACAACTTGAATGCGCCAAAACACAGAGTACAGAGTCAAAGAAGGAAAGAAGGAGAAGATTGCAAAACGGATCATACCTGAAGGATTCGTCATCTCACAGAAACGTTGCCATGGTGACAGGTAGAACACATGTGAATGTTAGCGGAGGAATCACCGGTGAATACAAGAAGAGGCGTGGCCGCATAATCAGAGAAAGGTGTATGTGTAGCGCTGCAATCAGATGGAGGGTTGAATCGCAGAAGACCTTTAAGGCGTTGAGATGAAGAGGAAGATGAAAACGGAGCTTAACACCGGCGATTACCGGCACGGCGGAGATGGAATCGGAAACCATTTCGCGACGGAGATGGAGACGGAGAACGAAGAGAGTGAGCATGGAGGTTTGTTTTGGTGTAGATTGGAGATGAGATGAGAGCATCGAAGATTGGATGAAGGAGTACGGAGGCGGAGGAACGAGTTTGTGGCGGCACCGTTGATGAAGGAAGAAGAAAGCAACTCAGTCTTCCTAACCCTATTCCCTTTTCAATTTTCATGTTTTTTTAATTTTATTAGTTTTAATTTCTTTTATTATTTTTTTAATAGCATAACAATAAATAAATAAAAAAACTGAATTCAATAAGTAAACAAAATTGGACTGGATTGTCGGTGCATTTGAGGCTGGGCCGATTTGCTCCCTGACTAGGCCCATTACTTTTTTTTCTGGTGGTCCTTCATTTGCAAAAAATTACTTGTGGACTCATTACTTGGGCCTAGCGCCCTTACTAAGCCACACTCCTAGAATTAGCCTGTACCCCCTGATTTCACCTCTCATTTAATTATTTGGTCTAAATTTATTTTTTTCCTATTAATTGTTGATTAATTGGTGGTGGAATGATACAAAACAGTAGAATATTTTAGATTTCTTTAGAATTTCTTTTTAGAATTTCGATTAGAATTTTTTCTATTTTATTTTTCATATTTGGTAATCATTTTTATTGACTTTTTTTAGTCAAGATTTTTGTGATAGCATTGATATAACTCTTGAAATATGGAATGTTCGGGGTTAATTCTTCAATCACATGCCCAAGGGATCCTTGATAGAATTTTCTTACCGCTTGCACAATTTTGAAGAGGCAACGGACCTTCTCCGTTCGGTATCGTCACAACTCTATTTTATTCTTACTTTACCGCAATTCAAACATGCTAACATTAGGTAGAATTCCCTCAAAATTCTAACTTTAGGTCTAACCACGCACGATAACATCAGGTTTAGGAATAGGCTAATCCCCCTTTAACTTTTCTTCTCCTTTTGCATTCGCACCTAAAACTAAAACTTCTTTTCTTTCAAAATTCAAAACACTTTAAAACTATTGATGAGAATCATGCTTTTGCTTAGTACGAGAAATGATAAGCGGGTCTCTTCTCGATCTTATTGTTCTTCATCTCAAGCCTAGGTGTGGTTCAATTCTCAAAGACCCCTTTCGTGACTAAGTAGAAAAGTGGCTAATATCTCTCTCTTGAGGTCAATCAGTCATTATCTGCAGCAAAAATACAAAAAAAATTCAAACCATTTTGTGCGCTCGAGCACTTTTCTTTAAAATCCTTTTCAGGTAAGGACACTATTAATTTACTTCTGTGCCAACACATAAGTCTCCAAAGGTCGAGCTGTGGCAGAAGGCGGAATTAACTCCGTCCATAAAAAACATCTACAACAAAATATAAACCAACTCAAATCTTTTGTGCGCTCGAGCACCTTTTCTTTTAAACCCTTTTCAGGTAAGGACATGATTAATTTACTTCTGTGCCAACGCATAAGTCTTCAAAGGTCGAGCTGCGGCAGAAGGCGAAATTAACTTCGTCCACAAAAAACACAAACAAACAAAAACATGAGCCGAACTACGGTAGCTCTGATTCCTTAAAAAGGATACATAGGCATTGGGGTAGGGCCCAGGCGAGCACAATTTTATTTTCCCTACATTCTTTTCTCCTTTCTTTTGCATGCATTCTCCCTTTAGCAGTATAGTAAACAGTAAGCATAGATTAAACACACCCATAAGATAGATAACAAGAGTGGATACCGTAGAGTACTACGGGCGCGTGGGGTGCTAATACCTTCCCCTCGCGTAACACACTCCCTTACCCGATCTCTCGGTGGCAAGACCGTGACTTCTCCCTTCTCAGGTTTTCTCGATGTTTACCTTTCCCTACAAGTGGGATAAAAGACGTTCGATGGCGACTTCATTGTTTGATGATTTTCAGCCGGTTGTTTCAGCTGGCGACTTCACTGGGGACAGGTCGACCAAATGCTGGTCTATCCCGGAGTCGCTCCTAGCTCTTGCTTTCTTTTCTTTGGGTGTTTATTTTTACATGCTTTCAGTTTATTCACTCATTCTTGAGCATACGTATGCATTGCATTTTACTGTTTTCCATATACTACTGCTGTACAGGATTTGCTTCTTGTTTGGGTTGGGATGTCACTATTGAGGTAAAAGGCCCAGTACCCAGGCCAGAGTGCACTAGGACACTAGGAATAGAGTGGGGGAATGACGGCTATAGGACGTGGTCCGATTAGTGCAGTCATGTCATATACCACGCTCGGATGAGGTTCAAATGAATTACTATCGGCACCCACGTTTGTGGGCAAGCCCATAGCACTTTCAGGCGAACCCATGATTTTCGAGTTACCATTATCTTACCCTGACCTAGTTTTCACCCGTGAGTGGGGAGGGATTTTTCATTACAGGTACAGATGGTAACTATGCTCAGACAATGACTACTGGTTCTGATGGCTATATTCTGGATTTCTGTTATGACTTTATGCAGATGCTATACTTTGTTGATGACCGTATGGTTCTCAGATTTATTTTCTGAGTTCCTGACTTGTTTACCTGGAGGTTCATTCAAGCCTTCAATCTTGGTATTCCCAGCATGTTCAGAAATTATCAACAGTATCTGATGTTCCAGAAGCCTTGACTCCGTACAATTGGAGATCCACATGGCACTTGGTTCTTATATATGCAGAAGTTATGTCGGACCTTTAATCTGATGATAATCATATGGTTCAGAATAATGCAGCAATCATATTCAGAAATGATGGAACCTTGATCCTCTTTGATCTCATGCCTTTGCATACATAACATGGCTAAGCACATGCTTAACATACATGTTCGGTTATTTCCAAGGGATCATATTTGCAAGTCTTGTGCTAAAATCTTCCATCCCTTACTTGCGTAAAATCAAAATCAAAGCACGCAAATTCCTTGGAAATGACAGAACATGACATGGCATTCATTCATGCACCCCATGCATATTCATGCATTCATGACAGGTACCCGAAGATTGGGGATTCTTATTCAGACCTGGGGTTCTCTTCAAAGGTTCAACCTGATTTCTCTCCACACATGCTCAGAGATCAGTTATGGAATAACTCCGAGTGGTACATGCAAGCTTTGGCTCATAGTCAGAAACTTCTTCAAGCAAGAAGATAATGGATTAAATACTCAGATAAGCTAGGTCATGGAAACTCTGATGATGATGTCTATTATTTCTTTAATACATGATATGCTTGGTGATGCATATTATACTGGGGCACCTGGCCAATCGATTGAAGAAGGTATGTCATCCAGAGACCAAGTCCAAGACTGGATCAATTCAGAGACTGTTGTGTTCACATCAAATCTAAAAGGGGATTCTCTCGCACACTCGAGCTTCAAGACTATAGAAATTCGTCAGAATCAGCAAGTCCATACAGAGTCAGGTCTCCTCAACAAAGGCAATCATTGGTTTCTTTACTGCATTTTCATTTGCATTCTTACTTGTTTGAACATTGCTTGTATATAGAAACTTGTCTATTTTTGAATGAAAATCTTAATGCAATATGTATGCTTGTCTTGAAGTGTTCCTTTCATTTTTACTCATCCATTCGTTATCACTCTTTAAATGTTTTACTTGCATATTGATGCCAAATTTTCCAAGTCTTATGCTTAGGTAAGGAATTGGAAGGAGGATGACGATAATCTGAAAACGCAAAATCTCTGGTTGGTATGCTTTTGAGTAGGACCCTGCTAACGATGTACAGGCCTTGTTTCAATCCCCAAACACCGGATAAATAAGGGATATAGACCCTCGTCAACCCCTCTGAGCCTTCGAAGTAGGAGTTTCCTTTCTGTTCAGAAAAAACCCTCATTTCAAACATTGGGGGGGTAATGTTCAGCTAATCTGATCAAGCATTCAGAACTCATCAAGGGTATGCATCCAAGGATACAACAATGGTTATCCATCAAAAGATTGAGAAAAATCAAAACCACAATGGTTAATCCTTATCTAACAACAATGTGCGTCTATTGACAATATCCCAATGGATATCTCTCGCACATCAGGAGGTCGACAGATGACGATACAATAATGGCTATCCCGCATCTACTAAAGACTCAGGCAGTCACGATCACTTCTGACAAATCAAAAGCAACGCAAAGATCAACGACTTGTTCAAAATGAAAAAAATACGAATAAAAAAAAGAAACAAAAATCACTGCTAAGTCGAAACTTGAAAACAAGTCGCTTAGGCAAAAATTGGGGCATCCCGCTGGACTTCCAAATCAAAATTCAAAAGAATTGGTCCAGGCAAAAAATAGGGAAAGCAAGAAATAAATTGAAAAGCCTAAAAGGAGAGAAAAGGATTACCAATGAAAATCCTCATCAAAGAACAAAGTCGTCTGATCAAACACCAAAGGCAAAGAAGTTAGTGACTGTCGTGTCCAAGAAACCATTGTGGTTCCTCAATTATTGCAAACTCTTCTCGAGAGATGAACGTTTGTGTCAGGTCAACTGAACATAGGAATGGAGAACATCATGGAGAATGGGTGGGCACCAAATAATTTTGAGCCTTAAATCCTTTTTCTAAAAACCGTGAACCAGGCCACGTTACAACCCATAAAAGTCCTAACTGAAGCATGGGTCAATTTGAAAGCATACTACAACGAGATAGCATTTAACTGACTCTTAAGAGGTATGTTGGGATATCTGTTTTGGAATCATATGCTTGCATTATCTTTCATAAAAAAGAATTTGCAAATGTTTCTCTCTAGCTAGTGACTCGTTCACAACAGAGTTGTGACGTCATTTCATTCAAAGTTTTTCAAACTTCAAGAATTGCGTATGTGTTGCATTAGAATTATCATTCTCATAATAAACATTCTTCTGCATACAAAACAACTGATTGACATCAAGTAAGTTTGCACAATGAACAATCGGTAAAGAGCTCAATCTTGTCAGAGAAGAGAGGCTTGAATACCCTGTTGAAGCAAGAGTCAGCTGCCACAAGAGAAATGACTAATCCAGAGGCATGTTAACCGGTGATTCTGTCAAGAGAAATCATCTTGGTACTTCACAGTCTGAGTACAATTCAGGGATGAAGTTAGCAGATCCTGCCAATCTGAGGCAATCAAGTCAAGGGTCGATCTCTCCAAGCTCAGCCAAATCTGGGGCATTCCCTCAAAGCCGTCAATCAGAGGCTATCACGTCGATAAATCTCTCCGAGCTCGATCAATCAGAGGCTATCACGCCAAGAAATCTATTCAGAATTCATTCAACCTGGGGCAGTTACGTCGAGATTCGACAAATCTCTCCAAGAAGGCTGTAATCAAGAGCAGTTTATTTCGTGACTCAAGACATTAGGGGCAGGCCACCTCATATCGTATTATGGCACGAATATTCTGATCTCCTATTCAACATAGATCTTCTCAGAGACCCTCCAGACAGGGGCATTTCTCATCCATACTTAGTTGCTCAAGTCAATTACGGTGTGCAAGACTACGATCAAGCTAAAAGAACCATAACAGTCACCCTGACCTAGCCAGTGCACAAAACTGCCTCCATCTACTACAGACAACTTCAGGTCCGATTCCCCAAGTGAATTCAAAAAAATCTAGGATCGTCTTTTGACTCAGCACGCGTAAGTGCATCCTCAGTGGAGTTAATCAAGAACATCCCCAATGGAGCTAAACCGGGGCATTCGCAGAGCTAAAACCGGGGCATTCGCAGAGTTCAACCGGGGCACTCGTAGGTGTCCATGCCCATCTCTTATCCCCAAGTGATTCAAGAGATGATTCCCCAGTGTGCGTAAACTTGGGATATGTATTTAGAGAGATCCACATGGTGTTCAATATCCATTCTTCAGCATATTCACTAGTTCAGGATGTTTAGAAGTCTGGCCAGGTTATCTCTTCCCAACGGTATAATTCAGAATCCAGCATCGTACCTGAAGACTCGTTTCATCGGCAATTCAATCTCCAACAGAGTCATCAACAATCTTCGATATCATGGTCTCCCCAGGGCAAATTTTTATCAGTATCCCCAACAACCTTTGATACTACAGGCTTCCAACGTCGATATATATTGACATCCCTAGTGATGAGCAATGGTTCCCAGCAAACCTTCTCTTATCCCCATGAAGTTTATTTCTTCGCATTGCATATAGTTATCATTACATAACATTGCATCCTCAAAAGCGCGTAGCTGATCCATCAGAGTGGATCTTTACGTCAAAAGAAATTCAAACATGCATACAAAGCATAAGCCAGACCAGGTACCTTACACAAAGACCTGAATTATTCAAGGACCACAATACATCCCTGCAGAAGGGTATCATGCCCAAAATCCCCAATCAGTGACCTTCACCTTTTCAATGCCCAACAAAACCAATACACTTTGTCGTTCTAAACCCAGTTCTTGTCTGGTAGTCAGTTCCCTAAGCACTCGCCCGTGTCCATTCCTAAACGCTCGTATGTGTCAAGTTTCCTAAACACCCACCCGGGTCGGTTATTCAAACACTCGTCTGTGTTTACCCTTTTGATACTCACCTGTATCTTCTTTCAATACTCGTCCGTATTGAATCAAACACTCGTCCGTGTTTACCTTGGATACTCGTCTGTATCTCCTTTCATTACCCGTCTGTATTGAATCAAACAATCGTCTGTGTTTAACCTTTGATACTCGTCCGTATCTCCTTTCAATACTCGTCCGTATTAAATCAAACACTCATCCGTGTTTAACCTTTGATACTCGTCTGTATCTCCTTTCAATACTCATCCGTATTGATTCAAACACTCGTCCATGTTTAACCTTTGATACTCGTCCGTATCTCCTTTCAATACTCGTCTGTATTGATTCAAACACTTGTCCGTGTTTAACCTTTGATACTCGTCCGTATCTCCTTTCAATATTCGTCCGTATTGATTCAAACACCCGTCCGTGTTTAACCTTGGATACTCGTCCGTATCTTCTTTCAATACTCGTCCGTATTGATTCAAACACTCGTCCGTGTTTAAACTTTCTTGATGCTCGTCCGTGTCGCTTATCTAAACAATCATCATGTCATAACCCATGTGTCCTTATTCGAACCTGAGATCGCCTCTTGGCTAGGTTCTTCCTTCAAATCATCGTCGAACCTGAGATCGCCTCTTGGCTAGGTTCTTCCTTCAAATCATTGACGGACCTGAGATTGCCTCTTGGCTAGGTTCTTCCTATATATCATCGTCGAAACTGAGATCGCCTCTTGGCTAGGTTCTTCCTTCAAATCATCATCGAACCTGAGATCGCCTCTTGGCTAGGTTCTTCCTTCAAATCATCGTCGAACCTGAGATCGCCTCTTGGCTAGGTTCTTCCTTCAAATCATCGTCGAACCTGAGATCGCCTCTTGGCTAGGTTCTTCCTTCAAATCATCGTCGAACCTGAGATCGCCTCTTGGCTAGGTTCTTCCTATATATCATCGTCGAACCTGAGATCGCCTCTTGGCTAGGTTCTTCCTTCAAATCATCGTCGAACCTGAGATCGCCTCTTGGCTAGGTTCTTCCTTCAAATCATCGTCGAACCTGAGATTGCCTCTTGGCTAGGTTCTTCCTTCAAATCATCGTCGAACCTGAGATCGCCTCTTGGCTAGGTTCTTCCTTCAAATCATCGTCGAACCTGAGATCGCCTCTTGGCTAGGTTCTTCCTTCAAATCATCGTCGAACCTGAGATCGCCTCTTGGCTAGGTTCTTCCTTCAAATATTTGTTGAACCTGAGATTGCCTCTTGGCTAGGTTCTTCCTTCAAATCATCGTCGAACCTAAGATCGCCTCTTGGCTAGGTTCTTCCTTCAAATATTCTTCGAACCTGAGATCGCCTCTTGGCTAGGTTCTTCCTTCAAATATTCTTCGAACCTGAGATCGCCTCTTGGCTAGGTTCTTCCTTCAAATCATCGTCGAACCTGAGATCGCCTCTTGGCTAGGTTCTTCCTTCAAATCATCGTCGAACTTGAGAGTGCCTCTTGGCTAGGTTCTTCCTTCAAATATTCTTCGAACTTGAGATCGCCTCTTGGCTAGGTTCTTTCCATATACTTTGTCTTAGAACCTGAGATCGCCCTCTGGCTAGGTTCTCTGTCAAATCACTCTCATGTGTCACCTTAGGATCGCGGGTCATCCGTAGACCTCGTCTGCTGTCTTTTCATACCAAGCATTTGTCTTGTATTGGCATTAAGCCACATTACAAGTCCAATCTCTGTCTCTTCATTGAAAAAACAAATTTCTTTTCCCCAGTGGATAACACAAAAATAAATAAAGAAAACACTTACTCTCTCTCAGGACAAATTTTTGGCATTGATATTTAATCATCTTCAACCTCGAACTTCCGAAAGGCATGTGCCAGTCGTACTTTCAGGTTTAAGACGATTAAATAGGGGCAGCTGTAATACCCCAAATTTGTCCTACCCATTTTGCTTTTTGTCTGGTTTATGCATTGTCGCGCTTTTCTCATGTACATATTTCCATTAGGTCATTTAACATTGCATACATTCGCTAACAACATAATTTGGCATGGAATCAGTGATATGGTGGAATTAGGGTTTTTATGGCTTTGATGGTCCTCATCTTCACTCAGGCTTGAATCAGTTGGTTTCCGAGTAACTGTGGTTTATAGAACTAGGGTTTGGATTCTTAATCATGGTGAACTTCTCCCCCATCAAGCTATAAGGTTGTCATCCTCGTCAAGGGCAACATCACTAGGGTTTTCACTAAAGGTTTAAGTGAAGACTATATGAACTAAGGTCTAAGTTCAAAGTCATCTTGAATATCTTCTTCAGGGGTCCAAGACGTCGTTATTCTAGTGCTCATATAGTCGGGACATGGTACAAGATGTTGATTGTGATCAAGGTATCATTATTTCAAATGCTTGTTGCTTGACACACAAGTTTGGTTTATATTTAGGAATTGAATTGAATTAGGGATTCATTGAAGTTGTAATTTGATCGGAACTCGTTCATTAAGATTTGAAGAGGATTTGGAGTGAATAAAAGTTCTTAAATATTTGTGTGGGATTTCTTAGAATAAAAAGGCATGTATCAAACTCATTTGTTTCATCCAACAATCAAAGTGTCATTCAAACAGTCATTCAAGAACTCATTAAAGATTCAAGTCTCTCCGTGATTACCTTGCAAAAATATTTTGGATCCATACCATGATTATTTGAATTCATACAAAAGCCATTTCATTATGTGGAAATAAAGTCAACATACATTCCAATGTGTATTCAAATACATACAAGTCCAAATTCCATTACAATTATACATAACATCTATACATTTTTACCAAAACCTATCCTAATTTTCAATCATTCTTCATGTTTCAAACTTCAAGCTTCCAAAACTTCGTGTTATGCGTCTTTGTTCCAACTTCATATCATCTCCAAACTCATTCAAATCCTCACTTGGTGTTTTCCTTTTACCTTTGCTTCCCAATAGCCCTGATATGAACCAAACCTGCAAAAATATTGGATAAACTGTCATAAGCATGAACCGCTTACACTACCGCTAGTACACAAACTTGCAACGTCAAGCCAATATCAAACTAATTTCAAAAAAATCCAAACATATTCCATTTATAAGCCACAACCCGACATTTGACAGAAAAGTGAGTCCATAGAGCATACAAAACCGAATCTCTAAAACAGCAGACCATTTCGCCATATCCAGTTAATTGAGAATGGAATTAAATCACGAAATCAGAAGAAAAAGGACATAAGGAATAAATCAGAAAATGGCTGAGATTTAAAAATCAGCAGAAGAAAGTTTGTCAGAAAAATCAGGGGGAAACTGTGGAAAATAGATTTACAGTTCAGCATAGCAATTCACATAACAGAAATTCAAAAGCAAAACTAACTTCTAACTAACAGCTAACCAATCTCTAAACCTCTCATTAACCATAACAAACTAACAGTAATTCCTAACAGTCCTTTTCTAACTCATTCCTAGTTATAATCCAAAACCATATCTCAACTTCCTAACCGCTTCTAACAGAATTTTAAACATTCCCTAAACCATTTTCTAATCCTAACCTCTATAACTATAACCTAACAACTTTTCCAAACTTCCTAACCAGATTCATAACTAACTTAACCAACCTCTAACCAACTTTCACCATCACCTTTGATCAATAACCAACTCTAACCAACTTCCTGATTGTTTTCTAACCAACTTCCTAACAATATATAACAAAAAAATGACCTCAATCGATTCACTCTCCATAAATCGCCATCACTAAAAAACTCCCCAATCACGCTTAACCTTCATCACCATAAGCAACAGAGGTACGCACAAAAATTACTCACAACTTGAATGCGCCAAAACACAGAGTACATAGTCAAAGAAGGAAAGAAGGAGAAGATTGCAAAACGGATCATACCTGAAGGATTCGTCATCTCACAGAAACGTTGCCATGGTGACAGGTAGAACGCATGTGAATGTTAGCGGAGGAATCACCGGTGAATACAAGAAGAGGCGTGGCCGCATAATCAGAGAAAGGTGTATGTGTAGCGCTGCAATCAGATGGAGGGTTGAATCGCAGACGACCTTTAAGGTGTTGAGATGAAGAGGAAGATGAAAACGGAGCTTAACACCGGCGATTACCGGCACGGCGGAGATGGAATCGGAAACCATTTCGCGACGGAGATGGAGACGGAGAACGAATAGAGTGAGCATGGAGGTTTGTTTTGGTGTAGATTGGAGATGAGATGAGAGCATCGAAGATTGGATGAAGGAGTACGGCGGCGGAGGAACGAGTTTGTGGCGGCACCGTTGATGAAGGAAGAAGAAAGCAACTCAGTCTTCCTAACCCTATTCCCTTTTCAATTTTCATGTTTTTTTAATTTTATTAGTTTTAATTTCTTTTATTATTTTTTTAATAGCATAACAATAAATAAATAAAAAAACTGAATTCAATAAGTAAACAAAATTGGACTGGATTGTCGGTGCATTTGAGGCTGGGCCGATTTGCTCCCTGACTAGGCCCATTACTTTTTTTTCTGGTGGTCCTTCATTTGCAAAAAATTACTTGTGGACTCATTACTTGGGCCTAGCGCCCTTACTAAGCCACACTCCTTGAATTAGCCTGCACCCCCTGATTTCACCTCTCATTTAATTATTTGGTCTAAATTTATTTTTTTCCTATTAATTGTTGATTAATTGGTGGTGGAATGATACAAAACAGTAGAATATTTTAGATTTCTTTAGAATTTCTTTTTAGAATTTCGATTAGAATTTTTTCTATTTTATTTTTCATATTTGGTAATCATTTTTATTGACTTTTTTTAGTCAAGATTTTTGTGATAGCATTGATATAACTCTTGAAATATGGAATGTTCGGGGTTAATTCTTCAATCACATGCCCAAGGGATCCTTGATAGAATTTTCTTACCGCTTGCACAATTTTGAAGAGGCAACGGACCTTCTCCGTTCGGTATCGTCACAACTCTATTTTATTCTTACTTTACTGCAATTCAAACATGCTAACATTAGGTAGAATTCCCTCAAAATTCTAACTTTAGGTCTAACCACGCACGATAACATCAGGTTTAGGAATAGGCTAATCCCCCTTTAACTTTTCTTCTCCTTTTGCATTCGCACCTAAAACTAAAACTTCTTTTCTTTCAAAATTCAAAACACTTTAAAACTATTGATGAGAATCATGCTTTTGCTTAGTACGAGAAATGATAAGCGGGTCTCTTCACGATCTTATTGTTCTTCATCTCAAGCCTAGGTGTGGTTCAATTCTCAAAGACCCCTTTCGTGACTAAGTAGAAAAGTGGCTAATATCTCTCTCTTGAGGTCAATCAGTCATTATCTGCAGCAAAAATACAAAACAAATTCAAACCATTTTGTGCGCTCGAGCACTTTTCTTTAAAATCCTTTTCAGGTAAGGACACTATTAATTTACTTCTGTGCCAACACATAAGTCTCCAAAGGTCGAGCTGCGGCAGAAGGCAGAATTAACTCCGTCCACAAAAAACATCTACAACAAAATATAAACCAACTCAAATCTTTTGTGCGCTCGAGCACCTTTTCTTTTAAACCCTTTTCAGGTAAGGACATGATTAATTTACTTCTGTGCCAACGCATAAGTCTTCAAAGGTCGAGCTGCGGAAGAAGGCGGAATTAACTTCGTCCACAAAAAACACAAACAAACAAAAACATGAGCCGAACTACGGTAGCTCTGATTCCTCAAAAAGGATACATAGGCATTGGGGTAGGGCCCAGGCGAGCACAATTTTATTTTCCCTACATTATTTTCTCCTTTCTTTTGCATGCATTCTCCCTTTAGCAGTATAGTAAACAGTAAGCATAGATTAAACACACCCATAAGATAGATAACAAGAGTGGATACCGTAGAGTACTACGGGCGCGTGGGGTGCTAATACCTTCCCCTCGCGTAACAGACTCCTTTACCCGATCTCTCGGTCGCAAGACCGTGACTTCTCCCTTCTCAGGTTTTCTCGATGTTTACCTTTCCCTACAAGTGGGATAAAAGACGTTCGATGGTGACTTCATTTTTTGATGATTTTCAGCCGGTTGTTTCAGTAACAATTCCATGGGGGCCCTATTCTGCTATAGCCTTCATAACTCTGAGTATCTTGTCCATTCGTTTCTTCGTCTGCAGATGGTTGGATAGATCAGAAGCTTGGAGCTTGTTGGTGAAGAGATTGTCCTTTAAGGTGATCCGACGAGACATAGTCATACGCTTTAATTCCCTAACTTTTGCCTGGACCGCCCTTTCAGGTTTTTGATCCACCGGGAAACCCCTTTTTGCCCAAGTCGCCCTTTCGGGTTTTCAACTTGCCGGGTGTACATATTTTTTTATTTATCCCTAATTTTTGCTTGAACTGCCCTTTCGGGTTTTTGATTCACCGGGATGCCCATTTTTGCCCAAGTCGCCATTTCGGGTTTTCAACTTGTCGGGTCGTTTATGCGTAGTATCTTCTGACTATGTCTGTGTTCGCAGGGTGCGGCAAGTCATCACCGTCCATGGTGGTCAGAATCATTGCCCCACCGGAAAAGATGTTCTTGATCACAAATGGTCCTTCGTAAGTAGGAGTCCACTCTCCCCTGGGATCACTTTGCGGCAAGATGATCCGTTTGATTACAAGATCTCCGACTTGATATACCTGACGTCTGACTTTCTTGTTGAAAGCCTTGATCATCCATTTTTGATACGTCTGACCATGACAAATAGCAGTAAGTCGTTTCTCATCGATCAAGTTAAGTTGATCAAGTCGGGTGTGAATCCAATCATCTTCACTTAAACCCACATCCTTCATAATCCTCAAGGAAGGAATCTGAACTTCCATAGGTAAAACAGCTTCCATGCCATATACCAAAGAAAAGGGGGTTGCCCCAGTTGAAGTACGCGCTGTGGTACGATATCCGTGTAGAGCAAACGGTAACATCTCATGCCAGTCCTTGTAGGCGACTGTCATCTTTTGGATTACCTTCTTGATATTTTTGTTCGTGGCTTCAACAACACCGTTCATCTTTGGCCAATAGGGAGATGAATTTTGATGTTGAATCTTGAACTACTCGCACAGAGCGGTGATCACGGTGTTGTTCAAATTTGTACCGTTGTCCGTGATAATCCTGTCAGGGATGCCATACCGGCATATGAGGTTCTGCTTAATGAAGCGGGCAACCACATTCTTTGTAACGGAGGCGAAGGAAGTTGCTTCGACCCACTTGGTAAAGTAATCAATGGCCACCAAGATGAAGCGGTGTCCATTGGATGTTGTAGGCTTGATCTCTCCAATCATGTCGATTCCCTACATTGCGAATCGCCAAGGAGTTGTTAGAATGTTGAGAGGAACAGGAGGAATATGTACCTTGTCAGCATAGACTTGGAATTTGTGACAAGTATGCGAATATTGATGACAATCAGCTTCCATGGTAGACCAGTAGTAGCATGCCCTTAGAATCTTCTTAGCCATCGTATGTCTTCTTAAGTGGGTGCCAAATGTGCCACTATGTATTTCAGTCAAGATCAACTCAGCTTCAACTTTGTCCACACAACGAAGTAGAACACAATCATGGTTGCGCTTATATAAGATACCATTGCTCAGGAAAAACTTGGCAGCAAATCTCCTTAAGAACTTTTTGTCATTGACTGAAGCTCCTTCAGGGTATTCTCGAGTCTTGAGATACCTTTTGATTTCATGAAACCAGGGTTGTTCCACTACTTCTTCGGTATTAATCTCATGACAGTGCGCAGGTTCGTCCATTCGCTCAATGGTGATTTGGGGAGCCTCATTATCCCAGTTGAGTTTAAACATGGAGGACATTGTAGCTAGAGCATCAACTAGCTGATTTTCTTCTCGCGGAAAGTGCTCGAAGGTAATCTGCTCGAAATGAGGTAACAATTTCAGAACATGTTCTTTATATGGGATAAGATTAGGATGTTTAGTATCTCACTCTCATTTGATTTAACTGATAACCAAAGCCGAGTCCCCAAATACGACCAAAGATTTGATTCCCAAGTTAATAGCAGCCTTGAGACCAAAGATACAAGCTTCATATTCGGCCATGTTGTTGGTGCAGCTGAAGCAAAGTCTAGCAGTGAAAGGTGTATGGCAACCTTCCGGAGAAATAAGTATCGCACCGATACCGTTGCCGAGCGCATTTGAAGCACCATCAAAGTACAGGGTCCATCGGGATCCTTGTTCAGGTCCGTCATACGGTCTGTTACCTTCAATGTTGTCCAATGTCATAATGTCCTCGTCAGGGAAGTCGAATCTCATAGATTGGTAATCTTCGACGGCTTGATGAGCTAGATGGTTGGCTAGTACACTCCCCTTTATAGCTTTTTGGGTGGTATACTGGATATCATATTTAGTCAAGATCATCTGCCATCTAGCAATTCTTCCAGATAAAGCAGGTTTCTCGAAGATGTACTTAATCGGATCCATTTTAGAAATCAACAAGGTGGTATGAGTCAACATATACTGCCTTAGCCGGCGAGCAGCCCATACCAAAGCGCAGCAAGTTTTCTCGAGCAGTGAGTAGCGAGTCTCATAGTCATTAAACTTTTTGCTAAGGTAATAAATGGCATGCTCTTTTCGGCCAGACTCATCATGTTGGCCCAGTACGCACCCCATTGAATTATCCAAAATAGTCAGATACATGATTAAAGGTCTTCCCTTGACGGGTGGCATCAAGATAGGGGGTTCCAGCAAATACTCCTTGATCTTATCAAAAGCAACTTGACAATCATTGTTCCATTCAACCACCTGATCTTTCTTCAACAACTTGAAGATCGGCTCGCAGGTAGATGTTAGGTGAGAGATGAACCTTGCAATATAGTTTAAGCGTCCCAAGAAACCCCTAACCTCCTTTTCAGTGCAGGGGGCCGACATTTCTTGTATAGCTTTGACTTTGGCAGGATCAACCTCAATGCCTTTGTTACTGACGATGAATCCCAAACGTTTACCGGACCTGACTCTGAAAGTGCACTTGCTAGGGTTCAGTCTGAGCTTATATTCCTTCAATCTGACAAACAACTTTTGCAGATGGTCGAGGTGTTCTTCTTCTGTCTGTGAACGGGCTATCATGTCGTCTATGTAGACTTCGATTTCATGATGTATCATGTCATGAAACAAAGCTACCATGGCTCGCTGACAGGTTGCCCTGACATTCTTCAGTCTGATTGGTATCACTTTATAGCAGAAGGTACCCCATTGCATAACAAAAGTAGTCTCATCCATGTCTTCGGGGGCCATTTTGATCTGGTTGTATCCCGAGAATCCATCCATGAAGGAAAATACCTTGTGTTGAGCTGTGTTGTCAACCAAGATGTCAATGTGTGGTAGTGGAAAATCATCTTTAGGGCTAGCCCTGTTTAGGTCTCTGTAGTCCACACACATTCTGACTTTGCCGTCCTTCTTAGGCATGGGCACAATGTTAGCAACCCATTCTGGATAGGAAGTAACATCCAGAAAGCCCGCATTGAACTGCTTCATCACCTCAGCTTTGATCTTTTCGGACATGTCGGGCCTTCGGCGGAATTTTTGTTTGATTGGTGGACAGTCTTCTCTTGTAGGGAGACGGTGAAGCACAATATCTGTATCCAGTCCCGGCATGTCTTCATAGGACCAGGCGAAGATTTCAACATATTCATTCAACAACTGCACTAAGCGCTCTTTGACACTTGGCTCCAAGTTGGCACCCACTTTTACCTCTTTCTTGTCTTCCTCTGTTCCCAAATTGATAGTATCTAACAACTCTTCATGGGGGCATAATAGCCCTTTCCTCTTGTTGCAAAAGTCTAGCTAACTCTCCAGGCACTTCACAGTCTTCATCACCTTCGTACTCGACATGATTGACCAAATCTTCAGAGTCATCAAAGGCCAAAGCAGAATAGTCACCCATGGAACCTGCAGTGGATGGGTACCTACATTTTGTGAGTGTGGGTGTGTGTAAGGGATAGCCATCCTTAAACAAAATAAAATGTAAAAGGAGAGAAAATGAACATAACAGTTTATAGATGAAAACGTCCACGATTCATTAAAAATGGCATATGAAAATGAAGAATCAAAACCCTTACAAATGGACCTATATGCCCCGGGTAAGGTATAAGGCGAAAAGAGTGTACGAATTGTTTAATTATTACAGACCAAACAGGAAATTGTTCAAAGATAAATTACTGATTGATGAAAGTGATGGGAACGAAGTCTTTCGCCTCCTAGTTGCTTAATCCTCCTTCAATAGTTGGAAAAATCCAATCTTCAAAGTTGTCCTCTTCATCATCATCTTCTAAGTCATTAATTCCATGGTGAGTGATTTTTAAGGGTGGTCCTCCAGCTCGGGAGCAATGCACAACTTTCTGGCCAGCGGCAGTGAAACCTAATCCGAACTTGTCCGTCTTGTGAGGAAAATATGGCAGTTTCCCCCACACTGTACTTATTCCTTCTTTGATTACAGCCTCCGCATCTTTAAGGGATGCCATCCGAGACACAAGCTTGGAAATGATAGGCACATCAGTCATTGTCTTTGCTACTGCGACTTCGGGAGAAACCTCTTCAAAGTGTTGGAAAGGTGTTTCTATGAATTCGCCATCTAACTCCACATAGCGGAAAGAGTTAAGGTGACTTATCATATACTCCTCCTCACCATGCACCATTATGATCTTACCCTGGACCGAATACTTTATCATTTGGTATAGAGAAGAAGTGACTGCCCCAACATTGTGGATCCATGGTCTTCCCAACAAGCATGAATATGAAGGACGAATGTCCATCACATAAAAAGTAGAGTTAAAAATTTATGTACCCACTTTGATTGGAATGTCCACTTCTCCGTGAACCATCCTCTTAGAACCGTCGAAGGCTCTAACAATGATGTTACTGGGCTTTAGGGTCAAACCTTCACAGTCTAATCTGTCCAACGCCTTCTTTGGCAGAACATTTAAAGATGAACCAGTATCCACCAGAACATGAGCAAGTGTGGTCCCTCTGCACTCTACCGATACATGCAGTGCATCATTATGCTTTCTTCCCTTAGGGGTCAAATCAGAATCAGAAAAACTAAGACCATTATCGGCTGTAAGGCTAGCCACGCACTCTTGAAATTGATCTGCATAAGTTTCTTGAGGCACGTGTGCCGTCTTTAAAATTTTTATCAAGGCTTTGGCATGAGCCTCGGAGCAGAGTAAGAGAGCTAGCATGGAGATTTTTGAAGGGGTTTGCCCTAGCTGCTCTACAACATCATAGTCGCTCTTCTTGATTATCTTTAAGATTTCTTCCATCTCTTTTTGGGTGGTCTCGGGGATAACCACAGTCTGAGCCTTCGTCCTGACAGGCGCTTCTTGGATCCCCTTACCTTTATCGGTAGTAACAACAGAGGGTCTAGCTTCGGGAGCGCCAAATTCTTTAATTACCAGACTTTAGACATATGGCTTGACAGGCACATAAACTCTTGAGGGTCCGAAGACTGCCCGTAGAGGAGCAATCTCTGGAGAGAAGATCCTTCCGCTACGAGTTATCTTGCTCAGTCCCGCAATATTCCCTACATCAGGGATTTCTTCCTCGGAACTCTCTTCGGCTGATTCGATCTGCTTGATACCATGGTAGAAGATCTCTCCTCCGTAATTCCATGGTATCGTCTTGTTAGATTTATACGGGATAGGCCCCAGCATGGTAATTTTCAGCGGTACAAACTTAGGATCAGGTGTAATCTTAACAGGCCTTTTGCAGGTCTTGGAAAGATTGTCGGAGATGGTTATTATAGCAATGTCATTGATTGAAGTAACACGGGTAACAGGAGTAACATGAGGGATAGTAGCAACAGGAGTCTTTTGAAAGAGGATCTCTTGGGTATCTATCAGGCGTTGGATGCCTGATTTCAACAATGGGCAGTCATTTTGCAAGTTTGAACAAAAGTAACAGTCTTTTCCACAGCCTGGGAATATCCCGGCTTTCATCAAATTCACTTTAATCATTAGCAACGGAGTCAATAGGTCATCAACAGTGGTAACATGAAGATCTTCCACAACGGCATGGACATTACAACCATGTTTCGGCATAGGAGCGGATATCACATTAGGTTTTTCGGGAGCATCAAACTCTACTACCTTGGCATCTATCAAATCTTGGATCTTGTTTTTAAGAGCCCAACAGTTGTTGGTATCATGCCCTACATTGTCTGAGTGGTATGCACATTTTGCATTGGAATGATAATAAAGAGAAGAAGTATTGGGGTTTTTCGGCGCTTCTTTCAAGTTGGTAAGGTTCAGCTTTAATAGATGAGGGAGGACTTGAGCCGGTGTCATATTGATTCGGGTGAATTTCCGTTGTGGCCTTTCTACCCTTTGCTGATTAGCTCTTGGTTGATTGCTTCGAGGTTGATCGATTGAAGAGTTCTGAATCATCACAGCCCCCACCGTTGGTCGGCGCTCCGTTCTTCCTTGATTTCTCTGGGAATAAACAGAAGAAGCTTCTTTCTTGGCTGGGAAGGTCTTCTTAACAGCAGTGGAAGCAGTTGCGTCCTTCTGAATTTTACTACTCTTAATGCCAGCTTCGACCCTTTCACCGGTCATAATTAATTCGGTGAATCCTGCAGATGAACTCCCGATTAATTGATTAAATAATGGACCTGACAGAGTCCCCAAAAACATGTCAACCAACTCTCTATCCGACAATGGTGGCTGCACCCTTCCAGCCAAATCTCGCCACTTCTGGGCATACTCCTTGAATCCTTCATTTGAGGCCATACCCATGCTTTGTAGTTGAGTACGAGTAGGAGCTAAATCTGCATTGTATTGATATTGTCGGTAGAAAGCAGCAGCTAAGTCCTCCCAGTTATGAACATCATATCTCTCAAGTTGATAGAACCAGTCCAATTGCGTACCCGACAAGCTATCTTGAAAAAAGTGGACCCATAGATCCTTATCAGAAGAGTGAGGTTGGATCTTTCTGACGTAGGATCTCAGATGGATCTTCGGATAGGACAAACCGTCACACTTAGCAAAGGTAGGTACTTTGGACTTGGGAGGAATGACGATTCCAACAACCAACCCTAGTTCTTCGAAATCTAACCCAGGTACCCTTTACAACTCCATGGCTGCCAACCGATCCTCAAGATTTTTATACTTATCATCCACCGGCGGGTATTGCTGTTCAGAGTAATCTTCATCCTCTTCCTCTTCTTCTTCTTCTTCAACTTCAGATTCAGAAGGCATCGCAACTCCTTTTCCTTTACCAACCCCTTCATCAGACGTCGAAGGGAACTCGAGAACCTTTCTAGCCTGGCTTTCAAACCTTCTTCCCATAGTGGCCATACCAGTCCTTTTATTCTTTTTCTCTTTATCTTTCTCTTTTTCCAACAGTGCTTTAAGGTCCTCTTGACCCTTTTCCAAGGTCATGAGGAGTTGTTGGAATTGTGAATTCTGTGCTTGCAGATCTTTAACCGTCTTCTCTAAATCCATCTTGCTGAAATAAACAACAGATAGATAAGGAAACCTGGCATGAAGACCTGTTTATGCATATGATGAATGATATGTTATTCATGTAATGCATTCAAGGATTCAGAAATTTAAATTTGTTGCAAACAAAAAGAACACACGTCATATTAATAAGAAATTTGTTAGTACATAAATACCCCATGGGAAAAATATTACAAAATTCTTAATGTAAAAAGACATTGCGCATTGTTGTACCCCAAAATTTGCCCTCCCTTTTTCACAAGAAATCACAACCCTGGGGTTTTCTCTGATTTTTAAGATTGGCTCAGGAATTGATCAAACAGACCTTTCTTTGGCAGTAAATCAAGAATCAGGGTTTCTCTCGCATTTCTCAGAAGAAATTGAATCCACAGAAATTCAGTTCATTGTTACATTGTTTTCTCACCTTTTAAAGCCTACTGAAAGATTATTGGTTGTTCTCAAGGCTTGATTATTCTGGGATAAGGGATAGGAGTTGAAACTGTCTAATCCAGATTAATCAGGTAATGTGCGTCTGTTAAGACATCTGCTTGTTAATGGAATGAAATGTTTTCCAGTTAATGGAATGCTTGCTTGCTTGGAATACAATGCGTACTATGATTAGAATGTTGTCGCAAGTTATGAGATTGCAGAGTTTTTAGGGATTACTTGGATTTTAAGTTATCTGTATTGGAAAGGGTGGAATGCAATTTCAATTATTTTTAATCAGGAATCTTAAATGAAAAGTGAGAGGCAAAGGGAAAAATTGAAAGATATTTGACACTAGAAATGTTCTTTTGGATAAAGACTCTTTTTATTCATTTTCAAATATTGTTATAAAAGAATAATTTATTATTTTTGAATATTGTAAGTTTTTACAACTTATAGTATTTTAAAAAGAAATAAATGTTTACAATAAATGAAAAAAGAGAGTCTATCTAATCTAAGCCTAAGTCTCCTAAGCTCCAATGCTCCCATGCTCAAGGTCTTTTGCTTCCTCTGCTTCCTCTATTGTCCAAGATGCATTCACCTGAAAAAGAAAAAAGAAAAGAAATTAGCACAGTTAATTGAAAAAAGAATTTTCAAATGAAAAGAAAAGAAAATTCATCATTAAAGTTTGCCGTCCGGAATTAGAATGCTATTGTTCATCATGTTTTTATTTTTCTCTCTGCAAATCACAAGAAGATTGCTCTTCTTGGTTCACAAAGAGAAAAGTAAAAATGCAAATGCAAGCATACAAAAAAAATTGGTTCAAATGCAAAACATGGGCCATGCTGTACAAAATCAAGGTACAAGGCAAGCATACAAAGACATCATGCATACAAAGCCAACTTGCGGCAAAACTATACCAAATTGTAGGGACTAAACCAAATGCCAATTGTACTACAAACTAAACCAAACTGAGTTGCAAAACAAGTCAAGATGCATTGCTAAGTATGTAATACAAACATAAACTAAGCAAAATAAGCATGGCAAGCCAAACTAGAATGGAACATACAAGTACAGAAAGTACAACAGAAAATACAACAGGCAAATGTAGAGGAAAACCAAATTGACAAGCCAAGAGTTTGTCATAGCTGTCGTCATGTTCCAGGCCTAGGCAAACCTTTCAAAATATAAAATAATAAGCAAAAATTGCTTATTGGAGAGAGAGAGAGAGAGAGAGAGAGAGAGAGAGAGAGAGAGAGAGAGAGAGAGAGAGAGAGAGAGAGAGAGAGAGAGAGAGAGAGAGAGAAAGAGAGGACCTTTTGTGAAAATTTGCAGTTTGGCTAAGGCAGACTGGAATAAGTTAACAAAAGAAAAAGATATAAAAGAGAAAAACTGCATAATAGTTCAGGAGAAGAGGAAGAAAAATACTTGGCCAAAAACCCAAAACAAACTCCAAAGCCTGCACAGCTTGCAAACTTGCAAACCTGCTATCAAAATAAATAAAAAAACTGGTCAAACCTGAAAAACACACAAGTTTACCACAAGCCAAGCTCCAAACCTGTCAAAACAAACAAACAGGGCAAACTACAAACTCAGCAAGCAAACCAACAAAACTTCCCAACCTGCTTGCCAAGCCTACAGTTCCAAACTGCAAAACCACAAACACAGACCAAGCCTGCCCAACTGCAACCTGTTTGGTCAAACTGCAAACAAGCTCAACAAGTAGCCAAAACCTATCAAGCTAGCAACAAATCCTCAAACCTGCACAAGCTGCATAAACCTAACTACAAAACTGTAACAAACTTGCAAGCCTGTGCAAACAAGCTCAACAATCCAACCTGCTGAATAACTGCAAATTACCACAACGAAACTGCCAAACCAATATCCATAAGCTGCAAACTAGTTTTCAAACATAGCATGCAAACTCAGTTCAAATCATCAAAAACCTTCAAGCCTACCAACTCAGGATTATCTAAAACAATCCAAGTAACAAGTTTCAGATTTCATCATTAACATCATTAGCCAAGAAAGAGGAAGAAGTTCAGAAGCAAATCAGTAACAAAAGTTTCAGAATCAAGTTCATCATCAACAATCAACAAACAACAGTTTCAAAATCAAGTTCATCATCAACAACAAAAGAACAATAACAGTTTCAGAATTTGTTCATCATCAACAACAAAAGAACAATAACAGTTTCAGAATTTGTTCATCATCAACATCAATATCTGAGAAAGAAAAGACAAAAGATACCAGAAAAGTGCGTCCATCACGTTTTTCCTCCACCCTTAGCCTCCAAGGAGCGCCACCGGCTCACCCTCCATCTCTCTTTTCCAGAAACAAAAACTCAAGGTATGATCTTCTCAAACCATTACTACATATCGAGCATGTAAACATCCAAAGGTTAAAAGATTAAACTGTAAAACAAAGTAACATGAACATGCAAACAAACAATGAAACTGTTAAAAGACAAGAAACGAATCATACCATTTTAAAACAAAAGTCGTGGGCCACTGTAAGAGGATAGAGAGTGAGAGGGGGTGGCGCTCCGGTAGCTAGGTCTATGAGGAGTATCAAATTGCCATTGTTTGAGAAAGATGAAAAGAGGATGAAGAGGAAGAACGAAGCGGCGCCGCTGTAACCTCAATAACGCACAAACCCTAAAAAATGATTAAACCCTAACAAATTGAAGCAAGCTTGCAATTGGTCCTGTCTTGCACAAAATGCCTTAAGCCCACCATACCACTCTAAGTGCGCACCCCCTTCCATCCTGATTCCTGTTTTTGTTCTTCTCCATTTTTATTTCGGCCACAATAATCCTAAGCCCATCATCTCTTTTTTTAATTTCTTTAAACTAATACCTTTTTAATTAATATCATTTTAACTAATTTGTTTTCTTTCTTTTAGTTAATAAAAACACTAAATAAATTTTGTTTTACTTTCTTTTAAGTTAATTTCATTTTTTTCATTATTAATCTTGTTTAATATAATGAAAATACAAAAAAAAAGAATATTTAGTTTAATTTAAATAATTTTGGTTTTCTTTAACCCTTTTTATTGATTAATAAAATATAAAAATAATAGAAACATTAATTTAGGTAATTTTTTTTTCTTTAAAAACTTTTCTTTTCATAATTAACAAAACACAAAGAATAATATTAATTTTTAATCTTTCTTTTTTAGAATAGATTTTTTATTTGTTTATTTGTAAATAAATACATGCATCCCATTATTTATTGATTTTCCTTATTTTATAATTTGTTATAATTTATGTTGAATTGCGATAATTCGATTTGGTTGTAACACATAATATTTGGACATTGTTATCCTTGAGAGATTCATCCCCATTTGTAAATAATTGTACCCCTATCCCCGGATACTTTTTTGTAATAACTTAGACTTTTAATTCCCGCAATTTATTGCTTTCAATATACTATATAGTAATTAGGCGTGTATGGCAAGATTCAAAATCAATCGCTAGATGACCTAATACAAAAGCAATGCATGAAATTGACAAACACAATGCACACTTGCACCTCTAGGGTAACCTCACTTGTTGCTTCAGAAAATGCAATCATGTCCCTCGAGTATGACACACTCTAGCAAATGCCCCTTTGATAAACAAAGATCGTAGTCCCTCGATGACCTTTGATGTTGCCTTCGATAAAACGATCTTGTCCCTTACAAAATTGCTAGAGCGTCTCACAAGTTGCTTTTAATGATTGTATACAATGACCCGTACCTGTTCCGTTTAACATCCTAACACAAGGTTATTCACCAAATATAATGGTGAAATAACACTATCAAAAGGGTTAAAAACATTAGGAAAGATCTTTGAGTAAAATAGGGTAGATAACTCTTAGTTACTTGATCAAAAGCTTGCAAAACATCTTTGCTATTTTCAAACACACCTCACAACACAATTCCAAAACAAACTTTCAAAGCATTGAAAACATCTTTTCAAAAGACAAACACCTTTGTAAAACATTCAAACAAGAATTGTTACAAAGGTTGCCTAAACATAGGCCTCTTTTCAAAACATATTCAAAACCACACACAAAGCACCATTTCAAACAATTGAAAAGCAAAAGCAAGTGATCTAAAATGAGTAACTAAGAGCCCATGGAAAACCATGGATGAAAAGGGTGCTTACACCTTCCCTTTTCATAATCTACCCCCCGAACCCAAGAAAACATCTCAAAGGTCTTTCCTGTGCTTTTTGACCTTTCCTTTGGATAAAATAAAAAGTCGGTGGCGACTCTTGCTAAACCGCACAATTGTGAACACAAACGTGAAACCTCAAGTCAGTTCTCCCACCGTATCACAGAACTAGCGACTCTGCTGGGGATATAATTCTAAAAGTGGGGTTACCTTAGGGTTCTAGATCACCTTTACATGCTTATCTTGTTTGCCTTGATTGCTTTACATGTTTGGTTCCTTGCTTGGGTTTGTGTTAAATCCTACACCCAGATTTGGGGACACCTTTTAGGTAAGTAGCAATAAATTGTGAGGGAACTGTGCGGGGTATACCGACATAGTTAAAGCAGTGGCTTCGTTAGTGCGACATATTTGTGGGTACCAGTAGCCTTTGAGTCAATCAAAGAGAATACGGGGCCGCTGAGTGATGTCATGAAACACTAACGAACTCTTAGAACCTTACTTGACCATCTTGGCCTTATTAGGGGTAGTGAGATGATCGGCTTTGGTGCAGTCCGAAGTTGGTAGATACTCGATACTACACTCATTGAGGATTGTTTTCTTGGAATATTTTGGTCACCAGTAAAGTGGCTAAACTGAAACAATGAACACAGAAAATAATCTGGTGTTATTGAGCTCCTTAGAACCCGGTTACTATTTATAGGACAGGTTGAGCCAACTAACTTCAAGAGGGTACTTACCTATGAACTCCATGAAAGCCTAAACCTAAGGACTTGTCTGCTTTGTGTGAATGTGATTATCTGTATATACACTTGCTTACTTTTGCATACTTGTACATAACATCATAACATCATACTATAGCATTTTCAATAACCATTTCAAGGATCTCGAGGGTCTTTGATGCAGGGTCACGTTGAACCAGACGTCTACCAAAGGGCAAGAGGATTAATTTTCCTCTAAACAAACTCCGTCAAAGATCAAGTGTAACAACTTGAATCGAGGGCTATGACCCACTCGACATGGTGAGCTTGATTCTCGTGGAAGGACATCCACCAATACAAAAGTTCTCCAAATCAAAAAATGTTGATCAAAGTTCAACCTCTAACATTTTCTTGTGTTTACCTCGCGAGATCCTTGAAAACATGCATCCACATATCATGCATCGCATCATGACAGGTTTTCCCTTTCAGGTCTCCTTACCTTCCTACTGTTTATTTCAGTAGAGATGGCTCTAGAGAGGACTGTCTAAGATATCCAGGCTCAAAACGCTCAACTTCAAGAAATGTTCTTGAACCTGTCCCAGGGGCAAGAAGAAGTGAAAGCTCTCCTCACAAGGGGCATGGTCCTAGGGAATCCAGGCGGCATCAGGAATGATCAGTTGGAAGGGCTACAGATTGAGTTGGCAACAATGAAGATCCAGATGATGGGACAACTGGTGGGCCAGATGGCTCTCATTCAAAACCTGGCTCAAGGACAAGAGGAGCTAAGGGTCCTCATCAACAAACTGCTTCAAGATAACCAAGTGGGGCAAACAACTAGGGTTGAAGATCAAGTCATCATTAAGCCTCCTTTGAGACAAGAAGACAAGGGAAAGTCTCCCCAGCTTGCTTCAGGTTCACAAGCCCAGCAACAACCTCGCCAGCGTCAACGGGGTAATCGGCGTAAGCAAAATACATCTGGAAGACATTTCACTGAGATTGACATACCATTATCTCTAGTACTGGAACGCTTGTTGGAGGTCAATCTGACTGTTTTAAAGGATCCTCTTCGGAATCCCAATACCTCTGCTCCTGGCTATCACCCCGACGCATTTTATGTATACCACTCCTATAGTCCTGGACATGACACCAACGACTATTGGGCTTTGAAAAACAAGACCCAAGATTTGATTGACAGAGGAGTGCTGAAATTCACACCGGATGGCCTGATGAAAATCTTCCGCTGAGGGTTCTCCATCTGAAATGACAAGTTCGAACTAAGAGACTTTTGTTTCATTTGAATTTTCAAGTTGTAATTTCTTTTGTTATTTAAACAATTATCTGTTGATGTCAAACTCTGTTTCATTAATGCATTGCATATGTTTGTCTTGAATTCATCCATTCGTTTTCACTATTCTTGAACTATGTTTCCTACTTTCTTTATGATATTTAACTTTTGCTAAAAGTTACAAGTCTTTAAAGGGAGGATGACGAAAACAATGCCATAATCTCATACAGTATGCTTTTGGACAGACCTTGCTGACGATGTACAGGCGTTTCTTTCAAATCCTAAAACACTGGAGTTATAAGGAAGATAATCCCTAGTTAACCCCTTCGAGCCAAAGAAGTAGAAGTTTTCTGTTTTAACACAAATTGAAACCTTTAATCAAACCTGGGGCAAGTAGTCTCTCAGTTAATTCAAAATGTGTGTTTAGCCGCAAACTCTCAGTTCGTAATACAACGAACGACATCAAAAACATTCCCTTGAAATCAAAAGACAATGATGGTTCCTTATCTCATAGGCGATCATTATCTCTCAAAAAGAAAAGCCCGCTGAGCCAAAACCTACGAAGGAGGCTTAAGAAAGCTGGGGCATCCCGCTGACTGTAAAACTCAAAAATAAGAACAGTCAGGCAAAAATTAGGGATAACGAATCAAAAGAAAGAGGTCATTAAAAATCCTCAACAACATTGAAAATGTTGCAAAAAAAATGATGATGTCTGCCTTCCAACAAATTCAACTTGTGTGAACCATCACCAAAATGTCGTTCCAGACCCATTTGGAGTTCAAAATGTACAATTAACTGAGTTTAGGATTGAAGAACATCACGAAGAGCGGGTGGGTACAAATATACTTTGAGCCTTTATCCTTTGTTTCTTAAAACCGTGAACCAAGCCACGTTACAACCTTTTAAAAGTCCTAATTGAAGCATGGTTTCGTTCGAAAGCATACTGTTACAAAAGGTATCCTGACTCCTGTAAGGCTTTACTCTAAATCTCGTGATTGAATTTTTCTTATAAAAGCTTTCTGCTAAAAAACGCATTTTTCAAAAAAAAATTCAATACAAGCATGAACTTTGTGTTATTTGAATAATCGTTGTTTGCACATGGTTATTTGTTTGACAGCGAAGAAATTCACACAGTGAATGTTCAGATGAGTGAAAGCTCTCTCAGTGAACAAAATCACTTCAAGTGGGATGACACTCCCGTTGCAAAAATCTCATATCAACAAAAGGGGACTTGGTTTGGTATTTTCCAGTAAACCTGGGGCAGTCCAGTCAAGATTTCAACAAATCTTTCAAAGTCCAGTAAACCTGGGGCAGTCCAGTCAAGATTTAAACAAACCTCTCAAAGTTTGGGGCAGTCCAGTCAAGATTTCAAGAAATCTCTCAATTGCAGATTAACTTGGGGCAAGTCTCCATCACTATCACTTGGGGCATTGAGTGTCAATCCCAAAGGGTTACATACATTCCAAATTTCCTGGCAGTGTCACAAACATCTGATACTAGGGGCAATGAAGAATCTCTCCAAAATCCTTCTAAAATCCTCGAGAAGTTCATCACCTCTCTAGCAGACCAGCAGTCATGGGTTTACTTCCCCAACAGTTGTCAAGGATTTATTCTCCAAAACAAAATTACATTTCAACAACATTCATGACATATGCAGATTGATCAGCAGGTAAAGGTTATCATTACCTTTTGAAGTTACGGCCGTCGAAGATTCCTTCATCACCTGTTGGAAGTTACGGTCGTCGAAGATTCCTTCATCACCTGTTGGAAGTTACGGTCGTCGAAGATTCCTTCATCACCTGTTGGAGTTACGGTCGTCAAAGATTCCTCCATCATCCGGTTGAGTCAAAGTTAATCCAAGACCCTCTCTGTTTTGGTCATATCAACAATAAGATCTCCCTGATTCTTACTCCAGTGGAAGATATTCCGGGTTTTTGCTATCTCAGATAAATCTCTCAGCGATTTATTCTGATTTTTTTCCACTATTAGAAACGAAGAATCCAATTCTCTTCTCCATCATCAGCTCGGGATTTATTTTCCCCAGCAAAAGGTCTTGAAAAACATTACACCTCCGTGCATCAGGACATCATGCAACACAATCTCATTTATTTTGAGAACATCATTGTTTGATATATGCCACTAACCTTTGCCTTTCAGGAAAGGTACAATCAAATTCAAGCGACAAAGATTTTCTTCAGTCGAATTACGGACAAGTTCCTAAATCTCGAAAAAAGCTTTTACTTCAGTTGAATTACGGACAAGTTCCTAAATCTCAGCAGAAACAACCCACCAACAGAATGACGGATAAATGAAGCTCCTGAAATTCTTTTTCTCTCAAGAATGAAGATTCTCATCCTTGAAACCTCAGAAGATTGGTATACTCCCAACCTCCTAATACCAACGCCTGAATGAAGATTCTCATTTAGGAATCCCCAGTAGATTGGCATACACCCAACCTTCTGATATTCCCGACAGAATGAAGATTCTCATTCTCAAAGTGGTACATACACCCAACTTCCTGATATTCCCGACAGAATGAAGATTCTCATTCTCAAAGTGGTATATAACCTGAATTCCTGATATTCCCGACAGAATGAAGATTCTCATTCTCAAAGTACTATATAACCTGAATTCCTGATATTCCCGACAGAATGAAGATTCTCATTCTCAAAGTGGTATACAATTTGAGTTCCTGATATTCCCGACAGAATGAAGATTCTCATTCTCAAAGTGGCGTATAACCTGAATTCTTGATATTCCTGACAAAATGAAGATTCTCATTCTCAAAGTAGTATGCAATCTGAGTTCCTGATATTCCCGACAGAATGAATATTCTCATTCTCAAAGTGGCGTATAACCTGAATTCCTGATATTCCCGACATAATGAAGATTCTCATTCTCAAAGTGGCGTATAATCTGAACTCCTGATATTCCCAACAGAATGAAGATTCTCATTCTCAAAGTGGCATATTACCTGAGCTCCCGATATTCCCGACAGAATGAAGATTCTCATTCTCAAAGTGGCATATAACCTGAGTTCCTGATATTCCCGACAGAATGAAGATTCTCATTCTCAAAGTGGCGTATGATCTTAACTTCTTCCAAACAGGAATAAGCTTTTCCCAGAATCCCGAGCTTATTCTCCAGCAGGATAGCTACTCTCCAGCAGTATAGCTATTCCCCAGAGTTTTTACTCCCCGACAAAATCAAGATTCTTATCCTTGATTCTCCAATGAAGTTGCTAGAGCTTCATTTACCCTCAGCATAAATCTGTCAAAATTTTTAATCCCCTGCAGATCGAAGATTCTCGTTCTCGGCTCCTCAGTACAAACTCCCCTAGCAGAATGAAGATTCTCATTCTCAGTTCCCCACAGAGTTTTCAGATATCCCCCAGCGAAGTTCCCCTCAAAACAGGAATCCCCAGTAGATTGGCATACAACCCAAACTCCTGACTTTCCCCAACAGTATAACTTCTCCCTGCAGAGGTTGTCAAAAAAAGCTTGAAGACACACATACTCTTCAACAGTGGTCCCAGGACTTCTCATTCTCAACGATCAAAGGATTTTCAATCCCCAGCAGCAGTCAAGGATTTATTTTCCCCGACAGCGGTCAAAGATTTTTATTATATCCAGCTATCTAGGATTTATCTTCCTCAGCAAGACAGCTCATCGGCTTACATGCGCATACATTGCATTCATATATCATAAACATTGATATAACACATACATTGCATCATACGTTCCATGCAACATAACTTTGTGTTTCAACTAATATTTTACCCTTTTCAGGATAAGATTAGCAAGCTTCGAATTCAGAATCATGAAAATAGCTTACGGATGCTTCCCGACATGGATGTCAATCTATCACTTGTTCAGATTAAGTTTGTGAAAACAGTTTACGGATTCTCCAAACACGGATGCTAATCTATTGCTTATTCAGACCCATAGCTCAGAGACGTCCCAAACATGGATACCTTTCTGATTCTCATTCTTTCACCTACAACATACAGTTCAACAAACATTCTTGGATGGCATCTTTTGTACCCCAAAATTTGCCCTCCTATATTTCTCAAGACATGTCAAGAAGAATCTCCAAGTGGCTCAAGATTGCTCAAGAGTTGGACAGTCAAATCATCTTCTAAGGCAGTCAATTCAAAAAATTAGGGTTTTGTGTTGCATCAAGGTCCTTACATCCAAATGACCCCAAGTTCTCCCTAATGTCATAATATGTTCTCAAGTTTATCCATGTCAAATTTCAAGCCTTGCAGAGGAAGTTTGGTCAGTCAATTGCTCAAGAGGTCCCAAAATCGATTGTGCTAGGGCAAAAGTCAACTGTGTCCCAAATACAGTCAAATCTCAAGATTTTTTGTCAAAATTATTATTTTGAAGGATAATTCATCATTTAATCAAGGGTTGATCATGATTGATCAAGGATTGCTCAAGATTCATCAAGATTCAAAAGTTGCTAAATTAGGGTTTTGTAGGAAAAGTCAACTCAACTTTGACCAAGCATAACTTTCTCATACTTTATGAGAAATGACCCCTAAAAATATCATTTTGAATAGGATTAAATTTCCTACAATCCATCTTCACACCCCAAGATCAAGAAATGCACTCACAAAAAGTTACAAATTTGGACATTATAGGTCATTTTTGAAAGTCAACAAAAACACCTTTTTTGCCAAAGCTTATAACTTGAGCATGGAAGATAAAAATGGGATGAGACAAATATTTATTGTTATAGGACATCTAAAGGTTTCTAAAAAGTCCAAGAACACCTCCAAAAGTTTAAAATTGAAGAAGTTATGCATTGTTGAAGTTGGGCATTTTTCCAAAATTGCCAAAAGTCAACTATCCCCAAAACTTCAAATTTTGTCAAAAGGGCCAACTTTTTTCCACTTGATTTGATCTTGTCACACAACACACGTGTCCTATCTTCAGTTTTATGTCCATTCATTAATTTTTCTATTTTATTTGATTTTTATTGAATTAATTCATTTTTAATCAATTTAAATCCAAATAAAATCCAAATCTTAATCAATTGGGATCTTTTTGAGTGATACAGGTGTTTAATATCATTATGGACAAGATCAAATCCGAATCAAGCCATGTTATGAACAAAATATTGATTTTTGACCAATTTGGAAGCTTTTTCAATGAAGGATCATATCATATGTTCAAACATCAATGCACCAAGATTCAAAGCCCAAAATTAAACCTAATTCATTCCATTATACATGTACAAGCTAGAGGCATGAAAATAAGTACCTAGAGGCTGCAAAAACTGCAATACAAAAACTTAAAAAAGCTTGAAAAAGCTTGGAACTGAAATCTTGGTTAAAGGTGAATTCAAAGAGAAAACTCAACGCTATCTTCTTGCTAGCTATCCACTGAGTCTATAGGAATCAAAAGCAAGGTCCCAGACCCTCTCCAACACACTGTAAGTCGCTTAAAACACGACCCTGCACTTGAAATCGTGACTCCATATTGCTGCATCTTTTGGACGAATCTTTGGTACAATCATGCTTGTCATTTAATTTCCAAACTTTCTGCAATATTTGATTTCGTTTTTGTAGCCTGTAAAGCCCTACCCGAAACTAGGGTTTGGTTTTCTTGTTTTTAGGCGTTTCAGTTTCAGGTAAAATCAGCACTATCAATGGCCATGGGTGTGTTTGGGAAAGAGAGACGAGCATGATGATGGTCTCAGAATTTGTTTCCATAGCCTAGAGACGATTTTAGGATCGAGCCATGGATTTTGTTGTAGATTCAAATCCGCAGGAAAAATAACCAGAGTTCTTTGGGGAAGACGATGACGCATCCCTTCCCAATTGGCCCATTCAAAATATTCACGCTTATTTTTTATTTTTCTGGCATAATGGTTTGTTTCACATATAATAATCATTGTTTATTCAATTAACAATTAAACATGCTGGCTCAGCTGGCAAGCGCGTTAGTTCAAAGTCCAATGGGACCTGGGTTCGAATCCCAGGTCCCCCATATATTTGTTATTATTTTCCATCAGGCGTTCCAGTGTACCTCATGCATTGCAGTCTACTATGGACCTCAAGTCTCTAGGCGCCAGATGGCCTCCAGGCCAAATCTGGTGGCCCATATGGAAGGCCTATCATACGCTCCAGTCAACTTGGCACATGGAATTGCAAAAGTCAACCCAAGCCAGCGCCTGTTGGGCCTTGAAAATGCTATTCTCACATTCAAATCAGGCCCACACCCCCTTTGGTTTATTTCTTTTTTTCTCTTTATATTTTCCTTTTATTTATTTGTTTTATTCAATTATTATCATTATTATTTAATTAACCAATTAATTTTTTCTCATAAAATCAAAAACACAAAAATATGTTTTTATTTATTAAAATTAAATTCACACTTTATTTTTGTAAATAAATTAATTTAATTGATTTAGCTTTAATTAGGTATAATTTCAATATTTTTGCAATAATTAAAATTAATGTAGAATATTAGGTTTTAATAATTTTGACCAAATTTATTTTATTTCCTTAAATATAAAAAATCCAAAAATATTTTCATTAATTAATTAATTTAATTGTTAATTTAGACTTAGTTTCTTTTAATTCAAAAAAAATAAACAAAAAATGCTTTCTTTCAAAAAAGGGTCAAAACCCTAAAAAATGTGTCGTTTTAATTTCTCTCACGCGATCCATTTTACCAATATTGTATTTGCTTCCGGAATGTAATAGTTTTAAATAGGACTTTGAATTATTTTATCGCTTTATTTTTATTTTCCGCACTTTAAATTAAAGGGTTGTTTTTGGCGATGTAAATACCCGACGCCTTGTAATAGTTTAGATTTAATTTCCGCAAATTTAAATTCCGCAACTATTAACTGTTAGATGTTTGATAAATAGGGAATGCATGAAAATATCAAATCTTTAACCTAAAATCAACATAGCTCACCCATGACATGTACAGATAAAATTAACCGAAATAACACACTCGCACATGCGCACTCTTAGGGTACACCTCACTTGGTTGCCTTCGAACGTGGTCATTGAGTATAGGAAGTTTTAGAGGTCGCCCTCTTGTCCAAAGATCATAAGTTGCCTCAAAACGGTTTCCTCGGATAAAATGATCTAAGACATTAGGGTTACCGCTAAGGCGTCCTAACATTGCTTTAGTGACCACACGTCCCTTAATCGAATTGACCCGAAAACTCCAACGATGATGCTACCTACTCCTCAATAGTGGGATAGCATTGTCTAAAGGACATTTGTACAAGATTAATTCCTTTTTCGAGTAGGTAGATGGTTCTTAATTACTTGCTCATTCTAAAACAAAACAAAACTTTTCGCACTTACACTCCTTTCAAACAAAAACTCCTTTCAAACTCACAAACACAAAGAAAAGCAAAATTTTGAAAACACTATGAGCAAGTACCTAAGAGCCCGTGGATAACCACAGATAGAAAGGGTGCTAACACCTTCCCTTTCTATAATCTACCCCCCGGACCGGAGAAACATCTCAAAAAATGAATTTTTATGTGCTTTTTTCCTTTCCTTGTTGGATAAAATAAAAGACGGTGGTGACTCTTGCTTACCGCGACATTTTGCAAAAACAAACGCAAAACGCGAACCAGCATTCCAAAAATAGTCAGTTATCTTCCCACCGTATCACAGAACTGGCGACTCTGCTGGGGATATATAAGTGGGGTGTACCTTAGGATTAGATCATTATGTTTTCAATTGTATGCTTTGTATGATTTATATTTGTGGGCTTGTATCAGAGTTCTATAGATCCTAACCCGGATCTGGGGATACCCTTTAGGTAAGTAGCAATAAACTGTAAGGGAACTATCCGGCATAGACCGACACGGTTGAAGCAGTAGCTACGTTGGTGTGGCACTTTAGTCTGTACCGATATCCCTTGTGTTGGAACGAGGAGAATATGGGTCTTCTAAGGGGTCATTAAGCACCAACTGACCTTAGAACCTTTAAATTGACCAACTTGGCCATAGAACAGTAGCAGTATGCTACACTCATTGAGACTAAACTCTCGCGATGATTTCGGCCGCAAGAAAAGGTTGCTAAACTGGAATTATGACTGATCGAGGGTAGTAAGTGATATTAAGATCCTCTAGAACCCGATTACTATTTTTGGGACAGGTTTAAACCAACTGAACTGAAAGAGGGTAATACCTAAACTCCTTGCCAGCCTGAAATCTAAGGGCTCTCTGTGTGACTTGTGTGCCTTTACCATGTTTGCTTTTTGTGGATACTTATGGTGTGCCTTTTATCATGACATCATGACATCATAACATTGCATACATCTTGCATAGGACTAACCTATTTCAAAGACAGGAGGGATTCACCTTTGCTCTGTTTTGTAGGTCATCGTGATGCCCATGCGTAAGAATACCATCCGGATCAACTTTGTCCAGGTTCCTACCTTGCTTAAAGAGTTGGTTGCCAAGATGCCTGACACTACTTCCTTCATCAGGAGGCATGGTTCTCTTCTCAGTTTGGTCACCTCCAAATTGGACGAGCAGATGATGAGTGTTTTGGTCCAATTCTATGATTCGTTGTACCACTGCTTTACTTTCCAGGATTATCAGCTGGTTCCCACCCTAGAAGAGTTCTATGAGCTGCTCGGTATCTCTGTTTTGGAGAAGACCCCGTTTACTGGTTCGGAGAAGACCCTTAGGCCCGAAGAGATTGCTGCAGCCCTTCATTTGACCAAAGAGGAGGTAATGGCTAATTGGGAAACTAGGAGTGGAGCAAAGGGCTTTCTGACTAAGTTCTTGGTTGGTAAGGCTAACTATTTTTGGGATAGTCTAGACTTCAAGGCATTCGAGGATATTTTGGCTCTTTTGATATATGGCTTGGTATTGTTTCCGAATCCTGACACTTTTGTTGATGTGAATGCGATAAAAATCTTCATCTCTCGCAATCCTGTACCTACTCTCTTGGGTGACATTCTTCATCAGCTCTATGCTCGTACTGCCAGAAAGCGGGGAACCTTGATGTGTTGTGCTCCATTATTGTCGAGATGGTTTATTTCGCACCTCCCCAAGTCAGTGCTGAAGAACAAAGAAGGAATGGGCTGGGCTTATAGGGTTATGTCTCTATCTCATAATGACATTATATGGACTCTCAAGGGTATGGACGAGGTGACCATCATTGATTGCTGTGGGGAGTACCCCAATGTTTCCCTGATAGGAACTTATGGAGGAATTTCTTACAACCCATGCTTAGCTCTCCGTCAGTTTGGAAGAGCCAGAAGAGAAGGACCTCATGAGATGTTAATGCCTAGTATCATCTTTGATTTTCAAGGGGATAGCGACGAGCAACATCGTAGATTCATAAGGGCTTGGGATAGAGTTCACCAATCTGATCCACATGAGTTGGGTCCAAAGACTTCTCTCCCGATGGAGCCATATCTCAGATGGGTCCGTATCCGTGCCCAAAAGCTGGGTATGCCATATGAAGCCGTATGGCCTGTCATTCTTGAAGTTGCTAATGAAGAAGGAGTTATTCCAACCATCCTTCATCCTTATATGCCCACTGACATTGGGGCACTGAAAAGATCTTGGATGCAACTGAGGGAGGAACGGGATTCTTATCGGGAAAAGTTCAACGAGCAAGAGCAGAAGATCCAAAAGTTGACTAGGCAGTTGGAGAACGAGCGGATTCTCAGCGACTATGTCCGCACTGAGAAGAAGAGACCATGGGAGCATTGATTGGCCTTTGATGATTTCCTTTCCAGTTTTTATTTACTTTTCAGTATTTCCTTTCATGTAACGTCTTAACGGCATCAGTTGAACAATTTGAATTTTGAAGTCTATCTAATAAAGTGTGTTTCCTTTCTGGTTTGTGAATTTGAATCTCCCAATTGTCTTTGAAATCATAATCATACGCATTTCATCCCATGCACTTCATAACAGGTACCCATTACATGGCTCTTATCTTCTTCACTGTTTATTTCAGCACTCATCATGTCTGCTGAACCTTCAACTGAGCAAGCCATCAAGGCCCTCCAGGCCCAGAATGCCCAATTTCAAGAGATGTTCATGAATCTAGCTAAGGGTCAGCAAGACTTGAAAACCCTGATTTTGAAAGAGAAGAAGAAGAAGAAGAAGAAGAGGACAATCTTGTTCAACACAGGGCACAGGTTTGGGAATAGGCTACAGAATGAAGTTGATTTGACCACCTCATCTGGAGGGAAAGATAGTCAAGAGGAAAGGAGGGCTCCTAGCCATGTGGTCTCCAACAACGAGACGGACTTCGACGAAGAACAGTATCCTCCGGCCGAGGATAGATACAAACAACTAAAAGACTAGTTGAGTGATATGGAAGTTCAGAAAGTGCCTGTTCTGGACTTTGCTGATCTAGGTCTATCATCTGGGGTGGTGATTCCCCACAAGTTTAAGGCACCAGCCTTTGCTAAGTATGACGAAGTTTCTTGTCCGAAGCTGCACCTCCGGTCATATGTAAGGAAGATTCAGCCGTACACCACTGATAAGAACTTATGAATCCATTTCTTTCAAGACAGTCTCTCAGAGACTCAGCTTGAGTGGTTCTATTAGTTAGACGGAGCCAGTATTCGCAGTTGGGAAGATTTGGCTACTGCTTTCTACAGGCAGTACCAGTACAACTCCGACCTTGCTCCCACGCGTACCCAACTCCAGGGTATGTCAATGGGAACGAGAGAAGGATTCAAAGATTATGCTCAGAAGTGGAGGGACCTCGCCGGAAGAGTACAACCACCCTTGGCTGATCGGGAGCTTGTGGACATGTTTCTGGGGACCCTGTCTGGTCCATTTTTCAACCACTTGATTGTGTTAGAACAAAGTTTGAATCTACTACCCTAAGTTAAAGTTTTGATGATAACAAAATGCAAGAATATATAAATTGTATGATTCATGTAAGACATATATGCTACCTAAAATTATATTGTGATTTACAGAAACTCTGATGAGTATCAGCATAAGAATGTCATCATCAACATCAGAAGATGAAATATCAACATCAGCATCAGAGGATGTTATATCAGATGCCAGAATAAGAAGATCAAAGCATGTGCTTACGCTGAAGCTTGATGAACAGATCTGCGCGTAACAATCTAAACTCTGATCAAGACAACAACAATTCATCAGCACCTAGCAGCGTCAGAATAAGCCAAAGCCAGAACACGCTTAATTGGCAATGGTACTGTGCATTCAAGATTCCTTATTATCAACGGTATTATTCCAGACAAAGATCTTCTCAATATGGAAAGAATGTAATGGACATTCAAATGGCATAATTGGCTACAACGTATCTTTTCCATATGCTATATAAACAAGTCAGTGAAGAATGAAACGGCTAATGCTCTACAACTCTCTACACGCCTAAAGCGATTTATCTTCATCCTCACTCACAGTTTGCTAAAGCTCTCAAATTACTTATTCTATTGTTTTAGCATTCCAGTTTTCATAAGCTTAATTTGTGTAGTATCACAGTTGTGATAAACAGTTTTGTAGAAAACATTCAACACACTTAGATTTCATTTATCTGTAAGAAAGTATTTCCTTGAGAAACCGGTTTGTGGCTTTGACTCGAGAAGGCTTTAGCAGTTGTTAAAGCAGTTGTAATATTCAGTTGAATATAGTGGATTAAGACCTCGTTGGAGAGAGGAGAAATCCCCTTGACGGGTGGACTGGAGTAGTTTGAGATCAAACGAACCAGGATAAAAATAACCTGTTGTCTGCATTTGATTTCAAGTTTTACAATTCAACCCCCCTTCTTGTGTTTTTCACTTCTTCAATTGGCATCAGAGCGCCTGGTTCTGAGCTAAAACACTTAACAGTGTCAGTACAAGATCCAGCGTCAGAAAAACACAATGGCAGGAACATATCAACACAACAGCAATGACAACAATGAAGATAGAGACAGATTCAGCAGCAAACCTCCAGTATTTGATGGAGAGAATTTTGATTACTGGAAAGACAGAATCGAAAGCTTCTTTCTGGCACATGATGCTGATCTGTGGGACATGGTGACAGATGGATACACGCACCCAATGAATGCAAGCGGTCAGAAGATTGACAGGAAAGCAATGTCTGATCAACAAAAGCGTGACTTCAGAAATCACCACAAGGCCAGAACCATTCTTCTCAACGCCATCTCTTACGCTGAATATGAAAAGATATCTAACAGAGACACAACAAAGAACATGTTTGACTCACTCAGAATGACGCATGAAGGCAACATTCAGGTCAAAGAAACTAAAGCTCTTGCGCTCATTCAGAAGTATGAGGCATTCAAAATGGAAGAAAATGAATCCATTGAAACAATGTTCTTAAGATTCCAAATTTTGGTGGCTGGTCTCAAGGTTCTGGACAAAGGATACTCTACTGCTGATCATGTCAAGAAGATCATCAGAAGCTTGCCAAAACAGTGGAGGCCAATGGTTACAGCGCTGAAGCTAGCTAAAGATCTCAACAAAATTTCTCTGGAGGAACTTATCAGCTCCCTCAGAAGTCACGAGATAGAGCTAGAAGCTGATGAACCTCGGAAGCAAGGTAAGCCTTTAGCATTAAAATCTAACAGAAAATCTGACTCTAAAGTTTTGTAGGCAGTTGGAGAAACATCTGATGGGTCCTCATCAAAAGAAGACGAACTTTCCCTCCTCTCCAGAAGAGTGAACCAACTATGGAAGTAGAGGCAAAGGAAGTTCAGGAATCCCAGAAGATCTGATCAGAATGAGTCCTCTTCCAGATACAGAAGGTCAGACTCTTCCTCTGGATACAGAAGATCTGAAGGCTCTTCAGGAAGCAGAAAGTCAAACACCAAGGATATCACTTGCTATGAATGCAACGAGCAAGGACACTATAAGAGTGACTGTCCAAAGCTTCAGAGGGAAAAGCCGAAAAAGAAGTTTGGAAGAGAAAAGAAGAAAAGTCTCATGGCTACATGGGATGACTCTGACTCGTCTGAAGCTGACTCAGAATCAGATGATGAGAGAGCAAACATAGCTCTCATGGCCAACATATCAGAAGACAGTGAAGCTTCTGAATCAGACTCAGAATCAGACACCGAAGAGGTATTTCCTGACTTTGCAATTAATTTTACTAAGGCTGAACTTGCTGAAAGCCTTAACGAAATTATGGAAAGGTACCAGCAGATCAGAGTTAAATTCAGAAACCTGAAAAGGAATCTTGATTCTGACTCTGACAAAACTGAGAGTCTCAAATTGGAAAATTCTGAGTTGAAAAAAAAAATTTCAAAATTAGAAAATGTTTTACAAAACTCTCAGAAGGAAACAATTTCTGAAACTCCCAGCAGCGCTGATGAGATCATCAAGGAGTATGATCATAGCTTTCAGAAGTTCCTTGCTAAAAGCATAGATAGAAGCAAAATGGCTTCAATGATCTATGGAGTTAGCAGAAACGGCAGAAAAGGAATAGGATACCAAGGTAAGGCTCCTACACCAAAGAATGCCATGGATTTAACTATTAAACACACTCCTCTGAATTCACACTTTGTGTATGGTCACACACATGACATTAAATATACTAGTAGTACTTATTCTGTGAAACCAAAATTCAACCAGAGTTTTGGTAAAGCTAACAAATCAGGACCCAAGAAAATATGGGTACCTAAGGATAAAATAATACATGTTGCAGATATCTTTAGCAGCAAATCAGAAACACCAGTCATGGTACCTGGACTCTGGCTGCTCACGACACATGACGGGAAGAAGGCATATGTTCCAAAGCCTGGAACTTAAGCCTGGAGGCCACGTAGGCTTTGGAGGCAATCAGAGGGGAAAGATCATTGGCTCTGGAACAATAGGTAATGGAAATCTTCCCTCTATAAACAATGTTCTGTTAGTAGATGGATTAATGCATAATCTGTTATCCATAAGTCAATTAAGTGATAATGGTTATGATATAATCTTTAATCAAAAATCATGTAAAGCTGTTAGTCAGAAAGATGGGACTATCCTATTTAATGGAAAGAGGAAAAACAACATTTATAAAATCAAAACTTCTGAACTGAAAAGTCAGAATGTAAAGTGTCTTCTGTCTGTTAACAACGAGCAATGGATCTGGCACAGAAGATTGGGGCATGTTAGTATGAGAAGAATATCTCATACTAACAAACTCAATCTGGTCAGAGGACTTCCTAATCTGAAGTTCAATTCAGATGCTCTGTGTGAAGCATGTCAGAAAGGCAAGTTTGTAAAACCTTCTTTCAAATCTAAAAATGTTGTTTCTACCTCTAAGCCATTAGAACTTCTGCACATTGACTTATTTGGACCAGTTAAAACTGCTTCAGTCAGTGGCAAGAAGAATGGGTTAGTAATCGTAGATGACTATAGCAGATGGACATGGGTAAAGTTCTTAAGACACAAGGACGAGTCACACTCTATGTTTGTCACCTTCTGTAACCAAGTTCAGAATGAAAAGGATCTTAGAATCGTTAAAGTCAGAAGTGATCATGGTGGAGAGTTTGAAAACAAGGATTTTGAGTCATTCTTTAATGACAAAGGCATTCTGCATGATTTCTCTTGTCCTAGAACTCCCCAGCAAAATGGAGTTGTAGAACGAAAGAACAGAACATTGTAAGAAATGGCCAGAACCATGATCAATGAGACAAACGTTGCTAAGATCTTCTGGGCAGAGGCAATAAACACAGCGTGCTACATTCAGAATAGAATCTCCATAAGACCTATTCTGGAAAAGACTCCATATGAATTCTGGAAGAACAGAAAGCCCAACATTTCATATTTTCATCCATTTGGATGTACTTGTTTTATGTTAAATACAAAAAATTATTTGAACAAGTTTGACTCTAAAGCACAGAAGTGTATTATGTTAGGATACTCTGAACGCTCAAGAGGGTACATAGTATACAATACAGAAACACAGATTATGGAAGAATCAATCAGTGTTCGTTTTGATGATAAGCTTGACTTTGAAAAGTCAAAGCAGAATGAAGTATTTGCAGGTATGGAAGTAGAATTCACAGGTTCTGAAGACAAGTCATCAGAAGCTCTCAACAAAGACACTCCTTCAACATCTGAAAGAAGAACTGCAAGCAATCCAGCAACAGCTGCTGATCAACCTCAGAAAAGACTACCCAGAAGCAACATGGATCACCCAGAAGAAACTATCTTAGGAAGAAAGGAAGATCCAATCAGAACAAGAGCCAGCTTCAGAAACTCTGAAGAATCCCTCATGGGACTTGTTTCTCTGATTGAACCTTCCTCAATTGATGAAGCACTTCTGGACAACGACTGGATTCTAGCAATGCAAGAAGAGCTGAATCAATTCACCAGAAATGACGTATGGGATCTTGTTCCCATACCAAAAGGATTCAACGTCATTGGAACAAAATGGGTGTTCAGAAACAAGCTGAACGAACAAGGTGAAGTTATCAGAAACAAAGCACGACTGGTAGCACAAGGTTATAGTCAGCAAGAGGGGATAGACTATACAGAAACCTTTGCCCTAGTCGCCAGGTTAGAATCTATCAGACTTTTAATTTCGTTTGCTATTAATAAAGGCATCACTCTGTATCAGATGGATGTCAAGAGTGCATTCTTAAATGGATATATATAAGAAGAGGTTTATGTGCACCAACCCCCTGGTTTTGAAAGTACAAAAAATCCAGAATATGTTTTCAAACTAAAGAAGTCACTATATGGTCTGAAACAAGCTCCCAGAGCTTGGTATGAAAGACTAAGTAACTTTCTGTTAGAAAAAGAATTCACCAGAGGGAAGGTGGACACTACCTTATTCTGTAAGTCAGTTAAGAATGACATCTTAGTGTGTCAAATTTATGTTGACGATATTATTTTTGGATCTACTAATCCTTCTCTTGGAAGAAAATTTGCTAAGTGTATGCAGGCAGAATTTGAGATGAGCCTCATGGGAGAACTGAAATTCTTTCTGGGAATTCAGATCAATCAAAATCCAGAGGGAACTTACATTCATCAGAGCAAATATGTCAGAGAACTTCTGAAGAAATTTGACCTCTCAGAATGTAAGTCATCAAAGATTCCAATGCATCCCATGTGCATTCTAGAAAGAGAAGAGGTAAGCAAAAAGGTAGAACAGAAGATCTACAGAGGTATGATTGGTTCTCTTCTTTATCTGACGGCTTCAAGGCCTGATATTTTATTCAATGTATGCATTTGTGCAAGATTCCAATCAGATCCTAGAGAATCTCACTTAATAGTTGTTAAGCGAATTTTCAAGTATCTGAAAGGTACTACTAATCTGGGTTTATTTTATAGAAAATCTAGTGATTACAGCTTAGTAGGTTACTGCGATGCTGAGTTTGTTGGAGACAGAGTAGAGCGTAAAAGTACTTCTGGAAGCTGCCAGTTTCTGGGAGAAAATCTGATCTCTTGGTCCAGCAAAAGGCAATCCACAATTGCGCTATCAACAGCAGAAGCTGAGTACATAGCAGCAGCTGAGTACATAGCAGCAGCTGGATGCAGCACACAAATGCTCTGGATGAAAAGTCAGCTTGAAGACTTCCAGATTTTTGAGAGTAACATCCCTATACTCTGTGACAATACTTCTGCCATTTTCTTAAGTAGAAATCCTATTTTGCATTCTAGGGCTAAGCATATAGAAATAAAACATCATTTCATTAGGGACTATATTCAGAAAGGCATTTTAAACTTGAAATTTATTGATACAGACCATCAATGGGCTGATATCTTCACAAAACCACTTTCTGAAGATAGGTTCAACTTCATTCTGAAACATCTCAGCATGAAGCTCTGCCCAGAATGAAAATGTTTTAATTTTATATATTAACCTTCAGAATGTGTTTTACTTCACTGTGAACTTCTGATCAATCTTCTTTCAGAAAGTTAGACATGCAGATTGTATCAGATTCTATTCTTAAAGATCTGAGCGTTTCAGTTCAAGGATAGATGTGTTGTTCACCAAATCAAACAAGTGTCATCCAGTCATCAGCTAATCTCTGAAGCAGAACACGTGTGCACGCTTCTGAGAAGGCAAAACGCTGATTGGATGCATTGAGACACATGTCACTGGTAACCGTTCCAAATATCTTTCTCAAATCCCCCAAAATCAGCCAACATTAAATGCGCTTAATCATGAGTTAATTCTCTCTCTTAAAAACGTTTATGTTTTCAAAACACTTTTTGAAACTTATTTAAACACCATCACTCCATTCATTCACTTTTTACCGTCTCTTGCAATCATCCAAATATTTTCTGCATTCTTACTTGTGTGTTCATCTTTTTCCAAAGAAACCCTTTTTCAAGCTTTTTCTCAAAGAAACCCTAGTGTGAACATGGCAACTTCTAGCACTGTTTCTGCAGGTTCCCAGCAAGAGGCTTCATCTGAACAATATCATATTCCCTTCAGAACTCTACTCACACTGGTGAAGAACTTGGAAGTTCTGTCTGAACTGATCGTTGATTTCAATAGTCTGAAAGAAAATGGCTTCGATTTGACTGAAGAAATTAGGGCACAAGGATGGGAGAGGTATTTTGATAGGTTGGTGGGTCCAACATTCCCCATTCTGGTTAAAGAGTTCTGGATTCATGCATCTGCTTCAACTCATCAGTTTACATCGTACATCATGGGAAAGAAGATAGTGATCACTGAGGATCACATTGCTAGGCTGATTGGATACAACGGTGGTGGCATCTGTTGTATTGACATGGCAGAAAGAGTTGGAAACACTGGCACAGTTGCTAGACAGATTTTCACGCATGGGGTTCCATCCAGCAAGATCAGAGATTTGATGGATCAGCACAGAATCTGGGCAAAGATCATCTTGGGTTGCTTCAACCACAGGAAGCCCACAAGCTCTCCTGACTACATCAACATAGATCAGCAATTTCTGCTCTATTTTATTGCAAAGAAGACCAAGATCAACCTTGTTCATCTTCTGTTCAATCATCTGAAGACCAACGTCAAGGAGACGAGATAAGAAGAAAAGACTAAAAGGGATTGGATACCCTTCGGAAGATTAATATCAGATATTCTAACTGAGAATAGGCTGATAGAACACCTGACAGAGGCTCAGGAAATAAGCTCTCTGGAACCAGCTGTTGGCAAGCAGCTGAACACCAAGAATCTGAAGAAGATGAAACTGATAGAGAATATAAAAAAGGAGCCCAGCGTCACTCCTCTTACTGACATCACCAGCAGAAGAGTCCCTCTGAGCGACTTTCCCATATTCTCTAAGATTGACTCTAAACCAGTCATCGTTCTCAAATACTTGGATGCGTGAAAAGCTGATGGCACAGATCCTGATCTGAACATCAAAGATTGCACCAGCAAACACCAGAGGTTACTTTGAAGAAGAATAAGAAGAGAAAGGCTGCTTTAGAAGGACCATCCCAGCAGACCCTAAATAAGAGAGGTAATCTATCTGCTGTTAATGTTTTAAATTCATCTGCTGTTCCAACATTGATTCCAACCCCAGCTTCATATGAACTCCCAATTCCCATACCAACCATTGATGATACCAAACCAGAGTTTGACCCTTCTGAGTCACTAACTCTCAGGAGATCCCGCACCAAACCTCAAAATCCAAAACCCACAACATCAACAAAATCAGAACTTGATAAAGTTCTTTCTAAAATTGATCAACGTTCTTCCGCTCCCCTCTCAGAAAATCCAAACACTCAACCAGAAACTGCCCATTCACCTCAACCAGAACACACACTCTCACCAATACCAGAAATTCCACAACCTCCCTCTCCATAACCAGAAACTCCACCTCCCTCTCCACAACCAGAACTTAATCCACCTTCACCTCAACCATCATCTCCACAACCTGAGTCTCAACACTCTGAAACTCCATCACCTGAACCTCAAACCCCTGAACCTCAATCACCTCAATCCTATGAACCACAAACCTTGGCAATTCAACTGCCTTGTGGTACAATTGTAAACATTCCACAAATACCATCCTCACCAGAAACCACTCCACCTAACACTCTACACAGTCCAATAATCATTTCTGACTCTCCTACTCCCTCACCCAAACAAAATCCAAATAACCACAGCAAGACCTTCATTGATTTAACAGTCCTTGACCGTCTTGCTTCCCTTAAAAATAAAATCACCACTCCCAAACCCAAACAACCAGATGTTGGTTCCAGCATCTTGAATTTTGAAACAGGCATGCATAATTGGATTGCTTCTCTAAAGCAGGCGTGTCCTGGAATGATTGATCCTGCTGCTTCAGACCAACTCTGGACACAATTCAGAAGTTGGGCACGCGCTGAAACCTTCAAGCTGCAAGACATAAACTATGAACAGGCTCAACAGAACTTCAGCAAACTGCTGAAAGAAGTTGAAGGTCCAGTCATGAGTCAGCTGCTGAAGGAGGAAGTGCTCTTTCTGGATAGTGAGCCATGGTCTAAAAAGCGTCCAGCTTCAAAAGTTCAACCAGCAGAAGATCAGACTATTCAAGCTGAAGATGTTAGTCAAGAAGAAAATGTTGCAGAAAGCTCTCAGAAGCATCCTGTTTCTGACATCTCTCAAGCTGCTTTGGACAGGCAGACTCTTGAAGAGCTGAAGCAAAATGATATTCGTCTGCAGAAAAGAATGGATGAGAATGATCAATGAATGAAGGAAAGGATGGATGTGCAAGATGGCAAGATTGATACAGTAGTCAGCATGGTGCATCAGCAGAAGGAAACCGCTGATCAGATTAAGAACATGCTAGAAGCTCTGTTCACACGCTTTCCACCCCAACCTTAGATTTTAATTCTTGATGTTTTCATTGTTTTCTTTCCATGTTTTCTGTACTATCTTCTAAGCTTTGAATTAAATATAACAGTTTTTCTGCACTGATCGTTTTATCTTAAATTACTTGCACTTTTTGATTGCTGACAAAAAGGGGGAGAAAAAGATTGATATTTTTCAATAACGGATTACTGAGACAAAGTCTCTAACACTCTGATATACTTGAATGTTTCCTTGTTCTGCATAAGCTTACAGGTACAAGAAGTTAATTATCTCTGATACACTGAAGCTCTGCTCGAGTAAAAGAAAGTTCAAAGAAAGATCTGATGTTCAAAGAAAGTCAATAAAGATCTGATCCTAAAGAACTCATGGAATTAAAGGGAAGTAATAAACTCAGGGGGAGTTTTTCTGATCATAACTCTGATAGTTGTTTTCTTATCCCCTTAAGCTCTGATACCTCTTATTCCTCCTTATCTCTGATACCTACCTGTTTATCTCTAATACAATTTATTATTTGGTTATCTCTGATACTTTTCTCGTTAATTTTCAATTGAAAAAATCTAGTTTTTGTCATCATCAAAAAGGGGAGATTGTTAGAACAAAGTTTGAATCTACTACCCTAAGTTAAAGTTTTGATGATAACAAAATGCAAGAATATATAAATTGTATGATTCATGTAAGACATATATGCTACCTAAAATTATATTGTGATTTATAGAAACTCTGATGAGTATCAGCATAAGAATATCATCATCAGCATCAGAAGATGAAATATCAACATCAGCATCAGAGGATGTTATATCAGATGCCAGAATCAGAAGATCAAAGCATGTGCTTACGCTGAAGCTTGATGAACATATCTGCGCGTAACAATCTAAACTCTGATCAAGACAACAACAATTCATCAGCACCTAGCAGCGTCAGAATAAGCCAAAGCCAGAACACGCTTAATTGGCAACGGTACTGTGCATTCAAGATTCCTTATTATCAACAACATTATTCCAGACAAAGATCTTCTCAATATGGAAAGAATGTAATGGACATTGAAATGGCATAATTGGCTACAACGTATCTTTTCCATATGCTATATAAACAAGTCAGTGAAGAATGAAATGACTAATGCTCTACAACTCTCTACACGCCTAAAGCGATTCATCTTCATCCTCACTCACAGTTTGCTAAAGCTCTCAAATTACTTATTCTATTGTTTTAGCATTCCAGTTTTCATAAGCTTAATTTATGTAGTATCACAGTTGTGATAAACAGTTTTGTAGAAAACATTCAACACACTTAGATTTCATTTATCTGTAAGAAAGTATTTCCTTGAGAAACCGGTTTGTGGCTTTGACTCAAGAAGGCTTTAGCAGTTGTTAAATCAGTTGTAATATTCAGTTGAATATAGTGGATTAAGACCTCGTTGGAGAGAGGCGAAATCACCTTGACGGGTGGACTGGAGTAGTTTGAGATCAAACGAACCAGGATAAAAATAACTTGTTGTCTGCATTTGATTTCAAGTTTTACAATTCAACCCCCCTTCTTGTGTTTTTCACTTCTTCAGATTGGAACCTCTTCATCTGGGTTTACAGAGCTAATTTTCACCGGTGAAAGGATTGAGGCTGGTATTAAGGCTGGGAAGATACAAAAGGGTGCCTCATCAAGCACCAAGAAGAAGCCCTTTAAGAAAGAGTCCAGTGCTGTCTACAGTTCGAAAAGACAGAATAGACTTGAGCACCGCCAAGCTGTTAATGTGGTTGTTATTTCAAAACCTGTTGGTACTGCTCAACACAACAATCAACAAAAGGACGAGAGACCTCGAAAGCAATTCACCCGTCTCAACATGACCTTATCTCAGATTCTCCCACAGTTGCTGAAGACCAACCTAGCGATTCATAAGGAAGCCCTGAAGAGTCCAAATATCACATCACCGAAGTATAACCCTAATGTCCGCTATGATTTTCACTCTCATAGCCCGGGGCATAATACGGATGATTGTTGGGTTTTAAAGAACAAGGTACGGGACTTAATTGATGCCAAGGAGATCGAGTTCGGAGCACCAGAAAAGCCTAAACAAGATGCAGGGGTGAATGCTATCGGGGATGACAATGATGAAGAGTTTGATATCGACAGTTGGATCTACCCGACTGCCAACGGTGGATTAAGCAACTGGATAGCGAAGGATTCTATGCTTGTTTCTGTTATCACCGAGTAATGAAACTTCTTGTTTTGAATTTGTAAACAGACATTGTTTTAAACTATATGGCCCAGTGTCTTACCCGGGGCACCGTGGCTTCATTTGTGAGGGTTTTATGTGTGTCATTTTCATATATCATTAATAAAAGCATTGGACGTTTCTTGCATTTCAAATTTTGCGCTCCTTGTTTTTATTTTTATATATTGCAAAATAGCTATTTTACACACACTCACGTATCATAATCTACATCCATTCTGGATCCCACTAGTAACGATTATGCTACTGCCGGTTATGACTTCGAAAGTCCGATCAACTTAGCCAAAGACGAAGGTGAAGATGATTGCGAAGTGCCTGGTGAACTTGCTTAGACTGCTACTCCAGGAAGAGAGGGCCATACTGCCTCCAAGCCATCAATTATGATGCCTCCAACTGCAGGGAGACTGTTGATCTTATGCTTAAAAAATGTTGGATAATACAAAGAGGTGTCCTGAGGCAGCATGACGAGTCTGGCCGAAAAGAGCATGCTATTTATTACCTTAGCAAAAAGTTTACCGACTGTGAGACCCAATACTCACTGCTCGAGAGAACTTGCTGCGCTTTGGCATGGGCTGCTCGCCGGCCGAGACAGTACATGGTGACTCATACTACCTTTTTAATACCAAAAGATGTGAACGTCCAGATGACTCCTTGGCCTTTTGTAATGTGGGGCATTGATATGATCGGCGAGATCAGACCTACAACGTCCAATGGGCATCGTTTCATCCTGGTAGCAATCGATTACTTTACGAAGTGGGTTGAAGCAGATTCCTTTGCTACAATAACCAAGAATGTCGTGGCACGGTTCATTCGGCACAATCCGATCTATCGATACAGTGTACCAGAGAGGATCATTACGGACAATGGTACCAATCTCAACAATAAGATAATCACCGAGCTCTGCGAGCAATTCAAGATACAGCATCACAACTCTTCTCCCTACCGCCCGAAGATGAATGGGGTTGTCGAAGCGGCTAATAAGAACATTAAGAAAATTGTGCAGAAGATGACAGTGACATACAAAGACTGGCATGAGATGTTACCATTTTCTCTTCATGGGTACCGTACCTCAGCACGGACGTCAACAGGGGAAACACCTTATTCCTTGGTATATGGCATGGAGGCAGTCTTGCCTATTGAAGTTCAGATACCCTCTCTTCGAATCATGAAGGATGCAGGTTTGAGCAAAGATGACTGGATTCAGACCCGTCTTGATCAGCTAAACCTAATCGACGAAAAGAGACTCACTGCTATTTATCATGGTCAGACGTACCAAAAACGGATGATCAAGGCATTTAACAAGAAAGTCAGACGACAAGAGTATCAAGTTGGGGACCTGGTAATCAAGCACATTATTCTACCTCAAGGTGATCCCAGGGGAAAATGGACCCCCTACTTACGAAGGGCCATTTGTGGTTAAGAACATTTTCTCAGGAGGAGCTATGATTCTAACTACCATGGATGGTAACGACCTTCCTCACCCCGTCAATGCAGACATAGTGAAAAGATACTACGCATAAACAAAGACCCGCTAGGTTGACTGGCCTAGGAAAAAATAAGGGCTTCCCAGCGAATCAAAAGGGTTCGGGAAAAAATAAGGGATGAAAATGAAAAAAATATGTACACCCGGCAAGTCGAAAACCTGAAAAGGCGGCTTGGGCAAAAAAGGGTATCCCGGTGGACTGAAAACCCGAAAGGGAGGTCCAGGCAAAAATTAGGGATCAAAGTGTAACACTATGTCTCATTGGATCACCTTGCATCCAGACTTCAGTATCGACTATCAAGCTCAGACGACACTAATCAATCTGATTAACCTTCAACCAAGCAGCAAAGTGATGAGATGCTCTAAGGCATAAGGGCAATAGTAGAGTTGGAACCCAGTGGGATCATTCACATAACTGTTTTGTTTTCACAAAATGTATAAACTCTCTTGCTCGACGACGTTCTCTTACTAGGACGTCGGCCTCTTGTACAAAAACGCCTATTTTCAGGCCAAACTTCAAAATCAATACAAATTCATTTTCATACAAATTTCAAACTATTTTTCTTTTATCTGTTTTGTTTTGCAAAAAACGTCCAATGTTTGTTTTTGATATATGAATTTGACATTAATTGTTGCTCATAAATATTTACATGTCAAACAAAAGATGAATTACTGGTAATATCAGAAGCAGGGGCAATAAGAAGTGTCCAAGCTGTGTAGTTGCTCTGTCCACCAGGTACAAGGTAGATTCAACTGAAGAATATGACCAAGATACCTTCACTCCCCGCAGAATAAGGCAGTAATGGTAGCTCTCCCCAGCTGAGACTTGTAACTATGAACAAATCAGCAATACTCTCCCCAAGCAGAGTTGGTCTACCATCAGCACTAAAAAGGTCTTAATATTCCCCAGCGGAAGATAAGAATATTCCCCAACAAGTATAAAAGTATCCCCGACAGTCTTAATATTCCTCAACGGAGTATAAGAATGTTCCCCAGCAGAATACAAGATACCCCCAGTGGAGTCAATATTTCCCCAGCACGGTCTAAAAAAAGCTTCCCCAACGAAGTTGAATCATCACTCCTAGTAGACTCTGGAGGTTTATCCCCAGTGAAGTACAAAAATAAATCGCCCCAGCCAAGTTCAAAGGATCATTCCTAGCAGAACTCAGAGATTTATCCCCACAAGAGTCTAACAGGGTTATCCCAGGCAAGTTGCAATTGAAAGATCATCCCCAGCGAAGTTCTTTCCTTTCCCCAAGCAGGAGTTCAATCCTTAACAGATTCAGTATCACCAGCAACGGTAACCCATCCCCAGTGGAGTTTATCAGCGGAATCCCCAGCGGAGTTTATCGTTAAAATCCTCAGCAGAGCATCTCTTCCCCACAGAGTAATCTCTTCATCAGTTTATTCCCCAACGGAGTTCTCTTCTCCTGCAGGTTTATTCTTGCAATCGCCTTCGTTCACCATCCCCAGCGGATGCGAAGCATTTAACTCTATTCTCCAGCAGCTACCCAGGATTTATTTTCCTCGGCTAAAGCATTACATTTCCATACATCATGATACATGCATATACGCATCATACCATGCAATCTAATTTATGTTGAGAACATCATTGCTTGATCCCCATCATGCATTGCATATGACTGACCTTTACCTTTCAGGAAAGATGCAGTTAAGTTCTCAGCTAAGTCAAAGGAGACAACACTAGTAAAATCGATTCCTAAAGATTTTTCTGAGGCCAGTCAAAGGAGACAAGACCAGTTAAATTGATTCCTAAAGATTTTTCTGAGGCCAACCCCGTTAAAAGAGACAACACCAGTAAAATTGATTCCTAAAGATTTTTCTGAGGCCAGTCAAAGGAGACAAGACCAGTTAAATCGATTCCTAAAGATTTTTCTGAGGCCAACCCAGTCAAAGGAGACAAAACCAGTTAAATTGATTCCTAAAGATTTTTCTGAGGCCAGTCAAAGGAGACAAGACCAGTTAAATCGATTCCTAAAGATTTTTCTGAGGCCAACCCCGTCAAAGGAGACAAAACCAGTTAAATCGATTCCTAAATATTTTTCTAAGGCCAGTCAAAGGAGACAAGACCAGTTAAATCGTTCCTAAAGATTTTTCTGAGGCCGATCCAGTCAAAGGAGACAACACCAGTTAAATCGATTCCTAAAGATTTTTCTGAGGCCAAGCCACTCAAAGGAGACAAAACCAGTTAAATCGATTCCTAAAGGTTTTTCTGAGGCCAAGCCAGTCAAAGGAGACAAAACCAGTTAAATCGATTCCTAAATATTTTTCTGAGGCCAACCCCGTCAAAGGAGACAAAACCAGTTAAATCGATTCCTAAAGATTTTTCTAAGGCCAGTCAAAGGAGATAAGACCAGTTAAGTCGATTCCTAAAGATTTTTCTGAGGCCAGTCAAAGGAGACGAGACCAGTTAAATCGATTCCTAAATATTTTTCTGAGGCCAACCCCGTCAAAAGAGACAAAACCAGTTAAATCGATTCCTAAATATTTTTCTGAGGCGAAGCCAGTCAAAGGAGACAAAACCAGTTAAATCGATTCCTAAAGATTTTTCTGATGGCAGCCTCGTCAAAGGAGACAAAACCAGTTAAATCGATTCCTAAAGATTTTTCTGATGCCAATCCAGTCAAAGAAGACAAGACCACCTACCAACAATCTCCAAATGGAATCAGTAAGCCCATTCCCGACATCACAAGGCTGATACCACTTCATGCGAGTGCAAATTTCTGGGCACTCTAGTGTTCAATCATCTTCCACCTTCGGATCATGAAAGGCCCGAAAGCCAATCTATATCCTCAGGTTTAAGAAGATTGAACAGGGGAAACTATTGTACCCCAAAATTTTCCCTCCCATATTTCTCAAGACATGTCAAGAAGAATCTCCAAGTGGCTCAAGATTGCTCAAGAGTTGGACAGTCAAATCATCTCCTAAGGCAGTCAATTCAAAATTAGGGTTTTGTGTTGCATCAAGGTCCTTAAATCCAAATGACCCCAAGTTCTCCCCAATTTCCTAATATGTTCTCAAGTTCATCCATGTCAAATTTCAAGCCTTGCAGAGGAAGTTTGGTCAGTCAATTGCTTAAGAGGTCCCAAAATCGACTGTGCTAGGGCAAAAGTCAACTGTGTCCCAAATACAGTCAAATCTCAAGATTTTTTGTCAACATTCTCATTTTGAAGGATAATTCATAATTTGATAAAGGTTTGATCATGATTCATCAAGGATTGCTCAAGATTCATCAAGATTCAAAAGTTGCTAAATTAGGGTTTTGTAGGAAAAGTCAACTCAACTTTGACCAAGCATAACTTTCTCATACTTTATGAGAAATGACCACTCCAAAGCTCATTTTGAAGAGGATGCAATTTCCTACAATCCATATTCACACCCCAAGATCAATAAATGCACTCACAAAAAGTTACAAATTTGGACATTATAGGTCATTTTTGAAAGTCAACAAAAACACCTTTTTTTCCAAAGCTTATAACTTGAGCATGTAACATAAAAATGAGATGATACCAAAAGGGTTGGTTATAGGACATCTCAAGGTTTCTAAAAAGTTCAAGAACACATCCAAAAGTTCAAAATTGAAGAAGTTATGCATTGTTGAAGTTGGGCATTTTTCCAAAATTGCCAAAAGTCAACTATCCCCAAAACTTCAAATTTTGTCAAAAGGGCCCACTTTTTCCACTTGATTTGATCTTGTCACACCACACACGTGTCCTATCTTCAGTTTTATGTCCATTCATTAATTTTTCTATTTTATTTGATTTTTATTTAATTAATTCATTTTTAATCAATTTAAATCCAAATAAAATCCAAATCTTAATCAATTTGGATCTTTTTGAGTGATACAAGTCTTTAATATCATTATGGACAAGATCAAATCCGAATCAAGCCATGTTATGAACAAAATATTGATTTTTGACCAATTTAGAAGCTTTTTCAATGGATGATCATATCATATCTTCAATCATCAATGCACCAAGATTCAAAGCCCAACATTAAACCTAATTCATTCCATTATACATGTACAAGCTAGAGGCATGAATATAAGGACCTAGAGGCTGCAAAAACTGCAATACAAAAACTTGAAAAAGCTTGAAAAAGCTTGGAACTGAAATCTTGGTTAGAGGTGAATTCAAAGAGAAAACTCAACGCTATATTCTTGCTAGCTATCCACTGAGTCTATAGGAATCAAAAGCAAGGTCCCAGACCCTCTCCAACGCACTGTAAGTCTCTTTAAACACGACCCTGCACTTGAAATCGTGACTCTATATTTCTGCGTCTTTTGGACGAATCTTTGGTACAACCATGCTTGTCATTCAATTTCCAAACTTTCTGCAATATTTGATTTCATTTTTGTAGCCTGTAAAGCCCTACCCAAAACTAGGGTTTGGTTTTCTTGTTTTTAGGCGTTTCAGTTTCAGGTAAAATCAGCACTATCAATGGCCATGGGTGTGTTTGGGAAAGAGAGACGAGCATGATGATGGTCTCGGAATTCGTTTCCATAGCCTATAGACGATTTTAGGATCGAGCCATGGATTTTGTTGCGGATTCAAATCCGCAGGAAAAATAACCAGAGTTCTTTGGAGAAGACGATGACGCGTCCCTTCTGAGTTGGCCCATTCAAAATATTCGCGCTTATTTTTTATTTTTCTGGCATAATGGTTTGTTTCACATAAATAATCATTGTTTATTCCATTAACAATTAAACATGTTGGCTCAGCTGGCAAGCGCGTTAGTTCAAAGTCCAATGGGACCTGGGTTCGAATCCCAGGTCCCCCATATATTTGTTATTATTTTCCATCAGGCGTTCCAGTGTACCTCATGCATTGCAGTCTACTATGGACCTCAAGTCTCCAGGCGCCAGATGGCCTCCAGGCCAAATCTGGTGGCCCATATGGAAGGCCTATCATACGCTCCAGTCAACTTGGCACATGGAATTGCAAAAGTTAACCCAAGCCAGCGCCTGTTGGGCCTTGAAAATGCTATTCTCACATTCAAATCAGGCCCACACCCCCTTTGGTTTATTTCTTTTTTCTCTTTATATTTTCCTTTTATTTATTTGTTTTATTCAATTATTATCATTATTATTTAATTAACCAATTAATTTTTTCTCATAAAATCAAAAACACAAAAATATGTTTTTATTTATTAAAATTAAATTCACACTTTATTTTTGTAAATAAATTAATTTAATTGATTTAGCTTTAATTAGGTATAATTTCAATATTTTTGCAATAATTAAAATTAATGTAGAATATTAGGTTTTAATAATTTTGACCAAATTAATTTTATTTCCTTAAATATAAAAAATCCAAAAATATTTTCATTAATTAATTAATTTAATTATTAATTTAGAGTTAGTTTCTTTTAATTCAAAAAAAATGCTTTCTTTCAAAAAAGGGTCAAAACCCTAAAAAATGCGCCGTTTTAATTTCTCGCACGCGATCCATTTTACCAATATTGTATTTGCTTCCGGAATGTAATAGTTTTAAATAGGACTTTGAATTATTTTATCGCTTTATTTTTATTTTCCGCACTTTAAATTAAAGGGTTGTTTTTGGCGATGTAAATACCCGACGCCTTGTAATAGTTTAGATTTAATTTCCGCAAATTTAAATTCCGCAACTATTAACTGTTAGATGTTTGATAAATAGGGAATGCATGACAAGATCAAATCTTTAACCTAAAATCAACATAGCTCACCCATGACATATACACAGATAAAATTAACCGAAATAACACACTCGCACATGCGCACTCTTAGGGTACACCTCACTTGGTTGCCTTCGAACGTGGTCATTGAGTATAGGAAGTTTTAGAGGTCGCCCTCTTGTCCAAAGATCATAAGTTGCCTCGAAACGGTTGCCTCAGATAAAATGATCTAAGACATTAGGGTTACCGCTAAGGCGTCCTAACATTGCTTTAGTGACCACACGTCCCTTAATCGAATTGACCCGAAAACTCTAACGACGATGCTACCTACTCCTCAATAGTGGGATAGCATTGTCTAAAAGACATTTGTACAAGATTAATTCCTTTTTAGAGTAGGTAGATGGTTCTTAAGTACTTGCTCATTCTAAAACAAAACAAAACTTTTCGCACTTACACTCCTTTCAAACTCACAAACACAAAGAAAAGCAAAATTTTGAAAACACTATGAGCAAGTACCTAAGAGCCCGTGGATAACCACGGATAGAAAGGGTGCTAACACCTTCCCTTTCTATAATCTACCCCCCGGAACCGAGAAACATCTCAAAAAAGGAATTTTTCTGTGCTTTTTTGCTTTCCTTGTTGGATAAAATAAAAGACGATGGCGACTCTTTCTTACCGCGACATTTTGCGAAAACAAACGCAAAACGCGAACCAGCATTCCAAAAACAGTCAGTTCTCTTCCCTCCGTATCACAGCATATTTAAGCCCATCTCCGACAAATTTTGTCAACGTCTCCAAATGGCATCTTTAAGCCCATTCCCTCAACTATGCTTTGACGAGTGCAAATTTATGGGCACTCTAGTGTCCAATCATCTTTTACCTTCGAGTCGCGAATGGCAAAATTTCCGATCTAACTCCTCAGGTTCAAGAAGATTGAATAGGGGCAACTGTTGTACCCTAAAATTTGCCCTCCCTTTTTCACAAGAAATCACAACCCTGGGGTTTTCTCTGATTTTTAAGATTGGCTCAGGAATTGATCAAACAGACCTTTCTTTGGCAGTAAATCAAGAATCAGGGTTTCTCTCGCATTTCTCAGAAGAAATTGAATCCACAGAAATTCAGTTCATTGTTACATTGTTTTCTCACCTTTTAAAGCCTACTGAAAGATTATTGGTTGTTCTCAAGGCTTGATTATTCTGGGATAAGGGATAGGAGTTAAAACTGTCTAATCCAGATTAACTAGGTAATGTGCGTCTGTTAAGACATCTGCTTGTTAATGGAATGAAATGTTTTCCAGTTAATGGAATGCTTGCTTGCTTGGAATACAATGCGTACTATGATTAGAATGTTGTCGCAAGTTATGAGATTGCAGAGTTTTTAGGGATTACTTGGATTTTAAGTTATCTGTATTGGAAATGGTGGAATGCAATTTCAGTTATTTTTAATCAGGAATCTTAAATAAAAAGTGAAGAGGCAAAGGGAAAAATTGAAAGATATTTGACAGTAGAAATGTTCTTTTGGATAAAGACTCTTTTTATTCATTTTCAAATATTGTTACAAAAGAATAATTTATTATTTTTGAATATTGGAAGTTTTTACAACTTATAGTATTTTAAAAAGAAATAAATTTTTACAATAAATGAAAAAAGAGAGTCTATCTAATCTAAGCCTAAGTCTCCTAAGCTCCAATGCTCCCATGCTCAAGGTCTTTTGCTTCCTCTGCTTCCTCTATTGTCCAAGATGCATTCACCTGAAAAAGAAGAAAGAAAAGAAATTAGCACAGTTAATTGAAAAAATAATTTTCAAATGAAAAGAAAAGAAAATTCATCATTTAAGTTTGTCGTTCGGAATCAGAATGTTATTGTTCATCATGTTTTTAGTTTTCTCTCTGCAAATCACAAGAAGATTGCTCTTCTTGGTTCACAAAGAGAAAAGTAAAAATGAAAATTCAAGAATACAAAAACAATTGGTTCAAATGCAAAACATGGGCCATGCTGTACAAAAGCAAGGTACAAGGCAAGCATACAAAGACATCCTGCATACAAAGCCAACTTGCGGCAAAACTATACCAAATTGTAGTGACTAAACCAAATGCCAATTGTACGGCAAACTAAACCAAACTGAGTTGCAAAACAAGTCAAGATGCATTACTAAGTATGTTATACAAACATAAACTAAGCAAACTAAGCTTGGCAAGCCAAACTAGAATGCAACATACAAATACAGAAAGTACAGTAGAAAATACAACAGGCAAATGCAGAGGAAAACCAAATTGACAAGCCAAGAGCTTGTCATAGCTGTCATCATGTTCCAGGCCTAGGAAAACCTTTCAGAATATAAAATAATAAGCAAAAAGTGCTTATTGGAGAGAGAGAGAGAGAGAGAAAGAGAGGACCTTTTGTGAAAAGTTTGCAGTTTGGCTAAGGCAGGCTGGCATAAGTTAACAAAAGAAAAAGATATAAAAGAGAAAAACTGCATAATAGTTCAGGAGAAGAGGAAGAAAAATACTTGGCCAAAAACCCAAAACAAACTCCAAAGCCTGCACAACTTGCAAACTTGCAAACCTGCTATCAAAATCAAAACAAACTGGCCAAACCTGAAAAACACACAAGTTTACCACAACCAAAGGCTTGCTCAAACCACAAGCCAAGCTCCAAACTTGTCAAAACAAACAAACAGGCCAAACTACAAACTCAGCAAGCAAACTAACAAAACTTCCCAACCTGCTTGCCAAGCCTACAGTTCCAAACTGCAAAACCACAAACACAGACCAAGCCTGCCCAACTGCAACCTGTTTGGTCAAATTGCAAACAAGCTCAACAAGTAGCCAAAACCTGTCAAGCTAGCAACAAAACCTCAAACCTGCACAAGCTGCATACCCCTAACTGCAAAACTGTAACAAACTTGCAAGCCTGTGCAAACAAGCTCAACAATCCAACCTGCTGAATAACTGCAATCTACCACAACCAAACTGCCAAACCAATACCCATAAGCTGCAAACCAGTTTTCAAACATAGCATACAAACTCAGTTCAAATCATCAAAAACCTTCAAGCCTACCAACTCAGGATTATCTAAAACAATCCAAGTAACAAGTTTCAGATTTCATCAATAACATCATTAGCCAAGAAAGAGGAAGAGGTTCAGAAGCAAATCAGTAACAAAAGTTTCAGAATCAAGTTCATCATCAACAATCAACAAACAACAGTTTCAGAATCAAGTTCATCATCAACAACAAAAGAACAATAACAGTTTCAGAATTCGTTTATCATCAACATCAATATCTGAGAAAGAAAAGACAAAAGATACCAGAAAAGTGCGTCCATCACGTTTTTCCTCCGCCCTTAGCCTCCAAGGAGCGCCACCGGCTCACCCTCCATCTCTCTTTTCCAGAAAAAAAACTCAAGGTATGATCTTCTCAAACCATTACTACATATCGAGCATGTAAACATCCAAAGGTTAAAAGATTAAACTGTAAAACAAAGTAACATGAACATGCAAACAAACAATGAAACTGTTAAAAGACAAGAAACGAATTGTACCATTTTAAAACAAAAGTCGTGGGCCACTGTAAGAGGATAGAGAGTGAGGGGGGGGGGGGGGGGGGCAGCGCTCCGGTAGCTAGGTCTAGGAGGAGTATCAGATTGCCATTGTTTGAGAAAGATGAAAAGAGGATGAAGAGGAAGAACGAAGTGGCGCCGCTGTAACCTCAATAACGCACAAACCCTACAAAATGATTAAACCCTAACAAATTAAAGCAAGCTTGCAATTGGGCCTGTCTTGCGCAAAATGCCTTAAGCCCACAACATCACTCTAAGCGCGCACCCCCTTCCATCCTGATTCTTGTTTTTGTTCTTCTCCATTTTTATTTGGGCCACAATAATCCTAAGCCCATCATCTCTTTTTTTAATTTCTTTAAACTAATACATTTTTAATTAATATCATTTTAACTAATTTGTTTTCTTTCTTTTAGTTAATAAAAACACTAAATAAATTTTGTTTTACTTTCTTTTAAGTTAATTTTATTTTTTTCTTTATTAATCTTGTTTAATATAATGAAAATACAAAAAAAAAAGAATATTTAGTTTAATTTAAATAATTTTGGTTTTCTTTAACCCTTTTTATTGATTAATAAAATATAAAAATAATAGAAACATTAATTTAGGTAATTTTTCTTTCTTTAAAAACTTTTCTTTTCATAATTAACAACACACAAAGAATAATATTAATTTTTAATCTTTCTTTTTTAGAATAGATTTTTTATTTGTTTATTTGTAAATAAATATATGCATCCCATAATTTATTGATTTTCCTTATTTTATAATTTGTTATAATTTATGTTGAATTGCGATAATTCAATTTAGTTGTAACACATAATATTTGGACATTGTTATCCTTGAGAGATTCATCCCCATTTGTAAATAATTGTACCCCCATCCCCGGATACTTTTTTGTAATAACTTAGACTTTTAATTCCCACAATTTATTGCTTTCAATATACTGTATAGTAATTAAGAGTGTATGGCAAGATTCAAAATCAATCGCTAGATGACCTAATACAAAAGCAATGCATGAAATTGACAAACACAAACTTGCACCTCTAGGGTAACGCACTTGTTGCTTCGAAAAATGCAATCATGTCCCTCGAGTATGAGACACTCTAGCAAATTCCCCTTCGATAAACAAAGATCGTAGTCCCTCGATGACCCTCGATGTTGCCTTCGATAAAACGATCTCGTCCCTTACAAAATTGCTAGAGCGTCTCACAAGTTGCTTTCAATGATTGTATACAATGACCCGCGCCTGTCCCGTTTAACATCCTAACACAAGGTTATTCACCAAATACAATGGTGAAATAACACTGTCAAAAGGGTTAAAAACATTAGGAAAGATCTTTGAGTAAAATAGGGTAGATAACTCTTAGTTACTTGATCAAAAGCTTGCAAAACATCCTTGTTATTTTCAAACACACCTCACAACACAATTCCAAAACAAACTTTCAAAGCATTGAAAACATCTTTTCAAAAGACAAACACCTTTGTAAAACATTCAAACAAGAATTGTTACAAAGGTTGCCTAAACATAGGCCTCTTTTCAAAACATATTCAAAACCACACACAAAGCACCATTTCAAACAATTGAAAAGCAAAAGCAAGTGATCTAAAATGAGTAACTAAGAGCCCATGGAAAACCATGGATGAAAAGGGTGCTTACACCTTCCCTTTTCATAATCTACCCCCCGAACCCAAGAAAACATCTCAAAGGTCTTTCCTATGCTTTTTGACCTTTCCTTTGGATAAAATAAAAAGTCGGTGGCGACTCTTGCTAAACCGCACAATTGCGAACACAAACACGAAACCTCAAGTCAGTTCTCCCACCGTATCACACGCATCCTCTTTGGTGCGACGTAAGTGTTGAGAGTCTCCTCTTCATGAAGTCGGCAGGTAAGTTCCAAAACCTTCTTCTCACTGGCGTAGAAGCTAGCTTCAAAAGTGTTACGTTCTTCCTTGAGTTGTATCCAACTCTTTTGCAATTCTTCCAATGATGTTGGCATGTCAGGATGCAGGAGGGTGTATGGAACCTCTCCTTCCATAACAGGCTCTTTGATCATGGGCAGAATGTAAGGGTAAGGCATCATAAGACTCTGGGCGCGGGTTCATACCCACTTGATATAAGCCTCAAGGGGGATGGAATTCTTGTGCCCCAGTGTCTTACTATCCACTTTGTTGGGCATCCTCCAAGCTCGGATAAACCTTTGTCGAAGTCCTTGAGCGTCGTTGTCGAAGTCAAAAACCAAGTCAGGAATCAACATGTCGCGAGGGCCATCCCTTCGAGCATATCCAAACTGTCTTAGAGCTAAACAGGGGTTGTAGGTAATGCCTCCCCTAATGCCAAGTAGTGGGACATTAGGGAATTCCCCACAACGATCAATGATGATAACATTTTCTCTGGACCGAGAACACCAATGAACATCAGAGTGTGTAAGAGTCATCAATCATTCCGACCACCTTAAACCCTGCTCATTCTTCAAAACTGATTGGGGAAGGTGAGAAATAAACCACCTTGCTAGAAGAGGAGTACGACACATGAGAACACCTCTTTTCGTCATTGTCCGTGTATAAAATGAATGTAGGATGTCCCCAAGCAATGTAGGCACAGGACTCCGCGATATGAAAATTTTGACAGCATTCACATCTATAAGCTGATCAGAGTTTGGGAACAAGACCAACCCATAGATGAGGAGTGCCACAATCTCTTCAAAAGCTTGCAGATCTAGATAATTCTAGCAGTCTTGTGCCTTCTCAAACAGAAATTTTGCCAAGAAACCCTTGACACCACTTCTGGTTTCCCAATGTCCTTTGATATCAGATGGTTGCAAGTGTAATGCTTGAGCAACATCTTCAGGCTTTGGTTCTCTTTCGGTACCGTTGTAGGGTAGTTGATGAAGAATAGGAATCCTTAGGAGTTGAGAAAATTCATCCAAAGTAGGTACTAGTTGGTAATCAGGAAATGTAAAGCAATGGTGTAGGGGGTCAAAAAACTGGAAGAGAACTTTCACCATGTCTTCTTCAATGTTGGAGTTGACCAAGTTGAGAAGTCTACCATGTCTTTCACTGAAAGGAGAATTCTCTGGAATCTTGGAAGTAAGCTCTTTGAGTTGAGGAGGGATTCTCACAAGGTTGACTTGAATTGTTTTCCTGCGAAGAGATTCCATGACCTACAAAACAAGAACAAAGATGACGATCCAAACCCTTGAAATGGTTAGTGGATGCATATGATGCTTTATGATGTTCATGATGTATGCACAAGCACATGTACAAGCAAATCACACAAGATCCTAGTTTCAGGCTTGCATGAGGTCTCATAGGTAAGTACCCTCTTGAAGTTAGTTGGCTCAACATGTCCTATAAATAGTAACCGGGTTCTAAGGAGCTCAATATCACTGGATTATTTTCTATGTTCATTGTTTTGGTTTAGCCACTTAACTGACGACCAAAATATTCCAAGAAAACAACCCTCAATGAGTGTAGTATCGAGTATCTACCAACTTCGGACTGCACCAAAGCCAGTCATCTCACTACTCCTAAAAAAGGCCAATATGGTCAAGTAAGGTTCTAAGAGTTCATTAGTGCTTCATGACATCACTCAGCGGCCCCGTATTCTCTTTGATTGACTCAAAGGTTACCGGTACCCACAAATATGTCGCACTAATATAGCTATTGCTTCAACCATGTCGGTATACCCTGCACAGTTTCCACAACGTATTGCTATTTACCTATGAATGTTTCCCAAATCTGGGTGGAGGATTCAAACCCAAACAATAGGACCAAGTGTAAAGCAATCAAAGCAAACAAGATAATCATGCAAAGGTGATCTAAACCCTAAGGTTACTCCACTTTTAAAATAGTCCCCAGCAGAGTCTCCAGTTCTGTGATACGGTGGGAGAACTGACTTGAGGTTTTGCGTTTGTGTTCGCATTTGCTCGGTTTAGCAAGAGTCGCCACCGACCTTTTATTTTATCCTAAGGAAAGGTCAAAAAGCACAGGAAAGACTTTGAGATGTTTTCTTGGGTTCGGGGAGTAGAATATGAAAAGGGAAGGTGCAAGCACCCTTTTCATCCATGGTTATCCATGGGCTCTTAGTAACTTGTTTAGATCACTTGCTTTTGCTTTTCAATTGTTTGAAATGGTGCTTTGTGTGTGGTTTTGAAAGATGTTTTGAAAAGAGGCCATCATTGTGGCAACCTTTGTAATGATTCTTGTTTGAATGTATACAAAGGTTTTTTTGTCTTTTGAAAAGATTTCAATGTTTGAAAGTTTGTTTTGGGAAATGTTTTAAAATTGTGTTGTGAAGTGTGTTTGAAAATAGCAAGGATGTTTTATAAGCTTTTGATCAAGTAACTAAGAGTTGTCTACCCTATTTTACTCAAAGATCTTTCCTAATGTTTTAAACCCTTTTGACAATGTTATTTCACCATTGCATTTGGTTAACAACCTTGTGTTAGGATGTTAAACGGGACAGGTGCGAGTCATCGTATAGACCATGATAGCAATTGTGTCAAGTATCTTTGGCAAATTTTTGAGGGACTTGATCATTTTGTTTAGGCAACCAAGATAGCATCATCGAGGGACTATGATCTTTTGTTTTGTTTTTGTTTTGCCAAAGTACCCAACATGCATATCATGGCCCATTTTTGAAGGCAACAAGTGGATTGTAACGCTATGGGTGCAAGTGTGTATTATGCTTGATTTTCATGCATATTTGTCTTTGATTAGGTCAAACTACTTGTTGATTTTGGATTTTTTGCATACAAACCCTAATTCTCTAATCATGGCATAATTGAAAGCGTAAAGTGCGAGAATTAAAAGTATAAGCTATTACAACATGATTATGGGGATGGGGGTACAATCTTTGAATGGGGGGATATTTGACAAGAAATATAAACCCTGGTTTACTATTAAATCCAAATTGAATTCACAACGCATAAATATTAAATGGACAATATTTAAATAAACAAAAATAAATAAATATATCAAATAATATGGATTATGCAAAAGGTTTTTTTGTTTATTTATGCATGTAAAAATATTTAATATAAAAAATAAAGAAATAAATAAAAGACTTATTTTATTTGGTTAAGGGGTAAAACCCTAATTTTCTTTAAGAAAATAAATATGTTAATTATTTTATTTATATACAATAAAAATAAAATATTATATGTAAAAAAAGTAAAAAAAAAGGTATTTATTAAGTATATTTGATAATAAAAATAAAAGTGTAATATTTTATATTTTTATGCTAAAATATCTAATAAAATAAAAGTATATATATATATATATATATATATATATATATATATATATATATATATATATATATATATATATATATATATATATATATATATATATATATATATATATATATATATATATATATATATATATATATATATATATATATATATATATATATATATATATATATATATATATATATATATATATATATATATATATATATATATATATATATATATATATATATATCAAATATGATAAACTAAAATAAAATATGTACAAAAATAAAGTATATTTAGGAAAATATTTTTAATGTGAATAAGAATAAAGAACAAAAATAAAAGTATAAATTATATATATTTTTCAAGTCTTAATAAATAATATAAAAGTATTTAAATGCTTTTTATGTTAGAAAAATAAAAATAAAATGAAAAATAAATGTGAAAAAATTATGAAAATATTTTTGAGCATTTTTTATATTTGGAAATAAAAAAATAAAATCTGAAATGAAAAAAAAAATGCAAAAATATAAAAATACAAGAAATTTGGTCAGGGGGTGCAAAAAGGAAAAGAGGGGGTGTCAAGAGTGAGCCAGGCCAAGCCCAGCCCACCACTTCATCTTCAACCTTCAGCTTTTGAAAAACGCGCGCGTGCCCTGTACAAACTTGGACATCCTGCATACGAGCTCTATTGCAAAAACACATAACACCAAACTTGTAGAGAATTTCAAGACGATTCCAACCATATAAAAAACTAATCCTAACTCTCAAAGACCAGAGATAATTTCTCTGGCCCTAAAATTTGACCTAGTTTTTTTCAGCATGTTCATGGATGAAATTCTCCTAGCACACTTAATATAAATGAAAACTGAGCATATGTACAGATTCATGGCATTGAATACTACATTTTTTATTCATAAACCTAAAGTTAAACGTTCCTAAATAGAGAGATAGGAAGTGGACAAAAACCTGTTTCAGTTGAATTCGTATAGGGCAATGTAGTGCTTTTCCACAAGGCTTGAGATGTCTGGGAGCTTGCTTGAACTTCACTTGACCTTTTCTAATAGCTAGCTTGCCTTGAATGTCCTTGAATCAGCCTATAGAACTCAACCTGCACAAGCTTAAAGTGAAAATGGAAAACACTATAAATGGAGTTACAGTTGGTATTTGAGGTTTGGGATAGCTTGGGTGAGTTGAATGGAAGGTGTTTGAAGCAACTTGGGGCAAAACGCACGAGCCAAATGAGCTATGGGACTCAAGTTGCAGAACCTGCCCTGTTTTGCCAAAGGAATGTGATTTTTGGCTATGGGGTGTTTAGAGGCTCAAGCAATCGTGTTTCTAGCTCAAAGGGGTATGAGAAAGATGTTCAAACTGTTTGCATAAGTTGGTATTGGCTGGTTTTCAAGTTCTAAAGTTTTGGACAAGTTTCTTGTTTTTGAAGTAAGAATGTGGAAGTGATTGGAACAGGCCTGTACAGGCTATCAAATACCTTATGAACTCTGCCCTTGGCCCCTCTAATTTGTGGATTTGTTTTTCTGCAAGAGATATTGGACCAATGCTCAAGGACTGTGTCTTGACATAAAGCATACTTAAGCAAAAATGGAAATTTGCCTTTTTCTACTTAGGGCTTAATTTTGTGTACAATGTCCAAATGACCAAAACAAAAGCTTAGACTGATGTATTTGCATTTAATTATGGAGTGTGAAGTGGTTTAGAGGCCTGCAAACTAGTGTAAGGCATGCTGACTTGAAAATGCAACTTGAGTGAACATGAATATGCCATGGAGGAAAAGTGAGTTTTTGCCAACTTCAAGCCTTCGATTCTCCCTAACCACAAATGTGTTTGAGGAGTTCTTGGACAATTTGTAAATCTTGCAACATGCCATATAATCCATATTTGAAATGAAACTTGAGATTACAAGTGGAAATATGTGAAAAATGGCCAAGAAGATAGGTTAAAATCCTGCCTAAACTAGGGCAAAATTTCACTAAGTTAAAAGTTTTAGGGACCCTTGTTCCAAAATATCATAACTTGAGATCCAAGCTTCTTTTTAGAAAACTTTGTGAATAAAAGTTGTAGACTTTGTGGAGGAATACAACTTTCATGTTGGAGGTTTTGTTTGAATCCAAATGCATCATGGTGAAAATGTTGGGCAAAGTTAGGAAAAATTAAGAAAATTTCATAACTTGGAAAAATTCCAAGTTACGAAAATTTTCAACTTTAAACCCTAATTTGCAATTTTGGGTTTCTTGATGAAAAAGTTTCATATTTTGACACATCTTGATGAAAAATGACCCTTGGCTCTTGATTTTGACCAAAAAGTCAAAGTTTGACTTTTCAGTGTACAGTCAAATTTTGATCAGTTGACTGAAAAATTCATCTGTCAATCCAATGCAATTGAGGTCTTTTGAACTTGTTGAATAGGTAAAGATGATTTCATTGAGTCCTTGAGTCCATGGTTGATCCTAATTTTCCATTGTCTAGGTCAAAAAAGTCAAAAATTGCCTTTGTACAGTCAAAACCCTAAAAATGACCATTTTGCCCTTTTGGTGATCTAATCAAATTTCTTGTGGATTTGTGGTCCAAACTTGATCAAATGGTTCATATGAGTTCATAATGTTGATGTGGGTCAAAATTCATGAGGTTTGACTGTAAATTGGCCACAGTTGACTTTTTCCCCAATACAGCTAATTTCTAGGTCAATTGTCCAATTGACTGGGCAAAAATTTGATTCAAGGCTTGAAACTTGGTATGGGCAAACTTATGAGTCCAACATGAAGTGTGAAAGTCACTTTAGGCATTGTAAGTCAAAAAATCCCTGTGCAAACTCAAACCCTAATTTAGGTCATCAGTGCCAAGAGATGTCTTGAGCAAGGCAAACCCTAGCTTGATCTTGAGTTCAAAGAGCCTTGTGATGAGAAAAGTTGATAGAATGAGAGGGAAAATTTTGGGGTACAACATATGTATTTTAAATAGAAAATACTTGTTCGCTTTCTTATATTTTTAATTGGATTTTTATTTCAAATGAGTAACATAGCACCGTTGGTAAGGAATGAAGCCCTCAAGTATGAGGTAGTGAGTTTGAATCTCTTGTGTTATACTTTTAACATTTTCTTTTTCTATTTTTTACTAATTTTCTTTCGTTTTTTAGAGATCAGGATTTGGGCTTTTCAATGTTTTGGGTAACTTAATTTCCAAGTTTTTAAAACTAATTCTAAGTCTATAAATAGGACTATTGTCCATCATAACTTTTCATCGAGAATTTCACAATCTCAATCTTTCTCTTACTATTCGTTTATTGTAGGGTTTCTGAACAAAAACCCCATGAAACAGACCCAAAAGAAATCCATAAACTTTTTATCTTCTTTTCAAGCTCTTACAATTCCTTTCGGGTTTATTATAAGGTTGTTGACTTTAACATACAACATCCTAAGAACAATTCCATGAACAATCAATCACACACCCACGAATTATACGATCTCACACACAAAATTTATCAACAATTCTCACATCACTACACTTCTACCTACGATTTCGCAATTCTACATACGAATTTCACACACTTTTAAATTATTATTTTTTTTGCCAATGATTTTCATGTGAGGCCTTCATATTATTTTCAATTTTTTTGTTACTTTTACCAATAAATGATTCCCTGATGGTTCCATTTAAATGAGTTATTCATATATTATGCTAAATATTCGCCATTTTTTATATACATACCAAATATTCACTTTTCACATTTTCTTGTACATATTGTTGCAATAACCCTCTTTTTTCCACTTCAATACATGTTTCTCTCAGTATATACATATATTATTGTGCAAAAATGTTATTTAGATACATACTTTACATTCCTATCACTACCCTAAACCCACAAGGGTTTCATTTTGTCAATTACAAACCTTAGTTCCATAGGAATTCCTTTAAGTATGTTATAGCCTGTAGGGATTTCCATGTGTCTGTTACTATCCCTAGCCCATAGGCAACCCCCTTTGGCCCTTCATTGTCATTAGAACCTTTGTATGATCTTGTTCTCCATAAGAAATTATCCCACGAAGGATGTCCTCGCTAATGCATGCCATATGGCCTATATCAGGCCATGGGATTTGGTGGTCGTTAATCGGTCACCATGTACTCTCTTCCATATTATTCCCTCAGTCAAACCATCATCTCAACTGTCCATTAGATTATCATAATCCCTATCTTGTAGGGGTTATCTTTTGTAAGTCTCAATCCCTAGCTTGTAGGGATTCCTCTTCGTCTTTCATTATCCATAATCCTTAAGGAGTCCCTTGTGTTTGTCTCAATCTCTGAGTCAGTATAAGGTATCCTCATTTACATGTCTATCTTTAAACCCGTTTCTGTAGGAGTGTCATAACCCCTAGCTTGTAGGGGTCTCCTCTTAATTGTCATCTGTATGACTTTTCGTTGTGTTTGTCACAATACGTATAGGTGGTCTTTAGGTTTATCTTTGTTTTAACCTCGCATTGCATTGCGTCTCCGTGAAGATATTTTCACATGCCCTTAAATTTTTTTTGCACACCCATGCATTTTCATTCGCATACATGTTCATACATTTGCATACACATTTCCAGTTTCACCCTTATCTCATTATCCATGCTAGATGATTTTTTGAGACTCATAAAGGAATTCGAGAAAGTCCTAAATTGTGGAAGGAGGAGATTAACCATTAAAGACTCAAATGAGCTTGGTGCTACAAGTCCAATTAAAGAGAGATGGCAGTCCTTCACTATACAAGCCTACATAATGCCTCAGATGCAACTATCATTGGTGATTCAAAAGCAATGGTATCAACAAGAGCAATGCCCTCACAAAATAGGCATGCCCAAGAAAAGTCAAGGGTCACCTCATGCTTTCACAAGTCCAAGAATCAATAAGCATCTCCTAAAGTCAAGTGGATCAAACTAAGAATCTCTTTGATATGATCATTAGACATTATCAATTTCAAAATGTAATTTCCAAGTTGCTAAGTGGTATTTGGTGTAAACTTGTATCTTTGGATCAGTAATTCTAATAAAATGAGCATGTAGGTTTTTGAAATCAATTCATTCGTTTCACTTTTCATTTACTATCACTTTCCATAAATAATCAACATCTTTCCATTTCTAATCTTCTTTTCCATTTTCCATTTTTCAACCTTTAACAAACTTTGAGGGAGAATGATGTAAACTAAATAGCTTATTTTTGCTAAACTATGCTTTCAATGGTAAGACCGAGCTGACAATGTAAGGCATTGTTTCACTTCCCAAATAATGGAGATATAATGAGATAATCCATAGTTAACCCCTCGATCCAGGAATTGGAGTTTTGTTCTATTTCCTAAAATAAAACCTTAATTTCAACCAGGGGCAGGGTAGATTTCAATTAATTCAATGATGCATTCCAATCCCAGGAGAATTGGGCCATCTAAGCAAAGGTCCAAGCATATCTCTTTTCTAGATACATCATTGAGGGGACAATCTAAGCAAAAGTTAGAGCATATCTCCTTCCTCGATACGTCATTGAGGAAGCGATCTAAGAAAAGATTCAAGCACATCCTTTTCCTCACATTCTTCATCCAAGATTGAGGAATCAATGAATATAAAGTCCACGACATTCTTCCTTAATACATCATTAAAGATCGAGAAAACAACGAAGACGAAGCTTACAACAATCAATATGGTAGTCACAAATGTTCAAAAAAAAATTAAAAAAAGTAAAGCCCGCTAAGTCAAGTAAAAATCGAAAAAACTTGACTTAGGCAAAAAGTTAGAGCATCCCGATAGACCACAACTTCAAAAGGATTGGTCCATGCAAAAATAAGAGATTGAAAACAAAAAAAAAAGAATATTGGAGAACAATATTGTGACTGCCACCTCAAAAAGGCTTCCCATCAATGCTTGGATCTTATCAAACGCTTTTCATTGCTGCTTGGATATTTATCTACACTTCTCATCATCTGCGTGACTACAAAATTTCTCTTGGAGATCGAACGCATTTGTTGAATTAATTGAACTTAGGATTGGAGAACATCAAGGAGAATGGGTGGGCTAAAACATTTTTGATCCTTATATCTTTTGTTTCTTAAACCACGAACCAAGACCACGTTACAACCCTCAAAAGTCCTAATTTAAGCAAGGTTAACTATGAAAGCATACTCGGCAAAATTTGTGTTAAACTGACTTCTATGTTTGTTAAAATTATTGCTAACCACTTCGCTTCTTCGAATATCCATATCTAATCATCCATTTCTATTCAAACTTTGGTTTCAAAACTTGCATGTGCATCACTAAGAATTACTTTTCAAATGTACACTTTTATAAAAGAATCAATACATAGCACCAAGGAGAACTCAAAATTGATTTAATCAGAAGTGATCCTTTCCGTGAAGCTCCTAACTAGGGCCAGAGCATCTAAAGAAGAAACCTATAATCATAAGCAAGAATAATGATCGTAGGGGTGTATCACATGAAGATCCTATTGACTAGGGGCAATCGTTCTAAGATACAATCAACTTGGATCACATTTTGAAGCGTTGTTCAATCAGGGGCATACCTTTCGAAGATTCAAATCGTAGGAGCACTCCTTAATCGAGGCCATATCACGACATAGTGGTATCCAAGTTCATCCTCTAGCCATTCCTCAAAGATCTTAAGAATCAGGGGCAAACTTTCAATACTCAAACATTTGGGAAATGCATATCAAGTTCATTCTACAACATGTGAAATTCAAGTTTTCCTTCAAGCAATTCCAAGTACAAACTTTTCAAAGGTTCAAATCTTGGGGAAATCCATGTCAAATTCATATCACACCATGGTGAGGTCCAAAGTTATTTATGAGGGTACTTCCTCCAGATCCTAGAGGTTGGGGGCATATCTTTTAAAACTCGAATGTTGGGGAAAACCATTGCGAGGCTCGATCAAAGGGAGTTGGTTCAAAACAGTTCATTAAGGGAAACTCATCCAAGAGCCCATTAGTCAAGGGCATAATGTTTCAAAGTGCAAAATAGTGGGGTCATTCATAATATGATCAAACTATTTCCGAGCTCATATCAAGGAGAATCTCTTCTAATACCTGACATATTGGGGCAATATATCCCACAAAGAAACAAGCTCTCTATGATGCCCCAGTGGATCTTTCTCCTACATCAACAATCTTCAAATTCAAAATAAGTATCAGGAAATCACATTAGTATCACACCCTGCGATCGTGAGACAAACAACCTTAGCAACTACTCTACATTTTAATCATTCACGAACCATCATAAAGGCATCAGTCAAAAGCATATGAGTCTGCATAAAATCCTTATCATGCATTCATTAGGCCACTTTGATCCATAATTAAGCTACACCTATCATCTCATCCATCTAACAAATTCCGACAGCATGAATCTAACTAAGAGCCTAATCTCACTTGGATTTTGCCCTTAAGCCCAATTCTCATTGGCACATCAAAAGTACAACATCCATTGATGCGTATCCAAGTCGCTCATTACATGCATTGGTTAATCATTACATACTATTCATTAATACTTGCATCTGTATGCATACATGACATTATAGACCAAGACTTAGGACCCCCCGTAAAAAAAATCCAGAGTCAATGTCCAGAGGAATCACTATTCTCAATCTACGTGGCATCTCCAGCTAAGTGAGTAACATCTCTTTTACTACCCCTTCCAGTGAGTCTATGGTACAAGCGTTCTTCGTCAAATCGAATCGTAAGAAGCCTTATGTAATTTCCAGCCATTTAAGATGTGACCATCCTCGTGCAATCTTCATCAGTCGTCCATACGTAAGCAGCCTTATATAAAAGTCGTGAGCAGCCTCACACTTTCCAATCACCTGATTGACGTCTTCCGGTGACCTTACCGATATTAGTGACCTTGCTGTTTATTTCACCTTTCCAAGATTGATACACTTCTAGTAGCCTTACTGACGTTGGTGTAAAGCCTAGTTCCTGTGTGGCACATCATTTAAAAAAACATAGTTCCTGTCTGGAACATCATTTCAAAAGCCCAGTTCCTGCCTGACGCATCATTTCAAAAGTCTAGTTCTCGTTTGGTAGTTGAAGCTACCGGCAGAAAACACAGAGCTGCCACCGAACTTTATTTATCCCGAAGGAAGGGGAAATATCGATAAAACCACAAGGGAATAAATAAGATAGTATTGAGACCAAGAGAAAGGGTAAGGAAGTCGGTTATGCGAGGGGAAGGTATTAGCACCCCTCACATCCGATGTACTCAACATGACCCATTTTGTTTGTTTGTCTCTAAGGGTGTGTTTATCTACAACTATACTTGCTTAAGGGGAAAGAAATGGTTTTTTATTATTACGTTCGTGAGGGTTTCGGGACCCTTTGCCTACGTATCCAGTGAAGGAACCAGAACACCGTATTTTCTCTAGAAAATGGTTGTTTTGTTTGTGTTTTTTAGTGGGCGACGTTAATGTACGCATTCTAGCAACAGGCACTGCCGATATTGCGGTAGAACAGAGATAATATGCCTTTTGGGGAGTTTTGATTCGTTGAGTGTTTTTGCGAGTTTTAAAATAAATTCAAGTAATGATTAAATGTTTTTGGATTTTTGATTTGTGAATGTTAGGTTTTAATTACAAAATAAGAAAAGGTTAAGAGGGAGACTAAAACCTAATTGTTTGTTATGTACAAGTGAGCTAAAAGTCTATTTCGACATAAGGCGATCGAAACGGGGGTTTAATCGCCTCATGGAGCTACCTAAGTGAGTAGGGTATCAAGGTTTTAAACGAGCAAATAAGGAAACTTACATTTAAATATATTTTTTGTGGTTTTATATTAAATTAAGTAAATAACAAAAAGTGAATAAAAGATATTAAATAAAAGATTAAGTAAATAACAACAATTAAGGAAAAGATTAATTTAATAAAGAAAAAGCATGTTTTGTGTTTTCTCATGAAATAATTATATGAGTGAACTAAATTATAGTCATATATTAATGCAATGGGAAATAATAGCTAAATGAATTTAAAAAAAATGGAAAAGAAGCCCCAGCAAGAGTAGAACCCGAGTCTTCTAAGGTTATTGGTGAGGTGCTCTGCCAGCTGTACTGAATCTTATTTGTTATGTCCATGAATTTATTAAAATAAAAGGAAAAATTGATAAAGACGTTGGACCACCAGGCCCAACGGGCCGACCCGTTTGGAAGAGGAAAAGAAGGAAAAAAGTAACCCTAGAGTGAAAGAGAGGCGCCGTTGGGAGTTGCTTGGGGAAATGAAAAAAGATTAAATTATATTTGTTGTTTTCCAGGGAAGGGAAAAAAATGCAGATTATTATTATATTGTTGTTTCCAATACAACAATCAAAAGGAAAAGTTAAAATAATATAAAAACTTGACCTCCTCTCTTTCTCTCTCAATAGCGCAGCCCCGTTCTTAAACACTCTTCATCTCTCACTCTCAGATTAACACCATCCTCTCCTACCACTTGTTATCAAACCATAATCTTTCATACCAGCTGTTGTACCCCAAAATTTGCCCTCCCATATTCTTCAAAGTTTTGGCAAGCATCATCTCAAGTCTACTCAAGGGCTACACAGTCAACCATTCTCCTAAAGCCAGTCAAATTAGGGTTTTGGTTCTTGCAAGGAAGTTGAAGTTTTCAATGGCTCAATCAAGTCACATATGCTCATACACATTGTCAATCACCTACATGTCAAGTTTCAAGGCTCACAAGGTCAAGTTGCACAGTCAAAAACCCTAATTGCTCCACAGTCAACTGCAGGGGCAAAATGGTCATTTGGCAGTCAAAAGTCAAAAATTTTGGTCAACATCTTATTTTGAATCCACAAACATCATTTGATCAATTCTTGATCATGATTCTCAAAGTATGGCTCAAAAAGACTCAAGATGCAAAAGCTTCTATTTTTGGACAGTTGAAAAGTCAACTGTAACTTGACCAAGGCATAACTTTTTCATGGTTCATCAGAAAAATCCCATCCAACGCTCATCTTGAAGGGGAAGACATTTCCTACAACTCATCTTCACATTCCAAGTCCAAGAAATGCTTTCACAAAAAGTTATCAATTTCAACATTATAGGTCATTTTCAAAAGTCAACAAAAAGGGACTTTAAGTCAAAGACCATAACTTGATATTGGTAAATCAAAATGACATGGGACCAAAGACATTGGTTAGAGGACTTCAAGACCTTTCCAAAATGTCCAAGAACATGTTTATAACTTCAAAATTGAGCAAGATATGCATTGGAGAAGTTGGGAAATTTTTGTGAAATGGCCAAAATCATTTATCCTTGAAATTTCATTTTTGACAAAAGGGGCCCACTTTTTCCACTTGATTCAACTTGGCCATGCTTCCCACGTGTCCCACAAATTATTTCAAAATTTAAAATTAATTTTTTCATTTTTATTTAATTTTATTTGATTTAATTCATTTTAAATCATTTAAAATCAAATAAAATCAAAGAAGTTAATTAAGGGGATATTTCTTGTATTGAACTGCTTTGATACATCATCATTGACATTCCGATTTCGTGCAAGAGGCTAAAAGAAGCAAGAATTCAAATTTTGGCTCAAGAAAGGAAAGTGCTTCAATGGAGTTTATGGAAAATCCTAAGCATGAATGCATTGCATTATTGGCCATAATTCTTATCAAAACTCATTACATAACCTATATGGAAGCCAACACAAGAAAGGACACGACCTAGAAAGCTAAAAAACGGCCAGGACCAAAACAAAAATTTGTCAAAAAAGTGAGGGATTGAAAGCTAGGTTACAGGCACTTTGAGATCAAAAGAAGCACATAGCCTTCTTCATTGCCACGCCCTGAAGCTGAAGAGACCAAAAACACAGCCTGAGATCACCTATACGACGCTGTAAGTTGTCTCAAACTTGCCCCTGTGCACGAAATCCATACGCTCTATTCTTGCATCTTTTCTCAAATTTTTTGGTATAATCATGTTGTTTGTTTGATTCTGGATCTAATAGCATTATTCAATTCCATTTTTATGCCTTGTATGACCAAATCCGTACCTAGGGTTTATGTATTTTGTTTTTAGGCGTTTGGTTTTCAGGAGAAATCAAGACGAACCATGAGTAGGGATGTGATCAGGGGACCAAGACGAATGTATCCATGGCTTTAGGTGGCGTTTTCATGGCCTGAGGACTATTTTTGAAGCAGCCTGCGAAACTTCCTGCGGATAGAAATCCGCAGGTAAAAAAACCAGTCCAAGGAAGAAGACGCTGACGCGTCCCCTTCTCATTTGTCCGTTTGAAATAAGGGCGCTTTTCTTTTTTTTCCAGGGGATTATTTGATTTGCTAATATAATGTTTATGTATTGTTATTGTTTCAACTAGCGCGCACAGCTCAGATGGCAATGCATTAGTAGATTTCTCCAAAGGGCACGAGTTCAAGTCCTGACTCTGGCATTTCTTTCACCTTTTCCATAATTAACATAATTCCTTTGTTTTCTTTTCTTTTTATGTTTTATCCTAATTTAATTTATATTCAAATAATTTTCTCATGCATTTAAAAATTCACAAAAAATATTTTCTTTTTGCATTTTAATCAGAAAAATGTTTATTTAATTTTTGACATTAAAAATAATATTTTTGCATGCATATTTTAATTAATTGTTAAATAATCATTAAATTGACTTTTATTTCGCTTTTAATTATCAAAATTGACCCAAAAAACCAAAAAAATATAATTAACACTTTTATTATTATTTTTATTTTGTAAATAAATCATAATTGAACTAGTTTTTAATTAGGCCATTTAAATATTTTAATAATTAAAATAGATTTAGATTTAGGTTAATCTTTAACTTTGTTTCTTTTTATTTCTATTTTATTTCATAAAAAATATAAAAAATCAAAAAAATATTTTCTTGTAATTAAAATAATTAATTAGTTTTCAATTTCATTTAATTACCAAAAAAGACAAAGGGAATTAATTAATTCCCTTTTCTTTATTCGCGCGTATTTAATTTGTTCGATTATTATGTAATTGCTCTGGATATGTAATAGTAAATAGGACCTTTTACTGTTTTTTTATTTTCCGCACTTATTTACTTAAAACGGGTCTTTGTAAAGATTTGGCGATGTATAGACCCGCGCCTTGTAATAGCGTAGGATTTACGTTTTCCGTACTTTACTTTCCGCACCCCTTTTAACTGTTAACTTGTATGAAAGAATGCATGCCCAAATAAAATCAAAGCATAGATCACTATAATGCATGACAAGATAAAACATTAACTGAATACGACACACAAATGCACACACCACTTCTAGGGTACGCCTCACTGTTGCCTTGCCCCTCGAAACGTGGTCGTCGAGTACATGACGTTTTAGTAAGTCCTTATGTCCATGAACATGGCATAAGGGTAGCTTCTAAGGTGTCCTACTGATGCTCTGGTGACCACACTGTTGCCTTGCCCCTCGAAACGTGGTCGTCGAGTATAGGACGTTTTAGTAAGTCCTTATGTCCATGAACATGGCATAAGGGTAGCTTCTAAGGTGTCCTATTATTGCTCTGGTGACCACACTGTCCCTACAAACAAATTGACCCGAACACCTCCAATGGTGGTGCTACCTACCTCTCAATGGTGGGATGGCACTACCTTAAGGACATTTACACAGCCTAATTCCTTAGGGTAGGTAGATGACTCATAGATACTTGCTCTAATTCAAAACAAATCAAAAACCTCTTTTCACACCGACACTTTTCAAAAACTTTCAAAACAACTTTTCAAACACTCTTGAGGACTGATACAAGAGTCGATCTGAAACTTTAAACGAAACTTTTTCAAACCCACTCACACTTTGAAAAGCAAACAAACCTTTTGAAAACATAAATGAGCAAGTATCTAAGAGCCCATGGATAACCATGGATAGAAAGGGTGCTAACACCTTCCCTTTCTATAAATCTACCTCCCGAACCGAGAAACAATCTCATAAGGAATTTTTCTGTGCTTTTGTCCTTTCCATGTTGGATAAAATAAAAGACGGTGGCGACTCTTGCTTCCGTGACATTTCGCGAACCAGCGTTAAACAATCAGTTCCAGATCCACCGATCACAGAACTGGCGACTCTGCTGGGGATTCTTATAAAGTGAGGTGTACCTTAGGACTAAGATCACTTGTGTTTTCAATTGAATGTTTTGTTTGATTTATTATTGTGGGCTGCATCGGAGTTACATAGATCCTAACCCGGATCTGGGGATACCCTGTTAGGTAGCATAAGCTGTGAGGGACCTGTCCGGCGTAGACCGACATGGGTGAAGCAGTGGCTACGTTGGTGTGGCACCTTGGTCTGTACCGATATCCCTTGTGTCGCAACGAGGAGAATATGGGTCTTCTGAGGAGTCATTAAGCACCAACCGACCTTAGAACCTTAAATGACCCAACTTGGCCAATAGAACAGTAGCGGTATGCTACGCCCATTGAGGCTAAACTCTCGTGATGGTTCTGGCTGCAAGAAAAGGTTGCGATGATAGAGTTATGACCGATTGAGGGTAGTCAGTGATATTGGGATCCTCTAGAACCCGGTTACTTCTGATAGGACAGGTCCTAACCAACAAACTAAAAGAGGGTAATACCTAGACCTCATGCTGGCCTAAACTCTAAGGGTTGTTTTGTGTGACTTGTGTGCCTTCATACTTGAACTACTTGCATACTTGTTATCTAACAACACGAGTTTCCTTGCAGGTTTTGTTTACAGTCCTTAATCTAGGCTCATTACAGGGCCTACTTACCTCACTCCATGCATAGCATAACATCATACCATTGCATGCATCTTGCATAAAAAACTAATCCATTTCAAGGATCTCAAGGGCTTGTGATGCAGGTCATGATGAATCAAAGTGTCTAGCAAGGGGCAAAGGGGATTTATTTTCCTCTAGCCAAGAGTGTTAGGGGCTATGACCCACTGGATGTGGTGAGCCTTTGACCCTTGAGGAAGGACTCTCAACAATATGAAGTGCCTTCAATCAAGCCATCAGTCACCAGATTCTAACAATTTTCTTGTTTACCCTGCGAGATCCTTGAAAACATTGCATACATATATCATACACATCAGTGCATAACAGGTACCTTTGTTGCAGGTCACTTACCTTCTTCGCTGTTTATTTCAGCAATGGCTTCCCAACAAGATAACCAGGGTCTTCATGCTCAAGAGACCCAGTTCAGGGAAATCTTTTTAAGCCTATCCAAGGGGCAAGAAGAGTTAAGGGCACTCCTCATGGGGAATCTGGCCAAGACAAGTCCCGAAGATGACAAGGAAGAACGGCTGAAACATCTACAAGCTGAGGTAGACACATTGAAAACCCAGATGCTGGGGCAAAGGGCTCTCATCCAAGGTTTAGCTCGGGAGCAAGAAGAGTTGAGAACCATGATCAGTCAACTCCACCAAGACAGATCCAACATGAAGCAACCAGTCCAAGTCAGGGACCAGGTCTTTGATCAGCTTCCAAGAGGACAAGAATCTGGTATGGTGAAGAATAGAACTTTCCAAATTGCTACCACTTCACAAGCCCAGCATCAACCTCGCCCAGAGTCACAGGTTGATCAGAGTAAGCCAAGCAGGTCCAAGAGGCAATTCACTCAGCTTAACATGCCGTTGTTTCAAGCTCTACAACACCTGCTGAGGTTGAATCTGATTACACTAAGGGCTCCTCCCTGGAACCCCAACATCTCTGCTCCTAACTATCATCCCGACAGAAGATGTGCATACCACTCTGATAGTCCTGGACACAACACTGCCGACTGCTGGGCTCTGAAGAACAAGGTCCAAGATCTAATTAATGAAGGAGCTGTGGATTTCACCCAGGTGGGCCAGGCTGAATGCTCCTGCCATCCCTACGGGATTCACCATTTGAAGTGACAAGCCCTGAGACTAGAAGACTTTTGTTCATTAGAATTTTTCAAGTTGTAATTTTCTTTTGATTGTTCAAACATTTATTCATGTTAAACGTTGTTATTTCATTAATGCATCGCATATGTCTGTTTTGAAGCAATATATTCGCATTCGCTATATTCAAACTGCTTTCATTTTTTGATGTCAACTCTCAATTAAAAACTCTAAGCCTCTTGAGGGAGGATGACGAAAATGATACCACAATCTACAGTATGCTTTTGAACAGACCCGACTGATGAGGTACAGGCATTGTTTCAATTCCTAAACACTGGAGTTATAAGGAAGATAATCCCTCGTCAACCCCTCTGAGCCAAAGAAGTAGGAGTTTTTTTTTTCCAAAAATTAAAACCCTTAATCATAACCTGGGGCAGGGTAGTTCTCTCAGTTGATCCAGGTGCACAGCGAATGGCATCAAAGGAGTCCTTCCAAAAAACAAAAGACAGTGATGGTTCCGAATAATCATAAAGACAGGCAGTCATTATCTCTCAGAAATAAAAGCCCATTAAGTCAAAACCTATGAAGGAGACTTACAAAAACTGGGACATCTCGCTGACTGTAATCACCAAAGAAACAGTTCAGGCAAAAAAAACAGGGATAACGAAATCAAAAAGAAAAGAGGTCTTACAAACCCTCAACAAAAATAATAAAAAATGACTGCCTGGTCAAAATAAATTGTCAACATCCGAACCATCACTGGAATATCAAAGCAAAGACTCAAACAAGGTCTAACGCACGATCAGCTGAGCTTAGGTTTGAAGAACATCACGAAGAACGGGTGGGTACAAATAATTTGAGCCTTTATCCTTTGTTTCTTAAACCGTGAACCAGGCCACGTTATAACCCTTAAAAAGTCCTAGCTGAAGCATGGGTTAGTTCGAAAGCATACTGTTACAAAAGGTATCCTGACTCCTTAAGGCTTGCGGTAAAATAACGAGTTGACATCGCAGTTTACAAAATTTGCTGGTTTTACTGAAAAATGCATTTTTCAAAAAAACTTCAAGACAGACATAAGCTTTGCATTTTTGATATAACATTGTTTGCATATGACTATTTGTTTGAACATTAGGGAAATTCGCACGATGAATACCTAGTGAACAAAAGCGCTTCCAATCAAGGGGCAGACGTGATTATTGTCCATCATCTGGGGCAATTAAGTCAAGATTCGGAGAATCTCTCAAAGGCCAAATAGCCTGGGGCAAATCTCCGCCTGAGTCACTTGGGGGCATTCTAGCAACGAATCTTGCCTGATCAAACATCTTCTGGTGGCATGGCAAAACACTTCTAACAGGGGCAACTCCCTACATTCTGAGAGCGTGGATATAGTCAAAAAAAAATACTACGCATAATCAAAGACCCGCTAGGTTGACACACCTAGGCAAAAATAAGGGCTTCCCGGCGAACCAAAAGGGTTCGGGCAAAAATAAGAGATGAAAATGAAAAATTTGTACACCCGGCAAGTCGAAAACCTGAAAAGGCGGCTTGGGCAAAAATGGGTATCCCGGTGGACTGAAAACCCGAAAGGGCGGTCCAGGCAAAAATTAGGGATCAAAGCGTACGACTATGTCCTGTCATCTTGTCACCTGCCTACCAGAAGAAGGTTTGTCCATCAACAACTATCAGCACCTCACAGGTCTTCCTCTCCCACCTCAGAAACAGGGGCAATAATGAGTTATCTAAGCAATATGATGGCTCTGTCCACCAAGGTACCAAGGTAAGTTCGGCTGAAGAATGTAACCAAGATACCTTAATTCCCCAGAGAGTAAGCCAAGATTCAAGAATTCTCCCCAAGCAGCTGGTCTCCAATCAGTCCTGAACAAGGCACAATATCTCCTAGCAAGTCAACATACTCTCCCCAAGAAGAGTTAAGCTACAATCAGCCTTAAGGAAGTTGGATTATCCTCAGCAAATCTCAACATTCCTTAGCGGAGTATACAAACATTCTTAACAAGCATCCCCGGCAGTCTTGATCTAAGATTGTTCCCCGACGGTATACCAGACATCCAGCGGAGCCACTTCCCCAGTACATCTCAAAAATTCCCCTAGGAGAGTCCAGTCTAAAAGTCTCCCCAGAAGAGTTCAATCCATCTCCCCAACAGTAAGCTTATCCCCAGTAGATTCTGGAAGCTTATTGTAAAACCTTGTGAAAAATAAGGGTTTAGGATTTGATAGTCCTTAGGTTTTTCGTGTGTTCTTTGTATGTCCTCATGTATCTCTTGATATATTTGAGTTGACTGATTGTTACTTGTTTATCAAGTTATTGTTCTCCTCTAAGCTTTTAAGCAAAAAGTTGAGTATTGTTCTTAGTGAAACTTTTAAGAAAACTAAGTATTTGTAATTTGGATGTGTGTTATTCCTTTTTGGTTTTTTGAGACATTCTCTGAGATTGAGATTGGTCTTTTATCACTGCGGTGATTTAGAGTGAGAGAGATTTTCATATCTAGGAGGTGCCTAGGTAGAAGTTGCACTAGGTAGGAATTAAGTGAGAAGTGTAAACTGGGATTGTTTAGCTTCGACTACTGATAGTGAATTTCCTTCCTGGCTTGGTAGCCCCATAGTAGGTGAGTTGACACCGAAGTGAGTTAACAATTCCTTGTGTTCTTTAAGTGTTTGTACTTTATCTTCCTGCACAATCTTTCTGTTTTTAGCAAGTATGTTTACTGTCATCAAATGTTGTAACATCTATTGTGATATTGTGTGTTGTTAAGACATCAGTCTTAATTTTTGATATTGCGTGTGCCCGAATTTCAATCATTATAGTAACACTTTAAAGTCAACTTAGAGATATTTAATTGAATAATTTACCACAATGATATTCTATACTATCTTTATTCCAATTACAATTTTAAAATTTTGAAGAAAAGATTCAAGTGAATATGATGATAATGATATATCGTCAAATTATAGTTAAATAGATGATTTAAATCTTTTTATTGTTGTTAATTGAACTCTTAGTATTTGAATCTTTTAATTCACTATCTTCATTAATACAAATGTTTAATTTTTTTAGATAGTTTTCTCTCTTTTTTTTTTTTTGAAGGAGCAAAAGAGAATAAATATATTAAAAGAAAGACATCAGGTACAAATTTACAAATATCTTTTTGCTATATCAGAAACACAAAATAGCACACACCAATATCTAACAAATTACAGCCAGTTCCAAAATTCAGAACAGAGATAGTAGGTAGCACAAAAACGAAACACAAATCCGCCTAAGCTAAAATTTGAGGAAAGACACCAAAACTTGGATACAAAAAAGAAGGGTGCAGCGCCGCTGAGCAAAACAAATACCCCCATGCCACCGCAGGATTACTGCCGAAATCAGCGAAAGGGACACCCAAGCTAGAACTGCCGGTGTCCAAAGCTTGAAAACTTCTGCAGATTACAAAAACAAGAACCACTTTTACAGAGTTCCAACTAAACACCGAGAAAGCAGTTGAAGTGACACCAACACAGTCCCGCAAAAATCAGGAAATTAATAACTTTTATGAATTTAGTTCCTAAATGATGTAGGTGGGTAAGATGAAATATTTGATGGGTATCGACGGTGATTAACTTGAAATTATCTGCCCACTTCCGAATCATTGTTCGGCAGCACCCCCTTGGGGCCACTTAAACTAAATTCATCCAATCATCTCATGCTTAGAGGATGCAACATGTGTTGGATTATTAATATTTGTTTTTGAATTAATATTTGCTTTTAGTCTGTTAATAAAACTCCTATTCAAAAGGAGTATCTAGGTTAAGACCTATTCTTTAGCATAATGTGCTGAAAAATAGAAAGTTCAGTTCTTTAGCATAAATGCAGGCCGTCTTTCTGTTTTTTATATCAAGCAAAGTTTACAGTTTCAATTACTTGTATTCTTACCTTGTTCAACAATTTGGTATCAGAGCCTCGTCAAAGAGGCCTGATCAGATAAAGAGAGGTTTAGGAAACTAAACACGAGAAGAAAAATCCGTGAGAATGACAGAAAGTAGCAGTAGCAGATTTATACAACCAGCAATTCCCAAATTTGATGGTTTCTATTAGCATTGGGCGAAGCTGATGGAGAATTTCCTCCGATCTAAAGAAATGTGGAACTTGGTCGAGGATGGAGTGGTTGTTGGTCCACAAAACCGGGAGCCAACTGATGAGGAGGCAAAAACAATTGCAGAGCGGCAGTTAAAGGACAGAAAGGTGAAGAATCATCTTTATCAAGCCATTGATAGAGAAATCATGGAGACAATACTGAATGATGACACCTCAAAGCAGATATGGGACTCAATGAAGCAAAAGTTCAAAGGTTCAACTAGAGTAAAGAGATCTCAGCTTCAAACCTTGAGGACTGAGTTCGAAATACTGAAAATGAAAGAGGGAGAATTTGTCAATGCATACTTTGGACGAGCTCTCTCCATAGAAAAACGGATGAAAGCTTGCGGAGAGATTGTGAAAGAAAACGACATTACTGCAAAAATTCTGAGGTCTCTTGTGCCAAAGTTCAACTATGTTGTGTGCTCCATTGAGGAGTCGAACAATGTGGAAACTCTAACCCTTGATGAACTCCAAAGTAGTCTTCTTATCCACGAGCAAAGAATGAAGGGATCAAATGAGGAGGAGCAGGCACTGAAGGTGACACACGAGGAGCGATATGAAAGAGGCAGAGGCATGATGAGAGGCCGAGGAAGAGGTAGAGGCCGACAGTTCACGAGTAAGGTTGCAGTGGAATGCTACAGGTGTCATAATTTGGGACACTATTAGTATGAATGCCCAAGGTGGGAGAAAAGAGGGAATTATGCCGAGTTTAATGAAGAGGAAGAGATGTTGCTGATGGCACAAGTAGATTCTCATCAAAACAAGAAAGAAGGAGTATGGTTTCTTGATTCTGGATGCTCAAATCATATGTCCGGAAACAAGGAATGGTTCATGCAGTTGGATGAAAGCTTCAGGCACTCAGTCAAGCTTAGAAATAACTCAAAGCTAGAAGTAATGGGAAAGGGAAACATCAAATTGGAGTTCGGAGAAAGCAATCATATTGTAAGTGACGTATTTTTTATTCCTGAATTATGCAACAACTTACTGAGTATTGGACAACTCCAAGATCGAGGCATCACAATTGTAATTAAGCATGGAGTTTGCAAGCTATATCATCCGAGTAGGGGATGCATAATGGAAAGTTTGATGACCACCAACAGAATTTTTCTTGTGACAACAAACATTCTTATATCGGCGCCTACATGTTTCAATGCAAATGTTGATGATCTCGATGAAATATGGCATAAAAGGTTTGGTCACTTGAGCTATAAGAACCTTGCGCTGCTGCATAACAAGAACTTGGCTCGAGGGATTCCAAAATTAAATGCTTCATCAAAAATTTGTACAAGCTGCATGGTGGGAAAACAACATCGAGAAGTTATCCCTAAGAAAAGCATCTGGAGGGCCAAACAACAACTACAGCTTATTCACTCGGATATATGTGGTCCAATTTCTCCTGAATCACATGGAAACAAAAGGTACATACTGACATTCATTGATGATTTCAGTAGAAAACTTTGGGTTTATTTTTTAAATGAGAAAAGTGAAGCTTTTACTACTTTCAAAGAATTTAAAACTATGGCAGAGAAGGAGACTAGTTTGGCACTGTGTTGTTTAAGAACAGATAGAGGAGGAGAATTCAACTCAAATGAATTTTCAAACTTCTGTAAAGCTCATGGAATCAAGCGGCAATTGACAACAGCTTATACACCGTAACAAAACGGAGTCGTAGAGCGCAAGAATCGCACAATTATGAATGTGGTACGCTATATATTAGAAGAGAAGAGGCTGCCCAGAACGTTCTGGCCGGAAGCCGCAAAATGGGCCTGTCATGTGCTCAACAGAAGTCCCACATTTGCTGTAAAAGACAAAACGCCAGAAGAGTGTTGGAGTGGTTTCAAGCCTACTGTCGAACACTTTAAAGTGTTCGGATGCGTAGGAAATGTTCACGTACCAGATGCTAGAAGACTCAAACTTGATGCTAGAAGCCAAAAGCAGGTTTTCATTAGATATAACGAGAAGTCAAAAGGGTATAAAATGATAAACCCTTTAACAATGAAGTTAACAATCAACCGGGATGTAATCTTTGAAGAAGATGGCTGCTGGAATTGGGGGAGGACAGATAACGAATCAAAAAGTGAAGTACTTGATTGGGGTGAAGCTTATGAGGAAACACTTGAGGAATTAGATGAGCATGAAAATGAAAATACCACAAGTGAAGTAGAAGAAGACAACTTAGAAGCAACTGATTCTTCTTCAAATGAATCGGTAACTCCACCAACTTTAGAGAAGAGAGTAAGAAGAGTTCCAACCTATCTTCAGGACTATACAAGTGGAGGAGAATTATCAGAAGATGAGGTACAAAATTTTCTTATGTTTATGTCTACTAATGATCCAATTTATTATGAAGAAGCAGTGAAGAAGAAAAATTAGAGAGATGCCATGGACAAGGAAATAGCAGCAATAAGAAAGAACCAAACCTGGGAGTTAGTTCAAGCTCCTCCAGAAGCAAAAATAATAGGTGTAAAGTGGGTTTACAAAACAAAACTTGATGAAAACGATGAAGTTAGCAAGTGCAAAGCTCACTTGGTGGCCAAGGGTTATGCACAGGAGAAAGGTGTAGACTACGACGAGGTTTTTGCCCCAGTTGCAAGATGGGATACCATCCGAATGGTGATAGCTCTAGCAGCAAGAAATGGCTGGAAACTCTATAAATTGGATGTGAAAAGTGAATTTTTGCACGGAGAGCTGCACGAGAATGTATATGTATCACAACCGCAGGGGTATGAAGTAAAAGGAGAGGAGAGCAAAGTCTACAAGCTGAAAAAAGCACTTTACGGGTTGAAGCAGGCTCCAAGAGCATGGTTCAATAGGATCGAAAGTTAATTTGTAAATGAAGGTTTTGAAGGGAGCTGCTATGAACACACCCTTTTCATAAAAAAGGAGGAAAATAAAATATTGATTGTAAGTCTTTATGTTGATGATCTTATTTTTACTAGTAATGATCTGAACATGATGCAAAGTTTCAAAAATTCTATGAAAAGAGAATTTGAGATGACTGATTTAGGCGAAATGAAGTACTTTCTGGGAGTTGAAGTGCGTCAAAATGCGAGAGGAACACACATAAGCCAAAAGAAGTATGCAGGAGAAGTTCTCGAGAGATTCGGCATGGGAAGCTGTAATGGAGTAAAGAATCCAATAGTCCCTGGAAGTATCAAGTTGTCAAAAAGGGAGAAAGGGAAGCAAGTTGATGGAACTCTTTTCAAGCAGATAGTGGAAAGTTTGATGTATATGACAGCAACCAGGCCCGACTTAATGTATTATGTATGTCTTATTAGCCGATTCATGTCCAATCCAAAGGAAGTACACATGCTTGCAGCCAAAAGAATTTTAAGGTACATCAAGTCAACAATTGATCTCGGCATCTTCTACGGAAAAGGATGCAAAGACGAGTTAGTAGCTTACACAGACAACGATTATGCTGGTGATATAGATGACAGGAAGAGTACTTCAAGCTATGTATTCATGTTAAGCGGTGGAGCTGTTGCATGAGCATCCAAGAAGCAGCCAGTAGTTACTCTTTCTACGACTGAGGCCGAATACGTAGCTTCTGCGTTTTGTGCTTGCCAATGTATTTGGATTCAAAACATCCTAAAACAAGTTAAAGGTACTTAATCTGACTGTGTTACAATGTTTTGTGATAATTCTTCTACCATTAAGCTTGCCAAGAATCCCGTTTTTCATGGAAGAAGTAAACACATCGATGTGAGATTTCATTTTCTGAGAAATCTAACTAAGGATGGAGCTGTGGATATAAAGTTTTGTGGAACAAATGATCAACTTGCGGATATCATGACCAAACCATTGAAGTTGGACCAATTTGAGAAGTTTCAGAAGCACCTGGGAGTACAAGCAGCAGAAGATTAAACTAAAATGTTGTTTGCATGTTTAGCTTAGGGGAGGAATTGTTGGATTATTAATATTTGTTTTTGAATTAATATTTGTTTTTAGTCAGTTAATAAAACTCCTATTCAAAAGGAGTATCTAGGTTAAGACCTATTCTTTAGCATAGTGTGCTGAAAAATAGGAGGTTCAGTTTTTTGTAAGGCTATTTATGCAGCCCGTCTTTCTGTTTTTTATATCAAGCAAAATTTACAGTTTCAATTACTTGTATTCTTACCTTGTTCAACAACATGGGAGTATTTTGGCATTTTCATAAAAAATTCTATATCTATATTTTATACTCTGTCGATTTGCTTTGATTCATAGTGCACTTCTAACTTATTTATAACTACTGCATTAATTAATGCCGAGTCTCAAATGAAATTTATTAAAGTTATATTTAAAATGAACTGTGTATTGAAGATAAGGGTTACTACATAAATGATTGAAAAAACTGGATTATTGGTTCCTACTCCCTGATTGAGTTGTGATTAGAAAGTGCTGGCTGCATATGCCATAAGAGGAAACTTCCTGTGGACAGTAAAACCAAATGCTTCAGACATATCGACCTTGGCCCCAGCACCACCAGGTAACTCCCAGTTAAACTGATGCACAAGGTTGGCCAACACAAGATCATTAGCAGCCATAGCATACACTAGTCCAGGACAACCTCTTCTCCCCGATCCAAACGGAATCAACTGGTAATCAATTCCTTTAACATCCACCGAAGTATCCAAGAATCTCTCTGGCCTGAACTCATCAGGTTGATCCCAATATCGTGGATCTCTTGCAATTCCCCAAGCGTTGATAAAAACTCTTGTCCCGGCTTTAATGTTGTAACCGTCTACTTTCACATCTTGTCTGCATTCTCGAGGGACTAGTAGTGGGATCGGAGGATACATCCGTAGTGCTTCTTTAACAAGTGCCTTTAAGTATTTCATGTTACTCAAATCGTCTTCCGTTATGTATGCTCTTCCGTTAGCCACTGTCCTTGCTTCTTCTTTTAATCTCTTCATCATGTGTGGATTCTTCAACAGTTCTGACATTTCCCACTCTAGCAAAGTTGATATGGTGTCTGTACCCGCAACAAACATGTCCTGTATCATATAATTAAGATAAATCAATTATACTAAAAAGTAAACTTTGTCTTATAATAAACACCACATACATATACATAGATAATGATAATTTTAGTTACACACTTACCAGTAACAAAGCCTTTATGGTTGTTCTATCGATAGGAAAGCCGAGGGATTCAGTCCTTTGGATCCAAAGCAAAACATCAACCAAATCAGTCTGTTCTTCATCATCACCTTTCGGATTATTGAAACGTTCCTCGACTACACCCTCCAAAAGATCGTCAAATTGTTTGGCGACTTTCTTTGCTCTGGAGTAATATCCAGAAAGATGTGTCATCCAATCAAGGCTAGGAACATAATCCCCAACCATAAAAGTACCAAGCAACTCGGTGAAATCCAACATCAACTTAGCAAATCCTGTTCCACTTTCACCACTATACTTATTTCCCAAAGTAGCCCTACAAACTACATCATTAGTTTTTGACGCAATCAATTCGCTTAAATTCACAGGCAGTGATTTAGAAGAATAGTCTCTTATTTTATCCATCATAAAAACAAGTTCTTCCTCTCTCACAGTGCGAAGAGATTTAACCCTTTTGGCACTGAGAAGATGCAACATACAAATGCTTCTTAACTGTCTCCAATACTCTCCATATGGAGCAGATGAAACATCTCTGAAATTATACAAAAGAATGTCGTAATTAATCTTGGGGGGTCTGTTTGCAAAGACATGATCATGAGTTTTGGTTATCTCACGTGCTGCTTCAGCTGATGAGATGACAAGAATAGGAACTTTACCAAAATACATTTGCATGAAAGGACCATATTTTTTGGCTAGAGCGTAAAAAGAACGGTGGGGGAATGAACCAAGTTGATGAAGATTTCCTATTAAAGGTAATCTTGGAGGTGAGTTTTTGGTTTCTGAAGAATAGGAATACAATTTTATTACAAGAAAAAGAAACACAAAACTGGAACAGATTATCGCTAGCATTCTGCTTTTTTTTTGTTTCTTTCTTCTCTTACTTATTTCATTTTGGAGTTAAGCTTACTGCAATATATAGATAGCTTCATCTAACTCTAAGGAGCTTATTATTATTATTATTATTATATTGTGGTTTATGTTTGCTGAATAGTCAATACAGTCGGCTGAATTTCTTTTTAAAAAAATTATAAAAATATAAAAACATCCTTATTTATTTTTCCACGTTTTCTGAAATTGGGGTTTGTGTTTTCTGTATTATTATACTATTATAGTCAATCGAATCGTCTTAATTTGTTTCAAAAAGATAAAAGAATGAATATGATTCAATTTTGACGGAGAACAGGTTGTGTTGTATCCAAAAGAAAAATGAATATCAAGCACGTTCTTGCTACTGCCTCATATTGTAAATACACTTAAAAACATATAACTAATATAATTATAAACTTGTTTTACCTTAGGTCAAGATTTTGCAAGTTCGTTAAAGAAAGCTAGAACCAGGTAAATAACTATCGTTGTATATAAGCTCGTTGAATAACAAATGTAATAGATTGAAAAATGATCAAGTATAATGAATCACTAGTCCAATATATATGTATTATATATGATATTTAAAAACCTAAATAATATAATTCTTTTTTAACTAATTCCATTTCAATATAATAAAGTTTATATATAAATAGAAAGTATATTTTTTTTTTACTAATTCCATTTTAATATAATAAAATTTATATTAAATAAAAAATAAACAAGCAAAACTAATTCCATTTCAATATAATAAATTTTATATATAAATAGAAAGTATTTTTTTTTTACTAATTCCATTTTAATATAATAAAATTTATATTAAATAAAAAATAAACAAGCAATAAATTATGATGTTACTCTTTTATAGCACAAAATTAATATTTAAAAAATTACATTTTTAGATCTAGGAAATACAATATTGTTATCGACGATTTTATCATCACAAATTTTGTCATCTACAATTTTGCTACGGGACTCGAGTACAGATTATGCACCGAAAGGATGATCTTCTGGGTTTTCTCGGATTGCAAATAAAAATAAGATGGAAATTTTGCACAACTAAAAAGACAAAAATTTGACTGCAATTTTCTCGTCATTGCAAAATCTATAACTTTCTCGATTTTTATCGTATCAGGATGATTCTTTCGACACTACGTCATAAATTTTGTCATCGATGATTTTGTTTCAGGTTTCGCGTCAGGATTATACACTAAAAGTCAGGAGCTTATGGTTTGTTCTCGAGCTATACACCAAAATAAGTCAAAAATTCTGCATTACTCAAAAAATTCACTTGCCAAACAAGACTTAGGGGCTTGTCTATATATTTTAGAAATTCAAATTGGAATCACTTTTGCCTCATTATTGAAAAATCACAAAGAAAATTCAAGAGTTCTCTCTTCTCTCTCAAGAACACAAGAACTCAAACAAGATCTTCATCTTTCTCCCTTCGCGCGGCCAATCGGCCTCTTCCCTCGACCACTCGCCCTCCGTCCTAGTCTTCGCTCTCTTTCGGCCAACAAGCTCGTCCGAGCATACTCCCTCTATCTCAGAAGCTCTGTCCGCCGCTCCCTCCTCCTTGCTCATTTCAGCCAGCCGCATATCCTTTCCTCGCTCCAGTCAAGCTTCCAAGCTTCAATTCCAGTAATAATTCTTGATTCCTTTGCTTGATTTAATTGTTTTGTGCAACTTTGATCGGTAAATTCTTGAGATTGTTGATTGTTCATGAATTGGGTTTGGATCTTGAATTAAGCAATTATTTGATGTTGATGATGATAGAAATTTGTGGAATTGGATAAATGATTGAGGAATTCATGTAAATCTTGCAAATCCGATTAATATTGGTGAATAAATTTTTGTGTCGAAATGTGATATGATTTACGTGATTGTTAAGAATTAATGTTGGATTCATGTGTTGATGCAATTTTAAGTTTTTTTCGACATTGAAAACCTTCGATCCGATTAATTGTATCAACATTTTGAATAATATTGTTTGTGCATATAAATTAATGCATTGATGTGAATTAAATGTTTGCAATTTTTTTGTAATTTCCTAGCAATATTACTTGAGTCGGTAAGTGTTTTTATGCATCTGATTGTGAGTTTTGAGTTCAATTTTTATTGATATCGGTTCATGTACATGTTGCTGACCGGAAAGTGCAAATACATTGTATTTTTATCTTTAATTGTTTCTTAATGCATACTTGAGCATAATTGTGCATTTGTTGATCGTTGATGTTGAGATTTATCATTTTCTACGTGATTTTCCTAGCAATTTCATGATATGGTGTAGTGCTGCTCGGACATGGTAAGTGTGCAGGACAATTATCTTGATGCGATGTTTTTTTCGCATGCAATTTATTCTCACACGAAAATGTCTTCCATTGAGTTATCCAAGACGGTCAAATACATGATCAACGGTCTTCCTTCGACGGGTGGCATCAGAATAGGAGGTTCTAGCAAATACTCCTTGATTCTATCAAAAGCAACTTGACAATCGTCGTTCCATTCTACTACCTGATCTTTTTTCAAGAGTTTGAAAATTGGCTCACAGGTAGAAGTCAGATGTGAGATGAATCTGGAAATATAGTTTATGCGCCCCAAGAATCCTCTAACCTCCTTTTCAGTACGGGGAGCAGGCATCTCTTGTATTTCTTTTACTTTTGCCGGATCGACTTCGATGCCTTTGTTGCTTACAATAAATCCCAGGAGTTTACCAGACCTAACTCCAAAAGTGCATTTACTTGGATTCAGCCTGAGCTTGTACTCTTTCAACCTGGAAAACAACTTTTCTAGATGTTCAAGGTGCTCTTCCTCTGTTTGTGATCGAGCTATCATATCGTCTACGTAAACTTCAATCTCATGATGTATCATGTCATGAAATAAAGCTACCATGGCGCGTTGATAAGTTGCCCCTGCGTTCTTTAGCCCGAACGACATTACCTTGTAACAGAAAGTGCCCCATTGTGTAACAAAAGTTGTTTTCTCCATATCCTCGGGAGCCATTTTGATTTGGTTGTAGCCCGAGAATCTTTCCATGAAGGAAAACACTTTATGCTGAGCTGTATTGTCGATTAAGATGTCAATATGAGGCAGCGGGAAATCATCTTTAGGGCTGGCCCTATTCAAATCCCGGTAGTCCACACACATTCTGACTTTGCCATCTTTCTTTGGTACCGGTACAATGTTAGCGACCCATTGAGGATAGGATGTAACAGCCAGGAAGCCAGCATCGAATTGCTTCATTACTTCCGCTTTGATCTTTTCGGACATGTCAGGCCTCATTTGGCGAACTTTTTGCTTGATTGGTGGACAGTCTTCTCTTGTGGGGAGACGGTGAACCACGATGTCGGTGTCTAGACCCGACATGTCTTCATAGGACCAAGCGAAGATTTCAACATACTCATTCAGTAACTGTACCAAGCGTTCCTTGACTTTTGGTTCCAGGTTGGCACCCACTTGCACCTCCCTCCGATTCTCCTCGGTTCCCAAGTTAACAGCTTCCAATGGCTCTTCATGCGGTAAGATGGCCCTTTCCTCTTGTTGCAGAAGTCTGGCTAGTTCCCCGGGTACTTCACAACCTTCGTCATCTTCGTACTCGGCTAGATTGACCAGATCTTCAGAGTTATTGAAAGATACAGCAGAATAGTCACCCATGGAATCCGGAGTGGATGGGTACCTGCATTGGTGAGTGTGGGTGTGTGTAAGGGATAGCCATCCTTAAACAAAAAATGCAAAAGGAAAGAAAATGAACATAAGCAGTTTATCAAATGAAAAACGTCCAATGAATCATTAAACATGGCATATGAATATGAAAAATAGTCAAAACCCTTACAAGTGGATCTACATGCCCCGGACAAGGCAGGAGGTGAAAAGATAGTGTACGGATTGTTTGAAAGTAAAATATTACAGACCAAATAAGAAATGTTTAACAGATAAATTACTGATGAATAAAAGTGATGGGGACAAAGTCTTTAGCCTCCCAATTGCTCAATCCTCCTCTGACAGTTGGATGAATCCACTCTTCAAAGTTGCTTTCCTTGTCTTCATCTTCCAGGGCGTTGATTCGGTAAGGAGAAATTTTGATTGGCGCTCTTTCAATCTTTGACTGGCGCATAGCTTTCTGGACAGCGGCTGTGAAACCTAATCCAAACTTATCAGTCTTATGCGGAAAATTGGGTAACTGCCCCCACGCTGAATTCTTCCCTTCTTTAATTGCGGCCCTTGCATCCTCCAGAGATGCCATCCTGGCCATCTGTCTTGGTGCCTCAGCCGCCAACTTTGCCACTGCTACCTCAGGAAGAACTTCTTCGAAATGTTAAAACGGCGTCTCAATGAACTCTCCTTCAACCTCCACATACCGGAAAGAATTTAAGTGACTAATCATGTACTCTTCTTCGCCATGGACAGTGGTGATCTTTCCCTTGACAGGATACTTCAGCATCTGATGCAAGGAGGAGGTGACTGCCCCAGCATGATGTATCCAAGGTCTACCCAGCAGGCAGGAGTATGATGGACGGATGTCCATTACATATAAAGTGGATTTAAACACCTCAGTACCTATCTTGATGGGAATTTCAACCTCTCCATGGACCATTCTTTTCGACCCATCGAAAGCTCTGACGACAATGTCACTCGGCTTCAATTCCAACCCTTTGCAATCTAGCCGGTCCAAGGCCTTTTTAGGCAAAACATTCAGCGATGAACCGGTATCAACCAAAACATGTGCAAGGGTGGTTCCGCGACACTCGATTGAAATATGCAACGCATCATTGTGGTTTCGGCCTTTAGGGGTTAGGTCGGCATCAGAAAAACCTAATCCATTGTCCGCGGTCAGGTTAGCCACGCAATGTTGAAATTGATCCGCAGAGGTTTCCTGGGGCACATGAGCTGCCTTCAGAAACTTAATCAAAGCTTGAGCGTGCGCTTCTGAGCAAAGCAATAGTGCCAGCATGGAGATCTTGGAGGGGGTTTGCCCCAACTGTTCCACCACATCGTAATCACTTCTCTTGATTATCCTCAAAATCTCGTCCATTTCCTTCTTGGAGGCTTCCGGGATCACCAAGGGTTGAGCCCTCGTCCTGACGGGCTCATCTTGTATTCCCTTTCCTTTATCAGCAATGGTAGGAGAGACAGCACTAGGAACAACAACTTCTTCAATCAAAGGAGTTCTAGCAGAGAGCTTTACTGGTGCAGGGATGACTTCTTTAGCTGATGAGGGTCCAAAGACTGCTCTTGGAGGGGCAATCTCTGGAGAAAATATTCTCCCGCTCCTGGTGATTTTGCTGGTGCCCGCAATGTTACTAATGTCGGCTTCTTCGTCCTCCGAATTTTCTTCAATTACCTCGACTTGCTTGATACCATGGTAGTAGATGTCGCCACCATAGTTCCAAGGTATCGACTTCTCAGAAACATAAGGAACAGGCCCTGGCATCGTTATCTTTAAAGGAACAGATTTTGCAGCTGGTGTAATCTTAACTGGCTTTTTGACGGCCTCAGAAAGATTGGCGTGAATGGTTATGATTGAGACATTTTCATCATGAACTGGAACAGCAGAAACTTTTTCGAACAGAATTTGTCGGCTATCCATAAGGCCTTGGATGCCTTTCTTTAATAGCGGACAATCAAACGGCAGAGAGTGGCAACAATAGCAGTCTTCTTTACATCCCGGGAAGATCCCGGCCCTTAACAAATTTAACTTAATGGTTAGCAGTGGAGTAGTCAGATCACTGACGTCAGCAACATACAAATCCTCCTCAATGGCATTGATATTTCGGCCGTGCTTCGGCATAGGTGCAGATATCACATTAGTCTTCTCTGGAGCGTCAAACTCTACCTCCTTAGCCTCTATCAAGTCTTGGATCTTATGCTTGAGTGCCCAACAATCATTGGTGTCGTGTCCAACACTGTCTGAATGATAAGCGCATTTAGCATTGGCATGATAATGCGGGGAGAACGTATTTACATTCTTTGGCGCCTCCTTGATGGTGGCAAGATTCAACTTCAATAGATGGGGAAGCACCTGCGCTGGAGTCATATTAATACGGGTGAATTGCCGTTGTGGCCTTTCCACCCGTTGCTGATTTGGTCTGGACTGGTTATAGCGAGGCTGCTCACTTGGAGTGTTTTGAATCATTACGGCCCCCACAGTTGGCCGACGCTCCATCTTTCCTGCTCTTCTCTGAGAATATACCATAGTTGTCTCCTTCTTAAAAGGCTTCTTCTCAACACTTGCAGCAACACCCTTCTGAATCTTTCCTGACTTGATGCCAGCTTCTATTCTTTCGCCGATTAAGATTAAATCGGTAAACCCTGCGGAAGAGTTACCAATTAGATGATTGAAAAATGGCCCAGATAGGGTCCCAAGAAACATATCAACGAGCTCACGATCGGTTAAAGGAGGCTGCACCCTGCCAGCCAAGTCCCTCCATTTTTGTGCATATTCTTTGAATCCTTCACTTGTTCCTAGTGACATACCCTGAAGTTGGGTACGAGTAGAAGCAAGATCAGAATTATACTGGTATTGTTTATAGAAAGCGGTGGCCAAATCTTCCCAATTTCTGACACTGGTTCCTTCTAGCTGATAAAACCACTCCAACTGGGCTCCCAATAGGCTGTCTTGAAAGAAATGAATCCAGAGATTTTTATCTGCCGTATAGGGTTGAATTTTTCTCACGTAGGACCTGGGATGCATTTTGGGACAGGACAGCCCATCATACCTCACAAACACTGGCACTTTGAATTTTGGGGGAATCACAATTCCGGCAACCAAGCCCATGTCTTCAAAATCCAAACCCGGTACCCTTTGCAATTCCATGGCAGCCAATTTGTCTTCTAAACCCTTGTACTTATCATCAGCTGGAGGATATTGCTGGTCAGAATAATCTTCATCCTCTTCAACCTCTTCCTCCTCTGCATCAGACTCGGAAGGCACCGCAACTCGATCTCTTTTACTAGTCCCTTCATCAGAAGTAGGAGGAAATTCAAGCACTCTCCGAGCTTCTCTATCAAATCTTCTCCCCAAAGTAGCCACTCCGACCCTCTTTTTCTTCTTCACTGGGTCCTTATTCTCCAGATGAGCCTTGATATCCTCTTGACTTTTAACCAAAGTCATCAAGAGTTGCTGGAACTGTGCATTCTAGGCTTGTAGGTCTTTGACTGTTTGCTCGAGATCCATCCTACTGAAATAAACAGCAGATAGATAAGGAAACCTGGGGTGAGACCTGCTTATGCACATGATGAATGGTATGCTGATGTATGCAATGCATTCAAGGATTTAGGACATTCAAAATTGTTTCAGACAAAGAAGAACGCACGTCATATTAATAAGAAGAAATTTGTTAGTACATAAATGCCTCATGGGCCAAATGTTACAAAATAAACTTCTTCAGGCAGAAAGACATTGTGCATCCTCTTCGGTGCGATGTAGGTGTTGAGGGCCTCTTGCTCGTGGAGTCGGCGGGTAAGCTCTAGAACCTTCTTTTCACTGGCGTAGTAGCTAGCTTCAAAAGTGTTCCGTTCCTCCTTGAGCTGAATCCAACTTTTCTGCATTTCCTCCCATGATGTAGGCATGTCTGGATGTAGGATAGTGTAGGGAACCTCTCCTTCATTGACGGGCTCTTTAATCATAGGGAGAACATGAGGATAAGGCATCATTAGACTTTGGGCTCGGGCTCGTACCCACTTGAGATAGGGCTCAAGAGGGATGGAGTTCTTGTGTCCCAGAGTCTTGCTATCAACCTTGTTGAGCTTTCCCCAAGCTCTGATGAATCTTTGGCGAAGTCCTTGCGCATCGCTGTCGAAGTCAAAAACTAGGCTAGGAATCAACATGTCATGAGGGCCATCCCTCCGTGCATATCCAAATTGCCTCAAAGCTAGGAAAGGGTTGTAGGTGATACCTCCCCTAATTCCAAGTAAAGGAACATTAGGAAACTCTCCGCAACGATCGACGATGATGACATTTTCTCTGGACCGAGAACACCAATGCACATCAGAATGAGTAAGAGTCATCAACCGTTGGGACCACCTTGTACCCTGGTCATTCTTCAAGACAGATTGTGGAAGGTGCGAAATAAACCACCTTGCAAGGAGAGGAGTACAGCACATGAGAACACCCCTCTTTCTCATTGTTCGTGTGTAAAATGAGTGAAGGATGTCCCCAAGCAATGTTGGTATTGGATTTCTGGACAAAAAGATTTTGACGGCGTTGACATCTACCAATTGGTCAGGATTTGGGAACAAGACCAACCCGTAGATAAGGAGTGCCACAATCTCTTCAAAGGCTTGGAGGTCCAATGAGTTCCAACATTCTTGTGCCTTCTCAAACAAGAATTTTGCTAAGAATCCTTTGACGCCACTTCTGGTTTCCCAATGCCCCTTGATGTCGGATGGTTGAAGATGTAATGCTCGAGCAACATCTTCCGGCTTTGGTTCCTTTTCCGTACCGTTGAAGGGTAGTTGATTAAGGATAGGGATTCTTAGGAGTTGAGAAAACTCCTCCAAAGTGGGTACCAACTGATAATCAGGGAAAGTGAAGCAGTGGTGAAGAGGGTCAAAGAACTGGAATAACACTTTCATCATGTCTTCTTCAATGTTGGTGTTGACTAGGCTGAGCAGTCTACCATGTCTTTCACTGAAGGATGAATTTTCCGGAATTCTTGAGGTGATCTCCTTGAGTTGAGGAGAGATTCTCACAAGGTTGACTTGAATGGTATTTCTGCGAGGGATTTCCATGTCCTACAAAACAAGAACAAAGATGAAGATCCAAAACCCTTGAAATGGTTAGTGAATGCATATGATTTTTTATGATGTTTATGATGTATGCACAAAACATATGTACAAGCAAATCACACCAAACCCTAATTTCAGGCTTGCATGGGGTTTCATAGGTAAGTACCCTCTTGAGTGTAGTTGGCTTAAAAACCTGTCCTATAAATAGTAACCGGGTTCTAAGGAGCTCAATATCACTGGATTGTTTTCAATGTTCATTGTTTTGGTTTAGCCACTTAACTAGCGACCAAAATATTCCAAGAAAACAACCCTCAATGAGTGTAGTATCGAGTATCTACCAACTTCGGACTGCACCAAAGCCGGTCATCTCACTACCCCTAATAAAAGGCCAAGATGGTCAAGTAAGGTTCTAGGTCATTAGTGCTTAGTGACATCACTCAGCGGCCCCGTACTCTCCTTGATTGAACTCAAGGGTTACCGGTACTCACAAATATGTCGCACTAATATAGCTATTGCTTAGACCGTGTCGGTATACCCCGCACAGTTTCCACAACGTATTGCTATCTATGAATGTTTTCCCAAAATCCGGGTGGAGGATTGTAAACCCAAACAATAGAGCCAAAGTATAAAGCAAGCAAATCAAACAATTAGTCATGCAAGAGGGTGATCTAAGCCCTAAGGTTACTCCACTTTAAAAACTCTTCCCCAGCAGAGTCGCCAGTTCTGTGATACGGTGGGAGAACTGACTAGGGTTTTGCGTTTGTTTTCGCAAATGTTTCGGTTGAGCAAGAGTCGCCACCGACTTTTTATTTTATCCTAAGGAAAGGTTTAAAAAGCACAGCAAAAACCTTTGAGATTTTTCTTGGGTTCGGGGAGTAGATTATAGAAAGGGAAGGTATTAGCACCCTTTCTATCCATGGTTATCCATGGGCTCTTAGGTACTTGCTTAGATCAACTTGCCTTGGTCTTCAATTGTTTGAAATGGTGCTTGATGTGTGGTTTTGAAAATGTTTTGAAAAGATGCCTTGTATAGGCTACCCTTGTAACAATTCTTTACTCGAATGTTTTACAAAAGGTGTTTTGTCTTTTAAAAAGATGTTTCAAGGTTTTTTGAAAGTTGATTTTGAAAGTGTTTGTGAAGTGGGTTTTGAAATTAGGCAAGTGTTTTCTTTGCAAATTGGCAAGTACTTAAGAGTTATCTACCCTAAAGTTTTCTCAAAGATTTTTGTTATGTTTTAAACCTTTTGACAATTTTGTTCCACCATTGCATTTGGTGGACAATCTTGTTTTAGGAGATTAAAGGGACGGGCGCGGGTCATCGTTTAGACCATAGTTGCAATAGTGTTAAATGTCTTTGGGCAATTTTCTTTAAAAGGGACTTGATCATTTATTTAAGCAACATTTTGAGGGACTATGATCATTTGATTGTTTGTTTTTTACCCAAAGAAATTCAACATACAATATGGCCCAATTATTGAAGGCAACAAAGTGGAATACCCTAGGGGTGCAAGTGTGAAATGTGTTGTCCATTTTTCATGCTCATTTATCTTGTATTAGGTCCAACTATTTTGCTCATTTTTGTTCGCATACAAAACCCTAATTCTAGCATAGTATGTTTAGAAAGCGATAAAAGTGCGAAATTTAAAATCCTACGCTATTACAACATAATAATATGGGGAGGGGGGTACAATGTTTCAAATGGGGATATTTAGACAAGAAATTGAAACCTAAGACTATTACATCAATTTGAATTTATACAATTTAATGTACAATAATTAAATAAAAATGGAATAAAATATGCAAGATGCAAAAATGTTTTGTATGTATATAAAAAAAAGTATTATTTATGTAAAATAAAAAAAGAAAATAAAATAGATATTATTTTGGAGTATTTTTGAATTTAGGGCAAAACCCTAATTCTTTAAATCAAAGGGGTATTAATTAATTAATTCATATAATATCTATTATTTACATGCAAAAGTAAAATAAAATATGGTATATTTGAAAAAAGGCATTTTTTAGTATTATATTTAAAAAATAAAATATGTACATTTTTTTTGTATTTTTACCCTAAGTATATTAATATATCTATTTATTTATGTTATTCATAAAAACTAGGTTTTATACACATTAACTAATAATATTCAATATAAAAAGTATTTATTATTTTTTTTTTATAAAATATTTTTAGGAAGTAAAAATAAGATAAAAGTATGTATAAAAATATATTTGGTATTATCTTAATATTTTAAACAAAAAAGTATATATATGTATATTTTATTTATTTATGTACAAACAAAAGAAATAATCAAATAAATATGCAATAAATTCAAAAAATGTTGGAAAAAATATTTTTATGTTTTCAATATGCTGAGAAAAAATAAATGAACCAATCACAAAAAGGCAAAAGTCAAAAATATTAAAAATGAAGCAAATGGGCTCAGGGGTGCAAAACCAAAAAGGGTGGTGTGAAAAGCAACTCAGAAGCAAGCCCAGCCCAAAATCACCTTTCTTCAACCTTTGAACAAAAATGTTCAGAAAACACGCGCCAAGAGCTCCATTTGAATGTCCTGATTCTTTGATTTTTTGAACAAACTTCCAACACAAAAAATGTTAAGCATGAAACCACGATTCTAACCATATGCATAACTTGATCTAACTCTCTAAGATGAGGGAGAATTTCTCCTCCCCCAAATCCTAACCTAGTTTTTCTGCCATTTTCAAACTCCAAATTCTCTCAACTCAAGCAAAATAAATGAAAAGTAAAAACATGTACATGTTCAGTGGCATGAGTAGAACCTTGTTTCTTCACAAACTTAAAGCTAATGATGCCTAATAAGAGAGAGATACGAATTCAAAAATTTACCTGTTCAGTTGAACTTCTATCTGGAGATGTAGGAACTTTCAGTGCAAGGTGATGATTGGAGAAGCTTCCTTGAGGTCCAGGGATGCTATTCCAATGTTTACTTTGTCTTGAAAGCTTCTGAATCAAGCTAGAGAACTTCACCTGCAAGTCAGAAATGTGAAAATGGTGGAAGTGGTTAGAGCAATTACAGATCGTGCCTTAGCTTTTGGATAGCTTGCATAGGTGGTAAGGAAGGTATATGAACTGGTTTTGGCAAGAATGCTTGAGAGAAATAGAAGTTGGCACTCAAACTGCAGAGGCAACTCTGTTTTTGCAGTTTGATGGTGTTTTTTGGTTTGATGATGTTTGGGAGGCAAATGGCTCGTGCAAAAGCTTGGTTATGATATGTGTAATGTGTTTGATAACTTTGTTCTTGTGTATCTAAGCTGAGATGGAAGTTCTTCTTAGTTATGCAATGTTTCTTAACCTTTAAGCAACAAAATGCAAGTTGATGTTTTAGGTCAGTAGGGGACCTCTAATCCTGCTGCAAAGCTTCTCTTGATCAGAGTAATTTGTCCATAATCTTGTGCCAACCAGATTTGCAATGTACTTGTTGGATTTTCAAATTGACATAAAGTGAACTTTTGCAAAAATGGATAGTTTACTTTTTCCAAATTGGGATTAATCCTCTAGACAATGCTTGAACTCAAAGAACTTGATCTTGGAACAAAGAATATGCATTAAATTTATGAGTGTAACTTGGTTTAAGGACCTGTAATCTAATCTAAAGCATGCTGAGTTCAAATTGCAAGGTTATGAACATGTAACTTGGTCATGAACAAAATGAGTTTTTGCTATATTGTGAAATTCGATTCTCCCTAACCATGAGGTTGTTTGAGAAGTTCTTGGACATTTTGGAAAGCTTGGAATGTGTAATACAATCCATCTTTGAAATACAATTTGAAATTCCAAGTGGAAGTGTATGGAAAATGGCCTTGAAGTTAGGTAGAAAACCTTGTCAAAATAGGTCAAATTTCACTAAGTTAAGAATGGTTTAGTGCCCTTATTCAAAAATTTGTAACTTGAGATACAAGCTTCAAATGAGAAAACTTTGTGAACCAAAGTTGTATATTATGCAACAAGCTACAACTTTCATGTTTGGACTTTTGTTTGAATCCAAATGGATCTTGGTGAAAAAGTGGGGCAAAGTTGGGAAAAAATTAGGGTTTTTCATAACTTAGAAAAATTCTAAGTTATGAAAAATTCCATTTTAAACCCTAATTTGCATTTCTTGGTTTCTTGGTGAACAAGTTTCATGATTTGGCATGTTTTTATGAAAAATGAATCTTGACTCTTGATTTTGACCAAAAAGTCAAAGTTTGACTTTTCAGTATACAGTCAAAATTGATCAATTGACTGGGAAATTCCACTGTCAATCCTGTGTACTTGGGATCTTTTGAGTTTGTTGATCATGTCAAGATAATTCCATGGGGTCCTTGAGTCCATGTGTGAGCTTGGTTTGCCATTGGCTAGGTCAAACAGTCAAAAATTGCCTTTGTGCAGTCAAAACCCTAAAAATGACCATTTTGCCCTTTTGGTGATCTGATCAAATTTCTTGGGGAATTGTGATCCAAACTTGATCAAATGATTCATATGAGTTCATAATGTTGATGTGGGTCAAATTTCATGAGGTTTGACTGTCAATTGGCCACAGTTGACTTTTTTCCCCAATACAGTTGATTTCTAGGTCAACTGTCCAATTGACTGGGCAAAACTTGGAATCAAGGCTTGAAACTTGATGTGGATAAACTTGGGAGTCCAATATGAAGCATGAAAGTCATCTTGGGCATTTTAGGTCAAAGCATCTTTGTGCAAACACAAACCCTAATTTGAGTCCACAGTGCAAGGAGAGGTCTTAAGCAGATGAAACCTTAGCTGGATCTTGAGCTTCAAGGGCTTTGTGGTGAGAAATTAATGAGAAATGGAAGGGCAAATTTTGGGGTACAACAACACTCAAGCTTTAATTGAAGAATTACAGGTGGTATGTGAATTTCCTGAAGTTTTCCCTGATGAGATTCCTGATGTACCGCCAAAGAGGGAAGTTGAATTTGCAATTGATCTTGTACCTGGTACCAGACCTGTGTCTATGGCACCATACAGGATGTCTGCGTATAAGTTGTCAGAGTTGAAGAAGCAATTGGAAGAGTTACTTGAGAAGAGGTTTGTAAGACTAAGTGTATCACCGTGGGGAGCTCCAGTGTTGTTAGAGAAGAAGAAAGATGGAAGCATGAGGCTTTGTGTTGATTATAGACAGTTGAACAAGGTGACAATTAAGAATAAGTATCCGCTTCCGAGAATAGATGACTTGATGGACCAATTAGTGGATGCTCGTGTGTTTAGTAAGATTGATTTGAGGTTGGGTTACCATCAGATTAGAGTGAAGGATGAAGATATTCAGAAGACGACTTTCAGAATGCGTTATAGACATTATGAGTATTCGGTGATGCCTTTCGGTGTTACTAATGCGCCGAGAGTATTCATGGAATATATGAATCGTATCTTTCATACTTATTTGGATCGGTTTGTTGTGGTGTTCATCGATGATATTTTGATTTACTCTAAGTCAGAAGAAGAGCATGCTGAACATTTAAGAGTAGTATTGCAAGTTTTGAAAGAGAAGAAGTTGTATGCAAAGCTGTCCAAGTGTGAATTTTGGTTAAAAGAGGTTAGTTTTCTTGGTCATGTGATTTCAGGTAGTGGCATTGCTGTAGATCCATCGAAGGTTGATGTTGTGTTGCAAAGGGAAACTCCAAAGTCAGCTACTGATATTAGAAGCTTCTTGGGATTAGCTGGTTATTATAGAAGGTTTATCGAAGGGTTTTCTAAGCTGTCACTTACTTTGACTAAGTTGACTTGTAAATGTAGAGCTTTTGTTTGGGATGTTCAGTGTGAAGAAAGTTTTGTGGAATTGAAGAAGAGGTTGACGTCGGCTCCGATTTTGACGTTGCCTAATCCAGGAGAGTCTTTTGTGGTGTATTGTGATGCTTTCAAGATGGGTTTAGGAGGTGTGCTTATGCAGAATGGTAAGTGTTATACCCCAAAATTTTCCCTCCCATATTTCTCAAGACATGTCAAGAATAATCTCCAAGTGACTCAAGTTAGCTCAAGAGTTGGACAGTCAAATCACCTCCTAAGGCAGTCAATTCAAAATTAGGGTTTTGTGTTGCATCAAGGTCCTTACATACAAATGGCCTCAAATTCTCCCCAATGTACTAATATGTTCTCAAGGTCATCTATGTAAAATTTCAAGCCTTGCATAGAAAGTTTGGTCAGTCAATTGCTCAAGAGGTCCAAAAATCGACTGTGCTAGGGCAAAAGTCAACTGTGACCTACAAACAGTCAAACCTCAAGATTTTTTGTCAACATTATCATTTTGAAGGATAATTCATCATTTGATCAAGGTTTGATCATGATTCATCAAGTATTGCTCAAGTTTCATCAAGATTCAAAAGTTGCTAAATTAGGGATTTGCAGGAAAAGTTAACTCAACTTTGACCAAGCATAACTTTCTCATACTTTATGAGAAATGGCACATCCAAATCTCATTTTGAAGAGGATTCAATTTCCTACAATCCATCTTCACACCCCAAGATAAATAAATGCTCTCACAAAAATTAAAAAATTTGGACATTATAGGTCATTTTTGAAAGTCAACAAAAACACCTTTTTTTACAAAGCTTATAACTTGAGAATGGAATATCAAAATGAGATGAGACCAAAAGGGTTGGTTAGAGGACATCTCAAGGTTTCTAAAAAGTCCAAGAACACATCCAAAAGTTCAAAATTGAAGAAGTTATGCATTGTTGAAGTTGGGTATTTTTCCAAAATTGCCAAAAGTCAACTATCCCCAAAACTCCAATTTTTGACAAAAGGGCCCACTTTTTTCCACTTGATTTGATCTTGTCACACCACACACGTGTCATATATTCAGTTTTGTGCCTATTTATTATTTTTTCTATTTTATTTGATTTTTATTGATTTAATTCATTTTTAATCAATTTAAATCAAAATAAAATCTAAATATTAATAACTTGTGATCTTTTTGATTGATCCAACTTTCAATTACCATGATGGATACATTCAAATTCGTACCATGCCATATTGTGAACAAAATATTTGATTTGGGACAATTTTGGAAGCTTTGTTAATGGTGATCAAATCAAATCTCAAATCATCAATTTACATGGATTCAAAGCCCAATTCTTGACCTAATTGCTTCCCTTATACTCACACAAGCTAGACACACACAAGACACGACCTGAAAGCTGCACAAACGGCCAGACCAAACTTGGAAAAAAGCTTGAAAATCTTGAAACTGAAATCATACTTAGAGCTCGATTCAAAGCAAAAACTCCACACTACTCTCTTGCTGGACATCCATTGGATCTATTTGAATCAAAATCAAGCCTTGAAACCTCCTAAATAGTGCTGTAAGTGTTCTTGAACGTGGCCCTGAACATGGAATCATGATCTCTTATTCTTGCATCCTTTTGCCAAAATTGTTGCATAATCATGTTAATCGGCCTATTTAGAACGTTTCTGCAATATTTGATTTCATTTTTATAGCTTGTAACCCCCTAGCCAGTTCTAGGGTTCTTGGTATGCAATTTTGGGCGTTTTGTTTTTAGGAAAAATTAGGTCAAATAATGGCCATGGTTGTGTTCAGGGAGGAGAAACGAGCACGGGGATGATCTTAGTTCGCATTTATATGGCCTGGAAGTTGTTTTAGGATGAACCCACGGATCTTGCTACGGATAAAAATCCGCAGGTAAGAAACCAGTGTTTCAACGAAGAAGACGCTGACACGTCTCCCTCCCATTCGTCCTTTCAAATCTCGCGCGCTTTATTTTTTTTATTTACAATATATTGATTGTTTTTTGCATATAATATTCTCCACTTATCCATTTAACAAAAGCGTGCAATGGCTCAGTTGGTGAAGGTGTTAGTGGATTGTCCAATGGGACCTGGGTTCGAATCCCAGGTCCCCCAATACATTTGTTTAACTTTTCTTCAGGCAATTGCATGTGATTTCCAAAGCGTGATCCACCATACTCCTCATCCCATCAGGCGCCAGATGACCTCTAGGCCAAATCTAATGGCCAAGATTAAAGGCCTACCATGAACTCTAGTCAACAGGTGCGCGTGAGATCCTAGAAAGTCAAATAAGGCTTGTATGAATTGGGCCAAACAATTGCTCTTCACACCCTGATCCAGGCCCAAATCCCCTTTGGTTTATTTCTTTACTTTTCCATATTCCTTTTATTTAAATTTTTATTTTTTTTATTGTTAATTAACCAATTAATATTTTTTCTCATAAAATCAGAAAACATAAAAAATATTATTTTTATTAATTTCATTATTTTATTTTTGTAAATAAATATTAACCTAATTAATTTTATTTTAAATAGGTTTAACATTAACAATTTTGCAATAATTAAAATTAATGTCGAAATTAGGCTTTTACTAACTTTTAATCATTTTATTTTATTACCTTAAATATTCAAAAACCCAAAAATATTTTCATTAATTAATTAATTTAATAATTAGCTTAGGTTTAATTCCATCTAATTCAAAAATAAACAAAAAAAATATTTTCTTTTCAAAAAGGGTCAAAACCCTAAAAAATGCGCCGATTTAATTTTCTCGCACGCGATCCATATTTCCAATATTGTAATTGCTTCTGGAATGTAATAGCTTTAAATAGGACTTTAATTATTTATCGCTTTATTTTACTTTCCGCAATTTAAATTAAAGGGTTTGTTTTTGGCGATGTAAATACCCGACGCCTTGTAATAGTTTAGATTTAATTTCCGCAATTTAAATACCGCAACTATACACTGCTAGATGTTTGGTAATAGGGAATGCATGACAAGATCCAATGTATGAACTAAAAATTAACATAGCTCACCCATGACATGTACAAAGATAAAATTAACCGAAATAACACACTCGCACATGCGCACTCTTAGGGTACACCTCACTTGGTTGCCTTCGAACGTGGTCATTGAGTATAGGAAGTTTTAGAGGTCGCCCTCTTGTCCAAAGATCATAGTTGCCTCGAAACTGTTGCCTCGGATGAAATGATCTAAGACATTAGGGTTACCGCTAAGGCATCCTAACATTGCTTTAGTGACCACACGTCCCTTAATCGAATTGACCCGAAAACTCCGACAATGATGCTACCTACTCATCAATAGTGGGCTAGCATTGTCTAAAGGAAATTAACACAGTTTAATTCCTTTTTCGAGTAGGTAGATGGTTCTTAAGTACTTGCTCCTTTTAAAACAAAACAAAACTTTTTCGCACTTACACTCCTTTCAAACAAAAACTCTTTTCAAACCCACAAACACAAAGAAAAGCAAAATTTTGAAAATACAATGAGCAAGTACCTAAGAGCCCGTGGATAACCACGGGTAGAAAGGGTGCTAACACCTTCCCTTTCTATAATCTACCTCCCGAACCCGAGAAAAATCTCGAAAAAGGAATTTTTCTGTGCTTTTTTCCTTTCCTTGTTGGATAAAATAAAAGACGGTGGCGACTCTTGCTTACCGCGACATTTTGCGAAAAACAAACGCAAAACGCGAACCAGCATTCCAAAAATAGTCAGTTCTCTTTCCCACTGATCACAGTAAGGTAGTTGCTTATGCGTCAAGGCAGTTGAGGACTCATGAGAAGAACTATCCTACGCATGATTTAGAGCTTGCTGCAGATGTTTTTGTGTTAAAGATTTGGAGGCATTACCTTTATGGTTCTAGATTTGAAGTGTTTAGTGACCATAAGAGCTTGAAGTATTTATTTGATCAGAAGGAGTTGAATATGAGGCAACAAAGATGGTTAGAATTGTTAAAGGATTATGATTTCAGTTTGAATTATCATCCGAGAAAGGCGAATATGGTAGCTGATGTGTTGAGTCGAAAGACTTTACATATGTCAGCAATGATGATTAAAGAGTTGGAATTGATTGAGAAGTTCAGAGATATGAGCTTAGTTTGCGAGGTTACTCCACATAGTGTTATGTTGGGTATGTTGAAGATTAATAATGAATTTTTAAACAGTATCAGAGAAGCTCAGAAGCCGGATGTGAAACTGGTTGATTTGATGGTTGGGATTGATCAATCTGAGAATAGTGATTTCAAGTTAGATGATCAAGGTGTGTTGAGATTTCATGACCGGATTTGTATTCCTGATGATGATGAGATGAAGAAAGTGATACTTGAAGAGAGTCATAGAAGTAAGTTGAGTATTCATCCAGGAGCTACGAAGATGTATCAAGATTTGAAAGGTTTGTTTTGGTGGCCTGGGATGAAGAGTGATGTGGCTCGATTTGTGTATGTGTAGGTGTTTAGGTATTGGCTTGCATTTTTGGTAAATTCCAAGTGTATGTGTGAATGTCATGACTGATGTCATAACATTCTAGTTCAGGTTGTACTAACTCAATAGGTACATGTGCAGAAAAATATTGTAATTCAAATACTGATGTTTAGAAGTGTGTATCTGAGCATGTTTGCAAAATGATCACATTTTGCTAATCAGTAGACAGGTTTTCTCAGATGTCATAACAGATGTTATGACATCCTGTTCTGAACTAACAGGATTGCAGGATTGGATAAGTCTGAGTTTTTTCAGGAAATAACTCAGTCCCCTCTAAACAGAATCCTGCGTTTTCTGAGGAGTAACCTAGCTCAATCCTAACCTGATCAACAAAGTACTGTGACCTGGTCTTTAGGTCAAACGGAATCAACCCTAGGTTTTTGGAAACCCTAACTGAAGTTGCAGCTGCTATATATTCAACAGAGCTGCGGTTTTTGAAGATAGCCCTGCTGATTGATTAGAAGATCAATTTTGTAATCTGTATAGATTTGTTTATTGTACTCCAAGCAATTATCATTGTGATAAGTGCCTTGGAATAGGTTTCAATTGTAAGGGTTGTGTAGCACTCAAAGCTTTGAAGCAAGAGTGTTTGAATGTTACTTGACTAAAGCTGTGAAGCAGAGTCAAGTTAGTTGTGTACATCACTCAAAGCTGTGAAGCACGAGTGATTGTGTTACTTGATTAAAAAGCTGTGAAGCTTAATCAAGTGTGTGTTTTGAAGAGTGTCTTCATCAATTCTCAAGTCAAATTGGTTTATGTATCACTGCTGTGATTGAGGGGGAGTGAGTAGGAACTCAGGTTTAAGTTGTTACTTAGATTAGAATTGCATTGGGTAGGTCTTAAGTGAAGGAGATAAACTGGTTGGTTTATTCCTGAATTAACATCTCTTATAGTGGATTCTCTCCCTGGCTTGGTAGCCCCCAGAGTAGGTGTTGTTGCACACTGAACTGGGTAAACAATTGACTGTGTTATTTACTGCTTTTGTATTTACTGTCATATAGTAAGTCAGATACGGTGTCATAACATTGGACGTGACATTGAGTATCTGTAGCCAGAATTTCAATTGGCATCAGAGCAGGCACCCTGCCTGTATTACTGGGTGAGATCTAGGGATATCACTTTCTGGCACTATGGACAAAGAAGGAGTTTTTGGAAATAGACCACCCATTCTGGATGGAACTAATTATGACTACTGGAAACCTCGTATGATTGCCTTCCTAAAATCTCTGGACAAAAAGGCTTGGAGAGCTGCTGATAAAGGATGGATACATCCCACCATAACTGAAAGAGATGGGACAATCAGTCTGAAGCCTGAGGAAGATTGGAGTAAAGAAGAAGATGAGTTAGCTCTGGGAAATTCAAAAGCCTTAAATGCCTTGTTCAATGGAATTGATAGAAACATCTTCAGACTAGTACATCAATATGAACTGGCCAAGGAAGTTTGGGACACTCTCAAAACTACTCATGAGGGAACTTCCAAAGTAAAAATGTCAAGGCTTCAGATGTTGACCACTAAGTTTGAGAATCTAAAAATGATGGAAGATGAAACCATTCATGAGTTTCACATGAACATCTTGGAGATTGCCAACACCTCAGGAGCACTGGGAGAAAAAATGTCAGAAGAAAAACTGGTGAGGAAGATTCTCAGATCCTTGCCTAAAAGATTTGCAATGAAGATAACTGCCATAGAGGAAGCCCAGGACATTAGAAAGTTAAAAGTGGATGAACTTATTGGGTCTCTTCAGACTTTTGAGATGGGGATCACTGATAATGGTGACAAGAAGAACAAAAGCATAGCACTTGTATCCAACACTGATGTTGAATACAAGGAGAATGAAGAAGAAAACATATCAGAAGCCATTGCCATGCTTGGAAGACAGTTCAACAGGCTCATCAAAAGAATGGACCCAAAGTCAAGATCTAATGTTCATAACATTCCTTCTGACATTGACAGTTCCAGCAGAAGACCAAGGTCAGAAGATAAGGAAAACCAAGGCAGAGGTATTCAATGCCATGGATGTGAAGGATATGGACATATTCGAGCTGAATGTCCTACCTTTCTTAAGAAGAAAAAGAAAGGAATGACTGTTACTTGGTCTGACTATGATTCAGAAAGCAATTCTGAAGAAGAATCTGCCAAACTAGTTACTGCCCTAACTAGTGTTTGTACTTCTGAAAGTGACACTAGTGATGAAGAAGTAACATTTGAAGAACTGGCTGATACCTACAAGAAATTGTGTATCAGAAGTGGTGAAGTCTGTGTGCAAAATGAGAAACAATCAAAACTCATTGTAAAGCTGGAGGCTGAAAAGAGGGCAAATCTTGAAACTATAAGTCATTTAGAAGGAGAAGTTCAACTGCTGAACTCACAATTGAATCAAATGACCAAATCTGTCAAGATGTTGACCAATGGAACAGACAAATTGGAAGAGATCCTTCAGGCTGGTCAAAATATGGGAAATAAATCTGGCCTGGGATTTCTGGAAACAAAGAAGTTTGGTACCGGGAAGCAAATGTCAAAACGGATGTCTCAACATTACTCTCAACATCAGGGACAGAGACATATGAAGAAAAGGTACCAAAGATGGAGATGTCATCATTGTGGGAAATATGGTCACATAAAGCCCTTCTGCTTCAGATTACATGGATATCCTAATCAGAACTCAGATGTCAAACCTAAGTCTAAAAAGGTACCACACGCTCCTCAATGGAAGAAAAAGGCTACTGCACTGATAGCACACACTTCCCTGAAGATCTCTGCAAAGGAAGATTGGTACTTTGACAGTGGATGTTCCAGACACATGACTGGATTCAAAAATCTCCTCAATAATGTTATGCCGCACACCACCAGTTTTGTGACCTTTGGAGATGGTGCTAAAGGAGAAATCAAAGGAGTTGGTAATTTGGACTACCCTGGAGTTCCAAGTCTGAATAAGGTACTGCTGGTAAAAGGGTTGACTACTAATCTCATCAGCATCAGTCAATTATGTGATCTAGGATTCATGGTTAACTTCTCAAGATCTGAATGTCTAGTGTTTAATGAAAAACTAGATGTTGTAATGAGAGGAATCAAATCCAAAAATAACTGTTATGTGTGGCAGCCTGAGAACACTGATATCTCCACTATGAGTCAAATCATCAAAGAAGAAAAAGAGATGAAACAGTGGCAACATAAGCTTGAAGGAATGAAAAGAGCTATTCCTATGAAAGATGTCAGAAGAACTCCTAAACTACAGGCTGATAATATATGTGATGTGGCAAAGAACAAGTCTCATAAATTCTGTTCTCAAAAATTCTGGTCAAAACAGATGCTACCTGAGAACAATGTTACACAAGATGTTGTGACATTGTGGTGTGATAATCTGAAAACATTCAACATTTCCTTGAATCCTATTGACTTTGGAGAGAAGAAGTCATTTGAACTGGAACATAGTTTCTCCAAGCTTCAGCTAACTGATTCTTCTACCAAGGCGCTTGTTGGAAATAAACTTGAAAATTTGAGGGGCAGATTGGGTATTCACCAACATGAGAATTTATAGCAATTAGTTTTGCTGAAAACAAGGGTTGAAGGGATTAATTTTATTAAGTCTATATTTAGTGGGTTAATCATATTCATTCACAATTCCTTCAGAAGCCTTAAGAAGTTGAAGAGACTCCCTTGTACTCCCTACCTCTCTCATCCTTGCAACCTGTTTCCTCCTCCCAATCAAAGAGTTTTCTCAAACTGCTACTATCACTCAACGTTAAACACAATGTCTCAGACATCGTCTTCCACCATGACGGCTTCGTCTCACTCATCATCGTCATCATCTGATCAAGATTCTAGGGCAATCACTACATGCATAGAATCTGAAGTTCTTGAGGTCACTCCTCTCAGGGAGATGGCAACTGACCCAGCCAGAGTCAAAAAGCTCAGGACCAGACATGCAGGAAGAGCTCAAGCTACAATCTCTGGTAATTCTTCTCTTCCTTCTTCTTCTACACCTAATAAAGAAGGATCAGTTCAAGTACACCAAGTTATTGCTAGACTGGTTTCTAGCATTCTGAGTGGCAACCAATCTGTACCGGGGATTTCTATCCCTTTGAATCAATCAGAAAGTCCAAATGTGGAAGGTTCCGAAAATATAGATGTCACTGAGGATGTTGTGACACCAAAAGACAACATTCAGAATCCCTCTGAAAAGGCTGCTAATCCACCTATCATTGATGTGGATGAAGATTACTCAGATAATGAACTGATTGCTAATGTGAACCCTAGCATTGCTAGGAGATTGATGAAAAGAAAGAGTAGTGAGACTGTTAAACCTGATGCTAAGAAATCCAAGGCTGAAGGGATGGCTGAGAAAATTCAGACAAAAGGGAAGAAGGCACAGGTGCAGACTGCTAGACAACCAATCCCCAAGAAAAGTAAAGAACCTGAAACTACTGACTCTGATGATGAATCAGAATTTGAGATTGACATTGACAATACTCCCATCAGAAGGAAGCTCCCCTCCACCAAGATTGCTAGAGTGCCTGAAGTGCCAACAGACAACATCTCCTTTCATCATCCTGATAATGCAAACAGATGGAAGTATGTTTGCTTGAAGAGAATAGCCTTGGAGAGAGAACTCAACAATGATGCTTTGGAGTGCAAAGACATCATGGAGCTGATCAGGAATGCTGGGCTAATGAAGACAGTGATGAAGTTTAGCAAATGTTATGAAAATCTGGTTAAAGAGTTTGTAGTGAACTTGTCCAATGATTGTGCTGATGGGAGGTCAGCTGACTTTGAGAGTGTGTTTGTTAGAGGAAGAAGGGTCAAGTTCTCTCCATCAGAAATCAACAAGTTTCTTGGAAGAACAAATAAGGACTGTCTTGATCTAGAGGCAACTGATAATGAAGTATGTTTAACCATCACTGCCAGGCAAGTAAAGTGCTGGCCATTAAAAGGGAAGTTGAATGCTAGTAAACTCAGCATGAAATTTGCCATCTTGCATAAAATAGGTGCAGCAAACTGGGTGCCTACAAATCACACATCAACCATCTCCACAGGATTGGGGAGATTCATCTATGCTGTAGGAACCAAGACTGCCTTTGACTATGGAAGGTACATCTTTGAACAAACCTTGAAGCATGCTGGCAGTTATGCTGTCAAAGGACCAATTGCTTTTCCCTCCCTCCTTTGTGGAATCATCCTTGCACAATACCCTGACATCCTTGTAGCAAGAGATACAGTCTGCAAAAGAGCCCCTGCCCTTGGCCTGCACTACAAACTGTTTCAGGGATCCCATACTCCAGACATTGTCATAACATCAGCTGAGACATCGTCTGCAAAGATCCAGTCCAAAACATCAGATGTCATAGCTGTTTTAAAAGAAACTTGCAAAGATCTGGATGCTAGAAAAAGGACCCTAGAAGCTCTAATTGCCAGGCTAGAAAAGGAAGAAGCTGAAGAAAGCAGAAGGGAAGAAGATGAAGGACAGCTCAACATTGAAGAAATTGGCTCCTCTGAGTCTGATGACAGTGCTTGAAGGATGATTGCTGCTTGGTGGTGTTGCTGGTGGAGTTTGGAAGTATGTTCTGCTGTTGTCTGCTGCTGATCTCATTATTTTGTCTTGGATAACTGTATAACTTTATAAACATGTAATCTTTGGCCCATTTGTGGCTAAAGTGGGGGAGAATATTTTTTGGTACTGCTTAATTAGTACTTAACACTATATTTTTCTGCTGTCACTTATTTCTGCTGCTATCTATCTATCTCTGATTGTTTAGGAACTTTAGCCAAAAATCTGCCAAAGGGGGAGTTTGTAGGTGTTTAGGTATTGGCTTGCATTTTTGGTAAATTCCAAGTGTATGTGTGAATGTCATGACTGATGTCATAACATTCTAGTTCAGGTTGTACTAACTCAATAGGTACATGTGTAGAAAAATATTGTAATTCAAATACTGATGTTTAGAAGTGTGTATCTGAGCATGTTTGCAAAATGATCACATTTTGCTAATCAGTAGACAGGTTTTCTCAGATGTCATAACAGAAGTTATGACATCCTGTTCTGAACTAACAGGATTGCAGGATTGGATAAGTCTGAGTTTTTTCAGGAAATAACTCAGTCCCCTCTAAACAGAATCCTGCGTTTTCTGAGGAGTAACCTAGCTCAATCCTAACCTGATCAACAAAGTACTGTGACCTGGTCTTTAGGTCAAACGGAATCAACCCTAGGTTTTTGGAAACCCTAACTGAAGTTGCAGCTGCTATATATTCAACAGAGCTGCGGTTTTTGAAGATAGCCCTGCTGATTGATTAGAAGATCAATTTTGTAATCTGTATAGATTTGTTTATTGTACTCCAAGCAATTATCATTGTGATAAGTGCCTTGGAATAGGTTTCAATTGTAAGGGTTGTGTAGCACTCAAAGCTTTGAAGCAAGAGTGTTTGAATGTTACTTGACTAAAGCTGTGAAGCAGAGTCAAGTTAGTTGTGTACATCACTCAAAGCTGTGAAGCACGAGTGATTGTGTTACTTGATTAAAAAGCTGTGAAGCTTAATCAAGTGTGTGTTTTGAAGATTGTCTTCATCAATTCTCAAGTCAAATTGGTTTATGTATCACTGCTGTGATTGAGGGGGAGTGAGTAGGAACTCAGGTTTAAGTTGTTACTTAGATTAGAATTGCATTGGGTAGGTCTTAAGTGAAGGAGATAAACTGGTTGGTTTATTCCTGAATTAACATCTCTTATAGTGGATTCTCTCCCTGGCTTGGTAGCCCCCAGAGTAGGTGTTGTTGTACACTGAACTGGGTAAACAATTGACTGTGTTATTTACTGCTTTTGTATTTACTGTCATATAGTAAGTCAGATACGGTGTCATAACATTGGACGTGACATTGAGTATCTGTAGCCAGAATTTCAGTATGCATGTTTGACTTGTCAGAAGTCGGAAGTTGAACATCAGAAGCCTGCAGGATTGATGCAACCATTGGAAGTTCCTGAATGGAAATGGGATAGCATTTCAATGGACTTTGTCGATTTGGGTGATTGTTGATAGGCTTACGTAGTCAGCTTATTTTATTCCTATTAACATCAGTTTTCCAGTGTCGAAGTTGGCTGAGATTTATGTTAGTGTGATTGTGAAGCTGCATGGTGTTCCTTTGTGCATTGTGTCAGATAGAGATCCAAGATTTACTTCTGATTTTTGGAAGAGTTTGCAAGAAGCGTTGGGTTCTAAGTTGAGGTTGAGTTAAGCGTATCATCCTCAGACAGATGGTCAGACTGAACGGACGATTCAATCGTTGGAAGACTTATTGAGGGCATGTGTTCTTGAGCAGAGAGGTTCGTGGGATACTTATCTTCCGTTGATAGAGTTCACGTATAATAACAGTTACCATTCTAGTATTGGGATGGCATCTTCTGAAGCGTTGTATGGCCGGAGATGTAGAACTCCGTTATGTTGGCATGAATCTGGTGAAAGTGTAGTGCTTGGACATGAACTTGTTCGTGAGACTACTGAGAAGGTGAAGTTGATTCGAGAAAAGATGAAAGCTTCACAGAGTAGACATAAGAGTTATCATGACAAGCGAAGGAAAGATTTAGAATTTCAAGCTGGTGATCATGTGTTTTTAAGAGTTACACCTGTGACTGGTGTTGGGCGAGCGTTGAAGTCTAAAAAGCTCACTTCTCGTTTTATTGGACCGTATCAGATTTCAGAGAGAGTGGGGAATGTTGCTTATAGAGTGGCTTTACTGCCTAATCTTTCGAATTTGTATGATGTGTTTCATGTGTCGCAACTTCAGAAGTATATTTCAGGCCCATCTCATGTGATTCATATGGACGATGTACAAGTACGGGATAATCTTACGGTGGAGACGATGCCTGTGCGGATCGCGGATCGTGAAATGAAGACTCTGAGGGGCAAAAATATTGCCTTGGTTAAAGTGGTTTGGTTAGGAGTTGCAGGAGAAAGCATGACTTGGGAATTGGAGAGCAAGATGCGAGACTCTTATCCAGAATTGTTTGATTGAGGTAAATTTTCGAGGACGAAAATATTCTAAGTGGGGGAGAGTTGTAACGCCCGTAATTTAATTAATTATTTAATTAAATTATTTTTGGAATAATTGTGAAAAAGTATTATTAAATTGGATTCATTTTATTAAATGGAGAAATAATAATATATTTGAGGTATTATATTATTATGAGAAATAATGTTAAAAGCTAATATTATTTAATGTGGGCCTTGATTGTGTGAGTATAAGTAATAAGGGGGTGTAAGTTGGATCCCATTAAGGAATAATCTAATACTATTAGGTTATTTTAGTATTTGTTGTTAGAATAGAAGGAGGAAGCAGTAAAAGAGAAAATAAGGATTGTGGAAACGTGAAGCTGCTGGTTTTGAAGGAAACGGAAAGAACGAAGAATTCAACCCAGAAATTGTAGAGCAACCTTCGATCCAAGGTAAGGGTGGGGTTCTGGCTTTATAATGGGGTTAATGATATTTGATATGTGTGATTAGAGGATTGCTGTTTTTGTTATTGAATTGAATGATGTACGATGATGATTGATGATTTCTCTATGGATAAATGATGATATGAGGCTGTGTAAATGATGTAGTATTAAAGGTTAATGATTAGGTTACAAATAATCATGGTTAGGATGAGGTTTGTAGGACTGTAATTAGATTCCAGTAGTGAAAATACAGTAGAAATGCATAAAATTATGCAGAAAATCGCAGGATGCGTCGACCTCAAACTGGACGAGTCGATGCAAGGAGGCTGTTGGACTCAGGATGAGTCGAGGCATGTAGAGGATGTGTCGATACATGAGTGTGTGATACTCAGGATGAGTCGACCGGTGCGATGCATGCGTCGATACATGCTGCATTTTGGAGTCAGGATGAGTCGATCGGTAAGTGCATGTGTCGATACATGTTGGGATTTGAAGCAGGATGAGTCGATCCATAGGAGGATGCGTCGAATCATAGTGAGCAGAGAAGTAGGATGTGTCGACCCATAGTGTTTTGTGTCGATACATAAAGTCTGATTTTTGACAGAATTGACTTTTAATTGCTGTAACTTGAGTTTTAGGATGTTATTTGAGATGTCGTTCAAAGCGTTGATTAGCTAACGTGATGAATATTATTCTAGATGATTTAGATGATGATTAAGAGGTGTAAACCAGTAACTAATTTAGGATTTAGAATTAATTCCAGTAGATGACTGTTGTGCTGTTTTTGGACAGAATGATGAATTATGAGATGTTAGAGGCTGCTGTTAGAATTATGACAGTAGGATTTAATGACAGTAATGATGTACAGTAGCAGAATAATAGTAGGGATTACTGTAGTATTGATATACAGCTGAGTTATTAGTAAGATGTGATTAATCAAATGATGTTGATAAATAAGTAATGTTTAACAAATTACTTTGAGATGTTTATGAGATGCTGTGGTTGAGATATTGTTGCTTGAGATGACTGAAATGTTGTCGTTTTGATGATTGAGATGTTGTTGTTTGAGATGACTGAAATGTTGTCGTTTTGATGATTGAGATGTTGTTGTTTTGAGATGTGTTTTGAGATGTTGATAACTGAGTGTGTTATTACATTCATGTTGAGTCGCATACATTGCATTTTTTTGAGATGGCCTGGATTGGAAAATTTTGAGATGAAGGCTATGCCTTATTTGATGCCTCTATTAATTGGCAGATTAGATTTTTGAGATGGGAGTTCTGCTCCAATGGTACCACATGCATTTGCATAGTTTTGAGTCGCATCATATGAATGAATAATGAGATGTATTTGATGTTGATGAATAAGTATATATGCTGTAATTGTTGTTGATTATGAGATGAGAAGTGATGATATTATTGATCTAATTTAATATATTAATTATCATGCGCTTTATTATATTGTTAGATATCTCACCCCTTCTGTTTGAATGTTGCCCCTATGTTGGTAACGTGCAGGTAATCGAGAGTGAAGGCCGTATACCTTCAAATGATCGAGTCGGTGTCATTGCTCTGATATGTAACACTCGGGGGGATGAACGCTTGCTGATTTTTGATTGCTGATTTTTAGTTGTTGAACCTTAAATTGTTTATTTATTAAACACGAGATGTTTCAAAGTTGCTATATTATTTAAAGATGTTATTGAAGAATTCCGCTGCGTAGTCGTTGAATATTTAATGAAAGATGTTATGTTGTTAGTTCATCCGACGTTTTGAAAAAGTGTTATATATCCATTATGTATGCAATGAATTTGTTAGAAGAATTTGTGACGTCCCGATTCATTTGTATGATTGAAATTTTATAACTCTAATGTATCTTGCATATTTGCTTGGGATAGAATTGGGGTGTTACAGTTGTTAGCTCGAGTCATATCTTGATGCTTTGAACTGTGCTTATTCTTGTCCTTTGAGTCAATAAAGTGAAAAGGGATCGCAATCATGCCCCACACTTTATCATTCAGTTCGACGATATTAGCTCATGTTTCTTTAAACATTGGCACTTCAAGTTATTACTCAATATCGGTGCTTGAGAAAATCAAGTGGAACGAGTTTCTTACTCCCACTTTGAAATCTATTGGATTCATTGTTTGTTGCTAGCTCACACTTGATTTTTTTTTTGGTTTTGGTTCGACTTTGTTCGATTGCGCTTGTGTTTGTGATTTTCTTTAGACCTTTGTATGTTACCTTAGGATCACTTGTCTCGTTTTTTATTCAAGTTAAACATTGGGTTTGTAAATTATGCATGCTAACTTAGGTAGAGATATCCCTTTGTTATCCAAACTTTAGGATCATCATTGTATTATAATACTGAGGATAGAACTAGGTTAAACTCCTTTAGAATTTTTTTCTTCCCCTTTTGCATAACTAAAATAGAAACTCTTTTTCTTAAGAAAACTTCAAAACACTCTAACATTACTTAAATCTTTTTTCAAGGTAAAAAACACCAACCAATCCAATCCTTTTTGCCATCGGGCCTTTTTTTTTCTTTGAAAATCTTTTTCAAGTAAGAACATGTTAATTCCTTTCTACTACAAAGAGTGAGTCTCCAAAGGTTGAGTTGCGGTAGAATGTGAAATTAGCATTGTTCATAAAAGACATACAACAAACTAATATTTTCTAGGTGAACTACAAGTGTCTTGATCTCTGATTGCACAGAGAGGGTGCGTAGGCATAAGGTTCGCAATTGAGGAGGACATGACAAATGAAACCTTTTTCTTTGTAATATACACACTGGATACATGCATTTTTCCTTAGCTCGTAAGCTTTAGATTTGAACACACCCTTTGATTAGAACAACAAGAGTGAATCCTGTGGAGTACTGTAACACCCTGAATTCTAGATTAATTATTTAATTGATTAATTTAGTGTGATTATATGAGTCACTGTGTAGTGTTTGATGTCTTGATGATTATATGTGATCTTTTATGGAGATTTGTGATATTATGATGAATATGAAGTGTACCATGATGATTGAGATAAATATGATGCTTGGAGGACTATGATGTATGATGGGTTGCTATTTGTAGCATAGTGGGAATTAGACTAATTAAGAGGATTATTAATATTCTGGGATAATTAGAATAATTATTTAGAGTTATTTTAATTGGGAAAAATAGAATAATAGAAGTGTAGAGAAAATAAGGGCAAGATGGTAATTAGTGGAGAATAAGTAAGGACAAGGTGGGAAGTTTGATATTAGAGGTCTAAAGGTTATACAAGGAATTAGGGGAAAAGAAAGTCATTGTGTAACGATTGTAGAATTGGGAGAAAGAAAATGACGTTGTGGAGAAATGAGGCTAGGGCCCAAAGAGGCAAGGGATTTCAGTAGGGAACCAAAGAGAAGTTGAATTGATGCTATAATATTAAGGTAAGGGGAGTTTTATCATTGTTATTATATTTGATTTAAGGTTTATATGATTGGTAGATTGCCTTAGGTTTTGGTAGATGGTGATTTGGTGTAGTTTGATGAGAAATTGATGAGTCAATGATGAATAATGGTTTATAATGGATGTATATTGAGTATAAAATTATACGTTGTTAATAGATGATGAAAGCTCTATTATTAGATGGTGTTTTAGGACTGATACCATGATAAAATCGCAGGAGAGTTGGATTGGTTTATGCAGGAAATTGCAACAGGAAAACCCTGTTCGCATTGTGTCGTCGAGCGACGAAGGTAGTGTCGTCGGGCGATGATGCTTCACCAAGCGAAAGTGAAGGAAACAGGAGGCAGAAAAGATGACGCTTCTGGAGTGTGTCTGCCCTAGTGTTTCTGGGCAAAGTGTGACGTGAAGGTAGCATCTCCAGGAGACAGAAGTGTGTAGCCAGGCGACGGAAGGCAGAATTGGTTGTCCAAGTTGGAAATCTTAAAATGATCATAACTTTTGTCCTAGAGCTCGGATTGAGGTGTCGTTCGAAGCGTTGGATAGCTAACACGATGAAATTTAATTATGTGGAGGAAAAGAGAATTAAGGAGTATGTCTCCGAGACCTGATTTAGAATGGAATAAGGATCCCCATGTTAAAACACAATGATGTTTTGTTTATGATGATGCTTTGTTTATGATGATAACGTTATAATGTTGTGTTGATTACAATGATGATGTTGTGATGTTATGTTGATTATCATGATTATATTATGATGTTTTGTTGATTACTATGATGATATGGTGATGTTTGTGATGAATCATGAATGGTGATGTGTGTTGACTAGTCGTGGTCGTATTAAATATGTTGTTGCACATTATTGCATTCATGGCATGATTTAGGACTTCGGTCCACTGATGTTAGGTCTTCGGTCCAATGAAGATGATAGGACGATTGTTCAGTGAAGGAATCAATCCCATAGTGTGGATTGAGTGCAAATTTGTAAAGTGCTCTAGTTCCAAGCGAGAATCGATCATATGATGGGGATCTCTGGAGATAACAACGACTGAGTCATAAGTGAAGTTTTTATACCACATACATGAGTCTCTGATGTTGCATTACACTCTATGTGATATTGCAAAATAATTTATCTGTCATGCTTGATGATATATTGCGTATGATGATATGTGTTCGTGTAATGATGAGGTTGTGAAGGTGCGGGTATAACATGAAGATATGATGATGTGAGAAACCTTGATTATGTGTATATTTACTATGTATATTCCTTACATCTTATATAATGATTATGATTTACTCACCCTTTTAGTTTTAATGTTGCCTCCATATGGGTAACACGCAGGTGATCGAGAATAGTCCGTAGAAGCATTAGAGGATAGCTTTGGAGTGTGTGTGTGTAATACGGTGGGAGAACTGACTTGGGATGTTTTGCATTTGATCGCAATTATTGCGGTTAGCAAGATTCGCCACTGACTTTTCTTTTATCCAAAAAGGAAAGGCTGAAAAGAACAGGAAAAACTTTTAAGATTATTTTCTTGAGTTCGGGGGGTAGATTATGAAAAGGGAAGGTATTAGCATCCTTTTCATCCATAGTTATCTATGGGCTCTTAGTTGCTTGCTAGATTGTTGTATCCCAAAATTCGCCCTCTTTTCATACACGCATATTATTGGTTTTATGATTATGGAATAAAGGTATATTTATCAAGCTTCTTCAGGTTACAAGTAACGTTTATTTCATCAATGGATATTCTCGGAGTATTTTCTGTGATGAAGATCGGTTCGCCTTTTTGAGACGGTTCAAGGTTCAAAGATTCACAAGTCCAACCCGGCGCGTCATATTCAGGTGTTCTTTCGCCAAGATATCTCTGATAACGTATTCTCAAATTAAGGTTCGGCTCAAGAGTCAATTTTTTAAAGAAGGTCTCCGAATGTGTGGGTTTCTCGAAGAAATATGGTGAAAAAGTGTGCTGAAAGTGCAGTTTTTATGCACTAAAAAATTCATAACTTGAGGATCATGGCTCATTTTGAACCTGTTCCGGTGGAAAAAATTTCGTATTGACGTCATCTAAGTTTTCATATCTCATGGCTGGAATCCAATTTCGATCAGAAGGTCTTCAAAAATGCGGATTTATCAAGTATTTTCGTACAGAAAATTTGTGACAGAAGTTTATTTATGTCATGTTCAGAAAATCATAACTTGGTTGATTTTCATCGTATCGAGCTGGTTCCGGCGCCAAAATTTCAAAAATTAAGTTGGCTAAGTTTTCACAGGAGGTATTGAGTTTAAACGATATCCTAAAGGCCTTCGTTTTTTGCTCAGAGTGCACGTGACGCGTCAAAAATCCTGAATGCTGAATATTATTTCATCTGGGTCGAAACTTCGAAAATTCATAACTCGGTCAATTTTTATCGGATCGGGCCCATCTTTTTACACAAGGTCACTGACTCAGAGATCTACAACTTTTCTTCAAAAGTTGATACCGGATTATGCTCCAATCAATACCAGTTTTTTATTGAAGAATGTGTCAGAGTCGACACTAGAGCCCAAAATAAGTTTGTCTGAGCTGAAACTTCAGAAATTCATAACTAATTCACCATTAATCCGATTGAGCTTATTTTTGGACAGGAGTTAGTTCTTGAAGTCGGCTACATTTTCTTTTCACATTTCAACTTCAAAAATTGCACTTAAGCCCCTGCAATTTTGCCTAGAACGTGACGGACTCAAGTGAATATTGGAGGCCCAATTGCACATTCAAAGCCTATTTTTTCCTCTAAATTCCATTATATAATCTCATTCTTTTCACACAAATAACGGAGGAGAAAAAAAATCTTTGCCATAATCCTGTCAAAATATCAAATTCTTTAAAGAACCCTAAAACCTTGAAATCCTTATTACAAACCCTCATCTCACTACAAACAAGTCATCCTTATTACAAACCCATATCTCACTACTTCTCCAGTAAGGGTAAGGCTGGTCTGATCTCCATGATCAAAAGGGCATAGAAGCATTCATCTTACTACTTCTCCAGTAAGGGTAAAGCTGGTTTGATCTCCATGATCTAAAGGGTATAATCATTCATACATGTCATATCGGTTTTAACGTTAATTTTTTTTCCATATATTTGCTTTATTTGTATTTCATGATATATAGTAATTTATTTAATGTGTTCATGAAATTCAACACTGCAGATTTAGACAGGGTCCCATGCAGGTTCATTACAGAACATTGAGGCCAAAACACTAATGGCCAAAATAGAACAACCAACCAATGCATGACGAGGCAGACATCCTGAGAAGGTTAAGGGCGAGGGTTCAACAACCACCCCTATTGGTATTTGTTTTCTTCCTTTCTATTTATCTTTTTACCTATTTTCATTCTTTGTGTTTAAAACTTTTTTTTCTTCATAAAACTTAACATTTTTCACAAACCTTTGATTTTTCCTCATAAACTCGAATAATTAATTTTAAGTTTTAATTTAATTTTAGGTTTTTAATTTCATTGTTTGTTTTTGGTTTCTAACCAATTTGTCTTTTTCAATCTTAAATTCACTTAACCACAAAACTTTTTTCACAAACCTTTTTTTTTACAAAAAAACCTAATTTAATTTTTAGGTTAATTAATTTTATATATTTTTTAACTTTTTTCAAAATTAACCTTTTTTTATTAATTAAAATTAATTAAGATTTAGGTATTTTAATTAACTTTTTTACAAAATTAACATTTTTTACCAATTAAAATTAATTAGATTTTTTAGGTTTATTTAATTAATTATCATAAAATTATTTTCTACAAAAAAACACCAAAAACATTAACTTAGAATTTTAGGTTTTAATTTTTCCTTAATTTCTTTTTATTTATTCTTTTACATTTTAATTTCTAGAAAAATTGTATAGGTCGCTTTATCAATGTAATAACGTAGATTTATCTTTTCTCGCATTTTTTTTTAATTATGTAATTGCCCCAAAGCTCTGTAATAGCTTAGGTTTACATTTCCGCCTTTTTATTTTCAGTCCAAGATGATTATGTATCTGCAAAAGCCGTGTAATAGCTAGGACTTTAAACTTTCTGCATTTTATTTTCGCAAACTATAAACTGCTTAGATGTATGTTAATAGGATTGTATGGAAAGACTAACTGAAGATTAAAACGGTAGATCACCTTAATTGTGCAAAGATTAAATAACTGAAATCAAACACATGCACATGCTCACTCTTAGGGTATGCCTCACTTGGTTGCCTCGGAAAACAATGGTCATGTCCCTCGAACGTAGGGATATCTTAGCAAGAGACCCTCAATCTAAAAGTCATCATAAAGATCATAGTCCCTTAACGTCCCTCAAGTTGCCTACGGTATATGATCTTATGTTGCCTACGAATATATGATGGCAGTCCCTTCGAAATGCTAAGGTATCCTTACATGTTGCCTTCAATGACCATTACGTCCCTTTCGAATTGACCCTTACAAAATCCAACGATGGTGCTACCTATTTCCCAATAGTAGGATAGCGCTGTCTAAAGGAAACAAGAATAGAAACAATCTTTTTTCGAGTAGGTAGATAACTGTTAGGTGCTTGCTCAAAACAAACAAACTTTTTTCACACCAAACACTTTTCAAACAAAGTTTTCAAAAACAACTTCGTAACACTCTTGAGGATAGAAACAAGGGTTAAAACAAAGTAAAACAAAACTTTTCAAAACAAGCACACACAAGAAATTTCAAAATGAGCAAGTGTGATACGGTGGGAAGAACTGACTGTTTTTTGGAATGCTGGTTTGCGTTTTGCGTTTGTTTTCGCAAAATGTCGCGGTAAGTAAGAGTCGCCACCGACTTTTATTTTATCCAAGAAGGAAAGGAAAAAATCACAGAAAAATTCCTTTTTCGAGATATTTCTCGGGTTCGAGGGGTAGATTATAGAAAGGGAAGGTGTTAGCACCCTTTCTATCCATGGTTATCCACGGGCTCTTAGGTACTTGCTCATATTGTTTTCAAAATTGCTTTCTTTGTGCTTGTGGGTTTGAAAAAGTTTTTAATTTGAAACTTCGATTTAACTCTTGCTTCTGTCCTCAAGAGTGTAATGAAGTGTTTTTGAAAACTTTGTTCGAAAAGGAGTATAAGTGTGAAAAAGTTTTGTTTTTTGAAAGAGAAAGTACTTAAGAACCATCTACCTACTCGAAAAAGGAATTGTTCTATGCTATCTTCCTTTAGACAACGCTATCCCACTATTGATGAGTAGGTAGCATCGTCGTTGGAGTTTGAGGGTCAATTCGAATTTAGGGACTTGCGGTCACCAAAGCAATGTTAGGACGCCTTAGCGGTAACCCTAATGTCTTAGATAATTTGTTTTGAGGCAATCATATCCGAGGCATCCGTTTCGAGGCGACTATGATCTTTAGACAAGAGGACGACCTCTAAAGTGACCTATACTCAATGACCGCGTATGAAGGCAACCAAGTGAGGTGTATCCTAAGAGTGCGCGTGTGCGAGTGTGCCGTTTTCAGTTATTTTTATCTTTATACATGTTAATAGTAATCTAAGTTGATTTTAGGTTAAAACATTTAATCTTGTCATGCATACCTATTATCAAGCATCTAACAGTTATAAATTGCGGAAAATAAATTGCGGAATTTAAATTACAAGGCGTCGGGTATTTACATCGCCAAAGACAAACCCTTTAAAAATAAATAAAGCGATAAATAAATAAAAGTCTTATTAAGCTATTACAAACCAGAGGCAAGTGCATTATAGGATAAAAGAAAATGAATCGCGTGCGGGAAATTAAATCGAGCGCAAAGTTCTAGGGTTTTGACCCTTTTGTTAAAGAAAAGATTTTTTGTTATTTTTATTTTATGAAAGAAATTAATCTAAATTAATTACTAAATTAATGAATTAATTAATAAAAGTAAATTATTTTTGGATTTTTGGTATTTTAAGAAAGAAAAATAAAATTAATTGAATTAGTAAAAACCTAATTAAGTCTAATTTAATTTTAATTATTTATAAAAATATATTAAAGTTATCCTAATTAAACCTAAGTTAATTTAATTAGTATTTATTAAAAAATAAAAGTTAAAGTTTTAATTTGATAAAAATATTTTTGGTGATTTTATTTTATAAAAGAAAAGAATTTTCAATTGGTTAATTACTTAAATAAAACAAATAAAGACAATTAATAAAACTAAATAAATAAATAAGAGAGAAAAGAGGTTTGGGCCTGAATTTGGAGGTCTGAATAGCAAGCTGAAGGCCCAATTGCATTGGCCCTTTATTGACTTTTGAGATCCAGTAAGCGCGTGTTGACTTGGTCTTTGGTGGTCCACCAATTCTTGGCCATCAGATTTGGCCTTGGGCCATCTATCCATTGGATAGATGACTTGGTCTTTGGTGGTCCATCAATTCTTGGCCATCAGATTTGGCCTTGGGCCATCTGTCCATTGGATAGATGATGGTGTACGATGCACTGCTGCTCCTCATGCATATTGGAATACCTAAAGAAACAAAATAACAAAGAGAGTGGGGGACCTGGGATTCGAACCCAGGTCCTGATGGTATTTGGAGCGCTTGCTTTGCCACTAGGCCACTTGGATTCATTTGTTAATATATTAGAAATAATGTATATTATATGAAAACAGAATTAATTGGTCAGAACAAAAAAATGCGCGCGTGGTTTTGAATTGGCCATTGATGGTGTGACACGTCTTTGTCTTCTACCTCACGTCCGTGGCTAAAACATTCCAGACTTATACCAACGGACACAGACCGCCACTATAAGTCATGCACATTCCAAAAATCTCTGTAAGCCATGAAAATGAATTCTAAGGGCATGGTTGTGCTCGTCTCATCATCCCGGTCACAACCATATCCTTCTTTGTGGACAATTTTTCCTGAAAGAGAAACACCAAAAAAAAACCATGAAAACCTAGTGTTGTATCCCAAAATTTACCCTCTCATATTTCCCATGACATTGCAAGAAAAATCTCCAAGTGGTTCAAGATTGCTCAAGAGTTGGACATTCAAGCTATCTCCCAAGGCAGTCAACCTCAAATTAGGGTTTTGTGTTGCATCAAGGTCCTTGCATCCAAATGACTTAAAGTGATCCCCAATGTTCTAATATGTTCTCAAGATCATCCATGTCAAATTTCAAGCCTTGCAGAGGAAGTTTGGTCAGTCAATTGCTCAAAGGGTCCCAAAATCGACTGTGCTAGGGCAAAAGTCATCTGTGACCTACAAATAGTCAAACTTCAAGGTTTTTTGTCAACATTCTCATTTTGAATGATATTTCATCATTTGATCAAGGGTTGATCATGATTCATCAAGGATTGCTCAAAATTCATCAAGACTCAAAAGTTGCTAAATTAGGGTTTTGCAGGAAAAGTCAACTCAACTTTGACCAAGCATTACTTTCTCATACTTTATGAGAAATGACCCATCCAAATATAATTTTTAAGAGGATTCAATTTCATACAATCCATCTTCAAACCCCAAGATCAAGAAATGCACACACAAAAATTTACAAATTTGGACATTATAGGTCATTTTTGAAAGTCAACAAAAACACCTTTTTTTCCAAAGCTTGTAACTTGAGCATGGAATATAAAAATTAGATGATACCAAAAGGGTTGGTTAGAGGACATCTCAAGATTTCTAAAAAGTCAAAGAATACCTCCAAAAGTTCAAAATTGAAGAAGTTATGCATTGTTGAAGTTGGGCATTTTTGCAAAATTGTCAAAAGTCAACTATCCCTAAAACTTCAAATTTTGTCAAATGGGCCCATTCTTTTCCACTTGATTTAATCTTGTCACACTCCACATGTGTCCTAGCTTCAGCTTTGTGTCCATTTATTAATTTTTCTATTTTATTTGATTTTTTATTGAATTAATTCATTTTAAATCAATTTAAATCAAATAAAATCACAAAACTTGATTACATGAGATCTTTTTCTATTTTCAGGACCTAATCATCATCAATGACATGATCAAACTCGTATCAGCCATTCCATGTGCAAAAAGATTGGATTTTGGACAAAATAAGCAAGTTTTCAATGGAGGATCAAATCAAGTCTCCAAGCCATAATGCACAAGGATTCAGTCCAAAATTGTTGACCTAATACATTGCATTATACATATACAAGGCAAAGGACACGAGATCATAGATTGGAGCCTGCAAGAACACCAAAAGAAAACTTGAAAAAATTGGCAAAAAGCTTGAAACTGAAAATCGTGCATAGAGGCCAATTCAGAAGCAAATCTCCACGCTAATCCACTGCTGGGCCATCCTTGAAGCGAAACCAATCCAAAACCAGTCTCCATACGCGCCCTAGAGCTCTGTAAGTGTCTCGAAAACATGCCTTTCAGTTGAATTCGTATGTCCTTGTTCTTGCATTTTTTGACAAATTATTGGTATATTCATTCTTATCGTTCAATTTAGAAACTTTTTGAATTATTTGATTGCATTCGTATGACCTATAGCGCCATAGCCGAATCTAGGGTTCGTAGTTTGTATTTTTAGGGTTTTCTTGTACAGGAGAAATCAAGATCCAAGAATGGCATAGGTGTACTCAGGATGCCCAGACGAATAAAACCATGGTCTTGGGGTTCGTTTTCATGGCCTAAGTTTGACTTTTGGAATGGCATACGGATTTAGTTGCGGATATAAATCTGCAGGTAAATAACCAGGTTTCAATGAGGAAGATGAAGATGTGCCTCCCTCCTATTGGATGTTTCAAACTTCGCGCGTTTTTTATTTTAATTCAGGCATATTATTGTTTTTTCCTTATATTAATTGTTATCCAATACTATAACAAATGAAGCACATTGGTTCAGTGGCGAAGGCGTTAGTTCAAAGTCCAATAGGACCTGGGTTCGAATCCCAGGTCCACCATATTGCTTTGTATTATTTTTCAACAGGTAATTCCATGCAATACTAAGGGCGCAGCACATCATACACCATCACCCAATCATCTGCCAGATGACCCCAGGCCAGATCTGGTGGTCCAGATGTGATGTCCATCATGCTCTCAAGTCAACCAATGCATAGGGAATCAGAAAGTCAAACGAGGCCTGCATGTAAATGGGCCATAAATTGCTATCAAGACCCCTCCAAACAGGCCCAAAATCTCTAATTCTCTCTATTTCTCTATTTTATTTATTTATATTGTTTATTTATTTTTCATAATTTCACTAACCAATTAAAATTTTTTCTCAATAAATTAAAAAACCAAAAAAACATTTTCATTATTAAAATTAATTTCCAGCATTTTTATTTTTGTTAATAAAATTGATTTAATTAATTTAGTTTAATTAGGAATTAAATTTTAATATATTTTGCAATAATTAAAATTAATTTAGACAATTAGGTTTTTTATTAATCTTGATTAATTTATTTTATTTCTTTAAATACCAAAAACTCCAAAAATATTATTTTTATTAATTAATTATTAGTTTATTAATTTAATGCTTAACCTAATTTAATTTCTTTTTAGTTCAAAAATAACAAAAAAATCACTTGCTTTCAAAAAAAAGGGTCAAAACCCTAAAAAAACTCGCATCCGATTTAATTTCCCGCACGCGATCCATTTTATCACATTATTGTATCTGTTCCCCAGAATGTAATAGCTTAATAGGACTTTGATTATTTTATCGCTTTATTTATTTTCCGCATTTTAATTTCAAGGATTGCTTTTGGCGATGTAAATACCCGACGCCTTGTAATAGTTAGTTTTAATTTCCGCAATTTAAATTTCCGCAACTTATAAACTGTTAGATGTTTGATAATAGGGAATGCATGACAAGATCAAATGTTTAAACCTAAAATCAATATAGATAACCATTGACACGTACAAAGATAAAATTAACTGAAATAACACACCCGCACATGTGCACTCTTAGGGTACACTTCACTTGGTTGCCTTCGAACGTGGTCATTGAGTATAGGAAGTTTTAGAGGTCGTCCTCTTGTCCAAAGATCATAGTTGCCTCGAAACGGTTGCCTCAGAAAAATGATCTAAGAGATTAGGATTACCGCTAAGTTATCCTAACATTGCTTTAGTGACTACACGTCCCTTAATCGAATTGACCCTTAAAACTCCAACGACGATGCTACCTACTCATCAATAGTGGGATAGCATTGTCTAAAGGACATTAGTACAGATTGATTCCTTTTTCGAGTAGGTAGATGGTTCTTAAGTACTTGCTCTCTCAAAATAAAACAAAAACTTTTCGCACTTACACCTTTCAAACAAAAACTTCTTTCAAACCCACAAACACAAAGAACAGCAAATTTTGAAAACACTTTGAGCGAGTACCTAAGAGCCCGTGGATAACCACAGATAGAAAGGGTTCTAACACCTTCCCTGTCTATAATCTACCCCCCGGACCCGAAAAACATCTCGAAAAAGGAATTTTTCTATGCTTTTTTCCTTTCCTTGTTGGACAAAATAAAAGATGGTGGCGACTCTTGCTTACCGCGACATTTTGCGGAAAAAAACGCAAAACGCAAACCAGCATTCCAAAAAAAAAAACAGTCAGATCTCTCCCACCGTATCACAGAACTGGCAACTCTTCTGGGGATATCTTAATAAGTGGGGTGTACCTTAGGATTAGATCATTGTGTTTTCAATTGTTTGCTTTGTAAGCTTTATATTTGTGGGCTTGTATCAGAGTTACTATAGATCCTAACCCGGATCTGGGGATACCCTTTAGGTAATTGGCAATAAACTGTGAGGGAACTGTACGGCGTAGACTGATACGGTTGAAGCAGTAGCTACGTTGGTGTGGAACTTTAGTCTGTACCGATATCCCTTGTGTTGAACGAGGAGAATATGGGTCTTCTAAGTGGTCATTAAGCACCAACTGACCTTAGAACCTTTAAATTGACCAACTTGGCCATAGAACAATAGCAGTATGCTACACTCATTGAGACTAAACTCTCGTGATGATTCTGGCTGCAAGAAAAGGTTGCTAAACTGGAATTATGACCGATCGAGGGTAGTAAGTGATATTGAGATCCTCTAGAACCCGATTACTATTTTGAGGACAGGTTTAAACCAACTGAACTGAAAGAGGGTAGTACCTAAGCTCCTTGCCATCCTGAAATCTAAGGGCTCTCTGTGTGACCTGTGTGCCTTTACCATGTTTGCTATTTGTGGATACTTGTGATGTTCTTTCTATCATGACATCATGACATCATAACATTGCATACATATTGCATTAAACTAACCTATTTCAAAGACAGGAGGGATTCATCTTTGTTCTGTTTTGTAGGTCATGATGCCCATGCGTAGGGATACCATTCGGATTAACTTTGTACAGGTTCCCACTGTGCTTAAAGATTTGATTGCAAAGATGCCTGATACTACCTCCTTCATCAGAAGACATGGGTATCTTCTCAATTTGGTTACCTCCAAATTGGACGAGCAGATGATGAGTGTTTTGGTCCAATTCTATGATCCGTTGTACCATTGCTTTACTTTTCAAGACTACCAGTTGGTTCCCACCTTAGAAGAGTTCTCTGATCTGCTCGGTATCTCTATTCTGGAGCAGACCCCGTTTACTGGTTGTGAGAAGATTCTTAGGCCGGAAGAGATTGCTTCAGCCTTTCATTTGACCAAAGATGAGGTAATGGCTAATTGGGAGACTAGAAGTGGAGCAAAGGGCTTTCTGACTAAGTTCTTGGTTGGTAAGGCTAATTATTTCTAGGATAGTCTAGACTTCAAGGCATTCGAGGATATTCTGCATCTTCTGATATACGGCTTAGTATTGTTTCCAAATCCTGACTCCTTTGTTGATGTGAATGCGGTGAAAACCTTCATCTCTCGTAATCTTGTACCCACTCTCTTGGGTGACATTCTTCATCAGCTTTATGCTCGTACTGACCGAAAGCGGGGAACCTTGATGTGATGTGCTCCTTTATTGACGAGGTGGTTTATTTCGCACCTCCCCAAGTCAGTGCTGAAGAACAAAGAAGGCATGGGCTGGGCTTATAGGGTTATGTCTCTCTCCCATAATGATATCATCTTGACTATCAAAGGTATGGATGAGGTGGCCGTTATTGATCGATGTGGGGAGTACCCCAATGTTCCACTGATAGGAACCCATGGAGGAATTTCTTACAATCCGTGCTTGGCCTTACGTCAGTTTGGGCGAGCCAGAAGAGAAGGTCCTCATGAATTGCTAATGCCTAGTATCATCTTTGATTTTCAAGGGGGTAGCGATGAGCAACGCCGCAGATTCATAAGGGCTTGGGATAGAGTTCACAGATCTGATCCACATGAGTTGTGTCCAAAGACTTCTCTTCTAATGGAGCCATATCTCAGATGGGTTCGTATCGGTGCCCAAAAGCTGGGTATGCCGTATGAAGCCTTCTTGCCTATCATTGTTGAAGTTGCTAATGAAGAGGGGGTTCTTCCTACCATCCTCCACCCTTACATGCCCACTGACATTGCGGCACTAAAAAGGTCTTGGATGCAGCTGAGAGAAGAACGGGATGCTTACCGAGAAAAGTTTAACGAGCAAGAGCAGAAGATCCAGAGGTTGACTAGGCAGCTAGAGAACAAGTGGATTCTCAATGACTACGTCCGCACCGACAAGAAAAGACCATGGGAGCACTGATTGTCCTTTGATTATTTCCTTTCTTGTCTTGATTTACCTTTCAGTATTTCCATTATTGTAACGCCTTAAGGGCAATTTGTTGAACAATTTGAATTACAAAGTTTATCTAATAAAAGTGTGTTTCCTTTCTTGTTTACAAATTTGAATCTCTCGATTGTCTTTGAAATCATATCATACGCATTTCATCCCATGCACTTCATAACAGGTACCCATTACAGGTCTCTTATCTTCTTTGCTGTTTATTTCAGAACTCATCATGTCTGCTGAACCATCAACTGAGCAAGCAATCAAGGCCCTACAGGCCCAGAATGCCCAATTCTAAGAGCTGTTCATGAATCTAGATAAGGGTCAGCAAGATCTGAAGACCCTGATTCTGAAAGAGAAGAAGAAGAAGAGGACAGTCTTGTTTAACACAGGTCCAAGATTTGGAAAGGGATGAAGTTGATTTGACCACCTCATCTGGAGGGAAAGATAGTCAGGAAAAAAGGAGGGCTCCTAGCCCTGTGGTCTCAGACAACGAGACAGACTTCGATGAAGACCAGTATCCTTCGGCCGAGGATAGATACAAGCAACTGGAAGACCGGTTGAGTGCGATGGAAGTACAGAAAGTGCCTGGTCTGGACTTTGGTGACCCGGGTCTATCATCTGGGGTAGTGATTCCCCACAAGTTCAAGGCACCAACCTTTGCTAAGTATGACGGAGTTTCTTGTCCGAAGCTGCATCTCCGGTCATATGTAAGGAAGATCCAGCCGTACACCGCTGATAAGAACCTATGGATCCACTTCTTTCAAGACAGTCTCTAAGGGACTCAGCTTGAATGGTTCTACCAGTTGGATGGAGCTAGTATCCGCAGTTGGGAAGATTTGGCTACTGCTTTCTACAGGAAGTACCAATACAACTCCGACCTTGCTCCCACGTGTACCCAACTCCAGGGTATGTCAATGGGAACGGGTGAAGGATTCAAAGATTATGCTCAGAAGTGGAGGGACCTCTCTGGAAGAGTATAACCACCCTTGGCTGATCGGGAGCTTGTGGATATGTTTCTGGGGACCTTGTCTGGTCCATTTTTCAACCACCTGATTGAAAGCTCTTCATCTGGGTTTACAAAGCTAATTATGATCGGTGAGAGGATTGAGGCTGGTATTAAGGCTGGTAAGATACAAAAAGGTGCCTCATCAAGCACCGAGAAGAAGCCATTTAAGAAAGAGTCCAGTGCTGTCTACAGTTCAAGAAACCAGAATAGACCTGAACACCGCCAAGCTGTTAATGCGGTTGTTATTTCAAGACCTGCTGGTGCTACTCAGCACAAAAATCAACAAAAGGACGAGAAACCTCGAAGGCAATTCACCCGTCTCAGCATGACTTTGTCTCAGATTCTGCCACAGTTACTGAAAACCAACCTAGTGATTCCAAGGGAAGCCCCGAAGAATCTGAATACTACATCACCAAAGTACAAACCTAATGCCCGCTGTGCTTTTCACTCTGATAGCCCGGGGGCATAATACAAATGATTGTTGGTCTTTGAAGAATAAGATACAAGACTTAATTGATGCTAAGGCGATTGAGTTCGAGGCGCCCGAAAGACCTAATGTTGTGACTGCTCCTATGCCCAAGCATGGAGTAAATGCTATAGATGAAGACTCGTTTGTGGTTTCTGTGAATGATATTGTTACCCCTTTGATGAATGTGAAGAAAAACCTTTTGCTAGCCGTTTTATTTCCGGGTTGTGACGAAGGTTGCCGTATGTGTTCTGCCCTACCAACTGGTTGCCCACTTTTGAAATCAGGTGTCCAACGCCTGATGGATAGTAAAGAAATTTTGTTTGAGAAGACTGTTGTTCCTCTAATTCATACTGAAGAAGTTGCTATTATTACCATTTTTGACAATTCTTCCAAGGCTCTCTCGAGGAAGCCTGTTAGAATTACATCTGTTCCAAGAATCGCACCATTGATCATCACTGTTCCTGGGCCTATCCCCTACACCCCTGATAAAGCTGTCCCTTGGCATTACAGGGCCGATGTTTATTTTCATGGAGTTAAGCAAGAGTTAGATGCTGATACTGACGTCAGCAATATTGTTGGACCTGCTAAAGTCACCCACAACGGAAGACTTTTCTCACCTAATATCTCTCCACCAACTGCCCGAAAACCTGTTGTTATTACACCTGCCAGTGTACCTGCTACTATTCCTGTTCAAGTTCCTATTCTTACCCCTGTCGCCGACTCATCTGACACTCGGGGCAAAGGGATCACCAGTGAGCCTGCCCAGACGAAGGCACCAAAGACGATTACTGTTGAAGCTTCTAAACAAGAGATGGAAGAGATTCTGAAGATCATCAAAAAGAGTGACTACAACGTAGTTGAATAGTTGGGGCAAACCCCATCCAAGATTTCTATGTTGTCACTGTTGCTATGCTCAGAGGCCCATGCAAAGGCTCTGATTACATTTCTGAAGACTGCACACGTACCACAAGAGACATCAGTCAATCAGTTTAAAGATTGCATGGCCAATCTGACTGCTGATAATGGGTTGGGTTTCTCTGACGCCGACTTGACTGCTAAGGGGAAGAATCACAACGAGGCCCTGCATGTCTCCATTGAATGCAGAGGCACTACTCTTGCTCATGTATTATTGGATACTGGTTCCTCGTTGAACGTCTTGCCTAAGAAAGCTCTAGACCGGTTAGACTGTGAAGGGTTGGAGTTGAAACCAAGCAACATTGTCGTCAGGGCCTTTGATGGGTCTAAAAGGATGGTGCACGGAGAAGTTGATATCCCGATTAAGGTTGGTTCTCAAGTTTTCAACTCTACGTTCTATGTGATGGACATTCGGCCATCTTATTCTTGTCTGTTGGGTCGCCCATGGATCCACAAAGCTGGGGCCGTAACTTCAACGCTCCACCAGAAGCTGAAGTACCCGATCAAAGGGAAGATTGTGACAGTACAAAGAGAGGAAGAGTTTATGGTTAGCCACCTCAACTCTTTCTGATACGTAGAGATGGATGGGGAGTTCATTGAGACCCCATTTCAGCATTTTGAAGAGGTTCCCCAGACGCTGGCGTCCGCTGAAACTGTCAATGAAGATCCTCCTATGAAGATGGCTTCCCTTAAGGATGCCCGGGCTGTTGTTGAGAAAGGTGGGTGTGCAAAGTGGGGTTAACTCCCTGATTTTGCACAGAAGACTAACAAGTTTGGTTTGGGTTTCATTGTAGAAGCTCAAAAGGCTATTCGAAATGCATGGATCGGAAGACCTCCCCTGTTCATCAGCAACTCGGAAGTGAATGCCATTGAAGACGATGTGGAAGAGTCTGAGTTTGACAGTTGGATCTATCCTACGACCGACGGTGGACCAAGCAACTGGACAACAAAGGACTTCATCCCTATTTCTTTTGTTACCCAGTAATGAGACTCTTTGTTTAGAATATGTAAGAGATAATGTTTTAAACTTTATGGCCCGGTATCTTACCCGAGGCATCGTGGCTTCATTTGTGAGGGCTTTATGTGTGTAATTTTCATATATCATTAATAAAAGCATTGGACTTTCTTGCATTTCAAATTTTGTGCTCCTTGTTTTTCTTTATTATATATTGCAAAACAACTATTTTACACACACTCACATATACAGGTCCACATCCACTCTGGATCTCACTGGTAACGACTCTGCTACTGCCAGTTATGACTTCGAAAATCCTATCAACTTAGCCGAAGACGAAGGTGAAGATGATTGAGAAGTGCCTGTTGAACTTGCAAGACTATTACTCCAAGAAGAGAGGGCTATACAGCCACATGAAGAGCCGGTGGAATCAGTGAATCTGGGTACAGAGGCAGACAAGAAGGAAGTTAAGATCGGTGCCAATCTGGAGCTTAGTGTGAAACAACAATTGATTCATATGCTGCGTGACTACGTTGAGATCTTTGCCTAGTCTTACGAAGACATGCCTGGGTTGGATACTGATATTGTGGTTCACCGCCTACCTACCAAGGAAGACTGTCCTCCAGTGAAACAGAAGGTCCGCCGAATGCGCCCAGAGATGTCTGAGAAAATCAAGGCTAAAGTTATGAAACAGTTTGACGTCGTTTTTCTAGCAGTTACTTCTTACCCTCAGTGGGTGGCCAATGTGGTCCCTGTACCGAAGAAGGATGGTAAGGTTCGAATGTGTGTCGACTACAGGGATCTGAGCAGGGCGAGCCCCAAGGATGATTTCCCTCTACCTCATATCGACGTCCTGGTTGACAACATCGCTCAGCATAAGGTCTTCTCCTTTATGGATGGTTTCTCCGGTTATAATCAGATTAAAATGGCTCCCGAAGACATGGAGAAGACAACCTTTGTTACTCAGTGGGGTACCTTTTGCTACAAGGTCATGCCTTTTGGATTGAAGAACGCTGGGGAAACGTATTAGCATGCCATGGTTGCTTTGTTTCATGATATGATCCATCATGAGATTAAAGTATACGTCGACAATATGATTGCAAGGTCCCAGATCGAGGAGGAACACCTTGACCATCTGCAGAAGCTGTTTGACAGGTTGAAATTGTACAAGCTGAGGTTAAACCCGAACAAGTGCACCTTCGGGGTGAGATCTGGTAAACTGTTGGGTTTCATCGTAAGCGACAAAGGTATTCAAGTGGGTCCTGCAAAAGTGAAGGCTATACAGGAGATGCCAGCTCCCAGAACAGAGAAAGAAGTCAGAGGCTTTCTGGGACGTCTGAACTACATTGCCCGATTCATCTTGCACCTGACTGCTACTTATGAGCCAATCTTCAAGCTGCTGAAGAAAGATTAAGTAGTACGTTGGAATGATGAATGCCAGGCTGCTTTCGAAAGGATCAAAGAGTATCTCCAAGAGCCACCTATTCTGATGCCACCCGTTGAGGGGAGACCTTTGATCTTATACCTGACAGTACTCGACAACTCAATGGGGTGTGTGCTGGGTCAACATGACGAGTCTGGCCGAAAAGAGCATGCAATTTACTACCTTAGCAAAAAGTTTACCGACTGTGAGACCCGATACTCACTGCTCGAGAAAACTTGTTGCGCTTTGGCATGGGCTGCTCGCCGGCTGAGACAGTATATGTTGACTCACACTACTCTGTTGATATCAAAGATGGATCCAATCAAGTATATCTTCGAAAAGCTTACCTTGTCCGGAAGAATAGCAAGATGGAAGATGATCTTGAATGAGTATGACATCCAATATACGACTCAAAAGGCAATTAAGGGAAGTGTGTTGGCAGACCATTTGGCACATCAGGCGGTGGATGATTACCAGTCTATGAACTTTGAATTTCCGAACGAGAATATCATGTTGGTAACTGATTGTGAGACACCTGGACCGGATAAAGGACCTGAGGAAGGATCCCGATGGTCCATGTACTTTGATGGAGCTTCGAACGCTTTGGGTAATGGCATTGGTGTTGTGATCATATCTCCTAAAGGCTCTCATACTCCGTTCACCGCTCGACTATGTTTCAACTGCACCAACAATATGGCGGAGTATGAAGCGTGCATCATGGGTCTTCGAGTAGCAATTGACCTAAGGATTAAGTGTCTGAGTGTCTTCGGAGATTCCTCTCTCGTGATCAGTCAGATCAAAGGAGAGTGGGATATGAAACACCCTAATCTTATTCCTTACAAGGAGTATGTATTGACGTTTCTTCCCCATTTCGAGGAGATAACCTTTGAACACTTCCCTAGAGAGGAGAATCAGTTGGCGGACGCGCTGGCTACGATGTCTTCTATGTTCAAAGTCAATTGGGACAACGAGGATCCCTAGATTATCATTGAAAGATTGAACGAACCTGCACATTACTGTGATATTGAGACTGAAGAGGTAACAGAAAATCCCTGGTATCATGAGGTGAAGAGGTATCTTGAAACTCAGGAATACCCCGAGGGTGCATCTGTTAATGACAAGAAGTTTCTGAGGAGGTTCACGGCGAAATTCTTCATCAACAATGGAATTCTTTAAAAGCGTAACCATGATTCGACCTTACTGCGTTATGTGGATAAGAAAGAAGCAGAAAGGATCATGGCGGAGTTACATGAATGTACTTTCGGAACTCATTCCAGTGGACACACCATGGCAAAGAAAATCCTACGGGCAGGATATTATTGGTCCATAATGGAAGCTGACTGTTATCAGCATTCTCGGACATGTCACAAGTGCCAGGTCTATGCTGATAAGGTGCACATATCTCCAGTCCCTCTGAACATCTTGACAGCTCCTTGGCCTTTTGCAATGTGGGGAATTGATATGATCGGTGAGATCAGACCTACGGCATCTAACGGGCATCGCTTCATCCTGGTAGCAATTGATTACTTTACGAAATGGGTTGAAGCAACTTCCTTTGCTACTGTAACCAAGAACGTCGTGGCACGGTTCATTCAGCACAATTTGATCTATCGATATGGTGTACCAGAGAGGATCATTACGGACAATGGTACCAATCTCAACAACAAGATGATCACCGAGCTCTGCGAACAATTCAAGATACAGCATCATAACTCTTCTCCCTACCGGCCGAAGATGAATGGGGCTGTAGAAGTGGCTAATAAGAACATTAAAAAGATTGTGCAGAAGATGACGGTGACATACAAAGACTGGCACAAGATGTTACCATTTGCTCTCTATGGGTACCGTACCTCAGTGCGGACGTCAACAGGGGCAACACCTTATTCCTTGGTATATGGTATGGAGGCAGTCTTGCCCATCGAAGTTCAGATACCCTCTCTTCGGATCATGAAGGATGCAGGTTTGAGCGAAGATGACTGGATTCAGACCCGGCTTGATCAACTGAACCTAATCGACGAAAAGAGACTTACTGCTATTTGTCATGGTCAGACGTATCAAAAACGGATGATCAAGGCATTTAACAAGAAAGTCAGACGACAAGAGTATCAAGTTGGGGATCTGGTAATCAAGCGCATTATCCTACCTCAAGGTGATCCCAGGGGCAAATGGACCCATACTTACGAAGGGCCATTTGTGGTTAAGAACATTTTCTCAAGAGGAGCTATGATTCTAACCACCATGGATGGTGACGACCTTCTTCACCCCGTCAATGCAGACATAGTGAAAAGATACTACGCATAATCAAAGACCCGCTAGGTTGACTGGCCTAGGAAAAAATAAGGGCTTCCCGGCGAACCGAAAGGGTTCGGGAAAAAATAAGGGATGAAAATGAAAAATCTGTACACCCGGCAAGTCGAAAACCTGAAAATGCGGCTTGGGCAAAAATGGGTATCCCGGTGTACTGAAAACCCGAAAGGGAGGTCCAGGTAAAAATTAGGGATCAAAGCGTAATACTATGTCTCATTGGATCACCTTGCATCCAGACTTCGGTATCAACTATCAAGCTCGGACGGCACTAATCAGTCTGATCTACCTTCAACCAAGTAGCAAAGTGATGAGATGCTCGAAGACATAAAGGCAATAGCAGAGTTGGAACCCAGTGGGATCATTCACATAGCTGTTTTGTTTAGTTTTTCACAAATTGTGTAAATTCTATTATTCGGCGGCGTTATCTTACTAGGACGTCAGCCCCTTGTACAAAAACGCCTATTTACAGGCCAAACTTCAAAATCAATACAATTCATTTTCAAAGAAATCTCAAACTGTTTTTTCCTTTATCTGTTTTGTTTTGAAAAGAACGTCCAATGTTCATTTTTGATATATGCATTTGACATTAATTGCTGCTCATGAATATTTACATGCGAAACAAAAAAACGATTACGGGTAATATCAGAAACAGGGGCAAATAAGAATTGTCTGAACTGTACAATTGCTCTGTCCACTAAGTACAAAGGTATATTCAGCTAAAGAATATGGCTAAGGTACTTTCACTCCCCGCAGAGTAAGGCAGTAATGGTAGCTCTTTCCAGCTGAGACTTACAACTATGAACGAATCAACAATACTCTCCCCAAGCAGAGTTGATCTACCATCAACATTAAAAAGGCTTGATATCCCCGGCAGTCTTAATATTCCATAGCAGAGTATAAGAATATTCCCTGGCAGAATAAAAGATACCCCCAGTGGAGTCTAAAGTTTTCCCAACACAGTCTGAAAAAGCTTCCCCGACGAGTTGAAGCATCATCCCCAATAGACTCCGGAAGTTTATCCCCAGCGAAGTACAAAATAGATCTCCCCAACTGAGTTCAAAGGATCATTCCCAGCAGAATTCAGAGGGTTATCCCCACAAAAGTCTAACAGGGTTATCCCCAACAAGTCGCAGCTGAAAGATCATCCCCAGCGGAGTTCTTGCCTTTAACCAACAGGAATTCAATCCCCAACGGATTCAGTATCACCAGCAACGATAATTCATCCCGACGGAATTTATCAGTGGAATCCTAAGCAGAGTATCTCTTCCCCACAGAGTAATCTCCTCATAAGTTTATTCCCCAACAGAGTCATCCTCTCCTGCAGGTTTATTCTCTTCGTTCGTCATCCCCAGCGGAAATGAAGAGTTCAACTCTTGTCTCCAACAGCTATCCGGGATTTATTTTCCCCAGCTAAACATTACATTTCCACACATCATGGTACATGCATATACGCATCATACCATACAATTTCATTTATGTTAAGAGCATCATTGCTTGATCCATATCATGCATTGCATATGACTGACCTTTACTTTTCAGGAAAGATGCAGTTAAGTTCTCAACTATGTGGAAGACCTCCTCTGGTTCGGTCAGATTGCTGATAAGATCTCCCTGATTCGTACTCCAGTTAAAGTTATTCCAAGACCTTGTCTGGTCCAGTCAAATCGATTCCTAAAGATTTTTATGATGCCGATCCAGTCAAAGTTAATCCAAGACCTCCTCTGGTTCAGCCAGATCGCCGATAAGATCTCCCTGATTCGTATTCCAGTTGAAGTTATTCCAAGACTTTCGTCTGGTCCAGTCAAATTGATTCCTAAAGATTTTTCTGATGTCGATCCAGTCAGAGTTAATCCAAGACCTCCTCTCGTTCAGTCAGATCGCCGATAAGATCTCCCTGATTCGTATTCCAGTTGAAGTTATTCCAAGACTCTTGTCTGGTCCAGTTAAATCGATTCCTAAAGATTTTTCTGATGCCGATCCAGTTAAAGTTAATCCAAGACCTCCTCTGGTTCAGTCAGATCGCTGCGAAGATCTCCCTGATTCGTATTCCAGTTGAAGTTATTCCAAGACTCTTGCATGGTCCAGTTAAATCGATTCCTAAAGATTTTTCTAATGCCGATCCAGTCAAAGTTAATCCAAGACCTCCTCTGGTTCAGTCAGATCATCGATAAGATCTCCCTGATTCGTATTCCAGTTGAAGTTATTCCAAGACTTTCGTCTGGTCCAATTAAATCGATTCCTAAAGATTTTTCTGATGTCGATCCAGTCAGAGTTAATCCAAGACCTCCTCTAGTTCAATCAGATCGCTGATAAGATCTCCCTGATTCGTATTCCAGTTGAAGTTATTCCAAGACCTTGTCTGGTCTAGTTAAATCGATTCCTAAAGATTTTTATGATGCCGATCCAGTCAGAGTTAATCCAAGACCTCCTCTGGTTCAGTCAGATCGCCGATAAGATCTCCCTGATTCGTATTCCAGTTGAAGTTATTCCAAGACCTTGTCTGGTCCAGTTAAATCGATTCCTAAAGATTTTTCTGATGCCGATCCAGTCAAAGTTAATCCAAGACCTTCTCTGGTTCAATTAGATCGCCGATAAGATCTCCCTGATTTGTATTCCAGTCGAAGTTCAGACCACCTATCAACAGTCTCCAAATGGCATCTGTAAGCCCATTCCCGACATCACCAGGCTGATACCACTTCATGCGAGTGCAAATTTCTGGGCACTCTAGTGTTCAATCATCTTCTACCTTCGGATCACGAAAGGCCCGAAAGCCAATCTATATCCTCAGGTTTAAGAAAATTGAACAGGGGCAGCTGTTGTACCCAAAAATTTTCCCTCTCATATTTCCCAATACATTGCAAGAAAAATCTCCAAGTGGTTCAAGATTGCTCAAGAGTTGGACAATCAAGCTATCTCCTAAGGCAGTCAACCTCAAATTAGGGTTTTGTGTTGCATCAAGGTCCTTGCATCCAAATGACCTCAAGTGCTCCCTAATGTCCTAATATGTTCTCAAGATCATCCATGTCAAATTTCAAGCCTTGCAGAGGAAGTTTGGTCAGTCAATTGCTCAAAGGGTCCCAAAATCGACTGTGCTAGGGCAAAAGTCATATGTGACCTACAAATAGTCAAACTTCAATTTTTTTGTCAACATTCTCATTTTGAAGGATATTTTATCATTTGATCAAGGGTTTATCATGATTCATTAAGGATTGCTCAAAATTCATCAAGACTCAAAAGTTGCTAAATTAGGGTTTTGTAGGAAAAGTCAACTCAACTTTGACCAAGCATTACTTTCTCATACTTTATGAGAAATGACCCATCCAAATCTAATTTTTAAGAGGATGTAATTTACTACAATCCATATTCACACCCCAAGATCAATAAATGCACACACAAAAAGTTAAAAATTTGGACATTATAGGTCATTTTTGAAAGTCAACAAAAACACCTTTTTTTCCAAAGCTTGTAACTTGATCATGGAATATCAAAATGAGATGAGACCAAAAGGGTTGGTTATAGGACATCTCAAGATTTCTAAAAAGTCCAAGAACACCTCCAAAAGTTCAAAATTGAATAAGTTATGCATTGTTGAAGTTGGGAATTTTTGCAAAATTGCCAAAAGTCAACTATCCCCAAAACTTAAAATTTTGTCAAATGGGCCCATTCTTTTCCACTTGATTTGATCTTGTCACACTCCACACGTGTCCTAGCTTCAGCTTTGTGTCCATTTATTAATTTTTCTATTTTATTTGATTTTTTATTGAATTAATTCATTTTAAATCAATTTAAATCAAATAAAATCACATAACTTGATTACATGAGATCTTTTTCTATTTCAGGACCTAATCATCATCAATGACATGATCAAACTCGTATCAGCCATTCCATGTGCAAAAAGATTGGATTTTGGACAATATAAGCAAGTTTTCAATGGAGGATCAAATCAAATCTCCAAGCCATAATGCACAAGGATTCAGTCCAAAATTGTTGACCTAATACATTGCATTATACATATACAAGGCAAAGGACACGAGATCAGAGGTTGGAGCCTGCAAGAACACCAAAAGAAAACTTGAAAAAATTGGCAAAAAGCTTGAAACTGAAATCGTGCATAAAGGCCAATTCAGAAGCAAATATCCACGCTAATCCATTGCTGGGCCATCCTTGAAGCGAAACCAATCCAAAACCAGTCTCCATACGCGCCCTAGAGCTCTGTAAGTGTCTCGAAAACATGCCTTTCAGTTGAATTCGTATGTCCTTGTTCTTGCATTTTTTTGACAAATTATTGGTATATTCATGCTTATCGTTCAATTTAGAAACTTTCTGCATTATTTGATTGCATTCGTATGACCTATAGCGCCATAGCCGAATCTAGGGTTCGTAGTTTGTTTTTTTGGGGTTTTCTTGTACAGGCGAAATCAAGATCCAAGAATGGCATAGGTGTACTCAGGATGCCCAGACGAATAAAACCATGGTCTTGGGGTTCGCTTTCATGGCCTAGGTTTGATTTTTGGAATGGCATACGGATTTAGCTGCAGATATAAATCCGCAGGTAAATAACCAGGTTTTAACAAGGAAGATGAAGACGTGCCTCCCTCCTATTGGATGTTTCAAACTTCGTGCGTTTTTTGTTTTAATTCAGGCATATTATTGTTTTTTCCTTATATTAATTGTTATCCAATACTATAACAAATGAAGCACATTGGTTCAGTGGCGAAGGCGTTAGTTCAAAGTCCAACAGGACCTGGGTTCGAATCCCAGGTCCACCATATTGCTTTGTATTATTTTTCAACAGGTAATTCCATGCAATACCAAGGGCGCATCACATCATACACCATCACCCAATCATCTTCCAGATGGCCCCAGGCCAGATCTGGTGGTCCAGATGTGATGTCCATCATGCTCTCAAGTCAACCAATGCATAGGGAATCAGAAAGTCAAACGAGGCCTGCATGTAAATGGGCCACAAATTTCTATCAAGACCCTTCCAAGCAGGCCCAAATCTCTAATTCTCTTTATTTCTCTTTTTTATTTATTTATATTGTTTATTTATTTTTCATAATTTCACTAACCAATTAAAACTTTTTCTCAATAAATTAAAAAACCAAAAAAACATTTCCATTATTAAAATTAATTTCCAGCATTTTTATTTTTGTTAATAAAATTGATTTAATTAATTTAGTTTAATTAGGAATTAACTTTTAATATATTTTGCAATAATTAAAATTAATTTAGACAATTAGGTTTTTTATTAATCTTGATTAATTTATTTTATTTCTTTAAATACCAAAAACTCCAAAAATATTATTTTTATTAATTAATTATTTAGTTTATTAATTTAATGCTTAACCTAATTTAATTTCTTTTTAGTTCAAAAATAACAAAAAAAATCACTTGCTTTAAAAAAAAAGGGTCAAAACCCTAAAAAAACTCGCATCCGATTTAATTTCCCGCACGCGATCCATTTTATCATATTATTGTATCTGTTCCCCAGAATGTAATAGCTTAATAGGACTTTGATTATTTTATCGCTTTATTTATTTTCCACATTTTAATTTCAAGGATTGCTTTTGGCGATGTAAATACCCGACGCCTTGTAATAGTTAGTTTTAATTTCCGCAATTTAAATTTCCGCAACTTATAAACTGTTAGACGTTTGATAATAGGGAATGCATGACAAGATCAAATGTTTAAACCTAAAATTAATATAGATAACTGTGATACGGTGGGAGAACTGACTTGAGGTTTTTGCGTTTGTTTTCGCAAATGTTTCGGTTGAGCAAGAGTCGCCACCGACTTTTTATTTTATCCTAAGGAAAGGTTAAAAAGCACAGCAAAAACCTTTAAGATGTTTTCTTGGGTTCGGGGAGTAGATTATAGAAAGGGAAGGTATTAGCACCCTTTCTATCCATGGTTATCCATGGGCTCTTAGTTACTTGCTTAGATCAACTTGCCTTAATTTTCAATTGTTTGAAATGGTGCTTTGTGTGTGGATTTTGAAAATGTTTTGAAAAGAGGCCAATGTGGTGGCAACCTTTGTAATGATCCATGTTGGGATGTATACAAAGATGTACTTATCTTTTGAAAAGTTTTCAATGTTTTTGAAAGTTATTTTGAAAATGTGTTGTGATGTGTGTTTTGAAAAATAGGCAAGTGTTTTTGTTTTGCAAGTTGGCAAGTAACCAAGAGCTATCTACCCTAAATTTCTCAAAGATCTTTGCTATGTTTTAACCCTTTTAACAATTTTGTTCCACCATTGTATTTGGTGGACAATCTTGTGTTAGGATGTGAACGGGACGGACGCGGGTCATCGTTTAGACCATGATTGCAATGGTGCTAAGTGTCTTTGGCAATTTTTCTTTAAGGGACTTGATCATTTGTTTAGGCAACTTTTGAAAGTGTCATCGAGGGACTATGATCATTTGAATTGTTTTGTTTTTTGCCAAAGACACCTAACATGCAACATGGCCCATTATTTAAGGCAACAAATGGAGTAACCCTAAGGGGTGCAAATGTGATTGGTGTTGTCCATTTTCATGCTTTGTTATCTTTGAATTAGGTCAAACTATTTTTGGTTGATTTTTGCATACAAAACCCTAAGTCTATCATGGTATAATTGGAAAGCTTTAAAGTGCGAAAAATAAAGGTCCTAAATTATTACAACACAATTATGGGATGGGGGGTACAAATGTCCAAATGGGGGATATTTAGCAAGAAATTTAAACCTAAACTATTACATCCAAATAGAAATTTTACAAGGTATTTAATTGTACAATAATTAAATAAAATAAATATGCAAGATGCAAAAATGACTTTTATATGTATGTAAAAAGTATTTTTTATGTGTCAAATAAACAAAAATAAAAAAAGTTAATTTTGGATAGTTTTCAAGTTTAGGGTAAAACCCTAATTTTTGCTAAATAAAATGTATTAATTATTTATTATATGCAATAATTATTAATTATGTATAAGAAATAAATAAAAAGAAAGTATATTGTAAAAAAGTGATTTTTCAAGTCAAATATTAATAAAAATAAAAATGTATTATTTTTATGTTTTTAACCTAAATATACTAATAAATATATAAGTATTTATATTATTTATTAAATATATTAAATATGTACAAAAAAATAAAATATTTAATATTTACAAAAAAAGTATATTTTTATAAAATGTTTTCAAAAGATGAAATAAAATAAAAATCAGAAAATAAAAGTGTTTGTATTTTAAAATAAAAGTATATTTATGTTTATTTACATATAAAACTAAATGAAACAAAATAAATATCCAATAAAATGCAAAAAATGTGAGAAAAATATTTTTAATGTTTTTATGCTTTGACAAAAATAAACAAGTCAGAAACAAAAATCAAAAGTCAAAAATAATAAAAATAAAACACAATGGGCCAAGGGGGTGCATGTGGAAAATGAGGGTGTAAACAGAAAAATAGTCAAGCCCAGCCCAAAAGGGTTGTCTTCAACCTCCAGACTGTCTTCCAAACAAAAAAACACGTGCTTCCTGCTATCTCATGATTTCTAGACTTTCAAGCAAAACTCATAACACCAAAAATGTAGAGCATCATGTCACGAGTTCATACATATAAAAAACTTGATCTAACTCTCAGAAATGAGAGAGAATTTCTTCTCTCCCAATTTCTGACCTAAGTTTTTGTCAATGTTCAGGTCTTAAATTCTCTCAGGATATGTAATATAAATGGAAAGTGAGGATATGGGTGGCTTCAGGGACATGAGTATGACATTTTTCATTCATAAACCTAAACCTAACTCTTCCTAGATTGAGAGATAGATGTCCATGAACTTACCTGTTCAGCTTGGATCGTGTATGACAATGGAGGCACCTTCAATGCAATGTGAGGACTTGTATAGCTTGCTTGAGGTCCAGGGATGATATTCCAATGCTTGGTGTGCTTTGAACCTTGCTATATCAAGCTACAAAAGTCAACCTGTAAGAGAGAAAAGTGAAAATGGCAAATGCTGTTAGGGATGTTACAGTTCGTGTCTAATGCTTGGGATAGATTCAGTGGGTGGTATGGAACATGTTTGAACTCCCTTTGGCCAAAGTGCACGAGTGGAAAGGTTTATAGAAGTCCAACTGCAGAAGGGGCTCTGTTTTTTGCAGTAGGATGGTGTTTTGATGAATGATGAGGTTTGGAAGGTGGTTAGCTCGTGCCTCAGCTTAGGTTTGATGTTTGGAATGTGTTTAACAAGTTTACTTTGGCTTGTCTTGGCAGAAATGTGAGATGTTGTTGGTTATGCAATGTTTCTTCTATCTTAAGCAAAGTTTGGCAAGTTGATTTACAAGCTTCCCCTAGGCCTCTAAAGTATGTTGCCTCAATCCCTCTTGATCAGTGTGATATCTCCATGAATCTTGTGTCCAAAGATATGCATTGTACCACTTAGATTGCAAATTTGACATAAAGTGCAACTTTACAAAAATGGATAAATTGCTTTTTCCAATTAAGGCTTAATTCTTTGTGTAATGACTATATGAACAAAACAAAGCTAGAACACAATGGATTGGCATTTAATTTTTGAGTGTAAATGAGATTAGAGGCCTGTAATGTAGCTTGCATATGCTGAATTTAAAAATGCACAAGTTATGAACATGGAAATGGCTCATGAACAAAGTGACTTTTGCCCATATTGACAAATTCGATTCTCCCTAACCACAAGGGTGTTTGAGAAGTTCTTGGACATTTTGGAAAGCTTGGAATGTTTACTACAATCCATATTTGTAATGAAAATTGAAATTCCAAGTGGAAGCATGTGAAAAGTGGCCATGAAGTTAGGCAAAAATCCTGCTTAAAATAGGTCAAAATTTTTCTAAGTTAAGAATGTTTTGCACCCTTGTTCCAAAAATTGTAACTTGAGCTACAAGCTTCTTTTGAGGAAACTTTGTGAATCAAAGTTGTAGATTTTGCAAAGAACTACAACTTTCATGTTTTGAGTTTTCCTTGAATCCAAATGTATCTTGGTGAAAAAATGGGAGAAAGTTAGAAAAAAATTAGGGATTTTCATAACTTAGAAAAATTCTAAGTTATGAAAATTCTTCATTTCAAACCCTAATTTGTGATTTTTGATTTCTTGATGAAAAAGTTTCATGATTTGACATGTTTTGATGAAAAATGAATCTTGACATTTGATTTTGACCAAAAAGTCAAAGTTTGACTTTTCAGTATACAGTCAAATTTGGCTTAGTTGACTGGAAAATTCATCTGTCAATCTTGTGCATTTGGGATCTCTTGAACTTGTTGAACATGTCAAGACAATTCCATGGGGTCCTTGAGTCCATATGTGAGCTTGGTTTGCCATTGGCTAGGTCAAACAGTCAAAAATTGCCTTTGTGCAATCAAAACCCTAAAAATGACCATTTTGCCCTTTTGGTGATCTGATCAAATTTCTTGTGGAATTGTGATCCAAGCTTGACCAAATGGTTAATATGAATTCATAATGTTGATGAGGGTCAAAAATCATGAGGTTTGACTGTCAATTGACCATAGTTGACTTTTTCCCCAATACAGTTGATTTCTAGGTCAACTGTCCAATTGACTGGGCAAAGATTGGAATCAAGGCTTGGAACTTGGTATGGGTAAACTTGGGAGTCCAATATGAAGCATGAAAGTCATCTTGGGCATTTTAGATCAAAACATCTTTGTGCAAACACAAACCCTAATTTGGGTCAACAGTGCAAGGAGGAGTCTTGAGCAGAGCAAACCCTAACTTGATCCTGAGCTCCAAGGGTCTTGTGGTGAGAAAATGTTGAGGAAATGGGAGGGAAAATTTTGGGGTACAACAGTTGCCCCTGTTCAATCTTCTTGAACCTGAAGAGTTAGATTGGCAAGTTTGCCTTTCGCGACTCGAGGGTAAAAGGAGATTGGACACTAGAGTGCCCAGAAATTTGCACTCGCATAGTAGAGTATCAGCAATGTGATGGCGGGAATGGGCTTATAGATTCCATTTGGAAGAGATGGTGGATAGGAGGATGGGCTTATAGATGCCATCTGAAGGTGTGACAGAACCTTGTCGGGAATGGGCTTATAGATGCCATTTGGAAGTGTTGATCGCGTAAGAGATTCCTTAGCGAGAACTTGCGTTCTTTGAGAAAGAAAGATGGTTTCCTGGCTTGTTACAGGTGTTGCTCTTCAGTGTCTTCATGCAGATATGCCCTGGCTAGATACAGGTATCGAATCTACAATTAGTTGCTCACAGATGTGCCCTGGCTAGATACAAGAATCGAATCCGGAGTTGGTCGTCTACAGATATGCCCTGGCTGGATACAGGTATCGAATCTGGAATTGTCGTCTACAGATATGCCCTGGATGGATACAGGTATCGAATCTGGAATTAGTTGCTCACAGATGTGCCCTGGCTAGATACAGGAATCGAATCTGGAACTAGCAAAAGGTTGGTGGAGATAGCTTTCCTGGCTGGATACAGGTGTAAGCCTCTGACCTGAGAATGAAAGATAATTTCCTGGCCTGTTACAGGGGTTGATCTTCAAACTCTTCATGCAGATATGCCCTGGCTAGATACAGGAGTCGAATCTACAATCAATCGCTCACAGATATTCCCTGGCTAGATACAGGAATCGAATCTGGAATTGCGACAGTTGATAGTAATCATCTTTTGGATTGATCTTTTCCTGAAAAGGCAAAACATCAGTTGTATGCAATGTCATGATGTATGAAATGCATGATGTCATGATGCTCAAAGTGAGACAGTGTTGTATGCACTGTATCATGTATGTAAGCAGGATGTATGAAATGTGAAATGTCTATGAATGTATTTTCGTCTAGGAAAATAAATCCTTGATGACTGGCCGGGGAATCAAATCCTGGTGTTGTACCCCAAAATTTTCCCTCCCATATTCTTCAAGGTTTGCTAAGATCATGCTTCAAAATCTCCCAAGGGTTGTACAGTCCAATTGCCTCCTAACAGTCAAAAATTAGGGTTTTGGTTCTGGCAAAGAAATTGAAGTTTCCAAGGGTCCAATCAAGTCTCACATGCCTATAAACATTGTCAAGCATCCACATGCCAAATTTCAAGACTCACAGCATCAAATTGCACAGTCAAAAACCCTAAATGCTTCACAGTCAACTACAAGGGCAAAATGGTCATTTAACAGTCAAAAGTCAAAAGTTTTGGTCAACATCTTATTTTGAAGCCACAAACATCATTTGATCAATTCTTGATCATGATTCTCAAAGCATGGCTCAAAAAGTCTCAAGATGCAAAAGTTTCTAATTTTGGACAGCTGAAAAAGTCAACTGCAAATTGACCAGGGCATAACTTCTTCATGGCTTATTAGAAAAATCCCATACAAAGCTCATTTTTTGAATAGAATGACATTTCCTACAACTCATCTTCACACTTCAAGTCCAAGAAATGCTCTCACAAAAAGTTATCAATCTCAACATTATAGGTCATTTTCAAAAGTCAACAAAAGGGCACTTTAAGTCAAAGACCATAACTTGAGATTGGTAAATCAAAATGACATGGGACAAAATATATTGGTTAGAGGACTTCAAGACCTTTCCAAAATATCCAAGAACATGATCAAAGCTTAAAAATTGAGCAACATATGCCTTGTGGAAGTTGGGAAATTTTTGGGAATTTTGAAAAGTCAACTTTGCATAAAAAGCCTCAAAATTGCTAATGGGCCTCAATTTCTTCCATGAATCATTACCCAAAGGCTATGCACGACCCATTAAGCTAAAAGGGAGTTATTTTCTTATTTTTAATTAATTAATTGAATTTTAAATCTTATTAATTCATTTAATTAAAATTAATTATGAGAAAAATACTAAATCATGTTTTTTAAATCTTTTTATGCAGCAAATTCTTCCATTATGAATCAAATATTTCGTGCATCATTCAAAAAGGAAAGATTCTACACAATTGGCAAGTTTCCATGGCAAAAAGATTTGAAAAAAAATGTAACAAAATCAAATATTTGAATCATGAATGCATGGATTATGGGCTGGTTTTCTTAACCTAATTCACTCACTTAATTATGCACAATTGAAACCTAAGGCATTGGACGAAAAAAGCTGCGCTCAAAACCAAAGAACAAAATTGCATTTTTACACAAAAAAAGTTGAAACTGTTTTCATACCTAGAGGACGATTCAAGGCTTGAAAATCATTCCAAAACATTGCCAGGGCATCCAGGAAACTATTACAATCAAAACCAGCCCTCCATACTCAAGGAATTGGTAGAACAAAGTCTCACTTTTCCCAAAAATTTTCATAATCGTGTTTGAACTTTCATGCATTATTCATGTCTTTTAACTGTTGATTTATACTAATATGAATGTGCTGAAGCTAATGGTGCCCTTTGATTGAATTAATACTGCCTGTACAAGAATTCACCATGAACGTATTTTAGGGTTTCAGGAGCTTTGAATTAGGGGTTCCTTCATAAGGAAAAATTAGCCCTTCAAACTGGTACCAATGGATTCGTGATATCCAAACGAAGCTAACTCACCCCTCGCGCCCTTTTTATGTTTGCCTATATCCTATTCGCTATTTTTTCAGGTTGAGTTTAGTGGGGGTTTAAAACCCTCGCTATTTGCTTGTATTTACAGGAAAAAGAGGAAGACGAAGATGGCGTGTCTGAGCGTGATTGGAGGGTTTGAATGTTAGCGCGTTTTTGTTTTGGTTCAGCGTAATATTGTTTTTTCATATATGTTATTAATGCTCCATTTAATTGACAAAGAGACTCAATGGCTCAGTTGGTTGGTGTGTTGTCCTACAGGCATTGGGACCTGGGTTCGATTCCCAGGTCCCCTTATATATTTCATAATTTTTCCATTAACATGCTTCCATGCAGCGTTCGTTCAAAAGACCACCATATGTCCCAACGCTCAGGCCTGCCAAGTGTCCAGGAGCTTCAATCTGATGGCCAGAATGGGAAGATCATCATGCACGCTAGTCAACCCTTCCACACATAATTCCTGAAAGTCAAAAAAAGGCTTTATTCTTGGGCCAGATTTCTCACAATTAACCTCCAAAAGGGTCAGACACCCCCCATGGTTTGCTCAATTTTTAGTTTTTATTTCTTTTTCCTTTTTATTCTTTTAATTATTTTTAATTATTTTCTTTAAATTCCATAAATTAATTTTCACAGTAATAAACATAAAAAATCAAAAAAAAAATGTTTTATTGTTATTAACATTAATTTCCCCATTATTTGTAAATAAATTTTAAACAATTAATTAGATTAATTTAGGTTTCAAAACTTTAATATTTTCCTTAAATAACTAAAATATGTAGAAATTAGGTTTTTAGCATTTTTTTACCCTTTTTCTTAATAAATAATTTCTTCTTCTTATTATTATTATTAATTATTAATTATTTTGTAAATACCCATGTAATTAATTAACTAGTGTAAATTAGGTTAAAACTTGAATATTTTTCTTTAACAATAAAAAATAATTTAGAACTAGGGTTTCATTTAACTTCTAATTTTTAATTAATTTTCTTTATTCTCATTAAAAACCAAAAAATATAAAAAAAAAACAATTTCTTTTCTTAATTTAATAATTAATTAACCTTTAATTTCAATTTAATCTTTAAAGGGTCCAACGCCCTCGGACATTCGATTCTAATTTCTTTTCGCGCGTTTGTTCTTATTTTTCGTTTTAAATATTATGTAATTGCTCAAGCCTTGTAATAGTAATTAGGAATTTATTTATTTTCCGCATTTTTATTCAAAAACGGGTCTTTGTTAATTTGGCGATGTATAGACCCGCGCCTTGTAATAGCGTAGGATTTTACTTTCCGCACTTTAATGTCCGCACTTTTAAATTCTAAACTTCGCATGAAAGAATGAATGGCCTAAATTAAAAACAATGCGTAGCTCACCAAAGGCATGATAAAAGACAAATATTAACTGAAAACAATACACAAATTCACACACCACTCTTAGGGTACGCCTCACTGTTGCCTTGCCCCTCGAAACGTGGTCGTCGAGTATAGGACATTTTGGTAAGTTCTTATGTCCATGACCCATGGCATAAGGGTAGCTTCTAAGGTGTCCTACTGTTGCTCTGGTGACCACACTGTCCCTAAAAACGAATTGACCCGAACACCTCCAACGGTGGTGCTACCTACCTCTCAATGGTGGGATGACACTACCTTAAGGACATTTACACAGCCTAATTCCTTAGGGTAGGTAGATGACTCATAGATACTTGCTCTAAAAAAACAAATTAAAACTCTTTTTACACCGACACTTTTCAAAAAGCTTTCAAAACAATTTTTCAAACACTCTTGATGACTGATACAAGAGTCAATCTGAAACTTTAAACGAAACTTTTTCAAACCCACTCACACTTTGAAAAGCAAACAAACATTTTGAAAACACAAATGACAAGTATCTAAGAGCCCGTGGATAACCACGGATAGAAAGGGTGCTAACACCTTCCCTTTCTATAAATCTACCTCCCGAACCGAGAAACTATCTCATAAGGAATTTTGCTGTGCTTTTGTCCTGTCCATGTTGGAGAAAATAAAAGATGGTGGCGACTCTTGCTTCCGCGACATTTCGTGAACCAGCGTTAAACAGTCAGTTCCAGATCCACCGATCACAGAACTGGCGACTCTGCTGGGGAATAAATTTTAAAGTGAGGTGTACCTTAGGACTAAGATCACTTGTGTTTTTAATTGCCTGAATTGTTTGCTTTAAATTGAGGTGTACCCTGTTAGGTAGCATAAGCTGTGAGGGACCTGTCCGGCGTAGACCGACATGGGTGAAACAGTGGCTACGTTGGTGTGGCACCTTGGTCTGTACCGATATCCCTTGTGTCGCAACGAAGAGAATATGGGTCTTCTGAGGAGTCATTAAGCACCAACCGACCTTAGAACCTTAAATGACCCAACTTGGCCAATAGAACAGTAGCAGTATGCTACGCCCATTGAGGCTAAACTCTCGTGATGGTTCTGGCCGCAAGAAAAGATTGCGATGCTGGAGTTATGACCGATTGAGGGTAGTCAGTGATATTGGGATCCTCTAGAACCCGGTTACTTCTGATAGGACAGGCCTTATCCAACAAACTGAAAGAGGGTAATACCTAGACCCCATGCTGGCCTAAGCTCTAAGGGCTTGTCTTGTGTGACTTGTGTGCCTTATCATGTTTGCCTTTGTAAATATTTGTGGTGTGCTTTATCATAACATCATGCCATCATAAACATTGCATGCATCCTGCATAAGGACTGACCATTTCAAAGACAAAAGGGTTTCACCTTTTCTCTGTTTTGTAGGACATCATGATGCCTATGTGAAGGAACACTATCCGGTTCAACTTTGTTCACCCACCTGAGTTGCTTGAAGAGTTGGTTAGCAGAATTCCAAATACTACTTCCTTCATCCAGAGGCATGGTTCTCTTCTCAGTTTAGTCACGGCAAAGTGGGACCAACAACTGATGAGTGTCCTGACACAGTTTTATGATCCCTTGTACCAATGCTTCACCTTTCAAGACTTCCAGCTGGTCCCTACCCTAGAAGAATTCTCTGATTTGCTTGACATCCCTATCTTAGATCAGACTCCCTACACTGGTTGGGAAAAGACTCTTAGGCTTGAGGAGATTGCTGCAGCCCTTCCCTTGACCAACCAAGAGGTAATAGACAACTGGGTGACTAGAAGCAAAGTCAAGGGTTTCTTGGCCAAGTTTCTAGTTGTTAAGGCTAACAGTTTATGGAATGACCTGGACTTTAGGGCGTATGAAGACATCCTGGCTCTCTTAATCTATGGTTTAGTCTTGTTCCCTAATCCTGATAACTTCATTAACGTCACTGCCATAAGGATCTTCATGTCTCGGAATCCTGTGCCCACTCTCTTGGGTGATATCCTGCAACAACTTTATGCTCGTACTGCCCGAAGACGAGGAACTCTGTGGTGTTGTATTCCTTTGTTAGTGAGGTGGTTTATTTCGCACCTCCCTAAGTTCGTGCTGAAGAACAAAGAAGGAAGAGGCTGGGCTCATAGGTTAATGTCTCTCACTGATAAGGACATCATTTGGACTTTCAGGGGTTTGGATGAGGTAGCTATTATTGATCGTTACGGAGAATACCCTAATGTTCCTTTGATTGGTACCCAAGGAGGAATCTCTTATAATCCATGCCTAGCTCTCCGTCAGTTTGGAAGGGCCAGAAGAGCAGGGCCTCATGAGATGTTGGTGCCTCACATCAGTTTTGAGTTTCAGGTAGATAGTGACGAGCTGCGTCGTAGGTTCATCAAGGCTTGGGACAGAATTCATAAAGCTGACCCACAAGAGTTGGGACCAAAGACTTCTCTACCTATGGAAGCCTACTCCAAATGGGTCCGCATCCGTGCTCAGAAGTTAGGTATGCCATATGAAGCTGTCAGACCCATCATTCTTGAGTATCCTGATAAAGATGGGGTTCCCCCAACTGTTCTCCCTCCTAATATACCTACTGATTATGAGACATTAAAGAGGTCTTGGGTGCAACTGCGAGAAGAACGGGATTCTTATCGGGAAAAGTTCAACGAGAAGGAATTGAAGATCCAGAAGCTGACAAAGCAGTTGGAGAATGAGCGAGCTCTGAATGACTACATCCGTACTGAGAAGAGGAGACCCTGGGATCAATGATGAACTTTGGATATTCTTTTATAGTTTTATTTCCCTTTTCAGTATTTTCATTTTTATGTAACGCCTAAGGGCAACCTGTTGAACAATTTAAATTTCAAAGTTGAATCTAATGAAGTGTGTTCCTTTTTGTTTACAAAGTTGATTCCCGGTTGTCTTTGAAAACATAAATCACACGCATTCCATTCATCATGTGCATAGCAGGTACTCTTCTTTTCAGGTTGCTTACTGTTCTTCGCTGTCTATTTCAGCATCATGAACCCTGAATCATCTACCGAGCAGTCCATCAAGGCCCTTCGGGCTCAGAACGCCCAATTTCAAGAGCTGATCACGGGTTTGGCTCAAGGTCAAGAGGAGCTGAAGGCTCTGCTGGTCAAGAAGAAGAAGAAGAGAACTGTTCTATTCAACACTGGCCGGAGGTTTGGTAACACACTGCAGAATGAGGTCGATCAAGCGGGTTCTTTTGTAGGCAAAGGCAGTCCCCAGGGGGGAAGGGCTCCAAGTCCAGTGGTCTCTGACAACGAGACTGATTTTAATGAGGAGAAGTATCCTCCGGCTGAAGACAGATACGAGCAGTTGGAAGACCGTCTGAATGCCATGGAAATTCAACAGGTGCCTGCTTTGGATTTCAGAGACTTGGGTTTATCTTCTGGTGTGGTCATCCCACACAAGTTCAAAGCACCATCTTTCGCAAAGTATGACGGGGCGTCTTGCCCTAAGCTACATCTCAGATCTTATGTGCGGAAGATTCAGCCGTATACTATGGACAAAAACTTGTGGATCCACTTCTTCCAGGAGAGTCTTTCAGGGACTCATCTCAAATGGTTCTATCAGCTGGATGGAACCAAGGTTCGTAACTGGGAGGAGTTGGCTACTGCTTTTTACAAGCAGTATCAATATAATGCCGACCTCGCTCCTACACGTACCCAACTCCAGGGTATGTCGCTAGGATCGGGAGAAGGTTTTAAAGAGTATGCGTAGAAGTGGATGGATTTGGCTGGCAGGGTGCAGCCACCATTGACAGACCGTGAGCTAGTGGATATGTTCTTGGGGACCCTATCTGAGCCATTCTTCAATCATCTCATTGGCAATTCATCTGCAGGGTTCACAGATATCATTCTAACTGGGGAAAGGATAGAGGCTGGCATGAAATCAGGAAAAATTCAGAAGGGTGCATCTTCAAGTTCTGAGAAGAAACCTTTTAAGAAGGAGGCCAGTGCTGTGTATGGGCCTAGGAAGCAAGATAAACCAGAACGCCGCCAAGCTGTCAACGCGGTGGTTATTGCTAAGCCTGCTGCCGCTCCTCGGCAACCTAACCAACCAAGGGCTGAGAGACCCAGAAGGGAATTCACTCGGCTGAGTATGACCTTGTCACAAATATTGCCACAACTGCTATCGACCAACTTGGTGACCGTCAGAGAGGCTCCGAAGGTTGTGAACACTGCATCTCCTAAGTATAATCCAAATTCCCGTTGTGCTTATCACTCTGATAGCCCGGGGCATTCTACTGATGACTGCTGGGCCCTAAGGAATAAAGTTCAAGACCTTATCGATGCGAAAGAGATACAGTTTGAGGCACCTGAGAGACCAAATGTTGTGACTGCTCCTATGCCCCAGCATGGAGTAAATGCTGTTGAGGAAGACTTGTATGCAGTTTCTGTAAATGATGTGGCTACCCCTCTATTGACTGTTAAGAGGAACTTGCTGCTGACCGGTTTATTTCCGGGTTGTAGAAAGGGTTGCCTTTTGTGTGCTGTTTCCCCTACTGGTTGTCCGTTGCTGAAGTCAGGCATCCAAAGCTTGATAGATAGCAAAGAAATCTTGTTCAAGAAGACCGCTGTTCCTTTTGTTCCCGCTGAAGAAGTATCTTTCGTTACAATTTTCAACAATCCAATCAAGGCTCCCCCGAGGAAGCCAGTCAAGATCATGTCTGTTGCACCCATTATTATTACTGTTCTGGGGCCTCTCCCCTATGAATCTGACAAGGCTGTCCCATAGCACTATGGGGCAGATGTATATGTACTTTGAGTAAAGCAGGAGTTCAACACCGGTACCAGTATCAGCAATATCACTGGTCCAACTAAAGTAACTCGCAGTGGCAGGCTCTTCTCTCCTGACATTGCGCCACCAGTTATCCGAAGACCTCTCATAATAACACCTGCAAGTACGCCTGTTTCCATTTCTGACCCAGTTGCTTACCCTGCTGTCGAGTCATCTAATACTCGGGGCAAAGGGATTGATGATGAGCCTGCCCGGATGGAGGCACCGAAGACTGTGAATGTTGAGGCCTCCCAGCAAGAGATGGAGGAAATTCTTAAGATAATCAAGAAGAGTGACTTTAACGTCGTTGAACAGCTGGGGCATACCCCCTCTAAGATCTTTATGCTATCATTGCTGTTGTGCTCAGAGGCCCATGCCAAGGCCCTGATTTCATTTCTGAAGACGACCCATGTACCACAAGAGACATCTGCAGATCAATTCACTGACTGTGTGGCCAATTTGACAGCTGACAATGGTTTGGGTTTCTCGGATGCTGATCTTACCGCTAAGGGAAAGAACCACAATGATGCCCTGCATGTCTCCATTGAATGCAGGGGCACTACTCTTGCTCACGTGTTGGTGGACACCGGTTCTTCCCTGAATGTATTGCCCAATAAGGCCTTAGACCTTTTGGATTGTGAGGGCCTGGAGTTGAAGCCTAGCAACATCATTGTCCGAGCCTTTGACGGGTCGAAGAGGATGGTTCATGGTGAAGTAGACATTCCTATTCGTGTGGGTTCTCAAGTATTTGACTCAACGTTCTATGTGATGGATATTCGTCCATCTTATTCCTGTTTGCTGGGTCGACCTTGGATTCATAAAGTTGGGGCAGTGAGCTCCACTATACACCAGAAGCTCAAGTACCCTGTCCGAGGGAAGATCGTTACTGTGCAGGGGGAGGAAGAATATATGGTTAGTCATCTGAATTCCTTCCGATATATTGAGATGGACGGGGAGTTTATTGAAACCCCCTTTCAACATTTTGAAGAGGTACCTCCAACATTAGCGTCAGCTGAGACGGTAATTGAAGAAGACTCTCCTTTGAAGATGGCTTCCCTGAAGGACACCCGGGCTGTAATCGAGAAAGGTGAATGTGCTAACTGGGGCAGGCTCCCTGATTTCACTCCTAAGACTGACAAGTTTGGACTGGGTTTTACTGCAGAGGCTCAGAGGGCTGTGCGCAAAGCTAGGATCGGAAGACCTCCTGTGCTCATCACCAACCCCGGAGTGAATGCTATTGGGGATGAAGACGAAGTGGAAGAATCGGAGTTCGATAGCTGGATCTACCCGACGACTGACGGTGGACTGACCAATTGGACCGCAAAAGATCATATACCTGTTACTTTTGTTACGCAGTAATGAATTCCTTTGTTTTTGTTATTTGTAATAAACAATGAATTGAAACTTTATGGCCCGGTGTCTTACCCGGGGCACCGTGGCTTCATTTGTGAGGGCTTATTACTTGTCATCTCCATATATCATGAATAAAGACCTTGGACGTTTTTTCGCATTTCAAATCTTGTGCTCCCTTTCTTTCTTTCTTTATATATTGCAAAACAGCTATATTTATACACACTCACCTATACAGGTTTCAATCCACTCTGGATCTCACTGGTAACGACTCTGCTACTGCCGGTTATGACTTTGAAAATCCGATCAACTTAGCCGAAGACAAAGGTGAAGATGATTGCGAAGTGCCTGGCGAGCTTGCAAGACTGTTACTCCAGGAAGAGAGGGCCATTCAGCCACATGAAGAGCCAGTGGAAACGGTGAATCTGGGTACTGAGGCAGACAAAAAGGAAGTTAAGATTGGTGCCAATCTGGAGCTCAGCGTGAAGCAACGGTTGATTCAGATGTTGCATGATTATGTGGAGATCTTTGCCTGGTCCTACGAAGACATGCCCGGGTTGGATACCGACATTGTGGTCCATCACTTGCCTACCAAGGAAGACTGCCCTCCGGTTAAGCAAAAGGTCCGCCGTATGCGTCCAGAGATGTCCGAGAAGATCAAAGCTGAGGTTATGAAACAGTTTGATGCCGGGTTTCTAGCAGTGACTTCTTACCCTCAGTGGGTTGCCAATGTGGTGCCAGTGCCAAAGAAAGATGGTAAGGTCAGAATGTGTGTCGATTACAAGGATTTGAACAGGGCCAGCCCTAAGGATGATTTCCCTCTACCTCACATCGACGTTCTTGTTGACAATACTGCTCAGCACAAGGTGTTCTCCTTCATGGATGGTTTTTCAGGTTATAATCAGATCAAGATGGCTCCTGAAGACATGGAAAAGACTACCTTTGTCACTCAGTGGGGCACCTTCTGCTATAAGTTCATGCCATTCGGGTTGAAAAATGCTGGGGCAACCTACCAACGTGCCATGGTTGCTTTATTTCATGACATGATCCATCATGAGATTGAAGTGTATGTTAACGATATGATTGCAAGGTCCCAAACTGAGGAGGAGCACCTTGATCATCTACAGAAGTTGTTTGACCGTTTGAAGTTATACAAGCTGAGATTGAACCCGAATAAGTCCACATTTGGGGTAAGATCTGGAAAGTTGCTAGGCTTCATCGTGAGCGACAAGGGTATTCAAGTGGACCCTGCCAAGGTTAAAGCCATTCAAGAGATGCCAGTTCCTAAGACAGAGAAAGAGGTCAGAGGCTTTCTAGGACATCTGAATTACATTGCCCGATTCATCTCGCACCTAACTGCTACCTGTGAGCCAATCTTCAAGCTGCTGAAGAAAGATCAGGTAGTACGTTGGAATGATGAATGTCAGGCCGCTTTTGACAGAATCAAAGAGTATCTCCAAGAACCACCCATACTTATGCCACCAGTTGAAGGGAGACCTCTAATACTATACCTGACAGTACTTGACAGCTCGATGGGGTGTGTGCTGGGGCAGCATGACGAGTCTGGCCTAAAAGAGCACGCCATTTATTACCTTAGTAAAAAGTTTACCGACTGTGAGACCCGATACTCACTGCTCCAGAAAACTTGCTGCGCTTTGGTATGGGCTGCTCGCTGGCTGAGACAGTATATGCTGACTCACACTACCTTGTTGATCTCAAAGATGGATCCAATAAAGTACATATTTGAAAAGCCTGCTCTGTCTGGGAGAATAGCAAGATGGCAAATGATCTTGACAGAATACGACAACCAGTACACGACTCAGAAAGCTATCAAAGGAAGTGTATTGGCAGACCACTTGGCACACCAGGCAGTAGACGACTATCAGTCAATGAACTTTGAGTTTCCAGACGAGAGCATCATGATTGTGACTGATTGTGAAGTACCTGGACCGGATGAAGGACCTGAGGAAGGATCTCGATGGTCTATGCACTTTGACGGAGCCTCCAACGCTTTGGGTAATGGTATCGGCGTTGTGATCATATCCCCTCAAGGCACCCATACTCCACTTACTGCCCGGCTATGTTTCAACTGCACCAACAACATGGCAGAGTATGAGGCATGCATCATGGGTCTTCAAGCTGCGATTGACTTAAGGATCAAGTTTCTGAGTGTCTTCAGAGATTCCGCTCTCGTGATCAATCAGATCAAAGGCGAGTGGGATACGAAACATCCGAACCTTATTCCTTACAAAGAATGTGTGTTGACATTGATCCCCCATTTCACAGAGATAACTTTTGAACATTTCCCAAGAGAGGAGAATCAGTTGGCGGACGTGTTAGCTACGATGTCTTCCATGTTCAAAGTCAAATGGGACAATGAGGCTCCCCGGGTCATTATCTGGAAACTGGACGAACCGGCATACTGTTGTGATCTTGAGGCTGAGGTAGTGACTGAAAAACCTTGGTACCATGAGGTGAAGAGATACTTGGAAGCTCAGGAATACCCTGAAGGTGCATCTGTCAACGACAAGAAGTTTCTGAGAAGGTTCGCAGCAAAGTTCTTCCTCAGCAATGGCATTCTGTACAAGTGAAACCATGATTCGACCTTACTGCGTTGTGTGGATAAGACTGAAGCAGAAAGGATCATGGCAGAGCTGCATGAAGGTACCTTCGGAACACATTCCAGTGGACATACGATGGCAAAGAAGATCCTTTGGGCAGGATATTTCTGGTCCACCATGGAAGCCGACTGTTACCAATATTCTCGGACATGCCATAAGTGTCAGATATATGCAGATAAGGTGCATGTTCCTCCAGTCCCTCTGAATGTCTTGACTGCACCTTGGCCTTTTGCAATGTGGGGCATTGATATGATCGGTGAGATTAAACCTACAGCATCCAGCGGGCATCGCTTCATCCTGGTGGCGATCGATTACTTTACAAAGTGGGTTGAGGCAGCTTCCTATGCTACAATAACCAAGAATGTTGTGGCACGGTTCATTCGGCATAACCTGATCTGTCGATACAGCATCCCAGAAAGGATCATTACGGACAATGGTACCAATCTTAATAACAAGATGATCACTGAGCTCTGCGAGCAATTCAAGATACAGCACCACAACTCTTCTCCTTACCGGCCGAAGATGAATGGGGCTGTAGAAGCAGCGAATAAGAATATCAAGAAGATTGTGCAGAAGATGACAGTGACTTACAAAGATTAGCACGAGATGTTACCGTTTGCTCTCCATGGGTACCGCACCTCAACAAGGACTTCAACTGGGGCAACACCCTTCTCCTTGGTCTACGGCATGGAGGCAGTATTGCCGATCGAAGTGCAGATACCCTCTCTCCGGATAATGAAGGATGCAGATCTGAGCGAAGATGATTGGATCCAGACACGACTTGATCAGTTAAATCTAATCGACGAAAAGAGACTCGCTGCTATTTGTCATGGTCAAACGTATCAAAAGTGGATGATCAGGGCATTTAACAAGAAAGTCAGACCACAAGAGTATCAAGTTGGGGATCTGGTAATCAAACGCATCATCCTTCCTCAGAGTGATCCCAGGGGCAAATGGACCCCTACGTACGAAGGGCCATTTGTGGTTAAACATGTGTTCTCAGGAGGAGCCATGATTCTGACCACCATGGATGGTGACGACCTTCCTCACCCCGCCAATGCAGACATAGTAAAAAGATACTACGCATGATAAAAGACCCGCTAGGTTGACATACCTAGGCAGAAATTAGGGCTTCCCGGCGAACCAAAAGGGTTCGGGCAAAATGAGGGATGAAATGAAAAAAATCTGTACACCCGGCAAGTCGAAAACCTGAAAAGGCGGCTTGGGCAAAAATGGGTATCCCAGTGGACTGAAAAACCGAAAGGGCGATCCAGGCAAAAGTTAGGGATTAAAGCGTAATACTATGTCTCATTGGATCACTTTGCATCCAGAATCCGGTATCAACATCAAGTTCAAACGGCATCGATCAATCAGCTTCATCGTCAACTGAGCAGCAAAGTGATGAGACGCTCGAAGATATAAAGGCGATAGCAGAGTTGGAACCCAGTGGGATTACTCTTTTCACATAGCTGTTTTGTTTTCCTTCTTCACAAAATTGTATAAACTCTGTTGTTCGGCGACGTTCTCTTACTAGGACGTCAGCCTCCTGCACATAAACGCCTATTTACAGGCAATTCAAAAAATCAATACAAAATCACTTTTCAAATCAATTGCCAATTGTTTTTCCTTTTTCTGTTTTGTTTTGCGAAGAACGTCCAATGTTCAAATTGTGATATATGCATTTGACACTAATTGATAACTCATAAATATTTGCATACGAAACAAAGGATTAATTACAGGTAACATTAAAAACAGGGGCAATAATGAGTTGTCTAAGCGATCCAATTGCTATGTCCACCAAGGTACCAAGGTAAATTTGGCTGAAGAATACAACCAAGATACCTCAATACCCAAGAGAGTGAGCCAGCAAGTCAACATACTCTCCCCAAGCAGAATTAGTCCACAGGAAGCCTTAAGGAAGTTGGGTATCCCCTGTAAATCTCAACATTCCTCAGCATAATATACAAATATTCTTAACAAGCATCCCCGGCAGTCTTGATCTAAGATTGTTCCCAGGAGGTATACCAGACATTAAGTGGAGCCACTTCCCCAGAATATCTCAAAAATCTCCCCAGGAAGCCCAGTCTGAAGATTTCCCCAGGAGAGTTCAATCCATCTCCCCAGCAGGAAGCTTATCCCCAGTAGATTCTGGAAGCTTGTCACCCGCAGAACACGAACGCTCCCCCGGCTTTATTTAGAAGGTTATTTCCTCACCAGGATATAACTGGGTTATCCTCAGCCAATTGCCATGGAAAGATCGTCCCCGATGAAGTCTTCCTATCCCCAGCGGAGCTCATCAAAACTTCCATCGTAACATATCAATGGTATCCCCAGCGGAGTTATCATCAACCTCAGCGAAGTACCTCTCTTTCCCCACAGAGTTACCTCCCCGCAGAGTAATCTATTCGCCAAGTTTATTCCCCAACGGAGTCATTTTCTCCTACCGGTATTCTTGCAACCATCATCCCCAGCGGAAACAAAACTCTATTCTTCAAACATCAGACCAGGATTTAACTTCCCGGCATTCGTCAAGGATTTACTTTCCTAGACGAAAATACATTCATGAACAACACATTTTCATACATTACAGTATGCATATACGCATCATGAACATACAATCTCATTTATTCTGAGAACATCTCGCATGTCATACATCATGACATTACGCACAACTAACGTTTTGTCTTTTCAGGACAAAGGTTAATACAAAGATAATTACTATCAACTGTCGCAACTAAAGATCCGATTCCTGTATCTTGCCAGGGTGTATCTGTTGACGACTATATTCCAGACTCGACTCCTGTATCTTGCCAGGGCACGTCTGAAGGGTCCGAAGATCCGATTCCTGTATCTCGTCAGGGTGTATCTGTTGACGACCAACATTACCAGACTCGATTCTTGTATCTTGCCAGGGCACGTCTGAAGGGTTCGAAGATCCGATTCCTGTATCTCGCCAGGGTGTATCTGTTGACGACCAACATTACCAGACTCGATTCCTGTATCTTGCCAGGGCACGTCTGAAGGGTTCGAAGATCCGATTCCTGTATCTCGCCAGGGTGTATCTGTTGACGACCAACATTACCAGACTCGATTCCTATATCTTTCCAGGGCACGTCTGAAGGGTTCGAAGATCCGATTCCTGTATCTCGCCAGGGTGTATCTGTTGACGACCAACATTACCAGACTCGATTCCTGTATCTTGCCAGGGCACGTCTGAAGGGTTCGAAGATCCGATTCCTGTATCTCGCCAGGGTGTATCTGTTGACGACCAACATTACCAGACTCGATTCCTGTATCTTGCCAGGGCTCGTCTGAAGGGTTTGAAGATCCGATTCCTGTATCTCGCCAGGGTGTATCTGTTGACGACCAACATTACCAGACTCGATTCCTGTATCTTTCCAGGGCACGTCTGAAGGGTTCGAAGATCCGATTCCTGTATCTCGCCAGGGTGTATCTGTTGACGACCAACATTACCAGACTCAATTCCTGTATCTTGCCAGGGCACGTCTGAAGAGTTTGAGGATCCGATTCCTGTATCTTGCCAGGGTGTATTTGTTGACGACTAACATTCCTGTATATTGCCAGGGCACGTCTGAAGAGTTCGAAGATCCGATTCCTGTATCTTGCCAGGGTGTATCTGTTGACAATTGTATTCTCCGGACTCGATTCCTGTATCTTGCCAGGGCACGTCTGAAGAATTTGAAGATTCGATTCCTGTATCCAGCCAGGGCACATCTACATAAAGGGTTTGAAGATCAACTCTTGTAACAGGCCAGGTAATTATTTTTCTTTCTCAGGTACGCAAGTTCTCGCTAAGGAATCTCTTACGCGATCGACAACCTCCCGATGGCATCTATAAGCCCATCTCTCCACTTACCAACAGTCTCCAAATGGCATCAATAAGCCCATTCCCGACAAGGTGCTGTCATACTTCCAGATGGCATCTATAAGCCCATCCTCCTATCCATCAGTCTCCAAATGGCATCTGTAAGCCCATTCCCACCATCATGCTGCTGACATTCTACTATGTGAGTGCAAATTTCTGGGCACTCTAGTGTTCAATCATCTTCCACCTTCGGATTACGAAAGGCACGTCAGCCAATCTACACCCTCAGGTTTAAGAAGATTGAACAGGGGCATATGTTGTACCCCAAAATTTTCCCTCCCATATTCTTCAAGGTTTGCTAAGATCATGCTTCAAAATCTCCCAAGGGTTGTACAGTCCAATTGCCTCCTAACAGTCAAAAATTAGGGCTTTGGTTCTGGCAAAGAAATTGAAGTTTCCAAGGGTCCAATCAAGTCTCACATGCCTATAAACATTGTCAAGCATCCACATGCCAAATTTCAAGACTCACAACATCAAGTCCAAGAAATGCTCTCACAAAAAGTTATCAATCTCAACATTATAGGTCATTTTCAAAAGTCAACAAAAAGGCACTTCAAGTCAAAGACCATAACTTGAGATTGGTAAATCAAAATGACATGGGACCAAAGACATTGGTTAGAGGACTTCAATACCTTTCCAAAATGTCCAAGAACATGATCAAAGCTTAAAAATTGAGCAATATATGCCTTGTGGAAGTTGGGAAAATTTTGGGAATTTTGAAAAGTCAACTTTGCATAAAAAGCCTCAAAATTGCTAATGAGCCTCAATTTCTTCCATGAATCATTACCCAAAGGCTATGCACGACCCATTAAGCTAAAAGGGAGTTATTTTCTTATTTTTAATTAATTAATTGAATTTTTAATCTTATTAATTCATTTAATTAAAATTAATTATGAGAAAAATACTAAATCATGTTTTGTAAATCTTTTTATGCAGCAAATTCTTCCATTATGAATCAAATATTTCGTGCATCATTCAAAAAAGAAAGATTCTACACAATTGGCAAGTTTCCATGGCAAAAAGATTTGAAAAAAAATGTAACAAAATTAAATATTTGAATCATGAATGCATGGATTATGGGCTGGTTTTCTTAACCTAATTCACTCACTTACTTATGCACAATTGAAACCTAAGGCATTGGACGAAAAAAGCTGCGCTCAAAACCAAAGAACAAAATTTCATTTTTTCACAAAAAAAGTTGAAACTGTTTTCATACCTAGAGCACGATTCAAGGCTTGAAAATCATTCCAAAACATTGCCAGGGCATCCAGGAAACTATTACAATCAAAACCAGCCCTCCATACTCAAGGAATTGGTAGAACAAAGTCTCACTTTTCCCAAAAAATTTCATAATCGTGTTTGAACTTTCATGCATTATTCATGTCTTTTAACTGTTGATTTATACTAATATGAATGTGCTGAAGCTAATGGTGCCCTTTGATTGAATTAATACTGCCTGTACAAGAATTCACCATGAACGTATTTTAGGGTTTCAGGAGCTTTGAATTAGGGGTTCCTTCATAAGGAAAAATTAGCCCTTCAAACTGGTACCAATGAATTCGTGATATCCAAACGAAGCTAACTCACCCCTCGCGCCCTTTTTATGTTTGCCTATATCCTATTCGCTATTTTTTCAGGTTGAGTTTAGTGGGGGTTTAAAACCCCCGCTATTTGCTTATATTTACAGGAAAAAGAGGAAGACGAAGATGGCGTGTCTGAGCATGATTGGAGGGTTTGAATGTTAGCGCGTTTTTGTTTTGGTTCAGTGTAATATTGTTTTTTCATATATGTTATTAATGCTCCATTTAATTGACAAAGAGACTCAATGACTCAGTTGGTTGGTGTGTTGTCCTACAGGCATTGGGACCTGGGTTCGATTCCCAGGTCCCCTTATATATTTCATAATTTTTCCATTAACATGCTTCCATGCAGCGTTCGTTCAAAAGACCACCATATGTCCCAACGCTCAGGCCTGCCAAGTGTCCAGGAGCTTCAATCTGATGGCCAGAATGGGAAGATCATCATGCACGCTAGTCAACCCTTCCACACATAATTCCTGAAAGTCAAAAAAAGGCTTTATTCTTGGGCCAGATTTCTCACAATTAACCTCCAAAAGGGTCAGACACCCCCCATGATTTGCTCAATTTTTAGTTTTTATTTCTTTTTCCTTTTTATTCTTTTAATTATTTTTAATTATTTTCTTTAAATTCCATAAATTAATTTTCACAGTAATAAACATAAAAAATCAAAAAAAAATGTTTTATTGTTATTAACATTAATTTCCCCATTATTTGTAAATAAATTTTAAACAATTAATTAGATTAATTTAGGTTTCAAAACTTTAATATTTTCCTTAAATAACTAAAATATGTAGAAATTAGGTTTTTAGCATTTTTTTACCCTTTTTCTTAATAAATAATTTCTTCTTCTTCTTATTATTATTATTAATTATTAATTATTTTGTAAATACCCATGTAATTAATTAACTAGTGTAAATTAGGTTAAAACTTGAATATTTTTCTTTAACAATCAAAAATAATTTAGAACTAGGGTTTCATTTAACTTCTAATTTTTAATTAATTTTCTTTATTCTCATTAAAAACCAAAAAATATAAAAAAACAATTTCTTTTCTTAATTTAATAATTAATTAACCTTTAATTTCAATTTAATCTTTAAAGGGTCCACCGCCCTCGGACATTCGATTCTAATTTCTTTTCGCGCGTTTGTTCTTATTTTTCGTTTTAAATATTATGTAATTGCTCAAGCCTTGTAATAGTAATTAGGAATTTATTTATTTTCCGCATTTTTATTCAAAAACGGGTCTTTGTTAATTTGGCGATGTATAGACCCGCGCCTTGTAATAGCGTAGGATTTTACTTTCCGCACTTTAATGTCCGCACTTTTAAATTCTAAACTTCGCATGAAAGAATGAATGGCCTAAATTAAAAACAATGCGTAGCTCACCAAAGGCATGATAAAAGATAAATATTAACTGAAAACAATACACAAATTCACACACCACTCTTAGGGTACGCCTCACTGTTGCCTTGCCCCTCGAAACGTGGTCGTCGAGTATAGGACGTTTTGGTAAGTCCTTATGTCCATGACCCATGGCATAAGGGTAGCTTCTAAGGTGTCCTACTGTTGCTCTGGTGACCACACTGTCCCTAAAAACGAATTGACCCGAACACCTCCAACGGTGGTGCTACCTACCTCTCAATGGTGGGATGGCACTACCTTAAGGACATTTACACAGCCTAATTCCTTAGGGTAGGTAGATGACTCATAGATACTTGCTCTAAAAAAACAAATTAAAACTTTTTTCACACCGACACTTTTCAAAAAGCTTTCAAAACAATTTTTCAAACACTCTTGAGGACTGATACAAGAGTCGATCTGAAACTTTAAACGAAATTTTTTCAAACCCACTCACACTTTGAAAAGCAAAAAAACATTTTGAAAACACAAATGAGCAAGTATCTAAGAGCCCGTGGATAACCACGGATAGAAAGGGTGCTAACACCTTCCCTTTCTATAAATCTACCTCCCGAACCGAGAAACTATCTCATAAGGAATTTTGCTGTGCTTTTATCCTGTCCATGTTGGAGAAAATAAAAGACGGTGGCGACTCTTGCTTCCGCGACATTTCATGAACCAGCGTTAAACAGTCAGTTCCAGATCCACCGATCACACCTGGGATGACGTTGAAGAGTAGAGTTCTTCGCTTCCGCTGGGGATGATGGTTGCAAAAATGAACCGGTTGGAGAAGATGACTCCATTGGGGAATGAACTTGTTGGAGAAATTACTCCGCGGGGAATAAAATAGGTGAAGAGATTACTCTGCGGGGTATTACTCCGTGGGAAGAAGATACTTCATCGAGGTTTTGAGGAGAGCTCTGCTGGGGATTCCACTGATGAGTTATGTTGGGGAATTTGATGAACTCCGCTGGGGGTAGGAAGAACTTCGCCGAGGCCGAACTTTCCGTGGTAATTAGCTGAGGATAACCCAGTTATAAGCTCTAGTGAGGAATAACTTTTGAATAAAGTCGGGGATATGTGTTCGTACTCTGCAGGGGATAAGCTTCCAGAATCTACTGGGGATAAGCTTTCAGACCTGCTGGGGATACTTTGGACTGTACTGGGGGAGTGGCTCCACTAGGGTGTCTTGTATTCCACCGGGGAACAATCTTAAGACTGCCGGGGATGCTTGCTGAGGAATGTTTATACTCCGCTGGGGAATATTGAGATCTTCTGGGGATACCCAACTTCCTTAAGGCCAACAGTAGACTAACTCTGCTTGGGGCGAGTATGGCTGACTTGCTAGGGGAATATTGTGCCTTTTCAGGGCTGATAGGAAACCAACTCTACTTGGGGAAAGTATTGCTGAATCTTGCCTTACTCTGTGGGGAGTTGAGGTGACTTGGTTACATTCTTCAGCCGAACTTACCTTGGTATCTTGGTGAATAGAGCAACTAAATCGCTTAGACAATTCTGAATTGTCCCTGTTTTTGATGTCATCTGTAATTAGTCCTTTGTTTTGCATGCAAATATTTATGATTAGCAATTAATGTCAAATGCATATATCAAAAATGAACATTGGACATTCTTCGCAAAACAAAACAGAAAAAGGAAAAACAATGGATAATTTGTTTGAAAAATTGAAGTTGTATTGATTTTGAAATTTGCCTGTAAATAGGCGTTTTATGTACAGGAGGCTGACGTCCTAGTAAGGGAACGACGCCGAGCAAAATAGAGTTTATACAATCTGAGAAGGAAACAAAACAGCTATGTGGAAAATAATCCCCCTGGGTTCCAACTCTGCTATCGCCTTTATGTCTTCAAGCGTCTCATCGTTTTGCTGCTTAGTTGAAGATGAAGCTGATTGATCGTGTCGTCTGAGCCCGAAAGTTGATGCCGAATTCTGGATGCAAGGTGATCCAATGAGACATAGTATTATGCTTTATCCCTAACTTTTGCCTGGACCGCCCTTTCGGGTTTTCAGTCCACCGGGATACCCATTTTTGCCTAAGCCGCCTTTTCAGGTTTTCGACTTGCCGGGTGTACAGATTTTTTTTATTTCATCCCTTATTTTTTCCCGAACCCTTTTGGTTCACCGGGAAGCCCTTATTTTTGCCTAGGTGTGTCAACCTAGCGGGTCTTTAATTCATGCGTAGTATCTTTTTACTATGTCCGCATTGGCGGGGTGAGGAAGGTCGTCACCATCCATGGTGGTTAGGATCATAGCTCCTCCCGAGAAGATGTGCTTAACCACAAATGGCCCTTCGTACGTAGGGGTCCATTTTCCCCTGGGATCACTTTGAGGAAGAATGATGCGCTTGATTACCAAATCTCCGACTTGATACTCTTGTCGTCTGACCTTTTTGTTAAATGCCCTGATCATCCGTTCTTGGTACGTTTGACCATGACAAATAGCAGTGAGTCTCTTTTCGTCAATTAGGTTTAATTAATCAAGTCGAGTCTGGATCCAGTCATCTTCGCTCAAACCTGCATCCTTCATTATCCGGAGAGAGGGTATCTGGACTTCAATAGGCAAGACTGCCTCCATGCCATAGACCAAGGAAAAGGGAGTCGCCCCTGTTGACGTCCGTGCTGAGGTACGGTACCCGTGAAGAGCAAACGGTAACATCTCGTGCCAATCCTTATAGGTCACTGTCATCTTCTGCACAATCTTCTTGATATTCTTATTCGCTGCTTCTATAGCCCCATTCATCTTCGGTCGATAGGGAGAAGAGTTGTGGTGCTGTATCTTGAATTGCTCGCAGAGCTCAGTGATCATCTTATTATTCAGATTGGTACCATTATCCGTAATGATCATCTCAGGTATACCGTATCGACAAATCAAGTTGTGCCGAATGAACCGTGCCACGACGCTCCTGGTTACGGTGGCGTAGGAAGCTGCTTCAACCCACTTCGTGAAGTAATCAATCGCTACTAGGATGAAGCGATGCCCGTTGGAGGCTGTAGGTCTGATTTCTCCGATCATATTGATGCGCCACATTGCAAAAGGCCAAGGTGTTGTCAAGACATTCAGAGGAACCGGAGGAATGTTCACCTTATCAGCATAGATCTGGCATTTGTGACAAGTTCGAGAATGCTGATAACAGTCGGCTTCCATTGTGGACCAGAAATATCCTGCCCGAAGGATTTTCTTTGCCATGGTATGTCCACTGGAATGTGTTCCGAAGGTACCTTCATGTAGCTCTGCCATGATCTTTTTTGCTTCAGTCTTATCCACGCAACGCAGTAAGGTTGAATCATGGTTCCGCTTGTACAGAATGTCGTTACTGAGGAAGAAATTTGCCACAAACCTTCTCAGGAACTTCTTGTCATTAACAGATGCGCCTTCGGGGTATTCTTGAGCTTCAAGGTATCTCTTCACCTCATGATACCAGGGTTTTTCTGTTACCTCTTCGGTCTCGAGATCGCAGCAATATGCAGGTTCGTCCAACTTCCAGATAATGATCCGGGGAGCCTCATTGTCCCATTTGACTTTGAACATGGAAGACATCGTAGCTAGTGCGTCCGCTAACTAATTCTCCTCTCTTGGGAAGTGTTCAAAAGTTATCTCCTCGAAGTGGGGAAGCAAAGTCAGCACATACTCCTTGTAAGGAATAAGGTTTGGGTGTTTCGTATCCCACTCGCCTTTGATCTGATTGATCACGAGAGTGGAATATCCGAAAACACTCAGAAACTTGATCCTTAAGTCAATTGCAGCTTGAAGACCCATGATACATGCCTCATACTCTGCCATGTTGTTGGTGCAGTTGAAACATAGTCGGGCGGTGAGTGGAGTATGAGTGCCTTTGGGGGATATGATCACAGCGCCGATACCATTACCCAAAGCGTTCGAGAATCCGTCAAAGTGCATAGACCATCGGGATCCTTCCTCAGGTCCTTCATCCGGTCCGGGTACTTCACAATTAGTTACTACCATGATATCCTCGTCTGGAAATTCAAAGTTCATCGACTGGTAATCATCCACTGCCTGGTGCGCCAAATGGTCTGCCAATACACTTCCCTTGATTGCTTTTTGAGTCGTGTACTGGATGTCATATTCCGTCAAGATCATTTGCCATCTTGCTATTCTTCCAGACAGAGCAGGCTTTTAGAATATGTACTTGATTGGATCCATTTTTGAAATCAACAGAGTAGTGTGAGTCAACATATACTGTCTCAGCCGGCGAGCAACCCATACCAGAGTGCAACAAGTTTTCTCGAGCAGTGAGTACCGAGTCTCACAGTCGGTAAACTTTTTGCTCAGGTAATAAATGACGTGTTCTTTTCGGCCAGACTCGTCATGCTGCCCCAACACACACCCCATTGAGTTGTCAAGTACTGTCAAGTATAAGATTAGAGGTCTCCCTTCAACCGGTGGCATAAGGATGGGTGGTTCTTGGAGATACTCTTTGATCTTTTCGAAAGAGGCCTGACATTCATCATTCCAACGTACTACTTGATCTTTCTTCAGCAGCTTGAAGATTGGTTCACAGGTAGCAGTTATATATGAGATGAATCGGGCAATGTAGTTCAGCCGTCCTAGAAAGCCTCTGAATTCTTTCTCTGTCTTGGGAGTCGGCATCTCTTGTATGGCTTTCACCTTGGCAGGATCCACTTGAATACCTTTGTCGCTTACGATGAAGCCTAACAATTTTCCAGATCTCACCCCAAAGGTGCACTTGTTCGGGTTCAACCTCAGCTTGTACAACTTCAGACGGTCAAACAGCTTTCGTAGATGGTCAAGGTGTTCCTCCTCAGTTTGGGACCTTGCAATCATATCGTCGATGTATACTTCTATTTCGTGATGGATCATGTCATGAAATAAAGCAACCATGGCACGCTGGTAGGTTGCCCCAGCATTTTTCAACCCAAAAGGCATGACCTTGTAGCAAAAGGTGCCCCACTGAGTGACAAAAGTGGTCTTCTCCATGTCTTCAGGAGCCATCTTGATTTGATTATAACCGGAGAAGCCGTCCATGAAGGAGAATACTTTATGCTGAGCAGTGTTGTCAACCAGGACGTCGATATGAAGCAGAGGGAAATCATCCTTAGGGCTTGCCTTGTTCAAATCCCTGTAATCAACACACATTCAGACCTTACCATCTTTCTTCGGCACTGGAACCACGTTGGCAAGCCACTGAGGGTAGGAAGTTACAGCTAGAAACCCGGCATCAAATTGTTTCATAACCTCAGCTTTGATTTTCTCGGACATCTCTGGACGCATACGGCGGACCTTCTGTTTTACCGGAGGGCAGTCTTCCTTGGTAGGCAGGTGATGAACCACAATGTCGGTATCCAACCCGGGCATGTCTTCGTAAGACCAGGCAAAGATTTCCACATAGTCATGTAGCATCTGAATCAACCGTTGCTTCACACTGAACTCTAGATTGGCACCAATCTTGACTTCCTTTCTGTCTGTCTCAGTACCCAGATTTACCGTTTCCACTGACTCTTCATGTGGCTGAATGGCCCTCTCTTCCTGGAGTAGTAGTCTCGCAAGTTCACCAGGCACTTCGCAATCATCTTCACCTTCGTCTTCGGCTAAGTTGATCGGATTTTCGAAGTCATAACTGGCAGTAGCAGAGTCGTTACCAATGAGATCCAGAGTGGATTGGAACCTGTATAAGTGAGTGTGTGTAAATATAGCTGTTTTGCAATATATAATAAAGAAAGAAAAGGAGCACAAGATTCTGAAATGCAACAAACTTCCAATGTTTTGATTAATGATATATGAAAATGTCATACAAAAGCCCTCACAAATGGAGCCACGGTGCCCCGGGTAGGACACCGAGCCATAAAAGTTTCAACACATTGTTTGTTACAAATTGAAAACAAAAGAGTTCATTACTGAGTGAAAAAAGTAATAGGTGTGAAGTCTTTGGCATTCCAGTTGCTTGGTCCACTGTCGGTTGTTGGGTAGATCCAACTGTCGAATTCAGATTCCTCCACTTCGTCTTTAATAGCATTCACTCCCGGGTTGGTGATGAACACAGGAGGTCTTCCAATCCTTGCCTTACGAACAGCCTTCTGAGCCTCTGCAGTGAAACCCAAGCCAAACTTGTCGGTCTTTGGAGTAAAGTCAGGAAGTCGGCCCCAGTTTGCACACTCACCTTTCTCAATCACAGCCCGGGCATCCTTCAAGGAAGCCATCTTCAAAGGAGGGTCTTCAATCACAGTTTCAGCTAACGCCGATGTCTGAGGCACCTCTTCAAAGTGCTGGAATGGAGTCTCAATGAATTCACCATCCATTTCTATGTACCGGAACGAGTTTAGGTGGCTGACCATATATTCCTCTTCCCCCTGAACTGTAACAATCTTCCCTCTAACCGGGTACTTCAGCTTCTGATGTAGTTTGGAGGTTACAGCTCCAGCCTTGTGGGTCCATGGACGACCCAGCAAACAAGAGTAGGATGGACGGATGTCCATCACATAGAATGTCGAATAAAAAACTTGAGAACCAACCCTGATTGGAATGTCAACTTCACCATGTACCATCCTTTTTGAACCGTCAAAGGCTCGAACAACAATGTTACTGGGCTTGAGCTCCAGACCCTCACAATCCAATATGTCTAGGGCCTTCTCGGGAAATACATTCAAAGAAGAACCGGTGTCTACCAACACATGGGCAAGAGTAGTGCCCCTGCATTCTATGGAGACATGCAGGGCGTCATTATGGTTCTTTCCTTTGGCGGTCAGATCGGCGTCAGAGAAGCCCAAACCATTATCGGCAGTCAAGTTGGCCACACAATCGGTAAATTGATCAGCAGATGTTTCTTGCGGCACACGGGCCATCTTCAGGAAGGAGATCAGGGCCTTGGCATGGGCCTCTGAACATAACAACAGTGAAAGCATAGAAATTTTTGATGGGGTGTGCCCCAGTTGCTCAACTACGTTGAAATCACTTTTCTTGATAATCTTGAGGATCTCTTCCATCTCTTGCTGGGAGGCTTCAACAGTGGTTGTCTTCGGCGCCTCCGTCAGGGCAGGCAAATCAGCAGCAATCCCTTTGCCCCAAGCGTCAGATGACTCGGCAGTAGGGGTAGAAACAGGAACTTGATTAGGAAGTGGAGCATGCACACTTGCAGGTGTGATGATAAGAGGTTTCTGAATAGTTGGTGGCGTAATATCTGGTGAGAACAGCCTACCACTGCGAGTAATTTTGGCAGGCCCAGTGATATTGCTGACACCGGTACTTGTATCAAACTCTTGTTTTACTCCAAGAATATAAACGTCTGCCCCATAGTGCCACGGGACAGCTTTGTCGGATGTATAAGGGAGGGGCCCTGGAACAGTAATGATGATAGGAGAAATCTTCTGAGTGGACATGATTTTGACAGGCTTCTTTGAGGGAGCCTTAGGAGGTTTGTTGAAAATGGTGACAATAGAAATTTCTTCAGCAGGAACGGCAATTTTCTCAAACAAGATTTCTTTGCTATCCATCAGGCTTTGGATACCTGATTTCAGCAAAGGACAACCAACAGGTGAAATAGCACATAGAAGGCAACCTTTACCACAACCCAGAAATAAACCGGCTAGCAACAGGTTCCTTTTGACGGTCAACAACGGAGTAACAATCTCTTCCACGGAGGCCACATACCGATCTTCTTCTACAGCATTCACTCCATGCTGGGGCATGGGAGCAGTCACAACATTGGGTCTTTCGGGCGCCTCAAACTGTATTTCTTTAGCATCAATAGGGTCTTGAACCTTATTCCTCAAGGCCCAGCAATCGTCCGTAGTATGCCCCGGGCTATCAGAGTGATAAGCGCAACGGGCGTTGGGGTTGTACTTTGGAGAAGTTGTGTTCACCACCTTCGGAGCTTCTTTGATAGTTACTAGATTGGTTGACAGTAGTTGCGACAAAATCTGAGACAGGGTCATGCTGAGCCGAGTGTACTGCCTTTTGGGTCTCTCACCCCTTGGTTGGTTAAACTGCTGAGGAGCAGCAGCAAGCTTTGAAATTACCAATGCATTGACAGCTTGGCGGCATTCCGGTTTAACTTGTCTTCTGGGACCATAAACAGCACTGGCTTCCTTCTTGAAGGGTTTCTTTTCAGTACTCTCAGAGGCACCTTTCTGTATCTTCCCCGACTTGATACCAGCTTCTATTCTCTCACCAGTCAAGATCAAATATGTGAACCCAACAGAGGAATTCCCAATCAGATGGTTGAAGAATGGACCGGAAAGGGTCCCCAGGAACATGTCAACAAGTTCACGGTCAGTCAGCGGTGGCTGCACCCTGCCAGCCAAGTCTCTCCACTTTTGCGCATACTCCTTGAATCCTTCGCCCGTCCCCAGTGACATACCCTGAAGTTGGGTACGCGTGGGAGCAAGGTCAGAATTGTACTGATATTGCTTGTAAAAAGCAGTAGCCAAGTCCTCCCAGTTTCGGATACTGGCTCTATCCAACTGATAGAACCACTCGAGTTGAGCCCCTGAAAGGCTATCCTGAAAGAAATGGATCCAAAGGTTCTTGTCTACAGTGTAAGGTTGGATCTTCCTTACATATGATCTGAGATGCATCTTCGGGCAGGATAGCCCGTCATATCTTGCAAAAGCTGGCACTTTGAACTTCGGGGGGATCACAATTCCAGCAACTAATCCCAAATCTTCGAAATCTAAGCCGGGAACTCTCTGTAGCTCCATAGCTGCCAACTTGTCTTCCAAGCCTTTATACTTATCATCGGCGGGCGGGTATTGTTGATCAGAGTAGTCTTCGTCTTCTTCAGCCTCCTCTTCTTCAACCTCGGATTCGGAAGGTACCGCAGCCGCATTCCCTTTACTGGTTCCCTCCTCAGAAGTAGGGGGAAATTCAAGCACTCTTCTGGCTTCACCCTCAAACCTTCTTCCTAGGGTAGCCACCCCAATTCTCTTCTTCTTCTTTTTCACTTGCTCTTTGTTCCCCAGCAGGGCCTTTAGATCCTCCTGACCCTTAGCCAAGGTCATCAGGAGTTGTTGAAACTGTGAGTTCTGAGACTGCAAGTCCTTGACCGTCTGTTCGAGATCCATCTTACTGAAATAAACAGCAGAAAGATAAGGAAACCTGGTGTGGAGACCTGCTTATGCACATGATGAATGGTATGCTTATGTATGCAATGCATTCAAGTATTTATAAAGTTCAAAATTGTTGCAAACAAAAAGAACGCACGTCATATTAATAAGAATAAATTTGTCAGTACATAAATGCCCCATGGGCCAAATATTACAAAAAAACTTCTCAAGGTAAAAAGACGTTGCGCATCCTCTTTGGTGTGATGTAGGTGTTAAGGGTCTCTTCCTTATGGAGTCAGCGGGTAAGCTCCAAAACCTTCTTCCCACTGGCGTAGAAGCTGGCTTCAAAAGTGTTATGTTCCTCCTTGAGTTGGATCCAACTCTTCTGCATCTCCTCCCACGATGTAGGCATGTCAGGATATAGGATGGTGTAGGGAACCTCTCCTTCCTTAAAGGGATCTTTAATCACAGGGAGAACATGAGGGTAAGGCATCATCAGACTTTGGGCTCGGGTTCGTACCCACTTGAGATAAGGCTCAAGAGGGATGGAGTTCCTGTGCCCCAGGGTCTTGCTGTCTACCTTGTTAGGCATCCTCCAAGCTCTGATGAATCTTTGGCGAAGTCCTTGCGCATTGTTGTCGAAGTCAAAAACTAAGTCAGGAATCAACATGTCGTGAGGGCCATCCCTCCGTGCATATCCAAATTGTCTCAAAGCTAGACAAGGGTTGTAGGTAATGCCTCCTCTAATGCCAATCAATGGAACATTAGGGAACTCTCCACAACGATCGACGATGATGACATTTTCTCTGGACCGAGAACATCAATGTACATTGGAGTGAGTAAGGGTCATCAACCGTTGTGACCACCTTAGGCCTTGGTCATTTTTCAAGATAGATTGTGGAAGGTGCGAAATAAACCACCTTGCAAGGAGAGGAGTACAGCACATGAGAACACCCCTCTTTCTCATTGTTCGTGTGTACAATGAGTGAAGAATGTCCCCAAGCAATGTTGGTATTGGATTTCTGGATAGGAAGATTTTTACGGCGTTGACATCTACAAGCTGGTCAGGATTTGGGAACAGGACCAACCCATAAATGAGGAGTGCCACAATTTCTTCAAAGGCTTGTAGGTCCAATGAATTCCAACACTCTTGTGCCTTCTCAAACAAGAATTTTTCCAAGAAGCCTTTGACACCGCTTCTAGTTTCCCAATGCCCCTTGATGTCAGATGGCTGTAGGTGTAGTGCTTGAGCAACATCTTCAGGCTTTGGTTCCTTTTCCGTACCGTTGAAAGGTAGTTGATTAAGAATAAGAATTCTCAGGAGTTGAAAAAATTCCTCCAAAGTGGGCACCAATTGGTAGTCGGGGAAAGTGAAACAGTGGTGAAGGGGGTCAAAGAACTGGAACAACACCTTTACCATGTCCTCTTCAATGCTGGTGCTGACTAGGCTGAGCAGTCTACCATGTCTTTCATTGAAGGGAGAGCTTTCTGGAATTCTGGAGGTGAGCTCCTTGAGTTGAGGAGGGATTCTCACAAGGTTGACTTGGATAGTTTTCCTGCGAGGAATTTCCATGACCTACAAAACAAGAACAAAGATGAAGATCTAAACCCTTGAAATGGTTAGTGTATGCATATGATGCTTTATGATGTTCATGATGCATGCACAAACATATATACAAGCAAATCACACAAAACCCTAGTTTCAGGCTTGCATGGGGTTTCATAGGTAAGTACCCTCTTGAGTGTAGTTGGCTTAAAAACCTGCCCTATAAATAGTAACCGGGTTCTAAGGAGCTCAATATCACTGGATTGTTTTCATTATTCATTGTTTTGGTTTAGCCACTTAACTAGCGACCAAAATATTCCAAGAAAACAAACCTCAATGAGTGTAGTATCGAGTATCTACCAACTTCGGACTGCACTAAAGCTGGTCATCTCACTACCCCTAATGAAAGGCCAAGATGGTCAAGTAAGGTTCTAGGTCATTAGTGCTTAGTGACATCACTCAGCGGCCCCGTACTCTCCTTGATTGAACTCAAGGGTTACTGGTACTCACAAATATGTCGCACTAATATAGCTATTGCTTCAACCGTGTAGGTATACCCCGCACAGTTTCCACAATGTATTGCTATATATGAATGTTTCCCCAAATCCGGGTGTAGGATTTCAAGCCCAAACAAGAGAACCAAGATATAAAGCAATCAAAGCAAACAATTAGTCATGCAAGAGGGTGATCTAAGCCCTAAGGTTACTCCACTTTTAAAATTCTCCCCAGCAGAGTCGCCAGTTCTGTGATACGGTGGGAGAACTGACTTGAGGTTTTACGTTTGTTTTCGCAAATGTTTCGGTTGAGCAAGAGTCGCCACCGACTTTTTATTTTATCCTAAGGAAAGGTTAAAAAGCACAGCAAAAACCTTTAATATTTTTTCTTGGGTTCGGGGAGTAGATTATAGAAAGGGAAGGTATTAGCACCCTTTCTATCCATGGTTATCCATGGGCTCTTAGTTACTTGCTTAGATCAACTTGCCTTGATTTTCAATTGTTTAAAATGGTGCTTTGTGTGTGGATTTTGAAAATGTTTTGAAAAGAGGCCAATGTGGTGGCAACCTTTGTAATGATCCATGTTGGGATGTATACAAAGATGTACTTATCTTTTGAAAAATTTTCAATGTTTTTGAAAGTTATTTTGAAAGTGTGTTGTGATGTGTGTTTTGAAAAATAGGCAAGTGTTTTTGTTTTGCAAGTTGGCAAGTAACCAAGAGCTATCTACCCTAAATTTCTCAAAGATCTTTGCTATGTTTTAACCCTTTTAACAATTTTGTTCCACCATTGTATTTGGTGGACAATCTTGTGTTAGGATGTGAACGGGACGGGCGCGGGTCATTGTTTAGACCATGATTGCAATGGTGCTAAGTGTCTTTGGCAATTTTTCTTTAAGGGACTTGATCATTTGTTTAGGCAACTTTTGAAAGCGTCATCGAGGGACTATGATCATTTGAATTGTTTTGTTTTTTGCCAAAGACACCTAACATGCAACATGGCCCATTATTGAAGGCAACAAATGGAGTAACCCTAAGGGGTGCAAGTGTGATTGGTGTTGTCCATTTTCATGCTTTGTTATCTTTGAATTAGGTCAAACTATTTTTGGTTGATTTTTGCATACAAAACCCTAAGTCTATCATGGTATAATTGGAAAGCTTTAAAGTGCGGAAAATAAAGGTCCTAAATTATTACAACACAATTATGGGATGGGGGGTACAAATGTCCAAATGAGGGATATTTAGCAAGAAATTTAAACCTAAACTATTACATCCAAATAGAAATTTTACAAGGTATTTAATTGTACAATAATTAAATAAAATAAATATGCAAGATGCAAAAATGACTTTTATATGTATGTAAAAAGTATTTTTTATGTGTCAAATAAACAAAAATAAAAAAAAGTTAATTTTGGATATTTTTCAAGTTTAGGGTAAAACCCTAATTTTTGCTAAATAAAATGTATTAATTATTTATTATATGCAATAATTATTAATTATGTATAAGAAATAAATAAAAAGAAAGTATATTGTAAAAAAGTGATTTTTCAAGTCAAATATTAATAAAAATAAAAATGTATTATTTTTATGTTTTTAACCTAAATATACTAATAAATATATAAGTATTTATATTATTTATTAAATATATTAAATATGTAAAAAAAAATAAAATATTTAATATTTACAAAAAAAGTATATGTTTATAAAATGTTTTCAAAAGATGAAATAAAATAAAAATCAGAAAATAAAAGTGTTTGTATTATTTTTTTGTATTTTTAAATAAAAGTATATTTATGTTTATTTACATATAAAACTAAATGAAACAAAATAAATATCCAATAAAATGCAAAAAATGTGAGAAAAATATTTTTAATGTTTTTTATGCTTTGATAAAAATAAACAAGTCAGAAACAAAAATCAAAAGTAAAAAATAATAAAAATAAAACACAATGGGCCAAGGGGGTGCATGTGGAAAATGAGGGTGTAAACAGAAAAATAGTCAAGCCCAGCTCAAAAGGGTTATCTTCAACCTCCAGACTGTCTTCCAAACAAAAAAACGCGTGCTTCCTGCTATCTCATGATTCCTGGACTTTCAAGCAAAACTCATAACACCAAAAATGTAGAGCATCATGTCACGAGTTCATACATATAAAAAACTTGATCTAACTCTCAGAAATGAGAGAATTTCTTCTCCCCCAATTTCTGACCTAAGTTTTTGTCAATGTTCTGGTCTTAAATTCTCTCAGCATATGCAATATAAATGGAAAGTGAGGATATGGGTGGCTTCAGGGACATGAGTATTACATTTTTCATTCATAAACCTAAACCTAACTCTTCCTAGATTGAGAGATAGAAGTCCACGAACTTACCTGTTCAGCTTGGATCGTGTATGACAATGGAGGCACCTTCAATGCAATGTGAGGACTTGTATAGCTTGCTTGAGGTCCAGGGATGCTATTCCAATGCTTGGTGTGCTTTGAACCTTGCTATATCAAGCTACAGAAGTCAACCTGCAAGAGAGAAAAGTGAAAATGGAAAATGCTGTTAGGGATGTTACAGTTCGTGTCCAATGCTTGGGATAGATTCAGTGGGTGGTATGGAACATGTTTGAACTCCCTTTGGCCAAAGTGCACGAGTGGAAAGGTTTATAGAAGTCCAACTGCAGAAGGGACTCTGTTTTTTGCAGTGGGATGGTGTTTTGATGAATGATGAGGTTTGGAAGGTGGTTAGCTCATGCCTCAACTTAGGTTTGATGTTTGGAATGTGTTTAACAAGTTTACTTTGGCTTGTCTTGGCAGAAATGTGAGATGTTGTTGGTTATGCAATGTTTCTTCTATCTTAAGCAAAGTTTGGCAAGTTAGTTTACAAGCTTCCCCTAGGCCTCTCAAGTATGCTGCCTCAATCCCTCTTGATCAGTGTGATATCTCCATGAATCTTGTGTCCAAAGATATGCATTGTACCACTTGGATTGCAAATTTGACATAAAGTGCAACTTTACAAAAATGGATAAATTGCTTTTTCCAATTAAGGCTTAATTCTTTGTGTAATGACTATATGAACAAAACAAAGCTAGAACACAATGGATTGGCATTTAATTTTTGAGTGTAAATGAGATTAGAGGCCTGTAATGTAGCTTGCATATGCTGAATTTAAAAATGCACAAGTTATGAACATGGAAATGGCTCATGAACAAAGTGACTTTTGCCCATATTGATAAATTCGATTCTCCCTAACCACAAGGGTATTTGAGAAGTTCTTGGACATTTTGGAAAGCTTGGAATGTTTACTACAATCCATCTTCGTAATGAATTGAAATTCCAAGTGGAAGCATGTGAAAAGTGGCCATGAAGTTAGGCAAAAATCCTGCTTAAAATAGGTCAAATTTTTTCTAAGTTAAGAATGTTTTGCACCCTTGTTCCAAAAATTGTAACTTGAGCTACAAGCTTCTTTTGAGGAAACTTTATGAATCAAAGTTGTAGATTTTGCAAAGAACTACAACTTTCATGTTTTGGGTTTTCCTTGAATCCAAATGTATCTTGGTGAAAAAATGGGACAAAGTTAGAAAAAAATTAGGGATTTTCATAACTTAGAAAAATTCTAAGTTATGAAAATTCTTCATTTCAAACCCTAATTTGTGATTTTTGATTTCTTGATGAAAAAGTTTCATGATTTGACATGTTTTGATGAAAAATAAATCTTGACATTTGATTTTGACCAAAAAGTCAAAGTTTGACTTTTCAGTATACAGTCAAATTTGGCTTAGTTGACTGGAAAATTCATCTGTCAATCTTTTGCATTTGGGATCTCTTGAACTTGTTGAACATGTCAAGACAATTCCATGGGGTCCTTGAGTCCATATGTGAGCTTGGTTTGCCATTGGCTAGGTCAAACAGTCAAAAATTACCTTTGTGCAATCAAAACCCTAAAAATGACCATTTTGCCCTTTTGGTGATCTGATCAAATTTCTTATGGAATTGTGATCCAAGCTTGACCAAATGGTTCACATGAATTCATAATGTTGATGAGGGTCAAAAATCATGAGGTTTGACTGTCAATTGACCATAGTTGACTTTTTCCCCAATACAGTTGATTTCTAGGTCAACTGTCCAATTGACTGAGCAAAGATTGGAATCAAGGCTTGGAACTTGGTATGGGTAAACTTGGGAGTCCAATATGAAGCATGAAAGTCATCTTGGTCATTTTAGGTCAAAACATCTTTGTGCAAACACAAACCCTAATTTGGGTCAACAATGCAAGGAGGAGTCTTGAGCAGAGCAAACGCTAACTTGATCCTGAGCTCCAAGGGTCTTGTGGTGAGAAAATGTTGAGGAAATGGGAGGGCAAATTTTTGGGTACAACAATAACCATTGACACGTACAAAGATAAAATTAACCAAAATAACACACCCGCACATGCGCACTCTTAGGGTACACCTCACTTGGTTGCCTTCGAACGTGGTTATTGAGTATAGGAAGTTTTAGAGGTCGTCCTCTTGTCCAAAGATCATAGTTGCCTCGAAACGGTTGCCTCGGAAAAATGATCTAAGACATTAGGGTTACCGCTAAGGTATCCTAACATTGCTTTAGTGACCACACGTCCCTTAATCGAATTGACCCTTAAAACTCCAACGACGATGCTACCTACTCATCAATAGTGGGATAGCATTGTCTAAAGGACATTAGTACATATTTATTCCTTTTTCGAGTAGGTAGATGGTTCTTAAGTACTTGCTCTCTCAAAACAAAACAAAAACTTTTCGCACTTACACCTTTCAAACAAAAACTTCTTTCAAACCCACAAACACAAAGAAAAGTAAATTTTGAAAACACTTTGAGCGAGTACCTAAGAGCCCGTGGATAACCACGGATAGAAAGGGTGCTAACACCTTCCCTTTCTATAATCTACCCCCCGGACCCGAGAAACATCTCGAAAAAGGAATTTTTCTGTGCTTTTTTCCTTTCCTTGTTGGACAAAATAAAAGACGGTGACGACTCTTGCTTACCGCGACATTTTGCAGAAAAAAACGCAAAACGCAAACCAGCATTCCAAAAAAAAAATAGTCAGATCTCTCCCACCGTATAACACCTAGCTATGGTATTTGGCTTTACAGGTCAGATAAACAAAATTAACTAATGCCAAAAGCTTGGTAATACTATGAAGATCACAAATATATCAATGATTTGTCCAAATGATGCAAGAATAGAGAGTTATGATTTCGAATATAGGGCTAAGTAACGTGATGCTTACAGTGCTTTTGAAGGCCTGAGGACGCGTGCTTTTGATCCGGGAAGGTTGTATGATCACCCAGGAATCAATTGGGATTGGTCTCTGCTTCTGAAAACGCCTCTAAGTATGATTTTGATTTCACACTTTATTAGTGAAATTTGCAACTTTTGTATTTCCTGTTCTTGCAGCCTCCAACTCTATTCACGTTTCTTGTGGCTTGCTTATGTATGGTACAATGTGCTAGGGTAACAAATATGGCCTGAATCCTTCCACATCAATGCATTGAAATTTGATTTGATTCACCATTACTAAACCTTCCAAATTTTCCAAAACTCAATCTTTTTGCACATGGATTGCTTGATACGAATTTGATGGTGTCAATGATGATAATTAAGACCTGAAACAACCAAAAAGATTTTAGGTAATCAAAGTTTGGATTTTATATGATTTAATTTGATTTAAAATGAATAAATTCAATAAAAAATAAAATTAAATAATAAAAATAGAATATGAGCTCATGGCTGAAGCTATGACACGTGGACAATGGTGCAAGCTCAAATCAAGTGGAAAAGAATGGGCCCATTTGACAAAATTTCAAGTTTTGGGGATAGTTAACTTTTGGCAATTTTGCAAAAATGCCCAACTTCAACAATGCATAACTTCTTCAATTTTGAACTTTTGGAGGTGTTCTTGGACTTTTTAGAAATATTGAGATGTCCTCTAACCAACTCTTTTGGTCTCATCTCAGTTTGATATTCCATGCTCAAGTTATAAGCTTTGGCATAAAAGGTGTTTTTGTTGACTTTAAAAAATGACCTATAATGTCCAAATTCATAACTTCTTGTGAATGCATTTCTTAATCTTGGGGTATGAATATAGATTGTAGGAAATTACATCCTATTCAAAATGAGCTTTTTATGGGTCATTTCTCATAAAGTATGAGAAAGTTATGCTTGGTCAAAGTTGAGTTGACTTTTCCTACAAAACCCTAATTTAGCAACTTTGGAATCTTTATGAATTTTGAGAAATCCTTGATGAATCATGATCAACCCTTGATCAAATGATGAAATATCCTTAAAAATGAGAATGTTGACAAAAAATCTTGAAGTTTGACTGTATTTAGGTCACAGTTGACTTTTTCCCTAGCACAATCGATTTTTGGACCCTTTGAGCAATTGACTGAGCAAACTTCCTCTGCAAGGCTTGAAACTTGACATGGATGACCTTGAGAACATATTAGGACATTGGGGAGAACTTGAGGTCATTTGGATTCAAAGATATTGATGCAACACAAAACCCTAATTTGGGATAGACTGCCTTAGGAGATGACTTGTCTGACCCACTCTTGAGCAAACTTGAGCAACTTGGAGATTTTTCTTATAATGTTTTGAGAAATATGAGAGGGAAAATTTTGGGGTACAACAGCAAGTACCTAAGATCCCATGGGAAACCATGGATGGAAAGGGTGCTAACACCTTCCCTTTCTATAATCTACCCCTCGTACTCAGAAACATCTCGAAAAAGGATTTTTTATGTACTTTTTTCCTTTTCCTTTGTTGGATAAAATAAAAGTTGGTGACGACTCTTGCTTACCGCGACATTTTGCAAACACAAACACAAAACGCAAACCAGTATTAAACATTATGGTTCTGCCACCGCACCACAGAACTGGAGACTCTGCTGGGGAGATAATAAGTGGGGTATACCTTAGGATCTAGGTCATCATAATTGCTTCTCTTATTTGTTTTGGTTGCTTTACTTTTAAAGGTTTTTGTTTGGGAGTTACTATAGATCCTAACTCAGATTCGGGGACACCTTTTAGGTAAGTAGCAATAATATGCGAGGGAACTGTACGACGTAGACCGATACGGTTGAAGCAGCAACTACGTTGATGTGGCACATTGGTTGGTATCGGTATCCCTTTTGGAGAAACGAGGAGAATACGGGGCCGCTGTGTGTGTCGTTAAGCATCAACTTACCTTAGAACCTTTAATCGGCCAACTTGGCCATTAGAAAGTAGTGAGATATCCGGCCTCGGTGTAAAGCTGAGAACTGGTTGATACTTGATGCTACACTCATTGAGACCATACTCTCGAGATAGTTCCGGCCGCAAGAAAAGATTGCGTGAGCTGAAACCATGACCGATGGAGGATGGCCAGTGATATTGAGAACCTCTAGAACCCGGTTACTTTTCTAGGACAGGTTGAACCAACTAAACTTCAAGAGGGTACTACCTTAAAACCCATGCAAGCCTAAACCTAAGGCTGTTTGTGTGACTTGTGTGCTTTCAACTTGAACTACTTGCACATTTTTATTATCTGACAACATGAGTTCCTTGCAGGTTTTGTTTACAGTCCTTATCCAATAACTAGGATTTCTTACCGAGTTTACTTGCTTACATCACCTCGCACTTTTGCTTAAACGCATAGCATACACATCATAACATCATACCATAGCATTTGCTTAACCATTTCACGGATCTCAAGGGCCTGTGGTGCAGGTTATGATAAACCAAACGTCTAGCAAGGGGCAATGGGATTTATTTTCCTATAGCCAATGCCGTCTAGAGATCAAAACACAATAACTTGAGTTAGTGGCTATGACCCACTCGATATGGTGAGCTTGACTCTTGAAGAAGGACTCTCAACAACACGAAGTTTCTTCAATCAAGCTGCAATCAAATTCTAACAGTTTCTTGTTTACCCCACGAGATCCTTGAAAACATTGCATACATATCATACATATCATTGTATATGCAGGTTTCAAAGCAGGTCTCTCATGTTCTCGTTGTTTATTTCAGCAATGGCTCTCCAACAAGACAACAGAGATCTCCAAACTCAAGAAGCTCAGTTCAGGGAAATATTCCTAAACCTATCCAAGGGGCAGGAAGAGTTGAAAACACTCCTCGTTGGGAACTTGGTCAGGAAAAGTCCTGAAGACAATAAGGACGAACAATTGGAACAACTGAAAGCTGAGGTAGGTGCAATAAGAACCCAGATGTTGGGGCAGATGGCTCTTATCCAAGGCCTAGCCCGAAGACAAGAAGAGCTGAAAACCATCATCAACCAAATTCATCAAGAAGGATACAACAGTATGAAGCAAACAGTCGAGGTCGGGGACGAATCAACCTCCAAGAAGACAAAAGGTTAGTTTGGTGAAGAGTGGACCTTTACAAGTTGCTACAACATCACGGGTCCAACAACAACTTTGCCAAAAACAACGGGTTAACCAGAGTAAGCCGGATATGCCTAAAAGGTAGTTTACCAAACTTAACATGCCGTTGTCTCAAGCTTTACAACACATGTTGAGGATGAATCTGGTTACGTTGATAGGACCTCATCCGAATCCCAAGACTTCTTCGCCTAACTATAATCCTGATGCAAGGTGTGCATATCACTCCAACAGTCCGGGCATGATACTGACGACTGTTGGAGGTTGAAATACAAAATTCAAGACCTGATTGATGAAGGAGCATTGGAATTCACACAAGACGGTCAGGTTGAGTTCTCCTGCCATCCCTCCAAGGCATACCATATGAAGTGACAAGTTCTCACAAGAAGACTTTTTGTTCATTAGAATTTTCAATTTGTAATTTTCTTTTGATTGTTCGAACATTTAGTCATGTCAAAACTTTATTATTTCATTAATGCATTGCATATGTCTGTTCTGAATCAATCCATTCGTATTCACTATTTCAAAAATGCATTCTTATTTCCTTTTGTGATATTCAACTATCGATTAAAAGCTCTGAGCCTTTAGAGGGAGGATGACGAAAATGATATCGAAATCTCTACAGTATGCTTTGGAACAGACCCTGCTGATGATGTACAAGCGTTGTTTCAAATCCTAAATAGTGGAGTTATAAGGAAGATAATCCCTAGTCAACCCCTTTGAGCCAAAGAAGTAGGAGTTTTTCTTTTCACACAAATTAAAACCCTTAATCACAACCTGGGGCAGGGTAGTTTTCTCAGTTAATCCAGGTGCACAATGAATGGCTTCAAAGACGTCCTTCCAAATCAAAAGACGGTGATGGTTCCACATAATCGTCAAGACATGCAGTCATTATCTCTCGAAATAAAAGCCTATTAAGTCAAAACCTATGAAGGAGACTTAAGAGAAAAATTAGGGCATCGCGCTGACTGTAATCACAAAAGAAACAGTTCAGGAAAAAGACAGGGATAATAAAATAAAAAAGAAAGAGGTCCTACAAACCCTCAACAAAAAAGGAAATGACCGCCTATTCAAAATAATCTGTCAGTACCTGAACCATCACTGGAATATCAGAGCAAAGACTCAAACGGGATCTAAGTGCATAATTAACTGAGTATAGGATCAAAGAACATCATGAAGAACGGGTGGGTACAAATAAATTTTGAGCCTTTATCCTTTGTTTCTTGAACTGTGAACCATGCCACGTTATAACCCTTAAAAGTCCTAGCTGAAGCATGGGTTAGTTCGAAAGCATACAGTTACAAAAGGTATCCTGACTCCTGTAGGACTTGCTGTAAATCCTGAGTTGATATCACATCTTTGCAAAATTCTATTTTTTCTATAAAAAACTGCATTTTCAAAACGTCAAGACAGACATAAGCTTTGCATTCTTAAAATAACATTGTTTGCATATGAGTATTTGTTCAACAACAGAGAAATTCGCATGACGAATATCTAGTGAACAAAAACCTTCTCAATAAAAAGGATCACCTCAAGTGGAAATACACTTCCAACCAAGGGGCCTAGCATGATCATTGTCCATCATCTGGGGCAGTCAAGTCAAGATTCAAGGAATCTCTCAAAGACGCCAAATAGCCAGGGGAAAATTTCCATCTGAATCCCTTGTGGCATTGGGCATGAATTCCAGCAACGAATCATGTACGATCAAACAAAAATCTTCTGGTAGTGTGGCAACACAACACTACCGACAGTGACAACTCCCTACACCCTAAGAGCATGGACATAGTCAGAAAATACTGCGCATGAACAAAGACCCGCTAGGTTGACTGGCCTAGGCAAAAATAAGGGCATCCCGGCGAACCAAAAGGGTTCGGGCAAAAATTAGGGATAAAAATGAAAAATATGTACACCCGGCAAGTCAAAAACCCGAAAGGGCGGCTTGGGCAAAAAAGGGTATCCCGGTGGACTGAAAATCTGAAAAGACAGTCCAGGCAAAAGTTAGGGATTAAAGCGTACGACTATGTCCCATTATCTTGTCACTTGCCTATCAGTAGAAGACTTATCATTATGATCGGCAGTTACCAAGCACCTCATAAGTTGGGATGACACTCAATCCACAAGGCCTCCGCAGGCACTTTCTCCAGCAGGTACAGGGGCAGAAAAGTCTTGATACGAAGTCATTGTCATATCCTCAGCATGTGTCCCAGTAACATACACTCCCCGCAGAGTAAGAAGTATCTAAAGACAGTGGTGTTAGCTTTCCCGAACAAGACATAACTCTCCCCAGCCGAGGTTCACAATCGCGAGTGAGTCAGCAAAATTATCCCCAAGCAGAGCTTGTTTATCACCAGTAACAGAAGTTCATCCCCAGCTGAGTTTATTTCTCCAAATCAGCAGATCTTCCAACAAAGTATCTCTCTTCCCCATAAAGTCATTCTCCCATAGGATTATTCTCAAACAGAGTCTCTCCCGGCGGAATATTCTCGAGCAGAACGGATGCAAATCTCCAGCTAATCATCTTCGGTAACTATCCCCAGCGAGAACGAGGAACTCAACTCCTTATACTCTCCAGCAGTAGTCCAGGATTTATTCTCCCCAGCCAGAGAAGATCATAAGAACATTGCATATCCATACATCATGGCATGCACATACGCATCATACAACACAATCTCATTTATTTTGAGAGCATCATTACCCAATACATTTCATACATCATGACATTACATACGACTAACTCTTTACCTTTCAGGGAAAGATACAATCAAAATTCTCACAGGTTTTCTCTGGTTCAGTCAAATCAATGCTGAAGATTTCTATTCCAGTTCAAGCTATGAAGCCCGGATCTGACCGGATAGTATCTTGATTTCCCCATCATATTGTGAAGCCCAGAGAACGACCAGATAACAATATCAAAATACGCGAAGCCTGGAATCGACCAGATAGTGGTTTATCTTAAGTTTAAGCTATGAAGCCCGGATTCGACCGGATAATAGTTTAATCCCCAACAAGTTATTGTGAAGCCTGGAGAATGACCAGATAGCAATACAAGTTACTGTGAAGCCTGGATTACAACCAGATAGCAGTACAAGACACCATAAAGCCTGGAAGCGACCAGATAGTGGTATGTCATAAACATCAGCCGTGAAGCCCGGAAATCGACCGGATAACAGTTTAACAAGTTATTGTGAAGCCTAGATTATGACCAGATAGCAATACAAGGTACCATGAAGCCTGAACTCGACCAAATAATGGTATAAGACGTTGTGAAGCCTGAATTACGACCAGATAGCAACAAAGAATATTACGAAGCCTGGAATCGACCAGATAGTGGTATATCTTTAATGCAAGATATGAAGCCCGAATTCGACCGAATAATATCTTGATTTCCCCAAACACCATGAAGCCTGGATTCGACCAGATAATGGTATAGGACATCGTGAAGCCTGGATTACGACTAGATAGCGAAAAACACACTGAAGCCTAGGACTACGACCAGATAACAGTAAGGGACACTGTGAAGCTTGAATTTCGACCAAATAGCAGTTTACCTGGCCAATTACTAAGAAGTTCAGAGTTGACCGAATATTAGTATGCCTTAATTCAAGTTGAAGCCCAGGTACGACCGGATAACAACTTAATTCCTTCTGAAGCCTGGAAATCGACCAGATAAGAAGTGAGAAATTGCAAAGCCTGGATTACGACCGGAAAGCAAGTTTAATTTCATCCCCTAGTAAGTCATTGTGAGGCCTGGAGCATGACCAGATAGCAGTCAACCTTATTTTCCTCAGCAGATCACTATGAAGCCTGGAACACGACCAAATAGCAGTTCGTTTTCACCTCCTCGACTAAGAGATGATTCCCCAGTAGAGTAACGGACAACTGAAGCTCCTAAAATTCTATTTCTCCCAAGACATATACCAACATTCTTCAGCAAATTCCTCCTCAACGACAGGAACATAAATTCTCATCAAAGGACTATCTCGGGAAATCAACATCCTCTAGATGGCATCTTTAAGCCCATCTTCGGTGACCTTCCGTCATCTCCTCCAAATGACATCTTTAAGCTCATTCCCGATACTACCTACATAGTCAAGTATCATTACAGACGAGTGCAAATTTCTGGGCACTCTAGTGTTCAATCATCTTCCACCTTCAGATCACGAAAGACAGGCAAGCCAATCTAAATCTTCAGGTTTAAGAAGATTGAACAGGGGCAGCTGTTGTACCCCAAAATTTGTCCTCTTTTCATACACGCATATTATTGATTTTATGGTTATGGAATAAAGGTATATTTATCAAGCTTCTTTAGATTACAAGTGACATTTATTTCGTCAATGGATATTCTCAGAGTATTTTCCGTGCTGAAGATCGGTTCGCCTTTTTGCAACGATTCGGGGTTCAAAGATTCACAAGTCCAACTCGGCGCATCATATTCAGGTGTTCTTTCGCCAAGATATCTTTGATAACGTATTTTCAAATTCAGGTTCGGCTCAAGAGTCAATTCTTTAAAGAAGGTCTCCGAATGTGTGAGTTTTCTCGAAGAAATATGGTGAAAAAGTGTGCTGAAAGTGCAGTTTTTACGCACTAAAAAATTCATAACTTGAGGATCGTGGCTTGTTTTGAACCCATTCTGGTGGAAAAAATTCCGTATTGACATCATCTACGTTTTCATCTCTCACGGCTAGAAGCCAATTTCGATCAAAAGGTCTTCAAAAATGCGGATTTATCAAGTATTTTCATACAGAAAATTTGTGACAGAAGTTTATTTGTGTCATGTTCAGAAAATCATAACTTGGTCGATTTTCATCGTATCGAGCTGGTTCTGGCGTCAAAATTTTACAAATTGAGTTGACTAAGTTTTCACAGGAGGTATTGAGTTCGAACGATATCCAAAAGGCCTTTGTTTTTTGCTCAGAATGCGCGTGACGCATCGAAAATCCTGAATGCTGAATATTATTTCATCTGGGTCGAAACTTCAAAAATACATAACTCGGTCAATTTTTATCGGATCGGGCCCATATTTTTACACAAGGTCACTGACTCAGAGATCTACAAATTTTCTTCAAAATTCGAGACTGGATTATGCTCCGATCAATACCAGTTTTTTATTGAAGAACGTGTCAGAGTCGACACTAGAGCCCAAAATAAGTTTGTCTGAACTGAAATTTCAAAAATTCATAACTAATTCACCGTTTATCTAATTGAGCTTATTTTTGGACAGGAGTTAGTTCTTGATGTCGACTACATTTTTTTTCACATTTCAACTTCAAAGATTGCACTTAAACCCATGCGATTTTGCCTAGAACGTGACGGACTCAAGTGAACAGTGGAGGCCCAATTGCACATTCAAAGCCCATTTTTTCTCTCTAAATTCCATTATATAATCTCATTCTTTTCACACAAACAACGGAGGAGAAAAAAAACATTTGCCACAATCCTGTCAAAATATCAAATTCTTTAAAGAATCATAAAACCTTGAAATCCTTATTACAAACCCTTATCTCACTACAAACAAGTCATCCTTATTACAAACCCACATCTCACTACTTCTCCAGTAAGGGTAAGGCTGGTTTGATCTCCATGATCAAAAGAGAATAGAAGCATCCATCTCACTACTTCTCTAGTAAGGGTAAGGCTGGTTTGATCTCCATGATCAAAAGGGTATAATCATTCATACATGCCATATCGGTTTTAACGTTAATTTTTTTCCATATATTTACTTTATTTGTATTTCATGATATATAGTAATTTATTTAATATGTTCATGAGATTCAACACTGCAGATTTAGACAGGGTCCCATGCAGGTTCATTATAGAACATTGAGGCCAAAACACTAATGACCAAAATAGAACAACCAACCAATGTATGACGAGGCAGACATCCTGAGAAGGTTAAGGGTGAGGGTTCAACAACCACCCCTATTGGTATTGGTTTTCTTCCTTTCTATTTATCATTTTACCTATTTTCATTTTTTCTGTTTAAAACTTCTTTTTTTTTTCATAAAACTTAATATTTTTCAGAAACCTTTGATTTTTCCTCCTAAACTCGAATAATTAATTTTAGGTTTTAATTTAATTTTAGGTTTTTAATTTCATTGTTTGTTTTTGGTTTCTAACCAATTTATCTTTTTCAATCTTAAATTCACTTAACCACAAAACTTTTTTCACAAACCTTATTTTTACAAAAAAAAAAACCTAATTTAATTTTTAGGTTAATTAATTTTATATTTTTTTAAATTTTTTTCAAAATTAACCTTTTTTAATTAATTAAAATTAATTAGGATTTAGGTATTTTAATTAACTTTTTTTCAAAATTAACATTTTTTACCAATTAAAATTAATTAGATTTTTTAGGTTTATTTAATTAATCATCATAAAATTATTTTCTACAAAAAACACCAAAAACATTAACTTAGAATTTTAGGTTTTAATTTTTCCTTAATTTCTTTTTATTTGTTCTTTTACATTTTAATTTCTAGAAAAATTGTATAGGTCGCATTATCAATGTAATAGCTTAGATTTATCTTTTCTCGCATTTTTTTCTAATTATGTAATTGCCCCAAAGCTCTGTAATAGCTTAGATTTACATTTCCGCCTTTTTATTTTCAGTCCAAGATGATTATGTATCTGCAAAAGCCTTGTAATAGCTAGGACTTTAAACTTTCTGCATTTTATTTTCGCAAACTATAAACTGCTTAGATGTATGTTAATAGGATTGTATGGAAAGACTAACTGAAGATTAAAACGGTAGATCACCTTAATTGTGCAAAGATTATATAACTGAAATCAAACACATGCACATGCTCACTATTAGGGTATGCCTCACTTGGTTGCCTTGGAAAACAATGGTCATGTCCCTCGAATGTAGGGATATCTTAGCAAGAGACCCTCAATCTAAAAGTCATCATAAAGATCATAGTCCTTTAACGTCCCTCGAGTTGCATACGGTATATGATCTTGTCCCTCGATGTTGCCTACGAATATATGATGACAGTTCCTTCGAAATGCTAAGGTATACTTACATGTTGCCTTCAATGACCATTACGTCCCTTTCAAATTGACCCTTACAAAATCCAACGACGGTGCTACCTATTTCCCAATAGTAGGATAGCGCTGTCTAAAGGAAACAAGAATAGAAACAATCTTTTTTCGAGTAGGTAGATAACTGTTAGGTACTTGTTCAAAACAACCAAACTTTTTTCACACCAAACACTTTTCAAACAAAGTTTTCAAAAACAACTTCGTAACACTCTTGAGGACAGAAACAGGGGTTAAAACGAAGTAAAACAAAACTTTTCAAAACAAGCACACACAAGCAATTTCAAAATGAGCAAGTACCTAAGAGCCCATGGAAAACCATGGATGGAAAAGGTGCTAACACCTTCCCTTTCTATAATCTACCCCCCGTACTCAGAAACATCTCGAAAAAGGATTTTTTCTGTACTTTTTTCCTTTTCCTTTGTTGGATAAAATAAAAGTCAGTGGCGACTCTTGCTTACCGCGACATTTTGCAAACACAAACGCAAAACGCAAACCAGTATTAAACAGTCTGGTACTGCCACCGCACCACATAGATCAATTTCTTTTGTTTGAAAGTGTGCTTTGTGGTGGTTTTTTAAAGTATTTTTGAAAAGGGCGCCTTCGTTTAGGCGAACTTTGTAATGATTCTCGTTTCGGCGAAAATGTATACAAAGTGTTTGGACTTTTGAAAATATTTCATGTTTTGAAAGTGTTTGGTGTGTGTTTGCAAGGATGTTTGTTTTTTGAAAATGAGCAAGCAACTAAGAACGTTTCTACCTACTCAAAAGCTTTTTTTAATTTCTTCCTTCCTTGGATATTGCTATCTCACGATTGATTGGTAAGAAGCCTTATCTTTAGATGTAAAGAGACGGGTGCGGGTCATCGTATAGTCATGATAGCAATATTGTGAGATATCTTAGCATTTCTCTTTGAGGGACTTAATATCATTTGAAAGGAAACATTTGTAGCGCCATCGAGGGACTATGATCTTATATTTTTGATTGTTTTGCTAAAACATCTCACATGCATAATATGACCATTTTTCATAAGGCAACAAGTGGAATTACCCTAGGGGTGCATGTGTGAGTAGTGTGTTTGATTTGCATGCATTTAGTCTTTGATTAGGTTTATCTACTTGTTGATTTTATCTTTTTATACAAATCCTAATTACTAGCATTTATATGAAAGCAATAAATTGCAGAAAGTAAATATTCTACGCTATTACAATCATTAGGGGGATGGGGTGTACAAATTTACAAATGGGGATTACAAGAAATTAAAGTCCTAATTATCTATTACAACCAATTGAAATTATGTATAAGAAATGTAAAATGGGTCTATTTTATTTTTGTTAAGAGAAGAAATAAATTAGCTTAAGAAAATATTTTAGTCTTTTGGTTTTAAAAGAAATAAAGCAAAGTGTATGAATATAAAAAATATTTTTCGGTGTTTTGATTAATGAAAATAAAATGATGATAAAAATGATAAGAGGGAAAAAGGGGTCAGAATCAGCGCATTGCTGAAGTAAGAAACTCAGACTCTGGTGCGCTGCAAGTCAGAAGGAAAATGTTAGCAGAAAAGGGGACGGTCAAAAGTACTAGTTATTGAGAGAGTGTGGAAGTTCTGATGTAGATGGACACCTAGAAATTCTGATGATGGGTAAATGAAGTGCCAATGCTGTTGGATGGGAATGTCTAGAAGTTCTGGTCCAGGATCAATGTTTTGATAAGAAATTAAAGGGATTTATCTAGAAGTTCTGGTCCAGTTAATGGGGGTAAAAAGTTAGGAAATAAACATAAAAAGAGTTGTTTCTGGGGCTAGAACTCAAGACCCTTAGCACTAATATCTTATGCACCCACTCTCTACCACTGGGGTGGCTATACATCCGGTATTAGAAGCAAAAACATAAACATATAACACAAAGTAAGTTCTGATGATGAACTTCATCTCTTTCTTCATGCTAATTAGAACATCTGCAGCTTAGTCATTTCTCAACAGAATAGAAAATGCAAACATAACAGTTAAGGCAGGTTTCATCATGGTTTCAGAAACATAAAATATCAGAATTGTAAATCAGAAGCAAGCATGTATTTGCTAATCCTAATTCTGGATCCTAATTTCCTCAAGAAGTTCTGAAATGAAACCTTCTCTACTTAGGCAAAAATACATGAATCTATGAATATGTACAGAATCAGAGCCATGATATCTACATTGTATCTTTGAAAATGCAAACCTAGAAATGCCTAAGAAATATGATACAAGTCAGAAGAAACTTACCTTGCTTTTGGAGATTGTTCTGAATTAGAATCTGATTCAGGCTGCTGTGATGTTCTGGTCAACTTTCTCACATGCTCAAAAGGCTGGAACAAACTTTAACTTAAGCTAATGAATGGCTGGAAAATTCTGGAACAACCAAGAATCAAAGTTCTGATTTTTGAAATGGAAGTTGGTGGAGATGGAGTTTCAGTCTGTAAACAGAATTTGGGATTGTTTCTAATTTGGCCAAGAGATGTGCAAGAAAATTAGAGTTTGGGTGTGAAAAGAGACAAAAGCTTAGCAGGTTTTTGTGTTTATGCTTTTAGTTTCCAGTTCTTTGAAATTTCAGCAAGGTTTCAAGGCTAATTTCAAAACTCTCCTCCTTTTTACAGTTGCAAATGAAGTTCAATTTATAGGTAAGGATTTAGTAGCTTGGAGAAGTCAAAAGTACATCCATCATACACTAGGCGCTGACTTGTTCTTGAAGCAAGTTCAAATAAGTATGGTTCAAGGCACAAAATAAGGTGGTTAACAGCTTTTAGCCATGCCTAAGTTGGATTTGTAAGCATGCATTAAGGAAAATTACCCTCAGAAGCAAAAGTAAAACATGGGCCCAGCATAAACCTTGTACAAAAGTCTTCTTTTCAAGGACAACAAAGGTACTTTTATGCCACACGTGGGGAAATCCTTTTGATAAAGACTCAAAAGTGGGTGTGAGCATTAAATGATGATGAGATTTATCAAACCAGAAATCATGCAATATGAGATTATGTATCATAGCTTACTCTGGATCAAAAGTTCAGCATCAACGTAACTTAGAACAAACATCCAACTTCTGATCTTTGAATCTCCCTGTTCCAGTATGTTCTGAAGGAGTTCTCATACTTTCCAGAAAGCTTGTAACACGCTTTGTAGACCCTCTTTGAATTAATTTTGAAAATTCTAAATGAACCTACATGAAAACTGACCCAGAAGTTATAACCAAATTCTTATTTGAAAATGCTCAGAATTTACTAAGTGTTTCAGTTTCATGGGCGTGTCTTTGAGGATTTATAATTTGAAATCCAGGCGTTTCTAGGAGAAGTTCTACTCTGCAATGTTTTAGATCTCGTTGAGATCTACAATTCTTGTGTTAGAAGTTCTTCCAGAATCAACTTGTATCATGGTGAAAATCTGCCTAGAAGTTTTGAATTTATTATCTTTCCTTAACACTTAGAAAAATTTCTAAGTATTTAGAATCTTGACTTTTTTTAACATAATTTGACTTTTGACTTTCTTAATGAAATAAACTTCATATTCTAACATGCCTTGATGAAATATGAATCTTTAAACTTGATTTTGACCCAAAAGTCAAAGTTTGACTTTTCAGTGTGCATTTAACCATTTTGTCCTTGTGCCAATTCCAAACCTAAATTGATGTATCAGTGCTGTAAACTTGATGTCTTGAGAAAATCTTGTGAGAGAACCCTTGATAAATGAGAGGGCAAATTTTTGGGGTACAATAACTTCCCCTATTCAATATTCTTAAACCTGAAGAGTTGGATTGGCGAGTCCGTCATTCGTGACTTGAAGGTAGAAGATGATTGAACACTAAAGTGCCCAGAAATTTGCACTCGATGATGTGTTAGTTGATTGTGTAGGGGATGGGCTTAGAGATGCCATTCAGAGTGACTGGGGAAGGTACCAGGACAAATCTTTTGGTTGATTTAAACTGGAGTGGTAGATGCTTTTGTCTGTAGATTTTTTTCTGCAAGGAAAAAGATTAGTTGCATGCAGATGTATGCATGGCGTAATGATGTTCTCAAAATAAATGAGATTATGTTGTATGCATTTGTCATGTATGCGTTATGGTTTATGAATGTGATGCGTTCCTTGCGGTGTGTCTGTCTAGGAAAGTAAATCCTTGACAACATGCTGATGAGCCTTGGGAAATGAACTCCCAGATTGCTGTTGGGGATGAAGAGCATGCTTCTCTTGTTTTAGGATGTTTCTGTTGGGAATTCCTGTTCTATTGTTTGAGGATAAACTCCGCTGAGGAATAATGGCTTGTTTAAGAAGAATTTGTGGAGAGTGTTGATCTTTGCTTGGGGAAATGAGTTTAGGAGTATTTATTGTCCAATGCTCTTACTGGGGGAGTATTCCTGTCTGGAGAGCATCAAAAACTGGCTGTTATTTGATCGAAATCCAGGCTTGGCAGCAATTTGTTAGGGATAATGAAGTTGACTGCTATCTGGTCGTATTCCAGGCTTTGCAGGGTAAAATCTGAATTAACTACTATCTGGTCGGAACCCAGGCTTCACAGAAAATTTCTTAAGGTTGAACTGTTATTTGGTCGGGTTCCAGGCTTCACAGTAACTTGAAGTGGTAACTATTATCTAGTCGAGTCCAAGCTTCATAGTCTCTAAAAAGATACACTGTTATCTGGTCGGGTCCAGGCTTCATAGTGACTTGCTGGGGATGAATAAATTAACTGATATTTGGTCGGGTCCAAGCTTCGCAGAAAATTTCTTGAAGTTGAACTGTTATCTGGTCGGGTCCAGGCTTCACAGTAACTTACTGACATTAAACTGCTATCTGGTCGGATTCCAGACTTTGCAGATTTCTGGCGTGGATGAAGTTAATTGTTATCTGGCCGGGTCCAGGCTTCACAATAACTTGCTTGAAAAGATGGCGTTGAACTGATATCTGGTCAGATCCAGGCTTCACAGTAACTTGCTGGGGTAAAGGCAAAATCTACTGGGGAAAGGAAATTAAACCCTTGTCTGGTTGAGTCCAGGTTTTTCCATATCTCGAAGAATTAAACTATTATCTGGTTGGGCCCAGGCTTCATAGTGTATTGATGGAAATTAGTTGTTATCTGGTCGGATTCCAGGCTTCACAACAAATTTCTGAGGGGATAAAGTTAATTGTTATCTTGTCGGGTCCAGGCTTCACAATGATTTACTGAAGTTAAACTATTATCTGGTCGGGTCCAGGCTTCACAGCAACTTTCGGGGATGGCAAAGATTTCGTTGGCGACATCACTAGGGATCAGGGGTTGTGGTCCTCTAATTTGTAATAGTCTGAGAGGAAATCTCAAGCTGGAGAAGATAGACTCAGCCGGGGAAGACAGATTCAGTTGGGGAAATAAACCTTGTTGGGGAAATAAACCTTGTTGGGGGAATAAACCTTGTTGAGGAAATAAACCCTGTTGATGAATACTTGATGAACTGCTGACGGTGTGAGTTCTTTTAGGAAGAGATCCACATGGATTCTTCTTTTAGGATCAACTTAGCTGGGGAGAAAGCTTGTCAAGATATTGAGACCCTGACTGGGGATCAACCTATGCAAAGAGACTTTGTGGGTAACTCCATTGAGGAATGGTTTATTGTAAGCGGCCTTGTGGGGATAATACTAATGAAATAACTCTATGGGGATATTCCATATACATTAAAGAGCTGCTTGCTGCTGCTTAGCAGGACATATGTGCCAAATAGTTTTGATTATGTTCACATGCATATGTTCATTCAATTTTAGTCATTGGACATTTTTGCATTCAAAACAAAAACATAAAGTTTGCACTTCAAAGTATATTTGTATTGATATTTTTCCCATGAATAGGCGTTTTTGTACAAAGAGACAGAGATCTTAGTAAGAGGAAATCGTCGAAAGAAAAACAAAATTGAAAACAAAGATAATAACCATGTGGGAGTGATCTCATCGCATTCTGACTCTACTATTGCCCCAATGTATTTGAATTCCCCTTGCCGTTGACAGAAGTTGATTAGATTGATCTTGGACCGTTTAAACTCGGACCTTGGTAATAAAATCGACTGTGGTGATTCCATGGGACATAGTCATACACTTTTAATCCTTAACTTTTTCCTAGACTGCCCTTTCGGGTTTTCAGTCCACCAGGATACCCATTTTTGCCCAAGTCGCCCTTTCGGGTTTTCAACTTGTCGGGTGTATAATATTTTGCATATATCCCTAATTTTTCCCCAAACCTTTTGGTTTGTCGGGATGCCCTTATCTTGCCTAGGTGTTTCAACCTAGTGGGTCTCTTATGCGTAGTATTTTTTAACTATGTCCGCGTTCACAGGATGTGAGAAGTCTTCACCATCCATGGTAGTCAGCATCATGGCACCACCAGAGAAAACTCTCTTGACAATAAATGGTCATTCGTAGGTGGGAGTCCATTTGCCCCTGGGGTCGCTTTGTGGAAGAATGATGCGCTTTATCACCAAGTCACCAGCTTGATATACTCGAGGCTTGATCTTTTTGCTAAAAGCCTTGATCATACGTTTTTGGTACATCTGACCATGGAAAACAACAGCTAGTCGTTTTTCATCGATCAAGTTCAACTGATCCAATCTTGTCTGAATCCACTCGTCTTCGCCTAGGCCTGCTTCATTCATAATCCTTAGCAAGGGAATCCGTATTTCCACTGGCAGAACAACTTCCATGCCATAGACCAAAGAAAAGGGGGTTGCCCTAGTTGATGTTCGAGCTGAAGTACGGTAGCCATGAAGAGCAAACGGTAACATCTCATGCCCGTCCTTATAGGTTACTACCATCTTCTGCACAATCTTCTTAATGTTTTTGAAAATTTTTGTATTTTGGATATAAGTTTTATATACAAAAATAGATGGTGGAGATGAGAAAAGAAGTATTTTTTATAATTTTTTCACCCACTGCGGTTGCGAACCTTTAGTGCCTAAGTACTACCTTCCATTCAATAGGGGATCAGGGTACTCGTAGTTCACCTTTAAAAAATTTAAAGCACAAGTGTTTTGGTTAATTTTAAGAGATGAGACATCATCGTCATCTTCGAGTGGAAGAATGTACTTACTACCCACGATTATGAGGAAGGAGAATTTGCATCATCTCAAAGTGGAGGATATAGCTTGGATTTTAAAATCAACAAAGCCTCACCCAACACCCAAGTGGAAAATATCTCACTTCACTACATATCATAGAAGTATAGTAGTTCGAATCACTACAAGGATTGACAAGAGTCTAATCTTTTGAGAAAATTTTAAAGCAAAAACGCCAAAGTGACAAGATGGTTTGAATGAGATTGATTGACTTTTAGTCTTCTCATAAAAAATGTCAAAGTATTATTAAGTTGTTTAAAGTTTGATTAAAAAAGATTTTTGAAAATGCATGGACCTAAGTCCAAGTTTATTATGAAAGCGATTCAAGTTTAAAAAAACAAGAATAGTTTTGAAAAGGAGAGAGAAGATATTTGAAATTAAAGAAGGTGGGAGGAGATGAAGGGACTATCCTAAAGCATAAGGTAAAAGCTAGGGAAAAGAACTGTCTAACCAATAAGAAGCCAACACTTGACATAATGAGTCAATGTAGAATTCACATCCTTTGGATTGAAACCAAACAATCAAAGATAATAAACCTCTTAAGAAAACCAAGCTTCAAATGCATTAAGTCTTCACAAAAATTAGGCAGAGTAACGTCTATATACAGATGAATTCCCGATCATAGACAAAGCATATAATCAGAATAACATGCACATAAAGAAAACAAATAACCTAATATCTCGAAGTAAACCCCATGAACTCCAAACAAAATAACAGTAGAAGTCACAAGGTCTCAAGGTAATCAAGGTCTCTACTCCTAAGTCCAAGAAGTCCATAACTTCATCATGCCAAGGATAGTAACCAAATAGTCTAAGTAACATTAAAGTTTTTTATGGTTCAATTTGATTATTAGGTATCTTCTAAAAGAAAATGAAAAGCTCAAGTGAGCGAAATAAAAATGACATAAAGATAAATGCTCAAGTGAGCAAAGATGAAAATAGCATGAGATGAAAATGCTAAAATAAATGTGCTTAAAGTAAAAGCATAATGTAAAAGCATAAAATAAAGTCAATTGTTAGAAATTAGAGGTTAGTTGAATGACCATCTTGAAACTTGCATTTGAAAACTCATTAGAAGATTGATAATATCAAAGCCTCTCAATAGCAAGTAACATTTGCTTTTTGTCAAATATATAATTCATTTCAAAATCTCAAGGCAACAATAAATGATCAACGATGTTTAAATGATTCACTTAGCTACAGAGTTTATGAAAGTTCATTAGAGAATTGATAAGACCAAAGCCTCCTAATAATGAACCTCAAGGTTATTGGATCAAAGGTTTCAAATTAAACATACTTGGGCTTGCAAACATAGGTTTGGACCACGAATGATCATTTCTCGAATCGGGACAAAATTTAGTGCTATGTTAAGCAATCGTAAGTGGACTTATGTAGAAGTCACACCTATTTTGAGGTCGGTCAATAGCAATATATGTGTCATATGGTTGGAGTCATTATATGTAAATCATCCTCTAACAACATGTAGCACAAAAGAGAAGAGAATGAGATGAAGAGAGACAAGATATATTTGAATAACAAATTTAATCAAATTATCATTAAAATCATCCATTCATTTTAGTCGAGTTAAACTCAACACTAAAGATCCAATGATATTAATGAAGTTCATGATCAACAAACATATAGCCAGAATATAAAAAAATTATTGCATTTAATGAATAAAATAAAATAAAAGACTTTTAAATTGTTTTTTATAATAAAAATAAAAGGAAAAATAGCAAACTATATTCAAAGTATCAAAGAAAAATTAAAAGGGACCATAGAAAAATCGGAAATTACCTCAAATATTTTTATTAATTTTTTTATAATTTTTTTAAAACAGAAAAGTATTTTAAAACTAATTAAAATTACTCAAATAAGTGAAGAAAAAGATAAAAATAATAAAAGTCAAGATAAAATTCTAGAAAATTTTTAGAAATGTCATAAATGAGTAAAATGATTTTTATAAATTTTTTTCAGAATTTAAAAACATCAAAAAGTATTTCTAAATAATTAAAAATAAGTTGAAATAAAGGAGAAATTATAAAAAATATTAAATATGAAAATAAAATTATAAAAAAATAAAAATCAGGAAGAGAATATTTGAAAATATTTTTGTGAATTCTTTCATAATTTTTGGGTCAGAAATGATTTTTTTATGGATTTTTGAAGTTTTAAAAAAATAAATATAAAAATCAGAAAATAAAATAAAGCGAAAAAAATATGGATCACTGGATCATTGTCAAAACGCATTAGTAAAAAGATCCAAGGGATATGACGCGCTGTGCATGATATGGTCATTATTGGAAATCACACCAAATCAATTTTTAAATCAGATTTTAATAAAATAAAAGAAAAAAAACATGGTCCATTGGATGAAAAGTCAAAACGCGTTAGTAAACAAACAACCAATGAAAATAAAACAAATGTCCAACATTCATTGGTTGAAGAACGGTATGTAGGTCGTCTTTAACCTCCGGACACCCCACGTGTAGGATTTTTGAGATTCTTCAAACGGAAACGTTAGAAGCTCAGACTAATATCATTGTGTTGTACCCCAAAATTTTCTCTCTCATTTATCAAGAATTTTCTCACAAGATCTCCTTTGGCTCAAGTCTGCACTAGGGTTGATTAGCTCAAGACACCTCCTTAAGCATTGATGACCAAAATTAGGGTTTGAGATTGCACAGGGATATTTGAACTTCCAATGCCCCATATGACTTTCATGGATCATTATGGACCCTCAAGATTATTCATGTCAAGTTTCAAGCTTTTGATCACACTTTTGCTCAGTTAATTGAGCAGTTGACCTAAAAATCAGTTGTATTGGAGAAAAAAAAGTCAATTGTGGCCAATTTACAATCAAACATCATAATTTTTATCCACATCAACATTTTAAACTCATATGTATCATTTGACCAAGATTGGATCATAATTCCTCAAGAAATTTGATCAAATCTTCAAAAGGGCAAAATGGTCAAAATTAGGGTTTTGACTGGGAAAAGGCAATTTCTGATTTTTGTCCTAGCAAATGATCAATTGGTTTAAGGCATGATCTCAAAAGTCCAATTGCATCATTTTAACCTAATGACATGGCTCAAAACATTGCTCAAGCCCAATGGATTGACAAATGAATTTTTAGTCAACTGATCAAAAGTCAACTGTATACTGAAAAGTCAAACTTTGACTTTTTGGTCAAAATCAAATGTCAAAGATCAAAATTCATCAAATCATGTCAAAATATGAAACTTATTCATCAAGAAATCAAAAATTCTAGATTTCATTTTGAAAAGTTAAAATTTCTAAACTTAGAAATTTTTCTAAGTGTTGGGAATTTCTTATTTTTTCACAACTTTGAGCAAAATTTTCATCATGATGCAAGATGATTCGAGAGAAACTTTCAACATGAAAGTTGTAGATCTCCATGAAATCTACAACATTTCTTTATACAACTCCTTCCAAAAGTTCTTGGATCTCAAGTTATAATTTTAAGAACACATGGTCATGAAACAAAACACTTAGTCAAATTTTACCCTAATTTGGTCAGGATTTTGACCTAACTTCATGGCACTTTTTCATATAGTTCCAAGTGGAATTTTCAAAAGTGATTCAAATATGGGTTGTATATCACATTACAAGCTTTCCAAAATGTCCAAGAACTCCTTGAGATTATTTTTGAGTATGGAGAATAGAAGAGATGAAGTTAGGGTTTTCACACTTGAATCACAAGTCATTTTGTGATGAACAAGATTCAAAATTCAAACTTATGCTCCATAACCTATACTTTGCAGGCCACAAACTTGTTAGGCACTCCATAATTAATTACTTCCACAACTGTTAGAGGTCTCAATTCAAGCATTCAATGCAAGGCCATGCTTTATATCCATTTTGGGAAGAAAGTGCACAATACCATTTTGATAAAGTAGCTTTTTGCATAAAACTTGTTCTTGAGCCTTGCACTTGTTCTCTTCTGATCATACATGTCTTATAACTCAAGAAAAACTTGTTTAGACACTTACAATCACCCAACCCATGCTTGTACTACACATTGAAACTTGTTTTCCCACTTTTCTTCAAAATGAAGTAACCTAGCAATTAGTTTGTAACTTGTACTTCTGACTCTCCAAAGCACTCAAGACCCTTTGCATATACATACACAAGTTATTTGCCACAAATCCCACGCATGCTTAAGCCCTGAAAACACCAAGAACACAGAATCACCAAAAATACTTCAAAACTTGTCATTTCTGAGTTTTGAATCCAATCTCCAAATTTACTCGTGCGTTTCTTGGCCTTTTACTTTCAAAAGCTTCTAAACAACATACACAAACAATCCCAACACCTGCAACACCACTGTAACACCTCCATCATCGTCCACCATTTTCAAAAATAGCACATTGCACCTTGACTTCTCCAGAACTCCTCAGGCACATTCAGCTCAAGCTAAGCATCACATTAGCTTCCTGGGAACTTGAGGAAGCTAATCCAATCATTGGAACTCACTAAAAGCTACTCAAACTCCAAACACGACACCCTGTTGCAAGGTAAGTTTTCTGACTTTTGAACTCTTCATACATGCATCATTAATGGTTTATTTGTGAATGAAAAATGCAGATATCATTGCCCTAAAGCTAACCATGTCCATAGTTTTCATTTATATTGCTTAAGCTTAGAGAATTTTAGGATTGAAGTTTCTGAAATTTTTAGGGTTCAGATTAGGGCCATTAAAATTCATGCTTGTCTTTGATCTATAATTTTATTGCTTTACATTTCTGAAATTGTGAGGAAATTTGCTACAAGATTCATGTTTACATTTTTGCAAATGGATGAGAGATAAACAAGATGCAGGTACTATGGCTGGGCGTGAGGTTGAAGATGAAGTTCAGGTCATGGACTTGTTTACTATCATATATTTATGGTTTGATTTATATAAAAGGATGTATAGGCACCCCAGTGGTAGAAGCGCGCGCCTGTGACTATAGGGACCTGGGTTCGAGCCCCAGTGGTACCCTTTTGGATTTTTTTTATATTTTCACAATCTGACCTTTTTGGCAACACTGGGCCTCATCCTTGGGCCTTATGTTTTTTTTCTTCACTTCTAACCACCATGCTGGCTATTCACACCCAGACCCATTTTATTTTCTTTTTTCTCAAATTTTATTTATTTGTTTTCTTAAATATTTTATCTAATATTAAAAAAAGAAAAAAATATAGAAACATTAGATTTATATTTTGACACAGTTTATTTATTAGTTACACAAAAAATTATTTTATTTAATCATTACTTTATTTATTTTACTAATAGGTTTATAAATTTAATTTAGAAACTAGTTTTTTTTTTGTTATTTTCTTTCACACAATTAAAATATATCATAAAAAGACCAAAAATATTTTATAACACTATAAATTATTTTTTAAGACAAAAATACCAAAAATATTCTTCTTATAAACTTAATTTCTTTTTTAATCAATTAATAGATTAGGGTTTTATTTAAATTCTTTTCCTAGTCAATTTAGGTTTTACTTTTTACTAATTTATTTGATTATTTTTCTTTTAGTTAATTAGGTTAAAACAAAACCTCTTTTCCCTAAAAATCCAAATAAACATCCATTTTCTTTACATTTACATTCTTGTATATTTATTCATTTTATACATTATTTATTCAATTCTTGTACAAATTCAATATGATTGTAATAGATAATTAGGTTTTATTTTCTCGCAATCCCTATTTGTAATTTGTACACCCCCCTTCCACAAGTATTGTAATAGCATAGTAATTTTAAATTCTGCAATTATCGCTTTATATACAAATGCTAGTAATTAGGATTTGTATGGAAAGACTAAAACCAATCAATTAGAAAACCCTAATCAAAGACAAAACCAAGCATGAAAAACAATACACTTGCACACAAGCACCCTTAGGGTAAAATCCACTTGGTTGCCTTACAAAATGGTCATATTACGCATGTAAGATATCTTAGCAAAAACAAGCAAAATATAAGATCATAGTCCCTCGATGAAGCTATCTATGTTGCCTCTCAAATGATCTTAGTCCCTAAAAGAGAATGCTAAGATACCTTGCAACATTGCTAATCATGGTTATACGATGACCCACGCCTGTCCCGTTTACATCCAAAGATAGGGTTACTTACCAAATCAATGGTAAGATAACAATGTCAAAGGAAAGGGGAAATGAAGATGAAATACTTTTGAGTAGGTAGAATGATCCTAATTACTTGCTCTATTTCAAAACAAAACATCCTTGTTATTTTCAAAACACCAACACTTTCAAAACATCTTACAAACTTGAAAACATTTTCAAAAGATCAACATATTTGTATACATTCTTACGAACGAGAATCATTACAAAGTTTGCCTAAACAATGACCTCTTTACAAAATACTTTCAAAAACCACACAAAGCATATTTTCAAACAAAAGCAAGTGATCTAGAAAGTAACTAAGAGCCCATGGAAAACCATGGATGAAAAGGGTGCTAATACCTTCCCTTTTCATAATCTACCCCCCGAACTCAAGAAATAATCTCAAAGGTCTTTCCTGTGCTTTTTCACCTTTCCTTTTGGATAAAAGAAAAGTCGGTGGCGACTCTTGCTAAACCGCAACATTTGCAATCAAACGCAAAACACCCAAGTCAGTTCTCCCACCATATCACACATTGGATTTGTCTCTTCCAGACGATCCTAACATCACCCTCACGAAACATTTATATAAACTGAGCAGAGAGAAAATGCAGAAAACAAAAATAATAACGAGCACTTTAGGTTAGGATTTCTCACTCAATTCTCAATGATTTTAAAAATTATAAGAAACACAAGGATCAGAAGGATGAGTAGAGTAGAATAGGTTTTTATTTGGAACGATTTGGTTAAGAAAACTACCTGAATGAGGCTTACAATAATATCTCTGAAAATGAACTTCTGTAACTAAAAATATGGCTCGATTTGCTTGGTTTAAGTGTTGGAGAGTTTGTGTGTTTATGGAGGAAGATGAATATGTAAAGAAATTGTGAAGAAAGAGCTTGAAACTGTGAAATGGAATTTCAAATTTCTGAGTTACAAATGAACTTTGGCAGGGTGTATTTGGCTCTCCAAGCTTGAGGAAATGAATGTAATATGTCCCAATTGTTATCTTGTTGTGATTGAGTTGATATGAGATGATAGAGGAATCTTAGGGGGGAAATTAAGATACAACAATCACAATATGAGGTTCATTTAGTTTGTGAAGCCATGAAAAAGAAATATAAGATGGATGAAGTTTACACAGTAGCTTCATACTTCTTATATTTCTTCTCATGGCTTCTGAAACTATATGAAGTTTTCTGTTGTTCTTTGTTAAGGTAGTGAAGACGAATTTGAAAAAATGAGAACAACCAACAAAAACAACATGCAACAAACGAGATAATGGCTAACAAGAAGAAGGAAGAAGAAGAATACCTTAACGTGTGAAGCACAAGATTCACGGCTAATGACGAAGTAGAAGAGAAAAAATGGGTGATAGGGTTTGACTGTGAAGGAAACGATGCTACTGTCAATAAGTGAGAGTTAATTCGTTTATATATGGGTAAATTATTTCACAATATTTCTCTGACAACCGTATTGATAAGTATTAATTTTCATAAATATATCACAACGGTGAAACTTACCGACCGTAGTCATGTCCCTTTAAGTTTTTTATATAAAAATAATTAAAAAAGAAAAAAAGGTTCACAAACGTTAAAGGAATAATATATATGATGGCGCTGAGTTTCGAACCCATGAAAGTTTGATGGTTTTACGACGGTTGGTTTCTCAAACGTTGTTATATACAAATAATTTTTAATTAAAAAACAAAAATAATATGGGAACCCCTTATTTTAGAGATGTCACCACGGTGTAGTGAAGAACCGTGGTGAACATAGCATTATTGTTTACGTGTTTTATAATAGTGTATGTATTTGATGGTTAATGCACTGAATATTTTTTCTCGATTTTGCTTGATATGTCTATGCACCAAACAAAATAATATAATTTTTACTATAATATTATTTATTGATATATAAAATATAATATTTATAAATCAAAATATTAAATAATAAGGAGGAAAAAAGATGAAGAAATAATTGTTTTACTCTACTTTATTTAATATGTTTATACATCAGACAAAATAATATAATTTTTTATATAATATTTTTTATTGATATAAAAATATTGATATTTATAAATCAAAATATTAAATAATGAGAAGAGGAGAAAAATGATAAATATAAATTTTTTTCTCTATTTTGTTTGATATATCAATGAACCAAATAAACACACCCATTGAGTTTTCACTTTATTATAGAATAGATTGTGTCCAAAAAAATGTAAATATCAAACACTTAGTGTGTGTGAATTATAAAAAAATTATAATTGACTAGAAATTTAACTCATTCTTATTAACAAGTTTCCTTGACCTTATTCGCCTGATCAAACAAAGGCTAATTGCTAAAGTTGTAGGATCAGGTTAGATGATTTTGATGGGTATCGATAGTGATTTACTTAACTTCAAATTAGCTTGGGCAGCAGCCCCTTGAGTCCCCTTAAACTAAATTCATCTAATCATCTCAGGATTTATAACTATTGTATACATTAATTTCAAGTCTCATATGTAATTATTTCAATTTAAATAAACAGACACAAATAGACACATACATGTATATAGTCACATATCCATGTTTAACTATATATTATGAAATATTTAAAACAAACTAAGTCTATATGCCATAAATAAATTATTGAAACTGGATTATTGGTTCCTACTCCCTGATTGAGTTGTGATTAGAAAGTGCTGGCTGCATATGCCATAAGAGGAAACTTCCTGTGGACAGTAAAACCAAATGCTTCAGACATATCGACCTTGGCCCCAGCACCACCAGGTAACTCCCAGTTAAACTGATGCACAAGGTTGGCCAACACAAGATCATTAGCAGCCATAGCATACACTAGTCCAGGACAACCTCTTCTCCCCGATCCAAACGGAATCAACTGGTAATCAATTCCTTTAACATCCACCGAAGTATCCAAGAATCTCTCTGGCCTGAACTCATCAGGTTGATCCCAATATCGTGGATCTCTTGCAATTCCCCAAGCGTTGATAAAAACTCTTGTCCCGGCTTTAATGTTGTAACCGTCTACTTTCACATCTTGTCTGCATTCTCGAGGGACTAGTAGTGGGATCGGAGGATACATCCGTAGTGCTTCTTTAACAAGTGCCTTTAAGTATTTCATGTTACTCAAATCGTCTTCCGTTATGTATGCTCTTCCGTTAGCCACTGTCCTTGCTTCTTCTTTTAATCTCTTCATCATGTGTGGATTCTTCAACAGTTCTGACATTTCCCACTCTAGCAAAGTTGATATGGTGTCTGTACCCGCAACAAACATGTCCTGTATCATATAATTAAGATAAATCAATTATACTAAAAAGTAAACTTTGTCTTATAATAAACACCACATACATATACATAGATAATGATAATTTTAGTTACACACTTACCAGTAACAAAGCCTTTATGGTTGTTCTATCGATAGGAAAGCCGAGGGATTCAGTCCTTTGGATCCAAAGCAAAACATCAACCAAATCAGTCTGTTCTTCATCATCACCTTTCGGATTATTGAAACGTTCCTCGACTACACCCTCCAAAAGATCGTCAAATTGTTTGGCGACTTTCTTTGCTCTGGAGTAATATCCAGAAAGATGTGTCATCCAATCAAGGCTAGGAACATAATCCCCAACCATAAAAGTACCAAGCAACTCGGTGAAATCCAACATCAACTTAGCAAATCCTGTTCCACTTTCACCACTATACTTATTTCCCAAAGTAGCCCTACAAACTACATCATTAGTTTTTGACGCAATCAATTCGCTTAAATTCACAGGCAGTGATTTAGAAGAATAGTCTCTTATTTTATCCATCATAAAAACAAGTTCTTCCTCTCTCACAGTGCGAAGAGATTTAACCCTTTTGGCACTGAGAAGATGCAACATACAAATGCTTCTTAACTGTCTCCAATACTCTCCATATGGAGCAGATGAAACATCTCTGAAATTATACAAAAGAATGTCGTAATTAATCTTGGGGGGTCTGTTTGCAAAGACATGATCATGAGTTTTGGTTATCTCACGTGCTGCTTCAGCTGATGAGATGACAAGAATAGGAACTTTACCAAAATACATTTGCATGAAAGGACCATATTTTTTGGCTAGAGCGTAAAAAGAACGGTGGGGGAATGAACCAAGTTGATGAAGATTTCCTATTAAAGGTAATCTTGGAGGTGAGTTTTTGGTTTCTGAAGAATAGGAATACAATTTTATTACAAGAAAAAGAAACACAAAACTGGAACAGATTATCGCTAGCATTCTGCTTTTTTTTTGTTTCTTTCTTCTCTTACTTATTTCATTTTGGAGTTAAGCTTACTGCAATATATAGATAGCTTCATCTAACTCTAAGGAGCTTATTATTATTATTATTATTATATTGTGGTTTATGTTTGCTGAATAGTCAATACAGTCGGCTGAATTTCTTTTTAAAAATATAAACACAATGTTATTTATTTTTCAAAGTTTTCTGAAATTGTGATTTGCTTTTGCTGTTTAGTCCATCGAATCGGCTTAATTTGTTTTAAAAAATTAAAAGGATATTGTTATTCAACTTTTCTGGTGTCAGGAGTTGAATATAAGGGTGAAGTTACTTAGAGTATTGAAAAAAAAAAGAAAGAGTGATGTGATAACTTTGGATGCATTATATGTGGATTTATTTCAAAAGACAACATTTATTGTCTGATTACCGCAAGAACCACGGTCACTAAACATAAATAAAAATTTGCCACATAAAAAACACCAGTGTTTGTAACATTTAAAAGTAGGTATTGGTCAATGTTTTATTGCTTTCGTTTTGAAATATATAATAAGTATTACTAATAACGTGCTAGTAATCCATTGAGCGCTTTGCTAGGCCAAAATGGTGAAGGTCACCGTACCCCAACGGAGGAAGAAGATCAAAAAGTACGAAGTACAAAGGAAGTGAAAGGAGTGCACTACAAGAAATCTTCCCCTTGTGAATTTGGGACATGAATAATACGAGGCAAAAAAGAAAGGTTGTGTCGTGAATGTCACGGTATAAAAAATATAAATTAATAAAAAAATAATGTTTGGCTTTTCATGTGGAGGGAAATTTTTTTATTGATATATGTTGTATGTTGTTGTTGATAAAAGTTGTATTTTGTTGATGGTTATATATATATATATATATATATATATATATATATATATATATATATATATATATATATATATATATATATATATATATATATATATATATATATATATATATATATATATATATATATATATATATATATATATATATATATATATATATATATATATATATATATATATATATATATATATATATATATGTGTGTGTTATATATTTATTGTTAAGGTATGTTATTGTTGATAAAAATTGTATGTTGTTGAAGATTTTGTTTTTGTTGATATATGTTGTTGTTAAGGTTTGTTTAATGATATACATTCTAAATTGCAGCTCATTACATTCAGTCAACATGTCATAGAAGTTGAATTTATTATATCGTATGTGATTTGAGTGTTTTTTAACCACTTACTGAATATATAGCATTTAGAATTGAATTAAAAAAAAATTATAATATGAGATATTAAGTTATATTAGAAAACAACTTACACTTCCTAGTGTTATATGTGTTTTCTATAGTCCATTATCTGCATTTCGCTCTTTAACGATTAGAACTTGGTTAAATACTTCTAGTTATTCAACTTCCCATTCCGTCACCTTTAATTTTGTTTGCAAGTAAATAATATTTTGTAAAATAAACTAGAGGTGAAGGAAGGGGTAATTGAATATCTATAATAATTGAAACAAGATGTATAAGTGAAAGAGAAAAATGAAGATAAAGGATTGTATAAAGCTTGTAAAACATTGATTAGTGTAACTTGTTCATTTAATATAACTTAATATCTCATATTATAATTTTCTAAATCAGATCGAAAGGATATATGTTTAGCGAGTAGTTGGTAAAATAAACATTCCACATAAGTTATAATAAACTCAATCACATCTTCAACAACATCACATAATTATCATCGCATGACATGTATACATATAGTTATCATGCACGTCATTAAACATCATCACCAATAACATCATTCATATCACAACAACATCAAGTTTACCATTAAAACAGGACATCATTAACACTTCAAACATATAATGACCCAAACTCATAAACGCATAGGTACTGGAGTAACACATCAAATAACACATTTTATTCTGTCATAATATAGTTCAGCGCATCAGTTTCCTAACTCTTCAAACGACGCATCAAACCGAGTACCGAAACTCAAGTTATGAATCTTTGAAGTTTTACAAAAATCTAAACACCGACATCATACCACAACATACATTGACACCATAAAACCTCATTACACACCAATTAAATTTAGTTCCAGAAATTTTTAACCATATTTACAAGAAAGTATATTGTATTAGCTTTCCACGGGTTCAAACAGCACATCAAACGAACATTCGAAGCTCAAGTTATGAATTTTTTAAGTTTTACAAAAATGCTGCCATAACTTATGGAAATCGATTACCCCTTTTCAGGAAATCAATTTACTTTACTCCAGAAGCCAGATTTCCCAATTTTCAAACTGAAAATCGATTTCCCAAAAGAGGGTGATCGATTTCCACTGTCCAAAAGCAGTTTTCTACTGTTTTAAAGTACGAAAATTAGTTCCCAAACCCTTCCAAAACCCCAATTTTCAGCCCAAAGTAATTTGTCCTATTTTACAGGTTCAATACCAAATACATACATCATATTTCACCAGTTCATCAACACCAATTCATAAAATCTTTGCAACCTCAGAGCATTACCATCGACAATTCATTATACAACAACAACAATACATCATCACATATATCATGGGCATCAAATTATGGTATTTTTACATCATTATTCACACAATCATCATGGTTTCTTCTCATATTTCATCATAAAACACAAGACAATCCTACATATACCTAAATCCTATATCAATCATAATAATTTGGATCACTCTCCTTATTTCAATTCCTATCAATAATCTTCTCCCTTCACGTTCCTATAGAAAATCCCCTTTGGTTCTCTGTGCCCAAGCCCTTTCTCAACAGTTTTTCTCCAATTCCACGATCGTAAGAATGAAACCAAAACTCTCTAATTCTCCTTTTGTGAATCTTACCCCTTAGACCCTTTTTACGACATTCCACTTATCTCCTCACTTAACCTCTTCAAATTACCAACAAGCCCTCAATATCTTTACACCAATATTACCTCTATTTTAATTATATTAATTCTAAATAATCTCAACTAAATTATTTAAATTAAAATACTTATAATTATCAGATAACTTCAACATTATCCCACAACATACATTATTTAACAATAATTCACATATATTCACCAATAAAACACGATTAACCAATCAAATAATTAATTATAATTTTTGGGGTGTTACATTTAGTGTCTTCATAAGAGTTGTATTCCTTAATGTTAGCTCTCATTTTCTACCCGTTTTATGTCAATATGAGTTATGATGCTCTAGATATGACTAAAATACCAGACCTACATCATGATGTAAAATATACTGAAAAATATAATTTGTGAATCCTTATGAACATTCGTCGCGTTCCTTTTACGGACATTTCTTTAATTTCCTCCGACCTACAAAACACGTTAATCCTCTCCCAAAACATCATATTATTAATAATATATTATTGAATTCTTGTAAACCTCATTTGTTGATAAACAAGCAAAACTTACTAAGCTTATTATTTAAAAATACTAAAAGGGTAACCAGTTCAATGTAAACTTATGGATAAAACATAGTAAAATGGTAACTGTAATACGGTGGAAGAACTGACTTGGTTGTTTTGTGTTTGATTGCAATTGTTGCGGATAACAAGAGTCGCCACCGACTTTTCTTTTATCCAATAAGGAAAGGGTGAAAATAACAGGAAAGACCTTTGAGATATTTTCTCAAGTTCGGGAGGTAGATTATGAAAAGGGAAGGTGTTAGCACCCTTTTCATCCATAGTTATCTATGGGCTCTTAGTTTCTTGCTAGATCACTTGAAAATTCTTTTTGATTGAAATGTGTTTGTGGTGGGTGTAAATTTGAAAATATTTTGCAAAATGCCTTTGTTAAGGCTAACATTGTAATGATTCCCGTCTCTATAAGAATGCATACAAAGTGTTTGTTTTTTACAACTTGCACTGAATGTAAAATGAACTCAGTTCTTGATGCTCAATCATGGCTCTATCTTCTTCCTTCGAGCGCATGAATGCATGACTCCACTGTTTGAGCTTCGAAAGGCTTCATTCCTCAGCCAATCGAAAGATATAAAAACTGGCCTAAGATCTTAAAACAAATCTAACCATATGACTTTCAAAAATCTATGGGTCAAAAGTTAACATGAAACACCAAAACTAACACCTAGTTGTTCAGAGATGAAATTTTTAATGTACAAGCAATTATAATCAAAACTATGGGCATGGTCAGCTTCTTAGACATGATGTCTATATTTTTTCTTTAGAATATATATACAAATGATGTTTGAATGAAGAGTTCTAAGTTTTAGAAAGCTTACCTCTTGGAGTGAGACTTGAGGGACTTCGACAGAACCTCCAGGAACAGTTTGATGATGAATTAAGCCTTCTTTGACCTCCCTGAATCTATTTTAGTTGTTGCTTTGTTTTGAAAGTCACTGAATTGAAAGTTGGTTAGGAGTGAATCGAAGGGCTCACTAACTTCCTTGAGTGGGTTTTTTTGAGGGCTTTGAGAGTGCTCCAAGGCTGGTATATGGAAGTTAGGGGGTGAATCGAAAGGCTTATATATGGGAGCTATGGAGTGAATCGAAAGGCTCACTAACGCATGAAAGGGTTTGAGATTTTTGTGTGTGAAGTCAGGATGTGCCAAGTTTTATGCTTAGCTTTGATTTTTTGAGAGTTTGAAAATATTTGATGATTTTTCAACACAACCCAAAGTCTGGCCCTTTGATTTGCAAATGGTCTCTCTATTTATAGAGAAAAGGTTTTTGACATTCAGGATCATGAGATAACATCTTATCATTTTGTGGGAAATAAAAAAAAAATCAAGTTTAATGGATTTTCATGATTCCCAACTTCAAGTACAAGTGGGGCCTGATGTTTGTAGGAGACTTGACTCATGCTTTTGATGTTGCTTGCAATCAGAGATAAAGGTCACAAGGCTCAATGCATTGACAATTTGTATAAAGCCTGCTTTCCTGAAATGGAAATGATAACTTTATGCCATACATGAAATGATCTCTTGGGCAATACTTTAAACACTTGGGTAATAGCTTAATTCATTGTGTAATCAATTAATCATGCAAGCAATGAGGCCTGTAAAGCAAGATCATGTAGCATGTCTTATGGATTATGTCTTCAACTTGATGCCTTGAATCGAATACTATGTCTTTTCGTTTTGGCCACATAGATCCAACCTTCGACCAAACTCAAAAGCAGATAAAACTAATTGTCTCCAACAATTGCATGTTCTTCAAATGGGCCATATTCATCTGAATATACCACTTTGAGTACTTTCGTTTTGATCACATAGATCCAACCTTCGACCAACCTCAACAGCAGACTAAACTATTTGTTTCCAACCATTGCATGTTCTTCGAATGGGCCACCAAATGTAATTCATAGTGTAGAAACTATGTGTGTTGAAGGGTTTAGAGGTGTAATCGTGGCAAGCATGAAGAAGGCCACTGTAACGCCCCGTTTTATTTAATATTAATTACACTAATATTTTCGAGTTACCGTTTGACGTTTATTTTTGCAACGAGAATATTTATATTAACCGATATATCTATTAATATATTCGGCGATGTTTTATTCGGATCGGTAATTATTTTGTTCGGTCTGGTATTTGTTTTGAGGGACCGATAATTATTTTTTTCGGTCCGGTATTTTTTTTGAGGGACCAGTAATTATTTTGTTCGGTTCGGTTTTTATTCCGTTCGGTTTGGTAAAATATTATTCGGACCGATATTTAATTATTTGGAGTTATTTTAATTATTTGGGTTAATAATATTATTTAGTGTTAATTAGTAGTATATTTTAAGAAGGGCATTTGTGTAGTTTCCTTGTGTCTTGCAAGACCAAAACAAACACAACACTACTTGTTTTGACATAACACATAAAAAAACACTTTGAGAGCTAGAGAGAGTCTTGGAAGAGAAGAGGAGGAGCAAGAAAAAAGCTTGGGTTTTGGGTTGGTTGAATCATCAAGAATCATTTCAAGCATCTAAGGTAAGGGGTTTGATTTTCCAATCCTTATAGTTAGGGTTTGATTTGGTATATTTTGGATTTGGGATAAAAATTGATTTTTAGGGTTTATGAGTTTGTTGAGAGATTGTTGAAATAAATTAGAGGAGTGGATTTAGGTGTTGTTGTTGTTAAATTGTTATTAGGTTAGATTAATTGAAATTAAATTAGAAAAACTAAATTATATAAGCTAGAATTATTACTGTCAGTATGAAGAAACAATTATGCGGGCTAACAAAAAAGGTGGATTTCTCAGGTTTTGGAAAAAGTAGATTTTCAGGATTTTTTTTTTGAAAAAAATTGTATTATGAAACAAAAAAAAAAGAAAAAAAGAAATAGAAGTGTCAAGGGGGACGTCCAGCCCCCTTCTCCATTTTCCATTAAGGGACGTCCGTCCCCTTTGTGGTGTGAGGGGAGGCACATTTTTTTCGGTTCCCTGATATTCTCTGTTTTGACAGTTTGACAATTCTGGTTTTTCTTCCAAAAAGTTTATGTTTCTTTTTAATTTCCATAATTTAATATACTTATTAATTATATTAACTAAAAATAAATATGACATAAGTTAGCCGATTTAATTTGGAACCCGATTATATTCCGATTTCCCGATTTTGACAATTTCGGCGACGGAGCAAGTTGCTCTGAATTGAATGAAAATTGACGTGCTAGCTAATTTTGACGTGTAGCACGTCGTGGTAAGCTTAGTTTTTCGAGATTACGAGTTTTTAACATAGCAACCCGAAATAAGTCAATTTACGGTTAAGTTGAAACGGGTTGTGTTTTAGTCGGTTTAAGTCGCGTATGAGCAATCCGATTGTGACATTGATGATTATAATTGATGTCGATTATTGTGAATGACTTTTGCAACGTTATTGATGTTTGATTATTTTTCCATGTTTGGAATTAAGTGAATTATTTGAGGATGATATTGTGTGATTAAATATGATGTTTACGACGTTTTATTCATAATGAATACTTGATGATAAATGATGCGATGATATGTTTATCTTGATGTGGATAAATATGGCGACATGGGCTTTATGCCAAATTTTGATGTGCGGTGATGATGTTATTTGTTGTGTCGTGTTTGTGATGTCGTGTTGTCGAGTCACATACATTGCATTGGCGACGAGGGCTTTTATGCCAAGCGACGAGGGCTTTTATGCCAAAGCGACGATGATCTTTATGCCAATGTCCCTAATTACGACAAAGCGATGGGTGCCACATGCATAACATAGTCGTGTCTCATGGAGTCAGTTATGTTTATTTTTGAGTCTTTTGGCGTTGAGTTTTATTTGATGGCTTATGATGAATTGTGATGTTGTATGATACTTTGTTTTGTGATGATTTTTGTGTTGAATATAAAGTGAATATGATGTGATAACTTCATGATGAGCAAGCGATGAATATAACATGACGGTAAAGTGATGATATGAGTTTATGGCGATGAAGTTTATGTCTTGTTTTGATATAATTATGATGATTATGTGATGATATTAAAGTGTTGATTTATACACTAAAATGATGATTTAAAGTGTGTGAGATTTGGATATGTGTTGACATACTTTTATTAATCCTATATCATTTATGATTCCAAAACTATTTATATATTTTATCATGCCTTTAATTATATATTTTGGAGTATCTCACCCTTTACTTGTTTCGCCGTTGCCTTTATATTGGTAACGTGTAGGTGATCCGCGAGGATGACGAGGATTAGCTCGAGTCTCTTTATTTTGAGTCGCTCTGCTCTAATAGTAGTAACACTCGGGATTTGGGCGACGTTATTATTTTGGATAGGATAGGTTATGTATACTATCTTATGATGTTATAACTTTATGTATTGATGATAACATGATGATACGTACATTTTGTGAACACATCTGCTGTGCTATGAATATTCATATGTTGATATATGATGATTTATGATATGAATCGGTATATCCGACTTTTGATTTTTGTGATGTGCATTATAATGTGAAGTGATGAAAACACAAATATGTGATACCTCAATTTATGTTTGGATGAAATTTTGAAACTCTGATTTTATTATTAATTACGAGGGGTAGAATTGGAGTGTTACATTAGTGGTATCAGAGCAGGTCGGTCTGTCCGGCCAAGTTGTTGAGTTTGTTGTTGTCTAACAATAAAGTATTGTTATTTGTTGATTCTAATCCTTGTTTTGTTGTGAGCAGAAGTTGTTATGGCTGGAAGGAACGCTGGTAGGAATGATGAGGCTCTTGCTGCTGCTATGCAGGCAATGGCTCAGGCTTTCCAAAACCCGCTGAATGCTGACGAGAACGCTGGGTCTCATAGTTTGGCAACCTTCCAAAGAGAGAATCCTCCTACTTTCCAAGGAAATTAGATCCTGAAGGTGCTTTGGCGTGGCTGAAGGAGATTGAAATAATCTTCCGTGTGATGGATTGCACTCCTGTGCAAAGGATCTGTTATGGTACTCATAAATTAAGTGTTGAAGCGGATGACTGGTGGGTTGAAACCCGTCAGAGGCTTGAGGTTGCTGGTGGGGAAGTGACGTGGGAAGTTTTCCAAAGGGAATTCATGAGGAAGTATTACCCGGAAGATGTTCGGGGAAAGAAGAAGATAAAGTTCCTTGAATTAAAGCAAGGAAGCACGTCTATCACTAATTATGCTACAAGGTTCACTAAGTTGGCCAAGTTCTATCCGCATTATGATGGTCTGAATGGCGAGTTATCTAAATGCATCAAGTTTGAAAATGGTTTGTGTCCTGAGATTAAGAAAGTTGTTGGTTATTAGAAAATCCGTGTCTTTTTGGATTTGATTGATAGTTGTAGGATCTTTGAGGAGGACAGTAATGCTCATTATAAGATCGTTTCTGATAGGAGGAACAAGGGTCAGCAGAGCCGTGGGAAACCATATGATACTCCAGCTGGTAAAGGAAAACAAAAAGTGTTTCATGGGCGAAGAACTAGTGGGGGAGATGCTTCTGCTAGTATTGTTTGTTACAAGTGTGGGAAACATGGCCACAAAAGTAATGTTTGTCGAAGCGATGTGAGAGATAAGGAGGTTGAGGTGAGATGCTTCCGATGTGGAGAAGTGGGTCACATGACTCGTGATTGTAGGCATAAGGATGTGGTTTGTTTTAATTGTGGCGAGGGAGGTCACATTAGTGCTCAATGTAAGAAGCCTAAGAGGACTCAAGGAGCGGGAAAGGTGTTTGCTTTGTCGGGTGCTCCGACGGCAAACGAGGATGGTCTTGTTCGAGGTACTAGTTTCATTAATAGCATTCCTCTTATTACTATTATTGATACTGGTGCTACTCACTGTTTTATTGCTGCTGATTGTGTAAAGACATTGGGTCTCACTTTGTCGTCTCTGGATAGAGATATGGTGGTAGAAGTTCCGGCTAAGGGAACGGTTACTACTTCTTTTGTGTGTGCAAGTTTCCCTTTATCAAACTTTGATATATACTTTGTGGTGGATCTTGTTTATTTACCGCTTGTCGGGTTGGACGTGGTTTTAGGTATGGATTGGTTGAAAGCTAATTATGTCCATATCAATTGCTATGACAACACTGTGAGGTTTTCTTCCTTAGTAGAAGAAGAACAATCTATGTTGGTGTCAACGAAGCAGTTGAATGAGTTCATGAAGGATGAGGTGTTGGTTTTCTTGTTGATGGCGACTCTTTCTGTGGAGATTCAAGTTGTGATTGCAAACTTTCTGGTGGTGTGCGATTTTCCCGAAGTATTCCCTGATGAGATTCCTAGTGCACCTCCAGAAAGAGAAGTTGAATTTTCTGTGGATCTTGTCCCTGGTACCAGACCTATCTCTATGGCACCATACAGGATGTCCGCGTCTAAGTTAGCAGAATTGAAGAGCCAATTAGAAGATTTGCTTGAGAAGAAGTTTGTGAGACCAAGTGTGTCACCTTGGGGAGCTCCAGTTTTGTTGTTTAAGAAGAAGGACGGTAGCATGAGACTTTGCATTGATTATCGTCAGTTGAACAAGGTAACAATCAAGAATAGATATCCTCTTCCGAGAATCGATGATTTAATGGACCGATTGGTTGGTGCTCACATGTTTAGTAAGATTGATTTGAGATTGGGTTACCATCAGATAAGGGTGAAAGATGAAGATATTCAGAAAACTGATTTCAGGACGAGGTATGGACATTACGAGTATTCGGTGATGCCTTTCGGTGTCACTAATGCACCGGGAGTATTCATGGAGTACATGAATTGTATTTTCCATCCTTACTTGGATCGTTTCGTGGTTGTTTTCATTGATGATATTCTGGTTTATTCTAAATCAGAAGAAGAGCACGCATAACATTTGCGCATCGTGTTGGAAGTTCTGAAAGAGAAGAAGCTTTATGCTAAGTTGTCAAAGTGAAAGTTCTGGTTAAGTGAAGTGAGCTTTTTGGGGCATGTCATTTTTGGTGATGGCATTGCAGTTGATCCTTCTAAAGTTGATGTTGTGTTGAGATGGGAAACTCCTAAGTCTGTTATTGAGATTAGAAGTTTCTTAGGATTGGTTGGTTACTATAGAAGGTTCATTGAAGGTTTTTCTAAGTTGGATCTCCCTTTGACAAAGTTGACTTGTAAAGGAGCTGCATTTGTGTGGGATATAAAGTGTGAAGAAAGTTTCATGGAATTGAAGAAGAGGTTGACAACGGCTCCGATCTTGATTCTACCTAATCCTGAAGAACCGTTTGTTGTTTATTGTGATGCTTCTAAGATGGGTTTAGGTGGTGTACTTATGCAAAATGGTAAAGTGGTTTCTTATGCTTCTAGGCAATTGAAGATTCATGAGAAGAATTATCCTATGCACGATTTAGAGCTTGCAGCAGTTGTTTTTGTATTGAAGATTTGGAGGCATTATCTTTATGGTTCTAGATTTGAAGTATTTACTGACCATAAAAGCTTGAAGTACTTGTTCGATCAGAAAGAGCTTAATATGAGGAAAAGACGGTGGCTTGAGTTGATGAAAGATTATGATTTCGGATTGAATTACCATCCTGGTAAAGCTAATGTGGTGGCCGATGCTTTAAGTCAAAAGACTTTGCATATGGCACTTTTGATGGTGGAAGAGTTGGAATTGATTGAGCAATTTAGAGATATGAGCCTTATAATAGAAGTGACGTCGGAGAGTGTTATCTTGGGAATGTTAAAGATCAATAATGATTTCCTTGATAGTATTAGAGAAGCTCAGAAGCTTGATGTGAAACTTGTTGATTTGTTGGTTGGTATTGGACAAACTGAAAATGAAGATTTCAAGTTAGATGCTCAGGGTGTTTTGAGGTTCTGTGATAGGATTTGTATTCCTGATGATATGGATTTGAAGAGAATGATTTTGGAAGAAAGTCATAGAAGCAATTTAAGTATTCATCCCGGAGCGACCAAAATGTATCAAGATTTAAAGAAACTATTTTGGTGGTCGGGCATGAAAAGATAGGTGGCTCAGTTTGTTTATGCTTGTTTGACTTGTCAGAAGTCTAAAGTGGAGCATCAGAAACCTGTAGGGTTGATGCAACCGTTAGAGATTCCGAATGGAAATGGGATAGCATTTCTATGGATTTCGTAACGGGGTTACCGAATACACCAAGAGGACATGATGCAATTTGGGTGATTGTTGATAGGCTTGCGAAGTCGACTCACTTTATTCCTATTAACATCACTTATCCCGTATCGAAGTTGGCGGAAATTTATACGCATGTGATTGTGAGATTACATGGTATTCCTTTGTGTATTGTTTCGGATAGAGATCCGAGGTTTACTTCTGAATTTTGGAAGAGCTTGCAAGAGGCTTTGGGTTCAAAGTTGAGGTTGAGTTCGGCTTATCATCCTCAGACTGATGGTCAGACGGAAAGGACGATTCAATTGTTGGAAGACTTGTTACGAGCTTGTATTCTTGAACATGGTGGTTCATGGGATACATACCTTCCTTTGATTGAGTTTACTTATAACAACAGTTTTCATGCTAGTATTGGAATGGCACCGTTCGAGGCTTTGTATGGTCGGAGGTGTAGAACTCCTTTGTATTGGCATGAGTCGGGTGAAAGTGTGGTGCTTGGACCAGAATTGGTTAGAGAGACTACTGAGACGGTGAAGATGATTAGAGAAAAGATGAGAGTTTCTCAAAGGCGACAAAAGAGTTATCATGATAAAAGGAGAAAAGACTTGGAATTTCAAGATGGTGATTATGTATTTTACGAGTTACTCCTACAACCGGCGTTGGGAGAGAATTGAAGTCGAAGAAGCTAACTCCTCGCTTTATTGGTCCTTACCAAATTACTAGTAAAGTGGGAAAAGTGGCTTATAGAGTGGCGTTACCGCCAAATATTTCAAACTTGCATGATATGTTCCATGTGTCGCAACTTCGGAAGTATGTTCCGGATCCTTCACATGTGATTGAGATGGATGATATTCAAGTTCGAGACAATCTTACAGTGGAGACAATGCCTTTAAGAATCGAAGATCGTGAGATGAAGTCTCTTCGTGGCAAAGAGATCTCCTTGGTCAAAGTTGTTTGGATAGGAGCAGTTGGTGAAAGTGCGACGTGGGAGTTGGAAAGCAAGATGCGGGATTCCTATCTCGAGCTTTTCAAGTCAGGTAATTTCGAGGAAGAAATTTTATAAGTGGGGGAGAGTTGTAACGCCCCGTTTTATTTAATATTAATTAATATTAATATTTTCGAGTTATCGTTTGACGTTTATTTTTGCGACGAGAATATTTATATTAACCGATATATCTGTTAATATATTCGGCGACGTTTTATTCGGACCGATAATTATTTTGTTCGGTCCGGTATTTGTTTTGAGGGACCGGTAATTATTTTGTTCGGTCCGATATTTGTTTTGAGGGACCGGTAATTATTTTGTTCGGTCCAGTTTTTATTCCGTTCGGTTTGGTAAAATATTATTCGGACCAATATTTAATTATTTGGAGTTATTTTAATTATTTGGGTTAATAATATTATTTAGTGTTAATTAGTAGTATATTTTAAGAAGGGCATTTGTGTAGTTTCCTTGTGTCTTGCAAGACCAAAACCAAACACAACACTACTTGTTTTGACATAACACATAAAAACACACTTTGAGAGCTAGAGAGAGTCTTGGAAGAGAAGAGGAGGAGCAAGAAAAAAAGCTTGGGTTTTGGGTTGGTTGAATCATCAAGAATCATTTCAAACATCTCAGGTAAGGGGTTTGATTTTCCAATACTTATAATTAGGGTTTGATTTGGTATATTTTGGATTTGGGATAAAAATTGATTTTTAGGGTTTATGAGTTTGTTGAGAGATTGTTGAAATAAATTAGAGGAGTGGATTTAGGTGTTGTTGTTGTTTTTGTTAAATTGTTATTAGATTAGATTAATTGAAATTAAATTAGAAAAACTAAATTATATAAGTTAGAATCATTACTGTCAGTACGAAGAAACAATTATGCGGGTTAACAAAAAAGGTGGATTTCTCAGGTTTTGGAAAAAGTAGATTTTCAGGTTTTTTTTTTGAAAAAAATTGTATTATGAAACAAAAAAGAAAAAGAAAAAAATAAATAGAAGTGCCAAGGGGACGTCCAGCCCCCTTCTCCATTTTCCATTAAGGGACGTCCGTCCCCTTTGTGGTGTGAGGGGAGGCACATTTTTTTCGGTTCCCTGATATTCTCTGTTTTGACAGTTTGACAATTCTGGTTTTTCTTCCAAAAAGTTTCTGTTTCCTTTTAATTTCCATAATTTAATATACTTATTAATTATATTAACTAAAAATAAATATGACATAAGTTAGCCGATTTAATTTGGAACTCGATTATGTTCCGATTTCCCGATTTCGGCAATTTCGGCGACGGAGCAAGTTGCTCTGAATTGAATGAAAATTGACGTGCTAGCTAATTTTGATATGTATCACGTCATGGTGAGGTTAGTTTTTCGAGATTGTGATTTTTTAACGTAGCGACCCGAAATAAGTCAATTTACGGTTAAGTTGAAACGGGTTGCGTTTTAGTCGGTTTAAGTCGTGTATGAGCAATCCGATTGCGACGTTGATGATTATAATTGATGTCGAATATTGTGAAATACTTTTGCAACGATTATTGATGTTTGATTATTTTTCCATGTTTGGAATTAAGTGAATTATTTGAGGATGATATTGTGTGATTAAATATGATGTTTGCAACGTTTTATTCATAATGAATACTTGATGATAAATGACGCGATGATATATTTATCTTGATGTGGATAAATATGGAAACGTGGGATTTATGCCAAATTTTGATGTTCGATGATGATGTTATTTGTTGTGTCGTGTTTGTGATGTCGTGTTGTCGAGTCACATACATTGCATTGACGATGAGGACTTTTATGCCAAGCGACGAGGGCTTTTATGCCAAAGTGATGATGGGCTTTATGCCAATGTCCCTAATTACGGACAAAGCGACGGGTACCACATGCATAACATAGTCGTGTCTCATGGAGTCGATTATGTTTATTTTTGAGTCTTTTGGTGTTGAGTTTTATTTGATGGCTTATGATGAATTGCGATGTTGTATGATACTTTGTTTTGTGATGATTTTTGTGTTGAACATAAAGTGAATATGATGTGATAATTTCATGATGAGTAAGCGATGAATATAACATGACGGTAAAGCGACGGTATAAGTTTATGACGATGAAGTTTATGTCTTGTTTTGATATAATTATGATGATTATGTGATGATATTAAAGTGTTGATTTATACACTAAAATGATGATTTAAAGTGTATGAGATTTGGATATGTGTTGACAAACTCTTATTAATCCTATATTATTTATGATTCCAAAACTATTTATATATTTTATCTTGCCTTTAATTATATGTTTTGGAGTATCTCACCCTTTACTTGTTTCGTCATTGCCTTTATATTGGTAATGTGCAGGTGATCCGCCAGGATGATGAGGATTAGCTCGAGTCTCTTTATTTTGAGTCGCTCTGCTCTGATAGTAGTAACACTCGGGATTTAGGCGACGTTATTATTTTGGATAGGATAGTTTATGTATACTATCTTATGATGTTATAACTTTATGTATTGATGATAACATGATGATACATACATTTTGTGAACACATCCGCTGTACTGTGAATATTCATATGTTGATATATGACGATTTATGATATGAATCGGTATATCCGACTTTTGATTTTTGTGATGTGCATTATAATGCAAAGTGATGAAAACACGAATATGTGATACCTCAATTTATGTTTGGATGAAATTTTGAAACTCTGATTTTATTATTAATTGCGAGGGGTACAATTGGGGTGTTATAGCCACTGCTTTGTGAATCGAAGCAAACATGTAGGAGGCCCTTTCCTTATGAATCGAAGCAAGCATGTAGGAGGTCATTGCCTTCTGAATCGAAGCAAGCTTGTAGGAGGCCATTTCTTTGTGAATCGAAACAAGCATGTAGGAGGCCACTGCTTTGTGAATCGAAGTAAGCATGTAGGAGGCCACTTCTTTATGAATCGAAGCAAGCATGTGGGAGGTCACTGCTTTTTGGATCGAAGCAGGTTGCTTCAAAGGAAAACATTGCACAATTGAAGCTTGTAAATTGAATCAAGCTTGCTCTTCTTCGATTTGTCAAAATCTGCTCACCACTCCTTTCGATCAGTTATATAGCCTGAATCATATTTTGAATTAAACATAGTTACCTTCATCTGCACACCCATTTTGTCTGCTTTGTACTTGTGCAAACTTGAGCTTTTGAAAATCTTTGTGAGAAATTCCTTGAGAAAAGAGAGGGAAAATTTTGGGGTACAACAGCTGCCCCTGTTCAATCTTCTTAAACTTGAAAAGCGAGTATGGCACGTTGCCGTTCGTAGCTTGAAGGTAGATGATGATTGAACACTAGAGTGGCCAGAAATTTTCACTCGACTATGTGTTAGTTGATTGTGTAGAGAATGGGCTTAAAGATTCCATTTGGAGAGATGATAAAGAGTTGTCGGATATGGGCTTATAGATGCAAACCAAAGGTGATTGTTGATAGAAATTAAACTAAGTATAAGCTTGACTGTAACTGAGAGAAGTGTCAGAATAAATCTTTGGTTGATTTAATTCTGAATGCCATGCTGGATTGGACCCGTGTTGAGTCGTGTTTGGAAATTCATGAGAAGGAACCTGGGTAGGGTTGCTTTAGGATGAGTCCATGTGAAACTTCATCTGGAAGTTTATAAGAAGGAACCTACATAGGGCTGATGAGTCCGTGTGAAACTGCATCTGGAGATATATGAGAAGGAGCCTGGGTAGGGCTGATGAGTCCGTGTGAAACTGTATCTGGAGATATATGAGAAGGAGCCTGGGTAAGGCTGCTTCAGGATGAGTCCGTGTAAAACTTCATTTGTAAATTCATGAGAAGGAACCTGGGTAGGGCTGCTTCAAGATGAGTCCGTGTAAAACTTCATCTGGAAATTCATGAGAAGGAACTTGGGTAGGGTTGCTGCAGGATGAGTCCGTGTGAAACTTCATCTGGAAATTTATGAGAAGGAACCTGGGTAGGGTTGCTTCAGGATGAGTCAGTGTAAAACTTCATCTGGAAATCCAAGAGAATGAAACTGGGTAGGGTTGCTTCAGGATGAGTCAGTATGAAACTTCATCTGAAAATATATGAGAAAGAGCCTGGGTAGGGCTGCTTCAGGATGGGAAGGAATCCATGTAAGATTGCTTCATGATGAGCCCGTGTGAAGTTGCATCTGGTCACGTAGGTAGTTGCTTTGTCTTGCTTCAGAAACTAATCTTGGACTTGTTGAAAATTGTTGATGATAACTATCTATTGATTGATCTTTTCCTGAAAAGGTAAAGCTTTAGCTGTATGCAATGTCATGATGTATGAAATGCATGGTGTTCTCAAAATAAATGAGATTGTGCTATATGCATTTTGTATGCATATGCTATGACGTATGAAATGTGAAATGTTGTTGAAGTGTATCTTTGTTTGGGAAAATAAACCCTTGACAAATGCTGGTGAGCCTTGGGAAATTAAATCCCGGACTGCTACTGGGGATGAAGAGTATACACACCTTCAGACCTTGTTTTAGAATGTTTCTGCTAGGGATTCCTGTTTTGTTGTTTGAGGACAAATTCACCGGGGAATATTGACTTTTTTTTAGGGAAACTCTGTGGAGAGTGTTGATTTCTACTTGGGGAAAAGAGTTCAGGAGTTCTAGTAGTCCGTTTCTCTACTGGGGAGTTATCTCTTGATTGGAGAGAATGGAAGTTAACAACTTGTTAAGGATAAAGAAGTTAAATGTTATCTGGTCGGTTTTCAAGCTCCACAACAACTCACTGGGGATAATGGAAAACTCTACTGGGGAAGAGGAGCTTTTGAACTGTTATCTAATCGGGTCCAGGCTTTGCAGTAACTTTCAGAGATTACACTGACTTTGTTGATGACTTCGCTGGGGATTAGGGGTTGTGGTCTCTTAATTTGTGACAGTCTGAGAGGCAAACTTAAGCTGGTGAATTTTTCTGTTTGTTGGGGAAATAAACCTTATTGAAGAGAAAATTTAACAAACTGCTGAAGAGGTGTTTTCTTTTGGCAGAACTCCTTGAGGATTCTTCTTGAGACCAACTCAGCTGGGAAGAGGGTTTTCCAGAGATTTAAACTCTGGCCGGGGATTGCATGAATCCAACTTTGTGGGGATAATGTTATTGAAATAACTCCGTGGGGACTTGACTGGGGATCACCCTATGAAAAGGACTTTGTGAGAATTTGTTGTTGTCCATATCAGTAAGTGTTGTAGCACTCCCAGAAAATGTTTGCTTGGTCATATGTGACCCTTTGCTGGAATTCATGTTTAATGCCCCAAGTGATTCAGATGCAGGCCTGCCCCTAGTTATTCAGCACTTCTTGAGAGATTTCTTAGAATCTCGACTTGACTGCCACAGATGAGTTAGGTAGTAACATGTCATGCCCCCTTTCTTATAGGATATCTGTCATTGGAAGTGTCTTCCCATTTGAAGTGATTCTGTTTCTTGAGAGAATTTTTATTCATTAGATATTCATCGTACAACTTTCTCTGTTGTCAAACAAATAGCCATATGCAAACAACGGTATCCAAACAATGCAAACTTTATGTTTGTCTTGAAGTTTTTGAAAATGCATTTTAGCAAATAAAAGAATTTTGTAAGAATATGAATTCAACTTAGGATTTACAGTAAGCCTTACAAGAGTCAGGATACCTTTTGTAACAATATGCTTTCGAACTACCGATGCTTGAATTAGGACTTTTAAAGTGTTGTAGCGTGGCTTGGTTCATGGTTTAAGAAACAAAGGATAAGGCTCAAAGTTTATTTGTACCCACCCGTCCTTCATGATGTTCTCCAATCCTAAACTTAGTTAATTATGCGTTTGAATTCCTATTGAATCTGGAAAGTTATTTTGGTTATGGTTCGGAAACTTGGAAGTTTATTTTGAGAAGGCAATCATTTTTGCAACATTTTTCATATTGTCGAGGATTTGTAGTGACCTATTTTTTTGATTTATTATCCCTAATTTTGGCCTGACTGTTTTGAGATTACAGCCAGCGGGATGCCCCAGTTTTTCTTAAGTCTCCTTTGTAGGTTTTGACTCAGTGGGCTTTTCTCTTGAGAGATAATGACTGCCTATTTTATGGGGAACCATCGTCGTCTTTTGATTTAGAAGAATTTTTTTATGTCATTCATTGTGTACAAAGTGAAAGCTTGCGACCGAACGCGCATTTGAATTAACTGAGAAACTACCCTGCCGCAGGTTTTGATTAAAGGTTTCAATATGTGTGAAAAATAAAACTCCTACTTCTTTGGCTCAAAGGGATTGACTAGGGATTATCTTCCTTATAACTCCACTATTTAGGAATTGAAAGATCATCTATACATCGTCAGCATGGTCTATCCAAAAGCATACTGTATGAGATTACGATATTGTTTTCGTCATCCTCCCTATAAAGGCTTACAACTTTTAACGAGAGTTGAATATCACAAAAGGAAGTAAGAAGCACAGTTTAAATAGAGTAAAAATGAATGGATTAATTCAAGACAAACATATGCAATGAATTAATGAAACAAAGTTTGACATAATAGATAAGTGTTCAAACAAACAAAATAAATTACCATTGAAAATTCAAAATGAACTGGACGCTCTTAATGGATTGGCAAGGGAGCGATGACCACGTTGGGAGTCTTAGGAGGGCCGAATTCAATCTCCTTGGTGTCAATCATGTTTTGAATATTGTATTTAAGTGGCCAACAATCGTTAGTATCATGCTAAAGACTGCCAGAATGATAGGCACATATTGCATCAGGATTGTAGTTAGGAGAAAAAGTTTTGGGGTTTGGACGAGGTCCTATCAACGTAATCAGATTCATCCTCAACATATGTTGCAATTCTTGATACAATGGCATGTTGATTTTGGTAAACTGTCTCTTGGGCTCTTCTTACCTTCGCTGATTTCCCCATTGTTATTGTCGTACTGATGCAGGACTAGAGATCAGGACTACCCCCACATATTGGTTGTGGTTACTCTTGTTACGACCCTTTTGGCTATACACAACATTGGAATCTTTCTTCCCAATGTACGGCTTCTTCTGAGTATCGAAGGATGTAGCTCCTTGGATCTTTCCGCTTCTGATTCCATTTTCAACTCATTCCTCGATTAGAATCAGCTTGATGAACCCGCCCGAAGAGCTTCCAATTAGGTGATTGAAGAAAGGTCCAGTAAAAGTTCCCATAAATATATCAATCAGCTCCCTGTCTGTTAAGGGTGGCTGCACCCGGCCAGCTAGGTCTCTCCATTTTTTGGCATATTCTTTGAAGCCCTCGTTGGATCCCATGGTTATATTCTGCAATTGCACACGAGTTAGTGCAAGATCAACGTTGTATTGGTACTTCTTATAGAAAGCAGAAGCTAGATCCTCCCAGTTGTGGATATTGTAACCCTCCAATTGATAGAACCATTCAAGTTGAGTCCCGGCTAGACTCTCTTTGAAGAAATGGACCCACAACTTCTAATTAGTGGTGTGTGGTTGAATCTTACGGATATAGGATCTTAGATGAAGCTTCGGATAGGAGACTCTATCATACTTGGCAAAAGTAGGGATCTTGAATTTATGGGGAATGACCACCCCAAGAACCAAACCCAAGTCTCCAAAGTCCAAGCTAGGCACAACTTGGAATTCCACAGCCTTAAGTCGGTCTTCAAGCTGTTTCTATTTTTCATCCGCCGGTGGATACTGCTCCTCAGAATAGTCTTCGTCATCAGTAGCTTGATTAGCTCTAGTGCTTCTAACTTCCTCTTCTTGATTGTTTTCTTCTTCATAAGAAGTATCTTCTTTTTGAGCTAGTTAGGCAGGTCCCTTGAACCTTCTTCCTGTGTTGAGGACGACAACCTTCTTCTTAGTCTTCTTCTTACTCTCTTTGGTGAAGAGTGTTTTCAGATCTTCCTGCCCCTTGGCTAAGTTCAGGAGCATTTGTTGGAACTGGGCATTCTGAGCTTGGATACCTTTAACTGTTTGCTTTAGAGCCATCTCTAATGAAATAAACAGTAAACAGATGAGAAAACCTGTATGGGGAGAACCTGTTATGATGACAGCTTTGAGTGAACTTCGTATCGTTGGATGTCCTTCCACGAGAATCAAGCTCACCATGCCAATTTGGTCATAGCCCTTGACTCTTGTTACCGTGTTTTGGTCTTTAACGACCTTTGGTCAGAGGAGAATAAATCATCTTCCCCTTTGATAGATGTCTGGTTCAACATGACTCTGCATCATAGGCCCTTGAGATCTTTGAAAGAGTTATTGAAAATTCTATCGTATGATGTCATGATGTTATGTACAAGTATTCATACAAAGCAAATAATTTGTTATGTACAAATGATCATATACACACAAAACAGACAACTCCTTAGGTTTAGGTTTGCATGGAGTTTACAGGTAAGTACCCTCTTGAAGTTTAGATGGTTCAACCTGTCCTAGAAAGTAATCCGGTTCTAGGGAATCTCAATATCACTGATCTTTCTTCATTGGGCATTATTTTAGCACAAATAATTTTTCTTGCGGCCAAAATATCCCAAAAGTTCGATCTCAATGAGCATAGTATCGAGTATCAACCAATTTTCAGCTTTCTATCGAAACTGGCTATCTTACTACTTCCTAATGGCCAAGTTGTTCAATTAAAGGTTTTAAGGTCAGTTAGTGCTTTATGACACCACTCAGCGGCCCCGTATTCTCCTAGATTTAACACAAGGGATACCGGTACCAACAAATGCATCACACTAACGTAGCCATTGTTTCAACCATATCGGTCTACACCGTACAATTTCCATAATCTATTGCTACTTACCTAATCATGTTCCCCGATCCGGGTAGAGGATTAATACAAACCCAAACAAGGACCCATAAATGTAAAGCAATCAAGTCAAACAATAAAAGCAATTAAATATGATCTAGCTCTAAGGTAACCCCACTTTTAAGTTCAAAGTCTCCAACAGAGTCGTCAGTTCTGTAATACAGTATGAGAACTGACTTGGTTGTTTTGCGTTTGATCGCAATTGTTGCGGATAGCAAGAGTCGCCACCGACTTTTCTTTTATCCAATAAGGAAAGGGTGAAAATAACAAGAAAGACCTTTGAGATATTTTCTCGAGTTTGGGGGGTAGATTATGAAAAGGGAAGGTGTTAACACCCTTTCCTTCCATAGTTATCTATGGGCTCTTAGTTTCTTGCTAGATCACTTGAAAATATTTTTTATTTGAAATGTGTTTGTGGTGGGTGTAAGTTTGAAAATATTTTGCAAAATTCCTTTGTTGCGGCTAATTTTGTAATGATTCTCGTCTCTATAAGAATGCATACAAAGTGTTGGTTTTGAAAATAGTTCAAAGATATGTTTGTTTTTGAAGATGTTTTGAAAGTGTAAGTGTGGAAATGGTTTTAGTTTAAGAGCAAGCAACTACGGGCGTCTTACCTACTCAAAAGGTCTATGTTCTTTTCCTCCTCCTTTAGATGTTATTATCTTACCATTGATTTGGTAAGAAGCTCCATCATTGGATGTGAAGGGACGGGCGTGGGTCAATTGTATAGTCATAGAAGGCAACCTATGAGACGTTTTAGCAATATTCATATGGGACTAGATCGTTTACCGAAGGCAACATCGAGGGACATCGAGGGACTATAATCTTTTTATCGAGGGTCTTTGCTAAAATGCCCACACTCGAGGGACATGACTAGTTTCCAAGGCAACAAGCGAGGTTACCCTAGAGGTGCATGTGTGTGAATAGTGTGTTTGATCGCATGCATTTTTGTCTTTGAAATTAGGGTTTTCTAACATTTGATTTTATCTTGTCATACACACCCTAATTACTAACAATTTATATGAAAGCGATAAATTGCGGAAAGTAAATTTAGCACGCTATTACATCATTTGGGAATGGGGTGTATAAATTTACAAATGGAGATTGCAAGAAATTAAATCCTAATTATCTATTACAACCATATTGAATTTGAATAATGTACAAGGAATATAATGTACAAGACAAAATGGAAAAAGGAATAGATTTGTTTTGTTTTTGTTAAAGAAATTTAATTAAGTTAAAGAAAAGAAAATTAATAGGAAAATATTTTTGGTCTTTTTTATTGTAAGAAGTTAAATAAAATAAACTAAGTAACTTAAATATATTTTTGGTGTTTTTGTGTAGAAAACATTTTTTTGTGTTTAAAACAGTTTTTGTGTAGAAAACTGTTTTTGTATTTAAAACAAATTTTTGTGTAGAAAAATAGTTTTATGCTTGGTCCCAGGGTCTATTTGCTTGTTTGTGAACAGGGGGTCAGAAACATAAAAAAGGTTGAAGCTCAACTGTGGAGGCCCGGGTATGCTTCCTGCAAACAAGACAAAGTGAGAAAAATATGAAAAAATGAATAAAAAGTATCGCTGGGGCTTGAACCCAGGACCTTCTACATGGCAAGGCTTTTAGCGCGTGCTGTTTGTACCACTGGGGTGGTCTTTTTCATCCGTTGATTTTACAACTTGCACTGAATGTAAAATGAACTCAGTTCTGGATGCTCAATCATGACTCAATCTTCTTCCTTCGAGCACAGGAATGCATGACTCCACTGTTTGAGCTTCGAAAGGCTTTATTCCTCAGCCAATTGAAAGATATAAAAACCTGCCTAAGATCTTAAAACGAATCTAACCATATGACTTTTAAAAATCTATGGGTCGAAAGTTAGCATGAAACACCAAAACTAAGACCTAGCTGTTCATAGATGAAATTTTTAATGTACAAGCAATGATAATCAAAACTATGGGCATGGTCAGCTTCCTAGACACGATGTCTACATTTTTTCTTTACAATGTATATACAAATGATGTTTGAATGAAGAGTTCTAAGTTTTAGAAAACTTACCTCTTGGAGTGAGACTTGAGGGACTTCGACAGAACCTCCAGGAACCGTTTGATGATGGACTAAGCCTGCTTCGACCTCCCTGAAGCTATTTTAGTCGCTGCTTTATTTTGAAAGTCACTGAATCAAAAGTTGGTTAGGAGTGAATCAAAGGGCTCACTAACTTCCTTGAGTGGATTTTTTGAGGGCTTTGAGAGTGTTCCAAGGTTGGTATATGGAAGTTAGGGGGTGAATCGAAAGGTTGATATATGGGAGCTAGGGAGTGAATCGAAAGGCTCACTAACGCATGAAAGGGTTTGAGATTTTTGTGTGTGAAGTCAGGATGTGCCAAGTTTTATGCTTAGCTTTGAGTTTTTGAGAGTTTGAGAATGTTTGATGATTTTTCAACACAACCCAAAGTCTGGCCCTTTAATTTGCAAATGGTCTCTCTATTTATAGAGAAAAGGTTTTTGACATTCAGGATCCTGAGATAACATCTTATCATTTTGTGGGAAACGAAAAAAATCAAGTTTAATGGATTTTCATGATTCCCAAGTTCAAGTACAAGTGGGGCCTGATGTTTGCAGGAGACTTGAGTCATGCTTTTGATGTTTCTTGCAATCAGAGATAAAGGTCACAAGGCTCAATGCATTGACAATTTGCATAAAGCCTGATTTCCTGAAATGGCAATGATAACTTTGTGCCATACATGGAAAGATCTCTTGGACAATACTTTAAACACTTGGGTAATAGCTTAATTCATTGTGTAATTAATCATACAAGCAATGAGGCCTTCAAAGCAAGATCATGTAGCATGGCCTATGGATTCTGTCTTCAACTTGATGCCTTGAATCGAATACTCTGTCTTTTTGTTTTGGCCACATAGATCCAACCTTCGACCAAACTCAAAAGTAGACAAAAATAATTGTCTCCAACAATTGCATGTTCTTCGAATGGGCCATATTAATCTGAATATACCACTTTGAGTCCTTTAGTTTTGATCACATAGATCCAACCTTTGACCAACCTCAACAGCAGACAAAACTATTTGTTTCCAACCATTGCATGTTCTTCGAATGGGTCACTAAATGTAATTCATAGTGTAGAAACTATGTGTGTTGAAGGGTTTAGAGGTGGAATCTAAGAAAGCATGAAGGAGGCAACTGCTTTATGAATCAAAGCAAACATGTATGAGGCCACTGCCTTCTGAATCGAAGCAAACCTGTAGGAGGTCATTGCCTTCTTAATCGAAGCAAGCCTGTAGGAGGCCACTTCTTTGTGAATCGAAGAAAGCATGTAGGAGGCCGCTGCTTTGTGAATCGAAGCAAGCATGTAGGTGGCCACTGCTTTGTGAATTGAAGCAAGTATGTGGGAGGTCACTGCTTTATGGATTGAAGCAGGTTGCTTCAAAGGAAAACATTGCCCAATCGAAGCTTGTAAATCAAAGAGAGCTTGCTCTTCTTCGATTTGTCAAAATCTTCCCACCATTCCTTTCGATCAATCATATAGCCTGAATCAGATTTTGAATTCAACATAGTTACCTGCATCTGTACACCCTTTTTGTCTACTTTGTACTTGAGCAAACTTGAGCTTTTGAAAATCTTTGTGAGAAATGCCTTGAGAAAAGAGAGGGAAAATTTTGGGGTACAACAGTAACTAATCACAATCCGAAACTTACCTTGTTGGTTGTCCTCATGCAACTTTTAAAAAGAAATATTTTTTTGATACCAACTCAAATAAAGCCATAAGTTAAAAGTGTTATGCCATGAGCTTTAAATTTTTCTGAGTTAGACTGATCTTCCACATTCTCACTAGATACGATGATACTGCTTCACTTGTCATTTCTCTATGCATTCTCACCAAATCTCTCAAGTGTTAATGTGTATATTTCGAAAAATTCTCAATATGCAACATTATACCACATGCTGGAATAAATTCTAATCAAATAATAAGATGCAATGATACATACTTTTTGAGGTTTTTATGGTTGTAATGGGACTACGGTTTATGTAGAATGTATTTGGATAATAGGTTAATTCTCAGAGTCAGTAGGAATATTCTCATCACTATGTCTAAATTAAGAAACTATTATGAGTGTACTTCATATCCTGAGTTCTTTTAGGTACCATGGAGCATTCATCTTTAGTTTTTATTTCAATCTTTTTCTAGTTGACTTTCAACTCCTTTCTTTTGAGTAATATGATATTATTATTTTTCACACTTATTTTCCCTATACTTTTTTTCCGAATCAGTTGAATTTGTCAACTTCTCTTCTCTATTTTTATATTTGACGTAACTCGTATTCTTTTATTTTTCTCAGTTTCTGGATTTTTTTAACGGATACCCTAAACTTAAATTAGACAAAATTCTAAGACATCAACCTTCTAACTATGAATATGGTAGAAGAGTGTTTAGGACGATGGTTTTTTTTGATGGAATAAAAACAAAAATGAGATAAAAGGATAAAAATGGTTTAGCAAAGGATATGTAAAATGAAATAGGATGGCTAAAAGGCTCGAGATGAAAAAAAGTCTCATTGTGTGTAAACAATGCAACATAAATCAATGAAGAAATTATGCAAGTTTGGAATAATGAGTATTTTGTACCCCAAATTTTTCTCTCTCATTTTACTCAACACATGCCCATTGAGGTCCTCAACTTGCTCAAGGATGCCCAAGAGTTGACCAGACAAACTCTCTCATAAGGCAATGCACCTCAAACTAGGGTTTCCATTTTCATCATGGTGTGGGAACTCCAAAGGTCCAAAGTTCCTTCCATGGTCCCAATATGTTATCAAGATCATCCATGTCAAGTTTCATGCCTTTCACAAGAAGTTTGCTCAGTCAACTGCTCAGATGCTTGAAAATCAACTGTACTAGGTCAAAAGTCAAATGTGGCCCACATATAGTCAAACTTCAGGATTTTTGGTCAACATCAACATTTTGAAGTGATATCCATCATTTTATCAAGGGTTGATCATGATTCCCCAAGGAATGCCCCAAATTCATCAAAATCCAAAAGTTGCTAAATTAGGGTTTCTTAGGAAAAGTCAACCAAACTTTGACTAAGCATAACTTCTTCATACTTTATCATAAATTTTCCATCCAAGGCTCATTTTGAAGAGGATTCAATTCCCTACAATTAATCTTCAACCTTCAAGTTCAAAATATGCACTCACCAAAAGATATGAATTTCTACATTATAGGTCCTTTTGAAAAGTCAACAAAAACACCTTTTGGGTCAAATCTTCTTACATGAACATGGAAGCCCCAATTGAGATGAAACAAAAATGTTTGTTTAGGGGACATCCTAAGCTTTCTAAAAAGTCCAAGAACACCCTCTTAGGGTTAAAATTGAGGGAGATATATATTGTCAAAATTGACCAATTTTTGGAAATGTGCATGAAGTAATTATTGATCAAAATGACTTTTTTTTCCAAATGGGCCCATGTTTTCTTGTTTGAAACTTGTTCCTAAGATGGCCCACGACCACTGATCTTATCCACCTATTATTTTATTATTTTTATTATTTATTTTGATTTTTTATCCATTTAAATCTAAATAAATCAATTTAAATAGTAGGATAATCAAATAAAATCAAAGATTTGATTTTATGAGCATATTATGACTCCATGAACAACTAGAAAATCAAAAAATTTGTGTAAGATCTAATTGATTGGAAAAGATCTTAATTTGGTCTATTTTGGAAACAAATCATACAAGGCAAAGAATGAAATCAAATCTCCATAATTTGCAAAGATATGATCAGTTTTTGTTGACCAAAATCATTCTATGATATATACACAATATTTCCAAAGCATAAGGGAGGTTTTTGGGTCGTGAAAACAAGGAGGTCAACTTCAATTTTTTGTCAAAAAAAAAGTGCTGATCACATATTCCTCCATAGACTGATTCCAGTAATTCCAAGGCCAGCAATACGTTCCTGGACATTTCTTGAAGTTATTCCAATCGTCCTCCAGCCTTAAAACCTTCAGAAATCACGCCTCACAGTGCCACAATTTGCATCTTTTTTCAAGATTCATTTTCAATAATTTATCCATCATAAACATGTTTTGATCATATATCCATGCTTGCTATCATATTTGCAATATTTTTGATTGGTTTGATTGAAGTTTAAGTGCAGGAATGACACAATGCCATTGTTAGGATTTTGAGGTCCCAAATTGGGAATTCCATATAGAGGCAAAATTGGACAAAATCAGGGGTACTATCATGCTTAGAAGATGATTTGCAATTGAACCATGTCTTTGGTTTGAATTTATTTTGCTTGTGCTGCATTTTTGAATTTTACAGGTTTATGGCTACAAACAAAATTTGTCACTATAGCTTTTAGTGACGGAAACGACTGTAGGTAAAAGTGTGGCCAAAAATAACAGTTATGGGGAAGAAAACAATTAGGTGGCAGATACCCATTGGGTGATTTGAATCACACGCGCGTTTGGGAAAGACCATTTTATTTCCTTTATATTTTATTTATGTTATTATATTTACAACTAACCATCCCAACACATATGGCAAAGGCGCAGGCGGTGAAGCAAAGGGTTCTGGGTTCGATCCCAGAATCTCACGTTTTCATATTTTCCAATTTCTTTGTCCCAGATCCAGCGAGCCTCACCTTCAAAAGGACCATCATGCATCCTCAAATCCATGCCATCAGATCATGTCCTGGCCAGATCTAACGCCTCAAGCATGCAGGCGCATGGTGGACCTCCTGTAGGCCAACTGCATTGAATCCCCACGTGGGCAAATGGGCCTATAATTCTGGGCTTAGCAATTCCATTCCACACCCCCTAATCTGCTTTCACCACAGACCCAATTACTTTCTTTCTTTATTTTCTTTTGTTTTATTTGATTAATTTCTTTTTACAAAACAACAAAAAAAATGATTTTTTTATTTAATCATAAAATCAAGAAAACCATAAAAATGTAGAATTAGGTTTTTTTATTAAAATTAGTTTTTTTTTGGAAAATAATTAATTTAATGATATTGACTTGATTGTTTTCATAATTAAAATTAATTAGACAAATTAGGTTTAATTCACAAATATTTAATTTTCTCAATAAAATACCAAAAATTATTTTTTTAATTAATTAGATTTAGGTTAAGATTTCAAATATTTTTCTCAAAAATAAAATACAAAAAATATTTTCTCTTTAATTGATTAGATTTTTAGAATTTAAACTTTGATTCCCGTATTTAATTCTCGCGCGCAATATTTTATTTTCCAATTATTGTATTTGCTTCGGGTTTGTAATAGTTTTTTTAATTAGGGTTTATTGCATATTATTTACTGTTTAATCCCTGGTTTTTGGTCATGTAACCCCCTCCCCGAAGCCCTGTAATAGCGTAGATTTACTTTCCCGCTTTTAATTTCCGCAACTATGAACTGTCTAGATGTATGGATAATAGGCTTGCATGCAAAAGACAAATAAAATTAAAACAATAGATCACCTTAATTGTGCAAAGATTAAATAACTGAAATCAAACACATGCACATGCTCACTCCTAGGGTTTTCCTCACTTGGTTGCCTCGGAAATAATGGTTGTGTCCCTCAAACATAGGGATACCTTAGCAATGACCCATGATTCAAAGTCGTCATAAAGATCATAGTCCCTACTTGTCCCTCGAGTTGCCTACGAATTGATCTTATGACGATAGTCCCTTCGAAATGCTAAGGTATCCTTACTTGTTGCCTTCAGAGACCATTTCGTCCTTTCGAACGTGCCTTTAAAACTCCAACGATGATGCTACCTGTTGTACCCCAAAATTTGTCCTCCCATATTCTTCAAGATTTGCCAAGATCAATCTCCAGATGATTCAAAATCTCTCAAGGGTTGCATAGTCCAATTGCCTCATAACACAGTCAAAATTAGGGTTTTGGTTCTGGCAAAGAAATTGAGGTTTCCAAGGGTCCAATCAAGTCCCACATGCCCATATACATTGTCAAGCATCCATATGTCAAGTTTCAAGACTCACGGCATCAAGTTGCACAGTCAAAAACCCTAATTGCTTCACAGTCAACTGCAGGGGGAAAATGGTCATTTGACAGTCAAAAGTCAAAATTTTTGGTCAACATATTATTTTGAAGCCACAAACATTATTTGATCAATTCTTGATCATGATTCTCAAAGTATGGCTCAAAAAGTCTCAAGATGCAAAAGTTTCTATTTTTGGACAGTTGAAAAGTGAACTGCAAATTGACCAGGGCATAACTTCTTCATGGTTTATCAGAAAAATCCCATCCAAAGCTCATTTTGAAGAGGATGACATTTCCTACAACTCATCTTCACACTTCAAGTCCAAGAAATGCTCTCACAAAAAGTTATCAATTTCAACATTATAGGTCATTTTCAAAAGTCAACAAAAAGGCACTTTAAGTCAAAGACCATAACTTGAGATTGGTAAATCAAAATGACATGGGACCAAAGGAATTGGTTAGAGGACTTTAAGACATTTCCAAAATGTCTAAGAACATGTTCATAGCTTGAAAATTGAGCAAGATATGCCTTGGAGAAGTTGGGAAATTTTTGGGAATTTTGAAAAGTCAACTTTGCTTCAAAAGCTTCAAAATTGCTAATGGGCCTCAAATTCTTCCTTGAATCATTACCCAAAGCATATGCACGCCCCATTAAGCTCAAAGGGATTTATTTTCTTATTTTTAATTAATTAATTGAATTTTTATTTATATTAATTCATTTAATTAGATTTAAATATGAGAAAAATATCAAATCATGCTTTTTAAATCTTTTTATGCAGCAAATATCTTCCACATATGCAAAAGATTTCGTGCATCATCTAAAGGGGACAAGATCATCCCTATTTGGCAAGTTTTCCATGGCAAAAATATTGAAAAAAGATATGGAAAAATCAAAGATTGAAATCATAAATTCATGGACCTTGGGCTTGATTTTTTGACCTAATTCCATTAAGATACATATGCACAACATAACCTAATGCACATACACACGAAAGACTGCTCAAAAAGGCATAACCAAATTGCAACTTTTCACAAAAATTTTGGAATCTGGAATCATATTTGCAGGGTGTTTCAAAGCATAACAAGTATTCCATTGCGTTGTTGGACCTTCCAGGAATTGATTGCAATCAAGAATACACCTCCACACTCAAAGAAACGGTAGAACAGCATCGTGCTTGTCACAAACATGTCCACAATCGTTTTCTAATTTTCATGCATTATTCACATGTTTTATTTGTTGCTTTACACTAACAATGATGTTTTGAAGCTATTGGTAATATTTAATTGAACTAATGATGCGTGTATCCAAATCTGCCATGGCTGAAACCTAGGGTTTCAGAGCTCAAAAATTAGGGGTTCTTACATATGGTAAAATTAGACCATCAAACATACATGGACGAATTCGTGGCAGGAAACCTGATTCAACAATGACCTCGCGCTCAATTTATGTTAAAGCATGAGCTAATCGCTATTTTTTCATGGCTGTGTTTAGTGGGGGTTTAAAACCCCCGCTACTTGTTTTGTGTTTACAGGAAAAACAAAGACGAAGCATGCGTGTCTCCATGTGATAGGGCAATTCAAAATCTGGCGCGTTTTTTCTTTGTTTTATATCACTAGCGTTGTTTTTTTTATAATATTTATTGTCCATTGTGTATACAAACGCACGCGATAGTTGAGTTGGTAGAAGACGTGTCTTGCAGGTACAAGGACCTGGGTTCGATTCCCAGGTCCCCCATTTAATCCATATTTTTGTTTCAATACTTTCCTGTGTAGCACTCATTCCATTGCTCACCATGCACGTTCATGCTTGTGCCTGCCAAGTGGCCAGAAGATCCCATCCAATGGCCAGAACGTGAATTCTATGATACACTCCAGTCAACAGTCATACACCTGAACATGGAAAGTCAAAAAAGGCTTTGATACAGTGGGCCAAATTGCTTCCAAAAAACCTCCTAAATGGGCCTGATACCCCCCATGGTTTGCATCATTTTTATTTTTTATTTGATTTTCTTTTAATTCTTTTTAGTGTTTTAATTATTTCTTTTAATTCCATAAAATAATTTTCATAATATAAAATACAGAAAAAAATCAAAAAATGTCTATTTTTATTAATATTAATTTCACCATTATTATTTTTTGTAAATAAACTTTAACCATTAATTTAGTAAATTAGGTTTTAAAACTTTAATCTTTTTCTTAAATAAATTAAAATATGTAGAAATTAGGTTTTTTAACATTCTCATCTTTTTCTTAAATAAATAATTGTCTCTCATTATTATTATTATTAATTATTACTTTTGTAAATAAATATGTAAATTAACTAATTAGTGTAAATTAGGTTAACTTGTATGTTTTTTTTCATAAATAATTAAAAATAATTTAGAACTAGGGTTTCATTTGACTTCTAATTTTAATTCTTTTCTTTATTTTCATAGATACAAAAAAAACATAAAAACAATTTCCTTTCTTGATTAAATAATTAATTAGACTTTAATTTCAATTTAATTTCAAAAGGGTCCAACGCCCTCGAACGTTCAACTTTAATTCTTTCGCGAATTTATTCTTATTTTCCTTTGTGAATATTATGTAACTGCTCAAGGCTTGTAATAGTAATTAGGAATTTATTTACTTTCCGCATTTTTTTTATCAAACGGGTCTTTGTAATTTGGCGATGTATAGACCCGCGCCTTGTAATAGCGTAGGATTTTACTTTCCGCATTTAAATTTCCGCACTTTTAAATTCTAATTGCATGAAAGAATGTATGGCTAACTAAAAACAATGAGTAGCTCACAAATGCCATGATCAAAGATAAAACTTAATTGAAAACAACACACAAATTCACACACCACTTCTAGGGTACGCCTCACTGTTGCTTTACCTTCGAAACGTGGTCGTCGAGTATAGGACGTTTTAGTAAGTCCTTATGTCCATGATCCAGTTGCCTCGAAACGGTTGCCTCAGAATAAAAAAGGATCAAGGGCATAAGGGTAGCTTCTAAGGTGTCCTACTGTTGCTCTGGTGACCACACTGTCCCTAACACTCGAATTGACCCGAACACCTCCAACGGTGGTGCTACCTATCTCTCAATGGTGGGATGGCACTACCTTAAGGACATTTACACAGCCTAATTCCTTAGGGTAGGTAGATGACTCATAGATACTTGCTCTATTCAAAAACAAAACAAAATCTTTTCACACCGACACTTTCGAAAAAGCTTTCAAAACAATTTTTCAAACACTCTTGAGGACTGATACAAGAGTTATTCAGAAAACTTTAAACGAAACTTTTTTAAACCCACTCACGATTGAAAAGAAAACAAACATTTTGAAAACACAATGAGCAAGTATCTAAGAGCCCGTGGATAACCACGGATAGAAAGGGTTCTAACACCTTCCCTTTCTATAAATCTACCTCTCGAACCGAGAAACTATCTCATAAGGAATTTTGCTGTGCTTTTGTCCTGTCCATGTTGGAGAAAATAAAAGACGGTGGCGACTCTTGCTTCCATGACATTTCGCGAACCAGCTAAAAACAGTCAGTTCTATTTCCACCGATCACAGAACTGGAGACTCTGCTGGGGACTATTATACTTAAAGTGAGGTGTACCTTAGGATAGCTCATACTTGTGTTTTCAATTGCTGTGTTTGTTTGCTTTATTATTATGGGCTGTTTCGGAGTTACATAGATCCTAACCCGGATCTGGGGGATACCCTGTTAGGTAGCATAAGCTGTGAGGGACCTGTCCGGCGTAGACCGACATGGGTGAAGCAGTGGCTACGTTGGTGTGGCACCTTGGTCTGTACCGATATCCCTTGTGTCGCAACGAGGAGAATATAGGTCTTTTGAGGAGTCATTAAGCACCAACCGACCTTAGAACCTTAAATGACCCAACTTGGCCAATAGAACAGTAGTAGTATGCTACACCCATTGAGGCTAAACTCTCGCGATGGTTCTGGCCGCAAGAAAAGATTGCGATGCTGGAGTTATGACCGATTGAGGGTAGTCAGTGATATTGGGATCCTCTAGAACCCGGTTACTTCTAATAGGACAGGTCTTAACCAACAAACTGAAAGAGGGTAATACCTAGACCCCATGCTGGCCTAAACTCCAAGGGCTTAACTTGTGTGACTTGTGTGCCTTATCATGTTTGCCTTTGTGAATATTTGTGGTGTGCTTTATCATAACATCATGCCATCATAAACATTGCATGCATCCTGCATAAGGACTGGCCATTTCAAAGACAAGAGGGTTTCACCTTTGCTCTGTTTTGTAGGACATCATGATGCCTATACGAAGGAACACTATCCGGTTCAATTTTGTTCACCCACCTGAGTTGCTTGAAGAGTTGGTTAGCAGAATTCCAAATACTACTTCCTTCATCCAGAGGCATGGTTCTCTTCTCATATTAGTCACTGCAAAATGGGACCAACAACTGATGAGTGTCCTGACCCAGTTTTATGACCCTCTGTACCAGTGCTTCACCTTTCAAGACTTCCAGCTGGTCCCTACCCTGGAAGAGTTCTGTGATTTGCTTGGTATCCCTATCTTGGATCAGACTTCCTTCACTGGTTAGGAAAAGACTCTTAGGCTTGAGGAGATTGTTGCAGCTCTTCCTTTGACCCACAAGGAGGTAATGGACAACTGGGTGACTAGAAGCAAAGTTAAGGGTTTCTTGGCCAAGTTTCTGATTGGTAAGGCTAACAATTTCTGGAATGACCTAGACTTTAGGGCGTATGAAGACATTCTGGCTCTCTTAATCTATGGTCTAGTTTTATTCCCTAATCCTGATAACTTCATTAACATCACTGCTATAAGGATCTTCATGTCTCGGAACCCTGTGCCCACTCTCTTGGGTGATATCCTGCAACAACTCTATGCTCGTACTACCCGAAGACGAGGAACTCTATGGTGTTGCATCCCTTTGTTAGTGAGGTGGTTTATTTCGCACCTCCCTAAGTTCGTGCTGAAGAACAAAGAAGGAAGAGGTTGGGCTCATAGGTTAATGTCTCTCACTGATAATGACATCATTTGGACTTTCAGGGGTTTGGATAAGGTAGCTGTTATTGATCGTTGCGGAGAATATCCTAATGTTCCTTTGATTGGTACCCAAGGAGGAATCTCTTATAATCCATGTCTAGCTCTTCGTCAGTTTGGAAGAGCCAGAAGAGCAGGGCCTCATGAGATGTTGGTGCCTCACATCAGTTTTGAGTTTCAGGTAGATAGTGACGAGTTGCGTCGTAGGTTCATCAAGGCTTGGGACAGAACTCACAAAGCTGACCCACAAGAGCTGGGACCGAAGACTTCTCTACCTATGGAAGCCTACTACAAATGGGTCTGCATCCGTGCTCAGAAGTTAGGCATGCCATACGAAGCTGTCAGACCCATCATTCTTGAATATCCTGATAGAGAGGGGACTCCTCCAACTATTCTCCCTCCTCAGATACCTACTGATATTGATACACTAAAGAGGTCTTGGGCGCAACTGCGAGAAGAACGGGATTCTTATCGGGAAAAGTTCAACGAGCAGGAATTAAAGATCCAGAAGCTGACAAAGCAGTTGGAGAACGAGCGAGCCTTGAATGACTACATCCGTACTGAGAAGAGGAGACCATGGGATCAATGATGAGCTTTGGACATTCTTTTACAGTTTCATTTCCCTTTTCAGTATTTTCACTTTTATGTGACGCCTAAGGGCAATCTGTTGAACAATTTGAATTTCAAAGTTGAATCTAATGAAGTGTGTTCTTTTTTTGTTTACAAAGTTGAATCCTGATTGTCTTTGAAAACATAAATCATACACATTCCATTCATCATGTGCATCACAGGTACTCTTCTTTTCAGGTTGCTTAATGTTCTTCGCTGTTTATTTCAGCATCATGAACCCTGAATCATCTACTGAGCAGTCTATCAAGGCCCTTCAGGCTCAGAACGCCCAATTCCAAGAGCTGATCATGAGTCTGGCCCAAGGACAGGAGGAATTGAAGACTCTGCTGGTCAAGAAGAAAAAGAAGAGAACTGTACTATTCAACACTGGCCGGAGGTTGGGCAACACATTGCAGAATAAGGTTGATCAGGCTGGTTCTTCTGTGGGAAAAGGCAGTCCCCAGGGGGGAAGAGTTCCTAGTCCGGTGGTCTCTGACAACGAGACTGATTTTAATGAGGAGCAGTATCCTCCAGCTGAAGACAAGTACAAGCAGTTGGAAGACCGTCTGAATGCCAAGGAAATTCAACAGGTGCCTGGTTTGGATTTCGGAGACTTGGGTCTATCTTCTGGTGTGGTCATCCCACATAAGTTCAAAGCACCATCTTTCACAAAGTATGACGGGGCGTCCTGCCCTAAGCTACATCTCAGATCTTATGTGCGGAAGATTCAGCCGTATACTGTGGATAAGAACTTGTGGATCCATTTCTTCCAGGAGAGTCTTTCAGGGACTCATCTCGAATGGTTCTATCAGCTGGATGGAACCAAGGTTCGTAACTGGGAGGAGTTGGCTACTGCTTTTTACAAGCAGTATCAATATAATGCCGACCTCGCTCCTACACGTACCCAACTCCAGGGTATGTCGCTAGGACCGGGAGAAGGTTTTAAAGAGTATGCGCAGAAGTGGAGGGACCTGGCTGGAAGGGTGCAGCCACCATTAACCGACCGTGAGTTAGTGGATATGTTCTTGGGGACCCTATCTGGGCCATTCTTCAATCATCTCATTGGCAATTCGTCTGCAGGGTTTACAGATCTCATTCTGACTGGGGAAAGGATAGAGGCTGGTATGAAATCAGGGAAGATTCAGAAAGGTGCGTCCTCGAGTTCTGAGAAGAAGCCTTTTAAAAAGGAGGCCAGTGCTGTGTATGGGCCTAGGAGGCAGAGTAAACCAGAACGCCGCCAAGCTGTCAACGCGGTGGTGATTGCAAAGCCTGTTGCCGCTCCTCGGCAACCTAACCGACCAAGGGCTGAGAGACCCAGAAGAGAATATACTCGGCTTAGTATGACCTTGTCACAAATCTTGCCGCAACTGCTATCGACCAACTTGGTAACCGTCAGAGAGGCTCCGAAGGTGGTAAATACAACCTCTCCGAAGTATAATCCAAATGCCCGCTGTGCTTATCACTCTGATAGCCCGGGACATTCTACTGATGATTGTTGGGCCCTAAGAAATAAGGTTCAAGACCTTATTGATGTTAAGGAGGTCCAGTTTGAGGCGCCCGAGAAGCCTAATGTGGTGACAGCTCCCCTACCTGACCATGGGGTGAATGCTATCAGGGATGGTGACGAAGTGGAAGAATCTGAGTTCAACAACTGGATCTGCCCGACGACTGAAGGTGGATTGAACAATTGGACTGCAAAAGATCATATACCTGTTACTTTTGTTACGCCGTAATGAATTCCTTTGTTTTTAATTTTGTAATGAACAATAAATTGAAACTTTATGGCCCGGTGTCTTACCCGGGGCACCGTTGGCTTCATTTGTGAGGGCTTATTACTTGTCATTTCATGTATCATGAATAAAGACATTGGACGTTTTTCGCATTTCAAATCTTGTGCTCCCTTTCTTTCTTTATATATTGCAAATCAGCTATATTTACACACACTCACTCATACAGGTTTCAATCCACTCTGGATATCACTGGTAACGACTCTGTTACTGCCAGTTATGACTTCGAAAATCCGATCAACTTAGCCGAAGACGAAGGTGAAGATGATTGCGAAGTGCCTGGTGAGCTTGCAAGACTGTTACTCCAGGAAGAGAGGGCCATTCAGCCACATGAAGAGCCAGTGGAAACGGTAAATCTGGGTACTGAGGCAGACAGAAAGGAAGTTAAGATTGGTGCTAATCTAGAGCTCAGCGTGAAACAACGGTTGGTTCAGATGTTGCATGATTATGTGGAGATCTTTGCCTGGTCTTACGAAGACATGCCTGGGTTGGATACTGACATTGTGGTCCATCACTTGCCTACCAAGGAAGAATGCCCTCCGGTTAAACAAAAGGTCCGCCGTATGCGTCCAGAGATGTCTGAGAAGATCAAAGATGAGGTTATGAAGCAATTTGACGCCGGTTTTCTTGCAGTGACTTCTTACCCTCAATGGGTTGCCAACATGGTGCCGGTACCGAAAAAGGATGGCAAGGTCAGAATGTGTGTTGATTACAGGGATCTGAACAGGGCCAGCCCCAAGGATGACTTCCCTCTACCTCACATTGATGTCCTGGTTGACAATACTGCTCAGCATAAGGTGTTCTCCTTCATGGATGGTTTTTCAGGTTATAATCAGATCAAGATGGCTCCTGAAGATATGGAGAAGACTACCTTTGTTACTCAGTGGGGCACCTTCTGCTACAAGGTCATGCCTTTTGGGTTGAAAAATGCTGGGGCAACCTACCAACGTGCCATGGTTGCTTTATTTCATGACATGATCCATCATGAGATTGAAGTGTATGTCGATGATATGATTGCAAGGTCCCAAACTGAGGAGGAACACCTTGATCATCTGCAGAAATTGTTTGACCGTCTGAAGTTGTACAAGCTGAGGTTGAACCCGAACAAGTGCACCTTTGGGGTGAGATCTGGGAAATTGCTAGGCTTCGTCGTAAGTGACAAAGGTATTCAAGTGGACCCTGCCAAGGTTAAATCCATTCAAGAGATGCCAGTTCCCAAGACAGAGAAAGAAGTCAGAGGCTTTCTAGGACGTCTGAATTACATTTCCCGATTCATCTCGCACCTAACTGCTACTTGTGAACCAATCTTCAAGCTGCTGAAGAAAGATCAGGTAGTACGTTGGAATGATGAATGTCAGGCCGCTTTTGACAGAATCAAAGAGTATCTCCAAGAACCACCCATCCTTATGACACCGGTTGAAGGGAGACCTCTAATACTATACTTGACAGTACTTGACAGCTCAATGGGGTGTGTGCTGGGGCAGCATGACGAGTCTGGCCTAAAAGAGCATGCCATTTATTACCTTAGCAAAAAGTTTACCGACTGTGAGACCCGATACTCACTGCTCGAGAAAACTTGTTGTGCTTTGGTATGGGCTGCTCGCCGGCTGAGACAGTATATGTTGACTCACACCACTCTGTTGATTTCTAAAATGGATCCAATAAAGTACATATTTGAAAAGCCTGCTCTGTCTGGGAGAATAGCAAGATGGCAGATGATCTTGACAGAATACGACATCCAGTACACAACTCAGAAAGCCATCAAAGGAAGTGTATTGGCAGACCACTTGGCACACCGGGCAGTGGATGACTACCATTCAATGAACTTTGAGTTTCCAGACGAAAGCATCATGGTAGTGACTGATTGTGAAGTACCTAGACCGGATGAAGGACCTGAGGAAGGATCCCGATGGTCTATGCACTTTGACGGAGCCTCCAACGCTTTGGGTAACGGTATCGGCGCTGTAATCATATCCCCCAAAGGCACTCATACTCCACTTACTGCCCGACTATGTTTCAACTGCACCAACAACATGGCGGAGTATGAGGCATGCATCATGGGTCTTCAAGCTTCGATTGACTTAAGGATCAAGTTTATGAGTGTCTTCGGAGATTCCGCTCTCGTGATCAATCAGATCAAAGGCGAGTGGGATACGAAACACCCGAACCTTATTCCTTACAAAGAGTGTGTGTTGACATTGATCCCCCATTTCACAGAGATCACTTTTGAACACTTTCCAAGAGAGGAGAATCAGTTGGCGAACGCGCTGGCTACGATGTCTTCTATGTTCAAAGTCAAGTGGGACAATGAGGCTCCTCGGATCATTATCTGGAAACTGGACGAACCTGCATACTGTTGTGATCTTGAGGCTGAGGTAGTAACTGAAAAACCCTGGTATCATGAGGTGAAAAGGTACTTAGAAGCTCAAGAATACCCTGAAGGTGCATCCATCAATGATAAAAAGTTTCTGAGAAGGTTCGCAGCAAAGTTCTTCCTCAGCAACGGCATTCTGTACAAGCGAAACCATGATTCGACCTTACTGCGTTGTGTGGATAAGACTGAAGCAGAAAGGATCATGGCAGAACTGCATGAAGGTACCTTCGAAACACATTCCAGTGGACACACCATGGCAAAGAAGATCCTTCGGGCAGGATATTTCTGGTCCACAATGGAAGCTGATTGTTACCAACATTCTCGGACATGTCATAAGTGCTAGATATATGCAGATAAGATGCACGTTCCTCCAGTTCCTCTGAATGTCTTGATAGCACCTTGGCCTTTCGTAATGTGGGGCATTGATATGATCGGTGAGATTAAACCTACGGCATCCAACGGGCATCGCTTCATCCTGGTAGCGATCGATTACTTTACAAAGTGGGTTGAAGCAGCTTCTTATGCTATGGTAACCAAGAATGTTGTGGCACGGTTCATTCGGCGTAATCTGATCTGTCGATACGGCGTCCCGGAAAGGATCATTACGGACAATGGTACCAATCTTAATAACAAGATGATCACTGAGCTCTGCGAGCAATTCAAGATACAGCACCACAACTCTTCTCCTTACCGACCGAAGATGAATGGGGATGTAGAAGCAGCTAATAAGAACATCAAAAAGATTGTACAGAAGATGACAGTGACCTATAAAGATTGGCATGAGATGTTACCGTTCGCTCTTCATGGGTACCGTACCTCAGCAAGGACGTCAACCGAGGCAACTCCTTTTTCCTTGGTCTATGGCATGGAGGCAGTCTTGCCGATTGAAGTGCAGTTACCCTCTCTCCGGATAATGAAGGATGCAGATCTAAGCGAAGATGACTGGATCCAGACACGACTTGATCAATTAAATCTAATTGACGAAAAGAGACTCACCGCTATTTGTCATGGTCAAACAGATCAAAAACGGATGATCAGGGCATTTAACAAGAAAGTCAGACCACAAGAGTATCAAGTTAGGGACCTGGTAATCAAGCGCATCATCCTTCCTCAAAGTGATCCAAGGGGAAAATGGACCCCCACATACGAAGGGCCATTTGTGGTTAAACATGTGTTCTCAAGAGGAGCCATGATTCTAACCACCATGGATGGTGACGACCTTCCTCACCCCGCCAATGCAGACATAGTAAAAAGATACTACGCATGATAAAAGACCCGCTAGGTTGACATACCTAGGCAAAAATTAGGGCTTCCTGGCGAACCAAAAGGGTTCGGGCAAAATGAGGGATGAAATGAAAAAATCTGTACACCCGGCAAGTCGAAAACCTGAAAAGGCGGCTTGGGAAAAGTGAGTATCCCGGTGGACTGAAAACCCGAAAGGGCGGTCCAGGCAAAAGTTAGGGATAAGCGTAATACTATGTCTCATTGGATCACCTTGGATCCAGAATCCGGTATCAACTATCAAGTTCAGACGGCATTGATCAGTCAGCTTCATCTTCAACTGAGTAGCCAGGTGATGAGACGCTCGAAGATATAAAGGCGATAGTAGAGTTGGAACCCAGTGGGATTATTCTTTTCACATAGCTGTTTTGTTTTCCCTTTTTTCACAAAATTGTATAAACTCTGTTGTTCGGCGGCGTTCTCTTACTAGGACGTCAGCCTCTTGTACATAAACGCCTATTTACAGGCAAATCCAAAAATCAATACAAATTCACTTTTCAGACCAATTGCCAATTGTTTTTTCCTTTTTCTGTTTTGTTTTGCGAAGAACGTCCAAGGTTCAAATTTTGATATATGCATTTGACAATAATTGCTAAACTCATAAATATTTGCATACGAAACAAAGGATTAATTACAGGTAATATTAGAAATAGGGGCAATAATGAGTTGTCTAAAGCAATCTAATTGCTCTGTCCACCAAGGTACCAAGGTAAGTTCGGCTGAAGAATGTAACCAAGATATCTTAATTCCCCAGAGAGTGAGCCAAGATTCAACAATTTTTTTCCCCAAGCAGTTGGTCTCCCGTCACCCCTGAGCAAGGCACAGTATCTCCTAGCAAGTCAGCGACACTCTCCCCAATCAGAGTTAGCCTACAGTCAGCCTTATGGAAGTTGGATTATCCCCAGAAGATCTCAACATTCCCCAGGAGTATACAGACATTCCTAACAAGCATCCCCAGAAATCTTGATCTAAGATTGTTCCCCGGCGGAATACCAGACATCCAGTGGAGCCACTTCCCAGTCCAGTCTCAAAAAGTTTCCCCAGGAAAGTGAAATCCATCTCCCCGACAGGTCTTAAAGCTTATCCCCAGTAGACTCTGGAAAGCTTATCCTTTGTAGTACGAACGCTCCCCCCGGATTTATTCAGAAAGTTATTTCCCCACCAGGATATAACTGGGTTATCCTCAGCTAAATGTCACAGAAAGATCGTCCCCGACGAAGCCTTCCTATCCCCCAGCGGAGTTCATCAAATCTTCCAACATAGCTCAACAATGGTATCCCCAACGGAGTTATCATTAACCTCAGCAAAGTATCTCTTTCTCCCCACAGAGTTCACTCCCCGCAGAGTAATCTATTCGCCAAGTTTATTCCCCAACGGAGTCATTTTCTCCTACCGGTATTCTTGCAATCATCATCCCCAGCGGAAACAAAAGCTTTACTCTTCAACATAAGCCTAGGATTCAACTTCCCGGCACCCGTCAAGGATTTATTTTCCGAGAACGAAAACATTTACATACATAGCATGCACATACGCATCATGAACATATAATCTCATTTACTCTGAGAACATCACGCATGTCATACATCATGACATTACATACAACTGACGTCTTATCTTTTCAGGATAGAAGTCAATACAAAGATGATTACTATCAATAGTCGTGATTCCATATCTGATTCATGTATCTTGCCAGGGTGTATCTTTTGACGACTATATTCCAGACTCGATTCCTGTATCTTGCCAGGGCACGTCTGAAGATTTCGAAGATCCGATTCCTGTATCCTGCCAGGGTGTATCTGTTGACGACTAATTCCAAACTCGATTCCTGTATCCTGCCAGGGCACGTCTGAAGCGTTCAAAGATCCGATTCCTGTATCTTGCCAGGGTGTATCTGTTGACGACTAACATTACCAGACTCGATTCTTGTATCCTGCCAGGGCACGTCTGAAGAGTTCGAAGATCCGATTCCTGTATCTCGCCAGGGTGTATCTGTTGACGACTAACATTACCAGACTCGATTCCTGTATCCTGCCAGGGCACATCTGAAGAGTTCGAAGATCCGATTCCTGTATCTTGCCAGGGTGTATCTGTTGACGACTACGTTTCCAGACTCGATTCCTGTATCTCGACAGGGCACGTTTGAAGAGTTTGAAGATCCGATTCCTGTATCTTGCCAAGGTGTATCTGCTGACGACTACATTACCAGACTCGATTCCTGTATCCTGCCAGAGCACGTCTGAAGAGTTCGAAGATCTGATTCCTGTATCTTGCCAGGGTGTATCTGTTGACGACTGATTCCAGACTCGATTCCTGTATCCTGCCAGGGCACGTCTGAAGAGTTTGAAGATCCGATTCCTGTATCTTGCCAGGGTGTATCTGCTGACGACTACATTACCAGACTCGATTCCTGTATCCTGCCAGGGCACGTATGAAGAGTTCGAAGATCCGATTCCTGTATCTCGCCAGGGTGTATCTGTTGACGACTATATTCTCCGGACTCGATTCCTGTATCTTGCCAGGGCACATCTGAAGAGTTTAAAGATTCGATTCCTGTATCCAGCCAGAGCACATGTATATAAAGAGTTTGAAGATCAACTCCTGTAACAGGCCAGGTAATTATTTTTCTTTCTCAGGTACGCAAGTTCTCGCTAAGGAAACTCTTACGCGATCGACACTCAGATGGCATCTATAAGCCCATCTTCTTATCCAACAATCTCCAAATGGCATCTATAAGCCCATTCCCGACAAGGTGCTGTCACACTTTCAGATGGCATCTATAAGCCCATCCACATATCCATCATCCCTCCAAATGGCATCTGTAAGCCCATTCCTGCCATCACACTGCTAACATGTGAGTGCAATTTCTGGGCACTCTAGTGTTCAATCATCTTCCACCTTCAGATTACGAAAGGCACGCCAGCCAATCTACATCCTCAGGTCTAAGAAGATTGAACAGGGGCAACTGTTGTACCCCAAAATTTGCCCTCCCATATTCTTCAAGATTTGCCAAGATCAATCTCCAGATGATTCAAAATCTCTCAAGGGTTGCACAGTCCAATTGCCTCCTAACACAGTCAAAATTAGGGTTTTGGTTCTGGCAAAGAAATTGAGGTTTCCAAGGGTCCAATCAAGTCCCACATGCCCATATACATTGTCAAGCATCCATATGTCAAGTTTCAAGACTCACAGGATCAAGTTGCACAGTCAAAAACCCTAATTGCTTCACAGTCAACTGTAGGGGGAAAATGGTCATTTGACAGTCAAAAGTCAAAATTTTTGGTCAACATCTTATTTTGAAGCCACAAACATCATTTGATCAATTCTTGATCATGATTCTCAAAGTATGGCTCAAAAAGTCTCAAGATGCAAAAGTTTCTATTTTTGGACAGTTGAAAAGTCAACTGCAAATTGACCAGGGCATAACTTCTTCATGGTTTATCAGAAAAATCCCATCCAAATCTCATTTTGAAGAGGATGACATTTACTACAACTCATCTTGACACTTCAAGTCCAAGAAATTCTCTCACAAAAAGTTATCAATTTCAACATTATAGGTCATTTTCAAAAGTCAACAAAAAGGCACTTTAAGTCAAAGACCATAACTTGAGATTGGTAAATCAAAATGACATGGGACCAAAGGCATTGGTTAGAGGACTTCAAGACCTTTCAAAAATGTCCAAGAACATGTTCATAGCTTCAAAATTGAGCAAGATATGCCTTGGAGAAGTTGGGAAATTTTTGGGAATTTTGAAAAGTCAACTTTGCTTCAAAAGCTTCAAAAATGATAATGGGCCTCAAATTCTTCATTGAATCATTACCCAAAGCATATGCACGCCCCATTAAGCTCAAAGGGATTTATTTTCTTATTTTTAATTATTTAATTGAATTTTTATTTATATTAATTCATTTAATTAGATTTAAATATGAGAAAAATATCAAATCATGCTTTTTAAATCTTTTTATGCAGCAAATATCTTCCACATATGAAAAAGATTTCGTGCATTATCTCAAGGGGACAAGATCATCCCTATTTGACAAGTTTTCCATGGCAAAAAGATTGAAAAAAGATATGGAAAAATCAAAGATTGAAATCATAAATTCATGGACCTTGGGCTTGGTTTTTTGACCTAATTCCATTCAGATACATATGCACAACATAACCTAATGCACATACACACGAAAGACTTCTCAAAAGGCATAACCAAATTGCAACTTTTCACAAAATTTTTGGAATCTGGAATCATATTTGCAGGGTGTTTCAAAGCATAACAAGTATTCCATTGCGTTGTTGGACCTTCCAGGAATTGATTGCAATCAAGAATACACCACCACACTCAAAGAAACGGTAGAACAACATCGTGCTTGTCACAAACATGTCCACAATCGTTTTCTAATTTTCATGCATTATTCACATGTTTTATTTGTTGCTTTACACTAACAATGATGTTCTGAAGCTATTGGTAATATTTAATTGAACTAATGATGCGTGTATCCAAATCTGCCATGGCTGAAACCTAGGGTTTCAGAGCTCAAAAATTAGGGGTTCTTACATATGGTAAAATTAGACCATCAAACATACATGGACGAATTCGTGGCAGGAAACCTGATTCAACAATGACCTTGCGCTCAATTTATGTTAAAGCATGAGCTAATCGCTATTTTTTCATGGCTGTGTTTAGTGGGGGTTTAAAACCCCCGCTACTTGTTTTGTGTTTACAGGAAAAACAAAGACGAAGCATGTGTGTCTCCATGTGATAGGGCAATTCAAAAGCTGGCGCGTTTTTTCTTTGTTTTATATCACTAACGTTGTTTTTTTTTATAATATTTATTGTCCATTGTGTATACAAACACACGCGATAGTTGAGTTGGTAGAAGACGTGTCTTGCAGGTACAGGGACCTGGGAATCGATAATTTTTGTTTCAATACTTTCCTGTGTAGCACTCATTCCATTGCTCACCATGCACGTTCATGCTTGTGCCTGCCAAGTGGCCAGAAGATCCCATCCAATGGCCAGAACGTGAATTCTATGATGCACTCCAGTCAACAGTCATACACCTGAACATGGAAAGTCAAAAAAGGCTTTGATACAGTGGGCCAAATTGCTTCCAAAAAACCTCCTAAATGGGCCTGATACCCCTCATGGTTTACATCATTTTTATTTTTTATATGATTTTCTTTTAATTCTTTTTAGTGTTTTAATTATTTCTTTTAATTCCATAAAATAATTTTCATAATATAAAATACAGAAAAAGTCAAAAAATGTCTATTTTTATTAATATTAATTTCACCATTATTATTTTTTGTAAATAAACTTTAACCATTAATTTAGTAAATTAGGTTTTAAAACTTTAATCTTTTTCTTAAATAAATTAAAATATGTAGAAATTAGGTTTTTTAACATTCTCATCTTTTTCTTAAATAAATAATTGTCTCTCATTATTATTATTATTAATTATTACTTTTGTAAATAAATATGTAAATTAACTAATTAGTGTAAATTAGGTTAACTTGTATGTTTTTTTTCATAAATAATTAAAAATAATTTAGAACTAGGGTTTCATTTGACTTCTAATTTTAATTCTTTTCTTTATTTTCATAGATACAAAAAAAAAACATAAAAACAATTTCCTTTCTTGATTAAATAATTAATTAGACTTTAATTTCAATTTAATTTCAAAAGGGTCCAACGCCCTCGAACGTTCAACTTTAATTCTTTCGCGCATTTATTCTTATTTTCCTTTGTGAATATTATGTAACTGCTCAAGGCTTGTAATAGTAATTAGGAATTTATTTACTTTCCGCATTTTTTTTATCAAACGGGTCTTTGTAATTTGGCGATGTATAGACCCGCGCCTTGTAATAGCGTAGGATTTTACTTTCCGCATTTAAATTTCCGCACTTTTAAATTCTAATTGCATGAAAGAATGTATGGCTAACTAAAAACAATGAGTAGCTCACAAATGCCATGATCAAAGATAAAACTTAATTGAAAACAACACACAAATTCACACACCACTTCTAGGGTACGCCTCACTGTTGCCTTACCTTCGAAACGTGGTCGTCGAGTATAGGACGTTTTAGTAAGTCCTTATGTCCATGATCCAGTTGCCTCGAAACGGTTGCCTCAGAATAAAAAAGGATCAAGGGCATAAGGGTAGCTTCTAAGGTGTCCTACTGTTGCTCTGGTGACCACACTGTACCTAACACTCGAATTGACCCGAACACCTCCAACGGTGGTGCTACCTATCTCTCAATGGTGGGATGGCACTACCTTAAGGACATTTACACAGCCTAATTCCTTAGGGTAGGTAGATGACTCATAGATACTTTCTCTATTAAAAAACAAAACAAAATCTTTTCACACCGACACTTTCGAAAAAGCTTTCAAAACAATTTTTCAAACACTCTTGAGGACTGATACAAGAGTTATTCAGAAAACTTTAAACGAAACTTTTTTAAACCCACTCATGATTGAAAAGCAAACAAACATTTTGAAAACACAATGAGCAAGTATCTAAGAGCCCGTGGATAACCACGGATAGAAAGGGTGCTAACACCTTCCCTTTCAATAAATCTACCTCCCGAACCGAGAAACTATCTCATAAGGAATTTTGCTGTGCTTTTGTCCTGTCCATGTTGGAGAAAATAAAAGACAGTGGCGACTCTTGCTTCCGCGACATTTCGCGACCCAGCTAAAAACAGTCAGTTCTATTTCCACCGATCACACTACCTATTTCTCAATAATGGGATAGCATTGTCTAAAAGGAAAACGAACAGACCTTTTTCGAGTAGGTAGATTTGTTTCTAGGTACTTCCTCAAACAAACAAACTTTTTCACACAAACACTTTCCAAAGATAGTTTTCAAAATAACTTCGTAACACTCTTGAGGACAGAAATAAGGGTTAAAACGAAGTAAAATAAAACTTTTCAAAACAAAGCACACACAAGCAATTTCAAAATGAGCAAGTACCTAAGAGCCCGTGGAAAACTACAGATAGAAACAGTGCTAACACCTTCTCTTTCTATAATCTACCCCCGTACTCAGAAACATATCGAAAAAGGTTTTTTCTGTTCTTTTTCCTTTTCCTGATTGGATAAAATAAAAGTCGGTGGCGACTCTTTCTTACCGCGACATTTTGTGAATAAAAAACGCAAACCAGTATATAAATAGTCGGTTTTGCCACCGTATCACAGAACTGGCGACTCTGCTGGGGAATAAAATATAAAGTGGGGTAAACCTTAGGATCTAGGTCATATTTAATTGCTTTCTCTTGATTGTCTTGCTTGCTTTATATTTATGGGAACTGTTTGGGTTATTTGATCCTACACCCGGATCGGGAAACACCTTTTAGGTAAGTAGCAATAAACTGTGAGGGAGTTGTGCTGGGGTATACCGACACGGTTGAAGCAGTAGCTACGTTGATGTGGCACTTTGGTTGGTACCCGTAACCCTTGAGTCAATCAGGGAGATGTACAGGGCCGCCGCGTGGTGTCATAAAGCATCAACTGACCTTAAAACCTTTAATTGCACAACTTGGCCAGTAGGACATAGCGAGATGGCCGGCTTTGGTGTATGCCCAAGGTCGACAGATACTCGATGCTACACTCATTGAGGTTTAACTCTTGAGTTTTGTTTGGTTACGAGTCAATCGCATATTGAATGAAGTTGGGGGAAAGATCAGTGATATTGAGATCCCGTAGAACCCAGTTACTATTTATAGGACAGGTTGAACCAATCCAACTTCAAGAGGGTATGACCTTAAAACTCATGCAAGCATAAACCTAAGGTTGTTTGTGTGACTTGTGTGCTTTCAACTTGAACTACTTGCAAAGTTTTATTACCTGACCACGTGAGTTCCTTGCAGGTTTTGTTTACAATTATTATCCAATAACTTGGATTTCTTGTAGGGTTTACTTGCTTACATCACTTCGCACCTTTGCTTAAAAGCATAGCATACACATCATAACATCATGCCTTAACATTTCCTTAACCATTTCAAGGATCTCGAGGGCTTGTGATGTAGGTTATGATAAATCAAACATCTAGCAAGGGGAAAGGGGATTTATTTTCCTCTAGCCAATGTCGTCAGAAGATCAAAACTCAACAACTTGAGTCAGGGGCTATGACCCACTTGATATGGTGAGCTTGACTCTCGTAGAAGGACTCTCAACGATAAAAAGTTCTTCAATCAAAGCTACAAAATTCAACTTCTGACATTTTCTTGTTTACCCCGCGAGATCCTTGAAAACATTGCATACATATATAATACATATCATTGCATAAGCAGGTGTCAAAGCAGGTCTCTCATGTTCTCGCTGTTTATTTCAGCAATGGCTCTCCAACAAGACAACAGAGATCTCCAAGCTCAATATGCCCAATTCAAGGAACTTCTCCTAAATCTATCCAAGGGGCAAGAAGACCTGAAAACACTCTTCGCCGGAAATCTGACCAAGGAACGTCCTGACAACAACAAGGATGAACAATTGGAACAACTGCAAGCTGAGGTAGAAGCAATGAGAATCCAGATGCTGGGGCAGATGGCTCTTATCCAAAACTTAGCTCGAGGACAAGAAGGGCTAAGAGCCTTCCTCAACAAGCTTCACCAAGATGGATGCAGATCCATGAAACAAATAGTTAAAATTATGGATTAAGGCATTAATCAACCCCCAGTGAGAGAAGAGGTTGGTTTGGTCAGGAACAGACCTTTCCAGATTGCTACTACATCACAAGCCCAACCATAACCTCGCCAACGGCAACAGGGTAATCAGCATAAGAAGAATACATTCGAAAGACACTTCACCGAAATCAACATGTCATTGGCTCAAGCATTGCAACGCATGTTGAAGGCCAAGTTGGTTATATTAAGGGACCCTCCTCAGAATCCCAACATAGCCTCCCCGAGGTACAATCCAAATGCAAGATGTGAGTACCACTCCAACAGTCCTGGACATGACACCAATAGTTGTTGGGCATTGAGAAATAAAATTCAAGACCTGATTGATGAAGGAGCGCTAGAATTCGCACAAGACGGTCAGGCTGAGTTCTTCTGCCATCCATCCAAGGCATACCATCTGAAGTGACAAGTTCTCACAAGAAGACTTTTCGTTCATTAGAATTTTCAATGTGTAATTTTCTTTTGATTTGTTTGAACATTTATTCATATCAAACCTCTTTATTTCATCAATGCATTGCACATGCTTGTCTTGAATCAATTCATTTGTATTCACTATTTCAAAAATGCGTTCTTATTTCCTTTTGTGATATTAAACTCTCGATTAAAAAACTCTAAGCCTTAGAGGGAGGATGATGAAAATGATACCACAATCTCTACAATATGCTTTTGAACAGACCCCGCTGACGATGTACATGCGTTGTTTCAAATCCTAAACAGTGGAGTTATAAGGAAGATAGTCCCTAGTCAACCCCTTCGAGCCAAAGAAGTAGGAGTTTTTCTTTTCACACAAATTAAAACCCTTAATCATAACCTGGGGTAGGGTAGTTTTCTCAGTTAATTCAGAGGTGCATTCAGTCACAATCTGCCACTTCGTACACAATGAATGGAATCGAAGACGTCCTTCCAAAACAAAAGACGGTGATGGTTCCGTATAATCGTTAAGACAGGCAGTCATTATCTCTTAAAATAAAATCCAATTAAGTCAAAACCTATGAAGGAGACTTAAGAGAAAAATTGGGGCATCCCGCTGACTGTAATCACAAAAGAAACAGTTCAGGCAAAATAAGGGATAACTAAAACCAAAAAAAAGGGGAGGTTACTACAAATCCTCGACAAAAAGAAGATTACAAAAATGACTGCCTTTTCAAAACAAATGTTCAATTTTTGAATCATCACCAAGTATCAGAGCAAAGATTCCAGACTCAATCGGGATCTAAACACGCAATTAACTGAGCATAGGACTGAAGAACATCACGAAGAGTGGGTTGGGTACAAATAAAATTTGAGCCTTTATCCTTTGTTTCTTGAACAGTGAACTAGGCCACGTTATAACCCTTACAAGTCCTAGCTGAAGCATGGGTTAGTTTGAGAGCATACTGTGAAAAAGGTATCCTGACTCCTATAGGCTTTGTTACGAATCCTGAGTTGATAACACATTCTTGCAAGTTTCGTTTTACTACACAAAACATTTTCAAAAAAAATTTTAAGACAGACATGAGTTTTGCATTCTTTAAATGACATTATTTGCATATGACTAATTGTTTGACAGCAGAAAAATCCGCACAATGGATATTCAATGAACATACATCCTCTCAATGGACAAAATCACCTCAGCGGGAAAGACACTTCCAATAACAGGTCTTCCATAAGCAAGGGGCATGACATGATGTCTAAACACACTTGGGGAAGTCTCCCTAAAAGTGCCAAATAACCAGATCTCCACCTGAATCGCTTGGGGAATTACGCACGCATTCCAGCAACGAATCATGTGCCATCAAGAAAACATTTTTGACAGTACTACAACATAACACTATGGACAGTGACAACTCTCTACATCCTGAAAGCGCAGACATAGTGAAAATATACTACGCATAAAAAAGACCCGCTAGGTTGACACACCTAGGCAAAAATAAGGGAATACCGGCGAACCAAAAGGGTTTAGGCAAAAGTTAGGGATAAAAAATGAAAAAAATCTGTACACCCGACAAGTCGAAAACCTGAAAAGACGCCTTAGGCAAAAGGGTATCCCGGTGGACTGAAAACCCGAAAGGGCGGTCCAGGAAAAAGTTAGGGATTTAAATCGTACGACTATGTCCCGCCACCTGTCTATCAGTGGAAGACTTATACCTTAATCAACATTCAGCAAGAGCACCAGAATCGAGAAATAGTTCAGATACGCTCCAGATACGGATGCCATTCTGATACTCATTCAGATTCAAATTTCCGATATAGTTTAGATACGCTCTAGATACGGATGCCATTCTGATACTCATTCAGATTCAGCTTTCACATACAGTTCAGATACGCTCCAGATATGGATGCTATTCTGATACTCATTCAGATTCAGCTTTCAGATACAATTCAGATATGCTCTAGATACGGATGCCATTTTGATACTCATTCAGATTCAGCTTTCAGATACAGTTCATATACGCTCCAGATACGGATGCCATCCTGATACTCATTCAGATTCAGCTTTCAGATACAGTTCAGATACGCTCCATATACGGATACCATCCTGATACTCATTCAGATTCAACGTTCAGATACAGTTCAGATACATTCCAGATACGGATGCTATTTTGATACTCATTTAGATTCAACTTTCAGATACAATTCAGATACGATCCAGAGACGGATGTCATTCTGACACTCATTCAACACATGTTTCAAGTACAGCTCAGATACGATCCAGAGACGGATGTCATTCTGAAACTCATTCGACATATGTTTCAAATACAGTTCAGATACGATTCAGAGACGGATGTCATTCTGACACTTATCTGATACATGTTTCAAGTACAGTTCAGATACGATCCAGAGACGGATGTCATTCTGACACTCATTCAACACATGTTTCAAATACAGTTCAGATACGATCTAGAGACGAATGTCATCCTAACACTCATTAAATACATGTTCAAGTACAATCACGACATAGATCCATCCACAAAATCTCCGCATGTATTTTTTCCAGCATGGTACAAGGGGCAGAGACAGTTGGAAGCGAAGTCACTATCGCATACAAGCCAATGATACCTATATTCCCCACAGAGCAGAGACAAATAAGGTCCGACCTCTGTATCCCCAAGCAGAAATTCCTTCCCCAGCAGGTTCCTTTAGAAAGCTAATATATGTATTCCCCAACCGAGTTTTATAACCATGAGCAGTTTATAAAGCCATCTCCCGAGCAAAGTTTATTTCTATGACAGCGAAAGCTCAATCTCCAACAGAGCTTTTCTCTCTAGCAATGGAAGTTCATCCCCAATTGAGTTTATTTCTCCAAATCAGCAAATCTTCCAACAGAGTATCTCTCTTCCCCACATAGTTATCCCCCCGCAGGATTTTGCTCAGACAGAGTCTCCTCCGGCAGAATGTTCTCAAGCAGAATGGATGTAAATCCCCAGCTAATCATCTTCGGTCACTATCCCCAGCGGAAACGAAGAACTCAACTCCTTATACTCTCCAGCAGCAGTCCAAGATTTATTTTCCCCAGCTAGAGAATATCACAATAGCATTGCATATCCATACATCATGGCATGTGCACACATATTATACAGCACAATCTCAGTTATTTTGAGAATATCATTACTCAATACATTTCATACATCATGACATTACATACGACTAACTCTTTACCTTTCAGGGAAAGATGCAATCAAGTTTTCACAAGTTCTCTCTGGTTCAGTCAAACCGACACCAAGGTTTCTATTCCAGTTGAAGATATTCCAACACTTTTCAAGATTTTCTCTGGTTCAGTCAAACCGACACTAAGGTTTCTATTCTAGTTGAAGATGTTCTAAGAATTTTGTCTGGGTCAGCCGAATCGCCGCTAAGATTCCCTTGATTTCTATGCCAGTCAAAGTTAATCCGAGACCTCTCCCGGGTTCAGTCAAATCGATACTAAGATTTCTCTCCCAGTTAAAGACAACTCGATACCTTTCCCTAGTTCAGTCAAATCGATACTAAGATTTCTGTTCCAGTTAAAAAAGCTATGAAGCCCAGAAATTGACCGGATAATAGTCAACCAACAATACATCATACTGTGAAACCTTAGGCACGACCGGATAACAATACAAAATACTACGAAGCCTGGAATCAACCAAATAGTGGTATATCTCAAATTCAAGCTATGAAGCCCGGAAATCGACCGGATAATATCTTAATTTCTCCAAATTACTGAAGCCTGGGACACGACCAGATAACGGTATGAGACAATGTGAAGTCTGGAGTACGACCAGATAGCGGCAAGAGACACTATGAAACATGGAGCACGACTAGATAACAACATAAGATACTGCGAAGCTTGGAATTCAAACAGATAACAGTTTACTTGGTCAATTACTATTGAAGCCTGGAAATGACCAAATGTTAGTATGCCTTAAATTCAAGTTGAAACCCGGATGCGACCGGATAACCACTTAATTCCTTCTGAAGCCTGGAGCACGACCAGATAACCATTTTTGAGATTGCAAAGCCTGGAGCACGACCAGATAGCAAGTTTAATCTCATCTCCCTAGTAAGTCATTGTAAAACCTGGAGCACGACCAGATAGCAGTTAATCTTATTATCCTTAGTGTTGTAACCCAAAATTTTCCCTCCCATATTCTTCAAAGATTTGTCAAAGATCAAACTCCAAAAGATTCAAAATCTCTCAAAGGTTGCACAGTCCAATTGCCTCCTAACACAGTCAAAATTAGGGTTTTCGTTCTTGCAAAGAAATTGAAGTTTTCAAGGGTCCAATCAAGTCCCATATGCCCATAAACATTGTCAAGCATCCATATGTCAAGTTTCAAGACTCACAACATCAAATTGCACAGTCAAAAACCCTAATTGCACCACAGTCAACTATAGGGGCAAAATGGTCATTTGACAGTCAAAAGTCAAAATTTTTGGTCAACATCTTATTTTGAAGCCACAAACATCATTTTATCAATTCTTGATCATGATTCTCAAAGCATGGCTCAAAAAGTCTCAAGATGCAAAAGTTTCTATTTTTGGACAATTGAAAAAGTCAACTGCAAATTGACCAGGGCATAACTTCCTCATGGTTTATCAGAAAAATCCCATCCAAAGCTCATTTTGAAGAGAATGACATTTCCTACAACTCATCTTCACACTTCAAGTCCAAGAAATGCTCTCACAAAAAGTTATCAATTTCAACATTATAGGTCATTTTCAAAAGTCAACAAAAAGGCACTTTAAGTCAAAGACCATAACTTGATATTGGTAAATCAAAATGACATGGGACCAAAGGCATTGGTTAGAGGACTTCAAGAACTTTCCAAAATGTCCAAGAACATGATCATAGCTTCAAAATTGAGCAAGATATGCGTTGGAGAATTTGGGAAATTTTTGGGAATTTTGAAAAGTCAACTTTGCTTCAAAGGCTTCAAAATTGCTAATGGGCCACAAATTCTTCCATGAATCATTACCCAAAGGCTATGCACGACCCACTAAGCTCAAAGGTAGTTATTTTCTTATTTTTGATTAATTATTTGAATTTTTATTATCATTAATTCATTTAATTAAATTTAAATATAAGAAAAATACCAAATCATGTTTTTTAAATCTTTTTATGCAGCAAATATCTTCCACACATGTAAGAGATTTCGTGCATCAATCAACAAGGCCAAATCTTCCATAATTGGCATGATTTTCATGGCAAAAAGATTGGAAAAGATATGAACAAAATCAAATATTCAAAACTTTAATACATGGACTTTGGGCTTGGTTTTTTAACCTAATTTGCTTCATGTACAAAGGGGCAACATAACCTAATGCTCATACACACGAAAAACGGCTCAAAACCATAGAACCAAAATGCAACTTTGGATCAAATTTTTGGAATCTGAAAACATAGCTACAAGGCGATTCAAGGTCTAAAAGCTTGTCCATTACGTTCCTGACATTGCTAGGAACATGTTGCAATCAAGAACCAGCCTCCAGACCTCAAGAATTGGTAGAACAGAGTCTCACTTTTCATGAATGTGTTCATCATCGTTTTTTAATTTACATGCATTATTCATGAGTTTTAAGTGTTGATTCTTGCTAACAATGTTGTTCTGAAGCTATTGGTGATATTTGATTGAACTAACGATGCGTGTATCAGAATCCACCATTGTCAAAAGCTAGGTTTTTCAGAGCTTCAAATTGGGGCTTTCCCCATATGGAAAAATTGGACCACCAAACCTATGCCAATGGATTCGTGACCTCAAGGTGAAATCAACCAATACCTCGCGCCCTTTTTATATTTGTCCATGTGCTATTCGCTATTTTTGCAGGTTGTATTTAGCGGGGGTTTAAAACCCCCGCTATCTGTTTATGTTACAGGCAGAAAAAGGAAGAAGACGCTGAGGTGTCTGAACGTGGTTGGATAATTTGAACGTTGGCGCGTTTTTTGATTGTTTCAGCATAATATTGTTTTTTCTTTTATATTATTCATGCTCCACTATATTAACAAAGAAACGCGTTGGTTCAGTTGGTAGCTGAGGTGTCTTACAGGTACTGGGACCTGGGTTCGATTCCCAGGTCCCCCCATATTATTCATGATTTTTGCAATAACACGTTCCCATGCAGTTTCCTTCAAATATTCCACCATGCATCCCAACGCTTAGGCTTGCCAAGTGTCTCTGATGATCAATCCAATGGCCCTAACGTGAATTCCATGGTGCACACTCAGTCAACCACATGCATTCAAACTGGAAAAGTCAAACACGGCCTTGATTCAATGGGCCAAATTTCTCAATTAACCTCCTAAAAGGGCCTGATACCCCCCATTGGTTTGCATCATTTTTTAATTTTTATTTGTTTTTCTTTCTTAATTCTATTAATTGTTTTAATTGTTTTCTTTAATATCCTAAATTAATTTTCATAATATAAAACCATAAAATCAAAAACTAAAAATATATTTAATTATTATTATTTCACCATTACTTTATTTTGTAAATAAATTTTAACCATTAATTTAGTAAATTAGGTTTAAAAACTTTAATGTTTTTCTTGATAAATTAAAATATGTAGAAATTAGGGTTTCTAACCTTTTTATCTTTTCTTAAATAAATAATTTTCCCATTATTATTACTATTAATTATTAAATATCTTTGTAAATAAATATGTAAATAATTAATTAGCATAAATTAGGTTTTAAACTTTAACCTTTTCTTTAATAATTAAAAAATATTTAGAACTAGGGTTTCCTTCTAATTTTAAATTCTTTTCTTATTTCATTAAATACCAAAAACATAAAAAACATTTTTTTCTTAATTAAATAATTAATTAGCTTTTTAATTTCCATTTAATTTCAAAAGGGTCCAACACCCTCGAACGTGCGACTTTAATTCTTTCGCGCATTTATTCTTATTTTTCCTTCCAAATATTATGTAACTGTTCAAGCCATGTAATAGTAACTAGGTTTTACTTTCCACATTTTTATTAAAAACGGGTCTTTGTAATTTGGCGATGTATAGACCCGCGCCTTGTAATAGCGTAGGATTTTATTTTCCGCATTTAAATTTCTGCACTTTTAAATTATAATTGCATGAAAGAATGTATGGCCTAAATTAAAAACAAGCGTAGATCACCATGATACATGTACAAGATAAAACATAACATGAAAATAACACACAAATTCACACACCACTCTTAGGGTACGCCTCACTGTTGCCTTGCCCTCGAAACGTGGTCGTCGAGTATAGGACGTGTTAGTAAGTCCTTATGTCCATGACATGATCCAGTTGCCTCGAAACAGTTGCCTCAGAATTAAAAAGGATCAATGGCATAAGGGTAGCTTCTAAGGTGTCCTACTATTGCTCTGGTGACCACACTGTCCCTACAAACGAATTGACCCGAACACCTCCAACGGTGGTGCTACCTACCTCTCAATGGTGGGATGGCACTACCTTAAGGACATTTACACAGCCTAATTCCTTAGGGTAGGTAGATGACTCATGGATAATTGCTCTATTCGAAAACAAATAAAAAAAAACTCTTTTCACACCGACACTTTCAAAAAGCTTTCAAAACAATTTTTCAAACACTCTTGAGGACTGATACAAGAGTCGATCTGGAATCTTTAAACGAAACTTTTTCAAACTCACTCACAGAAAAGAAAACACTTTTGAAAACACAATGAGCAAGTATCTAAGAGCCCATGGATAACCATGGATAGAAAGGGTGCTAACACCTTCCCTTTCTATAAATCTACCTCCCGAACCGAGAAATTATCTCATAAGGAATTTTGTTATGCTTTTGTCCTGTCCATGTTGGAGAAAATAAAAGACGGTGGGGACTCTTGCTTCCGCGACATTTCGCGAACCAGCGTTAAACAGTCAGTTCCAGATCCACCGATCACACTTAGCAAATCACTATAAAGCCTGGAGCCCGACCAGATAGTAGTTCACTTTCACCTCCTCGACTAAGAGATGATTCCCCAGTAGAGTAACAGACAACTGAAGCTCCTAAAAATCTATTTTCCCAAGACGGAGACCAACATTCCTCAGCAGATTCCTCCTCAACAACAGGAATAAGAATTCTCATCAAAGGGATATCTCGGGAAATCAACATCCTCTATATGGCATCCTTAATCCCATCTCCGACGATTCTCCGTCATATCTTCTGGATGACATCTTAAAGACCATCTTCGATGACCTTCCGTCATCTCCTCCAAATTGCATCTGTAAGCCCATTCCCGATACTACCTACACAGTCCAGCACCATCTCAGACGAGTGCAAATTTCTGGGCACTATAGTGTTCAATCATCTTCCACCTTCAGATTACGAAAGGCAGACAACCAATCTACATCCTCAGGTTTAAGAAGATTGAATAGGGGCAGCTGTTGTACCCCAAAATTTTCCCTCTCATTTTACTTAACACATGCCCATTGAGGTCCTCAATTTGCTCAAGGATGCCCAAGAATTGACCAGACAAACTCTCTCCTAAGGCAATGTACCTCAAACTAGGGTTGCCATTTTCATCAGAGTGTGGGAACTCCAAAAGTCCTAAATTCCTTCCATGGTCCCAATATGTTCTCAATATCATCCATGTCAAGTTTCATGCCTTGCACAAGAAGTTTGCTCAGTCAACTACTCAGATGCTTGAAAATCAACTATACTAGGTCAAAAGTTAACTGTGGCCCACATACAGTCAAACTTCAAGATTTTTGGTCAACATCAATATTTTGAAGTGATATCCATCATTTGATCAAGGGTTGATCGTGATTCCCCAAGGAATGCCCCAAATTCATCAAAACCCAAAAGTTGCTAAATTAGGGTTTCTTAGAAAAAGTCAACCAAACTTTGACTAAGCATAACTTCTTCATACTTTATCAGAAATTTTCCATCCCAGGCTCATTTTTAGGAGGATGAAATTCCCTACAATTCATCTTCAGCCCTCAAGTTCAAAATATGCACTCATCAAAAGATATGAATTTCTACATTATAGGTCCTTTTGAAAAGTCAACAAAAACACCTTTTAGGTCAAAGCTTCTTACATGAACATGGAAGACCCAATTGAGATTAAACTAAAACAGTTGTTTAGGGGACATCCTAAGCTTTCTAAAAAGTCTAAGAACACCCTCTTAGGATTAAAATTGATGGATATATGTATTGTCAAAATTGACCAATTTTTGGAAATATGCATGAAGTCAATATTGATCAAAATGACTTTTTTTTTCCAAATGGGCCCATGCTTTCTTGTTTGAATCTTGTTCTTAAGATGACCCACGACCCCTGAGCTTATCCACCTATTATTTTATTATTTTTATTATTTATTTTGATTTTGTATCCATTTAAATCAAAATAAATCAATTTAAATAGTAGGATAATCAAATAAAATCAAAGATTTTATTTTATGAGCATATTATGAGTCCATGAACAGCTAGCAAATCAAAAAATTCATGCAAGAGCTAATTGATTGGAAAAGATCTTAATTTGGTCTATTTTGAAAACAAATCATACAAGGCAAATAATGAAATCAAATCTCCATAATTTGCAAAGATATGATCAGTTTTTGTTGACCTAAATCATTCTATGATATATACACAACATTTCCAAAGCATAAGGGAGGTTTTTGGGTCGTGAAAACAAGGAGGTAAACTTCAATTTTTTGTCAAAAAAAGTGCTGATCACATATTCCTCCATAGACTGATTCCAGTAATTCCAAGGCCAGCAATCCGTTCCTGGACATTTCTTGAAGCTTCCAATCGTCCTCCAGCCTTAAAACCTTCAGAAATCACGCCTCACAGTGCCACAGTTTGCATCTTTTTCAAGATTCGTTTTCAATAATTTATCCATCATAAACATCTTTTGATTATATATCCATGCTTGCTATCATATTTGCAATGTTTTTGATTGGTTTGATTGAAGTTTAAGTGCAGGAATGGCACGATGCCATTGTTAGGATTTTGAGGTCCCAAATTAGGAATTCCATATAGAGGCAAAATTGGACAAAATTAGGGGTACTATCATGCTTAGAAGATGATTTGCAATTGATCCATGTCTTTGGTTTGAATTTATTCTACTTGTGCTGCATTGTGATCAGTGGAAATAGAACTGAATGTTTTGAAATGTTGGTTTGCGAAATGTCGCGGTAAGCAAGAGTCGCCACTGTCTTTTATTTTCTCCAACAAGGAAAGGACAAAAGCACAGCAAAATTCCTTTTCGAGATGTTTCTCGGTTCGGGAGGTAGATTATAGAAAGGGAAGGTTTTAGCACCCTTTCTATCCGTGGTTTTCCACGGGCTCTTAGGTACTTGCTCACTATGTTTTCAAAAATGTTTTGCTTTTCTTGTGTTTGTGGGTTTTGAAAAAAGAGTTTGAAAACTTCGATTTAACTCTTGTATCAGTCCTCAAGAGTGTATGAAGTGTTTGTTTGAAAACTTTTGTCAGAAAAGTGTAGGTGCAAAAATTTGTTTTGTTTTGAAAGAGCAAGTACCTGAGAACCTCTACCTACTCAAAAGAAATTAAGCTGTGTAAATGTCCTTTAGACAGTATTATCCCACTATTGAGAAGTAGGTAGCACCGTCGTTAGAGTTATTCGGGTCAATTCGATTATAGGGACATGTGGTCACCAAAGCAATAGTAGGACGCCTTAGCGGTAACCCTAATGTCCTAGATCCTTTTTATCTGAGGCAACCGTTTCGAGGCAACTTGGATCTTTAGAAAAGAGGGCAACCTCTAAAACACCCTATACTTAATGACCACGTCGAGGCAACCAAGTGAGGCGTACCCTAGGAGTGGCATGTGCGAGTGTGTCAGGTTTCAATTAAGATTATCTTTGCACATGTTATTGTGAGCTACGATTGATTTTAATTTTCAGGCAAGTCTTGTCATGCATAGTTTAGTTAACATACATCTAGCAGTTTATATTTGCGGAAAGTAAATTGCGGAAAGTAAAGCTACGCTATTACAAGGCGTCGGGTATTTACATTGCCAAAAACAAACCCTTGAAAAGTAAATTGCGGGAAATAAATAAAAGCGATAAAAAGTCCTAATTAAAGCTATTACATCCTCAGAGCAATTACATAATTGGATAAAAAATTAATATGCGCGAAAGAAATTGAATCAGAGAAGTTCTTAGGGTTTTGACCCTTTTTGAGAAAGAAAGAAGTTTTTGGTGGTTTATGAATTAAATTAAATTAAATTAAACCTAATTAATTAATTAACAAAAAAAGGAATATTTTTGAGTTTTTATGTTTTAATGAAATAAATAAAAAAAAATAGTCAAAAGTTAGTAAAAAAACCTTAATTCTAATTTATTTTATTTATTGCAAAAATTTTAAAATTAACCTAATTAAAAAGACTAAATTAATTTGTTAGTATTTATTTACAAAAATAATGAATTAAAGGTAAAATTAATAAATAATAATAAAAATATTATATTTTATGTTTTCTGAATTTTATTATGAAAAAAGTTAATTTGGTTAATTAAATAATAATAATAATAATAATTAGTAAAATAGTTAAATAAAGAAGAAAATAAGAAGAATAAACCAGGGGGGGTACTGGCCCAATATGGAGGTAAGTTCTGGAATCTTGAAGCCCAATTGTTTCAGCCACGTTTGACTTTCCTGATCAACCACACGCCTGTTGACTAGGGAGTATGGTAATCTTCTACCCAGAACCATTGGATGGATGCCTGAAGCCACATGGCGCATGGATGTTTGAAATGCATGGTGGGTACCCTTTTGGAAAGCTGCACAAGAGCATGTTAAGAAAAAGAACAAATGATTATTTTGGGGGACCTGGGATTCGAACCCAGGTCCCAACGTTTCCAAGCCAGCACGCTAACCACTCCACCATCACGCTATAGTCATTATTAGAATAACAAACAATTATTATATATGCAAAACAAGTCAATATATTGGGATTATAAAAATGCGCGCTTATTTTCAAACTGGCCAATGGTATATCAACAGCTCATCATCTTCCTCGCTGTACCTGTAAAATAAACATTATATAGCGGGGGTTTTTAACCCCCACTATTCATCTTGACGAAAAATAACGAATAGAGATACAGGATACATAAATATTTCGCGAGGATAGAATCATGTTCGTCTGGTCCTAACGGTTCCAACCATGTGCCTTAGTGGTCTCAATTTTTCCTGGTCTAGGAATCCCCAATTTTAAAGCTTAGGAACCCTAGAAATCGTCCATGGCATCTTTGGATTCAAGACACTATAATTCAATTAACCTATGTCAATAGCTTCATGCGGTCTCTAGCAACACAAAACAAACAAGAAATCATGTCAAATGCTCATGAATTGGACAATACGATTTTGAATAAAAATTTCAAACCGTGGTTCTGTTTAGGACGATTCTTTGAGCTTCAAGGCTTGAATTTGATTGCCACACACTCCTGGGAACTCCTGCAAGATGTTAGAATCAACAAAAAGCTTTGAATCGCCCTGGAATATAGAAATCAATTTTGCAATTTTCTTGGAAATTTTTCAATATGGCTATGGCTTTTCTGCAGCTTTCTTCACGTGTATGGGAATAGGGTTTTCTTGCATATATATAGAGGAATGAAATTAGGTCACAATCTTGAGCAAAAATCCATGGAATTGATGATTGAATATTTGATTGGAAATCAAATCTTTTTGCATTTTCATGATTGAATAAAGTTGCCAATTTTGGAGATTTTCGCATCTTTGATTTGTACACGAAATTGCCAGCATATCTTGACCATCTTTGCTTCACAAAAAGATTGAAAAACCAAATTTTTGTATTTTCCTACAATTTAAATTAATTAAATGAATTAATATTAATTAAAAATCCAATTAATTAATAAAAATAAGAAAATAAATTCAATTAAGCTTGATGGGTCGTGCATAGGCCATGGATGAAGTTTCAAGAAGAGATTTGAGGCCCATTAGCAAAAATAAGGTGTTTTGAGCAAAGTTGACTTTTGCAAATTCACAAAATTTTTCCAACTTCTCCAATGCATATCTTGCTCAATTTTGATCATATGAACATTTTCTTGGACATTTTGGAAATTTCTTGAAGTCCTCTAACAAATGCCTTTGGTCCCATGTCATTTGGATTTACCAATCTCAAGTTATGGCCTTTTACTTAAAGTGCATTTTTGTTGACTTTTGAATTTGACCTATAATGTAGAAATTGATAACTTCTTGTGAGAGCATTTCTTGGACTTGAAATGTGAATATGGATTGTAGGAGATGTCATACTCTTCAAAATGAGCATTGGATGGAATTTTTCTGATAAACCATGAAAAAGTTATGCCTTGGTCAAGATACAGTTGACTTTTCTACTGTCCAAAAATAGTAACTTTTTGCATCTTGATGATTTTTGAGCTATCCTTGTGGAATCATGATCAAGACTTGATAAAATGATGATTGTGGACTCAAAATAAGATGTTGACCAAAAATTCTGACTTTTGACTGCAAAATGACCATTTTGCCCCTGCAATGAACTATGGATCAAATGGAGCTTTTGACTGTGCAAATTGACACTGTGAGTCTTGAAACTTGGCATGTAGGTGCTTGAGAATGTATATAGGCCTATGAGACTTGATTGAACCATTGAAAACCTCCAATTCCTTGAAATAACCAAAACCCTAATTTCAGTTGTCCTAGGAAGTGGTTTGACTGTCTACCCCTTGAGCAAATCTTGAACCATTTGAAGATGATTCTTGACAAATCTTGAAGAATATGGGAGGGAAAATTTTGGGGTACAACAGTTGCCCCTGTTCAATCTTCTTATACCTGAGGATGTAGATTGGCTTGCGTGCCTTTCGTGATCCGAAGGTGGAAGATGATTGAACACTAGAGTGCCCAGAAATTTGCACTCGCATGGTGTAATATCAGCAATGTGATGTCGGAAATGGGCTTACAGATGCCATTTGGAGAGATGATGGATAGGAGGATGGGCTTATAGATGCCATCTGGAGATTGTTGGTTGAATTGTAATTTGGTAGATTGAAAGAAGGAACCTGTGTAGGGTTGCCTGATGATGAGTCCGTGTAAACTACATCTTGGAAGAGAAGGAACCGGTATAGGGTTGCTTCATGATGGTCAAGTAGATAGTTGTCATGTCTGGCTTCAGGTATTAATCTACAATTCGTCGTCCACAGATATTTCCTGGCTAGTTACAAGTGTTGATCTGGAACTTTAAGAGAAGTGGGTCAAGGAGATAGTTTTCCTGTCTGGTTTCAGGTATTAATCTCTGACTTGAGAAAGAAAGATGGTTTTCCTGTCTGGTTTCAGGTATTAATCTTCAATCTCTTCAATGTAGATAACTTTCCTGGCTAGTTATAGGTATAGATCTACAATCAGTCGTCCACAAATATTTCCTGGCTAGTTACAGGTGTTGATCTGGAACTTAAGAAAGGTTTTTTTTATAATGATGTGATGAATGAATCTGAGACGATTGCTACTCCAAATAGATGATGAAGGAATCGGGGACGATTACTACCTCAGCAGGATGATGAAGGAATCTTGGATGACTTCTACCTCAACGGGATGATGAAGGAATCTTGGACGATTACTACCTCGGCGGGACGATGAAGGAATCTTGGATGACTTCTACCTCAACGGGATGATGAAGGAATCTTGGATGACTTCTACCTCAACGGGATGATGAAGGAATCTTGGACGATTACTACCTCGGCGGGACGATGAAGGAATCTTGGATGATTACTACCTCAGCGGGAATGGTGAAGGAATCTTGGACGATTACTACCTCAACAGGATGATGAAGGAATCTTAACGACTTCTACCTCAATGGGATAATGAAGGAATCTTGGACGATTACTACCTCAGCGGGACGATGAAGGAATCTTGGATGGTTACTACCTCAACAGGATGATGAAGGAATCTGGGACGATTACTACCTCAGCAGGTTTGGTGAAGGAATCTTGGACGATTACTACCTCAGCATGAATGGTGAAGGAATCTTGGACGATTACTACCTCAGCAGGAATGGTGAAGGAATCTTGGATGATTACTACTTCAAAAGGTAATGACTTTTATCTGTTGATCAATCTTTCCTGAAAAGGTAAAGAGTTAGCTGTATGCAATGTCATGATGTATGAGATGCATGATGTCGTGATGTTCTCCAGAATAAATGAGGTCGTGTCGTATGCACTTTATCATGTATGTAAATAGGAGATATGAAATGTGAAATGTTTATGAATGTATTTTCGTCTGGGAAAATAAATCCTTGACGAATGCCGGGGAGTTTGTTAAATCCTGGGCTGATGTTGAAGAGTAGAGTTCTTCGTTTCCGCTGGGGATGATGAACGAAGATGATTGCAAGAATAAACCGGTAAGAGAAGATGACTCTGTTGGGGAATAAACCTGGTGAAGAGATTACTCTGCAGGGAATTACTCTGTGGGGAAGAGATGCTTCGCTGAGATTTTAACGATAACTCCGCTGGGGACTCCGTTGATAAGCTCTGTTGGGGATTTTGATGGTGAACTCCGCTGGGGGATAGAAAGAACTTCGCTGGGGATGATCTTTCTGTTGCAACTTGCTAAGGATAACCCAGTTAGACTCTCGTGGGGAAGATCTCTGAATTTGGATGGGGAGATGCACTTGTACTCTGCAGGGGACCAGCTTCCAGAATCTACTGGGGAAGATGATTCAACTCTGGCGGGGAAGCTTTTTCAGACTGCACTGGGAAATGGCTCCACTGGGGGTACCTTGTATTCCGCCGGGGAACATTCTTATATTTCGTTGAGGAATATTAAGAACGCCGGGGATGCTTGCTGAGGAATTTCTGTATACTCCGATGAGGAATATTAAGACCTACTAGGGATACCCAACTTTGTTAGGACTGATGGTAGACCAACTCTGCTTGGGGAGAGTATCGCTGATTTCACCGTAGTTGCAAGTCTCAGTGGGGAGAGCTACCATCATTGTCTTACTCTTGGGGAGTGAAGGTATCTCGGTCATACTCTTCAACTGAATCTACTTTGTATCTGGAGGACAGAGCAGCTTGTACAGTTCGGACAATTCTTATTGCCCCAGTTTCTGCGGGAGAAGATACCTGTGGAGGTGCTTGATAACTGCCGATTCACAAATCTTCTTCTGGTAGGCAAGTGACGAGATGACGGGACATAGTCGTACGCTTTTGATCCCTAACTTTTTCCTGGACCGCCCTTTCGGGTTTTCAATCCATCGGGATACCCCTTTTTGCCCAAGCCGCCTTTTCAGGTTTTCGACTTGCCGGGTGTACAAATTTTTTTCATTTTCATCCCTTATTTTTGCCCGAACCCTTTTGATTCGCCGGGAAGCCCTTATTTTTGCCTAGGCCAGTCAACCTAGCGGGTCTTTGATTATGCGTAGTATTTTTTTGACTATGTCCATGCTCTCAGGATGTAGGGAGGTGTCACTGTCGGTAGTATTGTGTTGCCATACTACCAGGAGATGTCTGATTATGCGAGATTTGTCGCTGGAATTCATGTCCAATGCCCCAAGTGACTCAAGCAGAGATTTGCCCCCGGCTGTTTGGCATTTTGAGAGATTCCTTGAATCTTGACTTGACTGCCCCAGATTATGGACAATGATCATGCCGTGCCCCTTGATTGGAAGTGTTTCTTCCACTTGAGGTGACCCTGTTTATTGAGACGGTTTTTTGTTCACTAGATATTCGTCGTGCAAATTTCTCTGCTGTTGAACAAGTAGTCATATGCAAACAATGTTATTTTAAAAATGCAAAGCTTATGTCTGTCTTAAAGTTTTTGAAAATGCAGTTTTCAATAAAACAAGTGAATTTTTGTAAAATGTGATGTCAACTCAGGATGTACCGCAAGCCCTACAGGAGTCAGGATACCTTTTGTAACAGTATGCTTTCGAACTAACCCATGCTTCAGCTAGGACTTTTAAGGGTTATAACGTGGCCTGGTTCACGGTTTAAGAAACAAAGGGTAAAGGCTCAAATTTTATTTGTACCCACCCGTTCTTCGTGATGTTCTTCGATCCTAAACTCAGCTAATCGTGCGTTAGACCTTGTTTGAGTCTTTGCTCTGATATTCCGGTGATGGTTCGGATATTGACAGTTTATTTTGAATAGGCAGTCATTTCTTTTTTGTTGAGGGTCTGTAGGACCTCTTTCTTTTTTATTTTATTATCCCTATCTTTTTTTTGCCTGAACTGTTTCTTTTATGACTACAGTCAGCGGGATGCCCCAGTTTTATAAGTCTCCTTAATAGGTTTTGACTAAGTGGGCTTTTATTTCGAAAGATAATGACTGCCTGTCTTGACAATTATACAGAACCATCACTGTCTTTTGTTTTGGAAGGACTCCGTTGATGCCATTCATTGTGCACCTGGATCAACTGAGAAAACTACCCTGCCCCAGGTTATAATTAAGGGTTTTAATTTTTGCGAAAAGAAAAACTCCAACTTCTTTGGCTCAAAGGGGTTGACTAGGGATTATCTTCCTTATAACTCCACTGTTTAGGATTTGAAACAATGCCTGTACCTCATCAGCGGGGTCTGTTCAAAAGCATACTGTAAAGATCATGGTATCGTTTTCGTCATCCTCCCTCAAAAGGCTTAGAAATTTTTTAATCGAGAGTTGATCATCACAAAAATGAAAGTAATTTGAATATAGTGAATACGAATGGATTGATTCAAAACAGACATATGCGATGCATTAATGAAATAAAAAGTTTGCCATGACAATAATTGTTTGAATAACAAAGATATTACAACTTGAAAATTCAAATGAACAAAAGACATTCTCAATGATTTGGTGTAAGATCAGTAATCAAACTTGATCTCCTTGGCATCAATCAAGTCTTGGATCTTGTTCTTCAAACTCTAATAGTCGTCGGTGTCATGTCCAGGGCTGTCAGAATGGTAGGCACATCTCACACTCGGGTTATACTTGGAAGAGGAAGTATCAGGATTTTGAGGAGGATCCTTTAGTGTGATCAGTTTCACCTTCAGCAATTGTTGTAACACTTGATACAAAGGCATGTTGATGTCAGTATACTGCCTTTCTTGATATCTTACCCTACGCCTATTGCTCTGTCTTTGTTGAATGGGCGTGGGATCGGAGATCTGGGTTGCCCCTACATGTTGATCATGACGACTCTTTTTACCAGACACAGCATTGAACTCTTTTTTTTTCATTGTAGGGCTTTTTCTGGGTATCAGAAGGTGTAGTTTCTTGAATCTTCCCGCTTTTGATGCCAGCTTCAATTCTTTCACCAGTCAAGATAAGGTCTGTGAACCCGGCTGAAGAGTTTCCAATCAGATGATTAAAGAATGGACTAGACAGGGTCCCCAGAAACATATCGACGAGCTCACGGTCAGTTAAAGGTGGCTGCACCCTTCCAGCAAGGTCTCTCCACTTTTGAGCATACTCCTTAAATCCTTCACTCGTCCCTAGTGACATACCCTGGAGTTGGGTACGCGTAGGAGCGAGGTCGGAATTATACTGATACTGCTTATAGAACGCAGTAGCCACATCTTCCTAGTTACGGATACTGGCCCCATCCAGCTGATAGAACCATTCGAGTTAAGTCCCTGAAAGACTATCCTGAAAGAAATGGATCCACAAATTCTTGTCCGCAGTGTAAGTTTGGATCTTCCTTACATATGACCGGAGGTGCAGCTTTGGGCAGGAAGCTCCGTCATATTTGGCAAAAGCAGGTGCCTTGAACTTATGGGGAATCACCACCCCAGAGGATAAGCCTAGATCTCCAAAGTCCAACCCGGGCACATTCTGTATCTCCATAGCACTTAAGCGGTCCTCCAGCTGTTTGTACCTATCCTTGGCAGGAGGATACTGCTCTTCATCATAATCTGTCTCGTTGTCGGAGACCACGGGACTAGGAACCCTTCTATCTTGGGGACTGTCTTTCCCTACAGATGAAGTAGTCAGATCAACCTCATTTTGCAGTCCATTCCCAAATCTGCGTCCAGTGTTGAACAAGACAGTCCTCTTCTTCTTTTTCTTCTTCCTCTCTTTCAGAATCAGAGTCTTCAAATCCTGTTGACCCTGGGCTAGGCTCATAACCAACTCTTGGAACTGGGCATTCTGGGCCTGGAGGGCCTTGATAGCTTGTTCAGTGGAAGGTTTAGAAGACATGATGATTGCTGAAATAAACAGTGAAGAAGATAAGTGACCTGTAAAAGGGTGACCTGTGATGCAATGATATGTATGATATATGTATGCAATGTTTTCAAGGATCTCGCGGGGTAAACAGGAAACTGTTAGAATTTGAATTTTGCAGCTTAATTGAAGGAGCTTCCTGTTATTAAGAGTCCTTCTTCAAGAGTCAGGCTCACCATATCGAGTGGGTCATAGCCCCTGACTCAAGTCATCATGTTTTGATCTCCGAACAACCTTGGCTAGAGGAAAATAAATCCCCTTCGCCCCTTGCTAGACATTTGGTTCATCATGGCCTGCATCACAAACCCTTGAGATCCTTGAAATGGGTTAGTCCTTATGCAGAATGCATGCAATGGTATGATGTTATGATGTCATGATAAAGGCACACCATAAGTATTCACAAAAAGCAAACATGGTAAGGCACACAAGTCACACAAGAGCCCTTAGATTTCAGGCCAGCATGAAGTTTAGGTACTACCCTCTTTCAGTTCAGTTGGTTAAGATCTGTCCTAGAAATAGTAACCGGGTTCTAGAGGATCTCAATATCACTGACTACCCTCAATCGGTCATAACTCCAGCTTTGCAACCTTTTCTTGCAGCCGGAACCATCGCGAGAGTTTAGTCTCAATGAGTGTAGCATACTGCTACTGTTCTATGGCCAAGTTGGTCAATTTAAGGTGCTAAGGTCAGTTGGTGCTTAATGACTCCTCAGAAGACCCATATTCTCCTCGTTCCAACACAAGGGATATCGGTACAGACCAAGGTGTCACACCAACATAGCTACTGCTTCACCCGTGTCTGTCTACGTCGGACAGGTCCCTTACAGTTTATTCCTACTTACCTAAAGGGTATTCCCCAGATCCGGGTTAGGATCTATGAAACTCCGATACAAGCCCACAAAGATAAATCATACAGAGCATACAATTGAATACATGGAATGATCTAATCCTAAGGTACACCTCACTTATATATATCCCCAGCAGAGTCGCCAGTTCTGTGATCGGTGGAAATAGAACTGACTGTTTTGAAATGCTGGTTCGCGAAATGTCGCGGTAAGCAAGAGTCGCCATCGTCTTTTATTTTCTCCAACAAGGAAAGGACAAAAGCACAGAAAATTCCTTTTCGAGATGTTTCTCGGTTCGGGAGGTAGATTATAGAAAGGGAAGGTGTTAGCACCCTTTCTATCCGTGGTTATCCACGGGCTCTTAGGTACTTGCTCACTATGTTTTCAAAAATGTTTTGCTTTTCTTGTGTTTGTGGGTTTTGAAAAAAGAGTTTGAAAACTTCGATTTAACTCTTGTATCAGTCCTCAAGAGTGTATGAAGTGTTTGTTTGAAAACTTTTGTCAGAAAAGTGTAGGTGCGAAAAGTTGTTTTGTTTTGAAAGAGCAAGTACTTGAGAACCTCTACCTACTCAAAAGAAATTAAGCTGTGTAAATGTCCTTTAGACAGTACTATCCCACTATTGAGAAGTAGGTAGCACCGTCGTTGGAGTTATTCGGGTCAATTTGATTATAGGGACATGTGGTCACCAAAGCAATAGTAGGACGCCTTAGCGGTAACCCTAATGTCCTAGATCCTTTTTATCTGAGGCATCTGTTTCGAGGCAACTTGGATCTTTAGACAAGATGGCAACCTCTAAAACACCCTATACTTAATGACCACGTCAAGGCAACCAAGTGAGGCGTACCCTAGGAGTGGCACGTGCGAGTGTGTCAGGTTTCAATTAAGATTATCTTTGCACATGTTATTGTGAGCTACGATTGATTTTAATTTTCAGGCAAGTCTTGTCATGCATAGTTTAGTTAACATACATCTAGCAGTTTATATTTGCAGAAAGTAAATTGCGGAAAGTAAAGCTACGCTATTATAAGGCGTCGAGTATTTACATCGCCAAAAACAAACCCTTGAAAAGTAAATTGCGGGAAATAAATAAAAGCGATAAAAAGTCCTAATTAAAGCTATTACATCCTCAGAGCAATTACATAATTGGATCAAAAATTAATATGCGCGAAAGAAATTGAATCGGAGAAGTTCTTAGGGTTTTGACCCTTTTTGAGAAAGAAAGAAGTTTTTGGTGGTTTATGAATTAAATTAAATTAAATTAAACCTAGTTAATTAATTAACAAAAAAAGGAATATTTTTGAGTTTTTATGTTTTAATGAAATAAATAAAAAAAATAGTCAAAAGTTAGAAAAAAAAAACCTTAATTCTAATTTATTTTATTTATTGCAAAAATATTGAAATTAACCTAATTAAAAAGACTAAATTAATTTGTTAGTATTTATTTACAAAAATAATGAATTAAAGGTGAAATTAATAAATAATAATAAAAATATTATATTTTATGTTTTCTGAATTTTATTATGAAAAAAGTTAATTTGGTTAATTAAATAATAATAATAATAATAATAATTAGTAAAATAGTTAAATAAAGAAGAAAATAAGAAGAATAAACCAGGGGGGTACTGGCCCAATATGGAGGTAAGTTCTGGAATCTTGAAGCCCAATTGTTTCAGCCACGTTTGACTTTCCTGATCAACCACACGCCTGTTGACTAGGGAGTATGGTGATCTTCTACCCAAAACCATTGGATGGATGCCTGAAGCCACATGGCGCATGGATGTTTGAAATGCATGGTGGGTACCCTTTTGGAAAGCTGCACAAGAGCATGTTAAGAAAAAGAACAAATAATTATTTTGGGGGACCTGGAATTCGAACCCAGGTCCCAACGTTTCCAAGCCAGCACGCTAACCACTCCACCATCACGCTTTAGTCATTATTAGAATAACAAACAATTATTATATATGCAAAACAAGTCAATATGCTGGGATTATAAAAACGCGCGCTTATTTTCAAACTGGCCAATGGTATATCAATAGCTCATCATCTTCCTCGCTGTACCTGCAAAATAAACATTAGATAGCGGTGGTTTTTAACCCCCACTATTCATCTTGACGAAAAATAGCGAATAGAGATACAGGGTACATAAATATTTCGCGAGGATAGAATCATGTTCGTCTGGTCCTAACGGTTCCAACCATGTGCCTTAGTGGTCTCAATTTTTCTTGGTCTAGGAATCCCCAATTTTAAAGCTTAGGAACCCTAGAAATCGTCCATGGCATCTTTGGATTCAAGACACTATAATTCAATTAACCTATGCCAATAGCTTCATGCGGTCTCTAGCAACACAAAACAAACAAGAAATCATGTCAAATGCTCATGAATTGGACAATACGATTTTGAATAAAAATGTCAAACCGTGGTTCTGTTTAGGACGATTCTTTGAGCTTCAAGGCTTGAATTTGATTGCCACACACTCCTGGGAACTCCTGCAAGATGTTAGAATCAACAAAAAGCTTTGAATCGCCCTGGAATATAGAAATCAGTTTTGCAATTTTCTTAGAAAATTTTCAATATGGCTATGGCTTTTCTGCAGCTTTCTTCACGTGTATGGGAATAGGGTTTGCTTGCATATATATAGAGGAATGGAATTAGGTCACAATCTTGAGCAAAAATCCATGGAATTGATGATTGAATATTTGATTGGAAATCAAATCTTTTTGCATTTTCATGATTGAATAAAGTTGCCAATTTTGGAGATTTTTGCATCTTTGATTTGTACACGAAATTGCCAGCATATCTTGACCATCTTTGCTTCACAAAAAGATTGAAAAACCAAATCTTTGTATTTTCCTACAATTTAAATTAATTAAATGAATTAATATTAATTAAAAATCCAATTAATTAATAAAAATAAGAAAATAAATTCAATTAAGCTTGATGGGTCGTGAATAGGCCATGTATGAAGTTTCAAGAAGAGATTTGAGGCCCATTAGCAAAAATAAGGTGTTTTGAGCAAAGTTGACTTTTGCAAATTCACAAAAATTTCCCAACTTCTCCAATGCATATATTGCTCAATTTTGATCATATGAACATGTTCTTGGACATTTTGGAAAGGTCTTGAAGTCCTCTAACCAATGCCTTTGGTCCCATGTCATTTGGATTTACCAATCTCAAGTTATGGCCTTTTACTTAAAGTGCATTTTTGTTGACTTTTGAATTTGACCTATAATGTAGAAATTGATAACTTCTTGTGAGATCATTTCTTGGACTTGAAATGTGAATATGGATTGTAGGAGATGTCATCCTCTTAAAAATGAGCATTGGATGGAATTTTTCTGATAAACCATGAAAACGTTATGCCTTGGTCAAGATACAGTTGACTTTTCTACTGTCCAAAAATAGTAACTTTTTGCATCTTGATGATTTTTGAGCTATCCTTGTGGAATCATGATCAAGACTTGATAAAATGATGATTGTGGACTCAAAATAAGATGTTGACCAAAAATTCTGACTTTTGACTGCAAAATGACCATTTTGCCCCTGCGGTGAACTGTGGATCAAATGGAGCTTTTGACTGTGCAAATTGACACTGTGAGTCCTTAAACTTGGCATGTAGGTGCTTGAGAATGTATATAGGCCTGTGAGACTTGATTGAACCATTGAAAACCTCCAATTCCTTGAAAGAACCAAAACCCTAATTTCAGTTGTCCTAGGAAGTGGTTTGACTGTCTACTCCTTGAGCAAATCTTGAACCATTTGAAGATGATTCTTGACAAATCTTGAAGAATATGGGAGGGCAAATTTTGGGGTACAACATGCGTTTTTAAATTTTACAGGTTTATGACTACGAACAAAATTTGTCACTATAGCTTTTAGTGACGAAAATGATTGTAGGTAAAAGTGTGGCAAAAAAACAATAGTTACGGGGAAGAAAACAATTAAGTGGCAGAATCCCATTGGGTGATTTGAACCACGCGCGCGTTTGGGAAAGACCACTTTATTTCCTTTATATTTTATTTATGTTATTATATTTACAACTAACCATCCCAGCACAGATGGAAAAGACGCAGGCACTGAAGCAAGGGTTCTGAGTTCGATCCCGGAATCTCACATTTTCATATTTTCCAATTTCTTTGTCCCAGATCCAGCGAGCCTCACCTTCAAACGGGCCATCATGCATCCTCAAATCCGCGCCATCAGATCATGTCCTGGCCAGATCTAACGCCTCAATCATGCAGGCGCGCAGTGGACCTCTTGAAGGCCAGCTGTACTGAATCCCCACGTGGGCAAATGGGCCTATAACTCTGGGCTTAACAATTCCATTCCACACCCCCTAATCTGCTTTCACCACAGGCCCAATTACTTTCTTTTTTTATTTTATTTTGTTTTATTTGATTAATTTCTTTTTACAAAACAACAAAAAAATCATTTTTTTATTTAATCATAAAATCAAGAAAACCACAAAAATGTAGAATTAGTTTTTTTTATATTAAAATTAGTTTTTTTTTGGAAAATGATTAATTTAATAATATTGACTTGATTTTTTTCATAAATAAAATTAATTAGACAAATTAGGTTTAATTCACAAATATTTAATTTTCTCAATAAAATACCAAAAAATATTTTTTTAATTAATTAGATTTAGGTTAAGATTTCAAATATTTTTCTCAATAATAAAATACAAAAAAAATATTTTCTCTTTAATTTATTAGATTTTTAGAATTTAAACTTTGATTCCCGTACTTAATTCTCGCGCGCAATATTTTATTTTCCAATTATTGTATTTGCTTCGGGTTTGTAATAGTTTTTTAATTAGGGTTTATCACATATTATTTACTGTTTAATCCCCAGTTTTTGGTCATGTAACCCCCTCCCTGAAGCCTTGTAATAGTGTAGATTTACTTTCCCGCTTTTAATTTCCGCAACTATGAACTGTTTAGATGTATGGATAATAGGCTTGCATGTAAAAGACAAATAAAATTAAAACAATAGATCACCTTAATTGTGCAAAGATTAAATAACTGAAATCAAACACATGCACATGCTCACTCCTAGGGTTTACCTCACTTGGTTGCCTCGGAAATAATGGTTGTGTCCCTCGAACGTAGGGACACCTTAGCAATAACCCGCAATTCAAAGTCGTCTTAAAGATCATAGTCCCTACTTGTCCCTCGAGTTTCCTACGAATTAATATTATGACGATAGTTCCTTTAAAATGCTAAGGTATCCTTACTTGTTGCCTTTAGAGACTATTTTGTCCCTTCGAACGCCCCTTTACAACTCCAACGACGGTGCTACCTATTTCTCAATAATGAGATAGCATTGTCTAAAAGGAAAACGAACAGACCTTTTTCGAGTAGGTAGATTAGTTCCTAGGTACTTGCTCAAACAAACAAACTTTTTCACACAAAAAATTTCCAAAGATAGTTTTCAAAACAACTTCGTAACACTCTTGAGGACAGAAACAAGGTTTAAAACGAAAGTAAAATAAAACTTTTAAAAACAAAGAACACACAAGAAATTTCAAAATGTGCAAGTACCTAAGAGCCCGTGGAAAACCACAAATAGAAAGGGTGCTAACACATTCCCTTTCTATAATCTACCCCCGTACTCAAAAACATCTCGAAAAAGGTTTTTCTGTTCTTTTTCCTTTTCCTGATTGGATAAAATAAAAGTCGATGGCGACTCTTGCTTACCGCAACATTTTGCGAACAAAAAACGCAAACCAGTATATAAACAGTCGGTTCTGCCACCGTATCACAAAGTACATACCAGGATGATCTCTCATGATGAAACAAAGTGTTTGGTTTTTTGTTACTCACTAGGTTAGTTAGAGATGAACAACCTACACAATGCATCTTGTTCGATGCAACGTCACAGTAAGTTACAGTAAACATGCTTAACTTTAAATAAGTCTCAATTAAACCACATTAAAAGATTTAGAAGTATATAAAAACCAATATTTCGTGAGTTGGTATGCACGAGGACTAAAAATAGCTATTTTACTTGATTATTAGACAATCATTATTTTACTATGAACTATCAGATAACCAGATGAAAGTAAACAAACATTAACTAAACCAACAAAAAATAACTACGAACTAAATTTAAATTGAAATATATACTATAAACTAAAATAAATATAAGCAAGTGTACCTTCCTTGGGTTTCCTTCCAAGCAACTCTCATTTACTATCATTAGATTTACACCTCATCATCCATGTTAGGGTGGATACTTCGTCTTCCAAACCTTGTTGCTTTTCTTTTTCAAGACAAAGAAGTCATCTTTCCTAGAAACAAAGATCACTTTATGTAGCAGGGTACTCCATATTTCTATAACATTCTTTGATTTTGATTTTTCTTTTCTCTCTTGGATTTTGGAATGTATTTTTGAGTCTCTCTACTCAAAGGTGCTCGTGGAGATAACACCATTTGATATTTTATTCTTGAGACTTTTCAGGTGGTAGTTTCTGAATTTGGTTTTAATCACCTATTTTGATCATGCCTACTTGATAATGAATCTCTTTCTCTTCCTCTTGCTTCTTGTTTTCAAGCATATTCAATATTATGTCATCATCATAAACCTTTAAAGTGAGTGTATGTTAAGTGTGAAAATTGTAGTTATTTTTGTATATAAGTTTTGCTGCACTTATCGATACTTTTTGTTAACATCGTTTGGATATTCTCAGCTTTGTTTGTAAATATGTTTAGTTTGTGTACATAATATAATAATCGCGTTTTTGTGTAAATATTGTATCATTTTATAGTTTTTCACCTCTTTTGTAGGTATTCATTCATAATTGGAGCATTGGGTAATAAAGGCCAAAGGCTAAGCTTCAAGAATGCAATTTTTGGCAATTTATCAAAGAATAAGGCTCAAAACAAGCATGATAAAAATCATCTATTTGGTTGATATTTAGTCATTTTTAGATTGGGAATTTAATAAGCTTTCCAATGCTTCAAACCATGCGTAAATCGGAGTTATGGTTCTCAAGTCATGGTGAAAACAAAATCTGATTTTTTCGGAACAACAGGTTTGGCGCTAAGCACCCTCTGTTCGCGCTTTGTGCACCCTGTGACTCCAAAACTCATTAAATAGGTGAAAAAACATTTTAAGATTATGGGTTGGGTATTTTTGAGTCCCAAAACCATCAAACCCATTTTTTTGTAGAGAGAGCTTAGAAAACATCAATTGGGGTTGCATCTTATCGAATCAGAGGTGGATTATCACCAATCGTCTTGACAACTCGAGAAGTGTTGGTTTATCTCTTTTTCCTCTTTGTGTAAACTCTATTTTATTGGGTTATGTTTGTATATTTAATTTTAACATATGCATATTTTTGATCATGGTGTTGTATAAAGCTTGCTTTACAAATCATTGTTGATGTCTTCCTTAATCTTTTTTCTTTATGTTTGTATTTGGGTTGTTATAGACATATACCTCACAAATCTTGATTAGGGATGAATATCTATTAGTTTCTATATTCTAGAGATAGATTTAGAGATAATAATCAATATGGGTATTAGATCTTAATGCATCCGTATTGTTTGTGTTGTGCTGAGAGATCGTCAACGTGAGTAATACGGTTGTCTCCAACTTTGTGTTAGACATAACCTTTGTTGTGGACCATTTTGAGAGATACTTGATGATTTTAACAAGTATTGTAGGTTGAGTATGACTGATCGATAAGTTTAAGTTTTTTTTTAGTAGTGTAAATTCATGCTTGATAAGTTTTCCTCTCCGAAGAATGTATTCTTTCTTGTTCATATGTTTAATTGCCACATTTACTTTAAACTCATTCAAACCCAAACTCATAAACGCGAGAAATTGTCGAACGACAATTTAGTAACACTAATCCATGTGGATACGATATGATAAAACTAAATAAATACTTACCTTTTGCTTGCTGCTTTACCGCTTCGACAAAATGGCGTCATTGCCGGAGATTGGTGTTTTTATTGGATCACATTGCGATAGTTTCTTTGTTTATGAGTTTTGCACATAATGTCCATATTTCTTATAATGTGTAAATAAAAACTTGTTTATATTTATACTTGTATATTTTTTTCATACTTGTGAATTTTACATATTTTCAATACTTGTAAATTTAGTGTATATGTTTGTTTCTCTTCATGTTTTCTAAGTGTTTGGTTAGGTTTCACCGCCGGTGAACACTAACTGTGTAATGAGGCAACTTGAAGAAGTGTGTATAAATAACAAGCGTCCAGTTGAAATAACAGATAACTTGAAGAAGTGTGTATAAATAATAAGTAGTGTGGTGAATTGGCTATACAAGTTGAAATTGGATCAGTTCTTAAAATTCTCAAATCTTCACTTTTCAACTTTTTAAATTCAATTTCACCCGGTCTTTAGTATGTTTATAGTAGTTGTTTTAAGTTGTTATTTTTGTTTTTGTCCAAGAGCTTGTTTTGAGTAGATTGAGGAAGTTTGAGGTGATTTTCCAAGATGACAGTTTCAACTTGCGGATGTATGATAATGATATTATTTTGATGTTGGTACACATCAGGTACTCCTTTATTGCTTTCTATAGCATAAGATGTTTAGGAAATTTTTCATTCGTACAAATTCGATGCCATTTATTCTTTTACATTACTTGCTTTTTGATTGAATCACTTTAGTTCCCTTTTTACCCCCAAATGTGAGGAAGCTTTCCATTATTCATATATGATGGAGGTCATAATTCTTATTTTAACTAGATTTCATTATGTTTAATCTTTCGTTTGTGTTGATTTCACGAAAGCATGAAAATGATCAAGGCATTTTGTTTGATTTTGAACACAACTACCTAACTAAATAGTCAATTCACCTTATGAGTGTGTGACTATTGGTTTTTACACAGTTATTTACCATTGATTTCAGTTATCTTTTCGTTTGATTCCCGGGTGTTTTATTTTATTTTACCATATTTTATGTGTTGGTTGTGTGTTTTACTGTTTTTAGGCTCAAAGGAATAAATCGGGACAATTCAGGGTAAAAAGTGCGAAACTCGGGGTTTTAGAGAAAGTCAAAAATCCATCTACAAGAGGCCTGACACGGCCACCCGTGTCAGGATGGGCGTCATGGAAGAAGTAGGAAGCCAGGGGGCTGACATGGGCAGTCGTGTCGCTTGACACAGGCTGTGTTAGTATGCCTGGGACTGGAAGACAAAAATTAATATCAAGAGTCCAACACGGGTCACTGTGTCACCTGACACGGGCCGTGTTGGCCAGTGACGCTGATTTTCCTTCTTTTTTGATTTTTCACTAGGGGTGACCCAGAGGGGTGTTTTTGGTACTTTCAACCGACCTAAGTGAGTTTTTGCTATTTAGATGAGTTTCCATGATGAATTAGGGGACTTTTTTTTTCCAGCGGAGAATTTTTACAATTGAAGATTGAAGCATATGTGATTGTTGGAGAACAAAGACTTTTCATGAGCGAAAGAAGTTGAAGATCAAAGTTCACCAGTAATTTGTAATGTCTAATTTTTATGTTATTGAAATTCTTTTGAATAGTATGGGTAGCTAAACCCCCTAATGCTAGAGGGTGTCCCTGATTTGATTTTGTAACGACTCTGAATTCCTAATTTCGTAATACAATTATTTTTCCTATTCATTTTAATTGTACAAGGTTTTTAATGATTTCTTTGTCGGACTAATAAGGATTGATTTACGGTTAACAATTAGCTGGACCACGGTTGTTAAAGTTTTTTTTGTACGATTAGACTATAATAGATATCACCTAGGACTAGGGATACCCTATAGTTACCGATTAACTCTTGATAAAACAAAGGCTTAATTTCATCATAATTCTCTAAGGACTTAGGATTTAGGATGAATGTTCAAAGGTTTTCCACTAAAGACTTAGGGGAAAATAACCTAAAGGACTGGTAATTGAATGTTATGAACTTGTTGAAAAAAATCAGGATTTAAGGTTGTTACACGGTAAATTATACACTTTACCCTAGCATGTTCCTCATATTTGAGAAAAATAAAATTTATCTTTCTGCTTATTTTAAAAAGACAATAACCAAACAAATCCCCAATTTAAGTTTTTATTTAATTGAACCACAAATTGAACTCAATACTTGCTCGCAGTCCTTGAGATCGACATTCGGGGAATTTCCCTATTATTACAAGAGGCAAAATAGTACACTTGCTATTTTACCGATCAAGTTTTTGGCGTCGTTGCTGGAGACTACCAAAATATAGAGTTCAATTTTCTTTCAATTAAAATTTTGTTGCTCGGCAATTAAAATTTTATTCCAGTTTTTAATTATTATTATTATTATTATTTTATTTTTGTTATTACTGATTTCTGTCTAACATTTGTATGCGAGGAAAGCCCTCAGCTGAATTTATTTTTGATGCAGAAATCGAAAGAACTTTTCATGCAAGGCGCAAACGAGCTCGATTAGCTAGACTGGAATCAGAAGAAGAAGTTGCTTCGGTCCATTTAGAGTCAGAGTTAGGAAAAGAAGTAGTAACTATGGTTGGATATCCATCCGCACCTGAGAGACTTCTTGGGGACTATGGAGGAGAAAATGCTCCAGCAGTTTGGTTGATTATTGTGAATCAACCGGTGAATGTGGCAAATTTTCAGCTGCACCCTTTAACAATCCGACATCTTGAGAACAAACCTTTCACAGGGAAGATAAATGAAAATGCAAATAAGCATTTACAAAGGTTTCTGACTATGAGCACTACTTTAAAGATTGAGGGGCACTCTGAAGAAGTAAAGAAATTAAGAATGTTTTTGTTCACACTTTTTGAAGATGTTGAAGAGTGGTTTTACTCATTACTTGCTGGGAGTATTACTACTTGGGAAGAGATGGAGAAAATTTTTCTGGATGAATACTTTCCTACTTCTGTTTATATTCGCAAAAGATATGATATTGTGAATGTTAAGGAGAAAGAATGAGAGTCTTTGGGTGATGCATATAAAAGTTTCAAGAGGTTATCGGTAGCTTGTATAACTTACAATATGGACCAAACTGAACAAATGCAAATGTTTGTAAATGACATCCGAATGAAGACAACGCAGCTCATTGATATAGCAGTCGGTGGCTCATCCAACTTTACAATAACCACTGATGTTGAAAATCATTAAAGTTATTATTGCAAATGAGAATCTGGAACTATATGATAGGGTTTCAAGTAACCTAGAGAGAGTGAATGACCTAAAGTTAGAATTTACCAAGCAACTCAGAATTGAAGAGACAATTGCGGTAGAAGTGGAGAAAAAGCTGAAAGCAATGAATATGGGCACTCAACAGGTAGCTCAGGTTCAACAGGCACAAAAATATTGTTGTGAAATTTGTAGTGTACGTCACATGATTGTACATTGTCTTGCAACTCCACAACAAGTTGAAGAGATCAAATTTTTGAGGCTGAATAATCCTTACTCTAATACTTACAATCCAGGGTGGAAGAATCATCCAAATTTCTCTTTGAAAGATCAGTAAGGAAATGGCCAAATCAGCAACAAGCTCCTCAAAAGGCAGAATGGGAGGTAGCTATTGAAAAGATGGCTTCCCACACTTCTCAATTATAAGAAGAGACAAGGAGAAATCACATTTGCCACAACTGCAATAAAAAATTGGAAGTTCAAATAGGACAGATTGCACAACAATTATATGTGCAAGCACAAAGCAATCAGAAAAGTCATGAGAATGTTAATGTTGTCACAACAAGAAGTCAGAAGGGGTCAGAAGGTGAAGAATAGAAGAAATGTGATGATTAGATCATAGAGGTAGAGCTTGAAGTGCGAGAGAATAAGAAAAAGCATAAAGAAGTGGCATTGCCTATGAAGCCAATTGAAGAGAAGAGTGCAAAGGAGACTAAATTAGTGACTAAATTGTTGTATCCATCTGGGGTAGCAAAGAAGGACCCAAAAGAGAAAGGCTTTGAGAAATTTATCAAAATTTTCAAAAATCTAGAGATCCATATACGATATTTAGCACTCGATAAAATTCCCTTATACCTAAAATTTATGAAGGATGTACTATAAAAAAAGCGACCAACAAAAGATGGACCAATACCTAGTGATGAGAAATTGTGTGCAATCACGTCTGAGAGAAAAATACCTATCAAGCAGAAGGATTCAGGGTCAGTTGCAATACCATGCACTATAAAAGACAGAGCATTCAAGAGGGTTCTAATTGATTCTAGTCCTATTGTGAGCTTAATGCCATTGTCTATCTTCAAAAAGCTTGGTATCGAAAGGATAAGCGAAAGTGGGATAACATTAAAATTTATTGATCATACCATCAAGCAGTCATATGGGATAGCTGAAGATGTATTGGTAGAAATTGACAATTTGGTATTTCTAGTTGATTTCTAGATCATGGACATTCTTGAAGATGAAGAGACCCCTATCATTCTTGGTCGGCCATTTTTTCTTACTAGTTGATGCAATTTTGATATCGAGATGGGTAATCTGACATTGAAATCATTTGATGAGGAGATGACTTTGAAGGTGTTAGAGATCAAAAAGCAAGGTGCAAGTGAAAATAATCAAGCTACAGCTTGTATGATTAAACTAGTAGGAGACAACAAAATTTCAAAACCATCCCTAGAAAAAGTCTCCAGCATAAGCTCTCAGGTGGCATCATCTCAAACATCTATCAAAATTCCTAAGTCCATTAAAGAAGACAAGAAGAGAAAGAAAAGGGAACAACAAGATGATGAGATGGAAATTTGGAGTGAATTGAAGAGCAAAGTGATCCATGCTTTTGAACTTGGTGAATTTTAGGTTGCCGAAAGGAAGAGCAAAAAGGTGTGAAAAAGGAAGTACCCCCTATAATAAAGGGAATGGACCGTCGAGCCATGCGACGTTAAATAAAGCGCTTCGTAGGAGGCAACCCGCACTTTTAATAACTTAGTTTTCCTTTTTGTTGTTTGTTTTTGTTTTGTTTCAGGTAATAAAAAGAGAGCCTTACTAGTGAGAACTAGCAGGAGGCAGTAATTGGTGTTGCATTACCCTCTGTGAGTCACCCTTCTCGATCTTGTTTTGAAACATTGGGGTCAATGTTTATTTCAAGTTTTTTTTGGGGGGGGGGGGGGGGGTTACTTCTTTGTTTGTTTGTTTTATGCTATTTATTTGCTTTGTAAAACCAAATGTTGAAGTCTTCCTAAATTTTGACCGCAAGAGCCTGTATTTCAAGGAGATCGAGAATAGTATATAGAGATAAAGGGATGATTGTTTGAGGGTAGGAAGTTCGGAATAATGTGACAGTGATACGAGTCTAACATGTAGATTTGTACCATAGTGATTGAATCCTGAGAAGTACTCCTTGAGTAGTTTATCTTTACAGTCTGGCATAATTTAGATTCACATGCATGTATGATTGGATGAGAAACAAATAAAGCTGGCGCCAAATGATGAAAAGGAGGTAAAAGGCAACCGGCCCGCTAATTTGGGTAAACCTCACATGGTTATTCATCCCAAAGGGAGTTAATCCCCAAACGTCCTCCAAATAAGAACAATATATAAACTAAAAAGTTTTGAAAATTTCATATGAAATTAAAAGTAGAAAAAGTTGCTTATTTGGTGCCTAAACAAAATTTTTTGGGATTAATCTTGTGCGTGTGATGATCATCATAATGCTCATTTCCTTAATTTGACTGTCTGAATGAAAAAGGAGGAAAATCGGAAAGAGACTTAAGTACGAAGCATAGTTAGAGAGGTATCCGAAGAGGAAGCTCAAGATTAAAAGGTTCTTACATAAACTCTTCGAGTTATATGAACATCGGAAGGACTACCTCTTGATTAATGTGAATAGAGGTCTCACATATGAGTACTATTATGCTATGAAGTTCATGAGCTCTTGTAATTTTCACTTGAAGTTAAGCAACAATTTAAGTTTGGGGGAGTTTGACTAGTGCTTTTTACACAGTTATTTACCATTGATTTTAGTTATCTTTTTGTTTGATTATCGAGTATTTTATTTCACTTTACCATATTTTATGCGTTGGTTGTGTGTTTTACTGTTTTTGAACTTGATGCTTGTCTATGAGTGTTTAGTTCACCTTTTTGAATGAATGTTGATTCTTTATTTTCTTGAACCCTCAACCATGATTTATAGTTTGAATTTTTGCCTTGCCTTAGAAAGTATGGAGTATTCACACATTGATGTTGGTTTAATTCAAGTTGGGGATAACAATGTTTGCTCACTTATGCTGTTGGTTGCTATGCGGTTGTGAAAAAGAAAAGAAAAAGAAAGAAAAAAGTGAAAAAGAAAGAAAATAAAAAGAAAGAAAAGAAAAAGAAAGAAAAAAAGAGAAATTTTTTGAAAAAGAAAAAGAAAAATAGTATCAAATAATGGTGCTAATAAGTAAGGTGTGTTTGGTGTAACACTTAGGATGACAGAAGAAGTTTGATTGAAATTTTATGTTTAAATTTTTGTGAGTTAATCACTCCCCTAGGTTTATGAAAGTTTTTGTTTCGATTAGATATAGGAATTACCCCTTGTTTGTTAACCAAGCCACATTACAACCTTAAAAAGCCCTTGCAATTCTTGTCTTTGTAAGTTCACTGTAAATTTTTGGATGAATGCATAATTTAGTCTTTTGCTTACAAGATTATTGGATGAGTGTCAAATCCTCACCTTTGCGTGTTTTCATCCCTCGATAAATTTTTTCTAGGTGTGATTCATGATATGAGCTTGTATTGTTTTAGATGGTTTATCACGATTTTTGTACTTATGATTAGTTTCGTTCTCATGTTGTCATTGTAGGATAGTGGTAAGTTTACTTTGTTTGTACTTTTTTTATTTGAACCATACATTTATTTTTGTTTTCCGAAACTTGTTGATTCATGATTCTTTGGTTGTTCACTTTTTTTATTTAAGTTTGTTTGGCCTTGTATGAGGAAAAACAATGATGTAAGTTGGAGAGAGTTTGATAAATGCAAATTGTTGTTGTTTTTGTGTATAAGTTCTGCTGCACTTATCGATACTTTTGTTAATATCATTTGAATAATCTCAGCTTTGTTTGTAAATATGTTTAGTTTGTGTATATAATAGAATAATCGTGTTTTTGTATAAATATTGTATCATTTAATAGTTTTCAACTCTTTTGTAGGTATTCATCCATAATTGGAGCATTGAGTAATAAAGGCCAAAGGCTAAGCTTCAAGAATGCAACTTTTTGAAATTTATCAAAGAATAAGGCTCAAAAAAAGGATGAGAAAATAATAAATTTAGTTGATATTTAGTCATTGTTAGATAGAGCATTCAATAAGCTTTCCAGCGCTTCAAACTGTGTGTAAACCAGAGTTACGTTTCTCAAGTTATGGTGAAAACAAAAGCTGATTTTTTCGGAATAACAGGTTTGGCGCTAAGCGCCCTTTATTAGTGTTTAGCCCGCCCTGCGACTTCAAAACTCATTAAATAGGTGAAAAACACATTTTTAGGTTATGAGTGGGTATTTTTGAGTCCCAACGCCATCAAACCCATTTTTTAGAAGATAGAGCTTAGAAAACATCAATTGGGGTTGCATCTTGTCGAATCAGAGGTGGATTCTCACCAATCGTCTTGACAAAGAAGGTGTTATTACTGTGGTAGGGTTGGTCATATACAATCGGTCAGCTACATGTTGCATGTCTATCCCAAACATGAAGCATAATTTAGAATAAAATAAGTGGATACGAAGGCAATGAAGAAATGGAGCTCAAGAAAGGGAGTTTCTAGACTTATATCTTATACACCTCTCATAGATTCAACAAGAAAGGGTTGGTATTTTGATAGTGGGTGTTCCAGGCACATGACTGGTGTCAAAAAATTCCTGATGAACATTAAATCATGTCCCACTAATTATGTCTGCTTTGGAGATGGATGAAGAGGTACAATAAAGGGTGTTGGAAAGCTAGACTATTCAGGACATTCTAATCTTAATGATGTGTTATTTGTTAAGGGGATGACTGCTAATTTGATTAGTGTTAGTCAACTGTGTGACCAAGGTCTCAAATTTAATTTCACTAAATCTGATTGTTTGGTAACAAATGGTAACAATGAGGTAATCATGAGAGGAAGTAGGCCTGAAGACAACTGCTATCTGCGGTCTTCTCAAGAAACAGATTATCCATCTACAAGCTTAATGACAAAAGAAGCTAAAGTGAAGGTATGTCATCAAAAACTTGACCAAGTATATCTGAGAGGTATGAAGAAAGGTCTGTCAGAAAAAATAGCCAAAATTACCTCTCAGCTGAAAACCCAGATTGGCAAAGTTGGAAAAAGGAGGGTTGTTGATGTAACTGCTAAGGATTTCTTAAAGTCTGCCTAGATAAACCTCATCAAAGAAGTATCAAATGGCTTTAAAACCTTCAAGGGTTTATAACAATCACAGTTGGGGAGGAGTGCACCAGATTATCTATCCCTCCTTCAGGTTGCTGTGACTTGATCTGACAAAGGAAAGAACAAAAAGTCTCGGCAAAGAAATAAGTGGACGAAGAACTTTTATGAGGTGGTGACTAGTGGAGTTGGTAACGTTAATCTTAATGCTTGTGACAGATTCAAGGAGTGCAGAAGGCTATTTAACAGGGGCAAGAGATGGATGATCATCTGAAGACAATCATGTCTGTCAAAGTTTCCATAACTATAATGTGTCTCTTATGCTATTGTTGTTGGAGACTTGTGTGTGTGAAAGATGTTCTATCAAATGATAAGACATCTTTTCTGAAGAATGAACTTGAGAAGTTTATATTGGTTTATTGCCCCCTAATGTGTCTCTTGAAAGGAGAATGATAGATTATTAGTGTGAAGAATACATCTTCTACGAGTGGTTTATCATGAAATGTGGTTGTCCTCAATGTCTATTGAGGACTTGTGGTTGAAACTCTCAGACTGATGTTGGGACATCATCTCATCATCTTAAAAGCTTCACAAGCAAGGAAGAGATCTATGTGTGAAATCTCATGACAGAGAGATCATACTGGTATATTGATAGAAGAATAGATGTTGATGAAGTTGCTGAAGTATTATTCTTGGAAGTATTTGAAAAATTCTTCCTTGTGGATTCACGTGTGGATGTTGCTTAAATTTATAGCCTGATTAGAAACAATCTGGTGTGAAGTTGTTTGCAAAGCTCAACAGAATGTCTTGTCAAGTGTAAGCTAACTCTAACAAATGAAACAAGCTTTGCTGAAAAGGGAAGATGTGATCTTAAAGAGTGTGTGTATAGGCTCTAATGGTCTGTCTGCCTACCTCTAGGATCATACGAAGAAATTATTATAACATCTCTGCAGTCAAGTCTTGAAATTCTCTTTAAATTTCTTTAACCCTAATTAGTGTGTCTTCTTTTGGCTAAAAATGGGGAGAAGAGATCTTTGCTAGATGTGCAGAAACTAAGGGAGAGAAAGTTTCTAATTGGAATCTGCTCTCCTAAATCAACCTCAACCTGTGGTTATTCTGTATCAAGTATTGGTTCCAAGTTTGATGGGGAGTAGCTTGGATGGTTCTGAAGATGCATAATAGCTTGGATGGTTCTGATGATGCAAAATAATGAAAACTGACTGGTGGTATAACTAGTTGTTGAAGGGGAGAATCATCAAATTCTCTTTTGTGCTCTTAGCAGAAGAAAAGGTTTTGATGGATCTGTCTTAAAGAAATGCCAGACCACAAGTCCTAACATGTTAAGAATTTATTATTCTATTGATTGTAGCTTCCACTAGCTGGTGTTGGTACTCTGATTGGCGCTGACACTCTGATATAATTGCACTGACTTCTGCTGATTGCTTATATTGTTGCTGGTTATCTGATTATGGTTACTTGTGTGTTTGATTTAGTTCAAACCTGTGCAGATGTTCAGTTATTTGTGTGCGGAGGAATTACTAAGTTGTTTTAGCCAAAATAAGCTAAAGGGATAGATTGTTAATTCTCTATTTCTAAGGTTGACATTATGTTTGATAAAATGAACTTAGTAGAAACATGTTGAATGAAGATGTTCTATCAACTGACTCAACATGTCGAATAAGATGTCCCAACCAGAAGTATAGGACATAGTGTTTTTTGTATAACTATATTAATATATTTTTAGTTGTTACAAGTGCATAATATTCTAGATATATTTTGTTATCCCATGTGACACGCAAGCTGAAGATTGAAAAAGATTCTATCTAGATACAAGGAATATTATTAGTTTCAAAATTAAGAGAAAATTTAGGAAACTAATTATTGAAGCCCTAATATGTGCAGAAGATTCTATTGAGATTTAACAGCTGATTTGCTGCAATGGAAAAGCTCAATCCAGTCCAGAGGATGGCTTTAAATAGAATGTCACTAACTTAGTTTAGTGTGGAACTTACATTATAATTTTATTAGGATTTGTATGCTTATTGTGAGCCTCTCGATTATCATGTTGATAAAATAGTAGGATCGTTTTATTGAGTTGTAAGTTCTGGCAATCATTCCAAAGCTTTGAAGTAGTGAATGATTGTGTGTCTTTGAAGTGTGACATAAGTGTTTGTTCTATGTGTTTAGAATTGGTCGATCATTGTGATTGTGATTGGAAGGGATTTGAGAATGGTCTCATACTTAAATGAGTCTTAGATTGAAGTTAAGAACAAGTAGTTATTAATTGAGTAGATTGTGAACTAGGTGAAAGTTTATTGTGGGTCTACAAATTGATACTATCTGATTAACTTAGTCCCTGGCTTGGTAGCCCCTAGAGTAGGTGTGAGTCACCGAACAGGGTTAACAATTCTGTGTGTTCTTTACTTTTCTGCACTGTGTTTATCATTCATATTGTTCATTGTGTGCAAGTTCAGTAGAAGGTGTCTCAACATCTTTTATGACATCTTTGATTTGAATATCAGAATTTCAATAATGTAAAATATGATGTCATGACATTATTTGGTGAAGACCTGAATGATCTCATATATTTCATTCAACATGGCTGAAACAAGAACCTTGATAGTCATAAGCAACTTATCAAGAATCTTGTTGAAGGAAAGGTTATTACTCTAGAGCATATGGACAACAAGAAAAAAATTACTCTATTGAGGAGTTATAAAAATTACAATTATGGATGAATTCAACTGATACTGCATCTTTCCTCTATGTTCTGATGCTTAGGAAGCCTAAGAAAGTTTCTATTAGATGAGACAAAATCTCTCTGCAAAGGGTTGGTGATAACACCAAGAAGTGCATGAGGATATTTGACTGGGGAAAGAGGTGGAAGACCACCTGAATTTGTTGAAGTTGGTTTGGTTCCATCAGCTATTGTATGTTTCCAATGCTATGTGTGTTTCCATCTGTGTGTTTTCTTTTTTGCTTCTAATTGTCTTTCCATCAACTATTGTTTGTTTCCATATGTGTTTAATTGTATTTCCATTTTTTCGTATTACCTTTGTGCAATATGTTCTCATGTTTACTGTGTTTCCATTGTGTATATTTACTCTATTTTTTTTGTCAATATTTTGGCTAAAAAGGGGGAGTAAAGTGTTGAGTTTATTGTGTGTGTTCTGATGTTATATCACATGTCTTGACATGTTGATTAACATTATAATAGGATTGTGCTATCACTAAGGGAGAGTAGCTAGTGTTGTTGCTTCATGGTTGTAACTATTTAGGGGGAGCATGATGTTTCATGTTGTTGCTGCTTGTGTGTGCTTCTGCTGGTGTTACTGATGTAGTATGTTATGTATGATGAGGATGTCTTAACAGATTTTCCAACATCATGTCTGGTGTGTGTTGAGAATCCTTTGGATTTCTTATCTGGTGTGGGTTTTTCCTTGAGGGGGAGAACATAATATTTGTGTCACGGGGAGTATTGTACCTATCTTACTGTGTAGTTGTTGTACCTGATGTATTATTTATGTAGTTTTTTTGTGGTTTTATTCCTCTCTCCAATTTAACTGGCTTTTGGTTGTTTTAACCAAATTTTTTCAAAGGGTGAGATTGTTAGTACCATGGTTTTAGGATTTGTGTAATTTTTTTAAAATATGGTTTGCAGCATGATGTTATGGAAGATATTCTAACATGCTGGTCAAGTTCATTTGAAGGAAGATGTTCTGACAGATGTTGTAACATATTTATCCGAACATCAATACATGTTGTCTTTTTCTTGACAAATTTAAATTGATTATGTGAGATTCCTTTTGGTTTTATCTCACTGATTTTTGGCAGGTCAAGAATATTCAATCTGGAACATTTGATTTATCTTCAGCTGTACACAGGTTGCCAAAATTGGACTTTGAGACAATTTAGGAAACCTCGTGTTTTGTTTCAAGATTTAAGGAGATTTTTCAGCACAAATTTGTGCAACTCTCAGCTTATGCAACAAGGAATATCGGGGCGCAAATTCAAGGTCCAAGGATTGCTGAAGAGTATTTAAAGAAATTACCTAGACTTAATTTCACTTAAGAACTTTATAAATAAAAAAGGGGAAGCTTATTTTTCTTAGACTTAGGATTTGATGGTTCTTCAAGGGAGTTTTTATTTTCTTTGAGCATCCTCATATATCTTTTGATGCATTTGAGTTGAATGATTGTTATTTATTTATCAAGTTATTGTTCTTCTCTAAGCTTTTAAGGAAAGAGTTGAATAATGTTCTTAGTGAAGCTTTTAATCAAGCTAACTATTGTTGATTGGAAGAGTAATCTTCTTTTTTGTTTCTTGAGACATTCCCTGAGAATGAGATTGTTTGATATCACTACGGTGATAGGGAGTGAGGAAGATTCTCATATCAAAGAGGTTCCTAGATAGAAGTTGCATTGGGTATAGATTAAGTGATAAACTGTAAATTGAGATTGTTTAGGCTAAGAATTAATACTACTGATAATGGATTTCCTTCTTGGCTTGATAGCCTCCATAGTAGGTGAGTTGCACCGAACTGGGTTAACAACTCTTGTGTTCTTTTACTTTTTGCACTTTATAATTCCGCATAGTTTTATTTTAGTAAAAATTTATGTTCCGTCAACAGATGTTATAATATATGTCTTGACATTGTGTGTTGTTGAGACATCAGTCTTGATTTTTATTATTGCCAGTGTCAGAATTTCACCCTTTTTCATTAGCATAAATCCTACAATTTTTCTACTTGAATCCAAATTAACATCTTATCGGATTCTTGGATTATATTTCTAAGATTAAGATAATAGAGTATTTGAGTTGTATTAATGATTCATCCTTTATATATTTTGGTTACTGTACAAATATTTGGGAGAGTGTTTGAGTGAAAGTGAGAGGAATCTCAAATTCAAGAGAGGAGTTTGAATCGAAGTTTAAGGCTAGTATTAGTAAAAAAAACATATTAAATTGAGATAGTTCAAATACAACTAATTTATATTTTTAAATACTAAGGATGAATTTTTTTCATTGGGTTAATTTCTCTCGGATGTAACTGATTTTGCACCTATCTAAATTAATAATTCTTGTATTATTTATTTTATTCATTTATCGTTCTTATTATTATTATGCAAATTTGTTATATATGTCGTGTCGGGGCTTTGCACTCTTTTTTTTAAGGAAATATGTCGAGGCGACGAACAATACAACTAAATTTTTGCTTTTCCATCTTCACCCTATTCAGAAGAAGTTTCATTCAGAATGACAAATTCCAAAAAGAGAAATGAAGAAAATCATATTCTTTTTCATGGTATAAACTAAAACATAGTTTGAAAGCCAATACATTATTTTTGACATTGTATTTAACATTGAAGAGAATTTCAATTTATATAGCGAAAACTCTAAATATAAAAAAATGATTAAAGTTCACATTCATAAAAACAAATATTATTTAATCATTTTAAAATAATATAATATTTAAATATTTTTTCTTAGTATCTAGATGAGTTTTATTTAGACATGTTATTAGGGATTGCAATGAACAAGGTTTGAGTCGGGTATTATAATACCCATTCTCATATATGTAATTTTAAAAAATATCTATCCCCGAGCTCAAACCTGCGTAGACACTAATATTCATATCCATACGCGTATTCTATGGATATCTCAATATTTATATCCGTATCTATTTATTCGCGTTTATAGTAAAATTAAATAAATTAATTATGAAATATCATTTAATTTAAGTTTTTTTTTTAAATACTAAAAAATTATAGATATCATTGTTGAGTTAAGAAATAAATAAAAAATTATTTAAATGTTAATGGTTTGATAGTAATATATATTTTTTTAAATTGAGAAACATGTATTTTTATATAATAATATAAATAAAATTAAAAAATATATAGTACAGATATAAAATAAGATGAATAGTAACATATCCATACCTACCTGTATTCATACCTATTTATTTTAATAGATAATTACTCGTGTCCGTGTTGATACTCATTTTTACATTTTTGCAGATATTTATCTTATCTATTATAAATATTTTTGTGAATATACATTAGGAAAGGCTAAATTACCATCCCTACATGTTATGAAGCAAGTGTACTGCTGCCTTTGATAATTAATCTCTCTCCCATAATTGAAGAGATATACATGATCAGTCACCACCAAACAAAAAGACAAAAAGACTGCTAAATTTTCATATTCAAATCCACATATATTGACAAAGGAATAATTTATTTATATCAACTTACAAAGTGAATTATTTCCACCTAGTCAAATCCACATGTATTGACCAATATAAAAAAAAACACATTTGTAATTTTGTCACATTACAAGTAGTGATGGACAATATTTAATGATGGCTAATTTATATACTCTTTTGGTTTGGACGCTATATATTTAATACAATATTTAATGATGGCTAATTTATATACTCTTTTGGTTTGGACGCTATATATTTAATTATTGATCTTTTATTAATCCAAATTGAATAATAAGAGTGTTAGTTGGAATGACTAAATAGTTGCAACAGTTTAGACTGTCACTGACTTTTCTTATTTTTGGATTTGAATTTATAGTTGGGTTTTGCAAAGGGGAATGTCCGTTCGGTTTATGCTGACGTGTAAAAAACTTGCAAAAGAAAATAAAGTGGGCATAAGACATAGTCTAAAATTTTATGTGTAACAAGTCGAGTCTGTTTTATCATATCTAATGATAGTCATCAACTATTATTATATACTAGTCTTTGACCCGTGCGATGCACGGAATTTTTTAGTATGTTATATATAATATTTTATTCTTTATTCGCATAATAAAATATTATATAAATTCTATAATTAAACTGTTGAAATAATTGACATTAAAATAGTTTTTAATATCAAAAATAAAACTAAATAAATTTTGAAACATAAATAAATATTAAATAACTCTTAAATTAGAAAAATTTAAATATCATAAATGATCAGACATACATATCGAGAAATAAATAAATAATTAACTATCGAACATTATGAAAGACTTCTTTGTAAACGACATTTTCGGTTACATTTGTATCTTCACCTTCGTCGTTCGTTATCAGTATCTTTAAGTCTTTTTTTGAAGTAACTCTTGACAATGCAACATATAATTGCCCATGAGAAAAAATTGACTAGGAAAGATATACTCCTACATATTTAAGTGACTGTCCTTGACTCTTGTTGATTGTCATAGCAAATGATACCGTCAATGGAAATTGCCGACGTTGAAATTTGAAAGGGATTCTTTTATCGGTTGGAGTCAGTGATAACCTTGGAATAAAAACCTTCTGACCAACATTGTTACCCAATATAATCTTACCTTCAAGGACATATCTTCCCATTTTTGTAATTATCAATCGGGTGCCATTGCACAATCCCAACGACTGATCAATATTTCTCAACAACATTACCGGGACTCCAACTTTTAATTTCAACTTGTGATTTGGTAGTCCTGAAGATACAATGGTGTTTAGAAATTCAGGAGTATGCACATCATCTGGCATGTTAATGTATGACCTAGCATTACATGGAGAATCATAACTCAAATAAGTTTTTTCTTCTGCAGGTATTAAATCCAACATATAATCATTGAGGGCATCAACAATGGTATTTTTAGGAGCTAATATTGCCCTCTCTTGAAAAAAAGACGAATCATTCAAGTTGTGTAAAAGATTTGGATACGTGTTTTCCACAATAGCTGAAAGTGGATCTCCAAAGCTAGGAATCAACAAATCATGTGGTATCTGCACTATGATATCTACGTCATTAGCGTCTCCAATACTTCCATCGCCGATTCCCAATATCCATTCCGAAAAACTCTTTCTCTCTTCAATGTCAGCATCTATACCTCCAGTCATAAGCCTCATATTAGTGGTCAGTGTAAGCACTTCACAATAACTCCAAAGATGAGAAGAATTTATAGTTGAATGCACAACTTCATGTCTTGTTCCTTTAGGGATAACAGGAAGGATCTGACGAAAATCTCCACCCAAAACAACTACTTTTTCGCCAAATGGGATATTTTTATTTTGCATTATATCTTGAAAAGTACGATCAACAGCTTCAAAACAATGCTTGTGCATCATCGGGGCTTCATCCCATATTATTAACTTTGCACGACGTATTAACTCAGCTAAAGGGTCTTTTGGAGCAATATTACACGTCGAGCATTCATGCACTTCTATAGGGATGGCAAATCTTGAGTGTGCAGTTCTTCCTCCCGGAATTAGCAAAGAAGCTATCCCACTCGATGCGACGGTTAGAACAATATCACCCCTTGATCTTATTGCTGCAGACATTGCTCTCCAAATGTAAGTTTTACCCGTTCCTCCATAACCATATAGAAAAAAAAGTCCCGATCTATTTTCATCAACCCTTTTCATGATCCTTTCATATATTCTCATTTGTTCATTTGTCATTGTTGACATCAAATTACGATGCTCTTCTAACAGTGACCGCCTGTCATAATTCAACTCATCATAAATCAATCTATTTTGTCTCTCGGGTAACAATGCTCTATCTGGTTGAGGCATCTCAGGATAATCTTCCAAACTTTTATTATTACTTTGCAATAAAATCTCAATTTCAGCCAAAGCATAACTCTTTAATTGATCGACAGTCAAGACCAAATCTGCAAATTTAATATAATATACACTTAATAAAAATAACTATTATGAATATATAATATAAAACATTAAAAAAACACTTAATATCCTAAATGTTATACTATGGAACAAAAGTATACTACAGAAGGTTATAGAAAAATCTACACTTAATATAATATAAAAAACTACACTTAATATAATATAAAAAAAACGTTTAAAAGTATACTATGAAACAAAAGTATCCTAAATGTGATATGTTATATACACACAGAGAAAACAAACTACCATGCATCAAAATAAAAAATAAAAAGATAGAAAAAATACCATGAAAACACAATAACTGTCTTTGTCGGTGCAAGATATCATCAGACAAAAACTCCCATGTCTTATTCCAAACAAAATCCGGTCGACTTATTTGATTTGACACTAACAGAGTGGCAAATAAACTGCGTAAAAAGCTCCCGGTACCCCAATGACTCGCCTCCATAATTGCATCTACAAACTCTTTGTCATCGTCCAGCAATCCTAAGGCAAAGCAAGCATCCTTGAAAGTATTATGCTTTATATTATTAATTGTTTTGATATCATCATAAGATGTAGGACCTTTCACATAATTCAACAAAGTTCTCAAATAGAATAATTGTCCAGATCCAGGTGCTGCATAATGCAGTCTTCCAACTGAAAAGCCCCTTTGACGTGGAGTCCATCGATGCTCCTTTCCTTTCCATACAAACTTTGTAGGAAACTCACTGTATGTAAGGTTTCTTGCCTCTGGATATTTTTTGTTAGCATCCATCCATGCCAAAAATTTGGTGGAGTCTATATATGGTTTATTGACTACCTCTTCAATTGGAGCATCATCTGGAAAAATAACGCATTGCTCGTCCTCAAGATGGAAACTCAATCTTTCAACCGATGGCTCCCTGTAATTGATATCAAACGAAAATATCCTCCAAGCAGCTTCACATGCTGATAGATATCTACAATCATAATACATCTTTATTTCATCAATGAGTTCGGCATTATCTTTATCATTAGCACCCGTGTAAAATCCAATTGTAACATGATCATGTCCTTTGTTGACATATTTAAACAAATATTTAATAGATCTTGACTGATTGCACCACTCAACATTAATATGAGCATTATATTTCAACAACAACTGCTTATTATATGGAACAACATATCTATTATCAACAAATGATTCGCCTTTTTTAATAAATACGCCATCGTCCCTTCTTCTATAGATTGGATAACCTTCAGAGTCAATAACTGTAGCATCAACAAATTTTCGTGGAAACCGTTTGGTACACTTGCCTTTTTGCATGCAAGGAGAGTTTCTATTTTGAGCACCACATGGACCATGTATCATAAGCGAAGATACAATCTTATACAACACAGGATCTCTATCCTTATCTGGAATCTCAGCAGATATTATTTTGTCAATCTCATGAGGTTGGACGAACCTATAACTTGGTTGCAAGAAAACCAATATGTGTGCATGTGGCAGTCCACGCTTTTGAAACTCAATAGTATATATCAAAACTATAACAAGGAGACTAAACATATATATATATATATATATATATATATATATATATATATATATATATATATATATATATATATATATATATATATATATAAGAATTTAATTGAAATACATCGATAGTGTAAAAAAATTTTACAACGTTGTCATACCCTAATTTTTACCTCTAAGATTCTATCTATCATATCATTTGCATCTAATCGAAGATCACAAGCATGATATCCTCTATCCCTTTGGTTTAGTCTCTATGGAAGATCACCGAGCACCATTTGTGTTTCTTTTTGCATATATGCTTGTTTATATTTTAACTTTGCTAACTTTATTCAAAATAGAAAAATATGTGTTGCTTTCTTGTCTTTTTGTACAAGGTAAGGACTTACAATCAAAGGATCGAACTTGATCTCTAAATTATGATTTTGGTTCTCAAGGTCAAAATTTTGGTCAACAAGTGGTCCATAAGAGCTTTTCCTTTAAGGCATGACCTATAATCTTAGGTCATATTCATGTCAAGCTTCTTTCAACTTCATTTGGTCAAGAAAAGTTAAAGTTTGGTGCATGATTTCAAAACTAAATCAAGTATGGTTCATGTGTTTATTTCCATGTCGTTTCCATCAAACTCTCAAGCAATCACTACTACAAAACGCGTAAACAACTACGAGATGGTCACCACGATTCTTCCCTCAACCGTGGTGACATCTCTAAACTAAGGCGCTATCATATTTATTTTGTTTTTAGATTAAAAATTATTTGTATATAACAGCGGTTGAAGAACCAACCGTGATGATATAATCAAACTTTCATGGGTTCAAACCTCAACGCCATAAAATATTGTATTCCATTAATGTTAAGGCACACCTTTTCTTTTTTATTTATTTTAAAACTTACAAATAAAACAGATATCGCTACGGTGATTTTAATTAACCGCTGTGATATATTTATAATAAATAAATATTTATCAATACAGGTGAAAGTGTTAACCGTTGTGAAAGAGTTTACACATATATAAGTGAATTGACCCTCACTTATTGACAGTAGCGTCGCTTCCTTCACAGTGAAACCCTAGCACCCATTTTTTCTCTTCTTCTTTGCCATTAGCTGTGAATCTTATATTTCATACATTATGGTATTCTTTTTCTTCCTTCTTCTTGTTAGCCATTATCTCGTTTGTTGCATGCTATTTTTGTTGATTGTTCTCATTTTTTCAAATTCGTCTTCACTACCTTAACAAAGACCATACTTTGGCTATGGTACATATTATTTGTGTAGTTATAGAAACAAGTACAAGAAAAATGAAGCTATGATGGAAACTTCATCCACATTGTACTTCTTATTTATAGCTTCACAAATAAGATGTTTTTCATACTCTATTAACAAATAAGATTGCAATTTTGCATGTTGATAATATTCATGGTGTTTGTAGGACTCAAGAAACAACAACAATAACAAACTTTATCTAGTTTGAGAAGCTATGAGAAGAAATATAAGAAGTATGAAGCTATTGTGTAAACTTCATCCATCTTATATTTCTTTCTCATTGCTTCACAAACTAGTTGAAGCTCATATGGTGATGACGATGGTGGTAGCAAACATATAATATGAGTTGATAAGATACATATGGTTTGTGTAGCAATGGAGAAAAATATAATAAGTATGATGTTATTGTGAAAACTTCATACACCTTGTATTTCTTCCTCATTACTTCACAAAATAGATGAACTTCATAGTTCCATGTTTATTTTTAATAAGAGGTGCATTATATAAACAACTTAATATATTTTGTGATATTGTATGATATTTTTGTTGACAAATATTATCAAAACAAGAACAAAACATTATTAACTCATAAGCAAAATTCTTCTTGTGACTTAACAATATTTTGTTCTTTAAATTCTTATACATGTTCATATGTCAAGATGAAGTATAGTTTATATATAGTGCGTATGTTGTTTGTTTCACTATCCAAGTAAATTAATTTGATGCTTTTGTTGATAAATGTTGTTAGAGAGTTTGTTATATTATATGATATTTCTTGTTTCACTAACCCCCATTGAACTCGCACTCATTTATAAAGATTTTTAAGAATAATTTAAAAAATTAAGTTATGCTTGAAAATCAACTTTGTTATTTCTCTGGAATTATGATCGGCATACATTTTGGTAAAATCAACTTGGCAACAACATGTTGAATAAGATGTTCCAACTTGCAGTTTTTAACATGTCGAATAAGATGTCCCAACTAGGAGGATAGGGCATCCAGTTTGCAGCAGCTGACAATTATGGTTTAGCTGATATGTTAGTTACTGAATATTCAGGGAATATTTAGTTAGCTTATGTGGCATCCAAGATTGACAAATCAGATATTTTATGTTGGTTTTCGAAGATATAAAAATCTTCTAAATATGGAGACATTTTAGGAAACTAATAATTGAAGACCTATTTTCTTGGAGAAGATTGTGCAGACTTTGTGCAACCTCACTACTGTGATTTGAAGCCCAACCCAGTCCATAATAATGTTATATATAGACTGGTGTATACCTAGTTTTAGGTGGAACTTACATGTGTGTTTTTTTAGGATTTTAGAATCCTTATTTGTGAGCCTCACTAATATCATCTTGATAGAAAAGTATGACTGTTTTGGATTGTAAGTTCTGTCAAGTATCCATAAGCTTTTAAGCATTAGATGTTTGTATGTCAGATACTCAAAAGCTTTTAAGAATAAAGTATTTGTGTGTCAGTTCTCATAAGTTTTTAAGCATTGAGGATTGTGTGTCTTGGAAGAGTGGCTTGTGTTTAGAGTTGCTCCAATCGTTGAGTGTGATTGAAGAGGGGTTTGAGGAAGGCCTCATACCTAGGTATGTCTTAGGTATAAGTTAAGAAAACGGTAGTGATTAAATGCATAGATTGTAAACTTGTATGTTTGTTGTATGGTCTACAAATTGATACTATCTAGTTGATTTCGTCCCTGACTTGATAGCCCCTAGAGTAGGAGAGTTTCTCTGAACTGGGTAAATATATATGTGTATTATTTACCTTCAACACAATTTTTTTTGTTTGGTATATCCTATTGTTGCATGTTGAAGTCGGATCCAGTGTCTCGACATCTCTTTGGACATTAGGTTCTGACAACTAGAATTTTAATTGGTATCAGAGCAGACATAATGCTCTAACTCTGGGTGAGATTCAGGGAAGTTACTTTTGGGTGCAATGGACAAGGATGGTGGAATTATGTTTAAAATACTTATTCTAGATGGTACAAACTATGACAGTTGGAAACCTTGTATAGAAATGTACATAAAATCCCTGAGTAACAAGGCTTGGAAAAATGTTGTCAAAGGATAGGATCCACCAAAAGTTGTGGGTGCAGATGGAAAGGTTATTGATGTGATAAAGCCAGAAGAAGATTGAAATGATGATGATGAGTCATCATATCAAGGAAACTCTAAAGTGTTGAATTCCATATTCAACGGAGTTGATAAGAATGTGTTCAAGCTGATAAAGAATTATAAACATGCTAAAGTTACTTGGGAGACCTTAAGGAAGGTTCATGAAGGAAATCCTAAGGTAAAGTTGGAAAAACTTCAACCTTTCTCCACCAAATTTGAGAACTTAAAGATGAAAGAAGATGAAAGTATTTAGGACTTTCACATGATTGTTCTAGATATTGCAAATGATTCGGAAGACCTGGGAGAAAAGATATCAAAAGATAAGTTGATCAGGAAGATGCTCATATCTCTTCCAAAGAGATTTGACATGAAGGTGATTTCTATTGAAGAATCCAAAAATTTAAGCACTATGATAATGGATGAACTTGTAAGCTCTCTTAAAATTTTTGAGTCTGATATCAACGAAAGGTCTGAAAAGAAGAAGAGTATAGATTTTGCCTCTAGTACTGAAGACTTAGAGGATATAGGAAATATAAACTTAGAAGGAGTATATGAGGATCTTGTGCTACTGGGAAGACATTTTAACATGGTGTTGAGGAAGTCCAGGTTAAATTCTAACAACATGTCATTCGACATCAACAAAAACCTGGACCTGGGAAGGAAGTCGAGATTTGAAGAGAAGCCAAACCAAGGAAAATGTATCCAGTGCCATGAATGTTAGGGATATAGACACATAAGAACTGAATGTGCCACCTATCTCAAAAAGCAAGGGAAGAACTTATTTGTATCATGGCCAGAGGGAGAATCTGAAAGTGATCATGAAGAAGAATCAACCAAGCAAGTGATTGCCTTGATTTGAATTTATGAGTATGATGAAGAAACTTGTGAGTCCGATAAAAAATCATATGTTGGAGAACTCACTGTTAGTGAACTGGCTGCTGGATTCACAGAGATGTGCCTCAATAATGAAAAAATGCGTCAGAGAGTATTAGAGAAAAAGTTATTTATTACTCAACTGGAGGCTGAGAAAGAAGAGCATCTACCTATCATTTTTAATCTTAAAGAGGAGGTAATATTGCAAAAATCATAACTTGACAATATGACCAAATTTGTAAAATGCTAAACAGTGGCACTATTGTGCTAGATGAGATTCTTCGAACTGAAAAGGATGTTGAGAATGTGAAGGGTCTTGGTTATAATAACCAAGTTGTGAAGAACAACAAGAAAGTAGTGTATTTTTTTCCTCAAAAGATGAAACAAGAGCAGAAGATGTCAAATCACATGTCCTAACATCAGCCGAGACATTAGAGAAGGTATTATAGTCCCATGTATCAGTCTTGGAGATGTCATTATTATGGGTTGTTTAGTCATTTAAAGTCCTATTGTTAAAAACGGCATGGTTATCCCAACCATATGAATCCTCGCAGAAGAAAATATGTTAATACTGGGGCAAAGTCAAGAGGAGCTCCTCATTATGATTCGTATGGACTCATAGCTTACACTTCTCTCAAAGCCTCAACTATAGAGGATTGGTATTTTGATAGTGGTTATTATAGACATATGACTGGTGTTACAAAATTCCTAGTGGATATTAAACCACGTGCCACTAACTATGTCACTTTTGGAGATGGGTCAAAAAGTGAAATCAAAGGTGTTGGAAAGGTGGACTATGCGGGATAACCTAGTCTTGATAATGTGTTATTTTTAAAAGGCTAACAGAAAATTTGATAAGTATCAGTCAACTATGTGATTAAAGTCTCAAAGTTAACTTTACTCAATCTGAGTGCATGATTACAAATGATAAGAATGAAGTGGTTATGAAGGGAACCAGATCAAAAGACAACTGCTACCTATGGAGTTCTCCAGAAACATAATGTTTCTCAACATGCTTAATGTCAAAAGATGATGAAATAAACTTATCTCATCAAAAGCTTGGTCATCTACACTTGAAAGGTATGAAGAAGATCATGTCAAAGGAAGCTATTAGAGATATTCCCAAGCTAAAGATTGATGAAGAGAGAATTTGTGGTGAATGTCAAATTGAGAAGCAGACAAAGATATCCCATAAGAAGATCCAACATCTTGCCACCTCAAGAGTTCTAGAGCTACTTCACATGGATTTCATGGGACCTATACAGGTTGAAAGTCTTGAGGGAAAGAGGTATGCCTATGTTATTGTTAATGACTACTCAAGATTCACTTGGGTGAAGTTCATCAAAGAGAAATCTGAAGTGTTTGAAATCTTCAAAGAATTATGTCACGAGATTCAAAGAGAAAAGGACGGTGGTATTATTTGAATCAGAAGTGGCCATGGGAAGGTATTTGAGAACAACAAGTTTGAGGAATTCTATGCATCTAAAGGGATTAGTCATGAGTTTTATTCACCTATAACTCCTCAATAAAATGGTGTGGTTGAATGCAAGAACAGGACTATTCAAGAATGTGCCAAAGTTACACTTCACGCCAAGAAATTACCCATTTACTTTCGGGCTGAAGCCATGAACACTGCTTGCTATATTCTCATTAGAGTGACTATTAGAATTGGTACGTCTGTTACTCTGTATGAATTATGGAGAGGAATAAATCCAACTGTCAAATATTTCCATGTCTTTGGAAGTAAGTGTTATATCCTGGCGGACCGTGATCCAAGAAGGAAGTTGGATGCTAAAAGTGATGAAGGAATTTTTCCGGGATACTCTACAAACAGTAAAGCATATATAATATTAAATTGCAGAACTAAGGTGATGATGGAGTCTTCAAATGTGATTGTTGATGACTCAATCAGAGAAGATGATGTCCCAGAAGATGTTGAGACAACTATTCCTACAGATGATGTGGTTCCTGAAGAAAATGTCTCAACATCCAACACAGATGTTGCAGGCCCAATTTCTAATTCTGAAGTTGAAGAACCTCAGGTAGATGACAAAGGGCCATCACTCAGAATTCAAAAGGATCATCCTAAGGAACTTATAATAGGAAATCATAGACAAGAAGTACTCACCAGATCAAGAGAAACTGTGTCAAATGCATGCTTTGTATCCAAGTTTGAACCAAAGAATGTGAAGGAAGCCTTGATTGATGAGTTATAGGTAAATGCTATGCAAGATGAAATTGGTCAATTCAAGAGGAATGAAGTATGGGACTTGGTGCCAAGACATGATGGGGTAAATGTTATTCGTACAAAATGGGTGTACAAGAATAAGACGGATGAACAAAGTGGTGTTACCAGAAATAAAGCCATACTTGTTGCACAAGGATACACTTAAACTAAAGGAGTAGACTTTGATGAAACATTTGCTCCTATTGATTGCTTGGAGTCTATCATATTGTTGCTTGGAGTAACTTGTCATTTAAGGTTCAAGTTGTATCAAATGGATGTCAAGAGTGCCTTCCTAAATGGGTACCTGAGTGAAGAATTTTATGTTGAACAACAAAAAGGGTTTGTTGATCCTTCCTTTCTAGATCATATGTTCGGACTAAAGAAGGACCTGTACAGCTTGAAACAAGCTCTAAGAGCTTGGTATGAGAGTTTGATTGAATTTCTAGTAAATCATGGATATAGAAAGGATGGAATTAACAAGACACTCTTTGTCAAAGATGAAGCAGGAAAATTGTTGATAGCTCAGATCTATGTGGATGACATTGTTTTTGGAGGAATGTTAGATGAAATGGTCCAACATTTTATCAGGAAGATGCAATCTGAGTTTGAGATGAGTTTGGTAGGTGAATTGACTTATTTTCTTGGATTGCAAGTTAAGCAAATGGAAGACTCCATTTTTATCTGTCAAAGCAAATATGCAAGGAATATTGTGAAGAAATTTGGATTGGAAAATGCCAACCATAAAATAACTCTTGCTCCTACACACTGGAAGTTATCTAAAGATGAAAAAGGAGTTAGTGTTGATTAAAGTTTGTATAGAAGCATGATTGGTAGTCTTCTATATCTTACTGCTAGTAGACCAAACATCACTTTTGCTGTAGGAGAATGGCAAGGTATCAAGAAGAAGTATATAAGATCAACCAAATGAAACGGATTCTGAAGTATGTGAATGGTACATGTGACTATGGTATGTTGTATTCCCATGATACAAATTCCTCGTTGGTGAGATTTTGTGATGCTGATTTGGTTGGAAGTGCTGATGATAGGAAGAGTACCTCTGGAGGATGTTTCTTTATGGGAAACAATTTTATTTCATAGTTCAGCAAGAAACATAATTATGTTTCTTTGTCTACTGTTGAAGCTGAGTACACAGCAGCAGGAAGCAACTTCTCTCAACTGGTGTGGATAAAGCAAATGTTGTCTGAATATAATGTGATACAATATGTCATGACATTATTTTGTGACAATTTGAGTGCTATTAATATTTCCAAAAATCCTATTCAACATAGTAGGACAAAATACATTGACATTGGGAACCACTTCATTAGAGAACTTTTGGAGGATAAAGTCACAACTCTTTTGCATGTTAGCACTGAGAGTCAACTTGTCTAAATCTTTACAAAAGCTCTTGATGTAGTTCAGTTTGAGAACCTAAGAGGAGACTTGCAATATGCATCTATGAATAATTATAACAATTACTGTTGTTGTTGCATTTGTTGATGAATATGCTAAGGATGGTTCTGCACCTAATAAACATTTTGCTGGTGCTATTAGAGAAGAAGAAGATGCTGATGCATGAAATTTGGTCGTGATTTTGTTTAGGTCTGCCTTATGATCTTGTTTATCCTAGTTTATGATTTTGTAAGGGTTAAATGCATATGATGTTTTTAGTTTCTTTTTGCACCTTATCCCTTAAAAACTTAGGTGCTTAAATTTGCTAATATTGTCTACTCACCTTTGTCATATTATGTCTAAAAAGGGGGAGTAGTATGATATTGAGGGTGTTGGTGCTGGTACTACTACCGAGGGGGGAGAATTTATGATTCTATTATTGATAAGGAGTCCTTGCACTGAAAAGATGTCAGACATGAAGTATTAACATCATGGTGTTGAGAACTTTGGTTCTTTATTTGTTGCAACTGTGTTAGTAGATCAACTAACTACTAAATGTGTCTCTAATTGTTTTGCTGCTTTGTTGCTAACCTTGCTAATGTGTTTTCCTCAATTGTTACTCTGATGAGTGTGTTTGATTTATTTTAAAACTTTTTTTGTTTTCTTTTGCAAGGGTTATTTGGTTGTTTTAGCTAAAATGGGCCAAAAGAGAAGATTGTTATTTCTCTGAAATTATGATTGACATGCATTTTGGTAAAATCAACTTAGCAGCAACATGTTGAACAAGATGTTCCAACTTGAAGTTTTTTACATGTCGAAAAATATGTCCTAACCAGGAGAATAGGATACCATGTCTGCATCAGCTGACAGTTATGGTTCAGCTGATATGTTAGTTACTGAATATTCAGGGAATATTTAGTTAGCTTATGTGTCATCCAAGATTGACAAATCAAAGATTCTATGTTGGTTTTCAAAGATATACAAAGTTTCTAAATATGAAGACATTTTAGGAAACTAATAATTGAAGATCTATTTTCTTGGAGAAGATTGTGCAGACTTTGTGCAACCACACTGCTACGATTTGAAGCCCAACCCAGTCCAAAATGTTATATATAGACTGGGGTATGCCTAGTTTTAAGTGGAACTTACGTGTGTGTTTTGTTAGGGTTTTAGAATCCTTATTTGCGAGCCTCTCTAATATCATCTTGATAGAAGAGTAGGGTTATTTTGGGTTGTAAGTTCTGTCAAGCATCCTTAAGTTTCACGTATACAACCACACTTTACACAATAATGTCTGGACCCACATGATTATATGTGTTTCTAAACCGTTGTTAAATGGGTTTTCTGTAGTAGTGAATTATCAAGATTATTCAAGGTACAATCAATATTTATTTAATAGGTGTTCAAGTGTTCATCATTGGGTCATTGGATCAAGGAAATAACAAAAATCATAACTTGGTGCATGTTGGGTTAACCTAAAATCAAGTATGGCATGTCACTATGTCCAAAAACCATAACGCTCTCATTTCTCAACATTTTTGGAATCTACTTCGAGCCAAATGTCACATTTGAGCCCATCTACTACTTTTTCTCAAGGGTCAAACATCAATTTTTCCTCTAAGTATCTCAATTTTGGAATTGTCCAAGATGCCCATGTGTGCACAAAAGCTGGTCCAAAACCTGGTTCGACCTATTGCCCGACCTCGAATTCAGGACATGACATGAACTTGTCATCCATGTAATTTTAAACTCAAGCATCCTTTTAAAGTGACTATTTTTGCATTTGATTCTTCATCATGAAGAGATCATTTGGCACAAAGAACATCTCAAAACGCATGAATGAATTTCATTTGACCTAAGTTCAAACATGGTACGATGGACTGTGCAGTTTGAGCAAGACTTGTAACCTAAAATCATCCAAAACTTCACTTGGGACCACCAACACATGTGCAAACTTTTTTGTCTTTGCAAAACGTATATAGTGGAGTGCAAAACAACCAGATTTCATGCCAAGCTCACGCATGTCACCCTTACTCTCACATAGATTGCAAAACAAGAAATTCCAACTGGATTCACACGTTATAGATATGAATTCCCATGTACCATGACCTCATTGTGTTTCCTATGAATATAAGACCATTTGCCTTCATTTGCAAGCTGAGACAACCACAAAACCTCTGCCATTTTAACTCCTAAAAATCTTCAAAAACCAGAAATCGGTTTTCCAAATTTAACTTGTTTTAACTTCAAATCTTTGCCCATAATCACTCATCGACACCAGTTGAAGCTAATTGAACCATTACACAAGCTTGCAATCTCCTACAACCTTCAACTCAATTTCACCATTGTTAACCTTCGAAGCTTCAACTCAAAAGGTAGATATGAGTTAAATTTTTTAACAAATAAGTTACCGCACTCTTCGTCTTGATTCACTGATCATAAGCCCTCACTTACCTGGAATTTATTCTCTGTATTAGTCATTTAATTTTACTTTTAAGCACTAGGTTTTCTTTGCGTTATTGAGCAAATTCTCTCTTCTTAGAGCTAATCAATGACTTTAATACAGAGAGGCGTGAACAATGACATCAGTAGAAGCTTAACCATGTGTTGTTTGAACTTAAAACTCAGAGTTCATAGATTTGCATGAATCATTTTAAGGTCTAAGACGATGATGCAGTGTGCACGCTTTGGTGGTAAGATTTGAACTCCATCCAATTAGAGCTTGAAATTTATGCTAGTCGTTAACCTTTTTATATTCTTTTTGTTTTAATTCATTTTTATTTATTTTTTATTTTTTGATTTATTTTAAATAGCTCCTTTAATATTTTTTACTCCAATTTTTTTCATAAATCATAAAAAAATATATTTTCTATCACATATATATTTTTCCAGAATTTAAAAATCATTTTTAGCATATTTTTCTATTTTCTTTCTATTTTTTTTTATTTTCACACATTTTGAAATATTTTTCTCCAATTTTTGAGATCCAATTATTTGGAATATTTCTGACTTTCTCAAAAAAATTTTGGCAATTTATTTGATGTTTTGGTGCCTCTTTCGAATTTTTCCATTTAATTTCCATTTAAATCAATTTTAAAATCATTTTTAATCATATTTTTTTATCTATTTCTTATTTTACTTTTGTTAACTTGGACCATGACTTGGTTGATCAATGCTTCATCAACTTCAATTGGTCTTTGAGTGATGCTTTGGTTGCATGAACTTTCATCCTTTCAAACTTATCATTTAAATTATCATTTGATCATTTTTGGTACTTTGGATTAATGATAAATTTATTCCATTGTATTGTGAGCTTGAATGATTGAAATTGATGATAGATGATCCCTTATTACATTTCACATTTTTTTGATCATTTCTCCTTCTCCATCTTCTTCTCTTTGCTTTTGTGTTTGATCAGTGTGTTACATTATTTTAGGAGGATGATTTTGTATCATTCCTCTAACATGTATGACACATAAATTTCTATTGATCAGACTCACATAGATGTGACTTCTACATAAGTCCACTTATGATTGCTTAACATAGCGCTAAATTGTCTCGACTCGGTTGATTCCTAATTAACACTAACATTGATATATTAATTGTGCTAACATCTAATTTTTACTTTTATGCTCTTTAATTTCTTTCCATTTACATTCATGTCATTTACACTCATGTCATTTAAATTCTTGTCTTTCTTATTTTTCCTTTTACTTGATGCCTTTTTATCTTTTCTCTTCTATTGCTTTATTGCTTCAAAAAGAACCAAAACTTGATAAAATGGATAAACCCCTAAAAAAAATTCATCTGATCTTGTGGACTTTATGTTACTATCCCTTACTTGAGGAGTATTTTGGACTTTGTACCATAGGATATAGTGATTTCCTTTGCTTGGATTGGGTTGTATCTGATACTTTGGGATTCATCTAGACCTTTTAAATTCAATTCAAAATTTGGCCTTATTCTGAGAAGCTTCGATCTTTACTTAAATACTTTGAATTATCTTTATTGCTTTGTGACCTTGATATTAATCTGGACCCTTGCTTGCTTTTGATGATTCATCTACTTATGTGATTTGCTTGTCTTATGGCTTAATCCAAAGGGAAAGGAATGTTCATTTTGACCGATGTCAAATGCTTGCTCCATCTTATGGTTAGTACACTTGCACACACAAAGGCTTTCTCTTGGGCTAGCTTAAAATGAGACCTTTTATTTCATGTCATTTAATTTTTTTCTTTAGGATAGTCTCTTCATCTCCTACCCACTTCTTCTATTTTCAAAACTTCTCAGTATTTTCGAAACTTCTTTCTTCAAACTTCAAACCTTTTCTTTAAAAACCTTGACCTTGTCAAGTGATCCTGAAAATATGTTTTTCTTAATAAATGCTAAAACACTTAAGCATATTCAAACTCTTTTCAGAACTTCTAAAAATGACAAACCTCATCAAATTTATTTTTGTGCTTTTGTGTATTTTTATTTTAAAACTTTTTCAAAAATTGGATACTAGTCTATTCTAGTAGTGATGCTGTTGACAAGCAATTTTCGACTCAGAGGATTAGGTCACAAGTTGGATGGTAACTTTTGTCATAAGGAGTGTCAATTATTCTGCAAGTGATGAACAAGGACCGTCGACAAGATGTAAGAGGTAATCCCCATGAATTGGGTCGAAATTGGAAGCAGAAGCTAAGTCGACGAAGCCTAGGCCAGTTGAAAATAAGAGCGAGTTGTGGAAAAAGCAGTTGTCGGCTATAGTCATTAGCAGAATGTGGAAGCAGTGCCCCACAAACTCTTAACTTGAGTTGTTCAAGTAATCATCGACGGTTACATTTTAGCATCTATTTAAGAAATTTGTTGTATTCATTTTTGAGGTCACATTTTGTAACATTTTAAGAGAGCAATCAAAGTACCAACATTTAGAGAAACAAGTCAGTTCTGAGAAATATATGATTGCATCCACCTTTAAATTCAAAGCCGTTTTATTTCAAGTCATTTCTACCTTGCAATTTATTTCATTTGTCTTTGTCTTTTACCTTTTCTTTTTATGTTTTTTGTACTTTAATTGTTTCAAACACCAAAACACTCTCAAACTTAATACTAAATCTAGGAATTTTATAGCTGGTCCTGCAAGTAAACTTTAATTAAGAGGCTAGAGATTGTTCACGAGAAACTCTTGCAAAAAAATTGGCACATTCGGTGGGACACGTTTGTGTTAAGTTCGTCTAATCTGTGCATGATATTGAGAAGTGGAAAAAAGATGGTAGATCCTAGAAATCTAGAAGGGTTTCAGACCCTAGGGGGAAATACCAGTACATCGGCGAGTGTGGGTTCAAGTTCTGTGGTTATGTCTTCGACGACCCTGAACATAACACTCACCATGACTCAGTCAGTACCTCTAAGACCAATTATGGTCAATACTTTTGGGCAATATGTGCCTAGTTTCACAATTCCTACTGTTGTACCCCAAAATTTTCCCTCCCATATTTCTCAACATATTTCAAATGAGGTCCTCAAATTGCTCAAGGAAATCCAAGGGTTGACCAGACAAACTCTCTCCTAAGGCAGTCTATCTCAAATTAGGGTTTCAGTTTGCATCAAGGTACTTGAGTCCAAAGGATCCCAAATTCTCACCGTTGTCCTAATATGTTCTCAAGATCATCCATGTCAAGTTTCAAGCCTTGCAGAGGAAGTTTGCTCAGTCAATTGCTCAAAGGCCTGAAAATCGACTGTGCTAGGGCAAAAATCAACTATGTCCCACATACAGTCAAACTTCAAGATTTTTGGTCAACATCCTAATTTTGAAGTATTATTCATCATTTTATCAAGGGTTGATCATTATTCCTCAAGGATTGCTCACAATTCATCAAAACCCAAAAGTTGCTAAATTAGGGTTTTGTAGGAAAAGTCAACTCAACTTTGACCAAGCATAACTTTCTCATACTTTATCAAAAACGACCCAACCAAAGCTCATTTTGAATAGGATGTAATTACCTACAATCCATCTTCATATCCCAAGTTCAAAATATGAACTCACAGGAAGATATAGATTTTGACATTATAGGTCATTTTGGAAAGTCAACAAAAACACCTTTTTTGTCAAAGCTTCATACATGAACATGGAAGACTCAATTGAGATAAGACCAAAATGGTTGCTTAGAGGACATCTTAAGATTTCTAAAAAGTCCAATAACACATCTCTAGGGTCAAAATTGAAGGAGTTATGCATTGGTGAAGTTGACCCTTTTTGCAAAATTGCCAAAAGTCAAATGTGCCCAAAATTGCATTTTTTGTCAAATGGGCCCAACTTGTTATGCTTGCATTGAGTTTGTAACATGACCCACGACTCATGATCCTTCCCATTTGTCATTCTTTTATTTTTGTCATTTATTTTGATTTTATTTTAATTAAATCAAATAAAATCAAATAAAATCAAAATAAAATTATGAAAATATTAAAGACTAATCAAAGCTTGAGATTTTGTGCATGTTTAGGTTTATCATACAGCTGGAGATGGAATCAAATCATGTAAGCTTCATTTGGACACAAAAAGATTGGATTTTCTCAATTTAGAAATATTTGCACTAAGAATCAAATCATTAATCAATGATCATTATTGGAGAATATTTGAAACCAAATTGCAACCCTAATTCATTCTTGGGTACATAAGGAAGATGTTCAGATCAAAAACAGGGGGATAGGAGGCGTGCAAAGGTGAAAGCAACTTTCAAAAAAATCAAGAAAAGTTGTAAACTGATTTCCCAATTCCAGGCTTCCTCAAGCCATTCCAGTCACACAAATCATTTGCTGGACATTCTAGGATCCTATTCCAATCACTAACAAGCCTCATAACATCCAAAAACACACTGTAAGAGTCCCACGACTTCCATGTTTTTTTGAATTCGTATATTATGATTCTGGCATCTTTAGCACGAAAAATTTACATATTCTTAATCCTTGTGATGTTTGCAAACTGATGGTTATGTTTAATTTCGCTTTTGCTTACTATACATCAAGATGCCATAATTAGGGTTCTTGGTTTGTTTTTGGGGTTTTTCTGTACAGGTATAATTGGCCATGGATAAGGGTACCATGATGCTCGCGAGGTTGCCACGAATTGATTGGTACCATTGTTTTGCATTTATCACGCTTGTATAGGATTTTGGAGAAGCCCAGGATTATACCTACACCCCTTGACCGTAGGTAAAAGTTACAGAACTTTTAGCAACGGTGGGAGGAAGAAGAAGGGTAGCGTGGCACTCCCTGATTTTCCCATTCAAAATTTCGCGCGTTTGATAATTATTATTTTATTTTTCCATATAATGTTTGTTTGTTGTTCCATATACAAAAAGCCAAGCCAGCTCAGATGGTCATCATGCATTGGGATAACGCCTAAGGGCCTGGGTTTGATCCCCAGGTCCCCATATTATTCCATATTATTTTGCATTACCTAATCAGGTGTACAGGCGTCCCACAAAGTCCATCATACGTCATCAGCTTTCAGCCATCAGATCCCAAGCAAGCCAAATCCAAGGTCTCTCCATGAGGATCCACAATACACCCCAGTCAAGCTAGCAACATGGGATCTGGAAAAGTCAAATGGGCTAGGCGCTATTGGGCTTAGAAAGTGCAATCAGCACCCCCTCCTTTGCTACAAAACCAGGCCCATTCTTTTTTTTCTAATTTTCCTTTTATCTAATTTTCCTATTGGGCTAGGCGCTATGTAAACCCTAATTTTTCTCGTTCTCGATTCATTACGTGCATTTATTGTTTTTACAATATTAATGGATTTTACGGGTATGTAATAGTTTAATTAGGATTTTATTTTATTTATCGTTTTACGGGTTTTTGGCTATGTAATTAATCCCCTACCCCGAAGCCTTGTAATAGCGTAGTTTTATTTCTCGCTTTTTAATTCTCGCAAATATTAACTGTTAGATGTATGATAATAGGATTGTATGGCAAGATTACATGACAATTTAAAATGGCTAGCAAACCCTAAATGTGCAAAGATAATAACTTGAAATCAAATCACTCGCACATGCGCACTCCTAGGGTATACTCTCACTTCGACTGCCTTCGGTAAATGATCATTAAGTATAGGGTGTCTTAGTGGTTGCCCTCCTGTCTAAATAAAGATCAAATGTCCCGTTCGGAAATGTTGCCTCGGAAAGGTTGCCTCAGAAACGTTGCCTCAGAAATGTTGCCTCAAATATGATCTTAAGACATTAGGGTTATTACTAAGACGTCCTAACATTACTTTAGTGATTGTACGTCCCTTACGAATTGACCCTTACAACCCTAATGACGGTGCTACCTATTTCTCAATAGTAGGATAACATTGTCTAAAGGAAACAAGAACATAAATAATCTTTTTCGAGTAGGTAGATGCTAGTAGGTACTTGCTCAAAACTCAAACTTTTTCACACTTACACTTTTTCAAACAAAGTTTCCAAAAACACTTCGTAACACTCTTGAAGACAGAAGCAAGGGTTAAAACGAAGTAAAAACAAAAACTTTTCAAAACAAACACACAAGAAATTTTCAAAAGATGAGCTAGTACCTAAGAGCCCGTGGAAAACCACAGATAGAAAGGGTGCTAATACCTTCCCTTTCTATAATCTACCCCCCGTACTCAAAATCTAGAAAAATGAATTTTTATGTGATTTTTTCCTTTCCAGTTGTATAAAATAAAAGTCGGTGGCGACTCTAGCTTACCGCGAAATTTTGCGAACACAAACGCAAAATGCAAACCAGCATTTTTCAAAATAGTCCGTTCTGCCACTGTATCACACCTACACACGATGGGGAACGATTGTATGGAATGCCAACAACGATGATGGAATGCTTGTATAATAGCAGGCCGATGTTTGGTGAAAATTTAGCGTCAACATTTTCCCCTTATCATGCCTCAACGCCTGTGGGAAGCCAATTTAGTCATTCCATTAAATTTGGTTTTTCCCACCAAGTCATGCCTACTTTCACTCCAAGTACCATTGAAATCATGAGGAAGCAGATGGATGAAAGTAATCATGAAATTGTCAACATGCTTACTCAATAAATGAGTATAATATTGAGACTATTAATCTAGAATTCGGTGCAGAGTTTCCAAACTTTGGCGACTCAAATGACTCACATCAATGACTTTCTTGGTGCCCCAAGAGCGCTAGTTTGACATGCTACACCGCCTCCACGCAAAGACCCAATGGAGTATGAAGAAATGGTCGACGAGACAATTGACCAAGAGCCACAATTCCCCAGCATGTCAATCTTATACCCAGGGTGATTGAACAACCCCCAGTGGTGATAGTGAATCGAAACCAGAACAACAACCAAGTGGTCAGGCATGTTCGACAGGATGCAATGGCTGGGGAGCAAAACCTGGAAGCCATTTTCAAACATATTATGGTTCGAAACAACATGAATACTGGCTCAGAGGCCTACATATTCTTCTCCGTTACCAGATTTTGTTCTGCGAACCGAATTACCTAGGGGTTGGAAAGTCCCAAAATTTACTAAGTTTGTAGGGGATACAGAAGAGTCCACTGTTGAGCATGTTGTCAGGTATCAAACTGAGGCTGGTGATATATCCAACAACGAGGATGTGAAATTAAATTTTTTTCCAAGTTCCTTGTCTAAAAACGCGTTTACTTGGTTTACGATGCTACCTCCCTAGTCGGTTCACACGTGGATTCAGCTAGAGAAATTGTTCCATGAACAGTTTTACATGAGGCAATAAAAAATAAACCTAACAGGACTTGCTGGCGTCAAACAAAAAGTTGTTGAGTCAATCAACCAGTATTTGAATAGGTTTAGACTTTTGAAATCAAGATGTTTTACTCAAGTCCTTGAACACGAACTAGTCGAGATGGCTCCAAATGGTCTAGACTATTCGATCAGGAAAAAATTGAACACTAAATACTTAAGATATATGGAACAATTGGCTATTAGGGTTCGACAAATTGAATGCTTGAAATCTGAGAAAGCCAAGGTTAGAAAATACCAAAAGAAAGGGAAAGTTACGTATGTAACCACTGAAATTTATTCTTCCGGTGACAACGAGTCAGTCAAAGAAACTGAGGTTAATGTGGTTCAACTCTAACCTGGACCTCCTTATGGTTACAAACCATTAAGGCCATCGAATAGGAAGAATCCCTTCGAGACCGAGAAAAGTGGCAAAGCCATTACAAAAACTTACACTTTCAATATAACTAAGTGTGATGAAATATTTGATTTGTTATATCTGATGGTCAAATTATTGTGCCTCAGGATCTAAAAAATCCCCCATTAGAACAAAAGAAGAAAAGAGGATTTTGCAAATTTCATAATTTTCTTGGTCATAAAACATCTCAATGTTTTATTTTCAAGGATTTAGTGCAGAAAGCTCTGAAGGAAGGCTTCAATTTGGCGAAAAGCCAAAGATGCGGGTGGACACTGATCTGTTGAAAGTCACAGCGGCTCTGTATGTAGAACCTTGTGAGTGCATGATGGTCGGAGCTACTAAAGGTTTCGACGATGAAGCTATGATGGTCAAAGCTACTGAAGGATTTAACCTGAAAATGGAAAATGAATTGCCAGCGGTTTATCCTTAGCCTGAGGAAAGTTTGGTTGATTTTCAGGAAAAAGGAAAATTGAGAAGCTAGATTATGCCCAAGGTGTATTGCTGTGAATGACAAAAAAGCGGTTGAAAGATACAAAGCTGCATCAAAAGAGGCTTTTAAGGAAGAGAAGCCTCCAGTACCAAGGTTTGTGTTCAACAAAGAGAGAATTCCTCAATGCAACAAAAAATATAGGAGGCAATTTCAGAGGCCTCGACATAAAACCTTTCGTCTCCCGTCAGACATCCCACAAGAAAAATGGGTGGAGCCAGTAAATCAAAAAGGATAGAAAAGGCCAAAGTGGAGAGTAGTTGTTTAGGAGGGTAAATCAGAACCCAAGGGATACCAGGTGTCCCTTAACTACAAGGGGAATAGTCCGATGACTAGAACATAGTGGATGCGTTATCAGAGAAACAAGAAAGCTACAAAGGAAGCCTCAACATCACAGATGAGGCCTATCGAAAATCTAAAGGACATGGAAATTGTGAAGCCTGTAAAAAATCTAAAGCCAGTAGGAGCTAACAAAGTTGTCGAAGTGCCAACCCAGAAAAGAAGTTATCCAAAACAGAGGATGAGCAAAAAATAAAAGATCATATCAAATCTGAGATTGGAAATGAGAATAACACCTATAGGAAATAAGGAAGTGGTGGTAACACAAAGTGCAGAATACACTCTTATGGCTGAAGATGAAAAGAAAGAGGATTACAAACCCCTCCCAGAAGACGAAGGGGATAATTATAACCCTTTTGAAGATGATATGGTCGATGACGATTACGACAAATATTTTAACATTAATCGTGGCATTGTGTTTGTTTTTCCTGCTGAGTTCAATAGAGTATCAGAAGTGTCGGAAAATGAAGATGACTACATTCCAAATGACACCACCGACGGAAAGCCATTATGCTACTATGTTATGAATAATGGTGTGGTGGAGGAGAAAAATGTTTTGTTTGAAAAACCAAGTCCAAGCATGTTGTTTCACCTTAAAGCCTTGTTTATAAGGACGAAAGTGAATGGTATATCGGTCAATAAAGTGTTTATCGATGGGGGGGGGGGGCAGTTGTGAACTTGAAGTCATATGCTTTGTTCAAGAAAATGGGAAAATGCAGAACTGATCTTCGACCATATAACATGGTTCTATCCAACTACGAAGGGAAAACCAGCAATATACTAGGAGTGTTTCAGGTCGAATTGGCATTCGGCGCAACCACCAGGTCGGCGCTCTTTATGGTGAAGCGAATAGAGAAAATAAATCTCTAAAAATAATGAACAATGAAGTCGCCATTGAACATTTATTTATCTCAGAGAAGGGAAAGGAAAACATAAAAGAAAACTCGGGAAGGGAAAAATCAAGGTCTCGCGACCAAGAGATACGGGTACAAGAGTTGATTACGCAAGGGAAAGATATTAGCATCCCCATGTCCGTGGTACTACACAGGATCCACTCTTGTTGTTCTAATCGAAGGGTGTGTTCCTATTTCTAAAGATAAACTGTAAAGGGAATGCATGGATGCAAAGGATTATGTACAAAAAGAAAAGGTTTTATTACTTGTACCCGCCTCGGTTGTGAACCTTTGTGCCTATGTACCTTCTTCGTGCAATGAGATATCAGGGCACTCGTAGTTCACCTAAAAACGTTGGTTTGTTGTGTGTTTTTTATGGATAATTCTATATTCGCATCCTTGTGGTTAGGATTTCAATTTGTGCATGGTGTTGCAGCTCGTAAAGAGACTCATGCTCGACCACTCGCACACTTAGCATTTTCAGGTTGCTCGAACTTGAAACAACACACCCTTATCAAAAAGGTTTTAAAAGAAAATGTCTGAAGACAAAAAGTTTTGAATTGGATTATGTTTTGTTACCTTGAAAAAGGATTTTTAATGTTAGAATGTTTTATGAGTTTGATTAAGAAAAATAGTTTTAATTTTAGAAGGGATGCAAAAGAAAAGACTAACAAAAAGGGAAACTTGATCCTACTTATTGTCATGCTTGTGGATTTAAAGTTGGGATCAAGGGAATTCTACTTAATGTTTGCATGCATGGATATTAATCCTAAGGTCTACTTAGTTCAATCTTGACCAGGAATGAACTAAAGTTCCTATGGGGAGCATGCGATCACACTAGGAAAGAAGAAAGAATAAGACAAGCAATCACATAATTGAACAATGTGCAAAAGCGAACACATCATATGAGAAGTAACCACTTAATCATAAATTAGGAACTTAACCAAGATGCTTAAACATACTCACTTAACCAAGTAAGTATCAAACAAACTCACATGATATAGGTGACCACCTAAGCACTAAGGTTGAGCTAGCAAGAAATGAATCCAAAGCGGATTACAGCGTGGGAGTCGAAGGACTATTGGAATCGAAAGATTCTCCTTCCACTATAATAGCTCAAGCACAAATCAAGTAACAACTCAAAGCGTCAATGTTTAAGAACGTGAGCTAAGTATCGTCGAAACGAAGATGAATTGTGGGGGGCCAATTCTGAGCCCTCCTTCCACTTTATTGACTCGATAACAAGATAGGAGCACAACTCAAAGTATCAACAACGACACGAGATAAGAATGACCAAGGGACTTAAAATGTGGGGGACGATTGCGAGCCCTTCTTCAACTTTTACTGACTTGACTTGCAAGCACAAAGTAAAAGGAACACACAAGCTAACAATCACACAAACATTGCCTATAAAGTAGGACTTGGCTTCCAGAAATGCATTTCCTACAATAGTAGGGCTTGAATTCCAGACATGCATTGCCTACAACAGTAGGTATTGAATTCCAGTCATGCATCTCTATTCCTACTTCTCATGGAAAAGAAATTAAAAAGACAACGAGGAAATAAGATAAATGATAAAAAATACCAAACAAAATAAATTATGTTTCCTTGGCTTAACAAAGCATAAGAAACCTGATGATCTTCGTGAAATCTTGCATCAACAAACAAAATAATCAGAAATAGAATGCCATGAGTTTAGTGTCGAAGCATCATCAATGTGAAAATAAATCATAAGTGAAATGTGCGTCAAGCATATATGAATATCAAATAATGGTTCTACTAAAACACAAGTCCAGACAAACAACAAAAATCCACAAGTCTCGTGAAATGAGAATCCAAGCTAAAGTGTATTAGTAACAAGTCTGAACCACAAAGGAAGTGGAATAAAAGCTTTAATCGAATAATCAAGAATTAATTAATCGATTAATTGCTCTCTTGAATCGTCTTAGGAAGCTTTCATAAATCAACAAATGAGTTAGAAATAATAAGGAGTGATAACCAAAGTTAAGCAGTCATATCATAACTCAAATCAAGCTTATATTTCATGAAGAAAACAAGTTCGAAAATGTGTTGGAACTACAAAATTCAATTGCCGGACAGCACCATTTTGGTTCATGAAAATACTCGAATAAGTCGATTTAAAATTATCAAAACTCAGCATCGACATCAATCAATCATCCAATTAAATTCAATCATGATTAAGCAAGAATTAAATCAAGATTTGCATGCATTTTTTGGATACCGGACATCATCAAATCGACTCAGGAAAGTCCTCCAAAAATCACTTTTAAAACCACCAAAACTCAACACCGACATTAAACAATTATTGAGTTAAGTCCAAACATGCATTGAGAAAGAATTAAATCACATTTAGCATATATTATGAATAACGGGCAGCAACGTTTCTATGTATCGGTGTTCATGAAAAATCAATTGGAAATGAATATTTTAATGCGCAAAATTGAACACTGACATGTGAAGCTTTACTTGGAGTTCACTAATAAACTGCAACAATCAAAATCCACACCGATACAATGATTTATGAGTATCGAAACAAAAATTATTCACACGCGTCGACAATAATAATCAACTCAAAATTAAATACTGACATATGAATTCCAACAAGTATCAACTCGAAATCAACCCTATCGACGCGTAAATCTCATTAATCATCAACAATTATGAATAATTATCAATTCTGTCGCGTAAATCCAGCTCATAACTGAAGTATCACTGATTCCAACAATTATCAACATTATC